>VMRM01000024.1:0-2400000 GCA_010277075.1 Poeciliopsis retropinna
AACCGGAGACTGACATTTTCCAGCGTATATTACATATGCTTCTGCTGACCAGTAAGCTTCAGAAAAATAATAATTAATAATAAAGAAAACATTTAAAAAGACGAACCTAAAAACTACTTCTTTAAACATAAGAAGCCTTATGTTTAAGGCTCCTTCTATTTAATCCATGTCACAGACGTAGATACAAGATATTACATGTCAACCAATCAGATAATGACATTTTCCAGCATTTATCATGTACTCTTCTAACCTGAGAGATAAAATAGCTGAAATGATTATCTCAAGAAAAGGACTGCTGTAAATAAACAGCCTTGCTTTGCAAAGCAGTACACTGACTTAAGATAGAAAAATAGCTGAAATACTTATTTTAAGGAAAAGACTGATGTAAATGCACCGCTTTGCTTTACAAGGCAATACAACGACCCGAGAAAGACCAAAAGCTAAAATGCTCATTTTGTGAAAAAGACTGCTTATTTGAGAGTAACCTGAGAAAAAAAAAAAGACTAAAAAGATAATCATAGTAAAAGACTGATGGAAATGCAAAAGCAGTGCAGTAATCTTGGAGAAACAAATAGCTAAATTGCATATTTTTGATAAAAGGCTAATGTTAGTGCACTAATGGGAAGTAGTGAAATGCTAATGGTTGTGCTAAAGTTCCCTAACCTGAGAGAAAAAGATAATGTGAGATAATAATTATCTTCGTCTGTGGCTAGTCTGCCCTAGCCACAGACGAATCTTAAGGCTTTTATTTTGAAATTTTCAGTAAGCTTCATTTTAAATGTCCAAACTAATCCCATGATTAACATTCATTGGGTTAAATGAGTTATAAAATGCCCAAAACAGAAATAAAGTGATGTAAACGTTTCAGGGCTTTTATTTTGAAATTTTCAGTAATCATCATTTCAAGGGGCCCAACTACTCCCATGTGTAACAGTGATTGGGTTTAATCAGTTATATTTTGCTCCAAAGAGCAATTATGTGATTTTAAAATTTTCAGGTCTTTTATTTTGAAATTTTCAGTACGCTTCATTTTAAAGGGATACACTAATCCTATGAGTAACAGTGTTTGGGATAAATCAGTTATCTATTGGTCAAAACAGCAAGTAGTTCTACATGTCAGTTCTGCCCTCTGTTTTAACTGATTTTTATTTAAAACTACAAATATGGAGAATTTGTAGTCCTAATCAGCTGTTTTAGCTGATTTTTATTTAAAACTACAAATATGGAGAATTTGTAGTCCTAATCAGCTGCTCGGCCCCTGCTGTGTTCATAAATCAGTTATCTATTGGTTAATATAGCAAGTAGTTCTACATGTCAGTTCTGTTTTAACAGATTTTTATTTAAAACTACAAATATGGAGTATTTGTAGTCCTAATCTGTAGTCCTAATCAGCTGCTTGGCCCTGCTGTGTTCATAAATGAGTTATCTATTGGTTAATATAGCAAGTAGTTCTACATGTCAGTTCTGCCCTCTGTTTTAACTGATTTTTATTTAAAACTACAAATATGGAGTATTTGTAGTCCTAATCTGTAGTCCTAATCAGCTGCTCGGCCCTGCTGTGTTCATAAATCAGTTATCTATTGGTCAAAACAGCAAGTAGTTCTACATATCAGTTCTGCCCTCTGTTTTAACTGATTTTGATTTAAAACTACAAATATGGAGTATTTGTAGTCCTAATCTGTAGTCCTAATCAGCTGCTCGGCCCTGCTGTGTTCCGTTGCTATGGGAATGGATCCTCTGCCAACTGTCATGTGTGTGAAACAGAAAGGTGGAGAAAGAATTCTATCTTTGTGAGACACCCAGTCAGTTTAAATGGAAAAACCATTCCGAACAACTCCTTCCCGTTCGGGAACCGTGGCACGTATCGGAAAACGGTTTGAAGCGTATGAGAGGGCTATCTTTCGTCTCCGATAGTACCGCGAATCATATCTGTACATCACTCACAGTAATCACAGCGACGAGATAGAAATGGTTGTGCGCAAAGGTTTGACATTTTTGAGAAATACATGGAAGTCAATGAGGCCGAGGGTGTGAAAATCCTGTCGCATGACTTTGCTCTAAAGCACCTTGACAGAAATCCATAAGCCCTAGGAAATTTTCGAAAAGATTTTACCGGAGCAGGCACTCGTATCGATGTTTTGACCGAGTTTGATACCGATAGGGCGATATTTGTGGGCGTGACGGCAATTTCAAAATTTATTTGGGGGTCAAAATCTCTCTGCTTCCCACACTCTAACGAGACGCCGGCTACACTCTAGTTCCCGCCGTTTCAAACCGACAAAAATTTTAAATCGTTTTTTGCTTTTTACTTCGCCATCGTAAGTCCGAATCCCCATAAAAGTAATAGCTCCAATGCCGGCGCCGAGCCGCACGTTTCGATACCACTTTTGTGGGTGGGCACGCAGCGGTATGAGCCGCATTAACGGTCACGGAAGAAGAAACTATAATAAAGAGATATTCTATTGGGTGAAGAACAATATGTGCCTGCCATGCAATGCATGACAGTGACTTTGTCACTGTCTACTATGCATTGCTATGGGCAGGCCCCAATAATAATAAAGAGGCGTTCTATTGGGTGAAGAACAATATGTGCCTGCCATGCAATGCATGACAGTGACTTTGTCACTGTCTCCTATGCATTGCTATGGGCAGGCCCCAATAATAATAATAACTAGAAAATTCCTGGAGAAATTTAACCGGGGCCTGCCAAAGTGTGCCCGTCGGATTGGACCCAGCGTTCTGATGCTTAGCATCAATGCTAAGCTTGGTTAAAATGTCACAAGAATGTTTACTAACATGGACTTGCATCATTCAGTCTGTTAAAATAAGTGTATATGCTAAAATTAGCCAAAATGCTAATGTTAGCATTAGCAAGTGCTAATGTCAGTAGCATGTGGGGCATCACTAGCATGTTGTCTGTATTTGACTTACTCCATTCACTGAAAACCTTAGAGAAAATGATACTGCAGGATAATTTTATTGCACTGCCTACGGCAGTGCACTAGTGGGGGAAAGTGAAATGCTAATGTTTGTGCTAAAGTTAATGCACCGTCTTGCTGCGCAAGACCTTAGAGATAACGATAATGTGAGATAATATCATTGCAGCGCCTGCGGCGCTGCCTTAGCCACAGACGAATCTTAAGGCTTTTATTTTGAAATTTTCAGTAAGCTTCATTTTAAATGTCCAAAGTAATCCCATGATTAACATTCATTGAGTTAAATGAGTCATAAAATGCCCAAAACAAAAATAAACTGATGTAAAAGTTTCAGGGCTTTTATTTTGAAATTTTCAGTAATCATCGTTTCTAAGGGCCCAACTAATCCCATGTGTAACACTGATTCGGTGAAATCAGTTTTGCAATTGCGAAAATAACAATTATCTGATGTAAAAATGTAAAGGCTTTTATTTTGAAATTTTCAGTAATCATCATTTCAAGGGGCCCAACTACTCCCATGTGTAACAGTGATTGGGTTTAATCAGTTATATTTTGCTCCAAAGAGCAATTATGTGATTTTAAAATTTTCAGGTCTTTTATTTTGAAATTTTCAGTACGCTTTATTTTAAAGGGATACACTAATCCTATGAGTAACAGTGTTTGGGATAAATCAGTTATCTATTGGTCAAAACAGCAAGTAGTTCTACATGTCAGTTCTGCCCTCTGTTTGAACTGATTTTTATTTAAAACTACAAATATGGAGAATTTGTAGTCCTAATCAGCTGCTCGACCAAGTTATCTATTGGTCAAAACAGCAAGTAGTTCTACATGTCAGTTCTGCCCTCTGTTTTAACTGATTTTGATTTAAAACTACAAATATGGAGTATTTGTAGTCCTAATCAGCTGCTCGGCCCTGCTGTGTTCATAAATCAGTTATCTATTGGTCAAAACAGCAAGTAACAGCAAGTAGTTCTACATGTCAGTTCTGCCCTCTGTTTTAACTGATTTTGATTTAAAACTACAAATATGGAGAATTTGTAGTCCTAATCTGTAGTCCTAATGAGCTGCTCGGCCCTGCTGTGTTCCGTTGCTATGGGAATGGCTCCTCTGCCAACTGCCATGTGTGTGAGACAGAATGGTGGAGAAAGAATTCTATCTTTGTAGACACCCAGTCAGTTTTAATGGGAAAACCATTCCGAACAACTCCTTCCCGTTCGGGAACCGTGACACGTATCGGAAAACGGTTTGAAGCGTATGAGAGGGCTATCTTTCGTCTCCGATAGTACCGCGATTCATATCTGTACATCACTCACAGTAATAACAGCGACGAGTTAGAAATGGTTGTGCGCTGAGGTTTGACATTTTTGAGAAATACATGGAAGTCAATGAGGCTGAGGGTGTGAAAATCCTGTCGCATGACTTCGCTCTAAA
Organism: Poeciliopsis retropinna; assembly: GCA_010277075.1. Classification (NCBI taxonomy): domain Eukaryota; kingdom Metazoa; phylum Chordata; class Actinopteri; order Cyprinodontiformes; family Poeciliidae; genus Poeciliopsis; species Poeciliopsis retropinna. The sequence continues at coordinate 4,368 of VMRM01000024.1, forward strand.
GCACCTTGACAGAAATCCATAAGCCCTAGGAAATTTTCGAAAACATTTTACCGGAGCAGACACTCGTATCGATGTTTTGACCGAGTTTGATACCGATAGGGCGATATTTGTGGGCGTGACGGCAATTTCAAAATTTATTTGGGGGTCAAAATCTCTCTGCTTCCCACACTCTAACGAGACGCCGGCTACACTCTAGTTCCCGCCGTTTCAAACCGACAAAAATTTTTGATCGTTTTTTGCTTTTTACGTCGCCATCGTAAGTCCGAATCCCCATAAAAGTAATAGCTCCAATGCCGGGATCGAGCCGCACGTTTCGATACCACTTTTGTGGGTGGGCTCGCAGCGGTACGAGCCGCATTAACGGTCACGGAAGAAGAAGTTATAATAATAAAGAAACGTTCTATTGGGTGAAGAACAATATGTGCCTGCCATGCAATGCATGACAGTGACTTTGTCACTGTCTACTATGCATTGCTATGGGCAGGCCCCAATAATAAAGAGGCGTTCTATTGGGTGAAGAACAATAGGTGCCTGCCATGCAATGCATGAGGCTGTGACTTTGTCACTGCCTCCTATGCATTGCTATGGGCATGCCCCAACTAGAAAATTCCTGGAGAAATTTAACCGGGGCCTGCCAAAGTGTGCCCGTCGGATTGGACCCAGCGTTCTGATGCTAAACATTAGCATCAATGCTAAGCTTGGCTAAAAAGTCACAAGAATGTTTACTAACATGGACTTGCACCATTCAGTCTGTTAAAATAAGTATATATGCTAAAATTAGCCAAAATGCTAATGTTAGCATTAGCAAATGCTAATGTGAGTAGCATGTGGGGCATCACTAGCATGTTGTCTGTAATTGACTTACTCTATTCACTGAAAACCTTAGAGAAAATGATACTGCAGGATAATTTTATTGCACGAAATGCTAATGTTTGTGCTAAAGTTAATGCACCGTCTTGCTACGCAAGACCTGAGAGATAAAGATAATGTAGGATAATATCATTGCAGCGCCTGCGGCGCTGCCTTAGCCAAAGACGAATCTTAAGGCTTTTATTTTGAAATTTTCAGTAAGCTTCATTTTAAATGTCCAAACTAATCCCATGATTAACATTCATTGAGTTGAATGAGTCATAAAATGCCCAAAACAAAAATAAACTGATGTAAAAGTTTCAGGGCTTTTATTTTGAAATTTTCAGTAATCATCGTTTCTAAGGGCCCAACTAATCCCATGTGTAACACTGATTCGGTGAAATCAGTTTTGCAATTGCGAAAATAACAATTATCTGATGTAAAAATGTAAAGGCTTTTATTTTGAAATTTTCAGTAATCATCATTTCAAGGGGCCCAACTACTCCCATGTGTAACAGTGATTGGGTTTAATCAGTTATATTTTGCTCCAAAGAGCAATTATGTGATTTTAAAATTTTCAGGTCTTTTATTTTGAAATTTTCAGTACGCTTCATTTTAAAGGGATACACTAATCCTATGAGTAACAGTGTTTGGGATAAATCAGTTATCTATTGGTCAAAACAGCAAGTAGTTCTACATGTCAGTTCTGCCCTCTGTTTTAACTGATTTTTATTTAAAACTACAAATATGGAGAATTTGTAGTCCTAATCAGCTGTTTTAGCTGATTTTTATTTAAAACTACAAATATGGAGAATTTGTAGTCCTAATCAGCTGCTCGGCCCTGCTGTGTTCATAAATCAGTTATCTATTGGTCAAAACAGCAAGTAGTTCTACATGTCAGTTCTGTTTTAACAGATTTTTATTTAAAACTACAAATATGGAGTATTTGTAGTCCTAATCTGTAGTCCTAATCAGCTGCTCGGCCCTGCTGTGTTCATAAATCAGGTATCTATTGGTCAAAACAGCAAGTAGTTCTACATGTCAGTTCTGCCCTCTGTTTTAACTGATTTTGATTTAAAACTACAAATATGGAGTATTTGTAGTCCTAATCTGTCGTCCTAATCAGCTGCTCGGCCCTGCTGTGTTCCGTTGCTATGGGAATGGATCCTCTTCCAACTGTCATGTGTGTGAAACAGAAAGGTGGAGAAAGAATTCTATCTTTGTGAGACACCCAGTCAGTTTGAATGGAAAAACCATTCCGAACAACTCCTTCCCGTTCGGGAACCGTGGCACGTATCGGAAAACGGTTTGAAGCGATGAGAGGGCTATCTTTCGTCTCCGATAGTACCGCGAATCATATCTGTACATCACTCACAGTAATAACAGCGACGAGATAGAAATGGTTGTGCGCTGAGGTTTGACATTTTGGAGAAATACATGGAAGTCAATGAGGCCGAGGGTGTGAAAATCCTGTCGCATGACTTCGCTCTAAAGCACCTTGACAGAAATCCGTAAGCCCTAGGAAAATTTCGAAAACATTTTACCGGAGCAGACACTCGTATCGATGTTTTGACCGAGTTTGATACCGATAGGGCGATATGTGTGGGCGTGACGGCAATTTCAAAATTTATTTGGGGGTCAAAATCTCTCTGCTTCCCACACTCTAACGAGACGCCGGCTACACTCTAGTTCCCGCCGTTTCAAACCGACAAAAATTTTAAATCGTTTTTTGCTTTTTACTTCGCCATCGTAAGTCCGAATCCCCATAAAAGTAATACCTCCAATGCCGTCGCCGAGCCGCACGTTTCGATACCACTTTTGTGGGTGGGCACGCAGCGGTACGAGCCGCATTAACGGTCACGGAAGAAGAAGTTATAATAACTAGAAAATTCCTGGAGAAATTTAACCGGGGCCTGCCAAAGTGTGCCCGTCGGATTGGACCCAGCGTTCTGATGCTTAGCATCAATGCTAAGCTTGGCTAAAAAATCACAAGAATGTTTTCTAACATGGACTTGCACCATTCGGTCTGTTAAAATAAGTATATATGCTAAAATTAGCCAAAATGCTAATGTTAGCATTAGCAAATGCTAATGTCAGTAGCATGTGGGGCATCACTAGCATGTTGTCTGTATTTGACTTACTCCATTCACTGTAAACCTTAGAGAAAATGATACTGCAGGATAATTTTATTGCACTGCCTATGGCAGTGCACTAGTGGGGGACAGTGAAATGCTAATGTGTGTGCTAAAGTTAATGCACCGTCTTGCTGCGCAAGACCTGAGAGATAAAGATAATGAAAGATAATAGCATTGCAGCGCCTGCGGCGCTGCACTAGCCACAGACGAATGTTAAGGCTTTTATTTTGAAATTTTCAGTAAGCTTCATTTTAAATGTCCAAACTAATCCCATGATTAACATTCATTGGGTTAAATGAGTTATAAAATGCCCAAAACAAAAATAAAGTGATGTAAAAGTTTCAGGGCTTTTATTTTGAAATTTTCAGTAAGCTTCATTTGAAGGGGCCCAACTAATCCCATGTGTAACAGTGATTGGGTGAAATCAGTTTTGCTATTGCGAAAATAAGAACTATCTGATGTAAAAATGTAAAGGCTTTTATTTTGAAATTTTCAGGAAGCTTCATGTCAAAGGGTCCAACTAAACCCATGTATAACAGTGATTGGGTAAAATCAGTTATATTTTGCTCCAAAGAGCAATTATCTAATTTTAAAATTTTCAGGTCTTTTATTTTGAAATTTTCAGTAGGCTTTATTTGAAAGGGCCACACTAATCCTATGAGTAACAGTGTTTGGGATAAATCAGTTATCTATTGGTCAAAACAGCAAGTAGTTCTACATGTCAGTTCTGGCCTGTTTTAAATGATTTTTATTTAAAACTACAAATATGGAGAATTTGTAGTACTAATCAGCTGCTCGACCAAGTTATCTATTGGTGAAAACAGCAAGTAGTTCTACATGTCAGTTCTGCCCTCTGTTTTAACTGATTTTTGATTTAAAACTACAAATATGGAGAATTTGTAGTCCTAATCAGCTGCTCGGCCCTGCTGTGTTCATAAATCAGTTATCTATTGGTCAAAACAGCAAGTAGTTCTACATGTCAGTTCTGCCCTCTGTTTTAACTGATTTTGATTTAAAACTACAAATATGGAGTATTTGTAGTCCTAATCTGTAGTCCTAATCAGCAGCTCGGCCCTGCTGTGTTCATAAATCAGTTATCTATTGGTCAAAACAGCAAGTAGTTCTACATGTCAGTTCTGCCCTCTGTTTTAGCTGATTTTTGTTTAAAACTACAAATATGGAGTATTTGTAGTCCTAATCTGTATTCCTAATGAGCTGCTCGGCCCTGCTGTGTTCCGTTGCTATGGGAATGGCTCCTCTGCCAACTGCCATGTGTGTGAGACAGAAAGAATTCTATCTTTGTGAGACACCCAGGCAGTTTGAATGGAAAAACCATTCCGAACAACTCCTTCCCGTTCGGGAACCGTGGCACGTATCGGAAAACGGTTTGAAGCGTATGAGAGGGCTATCTTTCGTCTCCGATAGTACCGCGAATCATATCTGTACATCACTCACAGTAATAACAGCGACGAGATAGAAATGGTTGTGCGCTGAGGTTTGACATTTTTCAGAAATACATGGAAGTCAATGAGGCCGAGGGTGTGAAAATCCTGTCGCATGACTTCGCTCTAAAGCACCTTGACAGAAATCCGTAAACCCTAGGAAAATTTTGAAAACATTTTACCGGAGCAGACACTCGTATCGATGTTTTGACCGAGTTTGATACCGATAGGGCGATATGTGTGGGCGTGACGGCAATTTCAAAATTTATTTGGGGGTCAAAATCTCTCTGCTTCCCACACTCTAACGAGACGCCGGCTACACTCTAGTTCCCGCCGTTTCAAACCGACAAAAATTTTAAATCGTTTTTTGCTTTTTACTTCGCCATCGTAAGTCCGAATCCCCATAAAAGTAATAGCTCCAATGCCGGCGCCGAGCCGCACGTTTCGATACCACTTTTGTGGGTGGGCACGCAGCGGTATGAGCCGCATTAACGGTCACGGAAGAAGAAGTTATAATAATAATAATAATAACTAGAAAATTCCTGGAGAAATTTAACCGGGGCCTGCCAAAGTGTGCCCGTCGGATTGGACCCAGCTTGCTGATGCTAAACATTAGCGTCAATGCTAAGCTTGGCTAAAAAAATCACAGGAATGTTTACTAACATGGATTTGCACCATTCAGTCTCTTAAAATAAGTGTATATGCTAAAATTAGCCAAAATGCTAATGTTAGCATTAGCAAATGCTAATGTCAGTAGCATGTGGGGCATCACTAGCATGTTGTCTGTAATTGACTTACTCCATTTAGTACACGAAACATGGCTAATAAGCTTTAGACATAGCTAATACCTTATTAAGGTAAAATGCTAATGCTAATTAGCTGCGCAAGACAGAGCCCTAACCTGAGAGAAAAAGATAATGAAAAATAATATCATTGCAGCGCCTGCGGCGCTGCCTTAGCCACAGACGAATGTTAAGGCTTTTATTTTGAAATTTTCAGTAAGCTTCATTTTAAATGTCCAAACTAATCCCATGATTAATATTCATTGAGTTGAATGAGTCATAAAATGCCCAAAACAAAAATAAACTGATGTAAAAGTTTCAGGGCTTTTATTTTGAAATTTTCAGTAATCATCATCTCACAGGGCCCAACTAATCCCATGTGTAACAGTGATTCGGTGAAATCAGTTATATTTTGCTCCAAAGAGCAATTATCTGATGTAAAAATTTTCAGGTCTTTTATTTTGAAATTTTCAGGAAGTTTGATTTTAAAGGGCTACACTAATCCTATGAGTAACAGTGTTTGGGATAAATCAGTTATCTATTGGTCAAAACTGCAAGTAGTTCTACATGTCAGTTCTGCCCTGTTTTAAAAGATTTTGATTTAAAACTACAAATATGGAGAATTTGTAGTCCTAATCAGCTGCTTGACCAAGTTATCTATTGGTCAAAACAGCAAGTAGTTCTAAATGTCAGTTCTACCCTCTGTTTTAGCTGATTTTTGTTTAAAACTACAAATATGGAGTATTTGTAGTCCTAATCTGTATTCCTAATCAGCTGCTCGGCCCTGCTGTGTTCATAAATCAGTTATCTATTGGTCAAAACTGCAAGTAGTTCTACATGTCAGTTCTGCCCTGTTTTAAAAGATTTTGATTTAAAACTACAAATATGGAGAATTTGTAGTCCTAATCAGCTGCTTGACCAAGTTATCTATTGGTCAAAACAGCAAGTAGTTCTAAATGTCAGTTCTGCCCTCTGTTTTAGCTGATTTTTGTTTAAAACTACAAATATGGAGTATTTGTAGTCCTAATCTGTATTCCTAATCAGCTGCTCGGCCCTGCTGTGTTCATAAATCAGTTATCTATTGGTCAAAACAGCAAGTAGTTCTACATGTCAGTTCTGTTTTAACTGATTTTGATTTAAAACTACAAATATGGAGAATTTGTAGTCCTAATCAGCTGCTCGGCCCTGCTGTGTTCATAAATGAGTTATCTATTGGTCAAAACAGCAAGTAGTTCTACATGTCAGTTCTGCCCTCTGTTTTAACTGATTTTGATTTAAAACTACAAATATGGAGTATTTGTAGTCCTAATCAGCTGCTCGGCCCTGCTGTGTTCATAAATCAGTTATCTATTGGTCAAAACAGCAAGTAACAGCAAGTAGTTCTACATGTCAGTTCTGCCCTCTGTTTTAACTGATTTTGATTTAAAACTACAAATATGGAGAATTTGTAGTCCTAATCTGTAGTCCTAATGAGCTGCTCGGCCCTGCTGTGTTCCGTTGCTATGGGAATGGCTCCTCTGCCAACTGCCATGTGTGTGAGACAGAATGGTGGAGAAAGAATTCTATCTTTGTGAGACACCCAGTCAGTTTTAATGGGAAAACCATCCGAACAACTCCTTCCCGTTCGGGAACCGTGACACGTATCGGAAAACGGTTTGAAGCGTATGAGAGGGCTATCTTTCGTCTCCGATAGTACCGCGATTCATATCTGTACATCACTCACAGTAATAACAGCGACGAGTTAGAAATGGTTGTGCGCTGAGGTTTGACATTTTTGAGAAATACATGGAAGTCAATGAGGCCGAGGGTGTGAAAATCCTGTCGCATGACTTCGCTCTAAAGCACCTTGACAGAAATCCATAAGCCCTAGGAAATTTTCGAAAACATTTTACCGGAGCAGGCACTCGTATCGATGTTTTGACCGAGTTTGATACCGATAGGGCGATATTTGTGGGCGTGACGGCAATTTCAAAATTTATTTGGGGGTCAAAATCTGTCTGCTTCCCACACTCTAACGAGACGCCGGCTACACTCTAGTTCCCGCCGTTTCAAACCGACAAAAATTTTTGATCGTTTTTTGCTTTTTACGTCGCCATCGTAAGTCCGAATCCCCATAAAAGTAATAGCTCCAATGCCGGGATCGAGCCGCACGTTTCGATACCACTTTTGTGGGTGGGCTCGCAGCGGTACGAGCCGCATTAACGGTCACGGAAGAAGAAGTTATAATAATAAAGAAACGTTCTATTGGGTGAAGAACAATATGTGCCTGCCATGCAATGCATGACAGTGACTTTGTCACTGTCTACTATGCATTGCTATGGGCAGGCCCCAACTAGAAAATTCCTGGAGAAATTTAACCGGGGCCTGCCAAAGTGTGCCCGTCGGATTGGACCCAGCGTTCTGATGCTTAGCATCAATGCTAAGCTTGGCTAAAAAAAATGACAGGAATGTTGACTAACATGGACTTTCACCATTCGGTCTGTTAAAATAAGTATATATGCTAAAATTAGCCAAAATGCTAATGTCAGTAGCATGTGGGGCATCACTAGCATGTTGTCTGGAATTGACTTACTCCATTTAGTACACGAAACATGGCTAATAAGCTTTAGACATAGCTAATACCTTATTTAAGGTAAAATGCTAATGCTAATGCTCTGTCTCGCTGCGCAAGACAGAGCCCTAACCTGAGAGAAAAAGATCATGTAAGATAATATAATTGCAGCGCCTGCGGCGCTGCATTAGCCACAGACGAATGTCAAGGCTTTTATTTTGAAATTTTCATTAAGCTTCATTTTAAATGTCCAAACTAATCCCATGATTAACATTCATTGGGTTAAATGAGTTATAAAATGCCCAAAACAAAACTGAACTGACTTAAAAGTTTCAGGGCTTTTATTTTGAAAATGTCAGAAATCATCGTTTCTAAGGGCCCAACTAATCCCATGTGTAACAGTGATTCGGTGAAATCAGTTATATTTTGCTCCAAAGAGCAATTATCTGATGTAAAAATTTTCAGGTCTTTTATTTTGAAATTTTCAGGAAGTTTGATTTTAAAGGGCTACACTAATCCTATGAGTAACAGTGTTTGGGATAAATCAGTTATCTATTGGTCAAAACTGCAAGTAGTTCTACATGTCAGTTCTGTTTTAACTGATTTTTATTTAAAACTACAAATATGGAGAATTTGTAGTCCTTATCAGCTGCTCGGCCCTGCTGTGTTCATAAATCATCATAAATGAAGTTATCTATTGGTCAAAACAGCAAGTAGTTCTACATGTCAGTTCTGCCCTCTGTTTTAACTGATTTTGATTTAAAACTACAAATATGGAGTATTTGTAGTCCTAATCTGTAGTCCTAATGAGCTGCTCGGCCCTGCTGTGTTCCGTTGCTATGGGAATGGCTCCTCTGCCAACTGCCATGTGTGTGAGACAGAATGGTGGAGAAAGAATTCTATCTTTGTGAGACACCCAGTCAGTTTTTAATGGAAAAACCATTCCGAACAACTCCTTCCCGTTCGGGAACCGTGACACGTATCGGAAAACGGTTTGAAGCGTATGAGAGGGCTATCTTTCGTCTCCGATAGTACCTCTATTCATATCTGTACATCACTCACAGTAATAACAGCGACGAGTTAGAAATGGTTGTGCGCTGAGGTTTGACATTTTTGAGAAATACATGGAAGTCAATGAGGCTGAGGGTGTGAAAATCCTGTCGCATGACTTCGCTCTAAAGCACCTTGACAGAAATCCGTAAGCCCTAGGACAATTTCGAAAAGATTTTACCGGAGCAGGCACTCGTATCGATGTTTTGACCGAGTTTGATACCGATAGGGCGATATTTGTGGGCGTGACGGCAATTTCAAAATTTATTTGGGGGTCAAAATCTCTCTGCTTCCCACACTCTAACGAGACGCCGGCTACACTCTAGTTCCCGCCGTTTCAAACCGACAAAAATTTTAAATCGTTTTTTGCTTTTTACTTCGCCATCGTAAGTCCGAATCCCCATAAAAGTAATAGCTCCAATGCCGGCGCCGAGCCGCACGTTTCGATACCACTTTTGTGGGTGGGCACGCAGCGGTACGAGCCGCATTAACGGTCACGGAAGAAGAAGTTATAATAATAAAGAAACGTTCTATTGGGTGAAGAACAATATGTGCCTGCCATGCAATGCATGACAGTGACTTTGTCACTGTCTACTATGCATTGCTATGGGCAGGCCCCAATAAAGAGGCGTTCTATTGGGTGAAGAACAATAGGTGCATGCCATGCAATGCATGAGGCTGTGACTTTGTCACTGCCTCCTATGCATTGCTATGGGCATGCCCCAACTAGAAAATTCCTGGAGAAATTTAACCGGGGCCTGCCAAAGTGTGCCCGTCGGATTGGACCCAGCTTGCTGATGCTAAACATTAGCGTCAATGCTAAGCTTGGCTAAAAAAATCACAGGAATGTTTACTAACATGGATTTGCACCATTCAGTCTCTTAAAATAAGTGTATATGCTAAAATTAGCCAAAATGCTAATGTTAGCATTAGCAAATGCTAATGTCAGTAGCATGTGGGGCATCACTAGCATGTTGTCTGTAATTGACTTACTCCATTTAGTACACGAAACATGGCTAATAAGCTTTAGACATAGCTAATACCTTATTTAAGGTAAAATGCTAAACAGCAAGTAGTTCTAAATGTCAGTTCTGCCCTCTGTTTTAGCTGATTTTTGTTTAAAACTACAAATATGGAGTATTTGTAGTCCTAATCTGTATTCCTAATCAGCTGCTCGGCCCTGCTGTGTTCATAAATCAGTTATCTATTGGTCAAAACAGCAAGTAGTTCTACATGTCAGTTCTGTTTTAACTGACTTTGATTTAAAACTACAAATATGGAGAATTTGTAGTCCTAATCAGCTGCTCGGCCCTGCTGTGTTCATAAATGAGTTATCTATTGGTCAAAACAGGAAGTAGTTCTACATGTCAGTTCTGCCCTCTGTTTTAACTGATTTTTATTTAAAACTACAAATATGGAGAATTTGTAGTCCTAATCAGCTGCTCGACCAAGTTATCTATTGGTCAAAACAGCAAGTAGTTGTACATGTCACTTCTGCCCTCTGTTTTAACTGATTTCTATTTAAAACTACAAATATGGAGTATTTGTAGTCCTAATCTGTACTCCTAATCAGCTGCTCGGCCCTGCTGTGTTCATAAATCAGTTATCTATTGGTCAAAACAGCAAGTAGTTCTACATATCAGTTCTGCCCTCTGTTTTAACTGATTTTGATTTAAAACTACAAATATGGAGTATTTGTAGTCCTAATCTGTAGTCCTAATCAGCTGCTCGGCCCTGCTGTGTTCCGTTGCTATGGGAATGGATCCTCTGCCAACTGTCATGTGTGTGAGACAGAAAGAATTCTATCTTTGTGAGACACCCAGTCAGTTTGAATGGAAAAACCATTCCGAACAACTCCTTCCCGTTCGGGAACCGTGGCACGTATCGGAAAACGGTTTGAAGCGTATGAGAGGGCTATCTTTCGTCTCCGATAGTACCGCGAATCATATCTGTACATCACTCACAGTAATAACAGCGACGAGATAGAAATGGTTGTGCGCTGAGGTTTGACATTTTGGAGAAATACATGGAAGTCAATGAGGCCGAGGGTGTGAAAATCCTGTCGCATGACTTCGCTCTAAAGCACCTTGACAGAAATCCGTAAGCCCTAGGAAAATTTCGAAAACATTTTACCGGAGCAGGCACTCGTATCGATGTTTGACCGAGTTTGATACCGATAGGGCGATATGTGTGGGCGTGACGGCAATTTCAAAATTTATTTGGGGGTCAAAATCTCTCTGCTTCCCACACTCTAACGAGACGCCGGCTACACTCTAGTTCCCGCCGTTTCAAACCGACAAAAATTTTAAATCGTTTTTTGCTTTTTACTTCGCCATCGTAAGTCCGAATCCCCATAAAAGTAATAGCTCCAATGCCGGCGCCGAGCCGCACGTTTCGATACCACTTTTGTGGGTGGGCACGCAGCGGTATGAGCCGCATTAACGGTCACGGAAGAAGAAGTTATAATAATAATAATAATAAAGAGGCGTTCTATTGGGTGAAGAACAATAGGTGCCTGCCATGCAATGCATGAGGCTGTGACTTTGTCACTGCCTCCTATGCATTGCTATGGGCATGCCCCAATAATAATAATAAAGAAACGTTCTATTGGGTGAAGAACAATATGTGCCTGCCATGCAATGCATGACAGTGACTTTGTCACTGTCTCCTATGCATTGCTATGGGCAGGCCCCAATAATAATAAAGAGGCGTTCTATTGGGTGAAGAACAATAGGTGCCTGCCATGCAATGCATGAGGCTGTGACTTTGTCACTGCCTCCTATGCATTGCTATGGGCATGCCCCAATAATAATAAAGAAACGTTCTATTGGGTGAAGAACAATAGGTGCCTGCCATGCAATGCATGGAGGCAGTGTCTCACTTGCTTCGCAAGTGAGCCACTGCTCTCCTTATGCATTGCTATGGGCAGGCCCCAATAATAATAAAGAGGCGTTCTATTGGGTGAAGAACAATAGGTGCCTGCCATGCAATGCATGAGGCTGTGACTTTGTCACTGCCTCCTATGCATTGCTATGGGCATGCCCCAATAAAAGTCAGACATATATCTCAACAATGGACATGAATATAACCATGAAAGAAATTAAAACAGTATTGAAAGGGACTGGATATTCAGCTCCAGGGGAGGATCAGCTATGTTACGCTATGTTTCGACAGATTCCTGAAGTATCATTAGAATTAATATTAAAACTGTTTAATAAAATATGGAAAGAAGGTTTAATACCAAAAATCTGGAAGTGGGCAATAATACTACCGTTTAATAAACCAGGGAAAGATCCTATGAATCCAAATAACTATAGGCCAATAGCATTAACTTCACATTTAAGTAAGTGGATGGAGAAAATAATAGTTAATAGATTAGAATTTATTCTTGAGCATAAGGAATTACTTAATGAAAATCAGTGTGGCTTTAGGAAAGGGAGATCAACAATGGATGCACTAACTCGGGTCAGTAATGACATAGAGAAAGCTTTAAAAATGAAAGAGATTATGATAGTAGTATTTTTTGACATAGAAAAAGCTTATGATTCATTATGGAGAGAAGGATTACTTATAAAAATAAAGCAGATGGGAATAGGTGGGAAGATGTATAATTGGATAGCAAATTTTTTGTTGGATAGAAAAATAAGAGTGAATATTGGAAATGATTACTCAAAAGAATTTAATGTTGTACATGGAATTCCACAAGGTAGTGCAATTAGCCCAATATTATTTAATATCATGATTAATGATATATTTTCTGAGACAGATGAATGTATAAAATCTGCATTATATGCTGATGATGGGGCCATTTGGATGAGAGGAAAGAATCTAAAACATGTGGTAGGAAATATTAAGAAGGCAATTAGTAAAATAGAAAAATGGTCCTATGAATGGGGTTTTAAATTATCAACAAGTAAATCCTGTTATATGGTTTTTACAAATAAGAAAAATATTGATATAGTAACAATAACATTATTCAAACAGCCATTGGAAAGGGTAGCAGAATTTAAATATCTAGGAATATGGTTGGATCAATCATATACATGGAAAACACATATAGATAATCTGGAAACTAAATGTAAGAAGGTTATAAATTTACTAAAAGCTGTGGCTGGAAATAATTGGGGTGCAGATAGACAGTCATTATTAAACATATATAGGGCTCTCATGAGATCAATAATAGATTATGGTAGTTTTATATATGGAGTAGCAGCTAAAACATCATTACAAAAAATAGATACATTACAGAATAGGGCGTTACGTATATGTACAGGAGCAGTGAAAACAACACCTATTAATGCTCTTCGAATAGAGACTGGAGAGACTCCACTGGAAATGAGAAGAATAAAATTAGCTCTGACATATTGGATGAAAATAAGAAGTAGTAAGGATGGAAATGTAAATTCAACTATTTTAAAATATTGTTGGGAATATTCAAAGTTTCAGAGTAATGGATTTGGATGGATCATAGACAAATTGATTAAAATGTATGGATTAGAAGATAAAGAAATAGCGCAATTTAAACCCATTAGTGTTAGCCCACCATGGATTTGTCCGGAGGTAAATGTTGACATGAAACTCCTGAAAATGAAAAATAATTGGGATTTAAATGAAATAGGGGTAAAGGCTGACGTATATTTAAGAAACTCGTATTATAATTATCTGAAAATATATTCAGATGGTTCTAAGGATTTAAAAGGTCATGTGGGAATAGGAATATATATACCAGAGTTTAAAATTGACATTTCTAAAAGATTATCTGATCAACTATCTGTATTCACAGCTGAAATGGTGGCAGCTATCATCAGCTTACAGTGGGAAGAGGAGGTTCGTCCAGACAGAGTGGTGCTATGCACAGATTCCAAAGCAGTAGTAGAAAGTATTCAGGGAGAAGGAAATGATAGGAAAGATCTAGTACTTGAAATGCAACATAGCTTATTTAGACTATATAGAGGTGGTATTGATATTTGGTTCTGTTGGGTACCAGCACATGAAGGTGTAAAAGGCAATGAAAGGGCAGATAAATTAGCAAAAAGGGCTTTAGAACAGGCAATAGCCATTAAAATACCTATTGGGAAAGGGGAAGGGAAATCAATTATTAAGAATAAAGAAATGGAAATATGGCAAAAAAGGTGGAATGAAGACAAGAAAGGTAGGAAATTATATAAAATACAGAAGTCAATATTAAGTAGAAATATTAAGGAGAGAAATAGAAGGGAAGAAATAATAATGATTAGATTAAGAGTAGGTCATACATATTTAAATGATACTTTATATTTAATAGGGAAGAAAAATAATGATATGTGTGAAGAATGTGGAGAGAAAGAAAACGTAGAACATGATTGATGAACTGTAAAACATATGAACGTGAAAGGGAGAAATTGAGAAGAATAGTTGGAAGGACAGATCGAGAATGGAGTCTGAAAGGAATACTGGGAAATGATGGTAATATAATGGATATTTACATAGTAAGGAAAGCATTATTTATTTATCTTCAAAATACAAAATTAAAAAATAGAATCTGACTGATGTAAAATACTGTTGCTACACAGTCGTGTACAGTAGGTGGCGGTATGCACCTTAAAGTTGCTTATACCGCCACAATAGAAAAGAAGAAGACGCTTGCGCCAGTGGGTTTGTGACGTTAACGTGTCGCCAGACTGGACTGCACAGGTTGAGCAGAAGGGGGCAACATTGCGACGTCAGATGCCGCTCAACTCCAGAAGAAGAAGAAGAATTCGCGCGATGAAACTTCTTCCATGCTTTCAGTGCCGCTCATAGAGTCGCAGGTATGAAACATTTTCCATGTAAATATGTTCAGCTTATAGTTAACGCTTTAAATCTTTGGAAATACGATCGCAGGTCAGAGACGTTCCGGTGTATGAAGCTAACCGGTTAGCTAACTAGCCCGGCTAGTTTCTGTTTGAGCCTCCAGATCAGGAACTGTTTGTTCATTCATGGACCAGTCCAATCCTTAAAAAGTGTGCTGCTCTGTGTTGTCAGATCCGAAATTAACTGAATCGAAAAGAGCTGCAGTTATCTTCAGCTATCTGCGATGAACCCAATTCATTAACAGAATCTGCAAGTGTTAATAATAAACCAGAATTCACCTTCAGTCATGATGGGTCAGCAGTGTTTACATCAGCTGTTTAGTTTTCTGTTGGTATAAAACAAACTAGTTCAGGTTTGAAGAAACAAAGTATTATAGTTTGTGACCTGGATCAGCTCTAGTGTTGAGGAATCACCCCTTATTTAGCTTCCAACTTCTTCTTCGTTGGTGGCACCCCCTTTTTAACATATTTAAATTTAGTATATGTTTTTCTTTATTCATGTTTATTAAGGAATGTAGAAACATTGGATATCTGGAGTTATGGGGAGTAGAATTGAAGCATTTAAAACTTTTATCCGATAAAAGAAGGATTGATTTATTGACTGGAGACTTGTCCAGGTCACACAGTTTGACCTGGAACCCCTTGGCGACATTTTTGGTTGTTTTGGGCAGCATTTACGTCCAGTCCTGATGTTCTTGTCGCCTCCCTGAAGTTGCGGCTTGATCAAAAGCTGCCTGTGATGTAAACCTGAGTGTGTTGTAAAGTTTTCTGTAACTGTCCGCAGGCTGGACATGGATACGCTCTACGGTCCCATGGGGGTTGCCGCCGGTCTGGGCTGCGGACTCTTCCTCGGCTGGCACCTGCGGACGCACCTCGGCCCTGCGTCCAAGAGCCTGATGAAGTCGGCGGGGAACGGCTCCGGGGAGGCCAGCGTGATGGGAGAAGGCGGGGAGTTCAAGATGGTGCTGGTGGTCCGGAATGACCTCAAGATGGGCAAAGGGAAGGTGGCAGCGCAGTGCTCCCACGCCGCAGTAAGCGCTTACAAGCAGGTCCAATGCAGGAGCCCCGAGCTGCTCAGGCGGTGGGAGTACTGCGGCCAGCCGAAGGTGGTGGTGAAGGCGCCAGACGAGGACACCCTGATAAATCTGCTGGGCCGAGCCAGGGAGGCGGGACTCACCGTCAGCCTCATCCAGGACGCAGGAAGGACTCAAATCGCGCCCGGCTCTCGCACTGTGCTGGGGATCGGGCCCGGTCCGGCCGAGCTGGTGGACAGCGTCACCGGAGACTTAAAGCTCTACTAAAATGTTGTCATTCTGAACGTAGACGGTGAAGCCGGTACTGGCATTACTGGTCGTTTTTACAGCAGAACGTGATAGTAGTATTTTTGACAGAAAAAGCTTATGATTCATTATGGAGAGAAGGATTACTTATAAAATAAAGCAGATGGGAATAGGTGGGAAGATGTATAATTGGATAGCAAATTTTTGTTGGATAGAAAAATAAGAGTGAATATTGGAAATGATTACTCAAAAGAATTTAATGTTGTACATGGAATTCCACAAGGTAGTGCAATTAGCCCAATATTATTTAATATCATGATTAATGATATATTTTCTGAGACAGATGAATGTATAAAATCTGCATTATATGCTGATGATGGGGCCATTTGGATGAGAGGAAAGAATCTAAAACATGTGGTAGGAAATATTAAGAAGGCAATTAGTAAAATAGAAAAATGGTCCTATGAATGGGGTTTTAAATTATCAACAAGTAAATCCTGTTATATGGTTTTTACAAATAAGAAAAATATTGATATAGGAACAATAACATTATTCAAACAGCCATTGGAAAGGGTAGCAGAATTTAAATATCTAGGAATATGGTTGGATCAATCATATACATGGAAAACACATATAGATAATCTGGAAACTAAATGTAAGAAGGTTATAAATTTACTAAAAGCTGTGGCTGGAAATAATTGGGGTGCAGATAGACAGTCATTATTAAACATATATAGGGCTCTCATGAGATCAATAATAGATTATGGTAGTTTTATATATGGAGTAGCAGCTAAAACATCATTACAAAAAATAGATACATTACAGAATAGGGCGTTACGTATATGTACAGGAGCAGTGAAAACAACACCTATTAATGCTCTTCTAATAGAGACTGGAGAGACTCCACTGGAAATGAGAAGAATAAAATTAGCTCTGACATATTGGATGAAAATAAGAAGTAGTAAGGATGGAAATGTAAATTCAACTATTTTAAAATATTGTTGGGAATATTCAAAGTTTCAGAGTAATGGATTTGGATGGATCATAGACAAATTGATTAAAATGTATGGATTAGAAGATAAAGAAATAGCGCAATTTAAACCCATTAGTGTTAGCCCACCATGGATTTGTCCGGAGGTAAATGTTGACATGAAACTCCTGAAAATGAAAAATAATTGGGATTTAAATGAAATAGGGGTAAAGGCTGACGTATATTTAAGAAACTCGTATTATAATTATCTGAAAATATATTCAGATGGTTCTAAGGATTTAAAAGGTCATGTGGGAATAGGAATATATATACCAGAGTTTAAAATTGACATTTCTAATAGGTTATCTAATCAACTATCTGTATTCACAGCTGAAATGGTGGCAGCTATCATCAGCTTACAGTGGGAAGAGGAGGTTCGTCCAGACAGAGTGGTGCTATGCACAGATTCCAAAGCAGTAGTAGAAAGTATTCAGGGAGAAGGAAATGATAGGAAAGATCTAGTACTTGAAATGCAACATAGCTTATTTAGACTATATAGAGGTGGTATTGATATTTGGTTCTGTTGGGTACCAGCACATGAAGGTGTAAAAGGCAATGAAAGGGCAGATAAATTATCAAAAAGGGCTTGAGAACAGGCAATAGCCATTAAAATACCTATTGGGAAAGGGGAAGGGAAATCAATTATTAAGAATAAATAAATGGAAATATGGCAAAAAAGGTGGAATGAAGACAAGAAAGGTAGGAAATTATATAAAATACAGAAGTCAATATTAAGTAGAAATATTAAGGAGAGAAATAGAAGGGAAGAAATAATAATGATTAGATTAAGAGTAGGTCATACATATTTAAATGATACTTTATATTTAATAGGGAAGAAAAATAATGATATGTGTGAAGAATGTGGAGAGAAAGAAAACGTAGAACATGTATTGATGAACTGTAAAACATATGAACGTGAAAGGGAGAAATTGAGAAGAATAGTTGGAAGGACAGATCGAGAATGGAGTCTGAAAGGAATACTGGGAAATGATGGTAATATAATGGATATTTACATAGTAAGGAAAGCATTATTTATTTATCTTCAAAATACAAAATTAAAAAATAGAATCTGACTGATGTAAAATACTGTTGCTACATACTCGTGTACAGTAGGTGGCGGTATGCACCTTAAAGTTGCTTGCGATCCGCCATAATAGAAAAGAAGAAGAAGAAGAAGAAGAAGACGAAGAAGAAGAAGAAGAAGACGCTTGCGCAAGTGGGATTGTGACGTTAACGTGTCGCCAGACTGGACTGCACAGGTTGAGCAGAAGGGGGCAACATTGCGACGTCAGATGCCGCTCAACTCCAGAAGAAGAAGAATTCGCGCGATGAAACTTCTTCCATGCTTTCAGTGCCGCTCATAGAGTCGCAGGTATGAAACATTTTCCATGTAAATATGTTCAGCTTATAGTTAACGCTTTAAATCTTTGGAAATACGATCGCAGGTCAGAGACGTTCCGGTGTATGAAGCTAACCGGTTAGCTAACTAGCCCGGCTAGTTTCTGTTTGAGCCTCCAGATCAGGAACTGCTTGTTCATTCATGGACCAGTCCAATCCTTAAAAAGTGTGCTGCTCTGTGTTGTCAGATCCGAAATTAACTGAATCGAAAAGAGCTGCAGTTATCTTCAGCTATCTGCGATGAACCCAATTCATTAACAGAATCTGCAAGTGTTAATAATAAACCAGAATTCACCTTCAGTCATGATGGGTCAGCAGTGTTTACATCAGCTGTTTAGTTTTCTGTTGGTATAAAACAAACTAGTTCAGGTTTGAAGAAACAAAGTATTATAGTTTGTGACCTGGATCAGCTCTAGTGTTGAGGAATCACCCCTTATTTAGCTTCCAACTTCTTCTTCGTTGGTGGCACCCCCTTTTTAACATATTTAAATTTAGTATATGTTTTTCTTTATTCATGTTTATTAAGGAATGTAGAAACATTGGATATCTGGAGTTATGGGGAGTAGAATTGAAGCATTTAAAACTTTTATCCGATAAAAGAAGGATTGATTTATTGACTGGAGACTTGTCCAGGTCACACAGTTTGACCTGGAACCCCTTGGCGACATTTTTGGTTGTTTTGGGCAGCATTTACGTCCTGTCCTGATGTTCCTGTCGCCTCCCTGAAGTTGCGGCTTGATCAAAAGCTGCCTGTGATGTAAACCTGAGTGTGTTGTAAAGTTTTCTGTAACTGTCCGCAGGCTGGACATGGATACGCTCTACGGTCCCATGGGGGTTGCCGCCGGTCTGGGCTGCGGACTCTTCCTCGGCTGGCACCTGCGGACGCACCTCGGCCCTGCGTCCAAGAACCTGATGAAGTCGGCGGGGAACGGCTCCGGGGAGGCCAGCGTGATGGGAGAAGGCGGGGAGTTCAAGATGGTGCTGGTGGTCCGGAATGACCTCAAGATGGGCAAAGGGAAGGTGGCAGCGCAGTGCTCCCACGCCGCAGTAAGCGCTTACAAGCAGGTCCAATGCAGGAGCCCCGAGCTGCTCAGGCGGTGGGAGTACTGCGGCCAGCCGAAGGTGGTGGTGAAGGCGCCAGACGAGGACACCCTGATAAATCTGCTGGGCCGAGCCAGGGAGGCGGGACTCACCGTCAGCCTCATCCAGGACGCAGGAAGGACTCAAATCGCGCCCGGCTCTCGCACTGTGCTGGGGATCGGGCCCGGTCCGGCCGAGCTGGTGGACAGCGTCACCGGAGACTTAAAGCTCTACTAAAATGTTGTCATTCTGAACGTAGACGGTGAAGCCGGTACTGGCATTACTGGTCGTTTTTACAGCAGAACGTGATTGCAGATGTTTGTTAAATAAACAAAATAATGGGCTCAACATACAGTCATTTGTCTTGCCAAAGTTGCACCGATGCAGACATGAGGTGCATTGGTATCTTCTGAGTGCTGAATTGGCTTAGTGTTTTTTTTTTTTTTTTAGAACAAATTGTTTTTAATACAGAAACAAACACTGGTCTCATCAGTTTTTCAGGTTTCCAGAAACTCGTTGCAAGAAATTTCCATAACAAATGTACCAGAAATCTTTTCAGATCTATTTTTGTTTGGTTGGAAACTATATTAATTTATAATATTTCTTATATTTTTCAAAGATTACACATGGTCTTTTTTCAGTCATGTGACATTTGTGACTTATTAGTTTTAACAGGGCAGAATTAGGGCAAGAATGGTTCTTTGGATAATAATGGTTGCACAACATTGGTCAAGTCTTAGTACTGAAAAAAAAAACCTCTAAACTATGGAAGGCTATTTGGGCCACTGGGGAAAGAATCTGATTAGCTCCATGCAAAAATGCACAGAGGAAACATAAATGGTGCCTTTACCCAAATATCTGATTTCTTTTATTCATTTATTTTTATTTCTTTGCCTACACCGACATGAAATCAATGCTTTGAGATTAAGGTGGCAACCATTTCTTTACTTCCAGCTCATCCCCCCATGTGCCAGCAGAGGGCACCAGATCCCTATATTTATATTTTTATGGAGGGAGATGGAGAAGTCTAGTGGGCCAACCTGAGATTAGTGTCACTACCGTAATTTCAAAAGTTTAACTCATTAAGCAGTGATGCACATCAAGTGTTAATTTTTAAGAATGTCTTGGAGATGAAAGTTGCCATCTAGACATTTTAGAGCATTTCCTGCTTACTTCTGCTGATTTGCTTTATTGCGATGCTGATTTTCCAACAAGACTTGACACCTAATACTGCTTGAGTGACCACAATAATGTCCTCTACTGGCCACCATATTTGTTTGACCAGAACCTTAAAGAGAACCTATAGTGTACTCAAAAATAAACAAACCCAACACAGCTATCAAAGCAACCTGGACTTCCTGAACACATGAGGCTGATTTCCTCCATGCCACATCAATCAAGTAATTAATGCAAGCTTTGAATAAAATACTGAAAGTTTCCAGTAGCACGACTGATTTTTAGGTTTTTATAAGCTGCAAACCAAAATCTGTATTTTAACTAATCCCAAGTTTGGCTTCATGAGCACATTGTTGGAATCAGAACACCAAATATTAGCTTTACAAGAAAACACTAGTTAGAAAAACTAAAGAAACCAGGACACCATTCTTGACAAACAAAGCCTTTATTTTATTCTTTTTTTTAAGTGGAAACAAAACCGATGGTTTCATTCATTATGATCCTGATTATGCACAATCAAGTATCGTAAGTGCACAATTTAAATCTAAGGTAATTTAGATAAGAATATAAGGAGTTAATGATTGATTTTTCTGTATACAAGCAAGCCTTTAGTAAAAATGTCAAACCCCGCCCGCCCCCCCAACACGTTTTGACATCGTTTCAGATTTGGATGAGTAGGTCAACTGAAAACATTAAATGCAACCCCACAACGGGACAAAGTATGGAGCAAAAAAAAAAAAAAAAAAAAAAAAAGTCTCCTGCACGATTGGCAACAGTGACCAAACTGATGCAAACCAGAGTAGGATAGGGGCATGTTGGTCACACACACAGGTCTGCAGTCCCTCCTGAGGCAGAGTGGTCCCGTGTTAAAGCAGTGTGTAAAGCACATGGAAATGTTTTCTGAGGAGAACTGAGTTTAGAGGCTTCTGCATAGGCTTTTGCTGGAAAGAATCAAACTTTCCTGTACATCGTATGTAAAATAAGTCTTAGATTTTCTTCAACCAAACAGCCCTGAAGAGGGAGCATGGGGACCAGTAAAACGTAGTGTTTTTCAGGATTATAGTCATGAAAGCAGCAGTCTGATGTTGCGAGAAAAACAAAAAAACAAAGCAAGTTTTGGTGTCTGAATATACTACAATTCAACGCATTGTACAGTCGGACAAAACGAAGCTGCTCACACAAGGACAGGAAAAGGTTCTACATTATCTTCTCACTATAGAGTGCAAAATCAGATGCTTCACAACAGACCGTAAATCAGAGAAGAGAACTGGCTCTCCTCACAAGCCCCACCCATTGTACATTAACCATGTCCCCATTCAAATAAAATACAAGAAAATTAATCTAGTCAATACGGAATGTGAGAATTAATCTGATTTAATCTTTTTGACAAACTGAAGAAAAAAAAAACGGAGTCCTTCATGACAGTTTCAAACAAAGGAAAAGTTAAAAAAAACAAACAAACAACAAAAAAAAACAGTTTGTCAGTATCAGCTCCCCGCTCCTAGTGGAGGGCAGAGAGGTGATAATAAAGGTGTGGTGAAGGACTGTAGGGAGATGGATGGAGCCTGGATGTGGACAGACAGGAGGCGGGGTCTTCACATGCCGTAGCCGAAGCCTGGCTGAGCTGCTGGCTGGGCGTAGCCTGCAGGGGCCTGGTAGCCGTAGCCGTAAGCTTGCTGTGGGGCCACGGGGACGCTGGGGCCTGCTGTCAGCATCAGCTGAGGTGTTCCTGGGGGGGGAAAGAAAAAAAAAATCTTATCTTAACTGTTTTATTATACACCAGTTCAGATACTAGCTATAATTTTTTACTCAACTTGTTTTGTAAAGTTAAATTTAAGGGTTTATTCCAGTGTATTATAAGCTTGGCAGGCAATCAGGCATTATACACATCAGTAACAGCAACAAAGACATATTAAGCTAGGTTTAAATTATGATGCCTATTCATGCACCTCTGAATTGTTGCATCTTAATATTTCTAAACAAAAAGTGGGCTGCTGGTAGACCACCAGTTTTTCCAGGTTTCCTGGAGGAAAGCCTGAGTTTCAATTGAAAATCCTGGATAAGAAAGACCAGGAGATGAGTAAAGCGCTCGCGTCGACAGGGATCACAGCCGTTACCGTAGACGATGGGTTGCGTCTCTGTTGCCTGCTCCTCCTCTTTTCTTAGGGATTCTGAGGTTTCAAGCTTGTCGACCTGCATTGCAGAGAAATAAATATGTAGTGCCAAGTCTGAATGCTTTGCATATTTATACAAAAAAAATAAAATACAATTTTTGACATGCTAGAAATGGGAAGTACATACATAGTATTAATTTCATTATGTTTTGTATTGTCCTCCAGGCTCCACCACAATTTTTAGATCAGTTCTCAGATTTCTGATTTGGTGTTAAATACCAATAAGCTCAGTGTTGCATTTTTTACATTCATGTAGACAAAGTGTAACCTTTAATATTACGTTACGACTCATTTGACTGCTTAAAATAGTCAGACCTACACACTTTTGTCTTCATAATCCAGACCCTGCAGAAATATGTGAATAGTTTTCCCATTATTACTTAATATAACAAAGAAAATAAGCTAAACAGTTCAAACTCTTTGTGAAATGGAGCCTAATCTCATGCATTTTTGTTCAACTTTAACAGCAAAGCTTCCAAGAGTCTGTGCCAGTCTCCTTTTCTGGTGGCTAAAACGCCAAGTGCAGACGTCCAACCACCACAATATAATCAAAATATTTTCCAAACTGCCTGACACACGCAGGAAAAAAAAAAAAAAAAAAAAGAAATTGTCAAAAACAAATGAATCGTCAAGCAGCAAGTCAGATGCAGCAAAAAGCAAAACGTGTCCCGAGAGGACGAGCAGCAGCACAAGCAACACGATACACTAAACATCTCCACATCCACATTCAGGTTGTCCATGCCTACAACAGATGCTGACTGTCATTTGAGGCAGCCCCATGCTGGGTGAGACACACTGCTGGTCATATTAAAGCTGCAGTGTGGTGAGGCCAGCTGTCCAGGTGCTCCCTACCGTCTACTGCCATGTTTCAACAAGACATGCGTCCTAGTTAGCAGTAGACCCATGTTAAAACCTCCAAAATGTTTTTACTCAACTCTCTGGAAGAAAGTGCTCTTTTTAGGCTTTCTAGTGTTAAAAATTACACCAAATAGTTAAACTGTTAGAGTGAATTGTCAACAAAACTTCACTCAGTTGAACAGAATTATGTCCTGCTCTTTTTCTTCAGCTCTGAGGTTTTCTTCTGAGACTGAAGCATTTCTTAACACTGCAGTGACTAACCCTGGGTGATGATGTTAAAGCTAAAACCATGCACTCTAAGGGCTGCAATTTCCCGAGCAAAAACCATGTTCAGCTTTCACCTTTTCCTTAACCGCTTCAACCTGTGGGGGGAAAGGTGCGGCACAGGAGATCAAGATTAAATATCGCCTTTCATTTAAAGACAGTAGTTCTGACATGTTGAAAGGGTGTTTCTGGTTTTTTTTTTTTCTTTTCAAGAGATGCACCAATCAGGATTTTCTGATTTTGTTATGGCCTCATCTGGTAATTCTGACCTTTTGACATATTTAGCAAACTTCAAATAAAATTTAGCCACAAAAAACCTGGGAGTTTTGTCTTCATGCGTTTTAGAAATTGAAAAGAAATTTGTTCTTGACCTACCAATATTGGATCAGAGTGCATCAAAGCTAAATTGTCCTACTGATCTGATTGATGCATCTCTTTTTCTTCAACTGCTGCGTTTTGGTGCTTTGATAAATGCACAGGTCTTCCCTCATACCTTGGAGAGGTACTCCCTCATGACCTGAATGAAGTATGGCATAGAAAAGTCCATGATGTTGTGCCTCCAGGCGGTCTCCAGCACCACGTCAGGCCGCAGCAGGTCGTAGCAGGAGAAAAGGCAGGCGGCGAAACACTCCCTCTTGTTTTCCTGCAGGAACCAGGACAGCAGCTCCTCTGCCAGCTCCACATCTTTGGACTCTGACGCGTACTGCATGGCGTCCTATCAGAGAGACGACGTGGAAAAACTCACTAAGTTTATTTGTATTGATTAATGTTCCAGTTATGATTCAAAGGTAACTAAATGGGTGGGTTTTGAGCCTCGGCTTTTAGGAACTCCGGTTCAGCGGTTTGTTCCAGATTAAAGGAGCATAAAAACTGAACGGCTCCATGTTTGGTTCTGGAGATACAGAGCAGACCAGAAGACCCGAGTGCTGTGGAAGGTATGACAACAGATCTTGAAAGCATCATTTCATCAAGTGATTCATAAGCTAACAGTATTTTAAAGTCTATTCTCCAAGCTACAGGGAGGCAGTGTAAGGACCTTAGAGGGATAATGTGCTTCATCTTACTGGTTTTAATCAGAACACAAGCAGCAACATCCTGGATCAGCTGCAGCCATCTTGATTTTTTTTTTTTTTTTAACAGTCTATATCTCTTTTTTCCAAAAAACAAATTTCTCAATGGTCAGTAGAAACATTGCCTAAAACTAATTCCAGAAAGAAAGAGTAGAAGCAGCACCTTGTAGAGCTTGTCCTTCTTGCACAGCTCCACGCTCTGTTTCCAGCGGTTGTTGCCTTTGAAGAGGTAGGCGGCGATTCTTCTGAACTCAATCAGCTCGTGTTTCTCCAGGCGCTGGGCCAGTGAGATGTTGTCGAAGTTGTCGTAGGCGTCTATCGACGTCCTCAGAGCCTGAAATGAGCGGCAAATGGAGCTTAAGAGTTGAATTTTACAGAAATCACAGTGTGATGTCAGTCGAACTCACCTGATAGTCCTCCTCTGTGATGAAGAGGTTGTTAAGCGCTTCGTTGACGGATTTGTTGTTGTGGTTCTGTACTGAGCGGAGGTAAGGTTTGACCAGAGGCAGCTGTTTCACCTGAAAACACACACGTTCAATATAACTCAGAAAAACAGCTGGACCTTTGTGTGTGTTTATCAGCTTCACAGTACCTTAGTGAAGAAGTTTACAGCACGAGAGTGATCCAGTCTAGGGGAGAGCACCATCAGCAAATCATTCAGTAACAAAGGCTTCAACTCCAGGTAGAACTGGATGGCTTTGTAGTACAGCTCTACATTGGCCACCTACACATGATTAAAAGGACTTTAGAAAATCCACTCCAAGACTAAAATGTAGATACTTCTCAATCTGACCAAGCCATACTTTGGTGATGATGTCTTTGAACTGGCCCTCCTTCCAGGCGTCCGTTGGGTGATTCATCATGGTGATGATGGCGTTGTCGAACTCCTCGTACTTGTCGTAAAGGAAGACCAGCTCGGCCCACAGGTGTGCCTGCTCTGCCGCTCTCAGGACCTTCGGGATGTTAACTCGAGACCAGAACAGCTCCAGATGCTCCCTCATCTTCTGGGGTTTGAACTTTGAGTACAGGATGGCCAGCTCTGTGAACATGCCCATGTGAGCACGCTCCAGGCCCAGCGCCGCCTCCAGCATGGTGATCAACTCCTCAAAGTAGCCGCGATCCTGAGGGAGATGGGAGGATGAAGGTTAACGACGCAGGGATCCACTTCAATACAAACGGCGGCCGATAAAGTAGATACAGAAAAACAGCTCTGAATTGACTTAACAGTATTTTTAAAAATGGACACAAATTTACTGATTACAACTTATTTGACAACTCTGGACCATTATGGCTACACTTAAATACACCAGTAGCTTCACAAGCTTGGTCAAATATGCAAGTCAGTTCAGTCAGTGTAAAATAAATAAGATGGATTAACTACTTCGGTCAAACATGGCTGGTACAGATATTAACATTGTACCAGTGCATCTCTAATAAGGATGCTTTCATAATGAAGTGTAAAGGTTAAATAAGTCTGATGTCACCTACCTGGTAATAGTTGATGAGTTCCTCCAGCTCGTCAGCATGCACCACTATGTGAAGGCCGCACATCTGGGCCAGTCTGAACTCCTGGCCATCCACGCAGGCAAAGCACACCTCCTTCCAGGTGCGGGTGCTGTTGGCCTTGCGGGCTCCGTCCACGGCAGCTTGGTACTCTCCCAGGTGCACCAGAGTGGAAGCCAGGCGGCCGAAGTTTGAGACGTTGTTGTAAAGCAGTTTGGCTGCTTCGTACATTTTCTCGTCGTAGCAGCGGTCGCCAACCTGGAAAACAAAGGCGTAAAGATCTGGGGTTTAAACGTGGATCGGGCAATAAAGGGAGGCTGTCGTTAGTCAGAGCGAGGTCGACCTGCTGAATGTGAGCGTTGTTGGGTCCATTGATGAACTCCTCGAGTTCGGCCAAGCGGTTGGTTTTGGCCAAGGCAAAGATCAGCTCCGTCTCCACGTAGGACTCACGAGCCTTCTTGCGAGCCATCTGGAGGAACTTGACGAGATCCTCCCAGTTCCCTGGAAACATTTACATGATGAGCCAAGTTAATAAAAAAAAAAAAAAAAAAAAAAAAAATCTATTTTAGTTCTGGCTCTGTGCTTAGGCTTACTGTCCTGGTGGAAAAGGAACCAGCTGATTGTTCTAACATGACTAAACATGAGGTTCAACATGGCTGCTTCTGGGAGACCTCCTTATTCGAGATTATCCTCCTTACCGCTCTTATCAGCTGCCTGGACCACCTCCATGTATGCAGACGGGTCATCAGCTTTGATGTAGGAATCAATGGCTTCTTTAACCAGCTCCTTCTGGAGCTGAGCCTTGGCCAACTGGCTCCACACAGCAGGCTCATTGCAGCGTTCCGCAAACTCATAGGCCCGGTCCAGGTTGCCAATATGCTCGATGAGCACCTAAGGAGCAGGGGAAACGGAAAAAGAAAAATTGTAAGCCTCCTTCAGTTAACAAGGCAAACATTTATGCGATTTTAAGAGTACAGACCTGCACGGCTGAGGTGTTGACGTCAAACTTCTTAAAAATGGCGAACGCCTCCTCGAAAAGTTCATTGCTGATGGCGATGTTTGCAATATCAGGAGCATCGTAATTGTCCAGCCTGCTAATATATTCCATCACACGCGTGTGGTCGGCTTTGATTGCGGTCAGGATCAGAAGGTTCTGCAGATTTCTGAAGAGAAGAAAAAAAAAAAAAACAATTAGCACTTTTTGATCACAGGGTTTCAGCAACTCAAATCTAAGACCACAATGAAGAAATTTAAGACTTATTGGGACAACTACACAAAGTATAATAAATTGGTGCTAAACTTGCACTTATCCACAATAGACATAAAAATCTAGCTCGCCATCAAGGGTGTATTAGCAGCTAGTTACTGATCGCCTCAAATGCCTCGAGTTAAACCCAATAAAGACGTCAACTCAAACTTGCCCAACAGAGTCCCACAAGAAAAAAAAAAAAAAAAAAAAAAAAAAAACTACATAGGATATTTTAGATTGAATAGTTTCACAGTGACAAAATTTAGGGCCTGTGATTAATGTATCTAAGGCCAAATCGCATTTTCTTAAATAAATCTAAGACATTTTAAGGCCTTAATGAATTTATGACTTTTGGCCAACAGCTGAGGTGAAGAACATCCCTACCTGTGTTCACTGAAGACGGAGTTGTCCAACACTATTTTCTCCAGCAGCTCAATGAGCTCATTGGGCAGGTCGGCAGTCATGAAGGCTTTGACGGTGACCGAAACCTCCTCAGGGTCCTGGGTTTCCGACAGAGCCGTCTGGACCACCTGAGGACAGAAACAGAGTCTGAGAGAAGCACCAGGAGAAGGTAGGAAGGAAGCTTTACCGTCAGGTCTTCAGACTCTACCTGGTCAATGAGTGGCCGTCTGTAGGGGTTGCTCTCCAGCAACACGCTTGCCCACAGCTCAGCGTCTTTACGTCTCACTAGGTAGCGAGACAAGCTCTTGAACAGAGAGTTCTCATTGCAAACCTGATGGGAGAAAAGAAAATTTACATTTATGTCTGATGTAGAAAAAAACGTGTGGATACAGGATAAGAATGAATGACGTGCATCCTCACATTGATGAGCTCCTGGTCGCACTGTCCCCGCTCATAGGCCACGCAGGCCAAGTGAGGGTCTCTCTTCTCGCAGTACTTTCCCACCACACGGCTGTCGTAGAACGGGTTTTCCCGTAGGAAGCGTTCCGGGTTGTTGTTGCTGTCGATGTAGATCTTTGCCAGAGCATTATGGGTAGCTGGTTCTTCACAGCCTTCATGGATGCGGGACTCCAGCCAAGGCAGCAGCAGCTTCAGTCTGGAGCAAACAGCAGCAACGATGAAACGATTAATCTGATTAACCATGATGAATCAATTGAATTGGCAACTAATTTAGGAATTGATTAATTAACTGAAGTTCAAACTGTAAAAGCACTTCCATTATGAAAAAACCAAGTAAGAAAACTAAGCAAAAATAGTACAAAAATTATATACATTTTACATTAAAGATAAAAACACCTTTGCTTGTACATATGTTCTACCCAAAACTCAAGTCCGATCATTTTTGCTTTACCTTGTTAAAAAAGGAAAAGTGAACTTCTAATAACTTCATGGGATTCCTTTAATCATCTTGAGTTAAGCAAAGAAAGCTAATGTGTGTGCATTGTTAGAGCACCTGTTCCTCTTCTCCACCTCTGCAACCAGCTCATCTGTGGAGAACTGCCCTCTGACAACCAGGATCAGACTCTTGATGACGTCCTCAGAGCAATCCACATCCAGGAGGCCGCCGACGACGACTGGGAGACGGCTGGGATTCACCTGCCACACAAATCCCACAGTAAGTACCTCAAACAAGGATTATGGCTGCTGGCAAAATCTCACTGCCGTGGTTCTCACCTTCTGGACATAAATCTCGATGTATTTCTGCAGGTTGTTTCTGTACAGGTAGAGGACAAGGTCGTGGACAAAATCAAACCGATCACAGACGATGATGAGTGGCAGCTGGTCAGTGAGTTTGGCTTCCTGTGTGACAAATTTAGGGGGGAGAGATTAGTAAGATGTAACATGTACAACAACTTCTATAACTCCATCTACTCCAACCTGATGGCACAGGGTTCATCCTTTACTGCTATTTTGCTTAAAACACATTAGATTTCAAAAACTCAAGCAGATTGCTTGCTAGCTACAAGCGACTGCAATTACAGCACAACATGACCTATTCTGTATTAATACAGTGTATACAAATATACGCCTCCATACAAAGGCAGGTTTCATTTCCATGTTTCGAGAGAAGAGGCACAAGGACAAAGGAAAACGAATCAGGATCCTGCGGTGGAGAAGGGTGAAGGGAGGTTTACCTGATACATGTCCTGCCATTTCAAAGCAGAAAAGCAGAGAAAGAAAATTCACCACCGTCAAGATTTAGAAGAGATGCAAGCAAACTGCTTACAGCCAGTTCATTCACACTGATCATTAACCTGTGGACCTTTAACATATGTGTGCAGGACTGTTAACACACAATTAAAAAAAACGTCACCTTGAGGAAGTTCTTGACACGCTCTGGATCGTAGCAGTTGCTCTCTCTGCAGATCCTCTCCACCTCTTTAATTTGGCCCGTCTTGCAGGCAGCTTGGATGTACTTGAAGTGGACTTCGGCATCCTGACTGAAGTTCACAATAGAGCCCAGGAAGTAGAACAAACCTGAGGGACACAAAGGCAATTCAAGTCCAGAAACACCCATGACTTCAAACACTAAATACAGCCTAAAAATGAGCAACCATGAGCTCATCTGGTGTGACAGTCTATTGTCTCTTCACTCATGCCAGGCGATTTCAGTTGACTGAGGCAGGTTTTAAAGATTTGCATTAAACTAATGCCAACTAAAATAGGATAAGATCTGAAAGTGAAAGAAATTGAATATTTTAAAGTGAATCATGTCGTACTGATGGCAACGGTACAGGATGCCATAAGCCTGGGTTCTCACCTTCGAAGCTCTTGAAGGACTCGAAGAGCTCGGTGAGAGACTGAGTGGAGAGCTGTTCATGGTACTTGGAAGCCACCTGAACACAGATCTGCAGGTTCTGGCGGATGTTAGCCGAGAGCATGGCCCTGAGGCACTCCATTGAATCTTCCACTGACAGCGAGCCGAAGAAGTTCACCAGCCACTGGAGTAGAAGAAGATTTGTTCATACAAAAAGATAAAGCCCCACCCACAAAAAAACAACAACAAAAAAAAACCACAATAGAGTTGTTCTGACAAAAAGGATTCTACCTCAGGGTTGAGGAGGTGTGTGTGCACCACAGCACGCTTGATATCATACAGGTCTGTGTAGTGCTCCAAAGCCCTTTGAAGAAGACCAGCCTTCTCACACAGCTGGGCGATGTGAGCGCGGTCATAGTGTGTGAACATCTGGTTACCCAGGATAGCATCAGCAACCTACAGGCACAACAGAAGCATTAGAACAAACATTTTTTGTATGAAGTTTACCATTTTTTTGACAACGTGAACGCCGGTCCACCTGTGGGGCGTGCATGAGGTTCATCTCCAACAGGCGAGTCTGCAGTGGCCCTTCTGACGGTCTGTTGTTCTTTAAAGCGTCGAGGAGGAAAGAGGTGCACTGCTGGATCAGGTTGTACTCCATGAAAACGTCCACAATCTGAGCATAGACAGACAAACAAGGTGAAATCTTAAAAAAAAAAGCAGATAAAATTATGCAACCACCAGTAATTATACAAGGTAACAATGCATTTTTATCCATTTAAAAGCATAAATATTGAAAACATTTCAAAAGAGCTTTTAAAGTACAGTATGCCTTTGGTTATTAGGACAAATTACTGGAAGTCATTTGAAATGAGACCACAAAAAAAAAAAAAAAAAAAAACATTGCCTTTATATTTTATGAAAATATTTGTTGAATGAACTCTGATATAAGAACTCGGTTAATTTTTTTTCCACGACAATTTTGGAGCCCATTTCACAACATTTTATATCTTACCAAGCAATGAGATTCAGAAAGAGCTTAAAAAACAAAATAACCCAGAAAAAGTCCTTTCAGCATAAAGGACTTAAGGGAGAAAAAAAATAATAAAATAAAATAGGAAAATATTTTGCATGAGAGTCTATAGAATATGTAGACAAATGCATACTATGACCGGATATAAAAGATTGTGAAGTGTCCATGACTAAGTTATTTCTAAACTCTTCATCTGCCTGTACAGCACAGTCAGAGGGAACACAGAATGCTCAGTCAGCAGTTTGTGTTTACGTTGCAGAGATTCTGCAGATGCTGGAAGTAAAGGAAGTAGTGCATTTCCTTTATACTAAAAGATAGCTGAATTCCACTGCTGTATCCTGCACAGTTACTGTGCAGTAATCGATTATTGCAAGTAATTACTTTACTTGCAGTCAAGTAAGTGCAGTTACTGCAGTGACTTGCTCTTATGGATTAATTATGTTCATGTGCAAATCTGACCTGTGTGATGTCTGCTAATGGCTCTTCATCCTGGACCAGCATCTGTGCAAACTGCAGGCCTTGCTCTGGGTTTATGCGCATCACATTTCTGAGCAGGAAGATCCAGTCCGGGGTGTAGCCCACCTTCAAAACAAAAATCAAACCTTAAATGCAGTGAAAATAAAACCTAACTTTGATCTGTCAGGTTTAGACTCTTAAAGTAGATTTCGTACCTTCTTGGCATACAGGACGATTTTGGGGAACTGACCAGTCTCTGCAAAGCACTGAATGACCTTGTTGGGAACATTTGCCCGCAGATACACACTGAGAGCCAAGGTCGGATCCACCGCCTTCACCAGATCGCCCAGTTCCTCTGAACACTCCAACTGAAATGAGCAGTGACACAGAGTTAGATTGGATTTCTGTAAAACATTGTAATGCAAGGGAGGAAATTTAGAGAAATGCAAAACCATTAAGATATTGAATTTAAAGATAAACCATTTCACTCCCAAAGCAGCCATTTATTTACTGTTGAGGAAGCCAAGATGGAGCCTCAGTTTTAAAGGGAAGTGCGTGAATTCCTTGAATATCAGATGACCTCATGCATTCACAAACAAGCTAGCCGTTTGTGTAAACAAACCAAGACAGGAAGTGGCAGGAAACGCCTCTGTGTGTGAGAGCAGAGTGCGCTAAACGCTTAAAGTACCTTGTCTTCCTTCAGCCACTTCTCCAGAAGCTGCTTTCGTCCCTGCTGGAGGACGGGTCTGCAAAGCTCCAGGGACTCAAACTTGTTGAGCTGGCCCTGGTCCAACAGGATACCAAAGTACTGCAGCAACGGAGAGGTCTGGCCCGGCTGAGTGGGAACGCTCTGGAAGCGACGGATGGTATCCGGTGTGCGAAGGATTCCCTGAAAGAGGAAAAATAAAGGAATCAGAAGGGAACTGAAGATTAAAACAATGGGCTAGCACAAGAAATGATGGAATAATTACAGCCAAATAAAAAAAAAATACCTTTGGTGCATTAGCAGCAACTTTGGCAGCTTCAGAGTAGTTGCCAGCAGCAAACAGATTGTTGAACTTGCGTGCAAAGAGCTCTTCAGCTCCAGCCAGGTTGTTGCGGACAGCCAGGCGGAGGGCGAGATCTGGATTCTGCAGCACATTGTTGATGTATGGGATGATGTTTTCTTCTTCCACACAGACAGACAGCACCTAGGGTCAAAAGACTCTTTAGTCCATTGAAATACAGAACTAAAAAAAGAAGACTGAAATGTGAATAACTTTGTTTAGCTTAAAACCAGTTTCCTTCCCCTCTGTAAGCTGTGCTGTAAATCACCAGGAACAATTAGCTGATCTAAATGAGTTTTTTGGGAGTGGCCAGGCAACTGAAAGAAAAGGTCAAATTAAAGGAGCAGGAACAAAGGGGTAGAGGCGCTAATGTTTGTATGGGAACAGTCAGACAAGAATGAAATACACCACTGTTTAAGTATTTTACTGATCAGATGTGTAGAGGGAAAAAAAAAAGATACTAGAGTAAACATACACAGCAGAGCAGCAAGTATCAAATGTAACAAGCAGTAGTATCAAGTTCACTGACAGATAGAAAAGCAGAAATGTTGAAAGCAAAAAGGGGGAAGAAAAACAGCAGAGATTGTGGTGGTGTGGTAAATCAATAAGGAGGCTGAGGGAGAGGTTGAGGGCACTCAATGCTGAACATTAATATGAAGCTTTGAAATGACTGCATTTTTATTGCTTTTCATCAATTTTTTTTTCCCCACATGATTTTATAACCATCTGGGTTTCTGCTTCTTAAATTACTGATTTTGTCTTAGGGGTACACCTCAAAAATACTGGTTACTCCTAAGCTGGCTAAAAATGTAGAACTCTGTCAAATTCAGGAAGAAAAACAGTAATAAACATTCCCAACTTCAATTGGCAATACAATTTCTTAATCTATTATTCATTCTTTTCCCAACAGTACTAACAAATATTTGACTTAATGCATAATATACAAGCGCATGAGAAATTAGAAAAACACTTAAATGTAATGTAGTGTTTTCTAGATTGAATATGCCACTGCAGTGTTGCATTAAAGATATCAGATTACCAGATTTTGTTGCTAAGCTAACCAATGCATCTGTTAGCACTAGGGGCCAAAGCAGTGGCCTATTTCCTATCAGATCACTGCCTCCGTGCATGGCCATGTGACTCGCGCACACACACAGATACATGACTGTCCCCACATGCAGGCATGTCTGCCACGACTCAGATCAACTTTCCTCCCTCCACTCAATTATTCATGTGGTGTGTGGCCTGAATGGAACATTATTAATCAGCTGGCTGGATCCAGTTCTCCTCGCTGGTTCTGCTTTACACACACAGCAACATCCAACCCTCTCCACTCCCCGTGTGTGAAACACTAGCTCATGGATTATTTAGAGTGCCTCCTGGCAGAGTCTAACCTTGCCTCATGATAAACAAAGCAGGAGCTTCTTTTAGAGGCGCATGGCACAACATGACATTTGACGTTTCAATCATTTGTTTACGTGAAAGGTGTACGATATGTTTGATAGATTATAATGAACAGTAGGCGGTCATCAGCAGAAATATACAGTCGCATTAATATGATTGAGCGTTCACGTTCTGGGTCAACCTCAATGCAACAGTCACCGGTTGGTAAGTTTACCTGTCCCTTTCGGTTGACCCCAATAATGCCCGAGGTGGCATCATGTGGCGCCGTGACGAAGATGGTCTCCCCACTGATGCGGTTCATGTAGATGCAGGTTCCAGTCTCCAGGTCGTACAGGTGGATGTAGCCATATTTGGTAATGAGGAAAACCACATTGTGCTTTGCACTTATCTGCAAAAGAAAGCAAAATTAAACCATTTCCCTTCCAATGAAACAAAAAGCAGCAAAAAAAGAAAAAAAAAAAATACCAGAAACTGGCATGTAAAGTAATGATTGTTTCGTTGTTCTTAATGAAACACACCTGCATGGCCACGGGAAAGTCATTCTGTGCTTCAGGAGGAAAGAAGACATCCACTGCTTTCTTTGGAAATGGCTGATTACCAGTTGGTGGAGTTCCCACCTCAATGATGTGCAGCTAGGACAAGCAGGAAAGAAAAACTTGATTTATTGGTTCCTTTCTCCCCCACATACGACTACAATGAGCAAATTATCACCTTTCCTCCAGCCTGGCCCCTCACAGCAAAGCAGAACAAAGTTGACTCTTCCGCGTTTCCTTCAATCTTGAACTGGGCGAAGCTGGCAGCGTGGCCTTCAATGGGCTGAGAAACCTTTCTTTCAACGGAGTAGAGCTGCATGGCTCCCACCACTCTGTTTTGCTGCAAAACAAAGATTAAGCACATGAGTGTAAGCAAACACATTTAGGTAAACATCTACTAACGTGGTCAACAAGATAAAACTTGTGGGTATTTCAGATATTTCTCAATTTTATTTTTGCACATATTGTGCAAAATAGCAAAGTGGGCAATGCTGTGTGTTTGGAGGGATTCATTTTTTCTTCAGATCACAACTTTAATTAAATTGAGCAATTTTTGTGCCTTTAACATCCATTCAGATGCATTTTGACTAGAGAAGCATCAAGCAAATGTTAATATCTGCATTGGTCCCAATATTGAAAAAACTAAAACTCTGGATTAGGTATTGTGACAATGTGCCTGAGCTACAAGGTCAGATCTATTCAGCCTCATTCTAAGCTTTGTGCTCAAAGTGATGTCATGCCATGTTATTTTACCTTATATTTAGAAATCCTAATTGCACTTTCTGAATCACTTGACAAAGTACTACAGAAAGTGTTGCTTACTATATTGTTAGTTTATTTTTACATTTGCCCTTATACTCCAAATTGAACTGACTAAACACATTAAAGCTGTGTTTTCACCCATTTGACCAAGCTTGTGAAGTTATTAGTGTATTTAAGTGTTCTGTGCTGGCACAGAGTTTACATAAATTTGTAAATCAGTACATTTATGTCTGTTCCAAAAAAGTGCTTCAAGTCAATTCAGAACAGTTTTCTGTATTGGAATCGGCTGATAAACCTCATGTCAACATTGGAAGTGAAAAAAGTGTATTAGTGCATCCATAA
This sequence comes from Poeciliopsis retropinna, assembly GCA_010277075.1. Classification (NCBI taxonomy): domain Eukaryota; kingdom Metazoa; phylum Chordata; class Actinopteri; order Cyprinodontiformes; family Poeciliidae; genus Poeciliopsis; species Poeciliopsis retropinna. The sequence goes on from VMRM01000024.1 coordinate 40,385, forward strand.
TTTTGAGTAAAGCTCTTTGGTAAGTTTTAGTATTTTATGTGCTTTAAATATACCAAACTGCATATGTGGATAGAAGATTATAAAAAATTGTTTCCTACCAAGTCTTGTTATTGCCAGGACTAACCATTACCCCCTCCACCCAAAAAAAAAAAAAAAAAAAAAAAAAAAAAAAAAATCGTGTTACATTACCTGAGCTGAGATGCCAATGAGAAGGAGCCATTTCTGCTTGGCATCGGTGCGGTAGTTGATGATCTGGCAGCCTGCCAGGCTGGAGTGGCGATCAAAAACTTTGACAGGCTGAGAGTCACCCTCCATGCTCCAGTGGTAAACGGCGGTGTCAGTCACAAGAGCAACCGTGTTCAGAGAGATCCACTTCCAGAAAGTCACGTCGTCAGTCATGGTGTGTGCCTTCATCTTGCTCTTCATCTCAATGTTAAAAATCTGAAGGGTTTTGGCCGCTATGGAGAAAGAAAGCAGGAGCCAGGCCCAAAGAGAACGTTAGAGTTTCTGATGCGTTTCCACCATCATTCCGCACATGTTTGACTTATTGCAAAACACCAAATTTAAATTAAAGTATCATTGATTAAGCATGGCAGGGGTGATAGATGGGGGGATACCAAACATGCTGCAGTAGGAAACCATCTAATCAAGCAAGAGGAGCAATGAAAAATGAAAGAAATTGGGGAGAAAAACATTTGACTTCCAAAGAAGCTACACCAATACCAAATATGCAAACCAAATTTATACTTCAAGAAAACGCATGCTCCAATTCTAAGATTAACGAAAATTTTCCAATTTTATACCCATTTTCAAAAGATTAAAGATGCACTGTTGGTTGACAAAGTTCTGATTAAGAAAATGTTAAATAAACTGGCCAGAAGTGTGACTCGTTCTCAGTAACTAAAGTAATTATGATTATGTGAAAAAAGCCGTCACCAAGAATACACAGAAGAGAAAGAGGCTTTTTTTTTTTAAAAAAGGTATGCAAGTTTTGTACCTTTAGTCAAGATAAAAGTTGATCAAAACTACCCAACAATGGAGTCATTCTTTTATGAAACTGTATGAAGTGGACATTAAAATATATACAAAAGGTTCACTCACCTGCATTCTGTGTCTTATATTAGTTAGGATTAATTTAGTGAGCTTAAGCTTCATTTTTAAAAAAAGCAGTGTGACATTTGTTTGTGTAATATTCAAATGCATTTTCACAGCCATCAAGATCACCGTCATCACAAAGCCATAGAATCAGAGTACAATAAGCATTTTGTTGAATGGACCGCTTGATTAGGCAGCCGCATTTTAGAGCGCAAGCATTAACGGGATCATGAGTAGTTGCACCTGTGCACACGCAATGTGTTAATCTATTAAGTGCAGTTAAATGAACAGGTTAGGGCTCACACTGCAAAATGATACAATGAAGAGAAGGCAACAGATGGAAAGTAAGAAGGGTCTTTACTAGATTGACCCTAGAACGTAAAAACAGCAAGGGGCTTTGAAACTGATCCTATGTACTGCATGTGTTTAGTGTTCATTTCATCCTCTCCCTACATTTCAGTAAACTTCCCATAATGTGTCAGAGTCCTCCCTCTAAATGGCACACAATGGTTTGACTTTTAGTACATGACAGAGGTAATTTGTTTTATCTATTGCAAGTTTGAAAATGTCATGGGAGGGTATGTGCATAAAAGTATACAAATAAATGACTTGCAACACATTTAAGTTTGTAAAGACAAATAAGCCAAGTAAGGCTGTTAAACATGACTTTTCCCTACACACCTAGATTACCCAACCTTTCTGTAGAAAGTATTTGAATTTATTTCCTTTATTCATGACTTCTTTAAGCCAATTACTGAAATCCCTGTTACGAAGGCAAACCACTATGGTAGTGAATAATATAGCAGAAACATTTAGATTTTAATCGTCTTATTTGCCAGTTTATGAAGCAGAGCTCTGAAGTTTTGTCGAGCTGGATGTCTGAACTAAATGTTAACAGGGCTTCATTGCTTTTCTTTGTTGTGCTCTGTAGTTTTGATAGTTATGTTTTTATAAAATAACTAATTAGAACTACAAGTCATGAAATAAATTAACCACAAACGCAACCAATTAAAAAAAGAAAAAGATTAAATAAAAGTTCTAAAATTTAGGACCTAGTATTGAAATTCTAAGTGTATATGAACATATAAGGTCAGAAATTGAAAATGGTATTCAAGGTTTCCCCCAGAAAACTTGCTAATGGCATTTGGATGCTAAGCATTCATTCATTCAATGCAATTTTGTGTTAGAGTTTAAAACATTTAACATGGACAGGAAATATTACTTGATAATTATGCATTATTGAAAGATTGGATGATTTAAATCTGTACACCAACTGTAAAGCCTTTAAAAATGCAAACATTTTAAAAGGGGAAAAAAAAAAAGCTTATAAAAGCCTGTCAGGCTTATGATGCACAGGAGGAAAACCTGGCATGAAGGACTTTAATTCTATTCTCTAAAAAATGTCAAATCCTGTTTTTTAATCTTGAAATTCTTATGTTTTACAACTATAATAAATTCCATATTAAATCCTAGTTTGGGCTATATATTTGGGCTCGTCCAGGCTGATACAAATTTCCAGTTTTCTTTGTGGTCTGATCTCTTAAGTCAGATTTAGATTTATTTCCTCCCCTCTTCTAAATTTTAATTTTAAAGTTCTCAATCTTGGTCCAGGGGCCCGCTGTGATTTAGTGTCTACACAACACTTACCACCACAAATAAAACTACAGATCAGGGTTTTTTGCCTTGAATATTGCGATTTAAATTGCTTGATAAAGAAAAGTCTAGATTTAAACACAGAATCACTTTTTTGTTACAGGGCAGCTTCACTGATCATAACTGCTAACAAAAAACTTAAGATATGGCAATCGAAGAGAAGTATCCAACATCTCTGTTCAACTCAAATTTGAGTCAATATATTAGAATTATAAAAGGAATATACAAAAACATTTGAACTCGGTTAACATACATTAAGCACAGCTGGAAGACGAGTGTAAAGTATGTGTCATTTCAATTTCAGATGGATAAGCACGGAGATTTCAAATGGAAACGTGAATTAAAATAAATTCTTACCCATAATAATACCACATGAACATGTTCTAAATCATTTTGAATATAAAAATGATGGAATGCCAGCAAGCTGTAAGGCTGTGAAAGCTAAATCCTGTTTACAAATAATTTTTACTGAAGGTGATAAATACACAATGAGCAAACCTGAGTTAAAAATTGACAGAAATGTCCTCCAATGTTATTTGAGCTTTAACATGTGTATTTCAATAAAAAAAGGTGTGAATATTTTTTTAGATAAGTTTGGTTTGCTCAGAATTACTTGTCTTTAAACAGGATTTCCCGTCCACAGTAAGTATTGAAATTTCAACTCACCGTCTGCAAACATAAGAAAGCAGTAAGAAAAAAAATGAACATACAAAAAGACAAAACAAAAAGTCAAAGCAATCATAGCAGCTGGACAAAAACAATAAAAATATGCTATTTTAGTCTTCATGAGAAATGTTTAAAAAAAAAAACAATGGCCAATAAAACATATTTAATGACTGAAAACTAAAGTAGCTGCATGTGTACAGATCTTAATGAATAAACTGAACATGCTCTGAAAACATAAAACCAATAACTTCACACTGAACATAGGTTTTAATGCAGTTTAAAAAAATAGCAACATTAGAAATCTATCCTTAACTTCTGGCAGAACATGTCTCTCTAAAGCAGCAGAGATCTGCATATTTACTAGCGCCGTACCTTTAAGTGCGATGACCTTGCTGGCAGGGTTCATGATGGCGCTGTCGGCTGAAATGGGTCTCCGGATCGGAGTGTTGGGGTCGGCCATGTCAATGATCACAACTTGGGCCTGCTCCCCCACCTTCTCCCGGATGCAGATGAATTTGTCAGACTCCATGGTCAGGGTGCTGAAGCCGATGTTGGCTGGATTGATTCCCAAATTTTGGAGCTGGGGCAGAAAGGGAGACAAAAGACATGTCAGACTGAACAAAAATCCACCACAGTGGGTTAGGAAATTTCTTTAGACAACTCAATGTGCTTCTGCGAAATTTTACAAATGATATGATCTGTGGCGTTTAAGTCAATATAACAGAACACTTTTCGGAAAATCAAGAGACAGTATAACTCAAGGCTTGAGTAAAACATGTCAGGACTTTATTTTTGACTTCCTGATTCAGTGACAGCTAAAATTATGCCACCTGAGGAGTTTTGGGTAGAAACATTTAAAGGCAATGGTGTTCTTATCTGGAATGTAAAAATATATGTATATTGTACAGTTTTGTACAATTACTGCTACAAAAAAAAAGGCAATTTTTTTCTGCAAATTTTTTTGGAGTCTACACGCCCAGTTAACGATTAATAAATTAGCTGACAATTTCAATTAATCGTTTCAGCCCTAGTGTGTTTCTTATATTGCAGAGCTATTCCAAATTCTTGACCTGAGCTTTAAAAAATAAAAATCTGAATGCGTTTGATAAGGATTTCTCTCTGCCTCACAAAAACACTGACACAGCAGTACCTAGGAAGCAGATCAGAAAGGTGTGCATTAAATGAGCCAACAAGTATGCCCAAATGCTAATAGATTAATATGTAGTTTGCAATTTTACTGTGGAATATTGACATGACACTAGTTTTTGTGACCAACATATTTTCCCCTCCCTTCTCATCTCATTGCAATGTTTCCATCACCATCGGATATGAGCAGTCTTCATCGAACACAGTATTAGGCAGAAAACTTTTAATTCAACGAACATCTTAAATACTGCAATGCAGACAGTTCTTTCCCATTAAGGATGTTGCAACGTTAAGGACTAACATGAGGATGTTGCAACAAGTCTACTCTGCAGCCCTACGATGCACCACAAAACCATGCACAAGTTCAACCACGCTTTCTTCCTTTTCCAATGAACTGTCTCTTGATGACATCGATATTATGATTTCAAATAGAGAGGAAATGAAACCACCAGAAAACACTTCCCATATAGCAGGTTGTGTTGTTGCAACTTCCTCTCGTTGTGCAACCAATGAGTAACACCACATTTGTACAACTTCTCCAAGTACCTAACAGATGTGCGTTTGGAAAAGAATTACAGGAATGGTTCATTCTTTGCAGCATTTGGGAAAAAAGTATAATTTCTGGTTATAATATTTACAAAGGCAACAGGAATTTTTTGGGGTGGAGAAGACGTCTGGGCCTGATGGCATTTAACTCCAATTTGCCAAATTGAAATGGGTGTTTGCAGTTGGAAAACTGCTATCATTCAAAGCTAATCCGCAGGCAGGCACTTTTCCAGGAACTGCTCAACGAAATGGTGACAATGTTTATCAATGACGGGATACACCCTTCCCACAGCTCTGCCCCACCCACATTCTTTCAGAGTGTAACCTGGTTCTCTCAGTGACGCTGCAGTTCGGCAACTCAAAACGGTACAAGCAGATATGAACAGAAATATTCTGATGCAGTTTTCCCCGCCCCTCTTTTTAAACTAAATGGAGCATCTAGTTGAAACACATGCAACACAAACATAATCTATATATTAAAAAAAAGAAATTTTAAAAATCTAGTTTTCTTGGTAGTTTGAATTTAGCAGGAAGTCCTTTCATTCACAAAGAGAAGCACTTGTAAAACAGGAAAGGCCAGGATGGTACCATCACAATGATTGGAAAAATAATGCAAAGGTGGGAAGCTGACAAGACGACCACGGTTTAGTCTAGTGGACTGGCTTCCTACAAAAACATTCGATAAACCACTGTGGTCAAAAACAGCCGTGACATCAATCAACAGGAATTTGGGTGAAAGCAGGTCAAACCTGTGGCGCTTCAGCTAATGTGGAAAATCATTTAGTCAGCCAGTCTGGCCAGTCTCTGCCTTTTCGCAGTCATTTTTAGCTCAGGTGCGGCGACTCATTAAGACGATAATTGAAACAAGAGTTTAACAGATTAAAACAAGAGCAACTGGGAAACTAGTCTTTACGAGACACTGGTAATTACCCTAGAAGTGTCTGAAAAAAAAAAAACTAAACTTGGGATGCCATAGTTATACAATAAGTTTTTAACCACCACAAGAAAAAAAAAAAGCAACTTCGCCAAGCATCTGTGTTTTGCCACTTGTGCTGAGCAACACACATTTAAATTCCCCCTTACCCATTTAAATTAAAGCATTCCTGCCTTTTAACTTCTATTTGCTTTATGCTTCATCAGTGTTCAGAAATTCTATGTAGGCATCCAATTTATTTACATTTATGATTAAAGAAACTGAAATACTTTAGAAAACACAAGGTGGTTCAATAATATCTAGCAAAACTGAATAAAAATTTGTGCAGCACCTTGGGGCATATTCACAAGTAGCCAAGTGTGCAAATCACTGGGGAAGATGACAAAAAAAAAAGAACCTGAGGTTAATGAGTAATACAAGTAGTTTAGGATCAGGGATGTGGATAAAAGTGAACTGCAAACTTCATAAAAAGGACCTGATGCCTCTCTGGTTGCAGGGACAAAAGATTTAAAGGCCATTTCTGGGCTTCTGGTAGACCTAGATTATTTCTTGCACTATTCAGTTTCACAGCAGAATGACTCAAAACATTTTTTTAATCACTGTAGATGAACAGAGCATCCTGATGATTAAGACTTCACTTCTGCATTGACAGTCTCACCATGTGTAAAAGGTCATAGTTTGCAGAGGTGATGGCATTAGCTCACTTCCTTTCCATTTACCGTAGACAAGCTCAAATCTTATTTGTTTGCAGTCAACCAGGATAGACTAAATTTTAAAAGGTTGTTCCCAACTTTAGAATTATATTGATGCACTTTATAAAAAGAAAAAAAAAAAACACTTAAGTGTTGCACTTGAAATTAGTATTTTTCCCAGGAGCCAATAAGCCATGTAGAGTCCTGTCAATGGGGTCAGAAACTAAGTTCAAGTTCCAACTTTCAGTTCTCAGCTGGGTCTTTCAAAGGTCCCAGCTGATCACCAAGCAGAAACATGTCAGCATTTGGGGAAAAAAAAAAAAAAAGCTGTATATATATATATTTTTAATTATTGCTATAATTTAATATATATAATATAATAATAATAATATATATATAATAATATAATTTAATAATTGCTATAATTCAGCAATAAAGAAAAAAAAAATCAGTTTAAGAAAACTTCTGGATAAGGAAATGAAAACAGTCTGTGTACTTCCTCCTGTTATCAGGGAAAATTTACAACAGCCAACTATTCAAACATCGCTACCCTCCATGCTAAATACACTGAAAGGGAAAATCATTGTGTACCACAAGAGGTGAGCTAAAATGACAAAATGGTGAAATAGCAATAGAACCAATTTTCTCCTGTTGTCATGCATCCCCAGACTAGTTCAAGTTCATAGCAAGTCTCTCAATTTTATCAGGCAATTGGAGTATCTGGAAAATTAGTCTGAAACATCCTGGATTATGGGATGGCAACAATTTGAGCGAAAGTCCCAACACCAAAAACTACAAAGCCTGACCTGTTGATTCCCATTTTGGTTGACAAACTTTTAATATAGCCAACACTATTAAAGGACTCTAAAAAGTTAAAAATTTTTTAGAACCAAAGTCACCCCACTGTTGCCAATTCAGAGGCTTTCTTGCTATATTTAACATTTCAGACCCCCCAAAAAATAAAAAAAGCAGCTCTGGCTTTTGCAAGCCAGCTCAGCCAGAGAACTGCAATTGGTGCATCCCTAGTGATTAGTGTTAACTAGAGGTGCACAGATTTATAGGTGCCAATTTTCTTAATTTTGGGAGATCGGTATTTGGCCAATTTTTACATATGAAGCCGATTTTATCCAGCAATCTTATCTAGTTTGGCAAAGGTCTAAGAATCAACCACTGTTCTCTTTTGCGCCCTGGTGACAAAGGTTTGACTGACAGATCAGCCCAACAAGTCATTTCTGCACATTTACAATTAATAGTGACTCACTGATGCCAATTCAACAACTTTCTTATATCGAGCAACATTTCAGACAAAAATAAATAAATTTAAAAAAAAAGAAAATTGGTATTACTGATCTTGTAAAAAGCTTGACCTGCCAAAATCAGAATTGGCCAGAAAACTGTAATCGGTGCAGCCTTACTGTTAACTGGGCAAATGCAGACGTGACCTGATGGCCGGATCTGTCAATCAAACCTTTCATGGCAGAGTGAAAGATTACAGTGGCTGATTTTCAGACCTTTGTGACTGTAGATAAGATAGATGGATAAGAGCGGTTTCACATCAACCAATTGTCAAAAAATTTATAAAATTCAAATAGCTGGGGTAGCTAGCCATTTTACAGTATCACTGAATTTCAACTTGGGTCAGTGAAGAAAAAATTTAATATGTGAGAAGCTTGCATGTTCCACAGAAGCGCGTCTGCCGTTCATTCAGCTCTTGGATGATATGATGTAGGCCATTTTGTTACTTTGTTATTTTATACTTGTTTTAGCCAGAGAAATTGCCGCTGAATGTAATTCTTGCAATGTCTTACAGAATGACTAATGAGCAAATGTTGGCAGCCAGACGGAAATAGTCAAATGAAGGTAATGATCTACTTAATCTACAAGGAATACACAAACCTAAAATAAGACACTAAAGAGTTTAAAATGTCAACTGTAACAAGATGATAATCAGCCACTACTGAAGACCTTTGAAATTGGAGTTGAGATTCTATGGATACGACCTTTAATTCTGATACTAAAGACAGTATAGGACTGCTCAGCATTAAAAAAAAAAAGCTTTAATGTTTCAAACATGTAAAGTTCGAGGAAAGAATACACTATGCTATGTGCTGAGGCTTGCAGCAGTTCAGTGCAATGTACTACAACAGGAAGCTAGAGACCTATTGAAGCTAGTTTTTTAAAAAAAAGAAGAAAAAAAGCTGCATAATAATGCCTCCTCTACGGTGAGCTACTGAGGGGACGTGACCAGCCAGACACAAGAGAAAAGAGCTGCCTTTAGTGTCGGATGAAGTCAGCTGACAAGTAGGAAGGAAAACACGCGTTTTAAACTCCACTTCAGTTTTAGAGAGGTGGCTTGAAAAGATAGTTTCCTTTATCTCCGACAACATTTAGGCAAGTCCTGAAGAATGTCAAGTGTTCAGCAAATCAGCATCCCCACCAGCCTGTCACGAGTTATCAGCTGGTCATTTACAAGCATTGTTCAAAGTGCAACGTTGACATTTGTAATGGGACATTATAAACGCTTGGTACAACAAACTAGCAGATCTCCCAGTGGTTTAAATATAAAGACGCTCAAGCAGCAGGTTAAATTGTCAGAAACACTTATGCTTGTGAACTCGTGTTGTCTCCTTGTGTTGTGTGGAAATAAAAATCTACTTTTGTAAACAAATTACTGTGTATACTCATCAACTCTGATTTAAGCAAAGAAAAGTAATGTTAATGCAACTTGTAATTATAGGCTTTTTTAATGTGGGAACTGGACAGATTTCTCTCTTCCTGACAAAACATATTGTTGTTTTCTCTTGCAAAGGAAAGTTGACTTTTCAAATACTTGGAATATGGGAATTTCTTTGCAATGACCATTTTGTTCCCATGATAAAACAGAACCAACCAGTTTGTAGAGATTTATGAGAACAAAATAGAGGGAACGACACTTAAAGACCAGTCTTAACTTCATCTATAGACTCCATGCTGACCTCTGTGGCTGTAAACACTCATTGAACATTTCCCTTAATTTTCCTAATATTAAGCAGTTTTCTATCCCAACCTTTTACCTACAAATAATCCTAGGTCTTGCACAACTTTGTAAAAAAAAAATTACTCAATGAAAAATCCAACATGAGCAACACTAAAGGTAACTTTTCTTACCACTAGGATAATAATGGAGGGGAAAAAAAAGTCTCGTGAGCAGCATAAAGCCAAGATACAACCAATTAAAACGACACTCCACCAATTAAACGTCTTTAACTTCTATATGGCACATAATATATAAAAATGGATGATTTATAAAAGTGCAAGCTATGCATGTTGACCGGATGACAATAGGCATGCTTGCTGAGTTTGAAGGAGTGTAACAGACGGCAGGAAACGGGAGATAGAGAGTAGCCAAAGAACGGTTTTTGCTGACTAAGACTTTCTGTGTTAAAGCAAAGAAATCAGCATTTATCTCAATATACCAGTGAACTCCATACACCCTGAAATGTTAACATGAGATGCAAAGTATTTCTCATTAAATCTCTTCAGGTAAATAGGATTTCTTTCTCCAGGACTTCACCAATAAGGATGCAGAAATTTCTTCAAGCGATATTTAACTGTTCAAAACTCACTTCTCAATTATTATTTTTTTTTTTTTAAAAAGGAACTTTAAAAGTCCACAATGTAGTTCATATTCAGTACCTTGAGAACAGATGCTCAGATGTAAGAACAGTAATATTCTGTTAATAGATTTATGCAAATTACAATATCACTGCATTTTAAATCCAAAATTATAGAAAAATTAATGTCTGCATACTGCACATTTATCATACATTAAGAGGATCAAACAGCTGATTTGCCTGGTGAAATTAAGGGTTAACCAACTATATCTCCTAACAAACCAACATTCAAAAATTCAGACCAAAAAAAAGGTAGTGGGCATTTCCTTTCACAGCAAACCCTGTTAAAATGAAAGTTTTGAAACATGTATGAAATAGCATATGCATATCATGCATTAGTGATGACTACCAATGATCTCCTGGGAGCTGATTTGTCACAAGAAAATGCTTTGAGACCCACAAACATGACAATCAGGGAAAGTCTAACCAAATCAAAACCGACTGGGAAGTAACAAAAGGGAATGAATGAACTATTTATGGTTCAAATCGGAAGAAAAAAAATAAATAAGCAACTTTCAGTTTCATGAGAAAGTATTTATCTCAATATGAAAGGAAATCAAAATTGATGTTTGCAAAACAGAACAATGTAAGCGGAAAGCAGCATCAGGGCAGTGCTCCAGATAAATCTATAAAGTAGTTTTGTGTTAATTTCTGTTCAACTCCCCTCCTGCAATCGCAGTGCCTTAAAGTGAAAAATTATTCTAGAATCATTTTTCTATTGTAAGTGAAGACAAAAGCTCTCTGCACAGCTTTGTGAAGCCCAGCCTCCATATAGCCTCCTGTGACAGGCCCACATATCAACTCAAATGCTGTGATAATAGCCAAGATGAATATTTTACACTTGTTTTTAGGACGACATTTAGTTAGTTACTTTTTAAGGGAGCTCAAACACAACATGCACCTGCATTGAAAAGTAACAGTAATTTATCCTAAAATTCCCAAGGGAATTGTCATTTGCATCATTTTTTGTGGAAAGGGATATGACAAGTGTTTTGGGGTTTTTTCTTCTTTAAAGGGGGGCTGTCCCTAACCTTGACCTCTTCTCATGGGTCAATGTTTGACATACAAACAGTGAAGGGGGTTGCAGTGCCTAAATAACGTTTGTGTAGTTCAGTGTTTCTCAATTTCGGTCCTCATGCCCCCCTGCCCTACATGTTTTAGGCGTTTCCCTTATGCCACACACCTGGATTGAATATGTGGGTGATTAACAGGCTTCTGTAGCACTTGATGATCATGCAATCATTTGAATCAGGTGTTCTGGAATAGAGGTACATCTAAAACATGCAGAGCAGGGGGGCCTGAGGACTGGAATTGAGAAACGCTGGCGTAGTTCAAGTTCAGACTTCAGGGGAAAGCTCCCCATTCTGACTGTTATATAGCTATGAAGCCAAAATACAGATTAAAACAAGTTGAAGTAGATGCAATACCCATTAACTTTGATTGGAAAACTTTAATTCCTAATGTTCTAAAGCTAGAAAAACAGCATATTGCTGCCGTATTTTGATAATGTTTGACAACTTGCTTTAATCAGGTGATGGTAAAAGGTGTGGCCTTTTAAAACAGGAGGTATGAGTAACCTCACAAGAAACACTTCAGAACCACAAAAAAAAAAGAAAAAAGTAATGTAGCTACTTTTTACTTCGAGTAAACTACATGGTAGTTTCAATTATTTATTTTTCTTTAAAGCGGTTTGTCCCAAAAAACTTGGTGGGACAATACACCTGACTTGAATAGTCCTTTACCACATGACCCATTCTACAACTGGCCATGATAAAATGCTTCTGAGCAACGACACTCTTTCGACTAAAAATACTCGAGTAAAAATTAGTTCACTTAAGACTTTACCTTCACTGTGTTTAACGCGTTATGAGCAAACGTGCAGCTAATTGTGTTTATCATAATTATGCAACAGCTAAGTCTAAAACTCTGGAAAAGATTTATGGTTGAAAACTAAAAATTACACTTGTATAACAATTGCTCCCATTCAATAATGCCGTCAAGGACGGCTAAGTTGTCAACAAAAAAAAAAGAAACAAAAAAAAACAACAAAACTTTGGAATAAAGTTTGTAACTGTCGCAATTTAATTTTTTTTAGGAGTTATGCCGTCATAACATAGACTTGGTTGAATTGAGAGCAAGTGCGTCTACTGTGTGTTAGCAAGCTTGGTAGACGCTAGTTCAGATAAACGTCATCCACCCTGTCAAGCTAGTTAGCATAGCTCCCCAAAGCTAACATAGCCTGCTAGCAATCCCAAACTTCAGTTCAAAAGTCTCTGAAACTACAGTTTATCACGTCATAGGTAGCAAAGAAAGACAAACTTCGCTAAACAAGTGTGTCATTCATTAGTTTCTCCACGTACCTGTAGGTGCTCCTGAAAGCGAATAGGAAGGATCTGAGCCATGGCGGTTCTCCTGTCACCCTCCTCCGATTTCTTCTAATGCTAACAAACTAAGGCTGCTGCTTCTCACGGGTCCTAGCCGGACAGCCAGGGAGGCTCTACTCTAAAGCCCACTTCTCAAATGATTCAAAACCTTCCACAGAGTGTGCTGCCGGTGTGAGGGCACTTTTCATTCGTCCCGTCAGCTTTTGGTTGAGGTGTTTCCCCGGCTAATTACCGACTGCCACTACACCGACTCCCTGGACCTGCAATGGCGATGGAGGTTGGTCAGCAGAGAAAATATCCCGGAAATGAAATGCAGTCGACGGGGCGGATGAATACCATGTCACACTTCTTTAAAAAGTGCGTTATGTTCCAACTAAATAATATTTTAAATTGGATTTTTACTTAGCCACAGTAAATATCATTGTGTTAAAATTTTAAAGCAGAAAGGTTGGACTTTATTGCTTTAGTATGCGATTACAGATGTAAAAGTGGAACTACTTCTTTCTATTCGCCCTTTGATTTTTGCCACATCATTCGTCTTTGTAAATTAACGTCATTACTACGCGGTGTGTAGGGATTGTAGCCAATCAAATCACTCAAACCCAAACAAGACGTGCAACTTTTTTTGAACCAGGTGTTGGGCATTTTCTTTATTTCTTTATTGCATTATGGGCTTACAAACAACAAAATGGTTCACTTTGAAGAAATGTCATCCAAAATATATGTGCAAAATATTATGAAATATAGATCCATGTGCAAGTGCAGAAAATTACCTTTGGTTACAGAGATGGATCTCACTTTCACTAAAAATGTTTTGCTACAACTTTAAATGTTTGAACACAAACATGCTTATGTATCTGTAAGGTGGAGTGAGACTTTGTAGTATGCGTTTCCCTTTTTTACATCCACAATTTCTCTTGGCAGAGGATGTGACATTATTACACAATGCATAACTGACTCCTGAGGCGCATTCGTAGAGACCTTATTTTGATGACCCAGCAGTCATGGCTTCTGAAAAAGTAGAGTTTGCAGGGAAGCGAGTGCATGGTATTTGTCATCTGTGTGTTGTTGACAACTACATTTGTGGTGTTTCAGCATTGACATCAACAGAGGTCAGAAAGGTCAGCAAGCGTTTTAGTGCAAAAATCCACGAAAAACAAAATCATAAACAGATTTTATGTTTAGAATTTAATAAAATATCTTACTTCTGCTTAATACCAGAGAAAGACTAAGGCACAAAGGAGCACACCACTGGAAAGGTTATGTACACAATAACAGAGAGGATTAATCAGTTCTGCAATTCAACAAAAATGCTTACTCTTCCTGTGGGACTTGCTCTCTACAGGAAAGAACAGGAGGCCCTATCATGTTGCGTCCAAACCACCTCAACTGAATCCTTTTGATGTGAAACAGCAGTGACTCTACTTTGAGCTCCTCCGAGATAACAGACTTTAAAAAAAATCTTATTCCTAAAGCTGAATCGAGCCACTCTGTGGAGGATTATTTCAGTAGTTTGCATCCAGAATCCTGTTCTTTTTGCCGTATTTGGAACCCCAAATTTATCAAACCAGACGAACTTCATGTCAAGACCACGAGCACAGTAAACAGCGCAGTTGACAAGAAATAGCCTTTGTGGACTTCAAGTCACTCCAACAAAAATTCTTCTTTGTGTACACGGCTCTTCCTTTGGGGATGTAAGGACTGGATATCTTTTAAATGCAACCCACACTCCTGCAGAGTCCGTCACAAAATATTTCGACCTGCATAGTAGTAAGCCTTCTCCAGATCTAGAAAGTACAAGGAAAGAAACAAAACTCATCCGGGTAAAGAGCTGCTCTACTTTCCATGCCAAGTTGGAACAACCTCCCGACTTCAAATGGGTACTGCAACTTTGATCTGCCACTTCATAGGTGGTGTTCCACTTCTTCATTTGACGTCAAAGAGACTTGTCAGTAATGACAACACTGGCAATAATACCTTTATAGTGGATGTTATAGGTGAAATGTAAAAACATCTACATTATCTAAATATATGTCCTCTGAACTTTTTTCATCTTCTAGCCAAGGGTCTAAAATCCTGAAATAAAAATTTTAGTGATGACTCATCTTTTCCCGCTGCACCCCAAGCCTAATGAAGTAATTCACCTTAACATCACCTGTGCATAAGCTTTTCATTCAATCCGTTAAATGAGCGTGATTCAGATGCAGCGTCCAGTGAAGGCTGCCCCAAATGGCCCATTCATGCTGCTGTTGCCATGGATTCCCAGGCCAAGGAAACTGGCAGACACAGACACTCATAGAGAACCAATGTGTGTCACCTTCTGTCTCTCTACAAGAAAGCTGCACTTAACTTCAAGTTTAATAAAATCAAGAGGTGCAATTGAAGTTTTAAGGTCTCTGTCCTTCAGGTCAACGTGCAGCCAGGCTTAGATCTGATAGATGCGCAGCAAATCCTGTGAATTATATCCAGTAGTAACTATACAGACTTTTGGCTGCCACAGTACTCCATTGTGCTTTGGCCAGGATTAAAGCACAGATGGGAGCTCTGCATCTTCCTTTAGCTGAGAGGACACCACCAAGGATGACTGAGTGGGACTGACACTTGGATCCTGAGCCAAGAATGAAAAAAGCCCTAATGGGTCCTCTGTTCTCTGTTTCTCCCCTTACTCTCTCTTTTTCACATCCATCCCTGTTAAGAAGATTCAGATTAAGCGAAAAGGCCATTTTTTTTAGATTTCTTTTTTGCCTGTCATCTTACAGATTCAAGTTAATTGGGGGAGAGCTATCATCCCTTCCATTGTGCGAATGTTAAAAACATATTGTACAATCGCCACAAGTCACTCTACACTTCTTTATGTTTGAATTTTTCATTGAGCTGGACTTACTTGTGGTATTTTAAATTTGTTGTAATTAGTTTTCTTGGCTTTCAGATTGGATTTGGAAAGTTGGCTGCTTTTCCACTCACCATATTTAGAGGAATATTGATTATTTAGTCATTTAAAATTATCTATAAATCTACACATTCATCCTGATACTTTTTCACTTTTGTCATTTTTGTTAAGTACACAGTAGCCTACATGCTATTCAAGGCAGATACAATGACCTAGCTGAGTCAAAGTGAAAAAGCATGCTCCAGTGTTGTGAGGGGGGCGTGTGATGGGGAGCATGGCCCTCTTTTGTTCCTGGGAGCTTGTGTCAAGTTGCAGCATAGATGGTTCCTGGCTTGCAGCCTTTGGCTATTGGGCATGTTCAGAGTTGGCTGTGAGCCAGCACGGTGGGGTTACTGCTCTGTAAACCTCCCTGTGGCCGACCGATCAGGTAGGATGGCACAGTGACTTTCTTCCTTGGTCTCTCTGAGTATTGGCTGTTGTTGATTGCCAGAGATGGTCTGGTGTCTGTCTGCCTGAGGTTTCTGCTGCCTACTTTGATTCCAGATACAGCTGTGATTAAGAATAAAGTCAACAAAGCATTAGGAGATATTCTTTGGATATCTTAGTGCAAAACTGCCCTACCACATGTGGGCAATAAGTTTCTCCTTATGATTTGCCATGGCTGGACAAATGAACAAAACTTTCTCTAGCGTTGTGTTGATACTCAACAGTGACAGTATCAACTGTCACTGTTGATACTCACTGTTGATAGTCTAAAAGTTTGCACTTTTAGACTACTGTCTCGTGACAAGATGGATAGTAAAGGACTCACTTTTGTCCAATAAAACCTCAAGGACAGACTGAAATTCTGCAGAGTTCAAGGATGAGCAGCAGAAGACTGGTCTCTGATAAAACCTCCCTTTTACTGTAGATTACACTTTGAGTCTTGCATTCTACCAACACTGAAGCGCCTTCCTGCAATGCACGTCTGGGGTGCCCAGAAACAATGTCATGAAGAAGTACTGGGACCAAAATGTCATCAAACATCAATTTTTCAATTCACATGGCCGTAGTGTGTATTTTGAAGCCTGACGTGGCTCTTTTTCACAAGGGAAAAGCGCAAAGGTGGTGTCTCTAAAAGCAGATGGAGACAGAAGCCAGGAAATAACTCACACCAATAAGATAAGAATGAATGGGGTTACAAATAAAAGTCTTTAAATCTTATATAACATTTTCATTCCTCTTCTGTAGGGAAACATGTAAACATCAAAATGATCAAGTATACAAAACACAACACTTTTGTCATTGCCAAAACAGGCTAGGAACACACAATCAATCTTTTTGAGCTTCCAGTATTTCTCCTATATTTGTACTACTCCTCTTCAGTCATATGCAGCCCAATATAGCTTAACCTTTGAACCCTGGTAGAAGGAAAGTTACTAATTGACTGTGTGTGTGTGGCCCTGTTCAACTCTGAAGTATAAAGAACTACAGTTTGGCAAAGGGACTTAATGTCAGAGTTGAGAAGGTCCAATAAATACAGGAAATTTTGATGTAAAATTTGAAACTAGTCAGTCTGAAGCTACCAACGAACAGAAACGGACCAGAAAATCATTAGCATGTGGCTACAGCTGCGCATCGAGGCTAAATGAATACTCTATCGGTTTAGCAGCTTCCTGCTGTTAAACATACACTTTAAACGAGAAATAGAAAACACAGTTAAATCAACTTCAAATATATTCAAGTAATTTAAACAGAGAGAAGAGCAATCGTGTCGCCAATGACCAGACTTAGTTTGGAGTTTGGTGCCATCTAGTGGCGGGATGAATTAATCGCCCTTCAATGAATCATTTTCAACAAAATACCAACTTCTAATTCCACAATATAAAGTACACTTCCCAATTTAAATAAGACAATTTCGTTGTCTGCATTGTGCTGTTGACTCATCTCTGTGATATTGTAACAACATTTATTACTATTTTTGAAGACAATGATTTTTATATAAAATGCTC
Organism: Poeciliopsis retropinna; assembly: GCA_010277075.1. Classification (NCBI taxonomy): domain Eukaryota; kingdom Metazoa; phylum Chordata; class Actinopteri; order Cyprinodontiformes; family Poeciliidae; genus Poeciliopsis; species Poeciliopsis retropinna. Next base: position 58,035 of record VMRM01000024.1, read on the forward strand.
TGCCATTTGGTCAAGTTTACAAAAGTGACAGTCGCAAATGATGCTTTTCATAAAAAAAAATTAATAATAATAATAAAATAATAATAAATTAAAGTGAAATGAATATTAAGATAATTTTCATACATTTTCATAAACTCTCAAAGAAAAAATGATAAATTTAGGGTTTTAAAGATGGCATTTTCATGGGGTAATAATCAGAATAAAACGTTTACAGCACATAATTATACATCCATTAACATTTGACTTAGTATCTCTTTGCAAGCTGCAGAAAAAAAAACATGTTTTCTTTTCTTTTTGTAGCCATGAACGTTTTCTTTCACTGTGGCTTCTGTTTGTTACATGTTTGATTGTCTGATCAGCAATGGAATGAATCTCCTGTAGGAAACAACTCGAGTTCAGAGAAATGAGGAGGCTGCCTGTGTTGGATGTATCCCTCTCTCACAAAGAATGTGTTTTCTTTGACCTCAAAACGTTCCAGGGAAAGTTTATGTCTCTGGGCCAAGTTTTGTCCCACTTAAGCTGATAATAAACCAACATATTGTTTATTGTATTCTTTCTGTGTCAACGTCTTTTTTCACGCTTCAATGGTTCTAGGCTTACGTTGTGTTTTATCCTTCTCCTATTTTGACGCAAAAATTTGATTCAAGACAGTTTAGATCATTTCCTGTACATATCTTGATGCAAAACTGAAAGCAGATACTATAATCCACCTTTTGTAATTATAAAAAGAATAAATTGGACAGTTCCAGGAATATCCAAGGCCTCAGATGTTCGCTGGAGAACAGTATTGAAAAATCAACATACCAGCAGACAGGCCTTGACCCTGAAAGCCACTCTGGGTTGTAATTCTGTAACTGCGGCAGAACAATGATCTGTAACTTTCCCTGAAGTGTCCTGTGCATTTTGTCTACAGAACAATGTGAGACTGACATGTGTGCTCAAAACATCCCAGTCTGATTAAACAGTAACCCTCAGAGGGAGGAGTCTCTGCACGTACAACCACAAAGGTCCATCCCTCTGTGAGCGTTTGCCGACCTGACGTGACAGAAGCACAGCATGAGCTCAGGTGAAGGTAAGGCGTGAGTTTATTTGGTTGTTTTACATGCTTGTCTTGTGGATTTACTGTGTCAATAATTCCATTCATGTCTATCCGGTTTCTTAATTTTTTAATACCCCCCATATGTTCTCCAGGCAGCGCTCTTTTTGTTTGTTTTCCCATTATTCTGATAGTGCTGCACAGGAATAATGCCTTGAAAAAAAACATAGTTTCACTTGACTGACTCTGATTACATTCACAGTTGCTGAAAAATATGTTTACATGTTGCTAATTGGACTTTTGTTTTTTTATTTTTTTTAAATGATACCTATTTAAAGGACAAACTCCCCCAGCTGTAGACAATATTAGCTACCATTGTATTTGGGCTTCCCCCTTACATAAGGATTGAAAAGGAGGTTTATGAGAGGAAAAGCAAACAGTGACCCATTAGCTGTCCAGAGGTGCCTGAGTGGAGTGACACTGATCTGTTGAAAGAGCTGAATATTGTTTAGCATTCGTAACTCTTAGCTCTGTCAGAAAGGCAGAAATTTTGTTTCAACACCATGTTGGACCGTTAGATAAGGCCACAGTGACAGCTCAGTGTGACACTGCTGGCATTTTCCTATCATCTCCTTTCATGTGGAAGACAAATACAAATGTCCACAGCACCTCGCAACAGTATTCGAACCATTTTGTCACAATGCAGCAACAAGCTTTCATCTTCTTTACGGGAATTTTTACGTGACAAACAAGCATGGTGGATTACCTAAGATTAATATTCTTCTAATCTGGATACCCCTAAATTGAATCTGATGCAATCAACTGTCTTAAAAAGACAATTAATTAGTTAATGTGAATAGTTTCATTTCAGTGTAGATTCCAGCTATTCTAGGAGTTACACTAACTCCTTGATCAAAAGGATCAAGGAGTTAGTGTAAAATGTCAAAAGAGCAACCCAAGTCTGGGTGACATGTTCATGACAGCATACATGTTCTTTATGTTCTGTTCAGACACAATTTTTAAACATTTTGGCCAACATCCAAAGCTTTGTCTGTGGTGTGAAAATAACACTGCACATATTATCCTCATCACACAACAAACAGCTTGATCCAGAACGCTGCTGCTTGTCCTCTCACTAAAATTAAGAAGGTAAAAAACATCACTCCTTTCAAAACCCTGGCTCCCTGTAGCTCAGAGAATATATTTTAAAATACCGTTCTTAGTTTATACATAACTGAATGGTTTAGCGCCACGATACAGCAAAGATGTTCTGTTGTTGTATCGACCCTCCAGACCACTCAGGACTTCTGGGTCTGGTCTGCTTTGCATCCCCTGAACCAGAACCAAATGTGGAGAAGCAGCATTCAGCTTCTATGCACCATAAATCTGGAGCAAACTTCCAGAAACCTGCAAAACAGCCCAAACACAGAGCTCCTTTAAATCAAGGCACCCACCTTTGGAATAATAATAAATTGAACATTGACTAACATATATAATGTGTAAGATTGTGATGTTGGTACTTGTCAAAATGTAAAGTTTCTTTGGTTGCATGTTGTTTTTATGACTTTTTATTCTTATGTTTTTATGATGTAAAGTACTTTGAACTACCTTGTTGCTGAAGTGTGCTAACCAAATAAACTTGACTAATTGATTAAAGCAGCCTTATTGAAAATGGTATTAAATGAATCTTTTCATTAAGTTTCTACACACAAGTACTCCATTGTGACAATGTGGAGCAAAGTTTTTGAAATTTTTTGCAAATTTATTAAAACGAGAAAACTAATATTAGGCTGAAGAAATGCACCACTCCTGGTGAAAAACATCCAATCAGATCAAGAAGAAGGGTTTCAGTGCTGTCAATCAATGTTGCTCAATGTGTTAATGGCGGAGAAGCAACTTACTGTTCCAGGAAAACGGTCATCATCGATGGCCATGCTACCTAGCCTTAGCATTCATGGCAAGCTATGTTGTGTTGAACCAGCTGTAGCACGGCAGAGAGCAAGGGGAGGCAGTGAACCCTGCTAATTGGCAGCGCCGCTTCCAATCAGAGCCAACCTTCCCCCTGGCTCTGATTGGTTGTTTTTGACTGAGAGGTGTATTCTGCAATTAATAATGGGAGCATTGACCTGCCAGAGGAGCTTGATTTTTCACAGATTATCTGACTTATTCTCATGAAATTATAATTTTAACAAATATATATATATATATATATATATATATATATAAAGAAAAATATTTTTTATAAGTTAAAAACTGCAGCTTTAATCTAATTGATAATCTGCAGGAAGACTTTGAAATTAATGCTCACAGATGGTCTCTGTATAATATGACTGAATTCGTTCTGGTAGTGTTTAACCCCACCATATGAAGAGCGTAGCTCCAATCTAAATCCAGATATTTCTTGATTTATTTTAGGACATTGCTAGTCCAACAGTCTATATTTTGCAATCTCTCCAGGTGTTTAGAAGGGACAAAGACCAAAGATTACGAAATAAAGTCAATCCCAGTTTTATGGAGTTATACTTGTTAGTCAAAGTCAGCATGTATTTTGGTGAAAGCTTAGATATGACCAGTAGTGTAAGAATGAGGCTCTGCTATTAGGTAGACAAAACCAGAGCCTTAAGGTCCAGTTACATCAGCATTATCATATTATGGTTGATACATAATGAGCGTGTATGTGTGCGCACATACATGTTTACGTGACTACCTTTGGGGGGACTTTCCATTGACTTCCAATCATTTCTACAGCTTAAACCTTACCCTCACCCTTACCCTAACAATTACATACCTAGCCCTAACCCTAACCAAAACTCAATTCACAACTTAATCCTAAATCTAAACCCTGACCCAAAAACAGCGTTTCCCCTTAAGGGGACAAGGCTTCGGTCCCCACAAGGAGCAGTGGGTCCTCACAACGTTGTATGTGTCAAGAAAATCGTCCCCACAAGGTATTACAAACAAACGTGTGTGCGTGTGTATGTATGTATGTAGTGCTGGAAGCTATAATATTTTGAAAGTGCTGGTTAAAAATTTAAAAGGTAAACTATGTTATGTAAATCCCCTTATCTTTTCATCAGGAGATGTGCAGATAAGGAGTTTTATAATGTGAGCTTCATGCAGCCAAAGTCATTCATCTCATGTGTTTTTTGTTTTTCATGGTGTACTGGAAGTCGTCATGTTGACAGAGTAAGTCACTTTTCTTGTTTGTTCCATTTGTTCTAATATATTCTGAACACTAATTTACTGCCCAGCTCTTATTTAAACATCAGACTTGGGTTATTATTAATTGAAAGTAAAATGGCTTGGTTAGGCAATTTGACTAGTTCTTTTCACTGAATGTAACAACCAGAAAAAGGACTGTACAGAAAGAAGACTTTTTGCATCATATTACGATATCTGTAACAATCATCATGTTACGATATCTTTAATACGATATCTATATTACTTTGTTTAGCATGAACATTTCAAGGTTGCCGTAAACTTGAATACTATGACATTTCATTTACATTTCATTCATTCTTGTCCTAAAGAAAATTTACATTTGATCCAAAAGAGGGAATTGATAACCCTGCCATGGTCATCACAGACTGCACAGGTATGCAGCTTTTTTTTCAAACTGCTGCACAACATCCCATAAAGAAGGCTTACTCTTTGAAACTGAGCATTTTTTCCTCTTTTGCATCAGACTCTGTGTGGATTCCCAGACCACGCATGTGTGTTCTTAAAAGAGAAGAAGGGGAGACCTATGGCTTTAACTTGCGGGTGGAAAGAGATCGCCATGGACACGTGATTAGAAACGTGGTTCTAGGGGGCATCGCAGCACGGGGTGGCCTTCGAGATGGAGACAGACTTCTAGAGGTCAACAACTGCTACGTTGATGATGTTCCCCACGCTGAGGTAAGTTCTCCTGAGGTCACTCACTCTCGATTTGAGGCAAATTATACTTTCTATCTTGATCTATTAGGTTGCTAGGAAGATTAAGCTTAGTGGACAGCAGTTATGCATATTGGTGCTGGACGGCGAGGAATATGAGCAGGCTGTGGCAGGAGGTCAGGACCTCAGATTGTTGTCAAGGATCCTCGACGAAGAACCCTGCAAGCCACCCAGACTCTGCCACATCACCAAGGAGCCTGGCTCAGGTCTAGGTATCAGCTTTACTGCCTTGGAAGGTAACTCATCTCCTGGCAATCACAACCGGTCCAATGTTCAAGATTAGATAGCTGTTTTGTTGAGGTTGGCTGATTCTCCTATGTCTGCATCGAAGGAGAGAAAGGTCGCTTCTCAGTGAACCTGGTGAAAGGTGGCACGGCTGAAAAGGCGGGAGTCCGCAACGGAGATCACCTTGTGTGGATGAACGGAGTAATGGTGTCCCAGCTTACACATTCTGCCCTCAGCCGAATGGTTTGTACTACGAGAGATTACTTTTAAATACTGCATAGTAGTATGATACTATAAATTTAAAAATTATCATTTCCGTTTTGTCACAGATGAAAAAATGCGGAAATAGCATCACAATCCTGGTGATAGACAGTGAGAGTGAGAAGATCTACATGCAGAGGAAGATGCCAATTTTGCCTGCCATGGCTGCACCCAACAAACTGCCCTTCAGAGCCAGAAAGCTCCGCCTAATCTCTGGGCCAAAAGGATATGGATTTCTTCTCCGGCTGGAGAAGACACCATCAGGAAACACTTGTGAGAGGAAGAAAATGGTGCAAGCTGAAATTTAAGGAAACCTTGCTTGCCTTTTGAGGTTTAGGTTTGTTTTATTCAACAGATCATGTTCTGCGTGAGGTGGACAGTGGCAGTCCAGCAGAGAGGGCAGGTATGCAGGATGGAGAGATCCTGTTGGAGGTCAATGGAGAGTCAGTGGATTCGCTCAGACACGATGAGATTGTGGAAAGAGTGAGACTAAGTGGAAAGCAGGTCTTCATCACCACAATCAGCCAGTGTGGGTTGGGATTTTACAACCAGGTGAGAATCTCTTATCTCATCCTCAACGGGGTCTAGAAGTCTTGGGTAATCCCTAAATTACAGATCCAGATTTCTTGTAATTTCTCAAACTGATCTAAAGGAATAGTGCAAGGGGCTTGAGGAAAGGCTTTGTGGATTTTGACTGGATATTTAAAATGTTATCTTCTGTTTAAGAAAAGATTATAAGAAGGCCATTTATCATTTGTAACAAACTACCAAGAACAAAGTGCCTGAAAGCCCATTTATATTCTGGACTCACATGACCCTATTCAGAGTTGTGAGGTGGCTGCTGCCTCTCTACTCGGTAGCATCTACCTTGAAAAGATCAAATACATGTTGGGTTAAGTCCTACCAATTTTATGGTTGAATGATTCATTCGATTACCAAACAATTAAAGCTCCAAACTGTCATGAAATTGGTTGTTGGTGGTGAGGATGTATGCAGCAGGACCCAGGTGGTAGTGCAAAACGATTGTTTTAATGGTGATCTCAAGGTGAGCAATAAGGCAAGAAACTCAAACACTGGTAGCAACTGAAGCAGAACTAGATAATGAGGGCAGAAACACGGCATATGACAAACAAGGATCCGACAGATAATACATACATAAGGAGAAATCAGGGAATTTGAGAGACAGTTGGGAACAATCAAGGGCAAAACACACAGATACGGGGACTAAATGAACCAAAAATCATTTACACAGAAACCTAAATCCTCACACAAACAGGCAACTGACCAACCCACCAACAAACAAGCAACTAACAAATCAGGAAAATGGGCTACAAACTAAACAAAGTTGCATTATCCTTCTTTATTACACATTCTTGTTTATTTTCGGCAGGAGGAAGACAATTTCAAGATTAACCAACCAAATAAAAATGACTGACCAGCCACCAGAATAGCAGAGCAACCAACCAACCAAAAGCCCAGCATATTAACAAACCAGCTAACCAACCATCCAAGAAATTAATAAATTTTTAAATAGGCTGTAAAAAGTTGCCAAACGCCAAACAAAAACTTTGTGAAACTGAAAGTAGTTACTCAGACACTGAATAACTATTATAGGTGAGCACTGTATAACTTTGCAGAAGAGTGTGTTTCCCTTAAATTAAAATGAGACGATTGGCAAATGAAGGGATCAGAACAGAGTTCAGCAACAGATTTCCCAGCACCGTAACTTATGTTCACACCACATTTACTTTCCGTTCTTCGTTTTCTTTTGTTTCTTCCTACAGCTGGGGTTGTCTCCTCTTCTGTTCTGTGACAGCGAAACAGCTGAGAAAAAAATGGAGGGAATTAACGTTGAGCTATCACCAAAGGGAAAGAATGGCTGGAGCGGTTCTAGACTCTGCACACTTGAAAAAGATCCGCTTGGATTCGGCTTTCGTCTGGACTCTCTCCCGCAGAAACATGGGACTTTCATCAGTGAGGTGTGAACCAGCACTTTTGTACTCCTCAGGCACAGACGAGTTTTGTAAGACTGACAATTCTCTTCTGCTGTAGGTGGGTTCTGGAGGTTCTGGACAGAGAGCGGGACTGGCTGTGGGAGATGTTGTGTTGGAAGTTAATGGCAAAAATGTAGAAGAGAAAAATCTGGCTGATGTGATTGCTCTGGTGAAAAATGGAGGGAGCTGTATTTCTTTATTAGTTATGGACCGGACAAGCTATGACAAACAGAAAGAGAAAGAGAGACCGGCGTCTAATGTCACCGACAGCGAGGTGAGGGAATCATAAATCCAATAATGATCAATTATTATTGAGCACTACCCTTACTATGCATTATTGTTTTATTTCAGCAGGAGGAAGATGATTTTGAGATTTCATTTTTGTGAGCATGAACAATTTTGAAGTCTTTCACCAGCACAGTACACCTGTTTGAAGACTTTATAAAGAGAGCTGAAGATGACAAAAACGTTGGCTTTTGTCATAGCAAAGAGACTTCTATAACACCCCAGGGATTCAAAGCAAATCCAAAAAAAAAAAACTGACAAGACAAGCTAAAAATGAATCAGTTTTAACAATACGGTATTTGTGATGGCATGAGAATGCCATTGTGATCAGTATTATAGGTTAAGTAGAGTTTTGGTCTGATCAATTTGGTCTGATTAATTACCTCGATTTAATATAGCACAAGAATTGCTATATTAATTCTGCTATATTAATATATTAATATACACACGTTGGACAACAATATATTAAAAGCGATTGCAAAAGTAGTAATAAATATTTGAAAGCACTCTGGGAAAGTTATATGCCAGTATTTTCTGAGATTGTAGCAAATAAGGTGGTGGTGAGCACTATAGTTTTTTTTTTACTCTGTTATTAAATGCATATATATTCAACTTAGCTTGTGTTATGTAGCTGATCTTACAGATACTGTTGTGTAAAATTACAATAAATAATTACATTCTTTCATCAAAGGTTCAACTATTTCAAAAACTGTTGTATTATTCAGATATTGTATATGTTATCCACAATTTATTTTTCCACGTTTAGCTATTTCCATATTTTCAAAGTCATCACTTGACTTTAGATCTGGTCAAATAATCTCTTGTCCGGCAGATGATGTCCCAAAGGCGTCAAGATTTTTTTTTAAGACCTTGATTTGCTCATATGATCTATAAATGTTATTTGGATTTTTGTTAAAGAGAATGATGATTTGTGACTTCAGCGGTTGAAATCTGTAAGCTTATCTCGTCTTAAGTCAGCTGAAGCTGAAAGTGCTAGTCCTCAATGTTTAATTTATTGTCGACGTAGAATCGGGAAGGTCAGAAATCTTTTTCAGCATTAGAAACTGATTTAGTGTTACCTTTTCAGCACAGGCACTGTAACAGGGGTCAGTACCTGTTTTACAGGACCAATGTGGGCCCCTGATCAGGGATGCTCACAGATGTACACAATTTACTTTAAAAGCTCTTGGTGCGCTATTATTTTCTGTGTATCATTTTCATCCTTTTTTGTGCTTAAAACTTTTATGTGCAATTAAACCATGATTTTGTTTATTTGTGTATTGTTGAATTAGGTACTCCATTTAAATATATTCAGAAAGTACGTATTTCCTGACTTGCACAAAATGTTCAAGAATCACCAGCAGGATTTTATTTTTTTTTGTTTTTGTCACGTTGTGAATAATAGTGGAGATGTCATCAAAAGTAAATAAACGTTTCAACAAGTCTTAAAAAAATTAAACTGAGCAATGAAACGTGTTACTAGTTTTTTTTTAACAAATGGGAAGAAGCCAAACACTGTAGGAACATTTTACGTCCAGAAGATGGCAGTAAAGAGAGGTAAATGGTTTCTCTACAGGCAGCAGCGTGGTCAGCCGGAGTCAGTGGTCCTTCAACTGGAGGTGACATTCAGTAGGCTAGCCGAAAAGGGGGATACTTAGCGTCTACAAACGCCCCAACATGTCACAGATTGTGCAGAAACTGATTGCTAAAGTACCTGTTCTTGTTGATGGTGAGCTATTTTTGTTTCTGCAATTTAAATTTATTATACGGACGGATGTAAGTTGTTTAATCTTCCTTCAAATGATCAACGAGGTTGATGCTATGTTGACCTAGCCTTCAGATGAATGAAATGGATGTCAGATTAAGTGTTTCTATTTTATAATACAGTTATTGGATACTAATTTATCATTGCCCTGTCGTTTTAACCCGTTGAATTGTGGTTTATCTGCATAATAAGCCCAGTTGTTTCCTTTTACTGAGCAGAAGACACCGAGCTGAGCCGTTAATGTTGCCTAGCAACGCCGCGGTTCTAGCTAAATCACCGTTAGAGGCCTGAGCTGACTGGGACGTATGTCTCTCCCTACAGCCGCTGTCACCTTTTCCAAACCTCATCTAGCAACCTTCTGGTATTACGCTCGGATTGAACTGGTTCCCCCGACCCCTGCCGAGCTCCCCAGAGCCATTTTGGGAGCTGCAAACCTGCTCAACATTACCCGCCTCCCTCAGACCACTGTCAGGGTGCGTGAGAACCATGGCAACAAGCCTATTTAGGTGTCTTTGTCGAGGCCGTAGCAAAATCTGCAAGGGACTGTCCATGTCGAAGCAATTTCTTTTGAAGGAACGATACAACAACTTTATTTTAGAATCTGATAACTCAAACGACAACTTCTTCGTCTGCTTTTTCATTTTTTTCTTTAGCTTTCTGTACATTCATTACATTTCTACTTTTAAGCCCATCCAGTTTGAAACAGAAAAAATACCCTCAGCTGAAATCAGTTAACCCCTCCGCCCCTTTTTTAGAGCTCAGTCCTTATTGACATGTATAAAATGACAGCTCTTGTCCTAGAATATGTTGATTAATGAAAAATGTTAATGTCCTGAATTGGGTCTGCAGTGGCTGGATTTTAGAACTTCAGGGATTGTATTGGGATTGTATTGAGAAGGAGAGCGAGTGTCAACAACACTGAGAGATAATGGAGAGTGCACTGATTCCACAAGTTATTGTACATTAAAGAGAAAAAATAACATTTAGCTGGTTCTTTACTATGTTTTTTTTTTTTTTATTGACTGTCATTTCTAACTTTTACATTTTCCAAAAATATAAAAGTTAAATTGTGGGGGGTTTTTTTGTGGAAAAAGAGAAAGTATTCAAGTGGAGTATCTCTGTATTTTCTTTTCCCCACCCCAGTCATTTCATCCTAAATAACACAACAAGACACCTATGAGCCATGATCATGTAAAGCTGAACCTTAACTGCATGGTTGCCTTGCTTATTAATACAATTTTTGTGTTTCAGGATGTTGTGAGGAATGGAGTGGTGGCCACTGAAATTATGCTGTGGTTCTACATCGGCGAGTGCATTGGCAAACGCGGCCTGATTGGCTACAAAGTCTGATATTTTTGGACTGATGTTTATTTCTTTTCTTTCCTTTTGAGCGTTCTATGCTCAACCTACTGTTCTAGGAACTAATAAACTGTTATCTATTGTTTGTTTCAAACTTGTTCCCTCTTGTGTTTATGGACATGCTTCAATGTAATCTGCACACCAATTTACCTTAAGTTCTACCATAAAATTTTGTTTCAGAATTAAAGAATATAAGAGTAAGAAATGTTTAATTTATTTACAATTGGGATAATTCATAAAATTCTGTTTTCAGATGTAAATATTGTTATGGATGTATTTATCTTACAAGTTACTTCTGAAAATATAGCTATGTGGAATAAAGATGCAGCTTAGTCCCAAATTGGGCCATGAAACTGGACAATAATCACAGAAACATCAAATCTAAAGTATTATATCTTTTTAACTCTTGATATTAAATTTAAGTATTTGTAAAATCTGGTAAAGAGCAGATTATTTTTTACAGCTAACAGCTTCTACTTTCCCAGGGACTAGAATATATCATTCTTTTTGCACATGAGTAAGCAGGATGGAGAAAATTTGAAATCAGATACGATGCCAGATGATAAATCCATTACCGACTAAACTTTTCTTAATATATAATTACAATTTTAGTGCGCTTTCTTCTTCCAGGCAGCAGGGGGCGCCCACAGTATTGCCAGCCTTGAAGTCTTTAAACTCGATTCAGTTTTTAGGTCTTCACCGACTACTAAAGTAATAAAATGAATTTGGTCAGATTAGAAAAATTGGACAAAAAAACAAATAAAAAAAATCAAACTAATAAGCACATTTAAGTAAAAATAAAAATTTTAACATATTGCAAAATTCTATAAGATGCTCATTGTGTTTGAATCCATTTGATTTGTAGCATTGTATACAGTATTTGATCTGGAATCACCAATGACACGTCATGTATTTAGTTCCTCATTTAGAAACATCAATGCCTTTTTATTCTTTTTTTTTACAAAAAGTTTTCTTCATATCAATTATATAATTATGCTGGAAAACTTACATAAAATTAAATAGGAGTTAGTTAAAGTGAAAAATAAACTTTCAGGGCTCTAAATTGATGTAAACGTTATCAAATAACAGGGAAAACAAGCAATGAAATGGCGATGAAGCACTCTTCTGAATGTCCTAAAAGCATAAAACCAAAACAACTTTTACTGTAGAACTCATACGTTTGAAAAGAGTGAGCATCAACATATAAAAATAATTCACACAATTATAAAATGTGACAGGTCTCACAAAGGTTTCGATTAAACAGCTGGTGCAGGTTACGGTGTAAATTACGTGTAATAGATGTGAGGGAGAAACTATTTGTGGATTGTGTGTAATAAATGTCACCTTTAAAGTTATATTTACTTCACACTAGCACATTGTAAAATTATAGAGATATAAGCTGCTCCTCGTGTTTTGCATTTCAATATTGATTCAGTAAGTCATGTTTAAAGCGTGATTTAACAGCACAGTGTCAAATCTAATACACTAAGGGATGGTGCTGAGTTAAAAAAAAAAAACACATCCTCCTTTAAACATAACTAGTAGAACTCCATTAATGTGGTTTTGCTATAATTATACATTCCTGTAAAAATACACACTTCAATGCTTTACGCTATATAAAACAAAATGTGGATTTGTTCAGAGGGAGGCTCAGACGTCAGAGTTCACTTGACGTTGCAGATCTTCACAGACGTTCCGACTCCGAAGCCTGGGTAGACGGGCTCGACAAACGTGGTCTGAAACCTGTGCAGAAGCGTCATGGAGCTGCTGCCTATGCTGTAAAACGCCAGCACCCCCGCCGTGTGGTCCAGGTACACGCCTATTCTGGGTGAGTGCGGCCCGTTGACGGCTTTGTCCACCCGGTTGTGCCAGGCGGAGTATCCCGTGTCGGAGCAGAGGAGGCTCCAGGACTTGTCGTTGTATCCCAGCAGGCACAGCGAGCCCTTGCCCTTCCGGCTGATGCTCCTGTAGGCCACGCCGATGGAGAACTCCCCGCTCCACTCGATTTCCCAGTAGAAGCGACTGCCGGACAGGGCCTCGCGGCACAGCACCTGGGCGAAGCTGTCGAACCTCTCAGGGCTGTCGCTGTAGGGCTGCAGGTCTCTGGTGCGTATGACCTTTCTGCTGCCCTCGGAGATGTAGAGCTCTTTGTAGGCGGTGATGGGGTCCAGCTTCAGCTGGCAGAAGTCTGAACGAGGAGAATCGACATTTTCAACAGATTCCTCATTGGGACCAGACTGGCAGCATCATTCAGAAAAAAAAATGTAGGAGGTTCTTACATTTGATAAAATCGGCTCTGGTCTTTGGCTCTGGAGGAGGAGTATTGTCCACTGTCATTTCTTTACCTGAAGACCAAAAAACATTGATGAGTCACTCTGAGCTGCTCATACCCACTCAGATGCCTCAGATGCTTTGCTGATGTGCTTTGATACGGATATTAACACTACAAGGTACCTCCATTTTATGCCATAGAGTGAAGTGCATATATCCACCCCTTAGTCAGTGCTTGTTGAACCATTGTTTGCTCTCAGTATAACTGGAGGTTTTATGGGTCTGTACCAGCTTTGCATATAAAACGAAAAATGGCTGAATCTCAGTCAGATAGGACGGATAACATCTGAAAGCATTTTTAAGGTTTGGTAACAGATTATAAATTAGTTTTAAACCTCAATTTTGACTGGGTTTTCTCAAACATAGTTTGAGTTGATCCAAACATTGGATCAACAATGTTGAATTGACCCAGATTTCCTTAATTTTGGAAGCTCAGCTCATGTTTCTCATGATATTCACATGAGAAACATGTAATCTTTCACGTAAGATCTGAAAATCAGCCACTGTCTCCATTTGCTCTATGTAGCTCAGTCTATAGTCTTTTGCAACTTTTAAATCTCTAGTATGTAACTTTTATAAACATATCTGTTTTTTATAATATTTACTAAAACTGTTACTATGACGTGACATTATAGCATGAGCTACATAATCTGTGAAAAAAACTTAGCTCCTCTGCTTTCTTCCAGAAATGCACAGCTTGGTTAGAAACAGCCAATCAGAGCCTTAGTACTGTAAACTATGCTTGTGCACGCGCTGCTCACATACTCCCTTTTGTTCTCTGCCATGCTACAGCTGGCTTCCTTCCGATAGCAGAGCCTGGTGAATTCTTAGTCACCGATGATGGCTGATAAACTGTTTTCCTGAAATAGTAAGTTGTTGCTCCACCATTAGCACATTTAGCAGCGCATACACGAGGTTCCTAGACAGCACCAAGACACTGCTCCTGACTCTGACTGGTTATTTTTCACCAGGAGCGGATCATTTCATCAGACAGCAATCGTAACACTAGGAGGAGGTGGAGGAGTTCTTTTTTTTTTTTTTTTTTTACACATTATCTGTCTCATATTAGTTTTCCTGGAGAAATGCTAGTTCCCAGCATGATGCTGCCACCACCATGTTTCATAGCGGGAACATTGTGTTGAGGCTGTCTTAGCCCCATCTGACCAGAGCACCTTCCTTTGCATACTTGCTGCCTCCTTGGCATGGCTTGTGGCAAATTGCAAAGACAACTTCTGATGGCTTTCCTTTAACAAAGGCTTTCTTTTTGCCACTCTTTCACGGAAGACCTGATTTGTGCATGACTAATGGCTGCCATGGCGACAAATGCTCTGACATGAGCTGTGGATCTTTGCATTGCAAATTGAAACACAACAAAATCCGAGTGGATTTGTGATGTGTGAAATAGTTCAAAGGGAATGAATATTTTTTCAAAGCCTGTATGTTCAAATATGGGGCACCAGTTGTTCAGTTCACTCGCTATAACTGACAGACATGATAAGATCAAACTAAATAATAATTAACCTACGATAGCGCTCACCTCTGCTTCTTCTGTCCAATGTCCGGCTCTCCGTCGTGTAGACTGGGACCTCATTCACTGTAAAAACAGCACACTGGGTTTGAAAACACAGCTGTTTTCGAGTCTTTGTGTAAATGTTTCAGTCACTGAGATCCGACCTGTTTTGGAGATTTTGAGCAGCTCCTCCCTGCCGAATTCCTCGAGGCGCTCTTTTATCTCCGCCACGGCCTTCCTAACGGCAGCAAAGGAGAAGTCGGGGTTGACGGTCACCTTGGGAATGAAGCCATCATCGGTCGGCGTGCACAGGTAGTTAAAGTTCTGATGGGAGGAGGCAAGCGAGAACGTCTCAACCAATTCGGTCAGAGATCTCAGTCAAAATCTGAAAAAAGAAGAAAAAAAAAAAGTGCGTCGCACCTGCAGAAAATGGATGTGGTCTTCAGTGCTGTAGAGCTGCTTGAGGCCAGTCTCCTTCTTCTTGAGCTCATCGATCTCCTGCTCCAGTCGCTCGATCAAAGCTTCAGCCTGGTTGAAAGCCGCCTTCTCGTTGATGCCGATCAGCTTGGTCACCTCCGACCTCATCCTCTCGATGGAGCGAATCATGTCCTCAAACATCTTCTGGCTCTCCACCATCGCTCTCTGGGCTGAGTTCTGCGAGGAAAAATAGGTTGCAGGTGAGATCTTGGTCCAAATTGTAAATTTACTGTGCAAAAATAAAAGAAGAAGAAGTACACTCTACCTTAAGTGAATCCACAGCAGTTTGAGTTCCTCCAGCTCCTTTACCCTTTCCTGGCATTTTTGCTTAATCTCAGCTTGGGAAACTCCCAATAGTTTCTGGAAAATAAAGGAGGATTACAAATTTATCCTCTATGCTACAGTTTTTTTAGGCACTCACTCCCTCCCTGATAACTGTACAGTATTATCCTCCTTTATTGCATCATGCAATGTTGCAATAAAGAACTCAAAACAAGCGATATTAACTCAGATTAGGAGAAATATCAGGAGTTCTTGCAGTGCTGGGGATAAAGGCTGGATCAGGACTGGCATTCTTTCTCATCAGAGAATATATCTGGGGAGGCCCTTTGGCAGGCCGGACAAAACCTCACTCAAAGAAGCTTCTTAACGCGTCCCGCTTTTATCTCAGAGGGAGGAGAGGAAGGAGAAAAAAAAGTCTGCGGAAGAATTCCAGTCATGTCAGGAATGCGAAACTATGGCTAAGGAGATGCTTCAAGGTGCACGGTGGTAGAATAGGAGGTTTCTAATTCAGCTTTTACTCAAACCCACCGGCCCCATTTTCTCCAAGATAAGCTTGAGGAATGTGGGGAATCTAGGAAGGGAGGGGGATAACATGAGAAGGTGGGGGTGGGAGGGTGAGAATCAGGTTGTAAATCTTTGCATGAGGGAAGCCAGGCAGCCCGTGGTTGTAGATGTTGCAATTATTTCACCGTGGGCTATATATATATTCCCCGCCTGCTACTAAACCTCTCCTCGTGTGTATCAGTCACACAGTGGAACATCTTCCCACTGCAGTATCTGCTGACAACTCTTATCTGCCCCACATTGTTTTACAGGCCGTGTCATACCGTGAGTCATTGCGCTACTCAATGCCAAAGTGAGATTGAAGCGAGGTGTTGTCTGCCTTCACTCCTGACATTCCAGTCCCGTCCCAGGCCCCACTCCCACAGGTGGGAACCGACTGCGCGAAAGGCAAGGCTGCGGTTTCTGTCCGTTTATCCTTGGATGGCAGCTTTTAGGAAGGTGCGTGAGAGTGTACGTGGGGTTGTGGTGAGAAGTTTAAGACACACCCCCGGGCTAATCAGAGAGCTGGGTTTGTTTTGGCGGCCCTGAATGCTGGCCAGGGAAGCTGATAGCATTGGTGAAATGAGTCAAAGTCCAAGCAGCAATCCCAGGAGGCTGGGGTGCAAAAAACAACAACAACCTAATACCCTGCTTGCTTTCACTCAAGTAAACACACAAAGTTTGACTTCATCGATCACCATGGAGCTGAACAAGACCACATCAAGCTTTCTACAAAAGCAGAATGCCCTACCTGCTTCTCGCCCCTCTCTGCCTCGGCGGATACGATGTCATGGCCTCTGTGTTCGCTGACAGTGCAGATGGCACAGATGCACATCTGGTCCGTCCGGCAGAAGAGCTCCAGAGACTTCTGGTGTTGCGGGCAGATCTTCCTGTCTAGGTTCCCCAGCTCGTCCACCAGCTTGTGCCTCTTGAAGGTGGCCGACTCATAGTGAGGCCTCAGGTGCTTCTCGCAGTACGATGCCAGGCAATTCAGGCACGACTTGACTGCCTTGAGTTTCTTCCCTGTGCAGAAGTCACAGGGCACGTCATTGGTCCCCGCGTAGACATTCGCCTGCGACGCGCTCAGGTTGACGTTCAAGCCGCTCTTCTTGATCTTCTCGGCCACCATGGTGAGGGTGGCATTGGGTCGCAGCACGGGCCTCTGAGTGAACGTGATCTTGCACTGGGGACAGATGTAGATCCCGGTGTAGTCCGCTTCATTCCAGTAGCCGTCAATGCAGTCCATGCAAAAGCTGTGGCCGCAGGGGATGGCCACGGGGTCCCTGAGGAGACTCTGACACAGGGAGCAGCTGAAATAATCAGGAGATGTGTGGTCAGCCATTGTGACGGTGCTCCAAAGCCGGTCAGACCTGTAGAAAACAGACGGAGAGAGTGCCAGAAGTGGATAGAGAGTTTGCTGAGTGTGCGAGAGAGCCCGCCCTCAACGGTGTGGTACAGCCTGCCAGGGACAGGATCTACTTGTATTTCTAAATTCCAGAGGTTATTGATTGAAAGCAGGCGAGGCCCCTCCCCCCTCTGCCGTGAGTACATGGAGCCCTGCCCAGCTCAGATAAGAAAGTTGAGCAAGAGCGGGGGGGGGGAAGTGGAGATGAGAGCAATGGAAGGAGAATGAATGAAATGCGAAAAACTAAATCTGCCACATTTAGTCGGGGAGGGGAAGGAAAACGTTTCCTTTCACCCAGCAGCTTCCTTTCTTCCCGAATTCCTCATGAGGCTCATCTGTGGCCGGGTTGCGCACACACGTCCCGGCAGCTGCATTTCCACCTATTGTTGTCACACAGAATCGCCATTGTCTTACACCGGTTATAGTTCGACAAACATTAAAGCAGCCTGAGGTACTGTAGAAATTTCAGGGAAGAAGGTGGCCGGGGGGGAACCACCCAATAAACAAACACAGAAAACTCTGAGCTCAAATGAACAAACGAGAATCTTTCAGAAAAATAAGTGCTAGTCTTTTTTTTTTTCTTTTTTTTTTAAACAAGTCATGTAAGTTGCTATGAAATTCAGAGTTGCGATATTTGCACAGCAACTGGTCCGACCCGTCTGGTTGTTCCATGTGGCGTGTGTGCGTGCGTGTGTGTGTGTGTGTGTATGGTATATGCTGAGCAGCAGAAAGAGAAACAGTTATGCTCGACGTGGACAATGGAAACACACAGGTATGAATACACAAACACACACACACACACACAAAAACAACATTCCTGTCACATCCAGGTGTGTTGCAATGGTTAGTTTCTGTGTTACGTTGCACGTTTCATTCAGGTTATGTCACATGGACTGCAGGAAAAAAAAAAGTTCCTGTCACCCTGAGTCACGTTTTATTACTTAACACAAGATGGTGGTAAAAATCCACCTGGAGACCCTGATTTTGAGTGAGAGATGTCTGATGACATTTCATTATATTTCACAAAAAGTCTAATCTATTGGCCTTCCCCTCATGCTGACATGTCATTCAGTGTTTACTCTCACACCATTAAAGCACAATAGAAACAAATTCAATTATTATTATTATTTTTTTAAAGGTACATCAATTTTTCTCACTGGCTCGGAGCGATACACAACTAATGTGGGGTTAACCAAGTAAAAATCACCTCACCATGCATATGTTGCTTTATGTCATCCACTTGGTAGTTTCACCTCTCCATATTTGGCCAGGTTTCTGATAAGCCAGTTTTCCTTCCTTCCTCACGAGGAAACCAAGCGGTCTGTGCTCACAGATTGAACAGCCTATCTGTGGAGGGAACCGCTTGAGATCCACAGAAAAAGAAAGCGTGTTGAAAAGAAATGTGGTCTCTTTGAGAACATGCTGCTACAACAAAAATGATTATAAAAAATGCACAAAACCTTTTCGACACTAGATGTGTCATGTCACAAAGAATAATTTCTGCTGATTAAATGCCAGAATGATAAAATCATATTTTTAAGAGAATATTTAAAACATTTATTTAAATTCAGAAGTTTGCATTTTTTTTTCCCATCCTTATTACATGCCAGAAATGCCTTTGTATTGCATTACTTCTGTCAAACATTTTTGGTTTCCTTTCACAAGGTCCTCACAATAGCTTGTAGGAATTTTTGGCCCATTCCTTCTGACAGAACCGGTGGCACTGGGTGAGGTTTGTAGTCCACTTCGCTCACAGATGCACCTTTTCAGCTCTTCCCACAAACTTCCTAAGGAACTGTATGGACATTTCTGGGACATTTTCATGCTGAATATAACTTGCACATGATTTTATGATCAGATGACCGCAGCACTTTCAGGGGATTTGTAC
Organism: Poeciliopsis retropinna; assembly: GCA_010277075.1. NCBI lineage: Eukaryota > Metazoa > Chordata > Actinopteri > Cyprinodontiformes > Poeciliidae > Poeciliopsis > Poeciliopsis retropinna. Next base: position 77,329 of record VMRM01000024.1, read on the forward strand.
CAGACTTGTGGAGGTCCACAATTCTTATCTTAATAGCTTTGTAGATTTATCTCACAAGTATGTGTAATGTTTAAGGTGTTACCTAAAAATACATTTTTAGGCAACACCAAAAATTTATTTTTTGTTGCCTAAAAAATAAATTTTTAGGCAACAAAAATGATTCTCTAACTCACTTAAATGTTGTAAATTAGCCAAAATAAGCCATAAAATCCTGTTCCAAGCAGTTCCAAACTGTTTAAATTTCCAAACTTGAAGAAAGCAATCAAACATTGTCTCATTATTTTTTATATTTCCTAAATAATACAATTCTCATAATAAATATATACAATATAAAGGATGTAGCCGCTCTTTGACAAAAGTAGCACGCTCATGCTTTTTTGTTGAAGGAAGCAGAAAGTTTCCAGTTAACTTGAGTTCAGTCCAAGGTCAGAGGTTTGAGCGTACATCTTCTGCAGCAGAGCGAGTGCAAGGGAGGACAAATGGTGTTTAATCAAAGGGAAAGAAAGGGATACAATTTACGGAGGACGAACAAGAAGAACTGAAAACAGATGGCACCCTTTTGGTTTTCGATACATAATTCAAAACTGAAAAGGATTCAGGCGAGGGCCTTATATGAGTGGGGAAACTGGACCAAACCCAAAACAGCACCTCCATATTCCCAAATCCAGCACTGACATCTAATACATAGAAGTAAAGATATGGAGTAAAGAAAAAGTCCTTTGTGTTGGTCTTTCTGCATCTAAAATGGATTACGACATGATATATGGATTCTGATTTGGTCAGATATTCAGCGGCCAGAGTGAAAGCTTCAAAGGAAGGCCATCGCTGAGCTTTTGTCCGAAAACAACTGCAGGGAAGTGTGTTCTGAGACACACCCATGTCAGCACAGAGAAGACCTTATGTAAGAAAGCCATTTGCTTCTTTTTTATCTCATAGAAACATTTTTCTTGTCTTAAAATATTTCTGTTTGATACGAGACAGATTCCGACTGAGACAAAATGTCCAAAAGATTAGATAAAATACTTCACATGGCTAAGACATCTCTCATGAAAGAGGCTTTTTTTCCCTCCCTACTCTGCAAAAAAAATGTTTATTTTGTTTTATGAGAACAAAGTCCACATTTTGGTTGAAAATTGTTGAGCGAAGGGCAAACTGAAAACATGAGGTGTGAATATTTGGATCAGTGAGTGTCTTGGTGGGAAAAAAAGAGAACATTTTGCTCAGAAACTCAGGGTCATCCAAACCAAATAACAATAACATCCTCCACTCCTACTGGCACTCCCTGACTGTGTGCAGCTGATCTGTGTAAGATGTCAGAGCTAACTCATGTTAATGTCATGCACTGAAAGTTAATTTGCAATTACAACAGACTAGTAACTGTTGCTATGAAGCAAATTAGTCTAAATTGTGTTATCAAGCTGCCTCACAAACCTAATATTATCAGGGATTAGTTACATAAAACTTAATCAGGCCAACAAATTATTCACAAATAACAGAATTGAATTTCATGAAAACAAATAATTGTTCACCATTAATCCCAACTGTAGAGATGAATTCTCAGTGAAATAATAGGCTTGGTTTTGGTTTTAGATGTCAGCTGCGTTGTTTGACACACAACAGACCCTATATAATGCTTGGCACTCTGCTCAGGCCCTGCTGGCCCAAACACAATGGAATCTTTTAAGCAAGCTTTCCTGGCCCTCCTGTTATCTGGGCTATCAAGTGCAGTTGCATTCCTTGCTCCATCTCAGCGGCACTGAAACTCCATGTCGGCTGGGAGGTGTGCTCACTCTGTGAGATGAATTATATACCCAGGAGTTTTTAACATGCAGAAGCAGGGCTGTTTTAAATTTATTTCCTGGTTTACAAGGCAGGATTTTTTCCCCCCACTTATGTTGGATTTGAATTGCTTTCAAGCTAAAAGAAAAAAAAAATCAAGCTTAAGAGGTGAATAGTAGAAACCCGGGGGCTTCCTGTCAAGGGAAATCAGTACTGAAAGAGTTGATGATTAACTGGCTTCAGACGGGGTGAAGGTCAGCATCACACTGACTGAAGAAGACAACAGTACCTTCCAAAAGTTCAATGACAGAACATGACAAAATGTGCAGAAGTTCAAGCTTTAGTAATATACGTGCTAGTTGTGATTGTGCTAATGGCTAGCATTGCTAACAGTTACACAAAACCCAACGTAACTATGCTCCAGTCCTAAAACAAAGTGGGATTTTCTGTTGACGTCCTCAGAAGCCACTCAAATTGCAATTAACAATACCTCCAAACACTGGAGCAACACTGTCACTAAATTATGTTAATGCTTTACAGGGATACAGAAGTGCCAGAAGTGCAAATGAACAGTTTGTCACTAACTTTTAGTCATATTCGATTGGATTTCAAAGCCAAGGTTGGAGAGAAATCTCTCAGTCGGGTTTCTGAGATCAGGGGAACGGGTGATTTTTCAAACAAACTTACAAATCTAAATATTATTGTGCTATCAAATTTAAAGTGGTACTAAATTGGTTGAGAAACAACGAGCTAAAGTCATTGATGTAGAGATTATTTATTTAAATTAGCCATGTCATGACAAGGAGCAACTAGTTCAGTGATCAGACATGGTAGTTTGTTTCTACTGTTGACATCAAGCTGTAAAATCATCCATCAAAGAGCAGAAAAGCTGCTCTCATATAGTGGTCGTCTTGTTTGCACTCCAATTCCAGTAAATATCAGTGCATGACATGACAGCATTCGTTCCAGGTACTAACCAACTGAAGTCCACTTCAGTGTAGACACACCTGTGGTTTTCTTAGCACTTTATCTCAGTTACGTATAATGTTTGTTTTCTTCTTTTCGCTGATCTTTTTGTAACAAGGAAATTTGATTAAATGTAATCAAATTCCAAATTTCTTACTCTGACTGCATTTCTTACTTTTTAAAAAATCCATTAACCTAAAGTGGTCTAATTTTTGAAATAATTAATCATTGAAAGACTCCTTTTTTTTTTTTTTTTTGGTCCATCAGTCAAGAACAGCACTTGTATCCTTTGATTACACATTTCATTCATTCTCTCATTACTCTGTAAGAGTTGGACACATTCACTTGTTCCTGTTTTTTACCCCGCCCATGTTTTACTGGTTTCGGCTTAACCAGTTTAGCCTCCCTCTGTTTACTCTATAAAACTTGTGCTCGCACTACCTGTAGGATCACTTTGCCACTGTGCTGACACAAGTCAGATTCTCTTTTCGTTGGATCTTCTCGGCATAAGAAAGTTTCCTTCACCATGTCTTCTGATCAGGACACCTGCTACCTCTGTAAGGAATATCTCAGGGATCCCGTGTCCATCCCGTGTGGCCACATCTTCTGCTCCATCTGCCTAAAGACCTACTGGGACCATGCAGACCACACCGGCTCATACCTCTGCCCTGAGTGCAGGGTGACTTACAACAAGAGGCCCACCCCGAGGCGCATGGGAGGCTCCCGGTACTCCACCAGCCAACGCGACTCTGAGGCCTTTCCGCCAACCCCTCCGTCCCCGGACTACAACTACGCCGGACCCCAGGATGTTGGCTGCGACATCTGCATCGGCAAAAAGCACAAAGCCATCAAGACCTGCCTGATGTGCCTGGCCTCCTACTGCGAGAAGCACCTTAAGCCTCACTTTGAGTCAGCCACTTTCAAAAGGCACAAACTGGTTGATGAAATTGGCCATCTAGACAGGCAGATCTGTCCACAGCATCAGAAAGGCTTGGAGCTGTTCTGCCGCACCGATCAGATGTGTATCTGTGTGCTGTGTACAGTGAAAGAGCATAAGGGTCATGATATGGTGTCAGCAGAGCAGGAAAGAGCTGAAGAGCAGGTATGTAAACTATAAGTACAACTAATAGACATGTCAGACTGGTTGGAGACTGACTTTTTGATATCTTGATAATCCAACAATATACTCTTGTGCAAATTTGGACAACAGTTCACTGTTGTCCAAACAGTGAGCTGTTTGGACAACAACTGCAAGGTTGAGCAGGATATGAATCATATTAAACAGCCAGAAAAAACAGCAAGACTCATGTATTGAAAATATCTACTGATCACAAAGACAGTTTCTAGAATCAGCTCAGAGCCATTCCCTGCAACATCAAGTCTAGCATTTGTGACTAAGCAGCTCATTCGTGGCACTGTGCTCATAATTATTTCCAATGTTTCTTGTTTCAATTTTAGCAACGTCTGGGCGCCACCCAGGCTGAAATCCAGGAAAAGATTCATGACCGTCTCAAGCAGATGGAGGAGCTGAAACAAGCTGTGGACTCACTCAAGGTTCGTAAACCCCATTATCTATCAAACAGATAAGACCAGACGAACCACTAAACATTGACAGGAACGTTGAATCAGCCACCCCTGACAGCATTCCATCTGAAAAGAGTGATGACAGCATCTTCAAGCTTACTGTGGGGGGAAAAAAATGATGTGGCAACCGCTTGATTTATATGACAAACCCCTCCTGTCTCCCGCTGTAGAACTCGGCCCAGAGAGCACTCCAGGAATGTGAGAAGATGTTTAGTGACATGATGCGCTCCATAGAAAGGATGCAACAGGAGATGACCAAGCTGATATCATCAAACAAGAGAGCTGCACTCAACAATGCAGAGGGCCACATGGAGCGTTTGACTCACGAGATCGACGACTTGAAGAAGAGAGACACTCACATCACCCAGCTGTCCCGCACTGAGGATCACATCCACTTTATCCAGGTAGAAAACAAGAACACCAAAGAAATACTTAAACCACCCCTAACCCTAGTTGATGTCAAAAGTGATGCTGATTTTGATTTGTAGAGTTACCACATGCTGATAGCCCAGACGGAGGCTGAGGAGTTGCCTTCAGTCTCCGTAAATCCCTACTTCACCTTCGGCTCTGTGACCAAAGCTGTCTCCGAGATGAAGCAGCACCTGAATGAATTCAGCAATGAAGAGCTGGTGAAGGTTGCCAAAACAGGTCAGATAGAGTCAAATCCTCTAAGTGTCACTCAACAGTCCTGCCTAACTCAACCCTAAGCCTAACTTCTTATTCTTTTCATTTGCAGTGAACAAAATGACTTTCTGTCAGCTGGATGAATCCAAAAAGAAACGCTCAATTAAAAGTGAGTCAACAAAATGTTCTACCTGATGTAGTGCGTTGATAAAAATGTTACAGATGACCCATTAACCAGATGATATACTACAAACTGACCCTATTTGAAAGTCAAACCTTCCTGGCTCTTTTCTGTCCTGTTTGTTTGCACATCATTTTAATCAGAGGCCATTCTTGGGCCACTCAGTTGCAGCCCGGTTAAATGTTTAACCCTGCTGAGGACTGTCAAGCCACTGGTGCTGAACCAGAGACAGAAATGACCTTGACTAAGTGAGATGTTTTCTGATCCTTTTCTACATGTGCTTCAACAGGTGAAGAGGCTGTGATGTACAAGGCTGTACCCGTTCAGGAACCTCAGTACAGAGACGACTTCTTGAGATGTGAGTCTCTGTTTCTGCTGTGTTACGCTTCGCTGCTTCCTCTCCTTCTGCTCAGCCCAGTGCATGAGGCAAATCAGATGCTAATAATGTCTCTCTGTCAGACCCTGTGGCTGACCACAAAATCTTATTATCAGAAACAACTGCAAGTCCAATAGGGGAGACAGAGACTGGGGCAGATTCCTTGCAAATACTTTCTGCATGCTGGTACTGTAGGAGGTTTGTGATTTTCACCTGAGTTTCAGTTTGAGAGCTCCTCCCTGCTCCACTTTGATTGTTTTCATCAAAGTTAGAAGCGCTGCACTCAGAGTCTTGGGTAAACCAGGTGTTTTAAGACTGACTTGGAGACTCACAGTTCCTTGGTCTGTGATCTCTTAGATGGTCTTTGTTTAGTGAACCTCTGTTTGTGATCAATCTCACAAACAGTATCATTACTTCTGGCATTCCAGATCAAAGGTCGGGCCGAACTAGGCGAGGCCACCGGGTGTCCCACCAACTGTGACCTGCAGAGGTGGAGGTACACAGCAGGCAGGTGACATCTTACCACCGGGATTTTTCTGTTTTTGTGTGTGTCCAGCCAAAGGGTCTCTTGCTTTTTCCCCCTGCAAAGCATGCTCTTGCAGAAGTTAGTTAAACATCTAATAAAGGTGAAAATGCTAAATAGAGCATACTAACCTCTGGGACATTACAGTTAGCGGTGCACTGGTGAAGGGTTCCTCAGCTTACTTTGGTTTGCTCATTTATATTTAACCCCACGCAATTTAAGTTAAATGATTTCTCTTACTTAGTGAATGTTTGTATTTAATCATTTAGATGCTTGCCAGCTCACTCTGGACCCAAACACAGCCTACAGACAGCTCTACTTGTCTCGAGGGAATAAAAAGGCCGCCCTCAAGAGAGACCCCCAAGATTACGGAGACAACCCCTCCAGGTTTGACTCCTTGCCCCAGGTCCTCTGTAAGGAGAACCTCGCTGGAGGCGCCTACTACTGGGAGGTAGACTGGAGCGGTGAGGGCACCGCCATCGGAGTCACCTACAAAGGCATCAAGAGGGCGGGCTACGGAGACAGCTGCCGCATCGGCTACAACCGCAAGTCATGGAGCCTGTTCTGCTCCGATTCTAGCTACTCGGCCCGCCACAGCAAGGACCAGACAGAGATAAAGGCGCCGTACTCCTCCCGCATCGGGGTCTTCCTGGACTACGACGGGGGCACTCTCTCATTCTACACCGTAGGGGACACCATGTCCCTCCTCCACCGCTTCAAGACCTCCTTCAGCGAGCCTGTCTATCCAGGGTTTTGGGTTTGGTACGATTCTGCAATCACCCTCGTCCAGCTGTGATTTAATACAATCCGTCCAACAATCACTGAATAATCATCTGTTATTACTTTTTATACATACGTGTGTATTTTACAAATATATATTTCCTTTTTTTTTTACATTGAAAAATGTGTGTTGATCAAAGGGAAGCAGTTAGATGGATGTGATTTTTTTTTTTACTGGATATGAACAAATATTAGTGGGAAAGCACTTACAGAGTAATTCCAAATATTTACAGTCCTTGACTGATGTGTGTTATGATAATTTCGTATTAAAATTATTTTTATCAATAAACATTTGATTTAACACAAAAAGGTGTGATGTCATTGTCTCAATTTTATACTCCATCACTTTGTAACTACTGCCAAAACTGTAGTTCCTCAGCTTTTGAAGGCTGCTTTCTTGTTCAGTAAGATAGCAAACCATACACAACATGTTTTAATATTAAATAATTACTTTCAACCATCATTCCAAACAAAAACTTTATCATCTGCTTTATTGTTAAGAAGATTAACAATAAAACAAACACTTTTGTAGACTCACTGAATGTGTATAAGAAGTTTCTGTCTGGATGCCAGTGTTGGTTTTGTTTCCCTTCGAGAGGTTTGTTGAGAACTGTACAGAAACAGGTGATGAGTAACCGAAAGGCTCTAAAAGGAACGCATGACTTGCATATATTTTTCTCCTGCTTTTTAAGATAGCAGGATTGTTTAACAAGAGATTTGGTAATCTCTTGTTAAATTAGTATTTCACATCTATTTTTTGTGTAAAGTTCTGCATCCTCTTGGCATCATACTAAAAACAAGTAATTGTGGGATTCTGCAACCTGAGCCTTAAGGGAGTGACTTTGAAAACATTATAGGAAGGATATGAAAACCTGCTCTAGATTTTAGTCAGGATATGAAGTTTGCTTTAATGTTGCATTCTCAATTTATCTGCTTCCTTAAATTAAGGTTTTCCACATTTTTGTGAGGGATGAAATACTACTGGGAGGTAATATTAAAAGTTACACAACAGAGATATGAACACATAAAAAACAGTCAGGACTTCTGAACCCCAGCTGACATATTTTGTAAGATTTGTAGTTGTGCCATAGCTGTTTCATTTTTTATGTGAAGGACTGAACAGCGATCTATACTTAAAGCTTTAGATGTCGTTTAATAATCTATTCCCACTTCAAACTCTCCCACAATTGTACCCCTGACCAGTGTGCTGTGTTGGAGGCATACAAGTGGATTCTGTTCAGCAGTTAAGAGACTTCTGAAAGCAAACGGTAGCACACAATGCCACACTTTTCAGATTTTTTGTGCCAAAAAGAAGTAAAACAATATATTATTTTCTTTTCACTTCAAAGTTGTGTTGGCCTACTACGTAAAATTATTCCCCCAAAAAACTTTATGTTTGTGGATGATGTACTTGCTACCTTTGAGAGGCAGGATCTATTCATACACATTTAACCCTTGAGTCTTGCAACCTCTGGTGGAGACATGTGTCCAGCACTGCATGCAGAGTTTTATTTTTCCATCAGACTGTTGGGATCCACTCAAGATTCTCTTGACAAAAGTAAAGCACTGCAAAAGTGCCTTCTGTGCCTTTTAGAGACATGCAGACCTTCAGTGGGATCAGCTTCCTCCCTGTACCATGCAATCACCCCACCCGCCTCGTCTCCACACAGAAATATTTGTTTTCTAATATCCATGGCTGGGTGGTAGAGGGGAACGTGTAATCTCCATTACATAATCAGATTAAAAACAAATAACTTTAACCACTCCGGATAATAACATGGAAAATGTGGAATTATAGTGTAGCTACATTGTATGGCGAAACAAAACCAAAATCTGGTTACATTTTTAAAGGAAAAGCAACATTAACTGTTTTTATATGGGTTTGACACTTCTATATCTATATGACGTTACACAAAGAATGGTTAAATAAATCAAAAATAAATTACCGCAACAGCACTGAGCGGTAGGAAACTGATGCTTAAAAGCTTAATACATTATGAGTGTTTTTTTTAAAATAAGTCTCGAGGTGAAGAGACATATTTCAAATATGGAATATCCTGTTATAATGGTCCGAGACCAATTCATATTTCCATGGAGTCATTTATGCATATGAATAAAAATACGTAGAGCACCTACCTTGAAAATAAGTTTTTTGGTAGAATAAGTGCGTTGTTCTCAGTTTCCCTTCTAGTATTTCTCACCACGTCCGTCTGTAGAGAGGGCAAAGCTGAAAAAACGAGTAGGAACTGAAAATCAAACTTTGTTTCCTTCCGGACACATTAAGGCGGGTCTACCTTCAGAAAAAGCGCCGTGTGGTTGTGGAGGTGAGTGCACACGTTTTACTGTGAACCGGTGGAATATTTGGTCTTATTTTTTTACAGTTTTATCCATTAATATGGTTACATGTTTACAGAAAGTGAAAAGTTTATTGCGAGGGCCTGCGAGGGATCCTTGTTTTACTACGTTGTGGCGCTTCACTTTCATAGAAAGCTATGAATGGAGTAAGCTAATTCGCTAGCATAACATTAGCCACCATTAGCATCGCGTGTATTTATTGCAGTCCCAAATACCCATCTGACGAGTGAACCTAGCTCTTTAGTACGTCTTTAGACTTTAACCAGTTTTATTGCTTCGCCAACTTTCATTTGTTTATCTCTCAAAAACAAAAAAGATTAATAAATAAAATGTTTCATGTTTGTTTGGGGGTCGACACTCTTGCAGCATGCGTCACTATGACAACCAACTGAACGCAACAAACCTTTCTAACGTATTCCTGAATATTTACCAGCTTGTTCTATCTTTTTAATTGATAATTTAGTATTTGTATTGTGACATGTTGTGATTTTAATTATCATTGTGGCTTCCTGGTGAGTAAGAGAGCTTGCAAGTTGAATAGCAATCTTTATTTCTTCTATTCCATTAGACTTTGTCCAGGAAAAATAACAACCGTCACCATAAAGCCAGAAGTAGAATTCATTTCAGATTCAAAAATACTCTTTTCATCCCAAAGAGCAATTCAGTGTTGCAACTGGTGTCATCCAAGTATCTTTAATTAGCTGTGGGTGGGGAAGGAAGGATCTCCAGTAGCAGTCAGTCTTGCAGTGAATAAGTCTCTGACTGAAGACTCTTGCTGTGGGACAGTGTAAAGGCTGTTGCAGCATGCTAACAGCTCAATATGACCAGACAGCAAAGACCATATCCCACAGTAGCATGTCCTGGATGACACAATCAACTGTTGGCAATCACTGCTAACCCACCTTGTCGCCACGGTTATTGTAGAATTGCCAGTGAGGATTTATCAGTGCTTATGTATTGGAATGACCAAGTAAAACCTGGATTTAAATCCAATGGAAAATCTGTGACAAAACTTGAAAATTGATGTTCACCGACCCTCCATCCAAATTGGCTTAACTCGAGCTATTCTGTGAAAAAGCAATTGATGAAAAAAGTCTGTTTTGCTAACACAGTATTAGCTGCTATTCGAATTAAATGAGCGTATTTCTGTCCAGATATTGGTAACAATATTTCTTAAAGTAACTGTAATTTATTAAATCCTTTATTAATAATTACTGTAAGCTGTGATTATAATAGGCTCACTGTATGGAAAACGGTATATAAAATATCAACCATCCCCTCTAAATGGTTTCATATTTTTTAAATTTAAGACAACATGATTATCACTCTACAGGTCGAAATGTGATTATTTTAAACTTTGCCATATTTAATCTTTTTTGAAATTTTTTCCAGCTGTTACAGATGGCGGCTACAAAGGTTCCAGAGGTTCGTGACATCACACGGATTGAGAGAATCGGTAGGAATCCGGATTTACTTTGCACTCTTAATCTAATCTACCCTTCCAGGTGTTACTGACTTCTTCTCTCTCATCACCATGTGTTCTAGGGGCTCATTCTCACATCCGCGGCCTTGGACTGGATGATGCTTTGGAGCCAAGACAGGTAGGACAGAGCCCTGAGTTTTGGATTGGTAGGATTTTCTCTTTAAACTGCAAAGTTTAAAGAGAAACTCTTTACAAGATGATTATTAGCAACACTATTTTCAGATGGAGCCTATGCGCTCCTTTTTATAGGCTCTGATAGGTTAAGATTGTTTTTGCAATTCAGGCAGCTACTCCTAATCAAATTCTCTACTTTAAGCTGTTTTATTGTAGTTGATCATTTTGTTTTTTGTAGTACAGTTAGGTGAAACATTTTGCCTATGGTCTCTTAGGTATTGTATTTGTTCATATAACATATAATCACTAATTCTTCAAATGTCTTAACAGGCATTGAGTTCATGGATCTAAAAATATATAAAAGCGTTATTTGGTATTAAAATAAATCTGCCTTTTAAAATTTGTTTCAAAATTTGAAACATTTAACACTGGAACCAAAAAAAAATAAATATCCCGAAATTGTTGCTAACTTGATTTTTTTTGTGTGTGTTTAATGTCTTGAAATTTTCTTCCAAGTGACAATAAAAAAGTCTAAAGTCTTGAACTTAACTTTTCTTAAGCTGTAGGATCGCTGATTTTGCCAGTGGTGCAGGAGTGTATTGAAATGTGCTGACTTTGTGCTGAAGGTGACCCGCTCCTGTTCACCTGCAGGTGTCTCAGGGACTGGTCGGCCAGCTGGCCGCCCGTCGTGCAGCAGGGGTCATCCTGGAGATGATTAAAGATGGCCACATTGCTGGCAGGGCCGTACTGATCGCCGGCCAACCTGGCACAGGAAAAACTGCCATCGCTATGGGTAAGAAGTCCACTGGCGGCTTTCCAGCACACTGCATCTCCCTTTAGAGAAAGTGGTGTTTTCCACTTGCATTGATGTAATTTGCTCAGGTTGCGTTTTTGTTCCATATCGACTGTATTTGTCCTCCTGTAGGAATAGCACAGTCGCTGGGGCCCGACACGCCTTTCACAGCTCTGGCCGGGAGTGAGATCTTCTCCCTGGAAATGAGCAAGACGGAGGCACTGAGCCAAGCTTTTAGAAAGGCAATCGGAGTGAGAATCAAGTGAGGGAATCGCTACAATAACAGATCGGTGAGCATTATTGTTTCTGAACGAAATGAATAAGCACAGTTGTTTATCAACAGGGAGGAGACGGAGATCATTGAAGGAGAGGTGGTGGAGATCCAGATCGATAGACCCGCCACTGGAACAGTGAGCTGATTTTTAATTACTTTCTAAATCCACGCACTGTATTTTATTATAGAATTCATGATAAAATATGGAATTTCACAGAATGAGTTGATATTGGCGAGAAGGAAAGAATATACAGTTGTTTCAGTACCTGCTGCTACCTGGTTTGGCAGGGCTCGGCTCTGCCTGTCACAGACTAGTTAGCAAGGGAATAATATGATTAACATAAAAAAAAACAAAAAAAAACAGAATTCCAAAAAATAAAAATGAAAAAAGTAGAATTTTAGTAAAAACAAAACCTAAATTAGTAAAATAATAGAATGGATTCCATAGGGCCCTATCTATTTGTGGTGTTAGAAGGTGTGCATGATGTGTTAAAAGATGATTAAAAACCAAAAATGACTGAAGATTGACATGTTTTGATCAGGGTGCAAAAGTGGGCAAGCTGACTCTAAAGACTACTGAAATGGAGACCATATATGATTTGGGCAACAAGATGATTGACAGTCTAAGCAAAGAGAAAGTGCAAGCTGGGTGAGTTTCTATTTTTTATTTATTTTTTTTTTTTGTCCAGGATTCTAATATAACACAAACTCGACTAAAACACACAAATGTTCTGTGTTTCTGTTCCCCTCTTGTTCTAGAGATGTCATCACCATTGACAAAGCCACTGGCAAGATCACCAAGTTGGGACGCTCTTTCACTAGAGCCAGAGACTATGATGCTATGGGAGCTCAGGTATGCTCCACTAAAGTCTCTGTAAGGCGAGAGTTTGATGCATGCAAACATTTTCATTGCGCTGTGTGACTGGGGGAGGTTGGCACTTAGCTGTTTAGATAACCTTGCTAGCTAGCTAGCTTTTTCTTTTTTTTTCTTTTTTTTTTTTTTGCATCTCTCTTGGGTAAATCAGTGCAAATCTATCACCAGTCATCGGGACATTCATTTTTGCCACTGACTCACTTCTCTTGCCAAGCCACGCAAGTTAGCAGGATCCTCCAACTTTCCCCTGTTTATTTATAGTTTTTTCTGTCTTAAATTTCATTCAAGCTGGCATTAAAAATAGTCTTAAAAGTCTTTAATTTGATCTTGTGTGCAGAAATTCTGATAAAGGTGGTAAAGATGTCTTCTAAATTATTAGTTCTACTAATGTTGGGATATAAAAGTAAGTTTTCCTTGTTTTCGCAGACAAAGTTTGTCCAGTGTCCCGAGGGAGAGCTGCAGAAGAGGAAGGAGGTGGTGCACACAGTGTCGCTCCACGAGATCGATGTCATCAACAGCCGCACGCAAGGCTTCCTGGCTCTCTTCTCTGGAGACACGGGAGAGATCAAGTCCGAGGTCCGCGAGCAGATTAACGCCAAAGTGTGCGAGTGGAGGGAAGAAGGAAAGGCGGAGATTATTCCCGGGGTAAGTGTGTTCCCTGAATGCTCTTCCTCTGCTTACGCTTAATGCTGCTAAGCTAAATGTCCCCATCTATTCAGGTGTTGTTTATCGACGAGGTCCACATGCTGGACATGGAGTGCTTCTCCTTCCTGAACCGTGCACTAGAGAGTGACCTGTCCCCAGTTCTCATCATGGCGACCAACAGAGGCATCACTAGGTACTGTTAACACAAACCCAAGGGGAAAAGAAAAGAAACAAAATGCGTCACTCTAAAATTCACTTTTAACCTTCACGCAGAATCCGTGGGACAAATTACCAGAGCCCTCACGGCATCCCCATCGACCTCCTGGACCGCCTGCTCATCATCGCCACCTCACCTTACACAGAAAAAGAAACGAGGCAGATCCTAAAGATCCGGTGAGGATTCTTCACCCGGCCATCCACTTGCAGAGATCGTTTCGATAAAAATCCGACGTAGAACCCGAGTGTTTTACATTTTCAGGTGCGAAGAAGAAGACGTGGAGCTGAGCGAGGAGGCCCACACGGTCCTCACTCGGATCGGCATGGAGACGTCGCTGCGCTACGCCATCCAGCTGATCAGCACGGCTGGGCTGGTGTGTCGTAAACGCAAGGTAGGCTCAGCGGAAGCGGGAGGAAATAATCCTCATCTGTTTGTGTGGCTAAATGAAATATGAGCTCTTTGGTCATGACCGCCTCTTGTTTTCCTCAGGGGACCGAGGTCCAGGTGGAGGACATCAAGAGGGTTTACTCACTCTTCCTGGATGAGGCCAGGTCCTCCCAGTACATGAAGGAGTACCAGGATTCCTTCCTCTTCAATGAAACGCGTGAGTTTGTTTGTGTGGAAGCTCCATCGGTACACCACACCTTCAGATTAAAGCTTTGATACAAGGCATGGCTTTTGTTTTTCACACTATAAGATATCAGTGGATTAGCCTTTACCTTCTTGAAGAAATTTGACTCTTCTTTATTATGAGCCAAAAGAACTCTGATGAAATGATTCCAGCAGAGTTCAGCCCATTTGCTCTAATAATGTTGCAAATTGAAACTTAACTTCTGACAGGTGAATTTGTGATGTTCTTTCTGTTTTCTCACTTCAGAAACGGCTGCCATGGATACGTCATAATGGAGACGACCCCGAAGCGTTTCTTGTATTTCTTGTTATCCACAGTTAGTCTAGTTGAATTCTATTGTTTCAAAACAGGAAATGAATCTGTGAATTTTCTCAATTTTGCTTAAATGTTGCCTGTCGGAGATGGAATTCATGTGAAAATTTGGCTTAAAAAATTGGCCTTATTTTGAATGATCTACGTAATTAATGCCTTGCTCCTCAGATATTCATTCATTTTATGTTTGTTTTGTGAATCCTGTTTGTGGATTTTTTTGACAAACAATTAAAACAAGCTTTTATAATCAGTGTTCCTCATTTCTTGTCTTAACTGCTTGAAAGAAGAGATTGCATTATTATATCAAATATATATGTTGGATTTGCAAAAAAACAATTGTGGGATCTTCTTAAAGTTTTTCTTCTTCAAGAAAAACTATATCAATGCTTTGAAATTTAGAAGTTAAAAAAGTACTTAAAATGGCACATTGTGTAATAATACTGCCATTACACCTCTGTTTAAATGTTTTTTGTGTGAAACAAAAAATGGGGACAGATTTGTATAGTATGAAACAAATACACCTTACCTTCAAACAATGCTGTAAATCCATATTACTAATATTTCAAAAATTATATGTCTTTTGGTTGCATGTTTTCTATACACTTCCTCAGAATAAAAGCATTTTAAAATTTGTGGCTGTAGAATAAAAAGCTACCACAAGAGGGAGCTCTAAGCTCATTTGTAACCATTCCGCTAAACTGGTGAAACTGCAAACTGATTGGTTCCATTGTATTTTAACGAGCCGGTTAAAATCAATTACAAGATTAGATGATGTGATTAGATGATGAATTATTTTCATCATCTAATCACATCGTGTCCACACATCCTTAAAAACAAGTACTAAAATTAAAATGCATGAAATTCATTTAAATAATGCAAGCTGGCTTTAAATACATGAATTATTTGTCTTAAATCTTGTCATCGCAGCACTATTTTCTTTCTCGCCAGACTTTATTGTCGGGCAAAAGTTTGAGTCGCGTGCAGACGTCTTCATCGCGTTCTGTGTTGCTAGCTAGAGAGCTAACGTCCGTTATGGGGTAACTGCTAATTTAGCATTTTTTCGCTACTGGCTCACTTCTGTTGCCAACCAGCAGTAGGCTAAGCACATCCTCTATCCTTATACAAATTTTATACTTGTGAACAACAACGAAGTCGGAAATTCTAATCTTATTGTCCGCTAGTTTCAAATTGTGTATCGTGTCAGTGTGTGCTAATAGCCTCCACCCTGTCTACATTTTAAACAGTCAGTGGGAGAAAGCCAAGAAAAAGGCACATCACATTCTTTCAGAAAAAAAAATTGTATATAAAAACACATAAATGAAAAATAATCCAATCTCTCTAATGGAAAATTATATTTTTAATAACCTGCTTTATCATGAAACTACAGTTTAATAAAAGAGGCTGATTTCCTACCAGCAGTTAGCTTTGACTTCATAAGATTTAGGAGCTCTGTCATGATTATCTCACAACATGATGATGAATATTTAATATTTAGTGAATAATCCCGCTCCCTGCATCCCATAAACCTCCATCTTTTTTTCCCCACTACCCCCTCAAGACTTCACTCTGGTTTCTGTCCCATTTGATGGATTCGGTGCTCATACTTCCTGCGGGCTCAGTTGGTTTAATGGGATGAGGATGGATTCAGTGTGGGTTTTAGCTGTTACCAGTTTCTCTGGATGGAATTCCCAATTTATAAATTGTTAAATGTTCTGTTAAAGATCAGACATCTTAATCAGAATTTAATTAGAGTTGCATCATTTCCCTCTGCGGTCTTAACAGACATGAGCTATTCTGTTCTATTTCCATCTTTTTTTTTTTTCCTTTTTTTTTTAAAATTGTCAGCGTGAATCCAGATCATTATTTACAGATCACACTCCGCTCTGCCCCTCGGGTCTTCTTGGATGAGCTCCCACAGTTTGTCTGCACTCAGGCTGTAAGGCTGCACAGCATACAGACGCTCTGTGCCATTTTGCCTGCTGTCCAACTCTGGCTGAAAAGACACGCCGAGGCGCTTCAGCCAACAGAAACTGGTTGTCAACAATGAATGTTCTGCAGGTAACGGAAACCAGAAAAGGGTTTCCGTTTTGACCATCAGCTGCCCTGATGGTCATTTTTAATCCCAAACAAGCAGCCTGGTTCCCCACACAGCGCATTGAGAGCCTCTCTCTATGAATGTCATCAGCTAAATGCGCCCATTCACATCTAATACTGCCACTCAGGAAGTGAATCGACTTGGGGATCAATGTTATTGATCAGTTATTGTCAGGAAAAGCTAGGATAAGCAGATTGATTCAGCCTTCAACCTGGATTTGGGCGCAGATGTATGTTGAAACTACAACCGCCTCCAGAACCAGGGCCCGGTCCACCTTCGGCATGTCACAGCTGCAGACTGCAGTGATGTACTGGGATTTTATGTGACAGATAAACAAAAAGTCACAAATAGGTTTGCAAACTTTATTTTTTATTTTCAGTTTTTTTGAGATCTTTTGGTTACTAGTGGTCTATCATGAACAATAATTTAACAAAGGATAGACATCCCTATTGAAAAAAAATACTTTAGTGTATTTCAAATATACTTACATTTGTGAAAGTACATTTTAAGTACACTAAGGATTAAGTGTACTACCTATAAATATATATGAAGTATACTAAAAGCATGCTTGTACCAATTTTGACATTATAACTCTAAACACACAAACAAGTATATGTTAAGTGAACAAAATATGTATTTGCTCAAGTGTAGCAATGAAACAATATGCTTTTAAAGACATTTTATGTATATTTTAAAATATATGCTCAAAATGAAATTTTTTATAACTCACTTAAATCTTATTTGAAAATTAAACCATTAAATATACTGCAATTGTTGTATGTTTTAAATGACATTGAATGTCCGAGTGTATATACAACAAATGGCTCCAGCCAATAGACTCCATTGAGGACTACAGCCTCTGAATCTAATTTTTGTCCCATTTTAAATCCATGTATTGTTTTCCTTCCATTTCACAAGGTGTGATGTAAATTTAGTTTTTGTCTTTTTAAGGTTCAGTAATTTGAGTGGTGGTTTTTGCTGGAATTATGTCAAATGTTCAACCAATAGTAGCGTCGAAGCACATGTCAGTCAGATCTTGTGTTAGTTTGTAATAATCCCGTTTAAAGCCAGTGTCACTCTGATTTCCATTTGACCCTGATCACATTGATACGACCTTTCTGTTTGGAGAGGGAACAGAGAGCTAACTCGGTTTCCCCTCGCAGCACAAAAAAAAGAACAAGGATGACTCGTAACAGAGCCAGGATTCATCTCTCACTTTCACATATGTTCGTTCTACTCGGCCCATGTTTATTTATCTGTCTTCCTTGCCACATTTTCTGCTGTGATGTCATTATCTTTAAAAAGGGCTTTAGGGTTTAAAGTCCATATGGAATGTAGTGTGTATCTCCCCTTTCTGGGAGAAAAAATAAACCTTTGTTAAGTTTTTTTTTATTATTATTTCTGCCATATGTGCAAAGGTGGTGCATGTGGTCAAATCAGAGGTGAATGAAAGTTCATCAGGCTTCCCTGTTATTCCTAATAACAGTTCATAGCAGGCTGCGACAGTACAGATTTTTCTGAATTAGTAACCCATCATGTGTGATTGTGATATCCGCTTTCTTGTGGTAAGATGTGTATATCTATTGTTCCTCTGTTGGGTTTAGGTAAGTGAGAACAAAAAGCACAGCACGAAAGAAAGGCCCAAGTTACCCACATACTCTGCTTTTAGTTAAAGCTTTAGTTACAAAAAAATCAATCAAAACTTCAAGTTGTAAAGAAGTCATCTGACCAATTTTGTAATTTTATCAGTCATAACATATTTGACGCTTTTAAAAGTTTTTAAAAGGAGCAACCAGCCACCAAGAAGACGCAAACTTCACAACCATCCAAAAATGAACGCTTTTTTACAGGAACTATTAAAAAGGATGAAACATCCAATAAATTTGGAAAATAATAAGACTAATAATAAACAGATATAAAAAAAAAAAAATCAGAATTATGCGCAAAAATAAAAAGTCCATGTCTACCGAACCTGAGTATCATCAAATCATTAAAATAACTATATAAAGGTATAAAAATTAATTTAGTCATCAAGTTGATTTTATTAGGTATGGTTATGGTTCAGCCTAAAAAAATGGTAATTGTATTTTTACACTTAATAAAGGAAATCACTCAGTGTGTGTGGGGAAACGCTGGTATCAAGTCTTTTCAAGTCAACGGGTGAGAGTCCAAGCCAAGTCACAAGTCATTTCTGTGGAAGTCCAAGTCAAGTCTTAAGATTTTTGTGATTTTTCTCAAGTCAAATCTAAAGTCATTAAATTTGAGATTCGAGTCTGATTATTCAGTTTTAGCTTCATGAGACTACTTCTCATGTCTTCAAAAACCAAGATCTTCATTTCTCATCTTCAGGCATCAGCAAGTTGTACACAGGAATTATCCAGACTTATGGAAGTTCACAGTACATCTGATATTTTTAGTACTTTTTCATGATTATTTTCCACGGTATTGCAAAACAAAGCATTATGCTTGAGGTGTCAGTACAGGTCGGAGTACATTGGCAGACTGGTAAGTTTTAGGCTTAGAGTTTAAAATGCAAAGAATGTAAAAGTTTTATTCAGTGTTCTTCTCTTCAAAGTGTTCTGGATCTTAGGGATGATTCAATGAGGCATGTGATATTTTTTTAAATTTCATTTTAATCTGTGAAGTGTCTAAATGGTGGAAATGGAGTCGGAGGAAAAACTTTTATTACTGATGGTATTGCTGAATACTTTCAGAAGCAATACTTTCTTTAGAAGCAGACTGTAGAACGCGTTAGGAGTTGCTGCTGTGTGTTTTCCTGGGCGTGGGTTCTGGTTAACTGAAAAAGACAAACATTTATTATGTATGTCGTGAGCATACTGTATGTATACATTTACCCTCCTTTGTGGCTCCATTCATAAAAGCTTTATCTTTACTGCGCACTCATTCACAAAGACGCTTTTGCTCTTCTGTGCCTTTGCTGCACGTGTGGGGCCCACGAAGGTCAACCGTCACGCACACGAAGACGCGCTCGGCTAACCTTTCGGAGCGTTCTCCGAGCCACTTTACGCTGCAGTGGAAACAACGGTGCCAAAAATGGAAACGTTTGAGCTAAAAATAGCATCATTCAGTCTTTGCTAACTCGGGCGTTCGCTCATGGTTAATTCAGAAAATGATGCTATTTGTAGCGCTAACGTGCTTCGTTCAGGGGCCTGAATCCACCGTGGCACACAGCAAGAACCACTGCTGGATGCTGCAGTCAATTCAGATTAGATCCTTTGAATTAGTCAGGATGCGAAATTAAATTAATACCTCACGGCATCGTGGATTCTGAGTTGGATTATTATAACATCCAGCATTCAGAAAACAGGAACTTACTAATTTCTAAGCAATATTTAAAAAAGTGAAATGAAAGTGATGATGCTTCAAGAAAAGAGGGTTCTGAGGAACACCTAATAAGAGCCTCTTATTGTATTGTTTTGTTGCTTGAGTTGCCTAAGTGTTAATTTAAAAAAAATTTTTTTGCTTTGGTTTCAGTTTTCAGTAAATTTTTATGAAGTAAAAGAAAAAAGAATAAAATTTTGCTTTCTTTTTCCTTTTGCATAGATCTCATGCTATTTCTGCATGTTTCATTTCAGGATGCCAGCTCTTAAATTCAGCGTCTGTACAAAGTATTCACCCCATTGGATTGTTTTTTCCAAATCAATATAGACCAATAAATGTGGCATTTTATTTGTCTTATATTTCTATAAGACAAATATGTGAATGCAGTGAGTGCATCTCCAGTGATTGTATTATAAAGATGAGTCTATGCAAAGTCCATTCACTGCATAACCAGTTTTTCTGCAAGAAGACAAAAAAAAAGCACTTCCAGCAAATCAGAGGAAATATTTCCATTGAAAAGAACATAACATGTGGTTATTCATTTTTCAAACTCTGGTGGTGCCAATCCATCCAAGATGGCAGATCACGACCAACGCATCCTATGGTGTTTTAATGGGCAGCCGATCATATTCCTCCCTCATCTAATGACAGCTGTGTTTGATTTGTTGTGTTTATGTTGACCTCTTCTAGTGGCAGTGGCTGAATGGTTCAGCATGGGTACAGTACACCTCAGGCTACACAATAAAGTATGTTTGCTTCCACCACCCACTTCCCCCCAACCCTCAGTCGCACTGGCAGCCTTGAATGTGAGATTTAATATCAGTTTTTCAATTTTCTTACTGAGCCTAATCCACTCAAGTTCAATCCTGTTGGTTTAAAACAAACTGACATACGACAACAGCAGGGCTGGCATGTTGGCTCGCGTCTTCGTCTGCTCACGCTGCAGTGTGGACGCAGTGCTTTGGCCATGGCATGCTGGGTCTGACTCTGCGTACGCGGAGAATTGGCTCGGAAATGTTCATTGAAATAAAAACGTGAACTTTTGCTTGTTTCCTGAAAATGTGTGTATATTTACGTTCTATCAACAGGAAGTGATTCTTAAACAAATGTAACCAGTTCAACCCTAAAACCAGCAGCTGTGACTTGCAGATCGACACCTCGGATCTGGGCAGTGCCACCAGGTTTTTGTTAATTGTTGCAGCCACTAGTCTGAAGGAACTGGGGGTTTTTAGAACCATTTTTTTGGTTCTAAAAACGCATCCATTTTTTTCCCACATGTAGAAACATGTGGGGGAAAAAAAGAACCCCACTTTTTGCATGTTACTGCTGACATTTTGACATTACTTGTGATGAGCCAAAAGTCTGAGATTCTACGGCCATCTTGCCATCACCCTAATATTTAGATGAATTCACAGATTCAACTTTGGACTCCGGTGGGGCCTCACCAATATCTTAATATGTTCTTTGATTTTGTGTTTTGCGTTAGTTTGGTATTTGTTACTCTTTACTTTCAATATGCAGTTCATTCCATAAGTCTACATGCAACAAACTAACAAAGTAAACTAATGCTAATTTGGTTTATAGACCGAATGCTACGTCTGTTTGCACCTTATGAAAAAACCTCACCAATTCTAATGTTGATTAATTCCCTCCAGAAAGATTTTCAGTACACTTTAGATGTTATTATTTTTTTGGTGGTGTCTTAACAGCGGCTCCTATAATTGCTATGGTAAAGCTTGCTGTGCTTCTGCAGTGTGAGGTGGGCTGGAAGGTGAGAGATGAACAGGGAAGGTGTGATTTCACGTGTTCTTCTTTCGTCTCTCTCTTATCCTCCATTTCTAGTCAGTCAGGTCGGGTTGCACTGCTTTCTCTCTGAACATCTTGAATAAAGATCTCTGAGCATCATTGATTTGTTGACAGACGGCTGTTACAAGACTTCGCCACAAAAGTCTGAAAAGTTAATTTTGTCCGTGTTGCCACAACGTAAATTTACGGTGTCGTAAAAATCCTAATGACAGCACTGTCAGAGTGTTTGTTAGGCAGGAACCACTTTTAATTTAAGCCTTCACAAGCCTTCTCATGTTTTAATCAGTCACCACTCACTGGAATATGTGGTCGCTTGTATAATATATATAGATACAATGAACCTTTGAACATTTACGGGCATTAAATGTTCAAAGTGTGCAAGATGTTTAAAAATTGTTCACATTTTTACACTGTACATTCTCAAATTGGTACATTTTGCTTCCAAATGTGTTTGTGGAACTACCAATGTCTAAATCCTCAAGTCTCTTGGGGTATGTCTACCAGCTATGAACAAATGCTGAAAATTCTGCCTGTGCTTTATTGCAAACAGTTCAGTCAGATTGGACAGAGAACACACAGGTCAAAGTTATAGTCCAAGTTCAGACATAATTTAATAACTAAGGTTCTGCCTCACAGAGCACCCTCCCCCACTCAGCTCCTTCAGACTAGCCAGCAGCAATTAGCAAACACCTGGCGAAACTGCGCATCTGCTGAGATCGTTATAGGAGCTGCTTCTCAGTGCAGCGCTGGTACAAAGTTGTTAAAGGGTCAATAGAGGAGCCATGTTGTGGTGACTTCCTGAAGGCGGAGTTTCAAAAAGAGCAGGAGTTTTTAAAGAGACAGAGTCCCAATTCCAAGGCATTAAATTACAAAATCTAATTTCTTTTAAGTGTTAAGTCACATTTGATATGTACAGCATTTTTTTTAATCACAACTGGAGATAACATAGTTACTTGATTGTGCTATGTACCTGGAAAACACATAGTACTGCCCCTTTAAGTGTAACAGTTTAAGCTACGGTGCAGTGAATAAATCAAGGCTGTTAAATGAGGTCAAAGAATTCTTTTTCCCCTCCATCCGCTCAATAGATGGGACCGCAGCAGGGCAGGCGTGCCTGAACATGTGCAGAGACATTAAAGATGCCTAAACAATACACCATTGAAATTTTAAAACCGACTGACATTTCCAAGCTTCACGTCCTCCAGCAGGTGTTTTTTATTTATTTTTTCCATCTCCATACTTTAGCCTGCGTGTTTTACAGAGTTTGTCCTCTGTGATTTAAAAATGGAAAATGGAAACTTCAGTTCCTGCTAGAATGGCTCCCCTTTTCCTGTCTACGCCCCTGTGTTTCCTGCCTGCCGCATAAGTAGGTGTTGCTGATTTGACGATTGAAGCATCTGACAACTGCGGGACATTTTGGCCTGTTTGTGGGGAAAAGGGTGTTGGTCTCTCTGGGTCGTTTTCCTGCCGAGCACTTCTTCCTCTGACTCTTATAATCTTCTTCATTTACCTGAACACAGGGTTCAGGTAAATGAAAGGCCTGCCTGAAACACGTTGAACCGTTTGGCGCCAAGGCAGTGTGTACTTACTATTTGTGTTCCTGCAGCCCAGTCATAGACGCATCCATTAGCGGTTATTAACTGTAAATGCACGTCGATGCTCTCTCTAATGAGCGTCGAAACAAAAAGGCCCTTTTGTAGGACTTCCAAACTTCCTGTGAGGGTAAATATTAGCTCTTTTGACTGCGTCTTCAGCATGGATGGAGCCCTGTGTCTGTGTTGTCCTGTAAACCACTTTATAAACTGAGCTCAACATAGGCTTGCCTGACTAAACCTCAATAATACTGTAGCTTATTCAGGGATAAACTGACTTTCTCTTGCTGCAATAAAAAAAAAAATCAGGTCTTGGTAAATCTCTGAAGAAAAAGATGAGCCCAGGAAGAAATGGGATTCAGTTTATTTGAAATAAAATAGTTGGAACGGCTTTCGGCGAAGCAGACTCAAAACATGAAACCCTGAGGGCGAAGAAAACGAAATGCGACATTGTAAAGGAGCTTGAATCAAACAAATTACCACATTGGGTCGGTGTTTGATTTACGCTGGGTCTTATTTACGCGTTTCAGGCCATACGTCAGGCCACGCAGGTCTGCTGGTTCTGGTCCGCTTCCCCCAGAATCAAAACCAACCCAACCAAGCACAGGACCAACAAATACAGATGGATGTAATTGTGATACCAGTACAAAAAGTCCCAACCTTTATTATCCCCCACTATTAGGCATGGACGTTAAAGGCAGCTGGTCAACTCCAGAGCCTGACTACTTGAAATATAGTATCGTACCAAGTACCACGTCCAAGCAGTCATGATATATTGAGTAGCTTTAATGAAGGACATTTTGAGGTTTCTATTTTTCTACTTTGATTCCTCTTTCACTTCACTGGCTTATCGTCTTGTTCAAAAGCTTATTAAGGTTCGGGCGATGGGGAATGCTGGCGTAACATCAGGTTCTCATTGATGGAAATAAAAAACATCAAAGTCCCTTTAATTAGATAATTATAATCTTTTCTTCTCTGGGACCGTGCAGGAATTGAGCAGGCGTAGAAAAACAAAGGAACTAATGGATTCCCTCCTTGTAAAGCAGTAATCAAACACATACCACACGTTGGAATGAAGTGATTAAATAAGTTTATTTGATTTACAGACACTTTACAATGTTTTTCTTTTAAATCAACAAGTCCCCAAACACGCCCCTCCTGACATCCCTCCTAGCATCACAGTTCATTTTCTAAAGTTAAATCCTCTGGTTTCTCCGACATGTAGCTCTACTGACTAAAAACAAAAATAAAATCTGTTTTCTGCTCAAGATCAGAAATAAGTTGCTTTGTACAGAATTCTTGTATAACAAGAAATGGCACACACTTAATACATCACCTCAGTGATTATTAACATAGCATAAGTCAATGCAACAGGCTATTAAGAAGAAAGAGAGAGATAAAAATCAACTCGGTTTTGGCAAAAGTGAAACTTGGTTGGTGAGCCATCCGCTTGTCCGTAGTATGACGGCTCAAAAAATAAAAAATGAAATAAATCAGCACTTACTGGGGATTTGGTGAGGAGGGGAAGCATGAAGCGACATACTTCTGTGACAGAGGTTGTGAAGACGATGTCGGGATGTTTTTGCAAATTATTCCCTGAACATTAAAGTGTGCAAAATGGTTCGATCGGTTATTCTAACAGAAAATAAAATAATAAAAAAAAAACACTTCACAAATAGCATGGCAACCTTCCATTAAGGTTGCTTTAAAAACCATCACATTGCATTTTGTTCTGTTTATATATATATATTTTATAAATGAGATGTCTGAATAATGATCACAGTTAACAGGATGATTTCTTAGTGACGGGTAAAGGTACTGTGTTGATTAATAGTGATACATACGAGGTGAACTATTTGGCGTTTAAAAACCAAATGACAGACAAAAAAAAAAAGTGTTGTATATTCAACCCATAAAACTTCCCTTTATAGAATATTCTTCATTATGGTAACAAAACAAATAAATACATTGCATTCAAGCCATCATTTATACAATATATTAAAGTTACTGCAAGATATAGCTCTCTCTTCCTCTCTCTCGCGCTATATATATATATATAATATATGTATATATATATATATATATATATATATATATATAGCCTCGTTAATTAGTTTTTTTTTAACAACTACGACAGATATATATATATATATATATATATATATATATATATATATATATATCTGTCGTAGTTGTTAAAAAAAAACAAACATTTGGTAACATCAAAAAAAGACAAGACAATGTAAAAACATAAGGAGCTTAGTTCATTAAGAAGTTGATGTGTAAACACGGCTGGCCAGACAATCACATTCAGAGAGCTCCATGCAGCTGGAGGGAAGCTAAAGCTAATGATCCGGCCCACATGGAGAGTCACTCGTCGCCACGGGAACCCCAGGCCCATCCTTTTTCCGGGTTGTCTTAGAGGTCGCTTTCTTTCCCTTTCAGTAAAGACACGCTCAAAACTGAACGTATCCTAGGAGCACTGGATCTATAATAAAGAAAAAAAGATATTTTTCTCACAGATCAAATTAAGGTAAATTTAAGTAACAGGAAGAGTTTGATGCTAAAGGTTTTCCCGTTCCTGCCTTGGATTCTTTTTGATTTCGATCACTAATTAGCTGGTGACTTGTGTCTCCAGCTTTGCGTTTTCCCTGCAAATGTGGGGTGGAGGGGATCAGATATCTACAGCTGCATGGGGGGAAAGGTCTCTCTTCATAGTGCCTGTCATTGTATTACCACCCAGAACCGGACTGCAACCCTTCATTAAAAAGCAACTCCGACCATGTGTGGCCGGTTTTTTGTGTCCAGAAACTCAAAACCAACCATCAGAAAGCCAGCAGTCTAAAGGGAAAGCAGCTCGCTGATAAGGCAGTGAGGATGACAAAATGGTTGGTTTTTCTCCAAAGAAGAAGAAAGAATAAATCTTTTTTTTTTTCCTATTGCTCGTCATATATATATATATATATATATATATATATATATATATATATATATATATATATATATATTCTTTTTTCCAAGTCCAACGAGTAGCATTCCATTTCTCTTTTGGGAAAAGCATATGTAAGCATGTATATAATAAATAACACAAACAAAACAAAAATCCAGTGTTCGCTTCTGATCACGCAAAAAGCATCATGATCCTTCTGAAACAATCATTGGCAGCAACCTCCAGTATTAAACTTCAACATTACACACACGCACACAAAAACA
This sequence comes from Poeciliopsis retropinna, assembly GCA_010277075.1. Taxonomy (NCBI): domain Eukaryota; kingdom Metazoa; phylum Chordata; class Actinopteri; order Cyprinodontiformes; family Poeciliidae; genus Poeciliopsis; species Poeciliopsis retropinna. Next base: position 103,888 of record VMRM01000024.1, read on the forward strand.
AAAAAAAGAAAAGAAAGTAATAATGTGCAGAAAGTTCTCACATCTGTCACGTTCTCTGGCACTGTCTACACTCGTTTTAAGTGCTAAAAGGAAGGAAAACACGTATGAGAGGTCAAAGGAAACGTGTGCAGGTGGGGGTAAAAGCTCCTGTTCTTAAGGCTGATTTACTGACCTTCAAACAGTAACACCTTTTTTTTGGCTCTTGGCTGACTGGTTTGTTTACATGCACAGTGTAGTCAGTTAGCAGAACACTGCGATTATGACGTAAACTGTGATGTTAATACTGCGATCGATGTGAACAGGACAACATGGTCGGAATAATTGGAGGAAAATTTGGATTTTGTGTGGGGAAAAGGTGTTGTGTGCATGTAAACGCAGTCAGAGAGGAGGTCGTGAGGGAGTGTCGGTGGTCAGTGCAAAGTTTATAGGAATGTAAATGAGGCTATGGCACTTGGTGCAGACTAACAGCCGATGGTTCGATGCAGACAGACAAATAAGAGACGCGCTGTTGGGCAGGCAGGCAGGTAGACAGGGCAGGTTCATGGTCAGCATTCAGTAGTATGGCATCAGAAAGTCAGAAGAGTTGCGTCATCGTGGATCCTGAAGAGTCGTGGATCCTCGCAGACTTGGGACGAAAAAGCTACTCCCTCCCGACCCCCGCCCTCCCGACCGGGGAGGTTCGAGGCAGAGCAAGACGCTCGCCTCGTTTTCCAGTTCCAAGTCGAAAACTAAACGAGAGCAGCGAGGAGCCCGCGAGGAGCAGGAGGATTCTAACGGTGATGGCAAAAAATAAAAAATAAAAAAATAGGACGGCGGGCACTCTTTATTTTGGCGTCCTCTAAACGTCTGTGCAGATAGGTCCTCGTCTGCTGATCACCTGGGGGAGGAGAGAGAGACAGGAGAAGGGTGTGAGCTCTTCGAGTCGGGCCTCGCCGCAGGACACGCTTGTGTAATTAATGCCGAGGTCAACAGTTCTGGGGCCATCTGGTCGGACTTTCCTGAAAGTGCCTGCACACTGTGACCAGACTGTGGCCTAAATATACTCCTGCACTCAACATACCAACTCGAAAACCTGAGCAGCACGAGCATTAAACCACAACAACTAGGGATGGAGGTTATCGACTAACGAGCTAATCGACTTATTGAAACGAGTTCCACTCCGGCTCTGTGTGCAACACACACAAACCTCGACTCTTGCACCGGTTAATTAGCCTCGACTGAGGAATTATATCCAGTGATGTACAAAAGTAAACAATATGTTATGAGTGAGAGCAGAGCCAATCCATTTTGGGATGGAAGATTTTCCGTCATTAATAGCTTCAGCGATATCGTTTGCGAGCGAGGCTCTAAAACTGCCAGAGTGACGTTGAGACAATTAGACTCATGAATGCCGCTTTGATTTGTGTGAAAAGCGTCTGTCCCGCTAATGGCTCCGTCGTGAATATGCTGGGGAAATGCTGGCTTCGTGAGCTAATGGGAGAAGGGGGGTGGGAGGGAAAGCTGATTGGCCTGGCAGACCTACAAAGTCTAATCAAAGCAAAATGTTGCTTTTATGACTGAGAGGATCCAAATTGTGGCTGGACGAACGGACAGAGAGAATGAAAGGCGCGCTCGTCACACTGAGAAAGAGAAATCATCTTAAATCCAAGATTTCTTTTTGAGTCCGGCTTTGCACTTTGTGTGTGTGTGTGTGTGTCGGGGTGAGTAGGCGTGTGTGTGTGGTCTGTGACAGTGCTGACAGAGGACTTGGAGCTTTTGTTAAATGATAAGAGTGCAAAGCAGGAAAGTATGCGCCTGCAGCTGTACAAACACTTCTAACGGTAAAAGTTTTGCCCTGTGATGTGATCTCCCCCTCATGGGGCTAATATGGGATCGCGGTTACTGAATACACGAGCGTGAAGCTCCGCTGTCAGATCTCCTGCCGATGTTTTGACAGCGCCAAGCTCGGGGATGCCCTCATGTTAATCCTGACATCCTGGAGGATGGCGGGATGAGGAGGAGGGCGGATGCGGTCAGAAGAGGCAGCAGAGGGAGTTAATCGGATCTCAGTGTATCCGATCTGCGAGGGGGGGTTTGTGTTGCCAATGATTAGCCTGCGATGTATAACGGCTTAAGCGATTACTGTTTCTCTTCATCCTCATTTATTTAGACGAGATGTCTTTTTTTTTTTTTTTCCCCTCCTCTGCGAATCTGCTCTGATTCCCTTTGCCTTCTTGTCAGAGATAAATGCTGGAGTCGTTGGATCTTCTCCTCAAACTTTCAAAGTGTGTCGCACCCTAAACAGCCTGTGCTGTCAGTGAAGAATGGATGTACAGATTTATTTTTTGCATTTGGAGACAAAATTAGCTGAAAATCAGTTGCCGCAGAACATCTTTGTGATTCTTCCATGGGACAGAAAAGAGCAGTTCAGCTCTGACCTGGGATAGCAATGCAACGATCAGGGATTTCTATAATTAGCAACTTTTGACAGTGGGAAACACATGCTCTGGCTGTGTGTGTGTGTGTGTGTGCGCCTTTGTTTTTATTACCTTGTGGGGACCATCTTCCTGACACATACAACATTGTGGGGACCAATTGCTCCTTGTGGGGACCGAAGTCTGGTCCCCACAAGGGGAATCGCTGTTTTTGGGTCAGGGGTTAGATTTAGGATGGAGGTGTGACTTAAGTTTTGGTAATGTTTAGGGTTAGGGTAAGGTTTAGGCCCACAAAGATAGACATGCAAACGTGTGTGTGTGTGTGAGACGAGAAACTTGTAGAGCCGGCCTCTGGAACATGATATGTGTCCCAGCCTTTCATGCCACCTGTCATTAGCTTTCGTCTGCTAAAATCCAGCTGTCAATGCTAATGACGCCTGCTGAAGTAAAGGACAAAAGTATAGATTTTTACTAATTCTGTTTTTATAAAAGCCTAATTTTTTAAAATTTACTGGGAAGTGGCACCCCCAAAGAAGCATTGTAACATGCTGGCCACCACACTGCGCAGAGAATCCTGGTAAATTCATACAAAGGATACAGAGTCCTCTTTTTCCATTAAGACATAAATGTAAAACCCAATAAACAAACACATATACTCTAACAAAAGCATTCTAAAAAAAAAAATTAAAACGCTATGCTTGTGATAACACACTTTCCAATGGTAGCGTCAACATGCTAGTGTTAGCTTGCACTCTAATGGTACTATTTAAGCTAACAGTTGCATGTTAAGCTAGCTAGAAGGTGCTCACTAATGTAATTGTAGCTCTGCAGCAGTCGTTTTTTACAGACTGATACGAGACAAAAACAAAGTAACAGACCCTGAAAATATATGAATAGTTTCAAATGCAGTAGCATGTGATCTTAAATACTAACTGTTAGCACTTAAGCTAACAGCAGATATTTCAATATCTTGATTGTATTTAGATACCATTACATGCTACCTAACTGTAGCATTTAAGCTAACAGTAGCATGTTGGAAAATTGTTACATAAAAGCTAAGCTTTACGGACTAAATGGAGTACATCAATGTTAAAACTGTTTTTTTTCTTCCACATTACGATTATGCAAAATAAAGTTTGTCGTTATGTGTCAAAATCTGAAAAAGTTCAAAATGTGTGAATACTTTAGCAAACTCCTATTGGTTTCTCAAGCCTACTTCAAGATGTTTGGAATGATTTTCTGTATGTGATCCTAAATCATGAAAAATCTGTGAAAATCACTCCTATTATTTTTGCAAAGTTGGCAAATTTACTTTTTGTCAATAAAGATGCAGACACCAAATGTGTTTATCGCTTTGATTGCTGACACATTTTATATAATAACATTTAGCTTCATTCTGAAATGATTATATGTGTTTCTAACAATGCTTAAATTGTGGAGATAATTTTGAAATTGTGTTTTATAAAAAAGAACAAAGAAACCAAAGCAAAAGAAAAATATCTAACAGTTATCTGGAAGTGGGAGGCATATTTCACAACCGAAATCATTCTTCAAGTCAGCAAGATCCGGGGGTCAGAATCTACGTGAACTCGCACCTCCTCAAAGTTTTTCCATTTGGTTGGCTCTTTCTCTCAAATTTTACAGGAAGATGCAATGTTGGCAAATGATCACTCTGCTTTCCTCATCTGAACTCTGCCCATCCTGCCAGTTTCCCGGTAAGCTCCCCGGTTTTTTTTTAAATCAGTTGGCGTAATTTCATCATGTAAAAAATAAGGACATGCTGTCAAAGGGTTTGAAGTGGTTTCTTCTTTACTTTTTTGTTTTTTATTCCCATATTAGTAATTTGACTCTGCAAACCAACATTTGCCTAACCTCTTAATCTAAACAGAGCGCTACTAAAAGTTAATGGGCACAAACCCTGAAGTGCACACATGACCTACCTGTTTCTTTGCTCTTGTGTGTTTTTACAGTATTTCGACAAAAGAAAAAAACTTTGACAGGTTGGTAAAGAAAGCAGCAACGCCTTGACATTTGCTCTGAGCGTGATAACCTTAACAAATAAGTCACAACAGATTCCTTGTCCGCCTTATCGGGGAGTCAAAGTTTATCCTTGTTATTATTCAGTGTCTGCTACAGTAACTCCACCATTGTACACAGAAGTAGATGGTGTGCTGCCAGTTATTATGTTTTTGTCTGGGTTAATAAGTCCAGTACTTTGTTTGTGTATGTGTGTGTGTGGGCCTGATAATGGCAGGAAGTAGGAAAAGCAGCTCAGGTCGTGATAAGACGCTGGTCAGCTCTCTGGACCTTCCTGAATACAACACGATGGGAAAACAGTTAACGATTGCTCCGTGAATCGTTAAGCAAAATGTCTCGTGTTCATCACGAGACATTCCTCTTCAGGTGAGAGTCTACTCAGGTAATGAGCAGGGAGCTCTCTACATGCTAATGTTCCAGGGTTGTCCTTGTGTTATCAGCCACTCAAACTGCCCGACAAAGTGCTGATGTGAAAAGCACTAAAGTCTTAAGTGGCTTTTGGAACAGAAGGCGAATTACCTGGTCATACCTTGACTGAAGAAGGAGGAGTCTGCTGCATCAGCTTCTTCAGCCTGAAAGGAGAAAATATGTTTAAGCAATGATTAAAGTACGAAAGTTTCATTTTCTTTGCATCTCCATGGTTCATTTCCCCTAAAGCTTATCGTCTCGTACAGAGAAGGTCCTTCTCTGTCTGTTTAGTCGCACTTCAGCCGCGATGCACACGCTGAATCCGGATGAGACAGTTCTGCTCCAGCACATCACCAGGCAGAACTGTGAACGGTGTGAACGCGCGGGTACGGACTGCACTGCGCTGCACTGCGCTATTAATGGAAACCCAGCCGCTAAAAAAAGCTAAGAAGCTAGGAATAATAAAGCACTCTTGAAGGCTGGAAATAGACACACGCGCTCCAGTGAGTTACTCGTTCAGCTCCATGCCTTTTTTTTTTATTAATAGCACAGAGTTTCTGAGGACACACTCAGAGGAGGTGGGGGAAAAAAAAATGAGTAGCACTCTGTAGAGTCGAGGGGAATTTATAAATTGTAGGGTATATGGCATGAATGGAATATATAAACACCACCACCAGTAATATGGAACAACCACCGGTGTAATTTTGCCTGCTCCCTGTGGGGCTGTTTGCAACTTATGAAAAATAAAACTGCTTCTCTGTTGCTGCTCTTTTTTCTTCATTGGGAAGTTCATAGTCTTTATGAAGCATAGAAGATATGGAGTCAAAAAAACTCAACAGTAATGTGGGTGGAAATTAAAGGAGAGACGCCTATGAGTACTGTTACTTGACATTTTTCATCCACAATTCTGGTCGTTCTATTTGAGTAGCTACAGAGAGTGTAAGCTACACTCAGGGGCGCCACCAGGAATCTTGGGCCCCATGTCAAAAATTTTAATTGGGGCCCCCCTTTGCAGCTACTGTCAGTCAACCTCATCCACTCACTGCTAAGTGTGCTTATGGAAGATTTTATAAAGATTGGTTGAATTTCTGTCAGTAATAAATTGTTTTTGTTGTGTAACTGTAGAAAGAGTAGAGAGAAAAATCCATGTAGATTGAACACAGTGTTGCTCACCTTTCTCATTGTTGCAGGGGTTAAAGGTTATCGGGGCTAGAGCTGCTGCTGACTGACTCATCTGTTGCCAAGTGTGGTAAAAGGTACAGATACAAGTTAAATATATGAATATGCTGTTAAATACTTTCCTTCATTTATTAAATGCTGGTGAAATGGAGGCAAACAGTAGACTGTAGCTAAGCTAACTATGCTAAATGGTTGACAATATCACACACTCTGCCATACTCTCATGGAGAAAGACTGGGCTATAAATTGACTCTCTTGTCTTTTTTCTCTCTTTCTTTTGGAAAGCCTGACTTTTATCATTTTTCTTGGTGGCACATTAAGTGCCACAGTTGTTCTGGTCTGCTACTGACTGCTGCTGAACACCTCCACCATCAAGCGCGTTAAGAGGAACAAACCATTTCATGTAGATCCAGTGAGGTGTTCAGGGCAAATATGGATGTGTGCTTCTTGGTCTGGGAGTGGCAGCCAGAGGTGCTACCAGTGACAAAATTTTAATTGGACCCCCTCTTCGCAGCTGCTGTTACAATTTCTTGAGCCTATCTGAGCCATCAAAAGCATCACAATTTTAAAGACTCTTTTGTTGGTCTAATACCGACACTAGCACATTATTCACTGCTAGTGGTTTTTACATGAAACAGTCCACCTACTGCAAGTAGGTTTCTTACATTTTTTAAATTTTTATTAGTTTAGCTCATTGAAATTTCTCTCCCCACGAGCAACAGTCGCAGGCAACGTGCAAAATGTACATAAAACAATCCAGACTTCTCAATAAATGCTATGTTGTTGTATTTTGTTCAAGCTGCAATATATAACTTTAATTAAAAAATGTTTTTTCCACATTTGTTAAAGCTTTCATCATGTTGTGACATGTTTGCTATGAGGCAGATAATCTATGAAATGATCAGTCTCCTCCACTTCCTCCCTGAGCTGCTACTACTGAAGGCTAAAGAAATGCACCATTCTGACCACAAACATCCAATCAGAACCAGAAGGAGGGTCTTAGTGCTGTCAATCAACCTCATTCACTCACTGCTAAATGTACAAATGGAAGATTTTATAAAGATTTTCTGCGAGTAATAAATTGTTTTTGTTGTGTAATTGTAAAAAGAATAGAGAGAAAAATCCATGTAGATTGAACACAGTGTTGCTCACCTTTCTCACTGGAAGAAGAGGGAAGGGTTATGCTGCTATCGAAGCTAGAGCTGCTGCTGACTGACTCATCTGTTGCCAAGTGTGGTAAAAGGTACAGGTACAAATTAAATATATGAATATGCTGTTAAATTCTTTCCTTCATTCATTAAATGCTAATGAAATGGAGCCAAATAGTAGATCCTAGCTAAGCTAACTATGCTAAATGGTTGACAACCTCACACACTCTGCCCATCTCTCTTGGAGAAAAACTGGGCTATAAATTGACACTCTTGTCTTTTTTTCTCTCTCAAATATGGATGCGTGCTTTTTGGTCTGGGAGTGGCAACATCTGATTTTTACCCCTAAAACAATGTTAAAAATATTATATGATTAATTTTGTAATTGACAGCATCCCCCCATATTTTTTATATTTCTATAAAAAGTTTTGTTTTTTTGTGGGAGGGCCCTCTGTTGGTCAGGGGCCCTTAAAATTGTCCTAACATTCCCTCCTATACTGCGCACCTGGCTACACTGGTCGAAGTAAACAACAAAGAATTGCAGTTCAAGCTCAAGCATGCTAAAGCTAAAGTTCACAAAAAATTACTGTGGTTTTCCTAATGTATTTTTGACCCTGTGTCCTTTTCCCTACATTGTGAAAATGCCATTGAGTCATTGATTGAACATTTGAAACATATTTTATCTCTTTCTTCTCCTCAGAAAGATTTCTACTTACTCGGAGATACAATAGGCCTTCCCTGCCAATCAATCTTTAGGATTTTCAGATCCCTTGATAGAAAAAAAAGTTTTTTTCAGAGTACATTTGTAAGCATCACTTATGAATAAAGTCCAGACAAACAAGTCTATACACTTCAAAAGCAACGTATCAAAAATGGCTAAAAACAACTAGTTCAGGGGAAAATACTGAGCTTTTTAAAAATAGTTTCTTACCTGATGTCCACTACTTTCCACCTGCATGTTTTTTAAATTCTACAATTAAGTAAAACTCTTTCCAACCTGGCAACTTATAATTATTTTTGTTTTGGCAACCTAAAAAAAAAAAGTCACTTTAAATTGATCAAAAATCATACGCATTTATTTCTGAAACTTGAAAATCTGCAAAACAATGAAATACAAAGCTAGCATCCAAACATGAACAAAGAGATTTCTACTAACAACGACTGAATGCGAGTCTCTGTAGTGTTTTTTTTAATTTGTGAACTATTCATCAGAAAGTGTGGCCTTGCCCTCCATGGTGTTGGGTGAAAGTCGACGGATTGTGGTTAGTTGGAGTCTGCCCGCAGCGTCTGATAGTGCGGTTCTAGTTTGAACCACTTCCTGTACTATGGGCTAATATCTATTGCTGGTACAGTTTCAGGAGTGAGTGTCCTCTTTTAGTTCATGTTCCGCTTTATTCATTCCGCTTTTTGGTTGTTTTTTTTGGTTCCTGGAAGAGGCCAAACAGAAACCGCAACAAGCCTACGCCGATACTCTGTGCTACGCTTTTAGTGCAGCGTAGACGCACTAAGAGGAAGTAGTCACAGGCCAGCTGAGAGTTGAAGATTTTGACCAGTTCTCAAATCTCTTCTACAAATTTGAAAACGTTTTAGAAATGATGGGATTTTCTTTTCTGTTTCTTGTCTGCCTGCGCATAAAATGCCTTCCTCATAATTTTAGGCGTGAGAAAGAATAATGACCTCCTAACGGGCAAAGACGAGATGCCTGTGGACGGACATGTGGATGGACATCACGTCGCCATCCTGTCTAAAAATGTTCTGCATCTTCCACAGGAAGGAAGTCATTTCTGTAAGCGCTGGCAACAGGGGAGCAAGCCAAAGTGATCAAAAAAGAAACAAGAAGTTTTGTCTCGCCATAAAAAAAAAAAAAAAAGAAATACAGAGCTTGTTTTAGATTTTTAAGGCCATGACCAGCTTTTGTTCCAACTGATTCATATTTTTGGTGCTAATAAAAAAGGAAAAGATGAGTATGTGAATGAGAGGGGAAGCAGATGAACAAACTGGTGAGTGTAACAGACTGTGGGGGAGTTTTAGCTAACTGGGGTTTTTTGTTGGCCCAGATATTGCGGGTCTTTGGCCATTATGTTTGAGCAGCATGTCAAACTTCAGTAACATCATAAAAGTTACCAGCAAACTCCATAAGAAAGGAAATAAAAACATCCTAAAACCTACTTCTTCCTGCATTTACCAAATTTCTTTGGCGTCCTTGTAGCTCCTAGTCAGAAAGTCGTCGACAAACAACCCAAGCAAGTGCTAAATATTTAAAGAAGGCGCTGCTGAATAATGGATGAAATAATCAGCTGTTTTAACAATGCGACTTACTTTTCGGCCTTTTCCCTGTCATCCAGGAAATACAGTGCCGTGGCCAGGAAGAACATGCCCCCCAGGACAATGATGAAGGGGCACAGCATGAGGGCATAGCCCAAACTGAGGAACTTCCATAGTTCAGATGAAGCGAATCTCTCCTGTAGCTTATCAGAGATCTGCAGCCAGGTACAAAGAAAAAAGAGAAAACATTTTTAAAAAACTAAAAATAAAAGCTAGTCACCAAGTAGGGATGTAAGTAAGTGATTAATGAGTCAACCTAGAGTTGATTGATCCTATCAATCATCTAACGATTAATTAATAACCATTTCCTTAAAACTCTGACCATCTTGTTTCATTTGGGTCGACTGTCTTTCTATAAGACTAAGGTCTGAACCGTTTCTCGTTCTGGTAAGGCTCCGCCATTTTTATTCCTGTATATCCAGCTGGCTCCCTTTAAGGATGACCAGCGGTGCCCTCTTCTGGTCGGAAGCCAAACTACAACAATAAAAGAAGGTCTAAACGTCCAATAAACCATTAATCGACATCGAATCGTAAGGCAAATATTCAAACCTTCTACGATACACTACGCAGTATTGGTTTTCACATGTTTGTATGCACTTTTTCTCCAATTCAAGGCAGAGTTTGACAGCTAACAGCTCATCTTAGAATTCAGTGTGTCATGTGTTATGCTAAGGGGAACAACAGCTGAAGAAAAGTGGGTGTTAAGTGACCTGTTATGTCTCCCTGTATCACCCATAAGACGGTCCCACTGACAATCGCATGGCGACGGAGGCTACTAATGGCAACGCTGAGCTCGCTGCGTGTGGAGGGGTCGGTGGGAGGCGAACAGCAGGGCTCTGCTAGTGAGTGAGTCAAAGTGTCGCAGTGGCTCTGCCACACTGATTTCATGTTAGCGTCTGCAGACTGACATTCACTGCAGAAAAAAGCTGGAGGAGGATCTTGAAGGAGGTGAATGTGTGCGAGGGGAGCACGTGCATTGGGAAAGAACCATTAAAAACCCAGGTGGCAGCAGTGTGTGCGTGGGTGTGTGTGTGTGTGTGTGGCCAGTGCAGGGCCCATTTAATCAAGAACAGTAAATTCTCTGCAACGTGCACAGAGCAGCAAAGCTAAAAATAAGCAGAGAACTGCTGTCGGTCTAATTATCCTGCCAGGAGGCATTTCTTAGATGATTATGGATATTGTTGCTGGCTTTCTTTGCTACCAACTACGTGGTAGGGTCCTTCTCTACTGGTAGAGGAGGAGTCTGGGTTGTGTTTATCAGGAGGATTCTTGAGTGACATCAGTCTGATACGCTCTGATGAAAATGAGTCTTGGCTCAAATTTCTGGGAATTTCAAATATTCTAAAGCAGCTTTTCAGAAAAAGGTGGTAATTTTCCTGAGGCGTGACCACTAAAAAGCAGCTCTCTCACACCGGATCTGGTTTGTTGACCTCAGGGCTTCGTCTTCAGGTCTGCTTGGTGCTCAAGCCCAAAACCTCAGTGTGAACCAAAATAACTGAGTCATTCCCTATCTTTCTCCTGTGGTTGCTTGGCGATAACCACTTGCCGTTTCCTGCTATTCCATCTCTTTTTGCCAAATCACAGTCGCCCCGGCCAATACGCATGGGCGACTGCATATCTGCCCCCACTTGGTGTGCGTCACGACTGGTCCATCACACCCGTGTGCTAAACCTCAGCTCAAGACACTGACGCACTCCGAGCGTTCAGAGCATCGTGAGTCGGGCTTTTGCGGAGGAAGCGAGAAACCTCCGGGCGTTCAGATGATCACTCCACAGGAGAGAACTGTGGAGTGGATCAGGGGGGACTGAAGAACCGTGGGGCAATGTGGGAGTAATCCAGGGTGGCATTAATCTGACTCATGGAAAAAGTGGATGTCAGTAATAAGAATAGTACTCAATGGTGCTTTGTCTAAGTCTTCATTTTGTTCAAACTTTTCTATATGCTTCTAAGTTACAACAACAAATAATGTATTTTTGGGGTATTTAAAAAATACATCAACACAAATTACTGCATGAAAGAAAAAGGATGCCTAGTTTTCTGAAGCGGAACGGTTGAGATCAAAACATTCTTATTTGTTGCCGTGTTCTAGTCAAAGTACAGACTGAATTTCATTTGGAATCTGTGGCAAGAAGTGAAAATTGGTGCTGCGAAATGCTCTTCGTCCAATCTGTCCCACAAAGTGTTTGGGCCAATGTGGAGAAATTAACGTGGCCATCAAGGACTGGGTTTCTGCCAAACTCAGATTTATATATTAATTTGACGTATTTATATATTAATTTGTAATTAATTTATATATAATGTATATTGAGATATATGTATATCTCAATATACATATAGTAATATTGAGAGAAATACATATTCTCCGTATTCTCTGATCTTTAAAATGTCAGATTTTTTCCTACAAATGTCTGACTTTTCAATGTCAGAGAATATCCTAGTTTTAATATTGTAAATATATACCTTTAATCATGGAAATATATTATTTTTCTTAAAAACTTTTCGACATCAGAGAATATCCATATTTCTTTCTTACAAATACTTGAAAATGATGTTAAAATTTCTGAGCTTTGTTGATGGAAATTTCCTCGTCTGTAGCCACATTATTTATATACAGTGGTTCTAATGGTTATGCTAAGATGTTTAAGGCGTGTCAATACTTTTGTAAGGCATTGTACATTAGCACATCGGCGAACTCTCACTTTCCTATCAGCACAAGTTCCATTAGGTAACATAATGCATAAACTGGAGCTGAAAGTCTTGCTTTCATCTCAGGATATTTTGGGTTTAATTGAGTGGAAAATTACAAAAAATGTCACCTTCACTTTCTGTGGGTAACTTTTGAAAGTTTTAAATATAAAAAAAAGTGTGAAAATACCTCAGTTTGAGAAAGTTGAGAATTATGATGCCAAATAATGTTATTCAAAAAGTTTCTCTTTACTGCTACATTGTTTTTTCTTCTTCTTTAGACTCAGTTTGAAACATGTTAGAGAGGAAGTTAAGATCAGACCAAAGAAAACTCTCCTATGTAAGCAGTAAGTGCAGAAACAATACGGTTATTTATTTCAGGGCAACGCTGCATCTGATCGCTCTATTGAGAAGCGTTTTTCGCTCTCGCTTCTTTCACCTGCCTCTGATGCCAGTTTCAGATTTTCATTCAGGTGAGAAGGAACAGGAACGGCAGCAGCTCAGCAGACAGCTGCGCCTGTCGCCTGCCTGTCAGGTCCTGACAGAGGATCCTGAATGAGTCTGATTCTCTTCATCAGAGACATCCGCCACTTTTGTTGATGGAGCTCAGACTGCGAGCCAGTCTCTGAGCGATAAAACACATAACCACAAAGCGCTCTATTCTCCTGATACAATCTACGGCCCTGCATGCACGTAAAAAAAAAAAAAAAAAAAAAAATGCCGATTTAAAACGTTACATGCGTGGATAGAGTGTGACACGTGATGCGGCATGTAGGAGAATGCACCTCTTCCTGCCTTTATTACCATTCCAGCACCGCATGCAGAATGCAGTGGAGTCGCTATTTAACTTCAGAAATGTTCATTCTCACTTTAAAATAAGACGAATGTGTTTTGACAGTCTGATGCGAATCCCGTTTCACACTCCATTGAACGCCGAGCAGCACTTTCACTCCGGCTTCCTGAATGCTATTCTTTTGGGGAGGGCGTACGCGCTCGGACTGAAGGGTGGGGAGCTCTAGGTTGGGGCGGGGGAAACGGGCTGACTGTGACCTTGAGAGGCCCGGTAAGGACTACTCTCTCATCTGGTGGCCAATCAAATACGGCAACTCTGGCGTCTCCGGGGGGGAGCCGTGAGACTTGCTAGAAAATACCACTGATTGCCTGGAGAGCAGCGGCAAAAATCACAATCCTGTTCACCGGTTCTCCTGGGACCTGCACTAAAAGCCTCTCCTGTGGAACACTTTGCGCTGGCCTAGTTAAAGCCAGAGCTGAGCTGGTGTATAAATGTGCTTGTTTATGTGCCGAAGCGGCGCGCTCCATATCTGTCACCCGGTGTGCGTTTTAAACACACGGCCACAGCCTGGGGAGGAGGAGGATGGGCGAGGGTCTTACCTTGCCTATCAGGTATGGACTTCCTGCGTCACCCAGGAGATGAGAGGTGAAGCTCTGAAAGGCGACTGCTGTAGCCCTCCGTGTGGGAATAACAACAAACTGCAGAGAGACGGGAAGAGGGAAATGAGGTCAAGGTGAAGAAGGAGGTCACACCACCTGGCAGGTTCAGCCGTCAGAAAGGGCCTGTTTACCTGCATACTCAATGCAGACGGCAAACTAATTAAAAATAAATAATTTGTTTAGCTTACTGAAACTCTTATCATTTTTTAAAAATTTTATTTTACAAACCCAAACACGTATAATTGTCGTTAAATAATTCACACCAAATGATTTTCTGGAATTTTCTACGCCACCGGAATGAAACTTTAATGAACTTAATTGGGTTTTTAGGACAATGACAAATGAAAAACACTACATGACTAAAAAGATAAAAGCATAATGATAATGGCTTTCAAACGTTAACACTAATAAAGCTCTAAAAAGGTCAGTCTTTCTTCCAGCAGCATGCTGCATTTAGCTACGTCCGTACTCCCATACATTTTAACCAGCCTCCCGGCCAAAGAAAAGCAAGAATCATAATGCTGCCATCACCGTGTTTCACTGTGACGACTGCATCGTCACATTGAAAGCTAAATTTGATCAAATTAAGCCAAAAAAGTTAAATCAAACGCATCCATTCACATATTTTTTTCCTTCCACTTTAAAGTTAAGAGCGGCTTCTTGTTGAATAAAACCCGAACAGAATACATTTAAGTTTGTGGCTCAGTGGGACTAAATGTAAAAAAATAAAATAAATAAATCAAGGCGTATGAATACTTTTGTATTAAGGTCAGAGTTCAGCCTTTATGACTCAGTTGCTCCACTCAAAGAATTGTTCCACTTACCATTAAAATGTCTGCTGTCAAAGCCCAGTTCACGAAAAGCAGCGTCTCTCCGATGAAGATGCAAACCTAAACAAAGACAGAGAGGTTACACTCTGAGAGCCGCCGCTTTCCGCTGACATGACATGTAAACCAGGGAAGAGCCGGAGGATATTTCTATCGCTGCTTTAAGAACTGCTTTGGTTAAAAGCGGTTCGAAAACATGTTATTATGGCGCGGCCTCGTAGATTATGTTGACATGTGGGCTTTGCCTGAGCTGTACCCCACAGACTGAAAACCAGCTCGGGATGACAACAATTGTTTATTTTCGTCACCAGATATTCAATGCGGGAAACACTCTGGCACTGCGATTTCAAATTACGTCCCTTCGGAATAGACGGAGCAAGTTGTTTACTCTTCGAATGACCTCGGACTGCATCGACGTACGTGCTGCTGGGTCGTTCTTGACCGCTTGAATCGTAAACACACCTAGAGGGATTTGGCTGCGGTGGAATCTCATGTGTCTGCACTGCCTGGTTTCATCCGAACTGCTTTAACATGGCCGACTGATGCGTGTTTCCTGCTGGGGAATGACCCCCTTTCTCACCCGTCCGTCAAGAGCGCCAGACCTACAGTACAGCACAGAGAGAGCTCCGGCAGGGTTCTGACAGCCGACATGTCAGACGGGTCCGCCCTGAGGACGACTCCTCCTGAAAGAGAGGAGCCAAGTCTCGTCTTGACAACAGCTGCGAGGGGTCGGTGGGCCTCGGTGGTTCCAGCCGTGTCACGCCTTATAACACAACACATCTGTCAGCTCCTCGCGCTGAAATCCAACTCGCTCACTTACAACCGCAGCGGTATGCGATGATTTAATACGGTACAGTAGAGCACCGACGCCAGAGGAGAAGTCGCATGTTGCCATCAGTTTATCCTAATCGAGGCGCATGATTAGCTGAATACTGCCCCTTTGTTGCATCTGATTTCTATTCCTGTCCGTTAGGATGAGCTGGAACCTATTTCTGCAACGCAGCAGGTGTATAAAATTGAGTCAGACAGACGCGTGGCCGTGAAATGAGTGTGGATTCGTCCGTAGCTGGAGTCTAATTGGCTGAGTCATGCTGCTGTCAAACACCTGATGAATGTGCACCTTTGACCCAATGGAAGTTCATAAAAATCCTACTTCATTAAATCCCAATTATTCATTTCAGCCGTTATTTAATATTTGGGAACTAAATTGGAAGTTGCAAGACGACTGCCATATCTTTTCCGAAGCACATTTTACAAGCAGAAGCCGTTAAATGCATGCAGGCAAGCAGTATATCATTGCAGTACTGCTGACAGCTTTAAACTATGCATTTCAACTTTCCCTTTATCATTTCAAACATCCTGTATAGTGGTTCCAGTAGTTGCAGTTGTCTGAATAGGTTTAGAGTTTGTGTGAATTGCTTGGATTCAGAATCTAGATTTGGTTTTGGAGCATAGATCTGAGGCCGAAGGTGTGTCCAAAACTTCATGTTGGCTTTCTTCATTCATTCCAAAGCTGGTTTTGATGTGTTTGGGATCAGTGTCCTGTTGGAACACTCTGCTGTGTGCAATAGTCCCACAGCATGATGGTGCCACCACCATGCTGCTACAGCATTCTTGGGCAGTCTGGTGGGAAAACATATTCTTGTTCGTGTGGAGTGTTTCAAACTTCAATACTATAAAGAAAATAATGGAATATTGTCTAAAGCAAGGTCCATGTTACAAAAACACATTTAAATAAACTCTACCAACTCAAATATAAAAAAACTGGAAACATTTGGGGATGTTTGTCCATATAGCTGTCAGCGTATATGCATAGTATTGGGACAGTATGTCAAATTTCAAAAAGCCACAATAAATTTAAGCCAGTGTGCCTAAGTTTTGTTTTTGAAATCCTTATCTTCATGACTTATTCCTGGAAAAAGAAATGTTGTCTTCAAAATCCCCAAATTAATATAATACTCATTCTCTCGGGCACTGTGAGGGCACCTAGAAAAAAGACAAAAAGTTGTTGAACAGATCCAGTTGTAGGGAACAATGAGCGGCTAGACTTTCTAAGGTCGGCCACAGCCTGTCGCTTAGGAAGTCTGTTTGCTGCGTTCTCTGACAGGCATGGGAAAATATTCTCCAGATATGCAGCTATAATACCGACCAGCACCTTGAGGGTCATTTCCTACTCTTTTGTAAGTGATAAGAACAAAATAATAAGTCCAGACTGGATTGTTCCGAAGCTGTGATTGTGAAGTGGCACCCTTTCCTGCTCCACAAGGCTGTTACACCGAGATGCTGATGTGTTCATTAGATTAGCCACAGCTAACTGCAGCAGCTTGCCAACGTTACCCTAAAGCTGACCTGCGACTGACGCCACTCATTACCCAGAGCGGCTCACTGCCCCGGGGGCCTGAGGAGAGCTGGTGTCACTCTTGGTGTCTTCTTACAACTTTATTCAAACATCAACCTCACCCCGGTGAGCTTTTACAAGGTCTTCACCTGCTAGACTGCTCACAGAACTGTCACTTTCAGCGTTCTGCCCCTGAGGTTAAACACCGGGACTCACGTATCACTCTGTGTGAGGGCGGAGGGGGGGGACGCAGTTTCTGTCAGAGTAAACAAGAGGGATAAACTTACATAAGCTCCGATGATGCTGTTCTTGGCCACGACAAAGATGAGGCAGATGAAGATGGCAGAGCCCAACATGCTGATGGCGCACACCAGGGGGTCGGCCCGCGCCGTTTTACGCCGAAAGAAGCGCGTGGTGCTGGCTCCGACGACCACGCCCAGCAGCCCCGTCACGCAGGTGATGGCCCCGAAGATGAGGCTGCAGGAAACGACCATGAGGATGGTTAGGATGAAATGCGAGCCTTAATGCGTTTAAGCTGCCCGGTCGAAAGAGACCAAGTGTTACAGTAGATAGGGCCCACTAATCATTTCATCCCTAAAGGTAGATTCTATATTTCAATATAGCATTTAATACCTGTAAGTATTTTACTCAAACAGAAGCCTCTCCACCGACTTCTCACCTGTCTTTGCTGCTGCAAACTTTTTTTGTGCAGGCTTCCACTTCCTTCTGCACCACCTGCGCTCGGAACAGGTAGATGGGAATCAACATTCCAAACGCGCCCGTGGCAAAGGACACGGCTGCCGCCGCCAAGGACGAGAACACGTAGCTCCGGCTGGCGGAGAGGAAAACACAGAGATCGCACAGTTGAGTGACTGTCAGGGCAGAGGAAGACAAAATAAACGGAGCTCCTGTTACACTTCATACAGCTTCCTCATCGCTCCAATAATATTTGGCCAACATCCTTATGATGCGGCTCTGGGGAAATATCTGGATCTACAAGTTGATCTACAAGCTTTAATCTCAACTGGATCTCAAAACAATATGTTGAATTTTCTAGTAGAGATTAATGTGTGCACCAACAAATCACCATGGTTACATTGATCAAATATTCACATATTAAAGCAAATATGAATTATATGCATTAAGCCACTGCTTCGTGACGGTTCTCCACACATTATGCAGACATTCTGACATTTCTGGAAAGCTGTTTTATGAAAAACGACACAGTTATTGTTTTGTTCTGGATTCACATTAGATGCGATGATAAATAGACTAGTAGCCTGGTAATCATTTTTACATTTGAACTACCCTGTTGGGAGGTTGGCAACAGAAACATTTTATTTATTTTTCAATCAGTGAACGCACCATAAATAAGCTCCACCGGGTTATGCTAACTACAACACTCTTTGGTGTAGAAGTTGAAAGAAGACTATTTTCAGTATCGGAAAGAAGAAGTCCAACAAGGATGCTGTTCAGCAAGGATTTTTGCTCATGCTTTTTTTTTTTTTTTAACTTCTGGACAGTTGTGATGATGCGTAACTGTGGCAACAAGGTATTGTTTTTACAATTGTGAGCAGCTGATTAGCATCTCAAAAGCTCAGATAACACCAGAACTACAACCCCAAATCACAAAAAGAAAAAGGACGTTTATGGAAAAAGAGCAGGGAGAGAAGGAGGAAATTCAAACTATTCCTTCCACTGATCATAATAGGTAAGGATCAGATCCCCAACTCCAACCTCTCTCTGCCTCATTTTCTATCCACGAAGATATAAAGCGAATGAGGCGGATTAGCAGTTCTTGTTAGCAACAACTGCTGTCATTCAGGACACATTACTGTGAAATATCATCTGTAGTGCCTGGAAATAGACCTGCCAGCATGTCATGACAGTCATGAGACTAAAATACAGCAACCATCTTCAGTCAGAGGCCCCTTCAGATTTGTTGGAAGACTGACTGCTAGTGGAGATTCTTCCTGCCCACAGCATTGAAATTAAGTGCCGGGATGCAAGAGGAAATGTTGGCAATTGTTTTGAAGTCTCACAATTCAGGTTACAGTCAGCTTAGAAAACAGATTCGGTGATTTTGTTAGTAATAAAAGAAAAACACAAATTCTGCTAATCATACGAATCGCTAAGATACTAAATAAAGCTTTAAATGTCAACTTTAAAATAATATTGAAATCCTTGTTCATTTTGGAATCGGCTCAAATCAGAGTCGCAGCTTTACGAAATTGGTCACAAAAATCTCTCACTTGGTGCTAATCTGCTATCATGACAGTCGTTGGTCAACCAACTCCTCCATCCAAAACATCGAACCAAAACCGAAGAGGAGAATCTGAGCAAGCAACCGAAACCCCGGTGAATGACGGTGCAAAGCCTCACTTCTTGGCGAGGGCCTTCATGTCACTGATCCACGATTGAGAGGGCGGGATGCGTCCTTCCATTTGATCCGCGCTGCCTCTCTTTGGGTCAGGCACAAAGAGCAGGATCAGAGTGCCCACGGTGATGCCCAGGAACGGGGACACCTGATGAGACGAGAAATCAATCGGTCAGTGCGGTTCACAGTGAGACCCTGTGCGGGCTGTAATCATGCTAATATACGGCGCCGGGAGCCGTTTTGTGGGGTTGTCAAACCATGTGACGCAGAACAAAGAAGCGTGTGTCTGCGCTCTGAATGCGAGGCCGCTGTTTGCCGATACTCCTCACATCTTATACGAGCCCTATGAAACTAAGAGCATTCCCTTTGCTCACTCTACTGGTACTCTGTGTGTGTGTTCCTGTGTAGACGTGGGTTGTATACAGGAGACTAAATGAGCTTTTTGGCTTTGAAAGTTGCTTTGTAAGCAGGAGTGACTCTTGCAGGTGCCCATCTGCTGTGATCTTTACCGCCGTGCTTTCTGGCTCGTGTGATTGCAGGTTTGTACCTGAGTCAGTCTGTGTCTGGGAAATACAAAGACGAGGAGCCGGGACGGGATGTGTGAGACGGGATTTGTTTGAGTAATCCCAGCTACCAACAAAAGCGGCGGCGATATCTGTCAAGGGAAATTAATCTCAACTATTCAGCGGCTCGATAAAGGCTGTTATATTTTTATAGGCGCTGTTACCATACAATAAAGAAATGTGTACATATGAGGATTAAGCTATGTCGCAACCTCAGTTTGTTAGCAGTTGTTGATGTGCTTTCAAAATAAAGCGTTTACCGAATCTAATCTTCCTGAAGTGAAATATTGAATGGTTTTTTTTCTTTTTGCATTTTGTCAGGCGGAAATCACAATTTTTATGAGTGGGAGGAGGAGAAAATCCATCGCTGCAAGAAATCAATAAATAAAATTGTGTTTGACGCAGCTGAGGTACGCTGAAAAAAAGAGAATACAGCTTCAACTTAAAAGAAATGTCTTATTTAGTCACAAATACTGAGTGAAGTTTGTCAAACTTTCTTTATTTACATTTGTTTAACTTGAAAACTTCATAAATAACTCAATTTGATTCCTTTTGATGAATTAATGCATTATATTTAAGTTGCTTGTTCTGTTTGTTTCAGTGTAGCAGCTCTGGTCAGATGATGCTAAAATTAATCTTTTTGACCTACATGCAGATTGCTGTGTTGAAACAACAGACAGAAACTTAGTTAAGAAGAAGAAGAAGAAGAAGAAGCTCCGACAGCAGCAAATAAGTGTTTCACTTTCTTTACTTTTAGCTCTTTCAATACAACGGTTGTCTTCCTCCTACTTCACTATAATAAACTACTTTCAGTTGGCCTATTAAATAAAATAAAAGTGTTTCGTTATTTTTGCCATCACAGTTAATCAGTGAGACACCAGAAGTCGGTGACCTTTGACCTGCAGTCCCAGAAGACCCATTAGACACTTCCTGTTTGATGTAGGGCAATCGCACAAATTAGCAGGCGATATTTTTTTTGTTGCCATTTTGCTCCATTGACTTGTTCAGGAAGGTAGCTGGAGCACACCGGACAAAAACAAAAGGAAGTGCTACTACCTTTTTTTTTTCTTTTTTTTTTTAATCTTTGTTTAAACAGGATATGGGCGCACAGAAAACGTTTCATGTCTCGGTATTTGTCTTCCTCTGCATGCCACGGCGTTGATTAATCGGCTTTGAGATCGTTGTATTGGAATGTCATTGTGACTGCTTTGGAGCAAATTTCCCTCTCCATTACCCACGCCAATGTTTGTTATTTATTTATTTTTTTTATGTCTTACAAAGACAAAAACAAATGGAACTTCCTGTCCCCTTAAGTCGTCACGTCCAGGATCGCTTTCCCGCATTCGACGTTCTGAGAACGTTAATGCCTTCCTTTAAACGTTGGTCCGTTCCCAAGGAAACAAGGTCATAATTTGTTTTAACGATTTTAAAAGCCGAGCTGAAGTCAACGGTTCCTGTGGAGTCCCGTTGGACCTTTCATTGGTCTTTTCCATTATGGCTGCTATTCCTTATGGAGCACTTTGGATGCAAGCATTTTGTTTCATGCACTCAGTGGATTCTATGGCAGTGATACATGCTCCTAATTTAACACTAGTCACAAGAATTCATGCAGTTTATGCAACAGTATCACCTTTTAATATAAAGGTTTTCACTTAATGCATGTTGAGCACGTTTGAGGCATTTTGCAATCAAGCACTTTATAAAAATTGTGAGGTTAAGCTAAAAAAAAAAAAAATCTCACTTTTGAAAAAATTGCTAACCCAGAAGAGTAAAAGACTGTTATATCCATTTCTCAAATTCTCATTGATCCCTTTAGTTTGTCTTTTGATAGGGGTCCATCCAAGTTGATGTTATTAGACTTGATTATGACTCCACTTTTGGATCGGACTGGCTGAAGCTGCTTTATCTAATTTTACTGTGGAAGCTAAAGCTTAGAGCCACAAAAAAATCCCACTTTTATAATTAAATATCGCTAGCAATCTAAATTATATGAAATTTTTATGTTAGATATGACTCATTACTTAAAACGTAGCAGCAAAACTTGTAGTGTGAAAGCAGGCGATTGAATATGAATATAGGCATGAATGGCTCATACTAGAGCCTAATATGTAATTTTTTAAAGTTGGAAATATAAACGCAATTGAAGACATGAGCACAAACTGCTTTGTGCTTTATTCATGTTTGATTATACAACACTGTCTTATCCTTAGATACTCATTCACACCAAAATAACACACAAACCACTGACATTAAACATATTGGCAAATTTGAATGCCTCATTTTAGTTTTGAACTCAATAGAACACGCTCGACACATTTGATGGTAAAATCTTTGGAAGTGCTTCTGCATGAGGGGGAAGTGACACTAATGATTGTGACAGTTGTTCGGCCTCTAACTTGGTGTTGTGTCATTTTCCCAGTAAAGACGCAGCCAGGATGGACTCTGAATCCAGAAATAACCCCTGGTGTTTCTGTCCCCGCTGACCCCAGATCCATAACAAGCCCCCGCAGCCAATCAGAGACCCTTCATCTGTATTTGTGGACATGTCCCAACCAACCCCTGGAGGCTCATGATGAAGATGACGATAAACTCACCCTTAATGCCCAGTGCCAGTCCTCAGCGGCGTCCTTGGCACCGGAGCCCAGGATGTAACCCAAACCGCTGTAGAGGGGGAGGGAAGGGCGACACAAACACTGCACATTAGCAACAAAAGCCCACTGCACTTAACGCAATTATCTACAAAGAGCAATGAGTTGACCTGAGTGCGTCGTTACCATCACTTAAGCAGACGCCTACGCTGCTCTCTTCCTGTCTGTTCCTGGCTAAAGTTGTGGGATTGATCTTAACACCAGTAGTCAGAGGACTAGCAGTTGGTCTGTTTGTGGCTGTGTGATCAGTAACCAGAAACTGCAGGTGCAAAACTGAATCTGAACTACAGAATTCAACTTTAATGTTTTCTGACCACATACAGACATTACTTTGGTTTTTATTACAGAGTGGAACACGTTTACTGGCATTCCTCCTTCAGAGTTTGGTAGTAACTAGTTACATTTACTCAGTTGCAGTTACATGAGTGATTTCTTTGAGTAATTTTAGGAGTATTTGCTGTAGCTTTTGCTTTTATTTGGTGAATTTTAATATGACGTACTGGTACTTTTAAGTAAACTTTCTGGATACTCCACCCACTGCGAGTAACTTCACTGAATGAAGACCCCAAATTCACCAGACACAAACACACACAAGCAGGTATTTTTGTAATTATTTTCATTTTGGTCTTAAAAGTAGCAGAATTTCCACATATCTCAATATTTTTGTCCTTCTGATGCTGCAATTTTTAAATATTAAATGACTCTCTTTTTTTTATCAGTTCCTCAATACTTCAGTAGTTTTCCTACCAAATACTGTTTTCAGTCTTGAGTCATTTCTTACTCAATAAATTACTGCTACTTGAGTCAAAATATGTTGAAGTAGTTCTGCTCTTACTTGAGGTTAATTTTAGGGTACTCTACCCACCTCTGTCCATGTTGGGCTGTTTCAAAATAAATTAGTTTTGTTGTTGCATTGGCAAGCTGCTATACGTAAAAAATATTTTGTAGTTAAGTCTGGGGCTGAAATCATCATAAATTGATTCAACTTTGTGTTTCAGGGCTTTCGCTTATAAAAAGACAGATTAATGCCTCATTTTTATTTAATCTCTGGTATAAAATAGTCTAGTATTTCAAAGAGCAAATGATGGCAAGAATGACTTCCTATGGTCTTTGGAAGGAACCCAGGCCCACAGCATCACAGATCCTCCATCGTACCTAACAGTAGGAATGAGGTGCTGGTCCTCTACGTTTATCCTTCTCTTCATGCCATCCAGATCTGGAGTGATTGCTGTACATAATCTCAATCTGTTTAATTCCCAATACAGTTAATCTACCCCATTTACAAATGTTTTTGTTTGTCATTTGTGGTGGGTTTTCATATCTGACATGCTTTCTCAACAGCCTGCTGGCTCTAGATTGCATATATCAGTTGTCATGGAAACCCTGTGACCCTGAAGATGGAGTTTCACAGCATTTTTTATTTTAAAAATAGTGTTTGGTTTAACTTCACTAGAACCTGTCTGGCTGATTAATATGCATTCTCTAACCCTATTTTATTGCAGGTGTGATGCCTCTGAGTGGGAGATACTGTGTCTTCCTGCAACAACATGGCAACAGATAAATGATTAATAGCAGCCAAGACCTCAACAGGGCTTTCTTATCAATAATAGCTGCAGATCTTCCTTAACCGGATTTGCACACACTCAAAGGAAAACACTGAAGATGTTTATGTTTCTGTTTCCAAGGTTAGTCCACCAATCTTAACAGAGCAGTATAAACTTTATCCAGGCAACATGCAGTGTTTCCAGTGAGTGACTAACAGCCTGTCTTATCAGAGTCAACTCAGAGTGCACATTTGGAAAGTTCAACACCGTCAATAAAACTCGAGCCTGGAAAAACAAAAAAATTATAATAATAAATAATAAAATCACACTCCCAACGATCGCTGTCATGGCACACAAACATCCGTCAGGGGAGCCGAGATTCAAAGAAAAACAAGGAAAATGGCGGTAAGGTCAATTTTTTTTAAATCTGATCCGATTCCACGGGTCATTTCCTGGAAATAGCCCGAGCACTTCAGTAAAAACAAACAAGTGGGAGACTGGATGGGAGGTTTGGCGGCTCATTTCTGAAGCCAAACCTTTAACCTTCTATTGTTCGTGCCGCTGGGCAGTTTACAGTGACCAGGACATTTAGGGGACGCCTTGGAGGGCAGTTGTCTTTCCTGTCTCATTGTCTCCTATAGGAGTTTAAGAACTGATGTTTGCAGTGAAGGAAGTTAGTTATGTAACAGCTTACCTCTGCTTTTTAACTGGAAATAATCTAAAGTGACAGGTTATGTAATTACAGAATTTATCACGATGAGGATGTTTATGATGCTAGAGAAACTGCAGCACATCTGTCCTTCCTAGCAAGGGATTGTGCTTGCAGAAGACGGTAAGCAACCTGCATGTTGCAGCTCAGACTCGCGTTGTTGTGCACTTAAGAGACTTAACTGACTCCCATGATCCAGCACCACAAATGTATTTCATAATTTGGCTTCATTTCTTTTCTGAAAAAGGCTTTGGATTTGTGCTTATTAATGCGTCGTGCTCCCACAACTTCACATTACACCTAAAAGAACTAAATAAATGTTTAAAAAATATCCTCCACCGAGCTTTTCTGATTGGAGCATTACACAGCTAACAGTCAGCATTAAATTTTCTAGCCTTGAAAGTGTTTGAGTTCAATATCCAGGGTTTCCCGCAGTGTATTAGAAGCCTGGCGGGCCACCAGGCTTGACTTGTGCCCCCTCCAGGCTAAACATTGCTTATTTTTTAAAGTCTTTTTAAAATGTTTGCATTTTTTACGACTTTATAGTTGCCGTTCAGGTGTTAATCTTACAATCTTTCAATAACACATCAGTATCAAGTGATATTTTCAAATTTCCTGTCAACTTTAAACATTTTCTTTTAACTCAAAAACTCTACAGCTGCTGGATGAATGACTGCTGAGTGCCCCAGCCACCAGGCTTAGCAAGTTTGAATATCTGATTAAATAATTACAAGTTCAGGCCTACAACCTGGAGTTTTTGCAGTATATTGAATCCATTGCAATACGTGCATCTCAATAATTTGAAAATATCACCATGTAGTTGAGTGTTTAATCCAAGAATTTTAGAGGAAAATTGAGTGTAAGAAAAAGGTGTAGAGCTAACAATGTAACACCTCATGAACCCATTGACTGACATGTGAGCATTTTGAGGTTAAAGTAGGTTGAAAACTCCGGATTAAGCAACATTTTCCTGGGAGAATGTCCTGTAAAATTCCTATTTTTGGTATTTTTGTTTTTTTAAAAGAAAAATAAGAGCTTTCTGACTTGGATTGATGGGTTTCATCATGTACCAATTCGCTGCGATGCACTTACTATCCCAGCGGGATGGCCAGGTAGAAGACGGAGAGCATCATGGTGCGGCTGTTGCTTGTGTACAGGTCTCCTATGATGGTGGGGGAGATGGCGGAGTAGCTGGACTCGCCGATGCCCACCAGTCCTCTGGAGAGCACAAATAGCCAGTAGTACTGCAGAGAAAACAGAGAAGGAAAAGAAGCAGAAAGAAAAAAACAAGTCAATCAATAAGCTCTGTGGAGCACAGCAGGTAATCTGTCTCTTTGAACACAATGTCAAACAAAACACATTTTTCATCTTATTCAAGACTTTTTCCACCTCCAAGCTTTCTTCTTATGCAAATTCTTTATGACTAAAAGCTTTTGCTCCTTTTTGTTTATGTTCTGTAACTTAAACCATAAAACATTAAATCTCCTGAATTGCACAAATTAAGTGTAAATAAGTACAAACTAGACATGGAACATTTCTGAGACAGACTGAACAGAATCAATGTATTCAATAACTCTCTCCTTGTGATGCTTTGGTTTCTCATTGGTTCAGTTTAAAACATTGATTAGCCTGACTGCAGATTTTTTTTTTCTAAATTGTGAAAATGTAAACTAATACACAAGGACTCATTCGACATTAAAATATAATTTCATTCAGTAGCCAATTGCGACACATCATCTGTTGTCGGATGTCAAAAACTGGGAAAAAAAGGTCTGAAAGCTTCTTATTCATAGGAACCTGCGTAGGTAGCTAGATTGTCAACTGTTTCCATAGCAACCCCTATTCACAAACTGTAGGTTTTCATGTCTGCCTGCGAAGCTGCGAAGAAATCTCTTCCCCCCCCTTCAACTCTCTCCCCACACACACGCACACACACACTGTGAACTGACGCTCACACACTGGTAATAAAACGTATCTCGTACTGGTTGGACGGCAACTCAGTTTGTGACACCGTTATTACAGCGCCTTGTGTCCATTAAAAACTGTCTGATTCATCTTCTACGGCTCTCAGATTTAATGCAGTGTACTTGTACGTCCTCTGGAGACACTTGTTGTGACACCAGGTGGCCGCTATGTGATGAGGGATAAACGCAGCAGCAGAGTAAGAAGCCTCAGATCTGACATGAGTTCCCTGCTGACACCTCAGGCTTTTGTGCTGGTTGAAGTCTGGGACACGGGGTCATGAGGTCACTCACAAAGAAACGGCAAACATTCTCAAGTGGCTACCCTGTACACACCCTCTTGTAAAATGACACTCAAGAGATTTCCCTCTCCAGCCCGTAAAACCCCTCCACTGTTGTAGTTGAGTGTGTTGTTGTCGATGATAAATGCGCGCAGGTTTTCATGGCAGTTTTTACACCAATCAGGTTTGTACTACCGAATTTGAGTGATTGTGAGAAATACCCCACTTAGCTCTCACCGCTACATCTGTGTCTGGGTGCTTTAAAAGATTCATTCACGTTCTATTTTCTTCCTTCAGTGGCCCGGTGTTTAGTGGAATCATGATGGCAGCTTTTTTTGTGTGGTTGCAGCCACACCATATCATTGAGGTTTGGACCAAAAATGCTAGTAGCACACCAAAGAGCGCCGACAGATGCCAGAAAACGCCACAAATATTTGGCTTGTAAATTGTGAAAGTGACTTCACAACAAAGACTGACTTCAAAGATATGAAAGAAAAGTTTAGAGGAAAAAAAAACAAAAACAACAATTTTTAATTATAGTTCTACAAACTTAAACTGAGCTACGTTGTAATAAGCTAAATGAAAGGAAATGCTAATAAGCTTCTTGCTAATATGAGTTCTATACTTTCCGGACAAAAGTTTGTCATATTCTCTTGAACCTTTGAAGATATTGACAAAGGCATCAGATCATGTTAGGTCTTAAAAACTGTACATATTTTTTTCTTTGGCAGTTCACAGTTTAGCATGCTAACATGCTAAAATGAGCTAAATACTACTATGAGATTCATGCCAGTTTAGTTCACTGTGGTCACTGGAATCTTTTTCTGGTGCTTGTTGTTATTTTGACTTTTATAAATATTTTATTTCTATTTTAATTATTATTTTACCACGAATTCTCTTTTGCAGGTGAACTCTGACTTCATAAAACAAGCGGACATTGACAAAAAATGTTTAGACCTTTTATTAACCCTTTAGGAAAAACTGACTTATTCACTTGACTACTTAAAAATACAAAGGTTTTGAATAAAAAAAATAAAAAATAAAATCTATTACCAGGCCTTTAATATTTTATCCAAGTTTACTTTTCAAATTGTTCCTTCTCTTTGGTTTAACTGCAGCACTTTGTGAAGCGACAGCGAACTCCATTAAATATAAACTTGGACAGCCAAGCCGTGATCTTTCAAAGGTCATGGGTGAAGAATGTAACTGGCTGTAATTATTTAAAATCAATTAGCTCGTCTATACTATTGATACGTTTTCTTAGAATAGATTCTACTTGCATTTAATCTCGCTATCATAGCGTATAGGTTCTTAAAACTGGATTTAAAAAAAGAGGTGAGCGTACAACATGTGTTGTTTTCAACTAAAACTTTTCTTGCAGGTTGATCATCCTACTGTATCAACCTGCCTGATTTACTGCAGGTTGCACCTCTGTTCTCTTGTGTCACCCTTATCATTCAGCCTTCTGCATAGAGGCACTTCAAATGATTCACCTACACTTGACCTCTCAATCTGTGTATAATTAGCACATTTTTATATTTAGCCAATTCTGACAGGGAAAAACAAACTCCTTACAACCTATTTTAGTCACAAATAGTTGAATCACAACAAACCTCAAGAGTGTTTTTGGCAGTCAAACTGCAGGCTATTAAACAATAAAATCTAAGTGAGGAAAATGCTGTCAGCTCCCATAAAAGAAGAAACACAACTGCTTAATAAATTGTCCTCCTCACATTTCATTCAACAAGCTTTGAAACGCGAGTTAACGAAACTAATCTTGGGTTTTAACGAAGAAAGAAAAAATTGCAGAAACAAAACGAGAGCAAACTAAAGAGGTGCAGATTGCGGCACAACAAGGTGTTTCGCTGCATGCCTCGCAGTCAGGCGCGTGACGCCGCAGATGTGTTTCTAATTACAGAAAAGTGATCATCTTAGCTGCAGTCCACTGCGCTCGTGCAGAAAACCGTGTGCCGTCGGTGGATTTCTGTTACATAAGATCCGAACTACGAATCTGCTGCAAATCCAAACAAAAAAAAAGTCCCTAAATGCGTAATAACAGGAATCAGTCATAAGTGGTTGTTAACATTTTCTTACATGACGTATATTCCGTGCCTCAGTGGCTTTGTGCAGTTATGTAACAGGTAACCAGCCTTGTCTCATTTGACTGGCACAGGCTTGTCCACACTCTGCATCATACATGGCATCTGTCAGAGGAGAAGAGACCCTTGACACAAGCAGCCAGGGCTTATTTTCCTGTTGTTCGTCCTCAACGGGCAAGAGCCTGCAATTTTAGCTCTGAGCGGATGAGTCTGAGGAGGATTTTGATCAAAGTGTGGCCTCCTGAGACCAGCTGCCATCTCTGCGCTGTCACGCCCGTCCACAAATTTGAAGAGCTGCGGCAGCGAGCCGGCTTACTCACCAGAGACACGACGCTTCAGGACTCCATAATGCTGCTTTGCAGACGTGTCGTGCGCTGCATTAACGTAACTAACTCGGCCCTTAATGCCACGTATCCATTTCTGCAGCTATTCTATCTGGGGTGAACATCAGGCCCACCTAGCTGGGCCATCCACACATTTATGGGCAATGAAACGGCACGGCCTTATCTTCCACCAGGCTGTAATTGATACAACTCCGACGGCTGACCCTTCATTAGTTGACTGGCTGGCAGCCAGTGAGATAGAGAGAGTGGGACAGCGAGGGAAGGCTGCAGACTTAAAGAATGTCTTCAAAGGTAAAGCTGCTGTCTGACTTAACGAGCGTATCATTTCATCTCGCTTGCCTTAACATCGAGCATACAGATCACAACAGACTAATTAGCCCATCACTGTCTGGGGGAAGACGTCTGACAGAGAGACGCCGGGGGAGGGAGGTCCAGGGGAGGGCTTCCCGGCTGCCGCTGACCGGCTGTTTCCGTGAGAGCTGGAGCTACGCCGTACCTCTTTGCCGATGAACGAGCTCAACAGGGTCACGGTAGACCAGAAGAAAATGCCACAGCTCAGGATGACCTTTCTGTTGAAGCGGTCGCCCAGGTAACCGAAGATGGGAGCAGCCACCATGAAGCTGCAGATGAAGACTGTGGAGGGAAAGAAAGGAAATGTTACTTTGGTTACGGTCAAGGAACTAGAAATGACAGGCATTTATTATTTACCGTTGTTAGGTTTGTTGGTCTGCACAACGACAAACCCAACAGGCTTTTAAAGAGAACTTGACTGAACTTTGCGTGGCAATATGAAGTAGAAAATAACAGAGACACCCCTCCCCCACTTGTTGCTTTGCACTGGTCGCCAGAAGAAGGTCACGACGCATTTTCTTGGCTCACAAGGAGGACAGATTTGGAAGGTTCTGGTCACTTACAATATATAAAAACATTCAAACTAAAAGAGGACGATAGCGTGACGTGTTAGCCACTTAAGCTCATTTAATACATTGCATATCTTAATTATACTAAGACATGCAAATAAACAAAAAATTTTATTTTCGTTCAGAAAATAAACATTGTATTGCCTAAAATGCAATAACAAAGTATTCCTTTAGTGATCATTTGTAGCAAAGGATGCATCGGTAGCATCAACATGTGATGAGCTGATCTGCTGATTACCTTAACCGAACAACAATCGGTTAGCAAGAAGGGCTTAATAGATTTTTTATTCTTATTTATTTATACAAAATTTGAACCAGGTGAAACTAAAACCATGCCACTTGAGGAGTTCTGGGTAGAACATATTTACATGTTTTTTTTTAATCTTAAATACAAAATGTGCATATTTTGTGTAGAGTTTTGGCTTGATTACTGCTCTGAGTGTGTTGTTCTTTCAGTAAATGGCCTTTTTAAAGTCTGAATCGATCAATCGATTACCAAATTAGTTAATGATTATTTAAATAACTGATTCATCATGATTAATCTAATAGTTCCTCATGTTTATTTTATTCTATAAAGAGGAAAACCACAAAAATAAAAATAAAAAGATTCTGTGCAAGAAGCATGTTAAAATAACTTCTAAATTTGGGTTTGCATTTTTATGTTTTGCTTAAATTTATGTACCAAAACATTAAAAAAAATAAATAAATGCAGTAGATAACATAGTTATACCTGCCATAATATTTTATAGCGTTGCAGCAGCAGTCAAAATAAATGCTGGTTTTCTGTTTGAAGTAAGCGATTAGATGACGTCATGGCTTTTTGGTTGACATTTAGGTGAAAACTATGATGCTACTTTTATCATACCGAGAGAATCTCATACCAGCTTATGCCTGTGCAGGCTTTTCGTTACTTTGTTGCTTCATTGCACTTTGTTGTGAAAGTCCCCCCCGAAAAATCCCAGCTGAGCTGAGCAAACTGTTTCCAGCTCCCTGGTCGACTTATTAAGTCAGGACCGGTCCAGTTCAGATCAGCTGTGAGACTGCAGCACGCCAGAGACATGGACAAGGACTGCCAGAGGACGCCTCTAACAGGGATCACATTATACTTCACCTACACTTATTACAAGTACCTTAGTATGAGAGCATTAAATGCAGAGCGCTGATAAGCTCATTTGTGGGTGATTAGATTCATGAAGACGAACGGCGGAGATAAAAAATGAAGTGTTCCAGAGACGCAGCTTCCTACAGCAGCCCTTTAAGGAGCCACAGTGACAGAATCAGGCTGCAAGTGTCACCATCAAACTAAATGAAGAGAGCTGTGGACGGGTTTAGAGGGAGATCTGGGTACATGTCAGGGTTTAATGTAAAACAGCTGGAATTATAATTACGCAAACCAGATCTGAAGCCGTTTAAAGCAACACATCACACAGCGGCGCTGCAGATGAAGAGGACCTCTGTGCGCTGCTCCTCCATAAATAATTCCTGTCTTAATTTCGTACAAGCGAACTTATGTTTCAGTTAAATGAACACAAGTGCTCCTCTAATTGCCCAACCTGGCTGTACTTGTGGAGGCTTTTACGCATCATATATGAAGATCCAAACAGATGTAAGGAGTTTTAAAACGGAGTTCAGGGTTTTTTTGTGTACGCAGAGCTAAAAAAATAAAAATAAATAAATAAAAAGAAGGGCAGAAATGTTGCCCTTGACAGCGCTGGGGTAAACTGGGGAAGTGTTGTGTCATATCATCAGACTAAACATACAGAGGAGGAACACAGAGGGACAGATGAGAGAGCAAAATGATGATGAGGAGGAGGGTCTCGTTACATAAGATAGAGGCATCGCAGTCCCACAGCTGCCGAGTCCAACCCGCAGGATAAGAGACAATAATCAGATTATAGAATCTGTCGTTTTCAACATGTGAATAAAAGAAAGAAGAGAAAGAATATCCATTTAAAAACCTTTTTATAGGGAAACAGTTACTTCACATAATAAAATCTTTTTATATAACATCGTGGCAGGTATTTAGATTAGTCACTGAACACTTTGATGCTCGTGGTATTGATGCAGGATTTGTTTCTTAAATACAAAGAGCTATGATAAGCTCTTTGTTTTATGATTTTAAGGAATAAGATCAATTGAAATACTTTGTACCTTTTATGTTATTTGCCGGTGCTTTTTTAAATCTACAAACAAAAACATATATTTACACTTTTTGATTTTTCTTACGTGTCAAAGTGTTTGCCACTAAACTTCATTTAATCTTTATGACGCAAAACAAAAAGCTTATCCTAAAATAAATAAATAAATCAAGCAGGCGATGCTACACTTATGTAAATACTAATAGGTTTTATACCTTTTGGATAATTTATGCAGGAGTTTTTTTTTTTTTTTAAATCAGCTTTCAGCATTTGAGCTACAAAACACAAAAAAAAGATACCATGGTCCAATTTTGATCTGATTTATTGGAAGACAATAACATTATATGGATATACCGTTTTAACTTCAACAAACTGAAATCTAATTTGGTTTACTATTATTTTTTTAAATATTTTATAAATATTTTTAACATTATTATTATTACTTTTTTATTTAACGGTTGTGTTTGCTTTTAAAGGATCGTTGTGTAACAAGTATTGAGCAGCTCTTGGATGCGACGTCTGGCTTTGTGTCCTCATCCAAACCTTTTCTCAGCGTCCATTGTCAACATGCATTAAAACACACCAAGTTCACTGCTGAGTGACGGCCAGTTTTCTTTGTATCAACCCAGCCTTAAGTCATATCACTGCAGGAGATATCCTAGCTCACACACACGAAAACACACGTTTAATTGTGGATTCTGCAGTCAAGATAAGACTTGGGAGAGGTCACCAATCATCCACCTCCAGCTGGTCCAAGTCGGTTTTAATGAGCCAGCCAATGTCACTGTTCAGCTGCTTGCAACAATATCAGATTTTTAGCGTTTTTCCTACTGGGAGTCAGTAGGAGGCACAAATGTCACCACCCACTAGTGTTTGCATGACTGTGTGTGTGTGTGTGTGTGTGTGTGTGTGGTATTTCCTGTAATTTGTTGATTAGCTTTCATTCTCTTGAGCCACATTATCACCTCATAACGATGTCATCACATGCAAATGAAGTCAGGCTTTGACAGTCTAATCACGTTCATCTTTCCTTAATTTCAGATCATTTTCAGATTACTGTAAACAAAGAAGAACAGACTAAAGGGAAACAGATAAGTAAGAAGGTGTCAAACCCAAGACAAAACAAAAATATATATAAAAAACACTTTTAGGCCAAATTATCACAACACCACTGAGTGGAAACACTGCAATGTTGATTGGGGAAATATTCCTCATTTAGAAAGACACCTTGAATCTGATGCAGTTGTTATGCCAAGCCACTATGTGGCGCTATGATCTAATTATGTCGTTGAAACATGAATGCGGGTTTGACTTTTAGCTTACACGTGGGTACAAAAAGTGGCCATGTCAAAGACTCTGACAGGAGACGTATAAACGAGCGACGGGCTTGCAATAAAAATATTACGGTGCCACTAAAGAGTGGAGTCTTAGTTGTACATAGAGCCACAGCTAAGAGCTGGATTTAAATGCATGTGACAGTAAAGAAATCTGTCTTTTGATTAGCTACCATCACCTGTCATGAGAGCTCAATGGTTTTTGTTTAAATGCCTAAATTGAAAAGAGACAGACACACCCTTCCGAAGAAAGAGTGCTTCTTCCTACATGGAATCAAACCAAAGATTAACTAGTGAAATTAGATCTCATTCCAGAGCCTGACAGCGAAGCATGTGCCCTGCATAAACACGGAAGCATGATGATGAAATTTGCATTTCAAAAACTAAGCGACAGAAAGGTTTTTTTCTGTTTTTGTTTTGGGTCTTCTGAAGTCAACAGTTGAGGGCTCTTCCTACATGACGCTGCCTCAGAGACCTAAAACATGTTTACCCTGTAACCACTCATATCGACCAGGAAATGTCCTGTCATTATAAAGACTCTGTAGGAAGTAACCCCGCTCATCTCCTGCCAATCTACAGTGACAACTGAACGATCATGTCTGTGATCCTCTAAAACTACTTAAATACCTCAACTTTCTAAAGAGATGGCAAAGAATTTTTAAAGCGACTATAAAATTGTGACCTACTCTCTGAACTTCTTCAATTTTGTGGTCTTTCTTGGATTAAACGTTAGCTTTAGCCTCCAGAACCAGCTAATATAGACATGCGCTCAATGAATAAAGTGCGTAACACATTGAAAATGGCTGTCAGTGACTTAAATTCCATATTTACTGTTGAATTCCTCTAGATGGAGGCAGGATGTGTTGATTTTTGAGGTGTTTCGCCTACTTCATGCTGTCAGACTGGTTTACAGGTCATGTAGTCGTCAGACCAAGGTGTGGCAAGTAAAACTGAACTCGCCTTTAGAAGACAAATGTAGTTAATCAGAGGTAATTACGGATTTAACAAAGAGGGACATCACTTCTTCACATAGGGCCACGGTGGTTTAAATTATTTGATTAAAAGAAAAAAAAAAAAATCATAACCACACTTTGCATTTACTTGTGTTATCAGATTAGTATTAAAATTACTTAGATGATCTTATTTAAGTGTAACAAAAAAGCAAAACACTTTCTTTTATCTAGTTAGAAAATGTATTGTTGACCTTTAACAAAGCTAATTAAGCATGTTAAAAAAATCAGGATTCCTAAATTCTCCTCACATTTCTGTCCACAAAACGTTTCAGCTTTAGAAGAGGCCGTCCAGCATGGTTAAAGGTAGCCTGGCTCGTTTTAAATGGCACATTCCTGAGGGTCATCTTGTTGCCGTCCCTTCATATTTTCAGCAGCGAAGCACAACAAATGCTGTGATCATCACAGCGGAAGAGATTCAGATCTTATTCTGACAAAAAGAATGTCACAAATGCGGAGCAGGACGAGGCGATACCTGGAATACAGCAAGTCAGGGAAAGAAAACTGCTCTATTTTCATAAGGAAATTATTAGACCATCTGGTTTGTGTTGAGTGATTAATTTTGATTATCACAGCATGTAATATTACAACCATCAGACAAAGAGGACGTTATTGTTTCCTACTGTGCATGTAAATAAACAGTGCGGTGCTCATTTCTAGACGCACTGGCACAGAATGACCATGGAATGAGTTTCAGTGAGGATGAGGTGCTGGCGTGATGATGGAGACCAGTGACCTCACGTACCTCTCGGCGAACTGACTCAACCGTACACTGCAACTCAAACAAGCCCTACAGTATCAGCTCACATCCTGCCATTATCATTAGGCTTATGTAACAAACATCGGCCTCGCTATTAGCCTGACAAACACGCATTCCTCGCCTTTTAAAAGCCATTGTTCACAGGTCGTGACGAATTGGAAATTCCTCAACGGTGACTCGATAACGATGTTTGGAAGTGAATTATTGTGCAAAAAAATAATAATAATCCGGTGGTAAATTTAGGGAGTACTTACTGTAACATTTGAAAGTTGTGTAAAGCTTTCAGGACAATGGTGTTTTTAATCGCTTAAGACTCTAAAGCTTGCGCAGAGCAAACAGGTTAATCATTTCAGGTAATACATATAATAGCTGGACTCTCTCGGTTATGTACTTGTGACTATGCCTGAGTCATGTACTGGTGACATTGCAGGGTGTTAGAAAGTCGTAGAACAGTAGAAAACTATGCTTCACCATCCCTGCGGTTTTAACGAGACGCTAAAAAAACGTGTCAGCAAAATCCCCAACTTGATGCTGTTCACTTCCGTTCAGCTGGCTAAAAGAAAACTGACACGTTTTCCTTTATTTACATGAAAGAAAAAAAATTAACTGTGTAGAAAAAACTCTGGTAACAAGAAACACAAACAGGGACAGTGTGGAAATAAAGGAGCTTCACCTGCCAGTCTTTTTTAATGAAACACTTTTAACAATACAGCTGGCAAGTTAGCCTGTTTGGTAAGCAACAGACTGCAGGCTAGCTGCATCAGTATCTACCTAGTTAGCATTGATGTTCTATACAATAAACATGTTTATTCTCTGTTTTTGTTTTAGCTCAGGTATAAAATGATTGTTTTCCTACTAAAAACAAAACAACAACTCTTTGTTCATATTTTTACATTTAAGTCTGAAACTATTTTACTGTAAGTCATAACACTGTGAGAATATCACGCCTTCCCGTGACAAAGCAAAGTTATTTTCAGTTTCACGTTCACCGAGAGTGAAAGACACTAGTCACAGGTTAATTATCTTGTCAGCCCTGGCAGAGGGACAAGATGGAGAAATGAGGACGTATGTAAGCAGTGAGCTGATGCTGATAGGCAGACTCAGCTACAAGATGCTAAAAAAGTCAATTAGAGTTAGACACCTTCAATTTTAATAATTAATCACTGTCATCATTTATTATCCATCGTTGTAAGTGGCACTCTGTAGACGGAAAAACATCAACAAGTTTTCTTAACATGTGTTGATGGTTTTCGGAGAATGGCAGGGAATTCCTTTAATGTGCTTCAAGTTACTTTTATCTTGTACGTTAATTTAATTATTTATCCATTTCTTGTTCTTGTTTTCACATGCCAGGGTGAAACAGCTGTTTTAAAACCTTGAAATCAGTAGTTCTATTATCTGTACTTATGTACTTATATTATTGTGGTATTTTGTAGTTCTTGCACTTCTGCGCTCAAAGGTTTCTTCTGCGCTCAAGGGACAATTAAGATATTCTTTATTGTCCTCTAAGGGACAATATCTTTATGATAAGGTAAGTTATTCTTTATATTCTTTAAGATACAAAGAATATCTTTGTATCTTAAAGAATATAAATATATGTAGAATCTTTATAAGATAAAGTATATCGTATAAAGATAAGATATAAGGTATATATCTAGGATATTTTTATCTTATATTAAAAAGATAAAATAAAAATATATTATCTTTATCTTATAAAGATAAGATATTCTTTATATTCTTTAAGACATAAAGAATATCTTACCTTACCTTATCTTTATGCCTTATTGTTCTTCCTAAGCTTGGATTCAAAGTCCAGTTCATTTGGGGAGGTATGGATGAAAGTTGAGCTCATGTTCTCTGAGGTTCCCGTGTTGTTTCCGTCAGTGGCTCTTGGTGCAGCGCCACCACAGGCGAGGAGGGTGAACAGGTTTCTCAAAGGGTTTGGTTCATTTTGACACAGTGTAGTGAGAAAGCAAACTGCACCAGCTCAAAATGTAACAAATGTTACAACTTGGTTCCTCTGAGTCGAACCGAGACCGGACTATCGGGCCTGAAAACACCGTACGTTAAAGGGTGCTTATTTAAATCACTATCTAATTACGCTTCATCTTTATGAAGTTGTGAAGTAGAGCGTAGCCAAAAAAAAAAAAAAAACAATCAAGGAAGCTGCCTCTATAGAACACCCTGCCTAAACACTTTACCGTTCCTCACACCAGGAGATAGCCAGCCCACACTTTGATTGGCCAGGCACAACAATACCTCTCTGGGTGACTCACTCTCCACTGCATCAGGACGAGATGTGCTTGTGTGTCTGATTGATATTCCTTGACGCCGTGAGGAGGGAGATTTCCCTGTGAAACGCAGGATTCCACCCCCACTACCACCAAAGGGTCTGCATCCGGCTGCTGGACGCCACCCTCATTTCATCCTTCACTTTTATTGCAAAAAATAAAAATAAAAAACACAGCCGACTGCTTATGTGGATGTGAGATAATCAATTTCTTTTTTTATGCGTGTTAAAAATGCAGCACAG
Source organism: Poeciliopsis retropinna (assembly GCA_010277075.1). Taxonomy (NCBI): domain Eukaryota; kingdom Metazoa; phylum Chordata; class Actinopteri; order Cyprinodontiformes; family Poeciliidae; genus Poeciliopsis; species Poeciliopsis retropinna. The sequence goes on from VMRM01000024.1 coordinate 141,922, forward strand.
CTTCTTCTCCCAACAGTAAAGGTGTAAACCAAAAATGTCAGGGTGTCCCCATTATGCTTTTCCTTCTGAAAACATTAAATGTGAGGTATTTAACATATTTATGTTTTGTGCAACCCATCAAGCAAATTGCAGGAAAGGAAGTAAGAATTTGGATGCAAGCACCAAATGAAAAGATAATTAAATGTCACTGTCTGAGAGTTTTTTTTAATGCCAACATAATTTCTATATTTACTGCCCCAAATTCGTTAGATATCTGGGTATTTCCCGCAGTGGCCTGTAGGCCCTCGGTGGCCCCCACAGCTATGCAGCCGGACTGTGTAAACGAGGAACCACAGTTTGATGAATCTGCATGTCCATCAGCTGCCAGAGGCTGAATTACAGGAACAGGAGAAGCAGATCCCTTCTGCAAGTCTGTGCACGTCTGCAGTCAAGGAGTGGCCGTTCGGCAGCACAAAAAAAAAACAAAAAAAAAAAAAAAAACCCGTCCGAGTGCGCTTTGACCTGTCCGCAGTGGACAGGGTGTGTGCGCGAGGTGTCGGTGCAAACACTTGGCTGTAAATACACCACAGACCTTCTGTGCGTGTTTACGCTCTTCCACCTTTGCGCCTCTGCATGTTTCATCATTGCAACACCTTATATGACGGCTCCTTTCCACGCAGCATGTTGAAAGGACGCTCGTGACAGAGCTGAAATTCTTCCCTCCCTACACAATGAGAGATTATGCTGTTGCTAATTTTGGGAAGAATCTCTGTGTGTCACCACAGTGAACCGGTGACTCACCTTTAATAATGACAAAACACTCCATGTAACACAAAACCTACACTGGTCAACCCTTTCAGATCATACGCCGTGTCGCGCGTTGCAGGCTTTGCTGTGGAAACACAACAGGTAACCCAACCCTGCATACCGAGGATCTCATCACACAAAGAATTTACTGTACTGGACGCTCCAGTCACACATAATCTTTCTCAGAACTGAAACCAATCACTGGGCTCTGTTCCAGGTAGGGACGCAACTAACAAGTATTAATTAATTATATATAAAAAAATATATAATTTTTTATATATATACATATATAAAAAATTCCCTTCTCACCCACCGCGGGTGTTCTTATCCTCTGAGCTCGGGTCCTCTACCAGAGGCCTGGGAGCTTGAGGATTCTGCGCAGTATCTTTGCTGTGCCTAGAACTGCACATTTCTGGACCGAGATGTCTGATGTTGTTCCTGGGATCTGTTGTAGCCACTGCTCCAGTTTGGGGGTGACTGCCCCGAGGGCCCCGATGACCACAGGCACCACTGTGGTCTTCACCTTCCAGGCCCTCTCCAGTTCCTCCCTGAGGCCCTGGTATTTCTCCAGTTTCTCTCTGGAGAAACTGGAGAAATACCAGTTATATATATATATACGCATATATATATATAAATAAACACTCGCACATTCTGGAGATTTTTCATTGAAATTACTTAAGCCTTTTAATACAATATTAGAAATGCATTAAAAGATGCAAATAACTTTCTAAACTTTTTTTTTTTGCCCAAAATCCAGTAACATAGCATTAATTTAGTGAACGCTTGATTATTTATAGATTCAGTGTTTAACTTTTGCATGACCAGTTAATAATTAGATAGCAAAAGGTGTTTGTTAGGTAATTTTTTTTTTTTTTTTTTTAAACAGAATTTGGACCAGGTGAATCCAAAACTATGTCACTTAAGGAATCCTGGGTTTATTTTGTTATCTGTAAATGTAGACATATTTTTACAGTTTCGCCTTAATTACTGTTCTGAGTGTGCTGTTCTTTCAGCAAATTGCCGTTTTCTTGAGTTTGTACGCTCCTGTTAACGATTAATCAATCACTAAATGAGTCGACTTTATTTCAATAATTGATTAATCACAATTAATAACAGTCGCTTCAGCCCTCGTTCCTGGAGACATTTTAATCGGCCGGGAAGTCGACAAAGGACGCAATCGCACAAAATTACAGACGTGATAACAAATGTATCGGAAATAAAGCGTTTTTGGTCACATTTAAGGCAGCTGTGCACATTCAAGTGCAGAAAGACGTGTGAGGGAAAAAAGAAAAAGGAAGGAACAAAACAGTATAACAGTTAATTAGCAACATCAGTAAACCTCTGAATTGCAGAGCTCTTTAATAACATCTCTCCTCTCTGTGTGAAGTGCATCTTATTTAGAGCTAATCCTGTATTAGCATGGTGTTATTTCTAATAAAAACGAGTGCCTAGAATATAATCACAGTAAAAAAAGGGATAAAGGCTCTCGGGTTTATGCTGAATTGTTTCTAACTGAGTGCAGTCTGAACAACATCATTAATAATGCATGTATGATAATGTTACATATTACGGCTTCATTCTTAAATACCTAGATCCAATCTCAGGTATCTGCTGTCTAAGGCGTTTTTAAAATGATTAGTATTAAGATGCCGGTTGTTGTTGAACTGTCTGTGACTTTCTCAGTCAGACTTGGCGCGTCTAACTTATAGGAATCAAGAATTTGTACGCATAGTAAGCAACAAACTGTAGACCAGGCACATAATTTTGTTATTCAAACCAATCTGGGTTTTCTCTAAAATTTCTTTCACAAAACATTTCTGTCATTAATCCACATTAACAAGCCAAGTTCATGAATCACAAGTGAAGTCGGTAATGTCCTGCACAAGTGAGAGTTTTCGATAGTCAGCAGTGCGGAACAATGGGAAGTGTCAAGTGGTGTTCACACCGTGCGTAAAGTCGGAGGTTTCCTCATGCCATTCAGTTCAAAACAATAATTAACAAACAAACCCAACTTAAAGATCCTGCTGTTTTGATATAAAATTATATATTTCAGCTTCTTACATTGAAAAAAAACCAAAACATTTTGGCTCTTTTGAACATTTTTATGTCCTGCAATCGGATGCTAATGCAAACAATATGTGTTCTAACAAAGTGTATCAAGCAGAAAACGTATTTTTCTAAAAGGTTTTTTTTGTGCACGACTGACTGAAACCACATCAAGTTGTGTTATGAGGCATTATCAGCATAACATAGCTTTTGACTTTTCAACAAGTCTTGTTAAAAATGAGAGCACACATGCTGAGGGTAACGTAGCACTTCACTGTTTTTAATTTAAATGTTGGAGCAACAGACTAAGCTGCTCTGCGGAAATTCTTCTTGAAACGAAACATCGGTCATGCCAAAAAACAAAAAAAAGAGAGATAGTGCAGCTTCCCAAACACCATTGTTTAGTTAAATGTGATGCAATCACATTATTAATGTAGATAATGATAGTATGAAACATAATAACAAATACATTCCACTAATTAATAGAAAGTGTTGGACTGTATCTGCAAAGGACGTGGTTTGGTATCTGGGACAAGAGATTCTGCTTTTAACAAGCCAGGCTATCTGTATTACAAGATATTCCTGTTGGTATTAACAAGAGTTAATGTTCTCATCGCAGCCTGCTGTGTTCTCATACAGTTCGCAGTTATTTATTTCATCTGCTCGGTTTGATATCGAGTTAAAAAGGAGTAAGAAACGGTAGATTTTGTTTTCAGCAACAGAAGAAGCTCCGCGCTTTCTTTTTGATTCTTTGCTTTGGAGAACAACAGCAAAACCAGTGAAGTGCACCTCAAGTTCAAAAAGAGAATATATAGACACAGAACACGCAGTGTTCAAAGAGGAACACGATTGAAGATTTGTTTTAAAACCATTCGACTTGCAGAGGAACGCCTGTGTGCCGTTTTTCCATTGTATTTTCTGGGGGTGAGTGTTAAAGGGTTAATTAAAAGAAGGTTTTTTTTTTTTTTTTTTGGTTTTCAGTGCAGGGGAATATAACATGAAGCCACACATCCACATCAGAGACCTGAAGCAAATTCAAATTACTGTAGACTCATATGGATCAAATTCACTCAGTGTTTTTCCCTCAATCGAACAGAAATCACATTCATGTTTACTGCGCACGTTGCAAAGCTGGTCAAATTTAAAGGGGTTAACGAAGCTAATGAAAAGCTTGTAGGTCCAAGCCAAAACATCCACGGATTTAATTTACCCAGTGGTGCTCAATATAAACTATTTTCGAGAGGCATCCAGAGCCAGTGTAAACAGAGCTGGTCAGCAGTCCTTCCACTCGAACTGGAGACCTGAAAATGTTTCTTTCGCTTTCAGACCGCACAATCACACCTATGTGTTCAATTCCAGTAAACAGATCATAAGTTTCCACAGCACAGTTTTGCATGTTTTACATTTTTCTCTTCCTGAGCACGCAGAGCAGAAAACTTGTTCGAAACGTGTTGCTCTGCTGCAGTCATCAATCTCTAGAGGCTTGACAAAAATCATCTGAATCATGACAGAAACTACCAGCAAAAGGAATGTTTAGCTGGTAGTTTCCGGTGCTCTGCAGCTTTTCTCGCTTCTGTCTTGTGGGTTCTGAAGAAAAGGAGTGGCAGCCTTGTCTGTCTAATGGTTTTAAAGGACTGCTGTGGGAGGGTGTAGCACATAACTTCGGTGTGAGTTGGACACCTGAGCTACTGTGAGAGACTGAAACGTCTCGCACATTCCCGTGCATCACGTTTCCTCATCGTGGATCCCCCCCCCCCACTGCATTCCTGACATTTTCTGATCCCCGGTTATTCTCCAGGAATCCCTTCCAGCTCACATTTCAACAACGCCGCATTACCAGAGCGTTGCGTCCCATCTGATAAATCCCATATGCAGCACAGTTTCTATGAAACGAGCAGCTAATTTCTGCAGACGCTGGCATGCTAAGCCAAACTTTTATTTTATTGCGTGTCGCAGCCACTCTGATGGTTCGTCTCTGCAGCTGCAGCGAATGTTTCCACTATACCTGGGCGACGCGAGAGCTGCATCTGGGGAGAATTACACGGGCCGGCTGGTTGGAGCAAACCGGGGCCTGGTCTTTCGCGCGTTACTTATGGCCAAACATGGCAAGTAATCTGGTCTGACTGAAGAGAGTCGGTAGGTTTATCCAACCATGAACAAACAAAATTAGCAATGTAGAACTCGCTGTGAACACCAGGGGTGCTTATTATTTTTGAATCATTTTCTGTTGCGGACCCGGTGAGCGCAGAGAGGAGCTTTCCTATTCCTGCCTGTCACTGCAGCAACTGCAGGGAGAGACAAGCCAATGGCAAGCCCAACATGTGTGTGTTGGTGATTTGCGATGGCAATGATGGAGCATGAAAACTGAAGTTGACACACAGAAACACGCACACTGTTTGAAAACAGATCAGCAGATTGATCTGCTGATGTCACATGGCTGCAGGAGAGGAGCAGCAATCAATCCGTGCTTGGGAGAGGCTTGGCCGTTGACTTTTGCTTCAGATTTGCATGGCTGTCTTCCACATTTGTTTGCATTTGAAAATGCAAGCAAGACCAAATCTGCATGAAAAGACTTGGTTGTGTGTTTATGCCTTCATCCGCAGGACGCGGATTCATCAACAAGAAGTGAAGGGAGGAAGTCGACTGAGGCGGAGTACCAATCATCACCCAACAGATGCCCCCTTTGGAGACATGGCCTAATAAAACAACCAGAGACGGAGACACACAGCCACACTGCTGTGATGTCAACGCATCATCAGGTCATCGCTCTATTCTTATCACAGCAGGGGAGGGCGGGGGCGTAAAGGCCAGTGAACAATCCTGCAATGGAATCACTTGGCTTTGGGAATCAATAGCGGAGAAGATTAACACTCGATGCATGAGGAAGAAGGAGGAAGTCGCAGATGGCTCGTTCTTCTCCTATCGTTTCCTCTCATGTCACATTCAGCCTTTGCTTCTGTAAGTGACAACAAGGCAACAGCAGCTGCCGAACTGCTGACAGACAGAGAGAGATGGGCAGAGAGGTAACCAGGGTACACTGCTGAGCCCAAGAGACAAAATAGGACTGGCAGTGACCGGCCAAAACAGCTGATCGAGCAACGATAGCTCGACTTCCCACTTTAAAAGGAAAGACAAGACTTCTTTGTGATACTAAACATTTCTGACTGACACGTATCACCTAAAATGTTGGCCGTGTGACGCACCATGGCAACACAGAGTCTGATGTAGCCTTCTTGGTGTCTTCTTTCATGTTCTTGAAGTGCTTTGCCTTTTGTTTTGGTTGTTGTCTTGTTGGTCTTGTCTCAGGCTTATTTCCATATCTTGAACTATGTTCGTATTGTCTACAAAAATATATTGTGAAACAGTCATTTTGCAAAGGAATTTATAAACTTATGTGGTTATTTTTATCCATCATGGCCAAAACAGCACAGGAGCCTGAACTGACTGAGCATGCCAATAATGAGGTTAGCCTGACGGGGCTAATGCTGTGCTTGATTTGTCCTGGAAGTTGGAACAAGAAACTAGAAGTGACATCACTTCCAAATTAGTTGCAGAACTAATTAGTTACAAGTCAGAATGATTTTTCTAAATTCCTGATTTAGTGAGGTTATAGTGCTTCAAAGGCCTTATACATAAATTGTGTCTGCAATTTTCACAACGTTTTAATGCTTGGCAGCCATATTGGATGTTTAGTTTGACATCTGACTCCCAAAGTCAGAATTGCAACTTCAGGAGTTGGGTTTTTTAACTCTGTAACCAAAAACAACCCAAATATTTAAAGTCCTTTTTAATGCATTCTGTTGGTGTTTATTTATGCACCATCAAACTAGAAATACTCAGGAAACAACTGTGGTACTTTTGCACTATTTAAAATGTAAAAAAAGGCGGGCTGTTCCTTGCCACAACTTAGTCCACTTTATTAGGAATACAAATTAAATCCAGTAAGGTGCAGTAATCCGAGTTTCTCTCTCAATTTTGTATTAAAGTAGAGCGTAAAACATAAGGAAAATTAAATGTACAGTTTGGATTGTAACAAAGGTTTGTCTTATATCTTCTAAATTATATTTAACGCCGTTACCTCCCCCAATATAAGTTCACACCTTAAGAGTAGAGGCCATTGTGTGTCTACAGCAGGTATGTAGAAGTCTTTACTCCCCTGTAGGCCTCAGGCCTTAGCATTTTGCCTAAGCCTGCTTCTATGTTGCGCCCGTGAAGGCTGCTTACTATTACATGCTCACGTTGCGTATATCAGACGGTAAAAAGATGAAACTTCTGAATGTGCAAAAGAACAAAGGAACCAGCACTAATTTCTCTGAGTGTGTCCAGCTGGCTGGCGGCTAACTGCTAAGAAAACGTGTGGCTAATCGGTTAAGCTCAGTTTTGAGTTGGCCAGGTTTAGGAACTGTGGATAAAGCTTCAGATTTCTGTGTGTGGAAATACTTATAAGAAGATTTTCTGCCAACCAATTCACTGCACATGCAGGGATATGCTAAAACAAAATGGCTATATAGACTGGACTTTTATAGCATCTGTGCAAGCCACACTGATGAGTTTTTATGCTATGTAAACCTGATGACAACTATAACAGGCTTTTATTATTTATAAATAGAAAAGGGCTTCAGGTTGTTGGAACTTAATGTGGTGTAGAGAGTTTGCAGGTTTAAACTGCTGAACAGAGATACACTCGGGATCTTCTGCTGATTTCATGTTGCTATGGGCAACATTGTTGTTTCTGGTATGGCATAGATATTAAAGCATTTTTGAATGGAAAATATAGTAAAGGGGCAGAGGTGATGGCTTTTTCCTGTTAATTTGACATTTTTCACCACATGCCGCTCTGCCTTTTTGCTTCTTCCATCAACACCCTTTGTTCTTTGGCCTATTAAATAAACGGTGTGCTTCACCTCCTCCTGCTGGTAGCGGGCGTTCGGATTCTTCACGCAGACAACTATGACATGTTGGGATGTGTGTGCCGAGCTGAGGCCATTAGTCTCACACGGTGGCTGTGGCCTCATTTCTCACAGGTCTCTCGCCGGCTGCGGCAGACTGACACCCTGTCAAGACCGGGGTAGAGTCTGTGCGTGTTTGCGTGTCTCTGTGTGTGTGTGTGCTGGTATCGTGTTTCAGACAAGGTGGGTTAGCCACGCAGGGAAGACGGCGCACTCGGTCTGTGAGCCGTTTCCAGCCCAGGCCCCTGATTAAGCTGCCCGGCCCACTGTATATCTAGCCATGCTGACCCCAATAACCGTCTCCATGCTAAACCAGGGAGGTGTAATTATCATGCCAGCTTCCATTATGAGAGATAATTCAACTCATTAACTTTTCTCATTTGCCTCAAAGTGCTTGGACACAATAAGCGTAGTATGCTACCAGGAGGGGGGGGACATGTTCTCTCAGATTTCTCCGTATTCCTCACAAAAGGAGTCAAACTCCCCCCTTGATGGGAGGTAACACCATCCAGGTGAAACCCCCTCTTCTTTCTTCCATTAACCTTCCTTACCCTCTGCACCCTTGGGCCTGTCCTCTCCACAGCCGTGTGAGACACAGTTACTTCAGATAGCCTCTGCCCGAGGCCACACACACACACACACACACACTCACAGAAACCGTTCCTTATTTCAGCAGCACAGTTGATTTAGGTCTGAAGGGCCCGATCGGCTGGTCGGGCGCAAACCCTCTGGGCTCAACGAGCGCCCCTCTGCTCTGACAGCTTTGAGCACATCGACCTCTCAGCTCCTGACCCTTTATGGGTCTGGAAGAACACACATGCACAAAACGCGTGTGTGCTCGGTAGAGGTGAGCACACACCTCGTCGGTTTCTGTTGTGTAAGCTGCTTTTGGAAGCATCTGTGTTGCCAAATTGCACTGCAGAGGCTACAGGGTATTTTCCTTGTGTTGTTCCCGAGTGTGTAAACACGGGGTTAACACAACACATGGCAAAACAATAATTAAAAATAAGCAACATAAACATTCAGGTCAGCGCTGTTGGGGAGAGATTATTGAGAATTGTTTTTTTTATTATTATTATTATTATTAATATTTTTACAACCTTCGGACCACAGATTTCACTGTATTTTGTGGGGATTTTACCTGATAGACCAACACAAAGTGGTGTGTAATTATGAAGTGTTCAAAATATAATGCATGCTTCTTAATATTTTATCTTGAAACCCTTTACAACCACTTTGAAGCAAAGTGGTGGGGGCATCATGCTAAGGAGGTTCAACTTTTTTTTTTTGTCTTTATCAAAGTTGATTGGATTTCCATCTGCAACAAATAACGATAACCCACATCATTATTTGGCACAATGTTTAATTCCTAGCAGGAAGTCCTGGTTGCTTCAACGCAATCTGATTGGTTGATGTAGGTTTTAGTAGTGCGCTACACTGCCCCCTAGGTGTTTGGCATGTTTAAAACAATGCTCATTTCTGTGTGTTTCTGTGGATGAAAGTTTTCTGAAGTCGATCCTGTGTGTACCATATAATTCTTTTAATCGATGTAGCAGAAATATTAATTTTCATTGTCATGTGCTTGATAAATTACACAGAATGAATAAGATGTTTGTGCCTATAAAGAAATTTAAAGAGTTCAGAGTTGTTTTTTCTGTATTTATTGACATGCAGGTCTAAGAAGCAACGCCGCCGTGTGGTCAAGATGGTATTTCCTGAAGCAACTTGCCACTGACCTTGATATAAAGAACTTTTATTGCAGTCTGAAGAAAACCCAAAGAAGATTGTAAAAAAGAAAAAAAATTCTTCCTTGAGCACGTTAAGTGATTCTCACTCAGCTGTTAGCTTAGTCTGTGACTTGCGGTGTGTGGTCAGTTTGACCTGGCAGCAGCGAATGAGTAACAACGTCCGCTGAGAGACAACACCCACCGCCTGCAAAACACCTACGTCTGCAGTTTGCGTTCCCAGGTGGAGCCAAGCTGCCAGGCCAGAGAGGATGGAGGAAACGCAGAACCAGCCAGGTGCTCACAGAGGCGGGGATTGTTCCCGCTGGAGAAGGAAGCTGGGGGAGGGGAACGCCGGATGTGCAAAACTGTAAACATCCATGTCCGCACATCGAGCTGAGTCTCGCTCGTTTCCAGGACCGGCATTACATCACCCTCCAAACCTCTTCTTCGCACCTAAGTTCGGGGTCTGCACCCACCCAGCTCTCGCAGCTCAAGGCCCCGACAGGCACAATTCCTCATTCTGGTGTGAGAAAAGGGTCACCTGGATATCAGGGGCCAAGTGGAGTCCAGAGCAAAACAGATAGAGCCGGTGTGACCGAAACTCTAAGCTTGGGTTTATGGAGACCTTTCATGGACTTTAAAGTTGTAGGGGATAAATCAGCTGTCTCCCTCAAGTCAACAAACACAAATGTGTTTGAGCCTCTGCAAATGTGGGTCTGTGCACAGCAGACATAACAAGCCAATGAAAACAAAACACCCTTCATAATTTCTGGTTTCTCCCATCCAAATGCAGAGGCTGGAGCAGGCACAGAGCGGACAGAAAAATTTCTGCAACTCAGGGCAATTGCCACAAATTCACATGAGGAGTCGAAGGTACAAAATACACAAAGGATCAAGTAAAACCAGATTACTGTAGGTGTAAATGAGATTTAGAGGGTTAACAAGTGCCTAATTCAGTGAAAACACTTTACTTTTCCTGCTGGATATTTTTGTCCCTAACCCGCAGTTCAACCAAAGTGAGCTTAGAAACACCGAGTGAAGTGGAGGGAAACACTGGACTGTATTCTTTCCCTGCCTCAACCCTAAACCTGCCTGCTTGTCCTCAATGGCACTTTGTGTGCGGAGAGGTGGCCGGTGTTTGGACGAGCCTGAGTACACAGGCAGAGACAAGACGAGGTCCTGTCCTCCTATAAGAGGAATTTGGACGGTATCTCCTTAGAAGATGGATTTATTTTGGGGTTCGGAGTGGCACAGGAAGCCCTGCCCCAAACCGGAGTCGCCAGACTCTGGAAGCACGCATACTGGAGCCGTGTATGCCGCACTGACGCTGCCGGGAGGAAACGCTCCTACCACAAGTCTGTCGCTTGAGTCACGATGGGATCCAGTGGTGCAAGAGCAAAAACACAAACAGCTTCATTTTCAGTATAGTTCCAGGAGTCGGCTGAGGATGGCATGTGCTTCAAAACTTTTTATTTTTGTGCATGTAAGAAGTCTTGAAATCGCATACTTTTTGAATCCAACATTTGTGCATTTTGGAGATTTAGACAACGGCTCTGATCCGCTTCAGCTGAACGGTCAGAACTTCAGCAATCCAACCTTTTTTGAACAGTGAATGCACCACACCTTGCTAGCATGTCAACACCACTCTTCAGTGTGGAAGTTGTTCCTGAATGAAGGAACTTTTTTGCATCTGTGGGGTATTTAAAAAATGAAAGAAGGACGTTTTTTAAAAGAAAATGTGTCTTTATGGAAAACGGAGATATGGCTGCCGTTCATTCATACAAGACGGCTGGACGGAGTGTAAAGACTTTATTTTATTCATAACATTTAATTAATTTTTTTTTTTTCTCCGAAGAGTTTTTGCGGCGCTCGTATTTTGACAGTAGACAGACAGGAAAGAGGGTGAGGAGAGGGGGAAAGACATGCGGCAAAGGTCGCTGGGACCGGGAGTCGAACCTGCGACGTCTGCGTCGAGGGCCTCCAAACGTGGGGCGTGCTAACCCCCTGCGCCATAACATTTAATTTTTAACCTCTGTCACAAATTAAAGAATGAAAAATGAATTTTGAAATGTTTAGGAAATCTTAGAGTACTACCTTCTTTAGGGAATATGTATAGAAATTGATGTTTTAGTTATGCTAGCTGTACTAATTCCCAATATAAGATGCTAAAGAAAGCATTCAGTCATTCTTTTATCTTTGTTCTATGTTTATCATTGGTCTTGAAGTGAATTTTAAATGTCAAATTCTAATTTTTGCATCTCTGGTAAAATGTTTTCTCTTTAAAACGTCTGTAAAGTTGGCATCCAATTTTTAAAAAAGTGAAAACGTAGCTGCTAGATCTGCGTTAATACACATATAATTTTTATAGGCTGAGATCAAAGCCAAAGATTTGGAGTTCAACCACTTGTTCATTGTCCTATTCTTTTAAAAATGGCACTACTGCAGTAATTACAGTAATCACAGAGATATGCGTTCAGGAGCGGAGCTACTGTTTTTCTTCTCATGTGTAATTAAGGGATTAAAGGAGAATTACCTGTTTGCAAAAAGCCGGCTCCACTGTCAGTTACGTCATAGTGCCGCTGGATGTCGAGCAGAACGCCTGCACACGGGAACAAGAAGAAAACATAAATGTGGTTTCGAGGCGTAATGAGACACTTAATCACAACCACTGAAGTTGGTCAGACTAACAGCACAATCCTGTCTGGCTTTATGGAAGGTTCTGTGACTTTTGAAAGCCAACAACTTTATCAAGAGGCTGTCATCCAGCTATAATCCATGAAGAGGAATGGATTTTTTCTTTTGTGCTGCAGGCTGCCGTACAGTGCTGAGCTTAAAGAAGACCTACCAGTGAAGTCTCAACTTCACGGTACTTAAGAACATTTATCTATGTGAAGTAATAAGTGTAAAATCTCCTATTTAGAGTGGAAAACATCCCGTTTTTGTCTCTTTACCTACAGCTCTGGAAAAATTAAGAGCGCACTGCTCAGAACCTCATTGAAAAACCTCCTGGTTATTCCACCAAATACTGATTTCTGAACTCTTCCAGAGTTAAAACATTAATATTGCTGTTTCTAAATGAATATGAACTTGTTTTCTTTGCATTGTTTGAGGGCTGAAAGTGCTGCATTACATATGACATTTTTGCTACATTTTTGACATGTCAGCACTTCATAGAATAAAAAAAAAACAAAACAAAACAGCAAAGATGTAGAATTGATTTTTCAGAATTTACAGGAGTATGAATTGCAATTTTCTATGGCATAGATTCTTCATCTGCACCTCTCCTACTGCGTCAGTGCACTCATTTGTCAACAAAACAATGTACACTACTGCGTTAACTGCAGGAGTTATTTATCTACGACATTGAAATAGTGACGTTTGGTAAACCACTGCTATTGAATGATTTGTTGAGTTTCACCAAAAACAAATCACAGAAAAGTTGTGCATATCCAGCGTTTCCCCTTTAAGTAAAAAGCTCTAAACCTACAAGCTGTTACATATGAACATTTTGAACTCCCAAACCACTTTTTCTGCCATAAAATCTCCCAACACACACACACACACACACACACTTTCTACGACATAAAACTCTCTCTGACTCATGTAAACAACTCAGGAAAGCAGGACAAGTTTTCTAAAACGTTTTTAGTTTTATTTGATGACAGTGAAACAGACTGCATGCGGTTCGTGGACCTGGTGGCCCTCGTCAGACACACAAACATCAAGAAGTAATTAAACATCACAGTGGCATGAGAGAAACCATCGGGCCTTTGAAGACATTTTAGTCCTTTTACTGTAACCCAAGATTCAAAAAAGAAAAACGGCGCCAACGTTTTAATGAAATGAACGGCACCCCACACTTGGCAAACTCTTGGGGCAGATGAAAAGTGCCGAATATCTCCACATCACAGCATTATGACTTGTTTGTGTTGATAACAGGCGTGAGGGGGGAAAAAAGATCTCATAAAGTCTTTTAAACCTCTGAAGATCGCGATCAGGAAAGAGATAAAACCAGAGTTAGAGAAGATTTCTGTATGGCTGCCGTGAAATTTAAAGCGTCAGGAAACAAGAAGCAGCAAATGTTGCTTCTTGTTTCTCCTAAGAGCACCAGCTTGAAAGTTTCATATCTATATATTTCTTTTTAATCAGGACAGAAAGCAAGCAAGAGTACTATCTAAGCTGTAAATTCCAGCAGTCCAAATAAAGAGTGATGTGCTTGGCAGAGCCGCTGGCAGACCGGCTTTGGGATTGCAACATGGCTCATGAAGAAGGATAAAAAATACATAAATAACACACTGAAAGTCTTGTCTCCTGCGCATGCCATCGCCAAGCAAACCCCGGTAGCTGCAGTCCAGCTGAATCTCTGGAAAGACTTTCTGTCCTTCGTTATCTCAGGGGGCAAAGAGCGAGAGAGAGTCGACTTTATCAACAAGAGCAGAAAGTCCGCTGACTACAACTGGCACCGCATCCCTGACAACAGAGGGAGACGGTGGAAAGCAGGTTGCAGGTGCACATACCAGTGATCTGAGTCAGACCACCAGCTTGACATTCCTACGGTGCAGGAAGCACATTTCAGGTTTACAGTAACTCGCGATAACTTCAGGTGAGTTTGCTCTTTTGCGTTTCAGTGGAACACATCGCTCGCTGTTAACGCAAAGAATCTGACGATGACTTCGCTGTTTCTGAGGTGTGATGTCTGCTAAAAAGGTCAGGCGTAATCTAGAAGGAGTTAATGTGACTTTTCATGCTTCCTGGAGAGTTAGCAAGTTTTTAGGAAAAACTGCAGTTGTAAAGACTAATAAATATGAATTCAAGTGGAGTCAAGGATCCAAGACAGTGTTCCAGTTGTAGCTCCAGTATGTGCTAAGTGAATCTGCTTACTGAAGTACATGAACTTTCAATGACATGCTAATGAAACGCACATGTGGGTTTGCAGCACCATTCTTGTGCTGGAAAGCCAGAAGAATAGTCGAGCAACAAATATAAGCAACAAATAAAACATGTTGGGGCAATCCCCAACATGTGTGACCAAATACTGCGCTCATAATTTCTGATATTATGATGCGACTGCAAAAGAATGCCTTAATGAAACAATAAATATTTAAAAAAAAAAAGATTAAAATACCAGCTACACAGTAGTTTACCGACAAATATCATTATGGCTTCACCGACACACCCTCTGCAGACGCAGTCGCTGCAACATGGACTCTGTCCACCCTGTCAAACAGCAGCAAAAGTGTAAAACTGCAGCTGTACAGTAATTAGCCTTGACTGTTAGCCCACCTCCTCACCCTATTACTGCTACACACACACATCCCCACCCACACACACCCATACATCTGCTGTGATGAGGATCCCTACACCAGATGGTGGAGCGTCCCTCCTGGACACGGTGTGGGTTCGTCTGAGCCACACCCGGCTAGTTCTTACAGCACAATTACCAGGCAATTACTCAAAAAAAAACCAAAAAACAGAGTCAACACAGCAGGCGGCGTGTTCCTCAACAAGACACCGAGTGCAGATCTGGAATTGTTGACTGAACTGAGCAGAGCAGCTACAACCACTAAACCCCCCTGCACCCCCAAAAAGCGGCAACCGTTGCATGAGAAGGACAGAAACCGTGAGAGTAACTGTTGAGCAATTGATAAATTTTTTTTTAAAAACAACAGAAAAAAGAGATCGAAGGCAGATTAAAGCCGTCCAGTGGGTTGCATGGGTTTCAAGTGCAATGAGCCGTGCAGTGAAGTGAGTTAATCTGTGGGGGATTACAGAGAAGCAGCAGAGACTGCGTGTAGCGGCGCGGCTAGCATGTCAACGCTGTCTGCAGCGTTTCCACTACTTCACATTCAACTGCTTCTCCTGATGATCCGCCCCGCAGCCTTTCAGTGGATCTTGATCTTTATTCGCTGCTTCAACCTCTGTTGAAGCCCAGCAGCACTGCTGCAGTTGCCATGACGATGGTATATGTGAGCTGAAGGAGATAAAGGTCAAGAGAAAGGAAGGCAGTTTTTTTCTTTTTAAATATCCAAACTGAGTTTATTAGAACTCAGATGGATGTGCAACATTTGATGGTAGAAAATCTCAGAGCGATGAAAAAAAAAAAGAGATATTTCCAGTATAACTCCGTTCCTTAAACATCTCATATCTAACCTTGTAAAAGTATTTATCCCTTTTAAAAGTATTTATTCCTTTCAGATTTAGCTGTCCATCACAAACAGCATTCAACATATAGGGCAAAAAGTAAAATAAAAATGATCTTTAATCTGAACAGAGGAATCTTCTTCAACATCTCATCCATGTCCCAAACCCGTCTTGTGACTTCTTATTTATGAAGGCTTTCTTCTAATAGGCTGCCATCAGGGCTGGATTTTAAAAAAAAAACGAGGGCCCCTGGGCTGGAGTCAGTTTTAGTGCCCTATTCTAGAAAAAAAAAAAAAATAAAAAAAAAACCTTTTACTCACTAAATCACAGAATGTTAATATTTCGTACGTATTTGCAGGTACACAAATTGTTGGATCGTCGCAGATGGCTCCATATTGGTCACAAAAAGAAGCATGAGGTGCATGCACCAATGTAGATTGGTTATTGGGGGTTCAAAAATAACAATTCCTCCTAAAAAAAAACCAAAACACCTCAGGTTCCTGGACTACTGGCTCAGACTAACATAAAGACCAAATATAGAGAGTGCATGATAAGTTTACAACAGATTGTCCTCTTCCTATTATCTGATGACGGATTAAACCGTGTGGAGCTCGGCTAAGCTCTGTGAGATGGTATGATGTTTTATAAACTAACCCTGCTTTATAAGGGTTAGTTTATAAACCACATCGTTCTTCCTGACCTGCTGTCCGCTGCGTTCATTGGTCTTCACGACGCAGGTCACACTGTCCAACTTAAAATGCACCTGCTTTCCTAAAATACCTTGACGTTCCGACTGTAACATGACAAAGTGTGAAAAAAAAAATCATCCAAACAGCTTCGCAGCGTGACTGAGAAACACCAGCGAGCTTTCTGTCCGCAGTGCGACGGTGAAAGGGGGGAAACATCCCAGGAATGCGGCTCTTCCTGACGGCTCACTCAAACACCTGCTGCTGCTGCTACTGCTGCTACCTTCATTCAAGGTGCTCGGCGACACTCCCTTCCCCTCACATGCCTCCCACTCCACCGGCTCAGACTGAAGATGAAAACATAAAAACTATTGCTCCCGTTGACCTATTTTGTGACGTCAGACTCATGTCTCCTGTAACACTAAAAGCCCTCTTTCACGAAAAACGATTGACGCGCGAGCCGAGTATCCTCATGCGCGCGTGCGCAGCAGCGGCACGTCGCAGTTAAAAACAGAAAGGAGGCCGGGCGGCTCGCGCTTATTCCACCCGCTCATAAAGTGTCTTTATGAGCGGCAGGCAGAGCTGGAGGATAAATGACTCCAATGGCCGCGCGCTGCCCGCGCCACAAATGGCACATTCAGCGCAAATGAATGGTCGCCGATCATTCGGAGATATGAATAGTACGTTTTGTGACTGCGACCCAAACTGTTGATTTACTGTCGGGGTGGAGGTGGTGTCGGCGGCGAAATAAATCCAAATGAAGGCATGAGACAACAAACAACACGGCCAACCCAGACCGACACGCAGACAGGCCCTCCAGAAGCTGGCGTGAGGGCAGGTTTCATTTCCAAACCCCCCCAAGACAAGAGGGACATGCTGGGATCTGCAGCTTCTATTGCGTCTATTTCTGTTCAGGGAAACTAGGCTAAGAGGAAGAGGAGAATCCAGTTTAAGAGAGAGACCCTGATAGGACGCAGAGAATAGCAGTCAGAGGCTGGCTTTGTTTCCCTCAAAGCTTTTATTGATTTATTTTTTGTTTCCATTGTTTGGTGTGTATATCTGATTGTTCCCCCTTTTCCCTCCTGGTTTCACAAGCACATGGATGGAAGTCATTCATTCTGGCTGGAGAGTGGCGAGCAGCGGTTGAACCGCTCCTGCTGATGTGGGCCAAATCCTCTCCTGCTAGAAAAAGGGGGTGCTCCCTTTTTCTCCTGCGTCGCCCCTGTCAGTATAAATAGAGCCTGGCAGGGAAGTCGGCAGGGTAAACATAATGAGTGAGGAGAAAGCGCTGCCTTTCTGATTGTAATCCCGGACTACTTTCTTTTCTTTTTTTTTTTTTGGTAGGGAAGCGATTCCAGCGCCTGAGAAGGAGAGAGCGGAGGCAGGCCCGAGGCTTCAGACTGAAGCCGAGGAGAAAGCCGACCACAAATATGCCCGACCGCGGCCGGCGGGCTCCTGACCGACTGCTCTCCTCCCTTTGCCATGTGGCTACAGTGGGAGGAGGGAGCAGTTTTTTCCATTCCACTTCCTTCGCCTGCCACACAGAAAGGAAACGTGCTGCAGATGTCTGGGAAACGAAGCCGTCCGCATGGGAGGGCTCCAGAGTTCATGCAACAGGATGGATTCCCCCTCTGTCTGCAGCCGGAGGTGGGAACGAGTCTCGGGACGTGCTGGAAAGTGAGCGTGGACGAAGGAAAACAAGGCTGTTGCATTATTTTAGATGGAAAGTCCCCAGCTGATCGCCAGTTGCTGAGCAACCGCATCAGGGGCCGGGGTTACATACCAAGGTGTATATAGTTTTAGTTTTGCACCAGAATGTTCTTCTCCTTTTCGTGAGACATCGGAGAAAATGCCAGAAAAACTAAGAGTTTTCTCCTCTGTCACCTTTTGCTGCACACTGCTGCTCAACTGGCTTAAAGAAGCAAACGTTCCCCCTTAAAGAGACAGTGTTGTGTGTTTTTCAGATGCATGGTTCTATTTTATAGCACGATCAGGTGACTATGTTAACTTCAGCTGTTATAAAAATGTTGTATATATCAAATATAAATATAATTTAACGCCTTGAAATTGGGGCTCTTTAGGAACCCCTGTTGCTTTAAGAACTCTGTCTCTTTCTGAAAATCCACCTTCAGAAAGTCATCACAACATCGCTCCTCTATTAACAATGTTTTCACCAACGTTGCACTGAGATGTAGCTCGTACAATGAGCTCAGCATGATGCGCAGTCTCACCAAGCGTTTGCTAATTGCTGCTGGCTAGTCTGAAGGAGCGGAGTGGGGTGAGTTAACTGCAGCTCCCAAAGCCCAAAGCTTGGCCCAACCAGGTGTTTTACACAGCTGAATGGTTGCCACGGGAGACGTAAAGGATTTCTCAAACATGCATCAGAGAATCAAGGCCAGGTGTTTTTGATGAGGTAATATCATCATAACATGTCGATTTTACCTAATACAGCCCCCTTTAATTACACAACAAACAAATTCAGCTGCTTAGAAATAGTTGCCCTGGTGTGAACTCTAAATATAACATTGTACATTTCAACTTAAAACAGCAGAATGAAAGCAAAGTGTGCAAATCCTTTGGTAAAGTCAAACCAAACGGATATCAGTCCAGGCCTGGTGCGTCTCCCGTCCAAGTGTCTCTTGTTTTGATGGCTAACAGTGCATCTAGCAGCCTCGTTGCCTGAGGGCGGACATTGCTGCACATTCTGGTTGTTCTTGATTTCTACATGTTTACATATCTTCAGGAAGAGGAGATAATAAAGCATATGTGGAACAAATGTCACGAACAAGATCAGACACGTATCAACACATAAACACACAATGATCAATATTTTGCTAGCTTGAGGCCGTTTCAGCTGTTATAACTACTGAACATTGGAATGTATTTCGAGCCGCGCTCCTCCAGCTAAGACTCATCATAACTTGATTTGTCACTAGAAGTGCACATCTTGAGTCATTTTTCATTCTATTAATTCATTGATGAAACCTGGACCTACAGAAAAAAAAAACAACATTAAATCATAATCTATTTACCTGAAAACCTTTTCAAAAGATGATCCGATATTTCAGCAACCAAGCCGTCCCGACCTTTGTAAGAACTCATCACGCTAAATCGATTTGAAGGCTTCAAGCTTTACCAGCCTTACTGCTTCAATTAATGGCTCTTTTCTTTCGTCCAACTAATTTTCCACCACTAATCAAAAGCTTGCGTTCAGCTCAGGGGCAGCGTTGCGTTAGTCCCTGCCAATGCACACTAAATATTTGATAGCGCTGTTGTGGATTCGCCGTAAGCATTGACGGGAGCAGACCGAACCTATAGCTCATCAATAATACATCCAGGGTGCTAAAGCCTGGCTTGTTTGGGTGAGATAATGCATTAGATGTTTTGGATAGAGATGCGGTGAAGCGAAGCAAAGGTATTTGAGATGTGATGGGACTGTCTGATTGCGGCGGCATAACCATGAGCTTCGCTCGTTCGCACCGGCGTCTCCCAGGAATACTGAGCGGCAGCTGAACCCGACCTTAAACGTGAATCTCAAGGAGAGTTATTTAGGGAGGATTCCTCAGGCCTGGACACATTAACCGGAGATAATCATTGGGGGGAGAGAGCGAGAAAGAGGCACCAAATGGCCGGTGGATCGACACATCAGAGAAGAGGCAGTGCAGTCAAGTTTGCATCAGCACCCAGAAAATGGGATTTATATTCAGTTTAGAGGCAAATAAACTGAACTCTAAACCTTCACAGGCTTATTTATTAGCTTGTATTGCAAGAATACTTGTGAGTATAGGCCATCGAAGCTTGTTTGAGGGAAAAGCATGTTAACATTTGCAAAACAAACCACAAAATCTGAATAAGATGATAATCTGACCCATATAACCATCAGTTATTCTTAAATTTCCCTAATAAGTCTTTTAAACCAATAAATAAAACTATTTCTGCATGTTTGACCTGTATTGGGACGAGCGGCTACCTCGGCTGAACAAGCCTGTCCGCGCACATGCTAGCATCAAGCACACCGCCAGCGTCAGCACGTGTGTGTTCGTCAGTAATCCCACTGCTTTTTACATAACGGCGCAGAGGATTAAAGTCATTATGTAGTGTTTTTAATGAGATTTCATTTCTCCTCTGGTTTCACTCCAGCAGCTACTGAAACATCCTGCTCCCAGAGAACGTCTTTGACAACAAGCACGCTTAATGCTATCCGTTTCCACCAGGCAGGCTTAATTATTAGAAGAAACACCGCTCTCTCTGCAATAAAGCGGATAAACACGGTTATTTAAATAATAGCTGGCTAAATTCAGTCATCCTTTCAGAGTCGCTGTTAGCGTTAGCTCTTGTGTGCCGCGTCTGGTTGGGATGTTTTCCCGCAGTTTTAGGAAGCTGCGTAAGATACGAAAGACTTCATGTCTAACCAGACTCAACTATTTAATTGCCCTCCACTTGATTTAACCACAACTTGAGCCTGTCTTTTTGGGGGATCTCCTGCAGGAGCCTGCAAAGCACAAAAGGCTCAAACTGGACTCTGTTTAGCATTTTCAGCTCAATTGAGCTTTAGAGTGGCACAAAGTGTCTTTTTTTTTCTCCTCCTCGGGATAATTGCAGTGCTTTGGCCAAGCAAATGAAGAATAACAAGGCTGAAAAGGTCCAACTGCTTCTAAACTAGTAGAAATGTGATGTTTTTGTATTTTCTTATCCACATACAAACTTTAAATAATCTTTCATTAATTTACTTTTGAAGTATGAAGAGAAAGTGAAATCTTTTGTTCTGTATTTATTCTTGAAGCGACTCAGAGCTAATTGTAGTTTTACAGGTCATATCTCTGATTGGCTCATGTACATTAAGATAGAGATTTTGAAGTCTCACCTAATTAGTTGTTAGATTTACGTGATTATTGATTAGGATGCTTTCCTTTCCATCGCTGACATTTCTGTCTTGCCTAAACGCAAACATAGGGTGTGTAAACGAAGTAAATTCCTCCTGACGTGGGAAAACACCTAAAGGCAACTTTTTTTTTTCCCCTTTTCTTTTTGTGCCTCTCAAACGCTTCCTCCACATACCGCACCATCTTCCCTCAAGAATAACTCAGATAGCGACTGCTACCCTCAGGTAATCCACGATTAGCAAGCACATGTCAGTCAGTGGAATTTACTAAACACATGAAACGCTGGGAGGGGATTTCTGCTCTTCTGTTGTTGCCGTCAAATGAAACGCCATTATATTTTTATATATAGGGTGCAACCATGACCACAATTAAAAGGTGATGACATATGTGCTTTTTCAGTGTTTTGGATTGAAACAGTAATGGCGCACAGCAACCTGTTTTTTGTTGTTGTTGTTGTCGTTGCTTTGCTGCGACAACTCAAATGTCTCGGGAACTGAAATCGACGACAAGACAGAAAAAAAAACAGAGCCGGCGCTTTAAGTGCATCCGCACGAGCCCACCTTTGACCCCCGGCCATTAACGGGACGATCCGAGACTCTGACAGAGGTCAGCTGCCTCATTCAGACCCGCTTCTTCCAAACCGAGACGCGCGCTAAGCGGGGTGATGAAAATCCCGCCGACAACATGACAGACACCGACGCATCGAGTCAAAACAATAGCTGACGATGAAATATGTGACGAGGCCCAAAAACAAACAGGAGATTATTCATGTTCTGACTGATGGATATGTATGAGGATTTACGGCTCCTTCCCCCCACCGCCCGCCCCCCGCTGAGCTCCAGCTTTGGCTCTAATTGAGGAAAAGATTAAATTTTGCTTCCAGAACTGAAGGCTCTCTCAAATATAGGCGCCGCCGTGAATACACACTTCAAAAATATTATTCCAGCAGCGGTCAGAACCTTCAGGAGCCGAGGGCTAATATTACTCCGAGCTGTGTGGGTCTGCCTTCACAGCCGCTGGGCGCGACTCGAACTGCAAGGAAGGGTCGACATCAGAGCCCACATCCTCGACGGAAATAATAATAATAAAAATAAAAAAAACTGAAGATTTCCCAGAAAAATTCAATTTCAGCTCATCTCGGGACGGGGCGGAGCCTGACCTGCTGCTCTGTTGATCGATATTCCCATGGATACAAACACGGATTGCGCAGTCTGCCGTTTCCATTCCTTCATCGCACATATCAGCAGTCAGAGCAGAAACCCGGGGCTCAGGGGAAGCAGAGAGTCTGACCTTCACCACGCAGAGAAGTTCTCTTGTTGTGTCGAAATAGATGTGAATGTCAAGGGCTGCTGGAGGAAAGAAAAACAAAGTCTGTGTAGAGGGGAAAAAAAAAGTATATATCCTGACTGAAAATAAAGCTGGTCGTTTATGCCAGTGTCTTACGTCAACAATCCAGAAGATATCTTTTCTACTATCAGCACGGTGCCGATTAACGATGGAATCCAGGGAGAGAAGGTTTTCTTATCTTTTAGGAAGGGATGAGCCGCTCGTTTAGGAAATCATGTGGAAATCAACAAACTGACCAACAAATCTGCCGGGCTTCCTTCCTGCGATCTTCCCGTCTGCACGAAGAGACCAATTTTGACATTTTCTTCAGGAAAGCTCTCTAATCTTTGCAGACAATGACCCAGGAAGGGAGGGATGCAGTGTAAACTTGGGACATGAGTGTTGGGACAATCCCTCAGCCTTCGCTCGTCATGTCACTCCGACGTTATTTAAAGAGATTTTTGTTTTAAAAACAACCTCAGGGATTGAGCTTTGTATACTCTGTGATCATTTGGGACGCTGTAATCCTAAAGCAAACTCTTTAAAGTAGAGGAAACACATCCTCCCTCTCTTTATATCAACACACACACACACACCCACACACATACACACACACACTCCTGTCATGACAAAGGAGAGGTCAGTGATTATCAGACTGACACTTACCTCACATGTCAGAGATCAGTGGGGGCACTGACAAGTGGACTCATCAGGAAAAAGGAAGCACAAACTACATCAAATCTAAATATTTAAACTAAAAGATAATGAACAATTCGTTCACACGGCCCAACAAGTTGTTGCCTAACGCTGGACTTCTGTTGAACAATCATTGTGCTGTAATCAACACTCACAAGTACAACTTTTTCATAGCTCTCTCGCTCATTAATCCAATCAGAAAAACCGGACAATTTTCCCTTTATCAGTTCTCAATGATCGACAGGGAAATGCCTTAAAATGAACATGCTCATTAAAATCCATTTGCATATTCATTCAAGCCTTTTGCCTCATTATGCTTCCTTGAACAGGTTAGGGTTGGTCTATGACACTAAATACTCAACATGTCCATACATTTCTTTTTGGCACAATCATGTAACTGCACATCTTTGAAAAGCAGAAGTTGTTCCTCCTGCACAAACAGCAAGAATTCAGCAACAAAACACTTGGACACCACAGTGGCCATCGAAAGTGTCTTAAGAGTCAGGAGTTTTTTTTTTTGAACAGCTCATTTTCCAGACACCAGAAAACTTTTAGCCAAAAACCGACTGAGTGTTTTTTTTGTTTTGTTGTTTTTTTAGTACTTGTGTTGTTTTTAGAAGCACTAGAGGCCCAAATGAAAGTACAAAAACATTCAACTTGTTAATTTTGCATAATGGGTCCGCTTTAAGTTCAGCCTAAATAAGACAACATTTGACAATGCCCTCTTTGACAGATAATTGGGGATAATCTCACGCTGTGGTCGTTTTCCGGGTGGAGAAAATGCTGAAGTATGCAGTTCTGTGTCCGTCTCCTGGCACCACGACGCTCCACAAAGCCGCCAGTCTGATGCTGAAGCTACTGAAACTGAAAGACTAAAAGTAGCATATCATCCTATATTATTTATTAAATGGATGCATTGGTGTAAACAGAGGAGGTGGCGTCTCACTCACATACGGTTGTTTGTGGTCTTGCATTAATATCCCTCTAAAAAGCAGTCAAGGAACTAAATCGGCATGCGCAAAGCCCTGCGGTTACTAACAACACTGAGGTTGCTCAGATGAATCCATGCTGTTGGTATGTGGTGTGTTAGCACACGCTAATATAGCTCTGTCAACATCTCCAGTGGGACTTTTCGAATTACCAAAGAGGAACAGTGGCAACTTATTTTGTGCTGGAAAGGACTTTTTGCCTCATTTGCCCCTCAGTCAGTCTGCTGTGTGCGCCGCAAACAACGCCGGATAAAACTAAAAACACGATGCAACGTGCAGAGAGCCCCTCAGAACTGCGATGACCTTAAAGGAGGAAACGACAGCAGCGGCGGCGGCGGTCTTGAAGTGACCGTCGGCGAAGCCAGGAAGCGCTGCTTTTATGGCAGCCGGGGTCACGGGGTGAAAAGCCGCTGCGATGGAAAGCGCCTCTGCTTGATGGCAAAATCTGGAGCAGCCACATGAAAGGGTCTCCGCTGGCCCAGGGAGAAGTTCTGCCTAATTCCACTGGTTACTATTACAGACGTCTGCTAAATCGGAGCCTAAGGAACACACAGACTGTTTTCTCACAGCGGCGGCACGCTAGGTTACGAGTTTAGTGGAATATCTGTGGGAAACCAGTCTGGAAAAGGTCCAACTTGTAGGAAGTCGTGTCAGTTTTAAAGAGTCTTACTTTAACAAATGTGGCCCTTTTTTATTTTTATTTTTTTATTTTTTATTTTTTTTCTGTTGGTAGTGAAATAATAAGCATTTAAGTACAGTAAAAAAAAAATAGCTGAAGAGAATTTTAGTTTCTTTTCTTCTTTTTTTTCAAACAGCAAATGGAAGAAAAAGGGCAAGGCAACCTTATAAAGTAAATTACTAGAGGCCCCCCTCCATCTTTTTAATGTCTCAGCTGTTGTTCGGGGAGCGAGGAGGGACTTTAATGTGAACGCTATAAAACAAGAGAGGGTGAAATTGGGGAAAAGAGTGACGGGCAAAACCCCCCAACGCAAATCCAGCAGGGCCCGGTGCAAAGTCTCACACTTTCCCAAAAAACCCTCCGTTACATTCAGAGCTTCGTGTTACCGAGAGGATCCAATCTGCTACGTTTCTAACACACACAAAAATAATAAGAATATTGTCACACAGCAGCATTATTTTCTACTTTTGGATCAGAGTCGGTCTGATTTATTCACAAATTTCCCCGACGAACTCCTACGCCGCGTTAACTTCTCTTCTTCTTTGGTCTCAGTGGAACTGAAAGCAGAGGAAGTGTCTCTCTTGGGGAATCTCTGCTGCAGCAGTGTAGTCTGGAAGAGCACAAGGATCTTTCTACATTTTTGTCATATTACACCTACAAACCGCCAGGTATTTTTCTTGCCATCTTATGTGATAGATCAAGATATTTTTTTTTAACAAATAAAAACCTTAATAAGGAGGGGAAGCTGTTAAATCTAAACGCTTCAAAACAAAACTGTCCAAATCCAGCCGGGCGACCGGGTTGTGTGATCCGATGAGAACAAAATTGAATATTAGTGTGGCTAAATGCAAGTGCAACACAAACTAGCGGTCTGCATTTATCATATTGTTAATCCCATATTGTGAAAATGAAGAAATTTAAGAAAGAAAAAATCTGTTATTGGTGTGAAATTAAGAAAGAAACAAACTAAGCTTATGATCAGAAATATAATTTTTGCTACTTATTTTTCTATGTCTTACTCCATCAACGCATCAATAATTGCCAGTAAATTACAAAATATGATACATTTACATTACTGTGTGCAGCTTAGTGATACTATTACCCTTCTTTTTTTTTTTTTTTAAAGTAAGTGACGTCCTGAAACAACCTATTTCATTACTCAGGTACAAATTGCTGTAAATGCTGTGCCATGCAGTCACAGCCATACAATTACCTAAAAATACAAGTAATTAACATACATGTTTCAATCATAATCCTCGCTGTTATCACTATACTAACACAAAATATTGCAATAAAATCCCTACTCCAATTTGCCCACCCCTGATCACCACTGGGAAACTCCAATCAGTCAGAAAGAGCTAAATGTGGGTCAGTCCAGAACCTGGTGGCGTTTCTTTGTGCTCTAGGTGAGAATGGTAACGCAGAGGAAGGCCTCAGGCCGACGTAAACACCCACTATTAGGAGGGACAAATTAAACTGGACGAAGGTAATGGGAATTAATCTGACTAGCCAGTCAGGCAGGATAGATAACTGATTTATTATTTTTTTTGTACACTTACAAAAGAGCTTGTTTTAAGAGGATTAGAACCGCGAGCTCATCTGTGTCTAAAGGTAAGACGCCACAGGTTCGCATGCAATGTCCCCACACGCACCCCGTAGAGTGTGACTGTGCGTTTTGGAGGTATTCCTAACGCGAAAACAGTTCATCTTAACATGCCAGCACACGTGTTGATCTGCTACTCCCCAATACTTCCTCCCAGCACAGATTAGGCAGCAGTCGGTACCCCAAGAACTGCCTCTCGGGTCGGCAGGCGGGCGAGACGGCGGCGGGATTTAACGCTCATCGGGGCTTATTTACTTAAGCACCAAATAACTTTAAGTGCAGCACATCTGCCTCTCGTGTCCTCATATTCTCCGAAGTAAAAGAAGAAGAAAAAAAGCAGCTAATCCCCGCTTTATGATAAGCTGTCGAGGAGTCCGGACTGTCTGCTATAGGGACCAACTCCAGGATTTAAGGTTTCAAAACCACCTCAAATTAAATTAAACACACACTGCTCCCTTTTAAGCCTAAGAGCTCTTAGACAACAGGAATATAAGTGGCTGTGGGCCGAGTCTGGGCTTCTTTTGGGTGACCCAGCCGGGCCACCGTAACTCATCCCTCACGCTCAGTCCTGCTCTGACCGCGTCCTTTCTTGCCCTGTTAGAAAGCAGGGCAAGAAAGGAAGCGACTGACCTCAGACGTCCCCAGACACTTCCCTGTTTCTGCCTCATGTCGGCTCTAAAACGCTCCCCTCTGCACGGGCTTGTTTGACTCGACCCGGAGCGCCCACTCAGTCCGACCCGAGCCTGACGTCCGACTCAGAGCTTGTGGCTTTCATTCCCGGCCTCCTTCACTGTTCCTGAAAACCAACAGTGGTCTCTTTTGCAGCTGTCCGCACTTGGATTTGGCCTGTTACAGTAAGTGTGTCTGAGCAAAACCAGATCTCTGCGTCAATGCCAACTCCACAACAGCAACCAGTGGAAAGTGAGGAAATCTGAAGCCTTTGCAGCTTGTTGGTGACTGTAGCTCACAGGAAGCCATGTTAGAAGTAGGCGGGATGAGCGGGTCAAACGATGCGCTGCAGGAATCTGTAATTTGTCAGAATTTATGATCAAATGTGATGCAGATTTTGTTTTTCTCCCCGCTAGCACCACGCTGAGATCTCCCAGCCTCGGTAAGCAGCAGCTTAACTCTCAAATAATTACAGTGTTTTGAAGCTGCTGCTCCCCTCCCTCATAAAGCGTGTCCCAAAGTCTCGACACAAAGCATATTGGCAGTAAATCTATCCAGAACCAGTTCAAAACAACCTCCGGTTTAAAAAAAGAAGAGAAAAAAAATAGGCATTGTGACTTTACTCTTTTGTGGTTCCTAAACCACCGAGTTCAACCGAGTTCACAGAAAACTCCGGACGGCAGCTCTAAAGATCGAAGTCATGGCGTCGCTGCCCAACACTGGTAGGTGCGATTTTCCCATCATTGTTGTGGCTCAGAATGGCCGTGCTCTCCAGAATGGTCACCGAGTGTCTCTGTGACAATGCTTCAGTGATCCCCACACACTACACTAAAGGCTGCTGGTACAAAGACCTTTTGACGCTGATGTTGTAATGATGGGGATGTGTGTGTGTGTGTGTGTGTGTGTGTGTGTGTGTGGGGGTGTGTGTGTGTGTGTGTGAGAGAATCACTCTGGCTCAGCTCTGCCAGCATTCAGCGTCCGCTTGCCACTGCAGCAGCCGGCCCCTCCCCTCACGCGTCCCATCATGCATTCAGCCACTCTTGAAATGCACTGGAGAGTCTTCAGTGTGTGCGCACTCATCCCTACTTAATTGACATTAAGATCTATGAGTCGGGGTAGGTGCTCCGGGTACCTGCTCCAGAGAGAAGTAGTAGGAGGCAGGTTGGGGAGAAACAAAAGAAATCGAAGCCACACACGTGCGCCCGTTTGGAGCTGGCTCTCACCGGCTAATTACTGCTGCAGCACTGCTCACGCTGCAGGAAGAAAAAAAAAAAAAAAACGCTTAAAGAGGAGGGGAAAATCCTGCAGATGATGTTTTGTGCATATTAGCTGCTGTTGGATACACGCGGCTGCCGGTAATCGCTCTGTGCGTGTTGGCCAGATCCACATGCTGCCCATGCATAATGCAAAAACGGTCCAGTGAGCGTTCAGGTGGTGGCGTTTGGCCGGCCCACGCCGCTGCGCACGGTCTCTCCGCACAAGGCCAAGTTGCTGCATCCATCATCTCCTCCACCTCCCTTTCACCCCACTTCTAGGGGAGGGGAGGTGGAGCGGGGGCACCGGCCACCCTTGAAGTCTGATTGGCCACCCTGCCTGGTCACCCCCACCTGAGCTGTCAGTCAGTTTGTTCATACCATATGAGCGCTTTATGACATAAATGATCCTTTTGCTGTCTTACAGCCGCCATTAACACATTTTTTTGGGTTCAAATTCGTGTTAAAAAAGTGAAACATTGCAAATTAATATTTACATGTAAATCCACGAGATTATAGCCGAGGGACTAATTTCCTTTTAGCCCCATTGGCAAGCTGCATGTGACGTTTAAGAAGACTAAGAAAAAGCAGCCTCAGACTACTGCACAGGAAAAAAAACTCTTCATAAAGAAGAAGAGGAGGTCAGTAAACAGTTGCTTCCATTTTAAGTTGCTAAAGAGCTGCATGCAGCTTAGCTATGCTGAAATAAACAGGATAAAATTAGCCTCTGTATCAAACAAATCTATTGCGTAGTAGCTAACAGATCCATGTGTTTTGTTTGGGTAAATAAATTGTTCAACCTTTGACCTGTTGTTGATTGTAATATAAGGCTAGTCCAGTATAGACTCGGTTTGATTGGGGACCAAAATTGCAACATTTATTAAATTTTTAGCTGCCGCCGTTCGCCTTCGCAATGCATGGAGTCAAACGATCCTAAATCTCTTCGCCCCCTTATTGGCCTGTGGTGGCGTTGAACCAAGAACTGCTGAAGAATACAACATAAAAAAAAAAAACCTCTGAAGGAGACATGAGCGCAACGTCCTTCATCTTTACAAAACCTAAACAAAAATGGAGCAGGGTCAGAGGTCTACTTTAGATGAAATAGCATTTTTAGAGCATCACCCTTGTGCCACTGCTTGGCCTTCCTGAAAAAAATAAATCTAGACACGCCCCTGTCCACCACACTCCCTGGCACTCCTCTCTGCTCCTGCTCTTTCCTCATCGCCTCCTCGTCCCTCGCTGACGTCCTGGGGAGCGGGGGTTTCCCCTCCACCGCAGAAGCGGGCTCATGATGCTTTTGGGGGCTTAATGAGGGCTTTCCTCTGATCAAAGCATGAGGAGGTGTAAGGAAATTGGAGGACAAATTTGCTCCTGTAGAGCGGCCAGTGACTCATCCTCCACTGAGGAGGGTTTTGTTTTTCTGTGACTGAGTGGTGCTCAGAGATCTTAAGATTAGACAGCATTCTCGGCGTGGCTGAAACCGTCTCGATAAAATGACCGTCCAGACGCCCGACGCTTTGCTAAGGCGCGGTTCAGTCGACGGACCGGGACCCGAAGCCTTCAGGATGATGAGCTGATGACATGCAGCTGCTCAAAGTGTGCAGGTTTTCCAGAGTGTCTGACTGACGTTTCTTGGTTCTGCCAGACCCTGCAGTGGAGAAACCCTCCAACTACAGCACGAGTTCAGTCAGGATAATCCAACCTCTGGATGGATTTTTTTTTTTCTTTTGAGGCCCCCCGACCACAATTTAAGAATAAATTAGGACAAAATTAAACCAAAACCTTCAAGATAACAGTTGTATATTTAAATATTATCAATCAAATCAAAGCCATTTGCATCTGTACACTTGCAAATGACAACAATGTGAAAATATGTTTGATTTTATTTTATTTTAAGGAGCCCTCACTAAATGCAGAGAGAGCTACTGATTATTATTATTTTAACCATTTGTTAAAGGGGCTTCTTCAATACATTTTGCCACACTTGTTTGGACATTCTTTATTTTAATAAGTCCCAAAATGAAAATGAGTTCGACACCGCTGACACTACAAACACGCTGAGGTATCTGGTCAGGGGAGAAAAAACATCATGATTTTTCACCCACATGCAAAGTGCTGGAAAAGTAACTCAACACGTCAACCCGAATAAACCGTCCCCTCTATTGTGGTGGCAGTATGATGCTGTGGGAATGTTTTCTTGTTATTGTTGTTGTTGGGGAGAAGGATTATATGCTACACTGGATTTGGAACATACAGCCAGAGTTACCATGAAATGGGGTTACCCCAAAGCATATCCACGTGTCACATTGGCCCAGTCAAAGTTCGGACCTCGATTCCATTGAAACTCTGTGGCAAGGCATGAAAATTAGTCCTTCACATTCATTGTTCCGTCCAGTTTGGCTGGCCTTGAACTATTCCGTGAAGAGAAACGGACCAAAAATCCCATTTCTAAATGTCTGTGTCGTGTCTATCACATCGAATCTGAACAAACACATCAGCGTTTGTAAATGGCTGTAAGAAAGACAAAATGTCCAAAAGGCACCACATAAATGTGTAATGTGGTAAGTTAATTCCATGGATACACAATTCCGGTTAATAAGTCAGTGAATAATATGTTTCCACTTCAACCAGGGGAGAGTGCCTTTGCACAGAACAGCCATGCACTGGTGCTGCAGCAGTATTTTTAACCCATTCAGTGCCACGCTTCACCAATCAGAGGCATTAACATTCAACCCAACAACATCAGCAAATTACTGTCCATGCAGTGAGTGGGAAATCTGGTGTAAAGTATAACAACAAAGGCAAACAATTCGCAATGTGTCTGCCCTGAGAAGTTCATTCTGAACTCTTATAAAAGTAAGAAAATCCACTAAACTTGAGGAGGACAGGCCGAATGTATAGAAGCATCAAATCATCTTTCATGTCTCCAAGAAACAAACGGGGAACATGATTTACTGTCATGCTGCCGGCGGATGAAACTGGTCTGAAAGATGAGCCCACACACACACACACACACACAACACACACACACACACGGACACCCACACACAGCGGCTCCTAACGGTGTGAAAGCATGCAGTCGGGATCGTGGGCGGTCGGAGAAGCTGATCGCCTTAATTGATCGATTTTCAATCATCCGACATCCCGTTTGTCGCGAAAAGAAATCTTTACTCCCGGACGTTTTGTTGGGCGATAAGGAGGGCGCGTGTCTGTCTGATTCAATCAACCACTTTGCAGCCACAAGACAGGCACCAAAACAGGGGATGGCCCATTGTTCCGCCCGTCTCCGCTGAGGTGAAGCTGGTTGCGCACGGAGAGCCGCTCGCTGACCAATTAGAGCGCAATCACTATAGCGAATAAACTAAAACAAAATAAAGAAAGAAAAAAAATCCACTGCCTTCACATAAGGGAAACCTGATGCAAACCCAATCTCATATCCTAAGTGTCTATTTAAAAAAAAAAAAGAAGTAATAAATCAGATCTCTTACCAGCCACCGTGGATCTGTCCATGTAATTGAGGACGTTCCCGAAGCTGAGGATCCCGGCGGCGATAGCCGGTGTGCGGTACCGGAGAAGCGCGGCGCAGAATTTCTGGCCCGGCTTGCAGGAGCGCAGGTCCGGGCTGGTCTTCAGTCCGGGGCTCATGCTGCCCGACAGCGTGCGCACCTCGTCCGAGCTGCAGCTGCCCTCGATCTCGCACCCGTCGCTCTCCACGCACATGACTTTCTGGCACGGGAGATCCAGCGGAGAGACGCGAAGAGTGTGAGGGAAGAAGAAGGTGTGAAGAAAATAATAATAATAATAATAATAAATGAAAAAAAAAATAGTTAAGCAAGGCAGAGCGAACTGGGTCACTGGGTTCGGCTGAGATCAGATGTTGTCTTCGTGAGAGAAGCGCAGGATCGCGTCCGGATCATATTTTTCTGGCTGTGGAAGGTGACTGACGGCTGATCGCTCCTTAGTTTCTCTCTCCGTCTCTCTCTCTCTCTCGGGCAAAGCGCTGTAGTGGAGGGGTGTGGCCCGGCTCTGATGACTCCTCCCCCCTCCGATCTGGCTGCGGATGGTGTTGCACCTGATTCCCGGGGATGCTGCTGGGACATCGGCATGACAGTGGTAAGGTTTTTCTCAGGCAGTGTTACAACCCGGAAGTCATTTCATTTTTTTTAATCCTCTGCTAGAAACCCCACACCGTTTATTACAATTAAATGCTGGGTTTTTTTAATGCCTCCAGGTTTTTTTTTTTATTATTATTATTAGCAGGCTGCAGGATAACTGGTCACAGGTATCAACGGAGGTGCGACTCTGTAAATTAGAATTTCACAAAAACGCCTCAAAATAAGAAACGTGTTTATAGTGAAAAAGCATTCGGCCCCTTCCTGGCCTGTTCACGTGTTTTTTTTGGGGGAGGGGGGTTTGTTGTTGTTTTTTGGGGGTTTTTTTGTTTATCAGACAAAAAAACCTGGGTTTGCAAAATTCAGTTGTCAAATGATGATTTCATTTTAGAAATGACTTTGATTAGGCCATTCCAAAACCCTTTTTTTTGTCTTTTATTTATAGCATGTCAATTCGATTTTAGTAAAAAAAAAAAAAATTGACAAAACCACTCTAACACCTTTTTTTTTGTATTATTGATTACTAGTTTAATAATCCACCTCTCTTCATATATTAAACCACAATTTAAATCAATAAATCAATCAGCTTTATTTTTACGCCATGCCAACTTTATGTCGACGCACAATAAATATAAAAATAGCACGATTAATAATAAATACTTTCAAATATTACATTATATAAATTTGAAGGCGCATCAGGTTATCTTTATCTGATATTAAAAACAGTTTTCTGGATTTGAAACATTTAAGTGTAACAACAAAAGCAAGAACACGTCTGTCAGGATCTTTTTCACGACCCTGTTGTGTTCAGGATGAGATATATTGACAAAATGTTGCTGATTGATTCAGCTGACATATGTATCCACTCTTTTTCCCCATATCGTGAAAAACTCCCACAGGCCTGAACAGCTCACCAGTCCACATCAGAACAAGTTGAAACTAGTGTGTTTGTCTCTCTCTTTTTAAAAATGCTAATTATGTCAACTTTTGCAAACAATTTTGCTTGATTTAAACGCAAATACTATGAATGGCTAATATTTATTCCCCCTTAAAATTTATAAATACATTTTGTCTCTGTGTCTTGAGCAAAGGTACAACCATTTTTAGTTTACTGGTGGAGTCCCAGGGGCGGTTCTAGGACTAGTTTTGGCCCTTGCTGAGGCCCCTTTTCCAAAGGCAGAGTGGGTAATCGGGAGAATCGGGAGGATTCCCAGCGGGCCGACCTATTTGTGGACCGGTTGGCATTGGGGAAAAAATTATGGCAGTTGAACATGTATCCTAGCAGTGGTGTTTTCTCTGATTTGATCTGCCCCTTTAAAAGGTGGAACCGGCATTTTGGGAGCGACAGTTTGATGAAAAACACCCCTGAAAAGTTCACAGTTGGTTGAGTCCACTTTATATTGCAACATGGACCAAAAGTGTCGGTGGAGTGGACGAGCAGGCAAAGAAATGACTGGACTGGGTGTTCCTATTTTATAGGACAGACGTCCACGCGTACATTTTACCTTACAAAGAACATAGCCTTGCTTGGAGCAGAATCTAACAAAACATCAAAGAGAACCACATGCGAATACGATCAAGTTACCAGCACCAAATAAAAAACAAGGGATTGGATCCTCCTGAGCGGTAGGGCTGATGGGAGATGAGATCATTCCTCATTCAGCTCTAAACATCACTGCTGGGTCACAAAGTGGATTAAAATGAAGGCTCCATCTAGATCAGAGACAAAGCAGTAAAAAGCGCCGTGGAATACCATTAATGTACGATTACTTTCCCCATGAAAAGCTGGGATCCACAGCTTGTCTGGCGCGCGTAAATAAGTGTTAGCACATGCTAAAAGACCGGGCGAAGCATCAGTTTAAAGCCTGCAGTGACTGAGTTTGGGGTTTTTTTCTCGCTCAGACAGAAGTACAGCTGACAAGTACGTTCTTTATAGTCTACATTAGAAGGCTGTAAACGACCCCTGTGAAAACCATCCAGTTCACTGTTGTGTTAAGGATCGTGCAGTTTTTCTTAAAACCCGTTCTAGGTGATGTTTTTAGATCTTCCTAGTGACATTCACGACAGTCTAAGGAATACCTTAATAAGGCTCCATTATGTTGTTATCTATTCCTGCATTTATGTTCAAGCTAAAATCAAACCTTCAACATCCCATTTATTTTTATGTCTGCTACATCCACGGGTGGAGCCAGTCTACGAGTCCAGAGCTAAAACCAGCGTATCACAATGTTTCCAATTTACTAGTGGAATCAGGACTGCTTATCAACTTCAATATCCTGGTTGTCTGTGGGATTTCCTGCACAGCTCGCATTGCAAAGCTGTTTGCACAAAAGATAAAGAGCATCTGCAGAGAGTGATCAGATCAACAAACGCAGCGGGGTCAATGGGTCGAGAAAGAAGCCGGACAAATACTGGCGCCGAAAACTGAATTTGTCTTTGGTTCTTGAAAGGGTTGCGCCTAAGAGAAAAATGGTTAAAAAAAAAAAAAAAAACTAGCAAAAACGATAAGTAATTCTTAAATGTTGACATTTTTTTAAACTAAAGTTGATTAATTTTATTATTAAAAAAGACCAAAGCAAATATAGCACAAGAAGAAGTGAGGAAATTTGTGGTTGGTAGACATTTGTTTTGGGCAATAAATCTCATACAATTGAAAAGCCTGTTTATCTTCCTTAGATAAGAAGCATGAATTTGTGGGTTCAGCAGCTAAGTTGAGATTGATTTTGGGTGGAGGAAGTGTGATGATGTGGAGTGCCACTCCTTTCATTAATAATAATAATAATAATAAACCAGGGTTACCACCACTGGAGCAATCCCATGCCTCCGTTCTTAGGAACCAAAGCCTATCCTCCAAGATTAACCAAAGGTTGCCATTTTCTCCAAAGTGGAGAAGACGGCAAGGCCTGACCTCAAACGCCACCTGTTGAGGATTTTGACCTCTGCTGCTGGATTTGCTTACTTGACCACTGCAGGGCTTCGGTCAGAAAGCACGCTGGCCATCAGATGTTTAAATGGGTTTACTCAGGAACTGTCACTTACAACGGTGCACATGCGGTGGAGAAAAATACTGAAACGGAGTTCCAGCTTACTGCTGCGATAATATAAATCCAAAAATGAACTTGCAAATGAGTAAATAAACCTAAAACATCAGCCAAACATTCATTTTGTAAAGTGCTGTTGAAATTTGAATGATGCAGAAAAGTACGTGGAATCAATCTGGCTCTAACTGCTCAAATCTCAAGACCGACAGTTAAATATAAAGAGAGTTTCGACACTAAATCACAACCATTAAGAGTAAAATAGACATTGAACAATTATATAAACATGCCAGCAACTGAGCAACGCTGTCAGAAGCGATAATTAACATTAGTTTATGTAACATCACCAATATCACTACTCACACCATCAATGGCTGCCGCGCCGCTTCAAACGGACCAACTGACAAACGTCAAGAAAAGAAGCCTCCTTCAAAATAAGAGGAAGCAATTCAAAATAAAAGCACGGACACGGTAGAAGAGTGCTCGAAGAGTTCCTTACGGCCACTCGGCACTTCCGGGATCAGACTGGGCGCGCTGTTTGACGCACGGCCATGCTGGCTGACGTGCGTCAAAAAGATGGGACGTACCCCCACAGCAGCGCGCGCGACTTTACGCTGGCGGGCTTCTGGCTCTTCCGTGTATTACAGAGATCCCTGTTTGCTAAACGAATAAATTGTTGTCAGCCAGCTTCAAACCTCAATTATCCCCCCTCAAAAAAACAAGCGACACAAAACAAGAGTCAACAGCAGAAGAAGCTGGTTAGAATTGGCAGAGAGGATTTGACAAGGTTTTCATTGGCACGAGCCACGCGCTCTGCTGCTCAACCAACAAGTACAATTCTCTTATAAATGTGGCACCGTTTAAAGAGAAATAAAAAGGCTTTCCAAGGGTGTGAGACTTGCTGCCAAAGAAGCGTTGTTAAGGGAGACGCACATCAGGAGTTGTTGCGAGGCATCTCGCCATCAACGTGTGTCTCTTGGAGCCTGTTGTGCTGCTGAGGCAGGGCAGGTCGATGGACGCCGGCCTCGGAGAGTTTCATCAAATGCATTAATGTTTTCCGAGCGGAACAAGGTTCCAAAAGTGCATTGGAAAGGCTGACCAGATGCTTTGGATATGTAGCTGGTGACGCTGCTATTTCCAACAAATAAATAAATGTACTTGTCTCTGCGAAGCTTAGTTACATTTTCATTATTGTTTTTGTTTTGACCTAAATTTAAGACACAATGTCTCATTTAAAACAAAAAAAAAATTATTAATCGAATAAAAGCATGTAACTTTTGCATAATATCCAGGATGTTATAATAATACATTTATAATTTATAAGTCCAGAATCTTCTTCCTTAGAATGCACGTCAGACTTTAAATACTTTAAGACATAAAAAACAAAAAAGAAAATCTTAAATACACATTTTTAAATCTAACACGGTGGCATAAATCTTTTCCCACAGAAAGATTTACGTCGTCGTCTGCATCAGGGATAAGAAGCTCGAATAACTTACCACCAGCTGAGCCTGGATAAAACTTAAAATCCTGATTCAACATAGAAACTTTCTGAATCACAAGTCTCATGACAGTTCTGAACTTCAATACATTTATATTTAATCACAACGCAACCGCTATAAACACGTATTGTCATCGTCACACACAACGAATAAGAAGACCGGCTGACTGACTCTTTGGTTAAATTTGTTACTAAGAAAATTTTTTGAAGTTAAACTCTCAAGCTGATATGCATAATTAAAATAAATAATTCTACTGGTTAATATATCATGTGATAGTGCAAGAGGGCTGAGCCTTTCAATAGAACGACAAGTGGACAATGGATGGATTGTAATTGTCTTCTTACAGAACAATGTTTTGGGGTTCCTGTATTGCATTAGCGAGGAGCCAGCACATCTCCTCTCAAGGATTTCTTGAATAGTTGCCCCCCCAAAAAAAGCAATCCGTAAACCCCAACTCATGACGCTGAACTGGAAGGTGTGACTGACAGAACGAACACAAAACACCGTAGATTTATAGCCATCTTGCTCGATTTTGCTGAAAGGCGGAAGGTATGTCTGACTGTGTGACAGCCATCCCAAGGATGTTTCTTGCCATTGCCCCCAAAAATGAGCCTTGCTCAACTAGTTAACCCAGTCGAAAGCAAATGGAAGCATGATAAAGAGAAAGATGTAAGGAAAAGGAGAGACAAAAAAGGGGAGAGAGGCTGAACGCTGGCATCAGAAAGCTGGTCGGCTGGGTGCCTCTGACTGGCTGCAGGAGCTTGGCATTCAGAGGATATCAGGGCTGAATTTGGAATGCATTAGCATGCACAGAGTGAGTCTGCATCGTTTGATTTAGATTAGACTGAAAAACCTCTGTCTACAGAATCTGCACTATTCCTGTGTTTCAACAATCACACGCTCACGTCCCAAACATGTTGGCTCGTGAAATCTCTTCCCTTTGGATCTGTGAATTATACCACGAAAAGTGCATCCTGAACCCGATCGAGGCTTCCAGACAACAATCCTGTAACCAAGAAAATAAGAGAACGCAGAAAGAGAGTAGACAGGGTTGAAGCGGCTGGTGGCTTATAGGAGGGAGCCGTGGTTGTGTCTCCCTCTGTGAAGCCCCCCCCTGCCACCCTCCGACCCCCAACACAACACTTTCTTTGGCTTGTGTTTGATATGCTGCTCATGTCGGTGGGATCCTGTTTGCTTTTCCATGGCGTAGAATAGCTTCGGTGGGCCCAGGCCTGTCTCTCCCTCTATATTCTTCCCTGTGGCTCAGAGGCACCGAGTCGCAGCGCCGGCCTTCCTTCCTGTCTCTGCGCAGGGCCCAGGCCTGCAGCGCAGGATGGGAGATAACCTGCTAATCGCTGGCCGGGTGCAGCGCCTGAAAACCGTGATAAAAGTCCGCCTTCTTCTGCCAGTAAAGTTTAAATGTCCCACTAGCCACGTGTGTCTGTCAGCTGCGTGTCTATCAGCTGCTCCTCCGGTCTGCACCACTTCCAGCCCACAGAAACCTCCAGATCTTTTTAAATTTTGTTTTCCTTTTAGGGAACAGCTAATGGTTAAACAAAGCAAATATACAGACTCTGCTTTTTTTATTTTAACACTAGCAGGGTGTCTCGTTCTTCTTAAACTATTTTCTGGTTGATATTTTTAATCATAAATCTGAAAAAAAAAACAAACAAAAAAACAAGTGGACTGAGAGGAAATATAACATCGTCAAAATATCGAAATATGTAGCCCTCCTATTGTCTCTATCAGCCGTGTTTATGAGCATAGACGTTTTTCCTTCCTGTACCAAGAAGCAGCATTCTCTTGGAACATTGTGTACGTTTGAGGTCCACAAGGAGAGATCCGAGGACTCCGTCTCCACCCTCGATGACGGGAAAATCACCATCAGTTGGGCTTTTAACCACCCCACTTTAGGTCTGTGGCATACGCGCTGCAAAAACACAAAATCTTGCCAAGTAATTTGGTCTAGTCTCTAGTGTAAATACCTTGGGGCCGAGATTTGTTTGTAGGTTGATGGTGGATCCAAATGCAGAACAACGAAGGTGTGCAGGTGATGTTTAATGAAAAAATAAGGGACTAAAAAAAAATCGTACAAAATCCACAGGAGGCCAGAGCAGAAAACAAGTAATAAAATAGATTCAAGGAAATGTAGACAAGGAGCAACAGAGCCGAACGGGGAGTAACTAGAGGAACCAGCAAGGAGTGACCGAAGAAGTGGAGCTTAAGTACTGCGGAAATGAAGAACCGTGGCTAATGGCAAACAGGTTGCAGGTGTCAGTGGAGAGAGCAGACAGCAGACGGAGGAGAGAAAGAGAAAACGACGGGGGGCGAGGGAGCAAACACTGGGGACTGGGAAATAGATCTAACATAATGAGTAACTGGACCTACAAGGCATGGTGAGCTAGAATACCAGAGAAATGAGAGCATTGAAGAAAAACAGGGACAAAACTGATCTGAGCAAAATAAGAAACACAAAATACTGAAACTAGAATAACCAAGTAAGCCAAAGTAAAACAAAAACACAGCTGATCTAAATACAAAAGAGGAACTAAGCTACACAGAAATAAACAAAACCCCAAACCCAACCAAAAATCACAGGATCCTAACACTCGTCACACTTGAAATAAGACAAAATGAACTTCAGGAAGATGCAAGAGCTTGCTTTAAGTCAATAATTCCTTAATATTGATGAAAAAAATACTTGACCCATTGGCAGACTCTTCCACTTATAACAAGACATTTTTCCTATTGTTTTAAGTGAAATAATCTGCCAATGAAATGAGGACGTTTTCATCAATATTATGTAATATTGACTTATTATTATTTCTTATTTCAAGTGCACTAAGATATTTGCTTGAGAAATGTGGCCAAAAACACTTGGTACGTCATCGTGTTTTTGCAGCGTAAGAACATGGGAGCTTTACGTCACATTGGGTTTCCTCTAGATCTGACTGTGGTAACTCCTCTGTCACATGGAGCCTGCCAGGGACTTCTGTTGGATGACACTATTATATTCATAAAGTGCTTTTGGTTTTTCTCTCTGTTGTGGATTGACTTTGAGTCTCTTTTGGTTCAGCTGAGAAGCGCCTTATGCAGCTGCAGGCCGACGGGAGATGTAAAGAAAATCCTGTGTCATAAATCAGTCACGTTTTTCCATAACCAGAATGTTTACACATACTGTGGTTGGGCTCACCAACATTATTTCTATTTGTCAAATGGCAGTAGAAGAGGCAAATCTTTTTTTTTTTCTTTCCAAGATCTTTTTATTATGATCATTTTCTTTAAATTCTTAAGTTTGCAGTCTTTACTTCCTAAGTATTTGACAGCTTTATGACTTGGATTGACGTTTTCTTCTGCAGCTTCGTCACCAGGTCAGTAGATAGCCTTGAACACTTTTCCAGGTGAAATTATTTCACTAAATCATGCCTTATGGTGGCCTCTTCAAAACACTGACTTTGTTGTCCTAAAATCACTAATTTTACGATGTGCTTTTTTCTCATTAAATACCTGCTGCGCTTCAGTTTATTAAGAGTTTGAGTCAGAAAATGTGCCTAAAAGCGATGATATGGTAGAAATATTCACTGGCGCACAGAGTGTAAGCAAACTTCTGAATTTGAAGAAAGTAATAGAACAAGCTCTCTAATTATTCTGCAATTTTAGAAAATAGAATCATTTTTAATAACCGTTCTTAGACAGGAAAGGTTTGATTTGATTTAATTTTAATTTAAGGAGTTGTGTGTGTTTAATCTGGTTTAAACTGAATATGTTTACGTTCCAAAAAAGGGAGAATAAAAGCAAAGTGAATGTCCTGCTCACTATCGATAAGCCTTCGACTCGTCTCATGACTCAGCTGTTATCTTCACATATGCAGGAGGCGCAGCGAGAGCATTTCACCCTCCTCGATGTGGGGTCTTTTTACTCGATCGGCTCTGTGTCTGTTCCCCCTCCCCTGCGTTTGTTTTTGGAGCCGGAGCCGTCTAGGCCTTGCCAGGTCTTGAGGTGAAGGACTGACTATCCTGACCTTTCTGCGCCCGTCGTGACCTGGTGACCGTCTGTGCCATCACCCGGGAGTTTTTGGGAGCAACTGCACACAACGGCCTTGGCATTTGGCCGCCAAGGTTTGGAACAGATCCGACGAGATGTCTCCGAATCGGAGGGGGTGCAGGAGCTGAATATCTAAATTTATAATGGTCAGGGCCATCTTCTGTCTGTTTCTTTAATTATTTATCAGACATTGTCATCCAGACTGGGTGCCTCAGCCCTGGATCATCTGTCTCTGTTGATCGCTGCATGACGTAAAGCTGGCCCATGCAATGGGAACGCTGAACACACAAGCTCCCATCGTGGGCTTTGCAAAACTTTTCACACCTTTTGAGCTTTTGTCACCTTGTCACATTACAGCCCCAACCTTCGATGAATGACAATAAAGTTGTGCCTTATTGTGAAGTGAACGGGAAATCATACGTCCAGATTGCCTTCAGAAGTCATCATCAGTAAACGGTCCACCTGTGCGTAACACAATCTCAGTAACAACGCAGCTGTTCTGTGACGGCCTCAGAGGTTTGGTATGGGTGTCGGGACACCAACACAGAACATCATGCACAGCATCAGCCCAGTGGAAAAACTACAGCGGAGGCATCATGCTGTGGTTCCGCAGCAAAAGCGTCAATGAAATGGTTTACATAGAAAGTCCTAGTTAAAGTACAGGCCGCGAATAATGCCTTCACTTTGTGTCTGTGACATACTTTAATATTGATGCTTCTCCTTCAATCTGACTGACCTTGAACTATTTGTAAGTAAGTATGTGCGCATTTATACTGCTACAGAAAATTGATTTGGTGTAAATGTGCATGCATGTCAGCATGGTGACCTTAATTAATCGTCAACAACTGTAGAACATGCTTGAATTAAAAGAAAAACAAAACAATAATCTTCCATATTCCTGTTCTGATTACCACTAACAATTTCTAAATGTTGTCAAGTCTAAATACTACTCAACTCTCCAGTCACACATTTTTTCTAGTCATCTGTTAACTACACCCAAACTGTGGGCTTTCTGCAGTTGTCACCGCTGGATTACTTCAATATGATGGAACCTTCTACCTATTTTTTGCTCGTGAATTCCAGTAATACACAGCTGCAGAAGTATCATCATCTTCATGACATGCTGGAAATGTCAGATGATGTAATTGTCCAAGTAAATGACAGCGCGGAGGGAGGAAGAGGGCCCTTCTTCCACGTGACGTCAGGGCCCCTGCAGCAGTTTGCCTGCGATAAGGGCGGAGAGCAACTTCACATCCACAAATGTGGTTTGACTCCTCTTATCACCGTTCTGTGGAAGGGTGAGGGCAGCACAAACCCGGTGCCGATACGTTGTCTCTTCCCCGACAGCGAAGTTCTCGCGTTGTTCACGAGCCATTTCTGGTCATTGAGGATATCACCAACGCATTCTGATTGAGGACGACTCCCACGCTGCTCCGTCGAGTGATTGCGTCCCCGTCCCTGAATAAATACCAATAGGGCAGGATCAGGCTCCCTTGCCTCGCTCCCGGCTCCATCACTCGTCCAGGCTTGTGCAATTTATTAGCCATTGTGACAGTTTCCTGTAAGAGCTGGGCTCAGCGTGACGGAAAAGGAGAGGTATGCAGATAAAGCGCTCCGAAGCACGGATCACAATGGCCATTGTGTTTTAAGATACAGGTCAATCTCCATAATATTTTCCACATACCTTTTAGGGTGCGTGCGTGTGCGTTCTTGCTTGTTGTTCAGGACGTGGTGCCCAGTTATTTCCCCTGGTGTACGGAGCAAACTCATGGCTTCTTGGAAAATTACAAGCTGCAGGCTGAGAAGCTGGAAAACAAAAGGAAATACTTTTGAGCTCCACAATAGCAAAAAAAAAAAAAAAAATCAGGTTAAGTGAACTGCTCTAATCAGGAATGTTTGGATGGAAAGATCATAAATTATTCGGCATGAGACCCCCCACCCGCCCACGAGCACACAGCATTGAAATTACTAGCTGAGAGTGATAGGGACAATGACCTTTGACCTCCCAGGTTATTTCGCCCCCACACACACAATGCATGACATGCAGCTGTTGGAGCGAGAGATTCTGCAGTCGCGCTCGAGGGGCTGATTGACAGGCAGCTGTCACACCGACGTATGGAAATGTGCTCC
Source organism: Poeciliopsis retropinna (assembly GCA_010277075.1). Lineage (NCBI taxonomy): Eukaryota > Metazoa > Chordata > Actinopteri > Cyprinodontiformes > Poeciliidae > Poeciliopsis > Poeciliopsis retropinna. The sequence continues at coordinate 185,181 of VMRM01000024.1, forward strand.
CGTATTCCTTGATCCGTGGGAGACTTTATCAAGAGCAGCCAATAATGGATGCCAGCTCAGAATCACCGTCAGTATTTGGAAGTTAAGAGATGTGAAACGTTGGTTGGTTTTAACTTTGGGACCAATTTGTAGTTCAGGACTATTGAGGGCTAAAAGTACCACAGTTCAATAAACTGTGGTACTGATCATCTAAGTTCATCTACTGAGACGATCAGTCGATAAACTGATCATCTAAATCAAACTGTACATTTATGCATAAATAAATTTATGCATTTATTTATGCATAAATAGCTTCATGCATCATTTTTTAAATGTTTTCAAAAAAAGGAGATTTGCGATGTCACAAAGCTGTAGGTACAAGTTGCAGTATATAATTTTCCTTAAAAAAAACCCTTTTTGTTTGTTTTATTTTACATACTACTTGGACTATTTCTGAGTTATTATCGCGGGTAATAAGTCGTCTGACAGTTTTGATTGTGTCTCTCTGTTCGTAGTCTGAATGGTTTAAACGGCTTATTTCAGCGCCGTTCCATCTTAACCTTAACAGACATAAACATGCAGTAAATAAAATAGTCCAAATCAGGACGTATTTTTATTTCTTTCCTACTTACGGAACATTTCTGTTTATATCATAGGTTTTCGGTGCCTTTCTATTCTAAAGAAAAAGATATAAAACTTCAGATATTTCACAATGAGATATTAGCATCCATGGAAAAAACTCACATAACCTTCTATTAAAGCAGTACTCAATTACGCTGCATGAACTAATCAGTACAGTATTGCGAGGTAACGCAAAAGAAAAATATTTCCCCCATCTCCCCTACAGGGCTCCGTAGATGACAGAGTCTCTCTTTTTTTTTCTCCAATTTTTAAAACCTCCAGTGATGCTTCTGTTTCTTAGCTCATCTGGAACATGACACATCACTGAATCAAACATTGCTTTATTTAGCTGAATATGTTTTCACTGGTCTCTCTATTTTAGGAAGTGGTTCTACTCCTTCTGAAATCTTCCTCTATGACTAACGGATGAGGCTCCTAGTTCCTGAGGAGTATTTCTGAATGTTTTGAAGAGGTTTTCTCCGTGGATGACCCTCTTCGCTATTGTTGCGATTATTCAGGCCTTCTTATGTTGCACACTTTTGTTTTCTCACCGCAGCTCTGCCTTGTACGTAAATATATTGATCGTCACAGTACATCTGCATTTGGGATTTTCTGCCAAATCTACAGCAGAGGTTTCAGTAAACCCACTGGGTCAACATGAGGCATTGTTTTCTACTCAAATGCAGCAGCGCCATCTAGTGGACAAAACATTTCACATTCAATTTACCAGTTTACCAGATTAACCTTCTACTGAAAAACTGAGAAAAGAAATTTCCAGGCCTCCACAGTGGATATGACAGAAATATCCAAAATACATTTACTAAAAGAAATATTTGTGTGTATTACCAAAAAAAAAAAAAACAACAACAACTGAACAGCAGAAAACAACCGAACACGTCATGGCTTAAAGAATAGTTTTATTCATGTTTTTAAAACACACACAAAAAATGTATTTGCATAAAAAATAATTACACTTATTTTTCAAGTATCCTGGGCAGCACCTGAAAGTGGGAGGCGACTTTTGGGACGATTAGATGTGAGAGCAGCAGTCGTTCCACTGTGCAGCAGGAACAGGCACAAAGTTGCGCGCACGCACACACACGCATATGCATACACACACACACGCGAATAACCTTTGCTGCCAACGTGTGAAACAATTATAAAAAGAAGTCAAAATTTAAGGCAAAGTTCGTTAATGGACTAATTTCTTCATTAATTTTTTTTTTTTTTTTTACACCTTACTCTTGTTGCTCAGCTCCATAGAGGAATCCGGTGTTGGGCCATTCTGTGGTTGAAGGCCTGCAGATAACACAAACACAACATTTACACAGTTATAATTCTCAGTTTTGCGTTACGCACACGCAGTTAGAGTGTAAAAAAACCTTTTGAAGTCAAGTTTTTAATATTTGCTTCCACGAAAACACGTCCTTGCAATGTTGCAACCAGTCTTGGGCAACAGTTTCCCTGAACCAAATTTTTTCTTGAGAAAATGACTTGACTTATTTTAAGACTCCTCCTCCTCGCTTCGACCCTTTTTTTCCTGAGCAGACGGTGTAGAAACGTAGCAGCAGGACATTTGTGACAGACTGAGATCCATCCGGTATGTCACATTTCTCACTTCATAAGTGACAAAGCGCTGAAAACTGAAACCGTAAGGGCGATAACCTTGTCACTGGCTTGAGTCATTCTCTGCTTCTGCCTTCGAGTTATTTTGGCATGCCACCATTTATGGAGAACTTGTGCTTATTGGTAATACGTAAGAGAGCCAGTGTGTGCATTGAATAGAAGACCATTATTTAGGAAAGCCTAGATCAGGAGTGTATGCACCCTAAACAGTCCAAAGAGCCATTTTTGCCCTCGGTCCAACTAAATAAAACCAGTTTAGAGCAGCAATTAAGTTTTAAAAAAAAAGAAGAAGAGAGCTTTCATTTTTATCAATATTTATTATAAGAAATGTATTCACATTTCTCTTTTGAAGAACCACAATTTTATTTCTGGTTTTAGATTTTAAACCCAATTAAAACTTGAAAACCTTTGCAAATAGAAGGATGGGATGCTGATAAAGTTTCCACCCTAATTACAAAATAAATCCAAAAACACAGCTGTTACTTTTAGTGTCGTTCTATTGTAGAAGTTCAGTGCAACTATTCCAGGAAAAAAAACCTGCCTTTGTTTTCATGTGTATGTTTAAAAAGGTTGGATTATTATCAGTGAAAGTTTTAAAGAGGCATTGCGGAAGATGCAAAAAGCAGCTTGTGGCTCTGAAGCCGCAGGTTGCTGGCTGAGATCCTCAAAAATAAATTACCTTCAACCAGTCGCTGGACGGCTTTCTTGTCTTCAGTGATGTACATGGTAGTGATGAGGAAAAAAACTCCGCCCAGAATCCCCATAAACGGGCAGAGAAGGAGGCTGTACATCAGGCTACGGAAGTCGCTGGTGTCAGGATTAGACGAGCGTATGGCGTCAGAGATCTGCAAAAAAAAAAAAAACAAACATGTGAGAAGAGCATTATGGAGAGGAAGCAAAAAGAAAAGAAAAAATCCCCGAGGGACTGGAAACCGAGGGGGGATTTCAGCTCACCACTCCTAACAGATACGGACTGCCGGCATCGCCGAGAAGATGGCCGACGGTGATCTGCAGAGCCTCGGCTGTTGCCCTTCTGGTTGGTATGACGACATACTGGAGAGAATCGTACAAACACAACAGCCCGTTGGCGCCGAGAAGCAGCAGAATGTGTCACGCTTTACTGAAGATCAGCACCGCCGGGACTCACCAGCAGGATGTCGGCCAGGACGGCCCAGTTCAGAGAGAGCAACAGCTCACCGAAGAAGATGAACACCTGAAACCAAAGATTTAAGTCACAAAGTGAGGAAGCCGTGAAGGCCGTAATGGGACCCGGGAAACAAAAACGAAAAACAACAACAGCAATTCTTACTTTTGGACTAAACAAAGAAAATGCAAACCTGGTGGCTTATGTTTTGTCTCATCCAGTTTATATAATTTAATAAATGTCAATGCTATGGCAAGCAATCGTAAACATGCTGCTGCAACATGACCAATGTGCTGACAATAACGTGCAAAAGAAAGTGGATTTAAAGCAAAGGTAAGAACTGGGGCCAAACGTGCCAAAAATACGATAATTAAAAATCTGTAAATGATGACTTAAATGGGTCATAATTCACTTAAAATAATAAATAAATAATAGCAATAATGAACATATGTAATCACAACCATCAGTAAAAATTACTACGCAGGTAATTTGACAGCCTTCTTAAGGTTTTACCTTGCTAGATTATATGCTATAACCTAGTGAAATAATCCTTTCACTTTATTTTGTTTCTTTTTATCGACATTATGGCGAGCAACGCGAATAAATAGACAGCATCAGCCATCAGGTAACTCCCTGTCTCCTTCTCCACAGTTACTCACCCTGTATCTGTCTGTGGAAGTTCCTTCTCGTCTTTCTGACCCTCACCGTCGAAGCTGGCCTTACCGAGCTGCGGCTGCACACCTGTCTGGCTCTCACCTGTCCACGCCTTGCGCTCGCTTCGTTCGCGGACGTTTCTAATATCAATCTCGTACGGCTGATGCTGCCGAACGCTTTGGTTGGTTACTGCAGAACCAACAGTGGCCGTGAACATAAATGTCAAATTCATCAAAGCCTGGAGTGATTGGAGTCACTTTAATTTATTCTGCATTCACTGTATCTAACAACCGAGACGCTGATCTAGATTTTCTAGCTATTTATTTAGAAATATTTCTCAGAAATAAATACTTAGAATGAGTTCATGTCAAGTAATCCGTATCATCGGTTGACAGAGATGAACAAGTGATTTGTTTATTTGACTGTGTCACTATTGGTCTTCCGTAGATGTTGTCCAACGACAGGGTGGCAGTTAACTGTCTTTTTGTTTTTACCAGCAGAGGGGAAAAACGTAACGAAGCTTGAAGAATTTATTTGTCTGTGTTTATTTGTTCACGCTGAATTCTTCAGTTCTCGCCTCACCGGGATCCATTTGGGCTGTTGTCCCTCATCTATATGTACATTGTACAGCTAGATATCTTAAGATGTGTTTGAGGAAAGAGTTAATAAAAAAAAAAACACCTTTGATTCTTCATTGCTGTCTGTCCTCACTGTCCTCTGTATTTTAAGCATTTTACAAAGTGGTGACTATATAGCAACATGAAACTATTTTACAATGTTCTTCATGAACGTTGCAGCATTAAGCTCATACTATACTTTTTTTTTTTTTTTAAATGACTTATTTCCTTATGGGTTTAAAGTGATTCAAAACATCTCATATTGTTATTCAACAGGACTTTTTGCATTATCACGGAAGTGTTTGCCTCTTACATAAGTGACTGGAATGCTGGAGGATGCAACAAAAATGGTGATGAAGAGGCAGGGCACTGATCCGAGCATGCCCACCGCACAGATGAGGGGGTCCGCGTGTGAAAACCTGTCCCTGAGTTGCCTGGATATGGTGGTGCCCAGAGCTCCTCCCAGGATGCCCGTGGCCACCGTCACGGCGCCGAATATGTAGCTTTCGGGACGGAAAAGGGAAGGGGGAACAAAAATGATTAGCGACCTTCTGGGATGCTGAAGAGTGAGACAAATGCAGGTCAAGGCGAGTGACGACACCTGTCTGTGGAGTTGCAGCTCTCCCCAGTGCATGGAGGTCGGAGGCCCTGGGTGACGTGAGCCCTGGCCAGGAAGGTGGGCAACCAGAAAGCCAACGCTCCGGTGAGGAAGGCCAGAGACGTCACGCCGAGTGATGACCACACGTAGCTTTTACTGAGATCAGAACAGGCAAACACAATATGAAAGGGCTGCATGCGTGAATTTAAAAGAAAAGTGCCGGATAAGATGAGTGATGCAGAAAGAAAAAATAGCTTCAGCTATCAGCAGAATCAGAAAACGACAGTAATGTCATCGTTTGTGAGGTTGTGAAACAAATGCTTCTCTCTCTTTTTTTTTTTTTTTTTTTCCATTTTTGCTCAAATCGTACTTTTTCAGAAGATACTTTACATCCTCCAGGTAAGAGCTGTGGCCCGTCACTCCGTCTCCGTGGGTCTCTGCTGCCCCTCGTGGAGGGTTGGGGCACAAGAACACCATCAGGACCAGTCCGACGAGACCCATGATGGGCGTGATCTGATTTTAAAAAACCCCCAAAACCAACAGAAAAAAGTTTTGTTACTTTTAAACTTACCTGTTTATGATGTTTATGTAAGAAATGCGGTACCCTGAGAGCCCAGCGCCAGTCCCCCGTCAGATTAGCACTCCCTGCGCCTGTGATGTATCCGAGACCGCTGAAAATACAGACAAATGCCATCAACTCCGGAACAGGAAGGGCAGAAACAAACAAACCAACAAACAAACCAAGGCAAATACATTAAAAGATATATTTCATCTTGCGTAAAAGAACCTAAAGAATTATTAAAGAGCAAAATACATGTTCCTTAAGATCAGCCTCTCCACTGTTGTTCAGAAACGATGATATGAAACGGGTAAGCACTAGCATATGAATGAAACTGTGTTGGAACCACACAGTGCTGTTGCTAGTTCTCTTAAATAGAAAACAGACAACTTTTTTTGGCACAAAATACTTTTTTTAACAGGATTATGTGGAATGGATGTGTGCCTACTTTTCTTTTTTTTTTTTCTTTTTTTTTTTGCAATTAAGAAAGGATGTAGTGAGCGCTCTCGTTTCCCAAAAACTCTTTATGTGAGAAACACTCACAAGCTCCTTGAAAGTAAGAAGGGCAAACATGTCAATACCCTCCAAATACAGTCTCTCTGTTAGAAATAAAAATGAAATGAAAAAAAAAAAGAAGTGGCCTCAGGTTACGAAACTGCTTTCATCTCGGGCTTCGCTGGAATCGACAACCCACAGTCGTAAGACGCGGACCAAACAAAGTTCATGTCAAGGTGGCGATGAAAACCTCCAGTAGAGTCAGCAAACAGATAACTAGTGGTCTGTCAGTACAAAATATCTGCAGATATATACATAATCGTACGTTAACTAACTGCAGCGGGGAACCAGTTGTTTTTGTGTTTTTTTTTTACTCTCGGAGCCAAAAGAATGAACGAATTTATAAAGAAGCTAATGTTTCATACACAACATTAGCTTGAAATCAACCAAGCAACATGTTTGATTCTACAGAGTTTAAGACCCATGGCAGATTCTGTTCCTGGAATATTATTTTTGATTACTGCGTTACTGTAGCCCAATGAACAAAACAAGTGATTATGACTTGAAAAGTGAGACTTTCAGCCGCTTCCGTTCACTGCTGCTGTTTCATGCAGCCGCTGCACGGCTTGCTCCTGTGAAGTCTACTCCTGGTGACACAGTTCTTGAGAGAAATGAGAATCTGTGTGCGTCTGAGGTCAAAGTCGCCAGAGAAAGGATGTCTGCTCAAATTCTGGCAGAATTTATGTTTCTCAAATGAGAATGTTTGCCAGGATTTTGTGAGATTACAGGCAGACTGAGCTTAAAACATAGAACTTTCATATTGGGAGGGTTTCATAGCAGCTGGTCTCAGACAACTTTGCTCCTGACTTCCAGCTGGACAAATTAATTGCCACATAAATCTTTCCCCAAAAAGGGCAGCATTGGGTCTGAATATTTCATCACTTTTTTATACTTACTTGTTTGATTTGTGCTCACTTTCTATCTATCGCACTTTTTATATGTTCCTCAGATATGGAGGCTAATAAAATTCTTGATACCCACCCGTATATAATTCAATAAGAGATTTTTGTGAAATGCCTTTCAGTTTTGGTGTGCAGCCTTTTTGCAATAATAATAATAATAAATAAAAAACATTGTTCTCATCTGGAATAAATAAAAAAGACAAAAACACCACAAAAGATCAAATCTCACATGACAATGGCGGCTCACGAGCAAATAATAATAATTTAAAAAAAAAACCTGCAGCGCTCTGCGTTAAAACAGAGCGATGACAGAAAACAGAGAAGAATGCAAGACTAGACAAACAGAAAGAAGAGAGGTTTACAGAGGGGAGCTTCTGACCTCCCCACAGGGATGAAGATGTAGAAGACGCAGATCATGACGCTCCGCTGACCCCCCGAGAAGAGGTCGCCGATGATGGTGGGAGCAACGGTGGAGTAGCTGGCCTCCCCGACGCCGACGAGCGCTCGCAGCAGAACCAGAAGCCAGAATTGCTAAACAGAAACAAGTCGGAAGCGAAGAAGAGTTTCAAACGTTAGTCGCTTCCAAAAACCCACAGACCTCCTCTTGCAGTGAGGTCAGCAGCTTTTATAGAGCACTGAAACCCCCCCCCCCCCCAAAAAAAAAAAAAAAAAACCCATGACCACAATATCATCAGTACGTTTGAGTGGGATTTTATGTGCAAGAATCAACATAAAATAGTTCAGAATTTAAAAACAAATGACATGATTTTCTTAGTTTTTGTAAACCTCCAAGTACAACCCAGTGCAACCACTCCCTTTTTTACTGTCATTACTTTTATCCATAACTGTTTTGCGCTTTATTTTGGTCCATCAAATAAAATTCCTATAAAATACATAGAAATTGTACGTTTTAAAGAGACAAAATGAGAAAGAAATTATTTTGTGTTCAAAAATGTCACGTAAGCAATACTGTGAGGCTTACAGCCGAGCTTTCATTTAACTCCAGCTGACGTTGGAGTTAAATGAAAATAGTGATATTTTCATTTAAAAATAGTGACCCTAAAGATGTACTGTTAATTAATGTGTCAATTTCTTAGGACGATCAGAGGCAAGTTGCTGCAACTGAAGTCAGGTCCGCAACTTCTGCAAACGTTAGTTTCTGTTTTCTCCCTCTAAATGAAGCTGAATTATTCACTGTATTTAAGAACGAGCTCCTTCTTTCAGCAACGCTGTAAGTGATTTTGAAGAAATTTCAAACATTTTAGTTTTGCTTGTTGACATTTGGCTTAGTCCCCCCACTGTGTGTGCGCCTCCCGCCTGCACACACAGTCTCACCCACAAACTAGTCTTCTGCGCTAAAAATAGATGCGACTGGGTGAAGGAGCAGCAGGAAGTGACACTCTCTGACCTCTCATTTCTTCTTTCATGTGCGTGCAGGATTATCGGCTTCACACTTACCGATTTGGTGACAAAGGAGCTGCCGGCTGCAGTCAGAAGCCACACACTCAAGCCGCACAGCATGATGTGTTTGCGATTGTAGCGATCGCCGAGGTAACCAAAGAGAGGGGCCAGGAGCAAGAAACTGCAGATGAAGACTGTCAATGAAGGGACAAGTCGACTTAGAGTGCGAGTGAAGAGATCTCGGTGGGAAAAACAATGTGTTGACCTCGGCTAATTTCAAAAAGGAGTTCTGCAGGTATGTGTGTTAGTGTTTGGGACCATTTATGTTTCCTGTTTAGGCCCTTCTCTCTTATGCTCATTTGAATTCTGACGACTGGAAACGCATTGTTGGAAACAGAGTCCAGTCTCTTCTTTGTGTTTAAAAATGCAAACCTACGAGTGTATAGCTGTGTGTGTCATAGGTTCGTTTTCAGCTCTTTTCAGCACATTTTGAAGACAGAGTGAAAAAAGAGCCTTGTGTGTGGATCATATCTAAAGAGATGTCTCCTCTCACCTGTTTGCAGCAGCCCCGCCGTGCTGTCACTGATGCCGAAGAAGTTCTTGATGTCAGAAAGCACACCTGCATCACAACAAAGACACGAGTCACCAAATCAGAGGCTCCAAGCGGAGCTCAGAGATCAAATCATTTTTGTCTTTTCGCCATGTACACCTGTGCAATTTCTGCTCTTTCACACCAGCTTTCCAAACTGATGGTTTTAGACGACGTCCCGTGGCTTTCAAGACTCGTATCAGGACTGTCTAGTTACGTCAGGAATCATAATCTGTCATGCTTATTGAAAGTCAGCTTTTATGTGTGGGGATGAGAACCACAGTCAATAGAAATAACATGAAATATATCATCTTCACATAATATCATGGGCTAAAATTTAAAAGATTCGAGCTGGATTTCAGCATTTTATTGTTATGTCTGTCCCTAAAATAACAAAAATACTGAATTACTTGATGGGAAAATAATACACTGAGGGTCATTTTGCTCCTTAACCCCTTTTTTTTATTATTTTGGTTTGATTTGATATATAGTGCCTTCCTAGTGGACTTTCGCATCATATATACCATGTTTCCTGCTGAATGCCTTAACTTTATTATAATCTACAATATTATCACTTTTAAAATTGAAAAACTGAAATAAAATGTTTTATCCATTCTTCTTCTAAAAAAAATAAAATAAAATAATCGGCGATGCGTGCAGCTTCGCCCAGAACCCTTCCACACACGTATTTGCAAATTAGCACACAAAGAAGAACCTTCTAATAAGTTACATACACGAGTAAAACCTGAACAATTAAGTTGGAAATGACATACTTGTGGGAACAACGTGGTGAGTTTATCGGTACAAAACAGAAACGTATGAGGGGCCGTTTAGGACAAAAACTGTTTTGTCTCTCACACACTACCAAAGACTCACACACACACAAAATATTAAAACTGCACGTTTTAAAATGTTACACAAGCATACAATTTCTCTCTCTCACACACAAGACTAAAACTGCACATATACACTACCAAAATATCACACACACCCACAAAGCATACAGACATACTATTCTGAATGATAGGTCGAAAATGTATATATGAAAATGTGTGTGTGTGTGAACTAATTAGGCTGAATGAATGAATGAATGAATGAATGAATGAATGAATGAATGGGGATGAGACTTGTATTTGTCTGTGTGAGAGTCGTCAGGGAAGAGGCGGGGCATAATTTGGAGATCAGACCGCGCATGCGTTGACACCGCAGTAAAGTTAGATGTTAGATATTAGCGCTTCCTGATGTTAGCGGCGATTTATGAACTCTAATTTCGCCCAGCCGTTCTCTACCGCTGCCTCCTCAAAGCGCATACTTTTTGTCCTAAACGGCCCCTCGTAGAAACGTGTGGTTATGACATTGGGGCAAGAACTGGCAGCGAAACTGCACATGATTTATACTCATGCTTTGAGTGCCTGTGTACAAAGGAAAAATATGAGGAAGCAGGCAGGAATTAGCGAATGACCCAAAGAGGTCGCCCCACCTGCTATCGTGTAGCGCTCCATGTAGTTGAGCAGGTTGACGTAGCAGAGCACAGCTATGGTCACGTAGGCGCGTCTCTGTGAAATGGGCGGTTTGTCTGAAGCGAGCGGCGCGAGCGATGAAACGCTGTTCACCAGAGCGCCGTATTGGAGGCCCGAACTGGAGCCCAGGCTGCATCGAGGGACCGGTTTGTCCTGATGGGAGCTCACAGATCCCTTCTGGTCCATAGTGTGGCCCGCCTGTTACATAGAAAGGACAACCAGACACACAAAGACTAAATGTGAGGCCACGTAAAAAAATAATCCATCTTATTTTTTTTTTTTTTGAGGAATGAGATCAGGCATACATATGCTGTTTGCAGATGACATTGTGACCTATATTGAGAATCTATTGAAGGATTAAACACAAACATGGACCACTTTTTGGTGCACAATCACTGGTATCACTAGAAATTATTTTAAAACATATATCACAGAAGCACTATATATATAAATTTTTTTTGTCAATGAGAGCCTAAGTTAATCCATTACTTTTTGTTTTTCTGGGGTATAAACTTGACAAGGCAGAGAGGGCCGTTTCTCTCATCTTCTGGCCAATCAGGCTGGAGGAAGATCCAGGTTGGTGTTGCCACCTCACACAGCAGAAGGTTGGTAAAAATGCCCTAAACTCACTGTTTGAGATGTGAAAAAACAAACAAACAAACAAAAAAACATATACCAGTTGGCTGTTTGGGAGTAAATGTGTAAAATTTGCTAAATGCTTCTAGCACTTACAGTGGAACTGGCTTTGTGGTTAGTTGATTGGAATAAACACTGGGACGGACATGAAGCAACAAATTATTAACATGTGGGAACACATCTTATTCCAGACACTAAGTACGGTGGAGGATCAGTGATGCTATGGGATGCTCTGCAAACCTTGTTGAGGTGAACATGATTAATACAACAGCAAAACGGGTCTTTTTTTTACCTCCCATGACCCTTGAAAAGCAGAGTTGCACAAGGGGCAACCCTGCGAACGGTCGATCAATAACCAGGAATTATTTCTTCACAAGATTTTTCTCAGGCCCCTCAAACGAGAAGATTTTTCTCACATTCTCCGGTCGCAAATGACTTTTCTGCGATAAATTCTTTTCAAGCGTCAAACTAGGCAACAAACTCGTCTGCATGCATCTCTGGGCTTTTAAACTTTGCGGGACATACGTGCCATTGATTTGCTAATTACGTGAAAGAATGAATGAGTTGAGAGTAAAAATCCATTTCTCAATCATTCCATAAGCTCAGAGGGGTCAGCGACGAGTTCATGGCTCGTCGCTGACCCCTGTCATTCGCTCCTATCTCCATCACTTATCTCCGTCTGCATACGATAAAGATCAAGATGCAGCTCATAGACGGGTTTTTGCTAAATCAGTCGACGAGCTAAGAACCAAAACAAGAACAAAAAACAAAAACCACATATTTAAGCAATGTATTACAAAGATTGTTGCTGTTGTGTTCTGCTTGTGAAATCCCACTTCCCAGTCGTGATCTTGTTAGTGGAGAATGTGTTAAGATGTGTTAAGACAGGAGCATTTGCAATGACACAAAAAAGAAGAAGAAAAAAAAATCAATTTCACAAGTGTACAAATATAATTGTGTCAAAACAAAAAAGGAGAAACAGAAGGAAGCTGTTTGGTAAACTGTTTCGCAGCCCAAACTACAGAAACAGTTAAAAGTGGCTATGGCAACGCTTCATCACTAAAAAAAGAAAAACAGATCTAAAAAAAAAAAAAAAAAAAAAAAAAAAGAAAACCTTTCTTTTTAAAAAAAAAAAAAAAAAAAAAAGATTGCACTCACAGAAAAGCCCTCTGTCTTTGTGCCCAGGTTGCAGAGTCCATGCAGTGATAACACTAAGCCTATTGTGTAGCCAATCTTCTCCAAACAACACCCTCAGCAGAGCGGTGCCGTTCACATTTCAGCCTCTGCACCCAAACTCCCTGCTTCCTTTAAATAAAACCTACAATAACTGATGCTGATGTGGCTGTGGGTTGACAACTTTAAGCTGCTAAAACCGTTCAAAGAAGTAGAAAGCAAGCTCACCGAGCTGTCGACGGTTCCCTCGGAAGAAAATGTCCTTAAACTCTTTCTTCTCAATTCATACTTGAAGACTGGATGCCAGAGAACTGCGCACACTCCCGTGTCTCTGAGTATTGAGGAACCCAGCGGTTATCTCACTTCTAGCCTGACTCAAGATATATTAAGTTAGTGCAGAGGGCCCTGCCCACTCAGGGCTGGTCATATGCCTCCACACTTGGGGTGACACAACGCTGCTTAATGTGATGTTTGGTGTTTTTATCCAGCTTTTTTTTGTTTTTGTTTGTTTTAACATTTGTAAAAATCCATCTAGTCCATCTAGTAAGACTTTTTAGAGATCGAGTATGCAAACGACAGACAGGAGGCCCTCAGTAATTTAAAGTGAGAACATTTCAGGAACTAGATGAGCGTGTTCAGATTTTAATCAGCGGTTCCCTCCAACAATGTTGCATCCTTCTGCGTGTTCCTGTAGAGTCAGAAGAGAAGTGAGTCTGCTCTACCTTTTTAGTCTTCGTTGTCGAGAACATAGCTGCACGTTACTGTAGGGCTGATTTAATAACACGAGAAATGTAAATCAAAAAGAGGGAAAATCCCTCAAACAAAGCTGCTTTATTTCCATTTTTGAAGGCTTATCCAATTTGCTGACCTGCGATCGCTGCCCTAAGAATGTGGGGTTTTTTTTTGTTTTCCTATTGAATTCTTGTCACTTCACTGCAGCCACTGGTTAATTGTTAACCTGATTACACTTCTGTGTCAAGTCCTCAAATGCATGCACATTCGTCTGTCTGACCCTCACTGAAAAGACACCATGAGTCCCCAAAACATGATATGACAGCTTGAGTGTTTTTCTAGTTTCGCTGGTGGAGTTATTACGACAATCTGTCAGAAAACAGCAGAACCACAAGTCTGAACACTTCCAAACACCACAGCTGCAAACTGCAGTCACCGCCTGTCGGAACGAGACGTCAACTTCCTCCCCAGTAGAGTTTCTGTCAATGTGATCTGACTTTTTTTTTTTTTTTTCTCCACCTTTGGTTTCAGAACACAGCAGCTGAGAACCTGGTGTAAAAAAAACCAATTTAAATAAAGAGCACGTCGCTTGATCAGTTCATGAAATGTATTTTTGGCAAACTCTGAATAATCAATGTCATGATTGCTTCTTCTCTTGTTACTCCTGTTGTGAGGTCAACCAAGAGGTCGTCTGTTTGTGGCCACTAAAGGGGCAGGTGCTCAAAAAAAAAAAAAAGGGCACATCTAATTGCATTTTAGGACAGAATATTAACAAAGTCACACAGCTTTCAGAGTTTAATGAACAATGATAAATTACAAAATTGTGAGACATACAATCAAAGCTGAGGAAAATCTCTACATAGAACATACAACTATACATATGTAAAATATTTTATTAGTAATTTCTTTCTGCAGGTCTATTTTGTTATAGGAAAGTGTTACAATATTCAAACCTGCAATTTAGCAAAATATGTAAATCAGAGCTGGACCACCAGACATATTTTGTCTTTACAGAATTACACTGTTAAAAATGTAAACAAGGCACAATGCAACCTTTTAGTGTACTGCAATCTATAAAAAACATAATCTGCCTGGTTTGCTGTACTTGCAGTGGAGGTGAAGGTGGTCCATACAGAAAAGCAGAGCTGCATCAAACTTTAACGTGGCACTGCAGAAAAAAAACAAAAGCAAAAATTTCATTAATGCATGTCACTATGAGAAAAGCCTATTCTATTTGTGTCTTAGTGTATTGTATAAGTACCAATATACATCTTAACATAATAGCATAATAGCTGCCTTGTAATATTAAATAAGTGTTCACTACCAAAAACTGCAGGTTGATGATGGTAAGAACCTTTACTTTTTTTGTTCTTACCTGCGGTACTCATTCTGACCCAGTTGGTCAACAATCCACTACCTTTGGCTGCTTCTAGCAGATCCATCTTTGAACTGAAAAAAGCAAAACATAATGAATTATGATCAGAACACTATATTAAACCACACTACCAATTCTTTACCCTTGTGTTTAAACCAATATGTTTCTCAGTCCATAGCACAGCATAACAATATTAATTTCAGAGAAAATGAGACCTCTCCTATGGAGTTCAATTTGTTTCACAATTATTCAATAAAAATACTAACCTCAATTAAATAATATAAAATTGTGATCAAGACATTTTGAATTGTAACAGTTTTTTAAACAAAAAAATGTTGAGCTTATTTTTTTTTTTTTAAATTGACATCACAAATTTTTATCTCATGACTTAAAAAGATTATTTGCAAAACAAACTTATTTGCGCATGTCAGAAATCTTTGCTTGCTATTCAAAGTTTTGCTTGCGATTCTCACATGACGTCGTGGGCAGAGCCTAAAATCAAAACCAAAGATTTCTGATGTGTGCAAATAAAAGTTTATGTTTGCCCCTTCACTAAAGACACGCTTTAATTGGACAGAAGCAGTTTGACTATTACATACATTATATATATCATGGTAGTTCAGGATGAGTTATTTTTAATTCTAAATGAATGTTCTTGTTGGACTTGCAGTGTACATCCTGCAACAAAGAAAACTAGAAAATCGGACATATATCCATTATAGAGATGATAGGTTTTGCATAAGTAATACTGAAGAATGACTGCTATCATTAACGATACAGGAAAGCTTTTTAGTTATCTTGCTTTGCTAGCAAAGTCATTAGCTAGCAGCTAGCTCATAGCACAACAACAACAGCCTAATGTCTGTATGATAAAAATACTGAATCGATAGATAAGAACAGCTTTTCCTCACCTGGCTGTCTCCTCCCGCTCAGTAGATCTTCAGAGAAAGGCAGACTCAGAGAGCGCCCTATATTTCCCTCCGCCATTACCTCTCTGCTTAAACCGCTCCTCCGTGCTGAAGGAGAAACGATACAACGTTCAACGTTTTCCGTTATCTGACTAGTAGCAAGCCGACTCCAGTTTTATCACCAATTTTTTTTTTTTAATTCACCAAAAACTGTTCTGTAATCTGTTACGTTCGCTACTTTGAGCTCCGCCGTTAGCCGCCTTATCTCACTGTGCGAGAGGCAAGTGCGTCGTGCCTCACTGGCAAAAGGTTAAAGGTAACAATGTGACCGGAGGGCTTATTGTGTTGTTTTTCTTGCAAAGTAAAAAAAAATAAAAAATAATAATGATAATAGTAATAATTGTAGTACATGTGTCAAAAAAATAAATAAAAATAAAAATAATTAAAAAAAAGACCAAAAGGGCACTTAGGGTCATGGAGCAAAAGGGGCAGGTGCTCAAGCCCCTTTGCCCCCCCCCCCCCCCCCCCCCCCTCTGCACGTGCCTGTCTAATGACATAAAGGACAGCCAGTCGCTATATTATTGTAAAGTCTGTGTGGCTGGGCGATCAGCTTGACGACTGTAGCAGCGAAACTTTACCTGGTTTCTTCTTCTAATTGTTACTTCAAAAACCTGTTGTGGAAACGCATCAGTCAAAATTCAAAGTTATCAGTTTACCACCGTGTCAATGTGATTAATGCAAGGACACAAGGAACCAAAACGTGTTTCCTCGGCAGGGAGGCTGAATCCATATTTAGAGATAAGATGTTTATATTTATATGTTTCTTTAATGTATGTTTAGGGACATTATAAACCCCTACTGTAATGTTTTATTCTTAATCTCACCACCGTTTTATTTTAGGTGATCCTGTACAAATTTATCTGATATCAAACAATCCTAAGTATTCAGATACTCTGTATCCAATCTTCAGCTCAAATGCAAAAAAAAAAAAAAAAAAAAAAGAATGAGGGAATATCAAAGGTATTAAATCAATAATTGGAATCAAATGTGTTTCTATAAAAATATTGACTCGGAGGGGATGAACAAACCACAGTTTTCAGGTTTGCATTTTGTTAAAATGTTTTAAAAATATTCATTATTTACTTCCCACCTGTGAAACATGCACTGTTTGCTATTGGGCTGCTGCATAAAGTCCCAAAGAAATACGGTGAGGTTTGTGGCTGTGATGAGGCAAAATGTAGAAACGTGAAAGGCAAACGCAATGTTACTACGTTGTACATCTTAGCTTTAAATACAACAGAGACTCACTTAGATTCTGAACAATTGTGGCTTCTGTTTTGTGAAGGAGCTTCTTCATCCTGATACCATCTTTAATGTGTTGTAATGATTAAACATTACAACACAGTAGATTCCACTTACCTCTTAATACTGTTTTAAGGCATTCATAGAGTGAGTCTTGCTCATAATGTTAATACATGCAAGCGCATGTAATATTTTCAGTAGCATTCTTTTGCCTTTGTTGCCTAATATGTACTGGTTAAAAACTTTGAGGCCGGAGAGTGAAAGCGGTTCAGAAGATGGCAGCAGAGAATCGCTCGCAGGTAGGGCTGCTCTACGGGTACCAACGAAGAAGAATCAGCGAAGGTGGCAACAGAAGGCGGCGAAGAAGAACGAGGAGAATGCTAATCGGAAAATAAGAGAGACGGGTTCTGTTTGGTTAACGTTAAAACAACGCTGTTACCTCGAACTGCTCCTCTTGAACAGAGCTGCGTCCTAACCGCTAAACTATGACAGAGCCTCAGTCAGCGCTGTTACTCAGGAGACAGCTCGCAGGTAATTAAACCTTGTTGGGAAGTGCTGGGTACCTGGCTAGCAGCGGTACTGTGGTACGTAGCTGTGATGTTGTGTGCTGGCGCAAATTGTTTTTCTTCAACCTTTTTACACAAACGTTGACACACAATGACTTAAAAACTGTGTCGGGATTAAAGGGGAGTTTGTCGACTGACATGCTTCACGTGAAAAGCAAATAAATGAACGTCAGTGTGTTCGGGGGAAACATTTGAATTTGATTTTTTTTCGGTGCTGCGAACTGTTCGCAGCTGAACGCGGCTGTCACCCAGTCCCGACGACTTCCAGCTGTCAGCGGAGCTAAAAGCTAACGTGCCGACGTGTTTACATGGATTTTAACCGAAATATCAAGTGGCGATTAGCTTTTCCAGTCGTGACGTTTGCCGGTTATCTTCTTAACGTACTGCGGAGTACTGTGTTGTAGCACAAATAACATTAATATGTCATTTGTTGGACCTATTTTCTTTCCAAACCACTTTGAATTGTTACCATATTTAGCCACCTCACTGGTATCGTTAGGCTAGGCTAACGTTAGCTCCTGTAGCCGTTGTTAGCTGCAAGACGCCAAGCTAACAAGCTGATGCTAATATCACAGAAGCTACATTTTACGAGGCTGAAGTTTGTATTAGATTTGGAAGCTCAGGAAAGGGACAGTACACTGCTTTTAAAGAGGTATTATTGAAGCATTTTTTTAAAACATGATTTTGATTCTGAAAGGCTCATTCAGAAGACAAAACAAATTATCTTTAATATTTTATTGCATTATTTGTCTGGTTCAAACCTTTTGTCAAATTCTTTTAAGTGTGTAATTGAGTATATTTATTTGTATCTCTAATATAGCCATCTATTTCACCACCAAATGTTTTTGGATGCTGTTTTCTCTGTGCAAAGCGAAACCCCATTTGCGAAGTTGAAAGAGCATCAGACAACATTTTAGATGAAAGCAAGATGGTGTATTTAGATTAAGAATTAGGACAGTGGGCGCCGGGTGGCCCAGTTGGTAGAGCAGACATGTGCAAGGGCTGTAATTGTTGAGTGAAATTGTCAGGCCATTTGCTGCATATCTTACTTTTTACGTCAATCTCTACACTGTCAATTGTGTAAATTGTTCGTTAAAGGCCACTCTTGCCAAAAAAACAAACAAAAAAAATCATTAAATTTTTTGGATATCTACATCACTTACAAATATAACATTTTGGGTAATTCATCCCTCAATTTAGATTGCAAAATCTACATTGAGATTTCACAATCTCAATTTATCTATCTTTGAACATTTATGAACCAGGGATGAGTATTTATTACAAAAATAATAAGCACAATTTCTTCTGCTTTCTATGCAATATAAGTGGCCTACCATTTTCAATGGCAGAATGCATATTATATACTACAGAACACAAACAAGGACTTTTGCTTTGTTTTCGAAGCTGAACCTTATAAATTAATTCTAAGACAAATTATTTTTTTATTTTCAAACCAATCACCTTACTATTAAGTTTCAGATGCTTTGAAAAATGTATTTTGAGTGCCAAACCCATTCAGATGGCTATTTTTAGCAATGTTCATCTGAACAGCTGTTTTTGCTTTGCACATATCAGATCAGTTATGTTTGACATATAGTTGCTTGAAGACACTATCTACTCGTCTATTCTGCTGAAAGAAATGTTCCGTAGTTAATTCAATCTAAGTTTTTTTCCCCTCCCCAACATGTAGCATTTTATCCGCTCCACAGGGATTCTGAATAATTCTTAAAGTGGATAAGTAAACCAAAAATTATCTAGGAAATTCTGGTTCCTTTTTTAATATGTAGTAATTTGTTTCAGAGTTCAACAGTCTAAATAATATTTTTTTAAGGTAATCCCAATCTCCCAAAAAGCTTTAAATTGTCCCCCCCCTCTACAAATGCACATTTCTCCAAATCACAAACATTGTTCTAATCATGTCATCGCTTTATAATTTAGTGTAGAATTTGAACTAAAACAGGTTCAAATGCAATTTAGATTGATTTAAAAACAATGAAATTGCCCTTTACTGAAATACTGAATGCAAGCCAACTTCAAAGTTACAAACTCTTTATTTTAGCAGAGTCTGCCATGGATTAAATTTAGCTCCTCTAATAATAGCGCCCTTCCAAAAGCAGCCAAGTTCAGCCCACTTCATTTTACTTTAGGCTCAGGCTCTGAGGTTAATATTTCTTTTTTTTTTCTTCTTCTTCTCCTTTTTTACTAGTTGTTGCTTAGAACTGGTTGTGGTAACTCAGACATTAATCTTTCTATTTGGAGAAGATTTACTGTCTGGAATGGTAAACTTTTACTCACATTTCAACCGGATCCTTTGGAAAATGGAGGGGCGGGGGTATGACATGCTTCTTCTAGTAAACATGTCTGTTTCGTAAGAATACGTCAACAACAGCGTACGGCTGTTGAGTATTGCTGAAACCAATGTAACTGTTGTCATGTGGCACTGGCACCGGCCAGCCAGTAGAAATTACCAACAAGCTTATGTTTTAAGTTGTGAGCAGAGCAGCTGCGGCTCAGTGAAACTCGTTCTGCCGTTCTAGAAAAAACACTCCTTTCATTAGATAATAATCTTCTGCCTGAGCTCATCTGTAAGCAAATACCAGTAACTGAATAGTGTCACATCTTTATGGGTTTTTTTTAACGCTTTTGCCTATTGCGTAGTAAATTTGGGGCTTCAGAATATCAGAAAAACACGCAATTGTGATACTGTTGCTAAATATTGCAAAATTGATCATGATTTTTTTTTTTCTGTCCCCACCACTCTGTGTGAGCTTTTTAGTAGCATGTTAGCCACTAAAAACATCCATCCACTGTGGCCATTAAGGGCAGAAAAAGTCCACCAAGTAGGCCAAATATATTATTGGCATTCATTGTTGCTGAAAAATAACATCCTACCAAATATTGCATTAAAACAGCCATTTAGCGTTGTCCAGATGTAGCTAGATTTCATTACATCATTTAGCTTCTTTTTTTTCCCCCACCTGTCATTATTTTCTGGTGTATGACGTTTCAATGAAGTGTGTTAAAAGTGGACACCTCACAAAAGTATGCAATCCCCCAAGCAAGCGTGGCACACCTCTGCAGTAATCAGAAATCATTCTGGGGCTTTCTGTCATCTGAACATTGCTATTTGATCCCTGTTTGTTACCTAGAGCTGAACAAAAACCCAGTGGAGGGATTCTCAGCAGGCCTCATCGAGGACAACGACCTGTACAGGTGGGAAGTCCTCATCATCGGCCCTCCAGACACACTCTAGTAAGTCACAGCGTTCGTTTTCATGTGAATAAGCCTTTGTAGCTGTCTATTAAAGGTGGCTGAGTGTTTATCCTGATATGTTGATCCTGTTTACCTTGTGTCCACAGTGAAGGCGGTGTGTTTAAAGCTCATCTGACATTTCCCAAGGACTACCCCCTCAGGCCACCTAAAATGAAATTTATCACAGATATTTGGCATCCTAACGGTGGGTGAAATTGTACGATACCAAACAAATATTAATAGAGTTGAAGTGTCTTAGAAATAAATGTCTTGGTGCTTCGGTCATTAATATTTTGTTCAAATTGTTATACAACATAGAAATGTATTTTTTCTCATTTGTTTCTTGCATCTGTGTCGCTAATAATATTAACATTTAATAAATTCTTTGCAGACATACCTCGGTCGATTTTAGTTCATTCACATTTCTCTGATAAATATTGTCTTATTTTATCTTACAAAATAAGATTAAATATGTATTTTTTAATATTAGGAGCAGAGATGATTTTATATCTAGCGTGAGAAAGCAATCTCTCTAAAATGTGAAGTGGCTATTTTTAGAGCAAAGAAAACAAAAAAAAAACTGACTGTAAACTCTCATGAGCGTTGTGTTTTAGCGATTAGCACTGTTAGCAAAGCTAACATTATAGCACAGGTGTGCTCTTCCTTTGGCCCCATGAAAAAGTATTGGGAAATATATAAAAAACAAAATTAAGGATAATATGCTGTACAGAAGGACAAGATGAATAATCCAAGGAATGTTCAACTGAGTTTTTCCAGAGGTCCAGTAATCAAAGACAAGATTCTGATTGGATGGATGTCATTGGAGGCAAATCATAATAATAAATGTATTTTTGTTATCAGCTAATTTCCTGATGCATCTCAAATTTCAATGTGATGACTATAATTGGTGCGTCAGTGTGTCCCAATACATTTATGCAAGCTAAATAAATTCATTTATGTTTCCAATCAGTTTTCTGACTTTATATCTGATCCAGATATTTACGATACGCTTTAGGTTAAATATTCAGTTGTTCTGTTTGTGTTTTTTTCCCTTGGAGCAGGAACTCCACTAAAGCATGCAGGAAAATGGATCCCCATAACTGGGGCTAAAAACTTGAATATAAAATTGTTCACATGTAATCCCAGTTAAGGCGAGGCAAAAGAAAGTGTTAGTCAGTTTGGCAGCAGTACTCACAATAAAGTGGACCACACATGCTGAGGAGAAGCGTCATGGTGGCCATTGAGTCTCTACTGATTAGTTGTTTCCTGCTGGCAGACACACTGTAGTCAATCTGATAGGAAACCATTGTGACGTGACTAAAAGCTTCAGCCGGATTCATTTTATGAAAAGTTTGAGCAATGAGAAAACAGTCTGAACCGGCTGTCTTCAAGGAAATACCATTTGAGTTGCTCATTAACTCTATATGCATTTTTTTTTTAAACAATTTGAACTAAAATAAAAAACTGGATTGTCAAAGATATTTCTTTCTTCTACTCTGCACAGTAAAATTCTTTACACTGGAGCTTCACAGCTGAAATGTTCCCCAAGCGTGTTCACAGGAGGCAGAATAACCTGGTTCAAAAACTCTGTGACGCAACTGCTTAAGTTGGAAGTGGTGGCACGTCAGACGAAGAAGGAAATGGAAGCTAATTGTGTTTTTCTCTTTCTCATTTTAGTTGACAAGAACGGAGACGTATGCATTTCTATTTTGCACGAACCAGGCGAGGACAAGTACGGCTACGAGAAACCGGAGGAGCGCTGGCTGCCCATCCACACTGTAGAAACCATCATGATTAGCGTTATCTCTATGCTGGCAGACCCAAATGGTGACTCGCCAGCCAACGTGGATGCTGCAGTAAGTTTGGCTACTTAAGAAAGTGTGTTTTTCTTTGAAATAACAAAACGTTAGATTCTTTTTTTTTTTTTAGGAATTTGTTGATCATAAATGTCAAATGTGACAAATTCAAAATGATTAACAACAACAACAAAAAAAAACAGCTGTTGTGATATCCACTGGGAAGCTTCTAAATTGTCTGTTTTTTTTTTTCTTGCAGAAAGAGTGGAGGGAAGACAGACATGGCGCATTCAAAAGGAAAGTCGCCCGTTGTGTACGAAAAAGCCAAGAGACAGCGTTTGAGTGATATTTATCAAGGATCTAGCTTCTTTTCTGTTTTCAGGGTAAGAAGATTTACCTTCCACTCTTTACGATCTTTGACTTTACCAACTTCAGCCGCCATTATCAGATTATAAATTGCTCTATTGCATGCAGTATGTGTCTGATGAAATGAATGCAGCTGGTTTAATATTAGACAGATATTACTTGATGTTACGAGTGCCGCAGTAAGTCCTCCTTAAAGCCTAAAAGTAGCTTTACCCTTTATTTTAGTGAGTTGCTGAGTCGGACGTTCTCAGCAGCCGAGAAGCATCGGTTGGGTCTGACTTTCCGATATTGCTAGTAGTTTTTCGGTCGAACATATTCCTACATTCTGTAATTCTGAATTCTGAATTGCTGGACCTATCCTTTCTGTTCATTTTGTGTTGTAATATGCTGTTCATTACAACATAACTGCTTTGAAACTGTTTTTTTTTGTTGTTGTTTTGTTTTTAAAGATTTTACTGTCTCTGCTGAGTAAGAGCATATTTTCCATATTTTTATTTCTTCATCTACTTTCTGTAGCAGCTTAATGCTGCTACTGCTGGAGCCTGTCCCAGCAGTCAGTGGACGAAAGGCAGGTTTCACCTGATGTAAGGGAAGGACTAAATCCGAAGGTTCGAAGGTTGGACCGTCCGACTTCATAGCCACTCACTTCTGGTCTCTAGTCGATGAAGGACACTGGCCCTAAATTTGTTAAAAAAATAATGGGACATGTATTAAAATATGTAAAGTTTTTTTTTTCTCTCTAATTTGTCACACAAAATGTGCAACATTTCCAGAGACGTTAATGCCATTGAAGGCATTTTGAAGTGTGATGCACACTAAAAACGATTGTCTAGATTTAATGGTGCAGCCAACTAATCTTTCCCCCCTGCTTTTCCGCAGGTCTCCAATTTGAAATTCAAGATGGCACTGTTTCCTGCACTCTTCCACCCTGTCGCCAGGCTTGTCCTCCTTCATTTTTGTCTGGAACAGACTGGCAACTGTAGGGTGCAATATAACATTAAAGTGACTACCGAGGCTGACAGAAAAAAAAAAACAACAACAAAAAAACGCCAAGCAAGTGCCAACATACACACACACAAAAAAAAAAAATTAATAAAAAAATAATAAATAAAAGAAAACATGCACCCAGAAGATGTTCAAACATTTTTCAAGTTTCTGAACTGCTTCAACATTCAGGATGATATTGTAAAGACATGTACATAGAACAGACTCAACCGGATAATATATACGCTCCGTTTTCATCCATCAAGACCTTTTAGACCAAATATTTAGTGCTGGTTTGGACAGATTTATTTTTGTCTTTTCCTTCTCTCAACTCCAGCATGCGTTAGATGTCGTTAGGCTGCTTTCCGCAGGAGGTCTTAAACAGAACAAATCATTGTTGGAGGAACGTCGTCTGTGAAGAGGCTGCTTTTGAGTGACACACGAGGAACACGCCTGAGGATTACCGCCTGAATAAATTGGAATGGATTTTACAGCCATCCTAGATCTCATCACATGTAAACCTGGATTATGCTCTTTTTTTTTTTTTTTTTTTTTTTTTTGCCTCTGAAGTCTTACCATATTTTAATTTGACGCAAAGAAACATCACAGTGTTAATTTGTTGTGCATGCTGTTTTTTGTTTTATTTTTATTTTTCAAAAGTGCCTCCTCATAAAATGCTTGGCCACCTCCCCTCTTTAACTCCACAAGGGTTCAACGTGTTGGAATAACATTAAAGAAGTTGTCATATCCTGCCTATAATATGGGTTTATATAATAGCCAGTACATTGGGATTCTATAATTGGGGTGTTTGTGACCATTTTCTGTAGCAATAACCCTCCTGGTATAAATTGTACAATTTCATTTTTATCTGCTGATGCAATTCGAGGTCCTGTTCCTCAGTATTTTTTTCTTTTAGCAGCAATTTGTTTCTTTTTCTGTGTTCATTGTAGGAGCTGTTAATGCATGCTTTTTCAATGTTTTTTTGTTGTTTTTTTTTTGGTTTGAAGATGTCTGAGTGTTGACGAACAAAGTCCACCTGCCCATTTTGTTTTGGCACCCTTTGCCCTTATTCACACATTTCTGATAATTCTACCCTCTGATCTAGCGCAGTTTTGCTCAGTGTACAAAACGAAATACTGATGTATATTTTTCTTCTTATGAAATCTGTCACCTGTAGTGAGTTCTTCTAAAACATGACCTTTTTTTTTTTCAATAAGTCCCGGCAGTTCGGCTTTATTTCTGATTTACTTCTCCGGTGGTTCAGATGGAGCAAAATATCATTTTTTTTACTAGTAATGACAATTTTACTGTGTAAAAATAATATATATTTTTTAAAGTCTACCTCTCAAAACAGATTCCAGTTTAAGATATGTTCCATCTAAACTGAATGAAAATTGATTTCTGAACCTAACTTGCTCTCAAGGTCATAACATTTACGGTATTTCCTGAAGTCATTGCATGTCTGGGACACAAATATCTTGTGCTCTATGTGGTCCACATTTATTCATTTTTTTCTTTTACCAAAATTATATTTTAGCTGCGTTATTTTTATTGGTTGGATTTTACTCAGGAAGAAAAACGAGTTAAAAAGCAGGTTTAGGTGTTCTTTTGTCACTATGCTGGATGAGGACTGAGATTATTGATTAGAAATTGACATTTATTCTAATGAAGCTAACATGATGCTACTGTCACTGTGGTTAACTCCCGGTACAAGCATAGCTTTAGTTTGATATTTGTTTTTTGCCTATCCAAAAAAAAAAAAAACAATTGATATAAAAGGTGTGCAAACCTCGAAATTGCTAGTTTTTTGTGTGTAATTGATGTAATGATTCCTAGTTTACTTCCACCTAAACAAAGAAAAGTACTGCCTCAGCATATTGCTGCCACTACTATACATCGGCTCTTTACTCTGAAATTGAGTGCATAATCTTTCGTATTAGTTGGAATAGTACACATTGTCTAATCTTTAGGGCTCCAGAGGAGGAAAATCCAGGGACTATTTACAGGTTAGATTCATTTCCGTCTGAACACAATTAGATTGAAGAATAAAATTCAATCTAATTGAATTAGCTTGCACTCACACTAAAAGGTAATTCCAGTTGGGAATTGGGAACATTGAGTAATCACTTATGTTCATGGATATTTTTTCACATTGTCATTTTTTTGAAACAAAAAAAGCAAACAAAAGTGGCAGAAAACCGGCTGAACGTTCTGTGTAAATCACCCTGGAAAGATTAATGTCAGAATTGTTCAAATCTTTTCAGATCAAGCGGTAGAACAAATCCTGGAGTCTTGATGAAAGCCAGAAGATCACGGTTTGCACCATTTGCTAATGAAAACCAGCAATTCTGCATCAATAATTTTCCCACCCTCCCACAGCAGTTAGTGACATAAGAGTGTAGGGGTTTCAGAAACTTTCTTTTTTTAAAAAAAAAAAAGCTTTGATGTGCTTTGTTTAGCAGATAAATACCTTCATCATCAAACCTGCTGAATGGACTGAGGACAGTGGTGAAAGTCCTCACCACTTTCAGTGTCCAGCTCTGTATTTCTTGTAAGGGTTTGACACCTGTCCTTTATTTTACCTCTCATGCATCCCAATAATATCACAGATGGTTTCAATGTGCAATTTGCAGTCTGGGAACATCCCGCATGATTTGCTTCACTCTCTAGTGAATAACCTTAAAGAATTTTAAAGTTTCCCATTATTTCCCATAATTTTAAGTTTCCCATAACTGACTTTTTTGTTTAATCCATATATCCGTATGTACAAACTTCACTGTATTTAGCAATGCTATTTTGTCTTTAAGACAGTACATTACTTCTGCCTTTAAATGTTTAGTTGAGACTGTCATATCATAAGTAAACATTGGTTTTGTTTTACCATTAGCAAGCCCAACGCCAACTAAGCCATGCTTGTGAACCTAATTGTCTGATTTATTTTTAAAGAATGTGAAGTGATTCACGTGTGATTCAGTAAATTTAAGTAACGGCTTGCTAGTCCAGACCTGCCGGCATTAAGTGCACAACAATCAAGCTTCTGCCATTTTAAAACTGTATTATTGGCCTCAAATCAAAGTCTGCTTGTGGCCCGAAACAGTATAGAGTTGGAAAGTAATTTATTTTTATTTTTATTTTTCGCTATTTTACTATCTTGACCGACGTACATGTTCCTAAAAGTATCATGTGACCACCCTTCCATCTGCTAACGAGCTTTTGTGAAGCACTTAAACGCACCACCACCGCCCACTGCGAGCCGCCTCATCATATCGCGATAGACTCCATCAGTCCGCGGAGCTAACGCAGAGCAACATGGCGGAAGGTGAGATTTTTTATTTTTTATCTCAACTATTTTATACACGCCCTTTATTATATTTTTCATTGTCGTACCTTTCAAATAGTGTTACTCAACACCTTGACAGTTTAATAGGCCGTGCATTGTCGGGGGTTGTTTTTCACGAAGTACCGCGATACTGTTCTTGTCACACTCATCATTGCAAGTGGCCAAAATCTCCTCGTTAGCGACTGTTGGTGTTGCTGCTAGCCGAATTTTTGTTATACGAGATGGGCGAAGTGGGCAAAAATAAAATGCCGCTACGCAGACGAGTAAGAAACGAGTACCAATGCTAACAAGCTGGCCATTACAGAGCGTAAATGAGCGGGTGATGTTGCTATTATCTGCTGATTAAATGCCAACGTCATGCTTCGCAGCAAACTGCCAAGTCTAGTTTGATTTAGCAGCCTTTGGCGCTCCGCTAGCTGTCTGCCCTTAGCTTTTACTGATCAGTACGGGGGTCAACGGGACTGTGAACCTGCCAGAACAGAAGGAGAGTCGCACCTGATCAGCTCCCCCTGGGTACAGGTGCCAGGTCCGAGGGCACCTCCTATTTTCAGCCTAGAGTTTAAGGGAAATCTGCTTACAAACACACCGGCTTTACCAGTGCTCTTAAAGCTGCTCAGCTTTTTAAGGATTTCCTAGCGGTATCGCATTGACTAAGAACCACATCTCAGAATGGCAAACCCCCTTCATTTAGTTTATCAAATTTGTGTGCTTTTATCATTACTATTATTATTGTCTGTGTTATGTTTTCTGTATTCCACTGCCAGATGAATCCAAAGCTATATGTTGGCCGTGCAATCAGGTGCTTTCTTTTTTTTTTTTTTTCTTCCCCATGACCAGTGGCTCTGCCAGTGACTGTTTACAACGGACTACACAGTAACCTGCTGCCTCAGCAGTCTTGCTTCACTAAAACTTTTACTGGCTTAAAGGAAGGAAATGGGCCCCAGAGGAACTCCTCGGACTCTTGGCTTTTGTAACATTCACTTGAGAGAGGAGAAAGGTGTGGCTGCGCTAATGGGAATTTGGTTTGAAGACTTGGGGAGAAGTCTTTCCACATTTGGTCACATCCCAGTTAAAATTTTTTTTTTTTTTTTCTTTTGGCGTTCTGTTTAATAAACCTGGAGAAATTGGTAAACAATTATTTGGATGAGTAAATCCCAAGTGGTTTTCAAAGCTTTTTACTAATAAAATAAAAGAAAGGGAGAGAAATCTAAAAAGTGCGGCGTGCATCTGGCTTTTGACCCAATTATTCTGCTTCCTCAAATAATAGATTAATTCAGTTCATAAAATAGTCGTTGGTTGCGGCCCAGTCCGCAGGTCTTCCTTTTTACTCTTAGGTTCTGGTTGCCTCACGCAGTCAACTTTAAACCCGTATTTGCTGCCGACCTTTGTAATCTTCCGTCCTTGACCCTCTGTATCGATTTGTTTCCCGTCTATCTGCCCACACAGAGGAGGTGGGGAAGCTGCAGAAGCACCTGGCCTTGCTGAGGCAGGAGTACGTGAAGATGCAGCAGAAGCTGGCAGACACCGAGAGGCGTTGTGCCGTGCTCGCCGCGCAGACTTCCAGCCAGGCCTCTCCCAGCCCTGCGTGTGCAGACACCTTCATCAGCCGCCTGCTGGAATTTGTGGCCAACCTCTACCAACAGGAACACTACAGGTGAGGATCGCACTCGGAATGGCCGGGATAAGTCTGGGTCAGCTTGATGCATATGCTGTTTTTTTGTTTTTTTTGTTTTGTTTTTTTGCAGTGATCTGAAAGTGAAAGTCGCGGACGATCAATACTGTGCCCATAAGTTTGTGCTGGCCGCTCGCAGCGATACCTGGAGTCTGGCCAACCTGGCATCCACCGCTGAACTGGACCTTACTGGTGTGTTGGTGGAGTAGACGTCATTTTTGTTTTGGGGCTTTGTTTTTTTTAAATTATGAGCTATTAAACACAAAGGAGCTCTCTGTCAGTCAGAACACTTGTTTGTTAATGAATAACTAAATATTTATTTGTGGGAAGTATTGTCTGTACTGTCAAAATCAACAACAGGTTTCGATTTCCTCTATTTTTCTTTCATTTTTTTTTCGTACCTGTGAGTTAGGACTGGGTAGTAGATCTTTTTTTATCAATTAATCAAACTTTGAATTTGAAGATGTAATTTTTGAGATATCTGGATTTTTTTTTTTTCCACCAACGTGCTTCTTGGATTTTCATATTTTAGAGTGATGTCGGCACATCCAGGACAGCCATGTTGTTTTACAAGCGTGTTTTACGTACCGCTTTGTACGTATTTGTACTTTGAATTCAGGTCCAGTCTACGGCAGAACATTGGGGTGCAGGCTACCATTGTTAATTTTATTTTATTTTTTTAAATTACGAGAATAAAATCATATTGTCAAAATAATGCAACAATAAAACATCAGTATTACCAGAATAAAGTCATAATTCTATGAAAATTTAGAGTTAGATTAAAATCAGACCTAGTTTGAAAAAATCATGTTTTACATTTATGTCAAAATTTCCCATTCCTACTGTGAGTAAATAACTATATAGGGCAATAAATAAATCCCAATTAAAGCCAGTATTTACTTTGTAACCAAAGATTTCACCTGAATCTGTTTGTCATGTAAATGTTTCTCAGACTGCAAAGCTGAGGTAGCCATGGCGATGCTGCGCTGGGTGTACACAGACGAGTTGGAGCTCAGTGAGGACGATGCTTTTCTGATTGACCTGATGAAGCTGGCCAACCGGTTCCAGCTTCAGCTGCTCAGAGAGCGGTAGGAGAAACCTGCCATTCACAGGCACATCTCAGTTTTTAAAATTCTTTTCCCTCTCTCATTTCAGAAAACACAATTTATATATTTAATACATTCATTGCATATAGTGTGAAATATTTGAATTATTGTAATTTTGATGATTGTAGCTTTCCAGTAATGGAAAAGATCAATTAAAAAAAAAAATCCAAATGTTATGTGATGATGTTTTTATGGTTTACACTGTCATAGAAAACTTTGGCCGTCTGTTGGAACAGGTGTGAAAAAGGTGTGATGTCATCCGTAAATGTGAGGAACTGCATTCGCTTCTACCAAACAGCTGAGGAGCTCAACGCCAGCACCCTGATGAACTACTGTGGCGAGATCATAGCCAGCCACTGGGTAAGTAGCTTCAAGTTTCTGTGGCTTTCCTTTGAGGAAATGCAACTGTCATTTGCAGCTGTTTGCTACATTTCCTCCTTTCAGTCTGCCACAAAACCAAAAAAATAAATAAAATAATTCTTAGGAAAGCACCAAAGAACTGTAGTCCGTTTCAGGTCATATTTTAAACTCTTCAAACACACTTTGTTTAGTGTTTCATTTTCTGCAGTTCAAAAGCATCTCTAAACGGATGGATTTTTAAAATTCTTGGCTAAATGTAGTCAGTGTTTCGACTGTTTTGCTGTTTTCTTTAAGTTTGTTCCAGATTAGTGGTTAATAGAAGCCGAATGCTTTTGTTTGGTTCTGGGGATGCAGAGCAGAACCACAAGACCTGAGTGGTCTGGAAGGTCGATACGACAGCAGCAGATCTTTAACGTATTTTAGTTTGTAAACTAACGGCGGGATTTTAAAGTCTATTCTCTGAGCTACAGGGAGCCATTGCAAGGAGTTTATTGTTGTTGATGAGTTGGTCAAAACGAGGAAATGAAACGGACCTCTAATTAGAGGTGCACCAACAAATCAGCTCAGGTTTCTCTTGTTTTGTGCAATCAGTCTACTGATCACATCTACCTCCTCAAAGTCTGGAAATCAGCCACTACTCCCTGTTCCTCTGTTGTAAGAGAGGGCTGACTGACCTGCCCGCCAGATTACATCTGCACATGCCAACTTATTGACATGGTTGTTGTATTTAGTGATCTTTCTGACCAAAAACTTTGTTCAAAAAAATCTACATTTCTTCTAACTTCTTGACGTTTATGTTTCTCCATGGGGGTTCTCATGTTTAGCCTCCCTGTGGAATAAATAAAAACTCCCCATTTAGCTCAGATTTGTTTTACTGTTCTCAGCTATTTTTATGCTGCAGAGAATGGAACTGATCCAATCTAAGAGAAGACATAAAGAAAAATCAATTCTGTTCAGAATAATCTATTATGTTGCTTTTTTTTTTTTTTCCTGTTCCCATCATCGTCTTCATTGTCTGTGCTGTTGTGACCGTTGCACATCTGTTGCTTTTTCATCAGGATGATCTGCGGAAAGAAGATTTCAGTACCATGAGTGCCCAACTTTTGTACAAGATGATCAAATCGAAAACGGAGTACCCTCTCCACAAAGCCATCAAAGTCGAGCGGGAAGACGTGGTGTTTTTGTATCTCATAGAGATGGATTCGCAGGTGGACTCCGTTCTCCCTCCGTCTTTACCGATCGAGTACCACAAAGTTGTGATAGGTTTGTTCCGCTGCAGAGAAGTTGATGGGTTTTCTACCTGCTTGCAGTTACCGGGGAAACTGAATGAACTGGACAACAACGGGGACCTTGCTCTGGACCTGGCGCTCTCCAGAAAGCTGGAGGGGATCGCCACAACTCTGGTTAACAACAAAGCTGACGTGGACATGGTGGATCAGAGCGGCTGGAGCCTCCTTCATAAGGCCATCCAGAGAGGTTAGTCGGCCTCATCCGGTCTGCAACCTACCACCGGTGTACAACTAGACTTTGAAACAATTTCTGAGGAAGAAGAAAAAAAAAAAAAAAGTTTTCGATCAGGAATTTTCATTTCTTTTTTTAGGGGACGAATTTGCTTCCATCTTCCTGATCCGCCACTCGGCTCAGGTGAACGCAGCCACAGTGGGGGCAGTGGAAACCCCTCTCCATCTGGTCTGCTCATTCAGCCCCAAGAAACACACGGCCGAGGTGATGAGCAGCATGGCCCGAATCGCAGAAGCTCTGCTCAAAGCCGGAGCTAACCCCAACATGCAGAACAGCAAAGGCAGGTGGGTCACATGACGCCGGCTCTTGGAGCTTTACTGCGTTGTAAACTTTAACTGCAGTGCAAAGTGTGATGCCGCTTCTTTGCTCGTGTTGCGTTTTAGAACTCCGCTGCACGAAGCCGTGGCGTCGGGGAACGAGGCCGTGTTCAATCAGCTGCTGCAGTGCAAACAGTGAGTCCCACTCTGATCAGAAATCACAGCAGTGCTCATTATGATCATTTCATATGTCTCTGGTGTAATATAACTAGCTAATTAGAACCGTCTCCTGCACAAAGTGTTCATACTCTTTGAACTTATTCAGATTTTGCAGGGGTGTATGTAGGATCATCATGGTAAAAGTACTTGATGCCCCTCATGTTTTAGATTTTAATTCTTGTTATTTAGTATATTAGTCAAAGGCCATTTGAAAGAGTTCATCGTTGTTGTTCTCCCAGGGGGGGAGTAATAATGTTTGTCCCTCAGTTTTACAAAGAATCAACCCTTCCACTGAATTCTTTGGCTAAAAAAAAGATCTCAAGAATCAAAATGCAATTTAGGAACAGTTCTACATCCCATACTTCTGTGAGTATTCTGTTGCTTTTTGGGTCGTAGATGTAGCAAAATTCACAAGATGAGCTCGGTAAATTTGAGAAAACGTCTCTTGAGAATGCAGCACTGCTTTCAGGCTGTCAGCATGGAGACGCATTGTTCTGTTAAGTAGCCCATGTTTTGTTATCTGATGATCTTCCTGTTATTGTGGAAGCGCCGCGCATTCAACGGCCTGGAAACGTGTTTGTGTGTGTATTGTACAAAATAAGGGGGGGAAAAAATCACAGCTTGGGCTGCCAATTAACATCTCTGAAAAGTATGTTAGGATTTGTGACAAGATGTGACAGACTTCAATTTGGCCGTGTGTAATTCTGGTTTAGACTCGACCTGGAGCTGAAGGACCATGAAGGCAGCACAGCTCTGTGGCTGGCTCTGCAACACATCACCATGTCCTCAGACCTCTCTGTGAATCCGTTCGAGGACGACGCCCCGGTCGTGAACGGGACATCGTTTGAAGAGAACGGCTTTGCCGCGCAGCTCATCAAGAGAGGAAGCAATCCCGACGCACCAGACGCCGCCACAGGTGCCGTTCGGGGCTTTTTGTTTGTTCGCCAATGTTGCTGACTGCTGCTTTTGTCACCGTGAAGGATAAAGCGATCTCCAAATTCATCTCATGTGTTGCCCTCCTTACAGGAAACTGCCTCATGCAGAGAGCAGCTCGGGCAGGCAACGAGGCGGCGGCGCTTTTCCTGGCAACTCACGGGGCAAAAGTCAACCACTTGAATAAATGGGTACGCATTTTCTGATGACGTCCAGTGCGTGTTTTTTTTCCTTTTTCTTTTTCTAATGGATCATAACATGACAGCAAATTTATGAATGCGTTCCCGCCTGCAGGGCGAGAGCCCGCTTCATACGGCGTGTCGCTGCGGCCTGGCCAGCCTGACCGCCGAGCTGCTCCAGCAGGGCGCCAACCCCAACATGCAGACCCAGAAGCCCCTGCCTGAGGAAACCAACGGCGTGGCTCTGCAGACGCCACTCCACATGGCCATAGCTCACAACCACCCAGATGTCGTTTCTGTCATCTTGGAACAAAAAGGTAAGCAGCGCTTTCTAGATCGGCTTACAGTATGTTGCAGTTTGTTTGGTTTTTTTGTTGTTTTTTTCTTCATAGTTTGGCTGGTGTTTTTTTTCCTCTTCATGACACATGTTTTGATTTGTGCAACTAATAGTTCAGAAAATATATCACTTAGCTAAACCATGAGCTTTGGCAATTTTGAGAAATAATGTATAACTTTCTTGAGCATTTATGATTCTTCGACGTTTTGAAGGTCCTGATATTTGACCGCTTTTCTTCCTGTCTTGCCTCTCAGCCAACGCACTTCATGCCACCAACAACTTGCAGATCATTCCAGACTTCAGTCTCAAAGACTCCATGGACCAGACAGTCCTGGGTTTGGCCCTATGGACAGGTACACTTCACTAAATGGATGTATTTATCTGCATCATCTAAACTTTTCGTGTTTATTTTTTTAATTAATTAATTAATTTATTTACTGAGTTCAATCACTTTCTGCCAGGTATGCACACTATTGCGGCCCAGCTGCTGGGCTCCGGGGCTTCTATCAATGACACTATGTCCAACGGACAAACCCTGCTTCACATGGCTATCCAAAGACAGGACAGCAAGAGCGCCCTCTTTCTTCTGGAACATCAGGCTGACATCAACGTTAGGTAGCAATAAATCTTATAAGCATTCCAGCAGTTGTTTTTCTTCATCGACTCGGATTAAAACCGATGGCAATTTTGATCGTAAATACGACAAAGGGCGATTTAGCTCCAAGTAGATGACGTACCTGTGTTCATGCGATTCACGCTGCGTCGCCTCTACTTCCAGGACGCAGGAGGGACAAACGGCGCTACAGCTGGCCATCAGTAACCAGCTGCCACTAGTGGTGGACGCCATTTGCACAAGAGGAGCTGATATGTCTGTTACAAATGAAAAGGGGGATCCTCCGTTATGGCTGGCTCTCGAGAATGGCCTGGAAGATATCGCATCCACGCTGGTAAGAGGGAAGGGAAAAAAAATAAATTGCGTATGTTGACGGTAGGTTCAGTTGAACAACCAACGAGTTGTGCTAAAGAGACTGTACAACAATTTGCTGGCTATTGTTAAATTACATATTAAGATGTGATCAAAGTTTTAGTAATTTTGCTTTGACGCATTTTTGGCTGATTCTGATTTTGCTTTATGTGGCATAAGAAAAGCAAAAAGTGTTTATTCAAGCATTACTACAGTGAGCTTTTGTTACTTACATTTTAAGATTAAAAAAAAAAAAAAAAAAAAGTGAATTCTTACAGATAACTACTTGTTTGGTCATGGTTTTGATTCACTGCTACTGGAAGTTTAAAACAATATTCAATGGCAAATACTTCGGTAGGAGAACCTATTTGACTCTCTTTAGTTAAAAAGACAGAAGTTTTAAGATATTTTGCTCCAGAGGCAGACTGGTAGAAGAGGCTGATATGCTACGGAACATTTTACAAAACAGATTTGTAAGAAGAAAAAGCAAAGACAACTTTGAAGAAACTGAGATTTAAAAAAAAAATAGATTTGTCGATGATGTAAAGCTGCATTTCAGTTATCAGTTAGTGTCAATTTTGACAGTGAGATAAAACAATCAAAATCTTTCAGCTTTTCAAAGAAATTTGAAACTCAAAACGATGAAGCAATGTTGCATTAAATAAAGCTGATGTTTTGGTCACTT
Organism: Poeciliopsis retropinna; assembly: GCA_010277075.1. NCBI lineage: Eukaryota > Metazoa > Chordata > Actinopteri > Cyprinodontiformes > Poeciliidae > Poeciliopsis > Poeciliopsis retropinna. The sequence continues at coordinate 220,609 of VMRM01000024.1, forward strand.
ATGTTTTTAAAATGTAGCTAAGCTTTTGAGTTGAACAACTGAATATTTTCTTTGTGTGAATAGGAGGTTGCTGTTGTACATTTACTTTTTTCTGATCCTTTCATTCATGATTTCTTTTAGTTGTTACATTAATTATTGAGTGAATGGGGGGGAAAATAAAGGATAATGAAAGCCCAGATGCTGGTTGTGCTTCAGCAACCATATTGACATAAAGAGTAACGCTCTGCTGCTTAAAGGGAACTTATAAAGATCAATGACATGGCATGAGCTCTCGCTAGCTGTTTTCTTTGTAAGCAACTCATGGAAGGTTATAAAACTGTTAATGGTTGGCATGGAGTCATAGAATGACAAACTGAACAGTGCATCTTGTTCTACTGCTCCACCATGCTAAGTAGCAAAGGAATTAACAGCCAACATGGCTAATAATGATACAAGTAAATATTAATAATCTGAGGCCCCAGACTGAAGCTGAAAATTAGAACCGAAACAAGCTGGATCTGATTATAATTTGATGTAAAATTACTAAAAGTGGAAACTATTAATGGTTAATGCTTTTTCTTTTTTTTTTTTTTAACAATGTAAATAAGTAAACTAAACATGATCCTAGCCTGTACCATTTCCATTATTTCACTCTAAAGAAAAAAAAAACATCCAAATAAATTGATATAATATTCTGATTCTTTTTAGAAAGAGCACTGAGCTTTCAAAAAAAGGTTGGAGTGTAAGCAAACAGTCTCAAGTATGAGAGGTTGCATGGGCCCAAACTTACAAACTCTCTCACACGTACGTTCAATTGATTGCAATGGAAGTTAGCTTAAAATTTCAGTTTCTGATTGGACCCCAGGCAGAAGAAGGCGGGTTTTCACGGACAGAAAAATAGTTGAGTGGCAGCGACTCACAGAGACAATGAATATTTTAAATGACATCATTAGTGCCCCTACAGCAGTGTCGGCATCATCAGAAGTGTTAGATCGAGGCTGACAGCCAGCATCGGAAACCCTGTCCATCAATGAAGTAAAGCTAGCCACGTCTTCGGAAATGGCAGTAAAGCCAACCTGCACTTTTAATGTTTTAATGTGCGCGACAGCACAAGTTACGGCGCTCTCCTTTCAAAATAAAAGCGCACCTCCGGTTTAGGTTTCATTCACACTTTAAGTTTCACTCCTCATGGCAAGTTTCTTTTAAATAAGGAGCTGAAGCGACATCACACGGAGTGAAAATATACTGTTTTAAATTAAAAAAAAAAACAGACCAAATGTTTAGAGTTCACATCTTAAGCAGATCATTTCAACAGTCTGTATCAACATTGCTAACAGAAGCACAGGTGGTAAACGGCAGTCTCCCTGGGAATCCTATAGAGAATGTATTAAATGGGAGCCTTTTAATCCCCTGTCTACATCTTAGTGCTTCATCTGACTTAACTTTTGACTAATTTTTTGTAGAAAAAACAAAAAAAATCCCAAGGAATGCATTTTACTCCATTTTATTTTTTCTGACATAACTCCCCTGTTGCCCGCTAGGTGCGTCATGGGTGCGATGCCACATGTTGGAGCCCAGGGCCCTCTGGCTACCTGCAGACCCTCCTGCACAGAGCTGTGGATGAGAACAACGAGGTCTCCGCCTGCTTTCTCATCCGCAGGTTTGCCACTTTTCCTGCGTGCAGATAAAACCTACCGGTGTTTTTCCTTTTGAATCTAGATTTCATTTAGTAATGAAAAAAAAAATCCCAAAAATAAACGGTGAGGTATCAAAAGTATGTTGACATTTTAGGTCTGCGGCCAGGAAACTTACTGTAAACTCAGTTGGAGTTTAGTACATCTTTGTGTGTGTCTCTAGCGGCTGTGACGTGAACAGCCCAAGGCGGCCCGGACCTAATGGGGAAGGAGATGAAGAAGCCCGAGACGGACAATCACCCCTTCACCTGGCGAGCAGCTGGGGTCTGGAGGACGTGGTGCAGTGCCTTTTAGAGTTTGGAGCGAATGTCAATACACAAGTGAGTTCATTCTGTCAGTTTTTCTTTTTTTTTCCTGATGCATTTTTTGTGTGTGTGTGTGGGGAAGCAAATTAAAGTTGTGAATGTGTGGCGTTCGTGTGTTTTCAGGATTCAGAGGGCAGAGCTCCCATCCACGCTGCTATCAGCAACCAGCACAACGTCATTATCCAGCTCCTTATTTCCCATCCGGAGATCCGGCTCAACCTCCGGGATCGCCAAGGAATGACGCCGTTCGCCTGCGCCATGACTCACAAGAACAACAAGGCAGCAGAGGCCATCCTAAAGAGGGAGCCTGGTGCTGCGGAACAGGTAGCGGGGGGGAAGATGCGCAAGAATGGTGTGAAAAAAACACCACTTGGAACGTTTTTTGTATTTTTTTCCACTTCTGTCCAGGTGGACAACAAAGGAAGGAATTTCCTCCATTTGGCCGTTCAAAACTCAGACATCGAAAGTGTCCTGTTCCTCATCAGCGTTCAGGCTAACGTAAACTCCAGAGTTCAGGATGCTGCCAAACTCACCCCTCTGCACCTGGCTGTGCAGGCTGGTTCTGAGATCATTGTCCGCAACCTGGTACAAAACTCCTTTCACTTTTTTTTCCTTTTTTTTCCTTCCCAGTCCGATTCCTAAAGTTGTAGTGAAATGTGTAACATTTGGTTGTGTATTTGTGTCCAGCTGCTTGCCGGAGCCAAAGTGAACGAGCTGACCAAACACAGGCAGACAGCGCTACATCTGGCTGCCCAGCAGGACCAGGCCACGATTTGTTCTGTGTTGTTGGAGAACGGCATAGATTTTGCTGCTGAGGATGAAAATGGCAACAATGGTAATGTTTTTTTTTAAGCAGTAATTTTCTAATCAAAGATGATGTCTCTCTTTTCTAAACATTTTTCATTTTGATACACTTGGTCCTAAGCCTGTGGCAACCAGTTAAGTACGATGAATTAAAATGAGCTAATTATAGCTAGCTAATAAAATTAGATAATTTCCATTCTGGAATTTTTTTGTGGGGAAACTATTAATTTGAATTTGTTTGCACGATGAATCTAAATTCTTATGAGGAATTTTTCACGATTTATGATAGATTTACTTGTCTAACTAGAACTGCTGCTGAAAAAGCCTGACAAGGTCATTGCTGATGCTTTGCTCATAATTTGTATGGAAACAGAGTAGTTTGTTTTCTATTATTATTATTTAGACATCATTTCACATCTTTCTGAATCTTGACCTTTTTGTGCCGCATTGTGTTCTTGAATTTACCGTTTTACAGTGACCCGATTTTAGGTCTTTTTGCTAGAACCAAATAAATTGTAAATTGGGGGCCAGAGGAATGAATGTCGGACTCATTTTATACCATAAAACTGATACATCAGGAACCGGTAAACATTCATGATCTTTCACCGACAAACCAACAGGTTTCTTTAAAAGCAGTAACACATTAGTAGCTGTTGTTGAGCCATAAGAGAGGGGACATGAAAGGAGCAGCTGCACCCAGAGGAGAGGAGTTTAGGTTGGGCTCATTTGCATTCCCAAGTATCCTTGCATGGCGAATGTTTGGGCTGGCTCCAACCCTGCTATGAAGCAGTTTTGAAAAGCATTCGTAGTGAGTGGCATCCTATGTAGGACTGCAACTTACTATCAATTATTCTGATGATTAACTGGAATAATAGTGGCAATAATCACTTAAGTGGTTAAATTGAACATTTTAATGACAGGTTTTATTTTTGGGCAATAAAATAAACCTTGCATTAGTAAATCTGAACTGCGTATTTACAAAGATGTTTTTTTTTTTATTTTTTATCTTAAATGCATTTTGCATGTATTTTTGTACAGTTTTGGCTGAATAATTACTACAAATATGTTGTTTTTTTTCTTTAAATTGCCTTTTTTGAGTCTGAATACTTCAGTTCATCAATTACTAAATTAGTTGACAATTATTTCAATAATCAATTAAATCGATTTATGGTTTATGTCCTAATTGTACGCTGTCTCATACCTATGAGACTTTATGTAACTTTTATAAAACTTTTTTTTTAAACATATTTGTTAAAATTATGATGTGGCGACAACATAATATCAGACAATCTGTGAAAAACGAGCGCCTTTGCCTTCTCCCTCTACCAACTGCAGAAATGCACCACTGCGTTAGAAGCAACCAATCAGAGTCAATCTCTGCCATTAGCACATTTAGCAGCATTGATTGACAGCGCTGCCTAAGACCCTCCTCCTGCCTCTGATTGCTTGTTTATGACCAGGAGCGGTTCATTTCTTCAGACCGCAGTAGTAAATCAGAAATCACAATCTTTCACCGGATGAGGAGCTCGATCTTTTCACAGAATATACGTCTCGTATTGTACTGTCACAACGTGGAGACACTTTTAACAAATATGTAAAAGTTACATACTGTAGCTTTTTAAGGTTTATTCGTTTCATTTTAAAATCGTGATAAACATTTCTTTTCTCTGCTGCTGTTTTTCCAGCTCTGCATCTGGCTGTGATGCAGGGCCGCCTTAACAATGTCAGAACCCTTCTGACGGAGTCCAACATCGATGCTGAGGCCTTCAATCTCAGGTACTTTTAGTTCCATGTTTCACTGGGAGCCAATATGTTGTAAAATGTTGACGATAAAGCAAAAATGCTTCTTTTTTTTTGTCTATTTAGGGGTCAGTCGCCAATGCACGTACTGGGGCATTACGGTAAAGAGAACGCGGCAGCCATCTTTGAGTTATTCCTGGAGTGTATGCCGGAATACCCTCTAGACAAGCCAGATGGCGAAGGGAACACTGGTACTGTGGTGATCATGCAAGTTAAAATAAACGGTCCACTGTAATAATGCATTGACTGTGGAGGTGTTGGCTTCATTGCAGTTCTGCTTCTGGCCTACATGAAAGGGAACGCCAACCTGTGCCGAGCCATCGTGAGGGCTGGGGCTCGACTGGGCGTCACAAATAATCAGGGCACTAATATTTTCAACTACCAAGTTGCAACCAAACAGCTGCTCTTCCGCCTTCTAGGTGGGTTTTTTTGCTTTTTATTCAAAACGAGAGCTGCTCTTATACTCCAATATATTTGAACCGAGCCACATTGTTGCTTTTATAGATATGCTGTCCAAAGAGCCCCCTTGGTGTGATGGGTCCAACTGCTATGAATGTACCGCGAAGTTTGGAGTAACAACACGGAAACATCACTGGTTAGTTGGCAGCCAATTTCATGTACACCTTACGGTCATTCATGGCCAGCAGTCTGGAAAATATCAAGAGTTTTGCACAAAATCTACTGTTTCTGTGTTTTCAAGTGTGTTTGTTGGAAGTTTATGTGCTGCATTGAAGTTCAGTATGAAATATTTCATATGTTACAAAGGCCTTTTATTGAAAAATGCATGAGATTTATAAAAACTGTGTGAATGTTTGATCCCTTCTGATACCATTTCATCAGGTTGGAAAAAAAACTTATTTATTACCAATTGCTCCTCCATTGTTAGTATGGAGGGAACAAAGGGACAAAATGAAATAAATCCATCACTCATTAAGTGTACCATCAAATAAATCAATATTTAAATAAATGTTGAATCTATTTAAGACAACTAATTACACTATAGCATAAATCCACTTGAGTTTTTTTTTTTGGTTTTTTTAATGTTGCTAATCTGCTAATTGTGAAATCTCTCTAAAATGCTCACATAGCAGAATCACAGAATCAGGCTGAACTAGTGGAGTTCAACAAAACCGTGTAAGCCCTGCCCCTTATTAACCAGAAAAGAATTAAATACATATTTAAATACATATTTTATGGCACATTTAATGATTTATTTATTAATTGTGTCCCTCCTTTCTTGGCTTGTGTTTCCATGACAGCACATGGAGATAATCCCGATAGGCAACACAAGGCTTTCCAGCAGCACTCTGTTTTAAAGTAACTCTTAATGCTCTTCTAATTCAATCAAAATGAGTGATGGCTTTACTCAGTGAACCAGAAGATGCTAGCTGATGCTAGCGTGCCATTTTGGGGGTGAGCTAATGCACAGAGCAAAACGACTTCTCTTCCATCTGAACCATTTTCAGATGGAAAATGGTTCAGTAATTATACTCCATCCTAATTACCGAAGCAGTAAAACTTGTCAAAACTAAAATTCTGGCTATGACGATACAACAAATGCGCTTCCAGAAATTTCTTGCTCCAACACGTCATTGTCCAGCTTCTTAACCACTCTCTCGTTCCCTTTTCGACTCCAGCCGCCATTGTGGGCGCCTGCTGTGCCACAAGTGCTCTATAAAGGAGATACCAATCATCAAGTTCGACTTGAACAAGCCGGTGAGAGTGTGCGACATCTGCTTTGACGTACTGACCCTGGGTGGGGTCTCGTAATGCCGCCACTCGCCGCCGCTATTCAGGAACGCCACGAGGAAGGGCCGCGACAAGCAACGGATACCGAGGACCATCGTCTTTATACTACTCCAGTCTATGGAAAACTATTAATCTTCTAGAGAGACATCTCAAATAGAAACATCGTCTTTTTGTTGGTTTGAATCAAAAGTGTCTGAACGCAGCTCGACGACGGCTCGGACGGAGTTCCTTTCTTTCTCTAGGGCTGAGGTTTGTGGCGATTGGCTCCTACAGTCGCCGGCATGAGGCTGTTGTGGTGATACTTCAATCCGGTGACACTTGTAGAAGGGTTTACCTTTCCTCTGTTGGGTTGTTTTACCATCCACGGGATTCAAACGGACTCTCCCAAAGCAGAAAAATGCAGTGCAACAAACTGATTAATTTCTAACAGTTTTGATTATTCATGTTTGTAATCTGTTATCATTCACCCTCAGTTGATTTTTTTTTTTTTTTTTTTTTTTCTTGTGAGGTAACTGGTAAAAATGAGTAAAAGTAATCATGTTGATGACTACAACAAATCCTGTCGACAGATGAAATGGCACAACTTGAATTTTTTATTATTTTTTTTTTTTTCCTTTTTCTCCAGTGTAAATGGAAATTGAGTGTGACATACGACAGAGTATTAGGAGACACTAAAGAAAAGATAAAATTACAAGAATAAAGTCATACAACCATTATAAAGTTGGACAAGTCAAAATGCAATAGTCATAATAGTAATGCAAGGATAAAGTTGTAATATTACTAGGATAAGGTCATAGTAAACACATCATCAGATTATCGGGACACATCCTGCTACTGATGATAATATGATGTTGATGTGTTAATAAATGAAGTATTTCCTTATTTGTACAACCAATGCCAAAGTATAACTTCACAAGATGCTCAACATTCCTCATCTGCAGCTGTAAGGCTGCCTTTTTTTATGTGTGTGTGTATCTAAGTTCTCATATCACAACTTTATTCTTGTAATATTGTGACTTTATTCTCGTTTTTTTTCTTCTTCTTTTTCCTGGCCTTGCCCTAAAACTCAGTCGTAATAAAGATTAAGAATCTGAGAGCCGAATTCATCAAATGAACTCGCAGCGTTCTGTTGACAGTCATCTTCAGTTGCGTGACCTTCTCATATCGCCTGCGCTTCTCGTTTCATTTGTAGCCTTTATACATCGGTCATATCACGAATCATGTTCCGGAATGGATCACCAAATGACATTCCTTCTTCTGAATTGTTTTGTCCTGCCATCACCGATATCTTTTTGATGTTTAACGCTCTTAATTTTCTCAGCCTAACAGGTGCACTTTATCAGAAACATGAGACATTTCAGATCATCGGGGAGAATGTGGACTAACTAGAAGGCCGGCCAAGTGGAGCGGCCTCTTTAAGTATTGTTAAATTGTACAGATAAATGTGTGATATTTTTTGACCACTACAACTGTTTTGTACTTTAAAATGCAGTTTGTGCTTGTCATTGTGACAAACCCGAAAAAAGAAAAAAATCTTGCCTCTGTTAATCTTTTATGCACATTGTTTAATCTTTTATGCACATTGTATTGTATCTGTATGCTCAGATATCTAGCCTGTCTCTTCCTGGTGTATTCTTTTAGAGAAAGGGAGGACAACTTTACATAAAGGTCATCGACAAACCATGCAGTAAAATGTCTTTATTCTGTTTGATATATGTAAAAAAAACGATTCGCTGCAATTGTGAATGAATTGGGCCCATTTTTCTTAGTCATCTCCCACCATGCATGACTCGGCATCTGAAGGGCAGCCGTCATATTTCTGCATGCCGGGGTGATCTGCTGCCGCAGATGGATCTTTGATACAGACGCACCGTGTGTGACCGGAACCTGGGGAGAAGAACTTTCGTGGTACACCAGTCCAGTCTCTGTTCACTCCACCGCTGCATTGAGGGTTAAGGGGGGAAATGTTACATTTTTCAAATTTCATAATGATGCTTATGTGACAATAGGTCTGAAGCGTTTCCTGACCTTTTATTAGAGCACCAGACTCTTTTGCCCCGACTAGAGCTCCACTCGGAGTTGCAAGGAGGAAAGAGAATCTTCTCGGCTTCTGATTGGGCCTTCAGTTTCTGGCCCTCTGCTAGTGATGCTTCAACCGCCAGCAGGGCCTCTGTGGACTGTCCAGTCTCGTCGTAGAACCGTCCCACTACCAACCCTGAAATTCAGCGCAACGTACTGTACAGAAACGATTTCCTTGGTCAGATCTGTTCAAGTCAAGCAGTGTACGCAGTACAGGCTGGTGGGGATATGAACTTAAAAGTTTTGTCACAATTTTTTGTGGTATTGTGATAAGAACTATTAATTGCTACTTTTTAAGGTAATGGTATGGGTGTGACTGGATGGTACAGCAATCGGAGCCCTCAAACACTTAATACCTCTCCTGGGAAACATTTCCGTTTTTTTTTTTTTTTTTTGCATTACCATAATTAGACAAATCTGATCTTTGAGTGCCATTTTATGGGACAAAGGTCAAACTAAAGCATTTTTTTTTCTTATAGCAATTAGTAAACCGTGACATCCCTAAAGTCTAAATATGATGAAATAAAGTCCCATTTCCTTGGGCCTTTCTTCAAAGTGGGAAAGACAAGAAAATGTGCAATTCAAAGAAGGCAGTTGAACATGGTCCTAGAGATGCAAAAAAAAAAAAAAGGCAGGAAAATGTTAGAAAATCCACAACAACAGTGTTGTGTTTAGTGGATCTTCAGTAGAATCCCATCGCAATGGTTGGTAAAGGAGGGGAAAAAATATGTTTATTACTATAAAAACACCTGAAGAGGAGGGATATGTTGAGGAATGTATACAAAGAAAACGAGAGGCTTAAATTATAAAGATCTTTACCAACATGCTGGTATTCTTTGTGATAAAAATCCAGCCAGTCATAAAGGGCCACCACCTCCAGTGGAGACAAACTGGAGACATCATCCGTCAGGCCACTTTCTGTGAAGTCTCCTGTGATGAAAGCCAAGGAGGAATCCTTCCCTGGAAACACAAGAGGCTGTCAATGTTGTGACACGGCATACAATGTAATATCGTACTACTTAATAATAAAGTGGTTCTAGCTTAATAATACTGTGGACTCAATTTGAAGAGTCGCATCACCTGCCATAAAGTGATAACCACCCCCGGGTCCATAATGCTTGTGTCCTTTGTGTACGTCAAAAACCTGGCCCAGAATGGCCAGGTACAGGCCCCTGCTGCCTTTTGCTCCGTCGTATAGAGACAGGTCACTCCTGCTCAGGAGCCGCGCCGGGGCCGCCTTCTGTGACTCCCCTCCCCAACCGACGGACCAGTCGGGAGGAAAGAACAGCACTGCCGCTAAAACAGACAAACACGCGCCCAGCGCGTATCTCAGCATGTTTGTTTGGAGCCTGTCGGGTTATCCACCTACTTGCATCACTTCATGCCTTATAGAATGAACAGTGACGAAGCAGGTGTTTCCGTAATAACAGACAGCAAAGCGCGTGCGCGGCCGAGAAACTCAAAAGGTTCCCCAACGGTTTATGTAAAATGGCGCATGCGCAGCAAACTGTCCCAAGTTATCCTCCAGTTTGCGACTACAAAGAGCATAAAAACAATTAATTTTAGTATAAGTTATGTTAAATGTTGTGTTTGTGGAAGAGGCCGGGATTGTGTGTCAAGGTTACGTCTAGGTTAGGCGCCTGAGGCAGAGAGAAAAGAGTTTATGAACCGGAAGAGGACTGAGAATGGTGGGGCCTGATGGTGGTGCTCTCGGCATAGCGCCTGCGCAGCCGAGATACGTCGGAGGACGTCTTTTTTCAGCCAAGTTGACGTACAGTGCGTGAATGCGGTAGTAGAGCGCAGCGGAGTTCTGACTGTAGGTTGACGTTACAGAGGTCTGTGTACGGACCCCGGTCAAAACCGACACCAGTGGGGGCCGTGGGGACTTTTAGGGGGAACCCAAGGCGGGTCAGACGAACATGGGGAACGCAGAGAGTGGCTGTGGCGGAGGGAGCGGCGACGAGGAGGACATGGAGACGGAGAGTCCCGGTTTCGCGGAAGACAACCTGGCCTCTGCGGCCATTGGCGGTGCTGTCGGAGGCGGCGGAGGCACCGGGTCTGGGCGAAGCGGAAGGGGATCGAATAACCCACCGGCGGCCACCGAGGGACCACCGAGCCCCGCGTTCCTTTTGGAGCAAGTGAAACTAAGAGAAGCGGCTGCCCGTGTCAGCGACTCGGGGGTCACCATTCACGAGTCCGTCCTGTCCGGCAACGAGGGCGTCCTGATACGGTGGCTGGAGGACCGGCTGAACCGCGGCGAGGAGTCCGTCAATGTGGAGCAGTTCTGCGAAATGTTGGAGAGCAGAGATGCTCCCAGAAATGAATGTGAAGAGGTATATACGTTTTTGAAAGCGAAAAAACAACAGCAGAAAAAAAAAACAACTAAAGTCGCTGTCATTTGTGACATGACACGAATATCAGGTGTTTTGACCCGGGTTATGAGAGGTGAACTGCTGATAGCGGCACCGTGCCCTTCCATAGTGACTAATCAGCTCCTCTGATTGTAGGGAGAGGAGCAGAAATCCAGTCATGTAGTTTGAAGAGTGTGCACTTGAACAGCTGTGATGTTGTTACCTTTACTTGTCAGGGTTATTGTCTCAGTTGTTTTCCATGCTGGTCTCTTTGTTGCTGCCTTGTTGTATGGTGACTGCCAGGTGGCGTGTGATAAGTTTGTGCCTCAGTCTGCATATTTGACTCTGTGGGCAGACAAAGACTATCTTTCATGTGTTAAAAGTAGTGAGCGGTGCACTGATTCCTTCAGGCACAACATACAAACACATCGCTGCTATCTGCTTCCCTTCAATGTATATTGCATATAGTTACACTTTAAAGAAATACTTCAATCCATTATGCATGTGGAGGTAATTCAGTTGTGAGTTGTAGGAGTTTGTATTTGCATGGGTTTGCTGAGTGTTGTGATGGGATTGATTGTAAGGGTGTGTCGCCTTCTGTTTCCATGATCGCAGGCGTTTGGACAGTTTGATGCAGAGGGGGATGGAGTGGTGGACATAGAGAGCATGCTGATTGCTCTTAAGAACTCCAATGGAGCTAATCTACAGGGAGAATTGAGTCATGTGATACGACAGCTCCAGGCGTGCTCCCTCACACCAGGTAAGATTAGGAATTTGTTTACACGCGCACACATACACATGCATCAACTACGTTCCTCATTACAGCCCTAAATTTCTGTGTATTTTGTTAGGGTTTCATGTGCTACGTGTAAAGTCGATGGGAACTGATGCCTGTTTTAATATACTGAAAAGTGTGGCATGCTTTTGTATTTTGTACCCTTAAAGACGCCATTGCCACCAGCTACTCTGAAAGTTAACCTGTCAAATACCAGACATGTAACTTGAGCCAAGTTGGGTTACATGACATGACTCGGGTCCTTCATGTTATGACTCGATTTGCAAAAATGGACAGATACTTTTCACTTGACTTGGACTTTTACACCAATGACTCGGGACTTGATATGTTACCCAAAATTTAGTTTAAAACAGTTATAAAAAAAAAAAGATTTTGGCACAACTCCCAAGACCTGACTCTCATTCTAAATTGGCTGGCTGGGAATTTTGGATATTATTCAGAGAAGCAGCCATGAGCCCCATGGTGATGCTGTAGGAGCTGCTACAGACTGGAGAATGTGTTGGAAAAATCACTGAAAGGTTCAGTTCACAGTTTGACTCAAGCTCACAAGGGAACCGAGCAATCATGTGGAAGTAGGTGGTTAAATGAGAAAACAACTGAGCATTTTTCCTACATGCAAAACTAACACTGCACATCACGCTGAATGCACCACACTGTGGCTGTAAAAACATGGTGGTGGCGTCATCATGCTGTGGCGACTCAATAAGAACAGGGAAACCAGTCAAGAGTTTGTGGCAGGTGCAGACAAATACAGGACACGCTGAAAGAATGCAAAAGGGTTGTGAGCTTTCAGCTAGACAACAACCTCAAACCCATAGCCAGGGATCTGATTTAAGGATTTAAATCAAAACATATTAATTTGTTGAAATGGCCCAGTCAAAGTCCAGAACTAAATCTTATTCAGAACCCGATGCAAGACTTGAAAGTTGCTCTTTAGAGATGCTCTCCATCCAGTCTGAATTAACTTTAGCTATTTAGGTAATGTAGAGTAGCAGAAGATCTTTGACTAACTATACCATATCACAGTTTAAGAGGGAATTAAAACATAGAATGATTGAAAACTATTAAATGATTTAAGCATTTGAAACTGTCACGCTAGTGATTATATTTATTTATTTTTTTCCTTTTTTCTTCTCTTGTTTGGATTTAATAGTTGATTATGTGTATTCTGTTAATATTTGCGACACTAAGTCAGTGAAGTTCTTTATACTTATGGACAACATTTGCATGTAGTCAGACTGTTGTTTAATTGTTTTGGGGATTCATGTTTGTTTTTGTTTTCATTTCCTGTCCCTACAGGTTTCGTCGACATCTTCTCAAAGAGCAAAGACAGATTAGGAGCTCACGCCTCTAAGATCCTTAAGTTCCTCCACAGGAATCGTATTCCCAGCAGTGCCATCCCTTTCCCGATTTTAGAGGGCTACAACAGCATCTGCACCATGAGGTCCAGCGTGGTTCAAGACTTCCTGGAATTTCTCCTGCAGAAGGAGAAAGGTGAGTGACAGAGTAAGGTGGCGTAAGAATTAGAGACGCCACGCAGCTTTACTTCCTGGCTGTTGTGCAGAAATTGTTCCGACTGGAGTCGCTTCCTTTCAGATTTAGATATCCAGTACAGAGCAGAGCTGGACCGCGACCCAGACGTAGATAAAGTCAAGGTGGTCACACAGTGCTACAGCACGATAGAAGCGTCCTCCAACGTCTCCGAGATCTACAAGATGACAAACGGGGAAACGTCGACTTTCTGGCAGTCGGATGGCAGCGCCCGCTCACACTGGATCAGGTAAAAAGTGCGACTCCGACTCTGTGGTCCTGAAACCGTCCAGTCGTGACTCTTCTAAGTTTTTTTTTTTTTTTTTCTTGCACTCTGTTCCCAGACTGAAGCTGAAACCAGATGTGGTTCTGAGACGTCTGGCCATCGCTGTGGCTTCTAACGACCACAGCTACATGCCTCAGCTGGTGTCGGTGTCAGTGGGGAAGACGCGGCTTTCCCTGCAAGAGATCAGAGACATCCGCATCCCCAGCAACGTTACAGGCTACGTGGCTCTGCTGGAGAACGCCAACATCACCCACCCCTGTGAGAGCCCGTTTGTTTGCCTGTATTTATTCTCCGTTCAAAAACAATCAGGGTTGAACCGATATGAACCCTTCAGCTAATATCTGATATTTATATTACCATTTAAGCGAGCGCCAATATTTACTGATTAAATGCATATTTCTTTCAACACTTTTAAAAATATGCAAAGCTACTAGAGAGCTACTTCGACAATAATATATAGTAATAGCCATAAAATTCAAAATCATGTAAATATTTTACTCTATTTCATAAGAAACTCATTTTTATTCTTGATTATTAGAATTTGAAATGGCACGTTTCTCTTGAAACTATAGCTGGAAAAAGGTCAGGGGTCAGCAACCTTTACACTCCAAAGAGTTATGCTTCATAAGACTTATCTAGTGCCGCAAGAAACTTTAGAAAAGAATGGATTCTAGTTATAAAAACCTATTCTAGAAAATGTGCTTTTGTAGTTGTATCGAAGAATGACAATCTTACTTCTATTTTTAGAATTGACCTTACAAAAAACATTTTTGTTACATTTTTGTAGAAACAAAAACTCTACTGTTGTACTCTTTCCCTGAGAAATAAGAGTTGTAGCGGTTGTTTTATTTATCATGTTGCACGCAGCTACTTTTCTTCTTGAGTATTACAATTGAAAATATGATATGACTAGATGATGTGTAAAATTGCTTTATTGGGAACCAATTAATATAAAATAATTTTAAAAAATACTTAAAAAATGAATCAAGAACTTATTTTGGGATCTAATTGCCAAATCAAAATAAATGAATTATGCAAATATTGACTAATTTCTGGCTTTTTGGTGTGGAAAATCTATTCAGATATTTCATAAAAAACTGAAACTGCAAAAAAAACAAAACAAAGCTGTTTTGTTAGCTCTGTTTACAAAATTGTTCATCAGTTCTTTATTTTAAGTTATAAAGAACCACTGTGAAGGGCTGGAGAGTCACATTTTTCTCTGGAGATGCAGGCAGCATATCCCTGGATTAGATTATTAGGTGTTAGTAGAAGGGGATTTTTAATTTTTGTTCACATGTGTGCCGTCACTCAGCTAACCGCGTTTCTTCCCGAACAATTCCCAGACGTCCAAATAAACATCAAGCGGTGCCTGAGCGACGGATGTGACACGCGCATACATGGACTGAAGACGCTGGGTTATCAGATCACCAAGAGTAAAGAGGTGTCCGTCTCGGACGCTTCGGCCATCTGGTACCTATCTCTGCTCACGTCCTTGGTCACTGCGTCGATGGAGACGAACCCAGCTCTGGCTCACACCGTCCTCCAAAGCACACAGTAAGACGCAGAAATGTAAAAAGTAAAAATGAAGAAAAACGGGTCTGTAAAGGCATGTTAATTCAGGTTGTTCTCTTTTCCACAGGAAAGCCTTACAGCACATGCCGCCGCTGTCGCTAACACCATCGTCCACAGAGTTCCCCAAGTTCTTCTCCCTAAACATTCTGGAGGAAGTGGACGGCTTTCTGCTCAGGATTGCAAAGTAAGCTGCTGTTTCTTTTTTCATTTTTTAAACGTTCATCTTACCAACTTCGTCAGCTGCAGTGTGATCATTGTATTGATGTCACTTTGGGTTTTGGTGTTTTTCAGCTGTTGTGTGAGCCCTGATGCAGAAATGACTCTCTTGGCCTTTGCCCTGGCCAGAGGCAGCGTGGCCAAAATACTCCAGGCCCTGTCCTGCATCAGTGATTGTCTACAGACCAAGTACAAGGCCTCCTCCCTCATCGTCTCCATGGCGTCTGTTAGGCTGCGATTGCTTTATCGTAACGGTAATTTGGCTTATCTTTCACTTTTCTGATTTGCATGTTGTTCCTGACCGTTCATCCTTAAAAAGTCTTAGATTTATGTATCTCAACTTAAAGCATTGCAAGGTCTTCATTTAATAAAAAAAAAAAAGTCTTAAATTTTGTAGAGGTAGAATTATTTAATCTCGTATATTTTACGTATTCTTCTTTTCGGCTATGTTTGTGTCTTTACTGGGCTAAATAAAAAGAAACAAACAAAACATACAGATTTTAAAAAAACAGTAGAAATTCAAATTCTGAAATACTTTATTGATCCCAAAGGGAAATTAAATAAGGCGACGGTCACAAGACTGTGTTATTCTTGTGATCTCATGCTTCTATAAAACAAATGCTTTCCATCCTTTTATAAACTAATTACTCAAGAGCCAATAAAAAGACACTGCCAGCTTAGACAACATCCAATTCCAGATGTTTGTCTTATTCAAAAAGCAGAGGGACAACTGTAACTCACAGCAACAATTCAAGTAACCGAAAAAAACATTTTCCATTAAGTTTCAATTAATTATATGGCTCATACAACAGGTCTTCAATTTATGCATCTAAAATTAAGCCTTAAACTCTTTAAAAAATCTAAATTAGATTTAAATTAGTCTTAAATGTTGTAGTGGCAGGACTATTTAATCTTGTGTATTCTATGCTTTTTTTTCTTTTTGGTTATGTTTGCGTCTTTACTGGGCTTAATAAGAGGAGACACACAAAAACACACAAATTAAAAAAAAACGGTAGCAGCCACTGCTAACTAGCTACTGATATACCCCTTGCTAGCTCACTTTTTTGCATCTATCGTGGGTAATTGTAAATTTATCGCCAGTTGGCTGGACGACATTCGTCTTTGTTATTGTCTCACTTCTGTTGCCGACCCGTGTGCACAAAAGCCTGTCACTGCTACTATGTGAAACATAATTTCTTTTGAAAATTTCTGTTGTGACACAGGTCTTAAATTTAATTCATAATGGTCTTATAAAGGTCTTAAATTTGAGTGGGTGAAATCTGCAGAACCCCTTCGCATGTGTATCTTCTGAAGGGACGATGGCGTTTATTTGAACAAAAACTGTGATTCGTTGCAGGAAAACCTCTCCAGCTCCACCTGCAGGCCTGTGACGTCAAGAGCAAAGAGGAAAAGTCAGGACCGGAGAACATGCTCACAGAGTTTTCCACTGGAGATGGTACGGCAGAACTAAACTCAGTCTGGAAATGAAGGGCAGCAGGAACATGCGCTCACGTGTCAGTGGGGCGCTTGCTTTTTTTGTTCCCCCCTCCAGGTTTTCTCACAGAAAGCGGCAGGAAGAAAGCCAGCGTCATCCTGTCCACGGAGGACCAGAGCAACTTCCAGGTCACGCAGATGAAGATCAAAGTAAGACGGCGCTGTTTCACATGTGTAACGAGAGAGCTGAAAACATTTCAATCAGTCAGTCAATTTATTCACTCGCTTTAGCAAATATCCTCATTAATTCACAAACACGTTTTCTGTACGAGTGAGAAGGGAGCAAGATAAGAAAACGTTTTCAATAAGCCTGCGCCTTTCTCAATAATTACAAAATAAATGTTCAATTAGCAATTTAAGTTGTAAACAATATATAATTCTCTTCATTATTATGTCAGACTTTTTGTTATTATAAAGTGTTTTTAATTGATTTATGAGTCTGAAGTAGATAATTTTTGAACTTCTCGTCCACACTGTTCCATAACTTTACTCCACGCACTCAAATACAACTGTTTCATTGCAGTATGCACAGTTTTACTTCTGAAATCTGACTCCTTCCCACTATTCCTGTCACTCGAGTTTAAAAGAAATAACTTCTGAATTAATTGGCAATAATCTATTTTGCTTTAAACATAAATAATAGCATTTTAAAATGAACAAAATCCCCTAATGTGAAGGTATTTGATTGAAATATTATTTTTATATGAAAGTCTCATGACTTATGATGGACGTTGATGATATTTGCATTGTTGTCGATGTGATCAGGTGCGAAAAGGAGCGATCGGAGCTAAATGTGGCTTGGTGTTTGCGTACATGGAGGAGGAATCTTTTGATGCAGAGAAACATTTCAAGAGGTTCAAAAAGTACGACTCATGGAACTACAAGGACTACAAAGAGTTTGTACAGGACAGGTGAGGATTTCTCCTCGATTTTTCTTTTTCTTTTACAAAACTATTCACAATTATCTAAGTTTTTCATATTACTAACACGAGTTTCAAATATTCAAAAGGAAATTGTTTGTGAAAAGCTGTTGCATAATTATGAAGCAGTAGTAAAATATGTGGTTTTTAGACTTATTTACAAGTAAATATGTGAAAAGTGTTTTTTGCGTTCGGCTTTCTGGGAAATGTAGTTTAATCAAAGTTAATTCATAATTTAACAAAGAGTCAATTGCTTTCCCAGAGGAACAGGATGGTTCCTTTTTTTTTTTTTTTTCCCCTGAATAAATGAAATTATTGCTTGAGAGTCACATTTTATGTTTACTCATGTCGTTTCTGTCCACCATTCAACATTTTGTCATGATCTGAAACATGTAAGCGTGACAGAAAGATGCAAAAAGAAAATAAAGCTGTAAGGAGGCAAAAACTTTATCACACCGCTGCATGTCCCTTAATGCCATAAGTGTCTTTATGGGAGGTCTGTGTAGTTTATTACCTTTAAATCTCTCTGTCACATTACATGCAGCGGGAAGATTTCAGCACAGAGTGAGGATGAGCCGATTGGCTGGTTTGAACTTGAAGAGGACTGGAATGATGTGGAGATCAAGCTGCAGCAGTGTCGCGTTGCTAAGGTGACAGCCAGTCTGTTTGCTGATGCCATTTCAAACTTTTTATTTACTTTTTCTGTTTTCTCCCAACTTTTTTTCTTTTAAATAATCCAATTTTTGCACTGGTTAGCATAGATTGGCTGTGTTATACCGAAGCCTGTTGCAAGAAGCACTTAATCAATGAATCGATTAAATAATTTCCATTCTCATAATATTTTTTGAAGAGCATTTTTTTTACAGATTTCATAATTAATTTTGTTTGTGTGTTTTTAATTCCTTTTTATTGTTTTTGGTTGCTGTGTTTTATTTTGGATATTTAAAATATTTTCCATTTCCAAGTTTTATTAGTCTTTGACATGGTGAATTTACATTGTTCTAGCCCCACCATTATATTAGTTGAAAATGGTGTCAAAACGATAATGTTATCGTTTACCCCAATTATTCCTGTGACAATTTATCGTCCAGCAAAATTTGTTATGGTAACAGATTTGGTAGAATCAACATCTTGTTGTTTTGTCTTCCTAGTTCCTGATGGTGAAGTTCCTCTGCACCAGGCAGGACTCGGCCGAGCGGCTGGCGTACAGAATCTCAGCTTCAGCGGCTACCTGTGTCCTGGAACGGAGAGGCTCGTCGACCTAGATGACCTCGGAGGACAGGGAGACGGCCTGGACCAAAATGGAGTCACCGGCCTTTGTCTTCTCAATAAAACCCTTTTCTTCATACAGCAGCTCACACGAGACATGGTAACGTAGTACTGCCTGATGGATTTAAGTTACATTTTTGGTATAATCGTATCTTCACTGTATCATAAACAGAGCATCCATCCTTTGGAAATCATTTTGTAGAGATGTGGAAATGAAAACGGAAGGAGGTTTTCCTTGGAAAATGTTTGAAAGACTTCCAGGAAGCCTGGACGGCTATTGATCCGGACCACTTTAAAAGAAAGTCTGAGTCATTGTTGGAGGGACGACACAAAGCATTTAGGGATGACTCAACACTTCTGAACAGCAATGTCTATTCATGGAAAATCTCCTCAATTTCCACAAAGAAACACTAAAAACAAATCAAAACAGATACATGTTTGTTTTATTATGGCTAAAGAAGCATTTAATCAAGCTGGAATGTGTGATTTCCCTTCCTCTGTTTTCATTTATTTGCTCATATATATATATATAGTCTCTCTGCCCTCTAGGGGCTTTGAGGAGACATTGCAGACTTTATACTGGTTTTATCAGATTGACTCAGCTATGTTGTTTCTGCAGGATGCCTCACACTTCAAGCAGAAGTATCTTCTGGACTTCAGTGGTCTCAGCCTTAACCTTTTTTGGAACTTCTACAATAAACTCAGGGAGATGTGAGTAATCAGATTACCTCTGCTGCTCATTTACCACCCATAAACACACAAGGCGGACCGATTTTGTAAAGTTCTCACCTGCTGGCACGCCAGAGGCCACTTTTAAGTTATCAGCCTTCATGCAATATTTATCAGACATGGTGCAAGAGTTCAGCCCAGAGGATATTTTAAGAACTGCTTTAACGAACGTCATTGCTTCTTAAGGAAAATCACTTTTCCAGAAGCTTTTTAAGAGTTGTAAGAACAAAGGTTGAAGGAACAAAATAACATCAGTTTATTCCTGAGAGAGAGAGGAAAATAATCAAAGGCTTGGCACTTAAGGCGGTGCGGTTAGCATCCCCTTATTTGTTCCCTTGAGAATTATAATCAACTAAGAAAAGCAATCTCTAATGTTGAACTAAACTCAAAAGAATAGAGCAGGGCAGCAGAGGTACATGTCTAATTAACGCATATTTTAACTATTGGTTATTCTGATGATTAATCAAGTAATTGCTTAAAAAATAATTTTCATTGTAACCACTTAAGTTTATTTTATGCACTAATAACAAAATAAAATAATTCAGTTTTTTAAAATGGAAAAATATATGTTATTGCCTAAAATGCAATAACATAACATTCCTTTAGTGTAAATCGGCAGCTAAAAAAATTCCTTCTAACATCAATATGTGAAAAGCTCAGCCCTTTCTGCTTGACTTTACATCAAAATGGATGTATTTGATGTACAGTTTTGGCTTTTTCGTTGCTCCGACTGTGTTCCTATTTCAGCAAATAATCGGATTCATCACGATGAATCCGATTAATCGTTTAGAGTGTCGGGCTCTTAGTTGTTGGTAATCTCCATGTTGCAGTGAGGGAGAGGAGGTGTTGAAAAGCAGAGTCCTCCTGCTTCAGTTGATGCAGAACTGTTTCCCCATGCTGCCCAACCCGACCGAGCTCCAGGACGCAGAGGAGAGTAAAAGACCAGAAGAATGTGCCTCTGCAGCAGCAGCAGCAGGTCCATCTGCATCCAGCAGTGGAGATTCTCAGAGTATCTCTGCTAAGGCTGTGTTGGAGCTCTATACTCACCTCTGCCACAGTAAGAACAAGAGTCAAAGTCATGCAGGGCAGCACGAGGGGTCACTTGGGTGGCGTTTGACAGCCGTGACTCTTGTGTTTCAGTTGTGGATGGTCCAGAAGGAGAGACTGTAATGGAAACCATTTTGCACAAGGAAGCGGTTAAGGCCATTCTGAATGGAGCTGCTGTTTTCTTCCCTGATAAACTCGACAGGCGGGACAAGCTCTTCCACATGATGGTGAGTTTCACAGTTTTCCTGTCTTAATACAGCTAAAATTGGAATCTAGAAAAAATCCTGCTCATTATTTTTAACTGTTTTCTGGAAGAAATTAAACTCCTATAATATACAAACCTATTATTTTTAAGCAATATTTATTACTGATTGGTATTTATGTAGCAGGTTTAGTAATCTGAATCTGTTGTTTTTGCAGAAAAATATCACTGAAGATGATCAGCCAGAGTCGGTGAAGGTGACGTTCGAATCTCTGTGTAATTATTTCAGGTAAGAACTCATATCCAGACACACCTATGTGTATTTTACTCATACATGAGATGATAACTGTATGTCAGTAACATGTGTGCTGTCTTTGCACAGTAATCAGGATCCAAGCGGCCTTCTCCTGCTTCCCCCCAAAGGAGCTCCCTCAGACTTCGACATCAGCCCCATACTGGTAGTCATGGAGACGCTGCTACTCGTCGCATCAAGAGAGGTGATTTCAGACTTTCATCATTTATTTGAAAGTTGTATTGCGTCTGCTGGAGCATCAAATCTAATATTCCTTATGAACATTTGGGCTTTCAGTGCGAGGTGATGATGGTGGATGGGAAGACCGGAGCCAGCAGGAAGGTGTTGCTGTCTCTGTTCTGGGCTCTGCAAGGCAGCCTGCTTTCCTGGTGCTACCTGCAGCTCAAAGGTGGAACGTCCACACCCACTGCATGTGAACTGGCCAGAGACATCCTTCTAAAATGTGAGCCATTTTAACGGGGGTTGCGTTTTTGCATTTATTTAATTTCCAATACAATGCTGTACAAACGTAGTGATACAGGAACAATAATGAGCACTGTTTGTTCCAAGGGTGTGCAATAATAAGTCTTAAATTCATCTATCTCAAATTAAGTCCTTGAAATGTCTGAAATGTGTTTCAAAGATGTCTAAAGTTAATCTCACAAGTGTAATTTCTTCCTTAATAATTTTCCATATGTCCATATGTATGTGTGCTTGTGTATATATAGATATAGGCGATTTATCTATTTATTTGTACATTTCTGTCATGATAGAAGTCTTAAATTCCATTCATAATGGTCTTGAAAAGTCTAATGATGCGTTCATATCAAACTGCTTACAGTGTCAGGTGTGTCTGGTTTACATTCAAAGTCTATGGGGGGGGCTTGTGCACGTAGCATAGCACGATTTGAAGCGTTAGGAGCATTTGACGCGTCAAGTGCGTCTGACGTGTCTGACGAATAGGACGACAACAAAAAAAAAGGGCTAGAGCGATTTCTGACATGCTTGATGCGCTCTTGACCTGCCTCCACAGTCTTTGAATGTAAACAAGCGTTAGATGTTAAGCAAAATGTCAAGCGTCTGCATTCAAAGTCCACATGCGTCGAATTTGAAACGTTACACGCCTTTGGTGTGACCGCACCATTACGTTTGAGTTCCTGGAACCTGCAGAAACCCTGAATATGACCAAAAACGTTCATCACTCCTCTCATGAACATGTTCCTCCAGATGTGGATCAGTTCTTGGAAAGCATCAAGGCAGTGCTGGGCTCCCTGCTTGAGAGGTTCACCAGCAGCGAAATCAACAACAAACTGGGCAGCTCCATCCTGGCCACCATCTTCAGACAGCTGGTAAAGCGTACTTTCTCTCGTGAAATTGAATTACTCTCATACGCAGGGGCAGAGCCGACGTTTTACTGAAGCATTTAACCAACATTTGTTCATCTGCTGCCAGATGATTTTCCTCTTGGAGCTGTGTTCGTTGGACATTCCCCACAGCGTGCTGCTGAAGAGCTTCTCCTCGTTGGTCGAGCTCCTCAAAAGACTGTCAAGCGACACAGGAGACATCTTCTCTAAAGTGAGTCTGTCATATGCAAAGTATAGCTTGGAGCGCATCTTAAATTTAGTTGTGATGTTGTTGTTAAGCTGACTCGGCCTACCGACTCGGTAGCTGAACTTTATTGTCGTTATAACGACTGAAGGTGGATCAAGAGAGCTCCCACCAGCCTCAAAAACCAGTGGTGCTCAGGACGTGGAACATGGAGTCTCCTCACAACTACGAGAACAGCCAACACGAGACCACCATCTTCGCTTGTCCCGGCGCGACCTCCTTCGAGGTGGAGTTTGACGAACGCTGCGAGACTGAGAAGAGGTCGCCGATGCACCGCAACACTTTCCCACACATCTGTTTGGGGGAAACTCTTAGTGAAAGCGTCTCACTCAACGTTTCCACTTGATCCTCACAGATACGACTATCTAGAATTCACCGACTCCAGAGGTGGGAAGGTGCGCTACGACATGAAGGTTGGGAGTGAGAAATGGCCAAAGGTAAGCGGGCTAAAGCCTAATAACTATCAAAGTGAAAAGCTGTTGTCACTTCGTCCCGCTACGTGTTTGTCTCTCCACTCCTACAGAAGGTGACGTTTGACGCTGGACCCCAGTTGCAGTTCCTGTTCCACTCTGACAGCAGCAATAACGAGTGGGGATACAAGTTCACGGTGACGGCACTGGGTCTGCCAGACATTACCATTTCCTGGATGTCGGACCAGCAGTTATTGGTGGCCCGCCTCATGGGTCGCCTTGCATCCAGGACCCTGGCACTAAAATCTCCTTACGGTGAGTTTTAAAACTCCAACAGGACGATCACAGTTGCTTTGTTTCGATTGTTGTTATTCTGACTTTTAAGTGTAAATCAGAACGGTTACATTCGTGTATTCTGTTCTTCTTCTTCAGAGATCCGCAGCGTGAAGGAGCTTCCGCCAGGAAAAATGTCTCACGTTCAGGCTTCACCTTTATGGAAGCCCATCCTGCGACATGGTTTGAGTGAAACACGGGAGGCAAATCCCACTAGAAAAGGCCCCAACCAGGTAGGGGGTTAGTCTGCTTCAACTGTGGGCGACTGTGGCTGTATGGGTAGAGTAGTCGTTTTGCAATCAGAAGGTTGTAGGTTCGATTCCAGCTTCCTCCTGCCACTTGTACTTAAGGTACTTAATCCCGCATTGCCTACCAATCTGCATATCTGGGTGAATGTGACTCTAGTGTTTGAGTGGTCAAAATGACTGGAAAAGCACTATATAAGTTCAGTCCATTTAACTGTGCTTTCCCACAGTTTTTAATGCTTGCTTCACTTTAAATAACACATAGTGACGTTGTGGACTCTCTTTATGTATCGTACCCTTAGTATTTGACATAACCCCCCCCCCCCAAGTTTTCATCAATCTCCCATGATTGATTAGCGTTGTTGAGCCATCCCACATGACAGAAATTACAGTTTTCTTTTATTTGTTCCTGCAATTTGTAGACAAACCCATCAACTTTCGCTGAGATCTTGGTCTTCCTTGAGGACTTTGCACGGTGGAACCCTTCACAGGAACCATCGGAGCATAAAGCAGAACTAATGCGGACCCTGGTGCAGGCTTGCAGAAAGCACCCCCTGAGCAATGAGATTGTTTCTGGGGCAAAGACTGACCAAGCTGTGAACGCCATCTGGGCAGCCATGGTGTACCACACCCCGGCCCTCAACCAGGCCCTGAAGGCATATGGTAACGCTAGCTCTGATTGGCTGTCATGTTTCCTAGCAATAATGGGACCTTGTTGTTAATTCTAGCCAATGTGTCGCTCCTTTCTGTCTCTAGTTAATCAGGACTGCAAGTCCTTTCTGAGTGAAGATTTTGTGCAAGTTTACCTCCTGGCAGACAGCATCAGAACATGGATGGTGAGTTTTTCCTCCCATGATTTATGTCTGTATCAAATCACTGCTCCTGATTGCATTTTTTTCCCCTCTCAGTTGGAGATGAAGCAGAGATACCTCGTTGGCAAAATGAACATTTATGATGATAAAGAAGGAAGTCCAGAGGAAGTAACCATGGATTCTCTGGGTAAGGAATCCAGATAATCTCATTCCGAACGTCCGCCTCTTGGAGAGCATTCGCTCATTGTCGCCACTGTCTTTTTCCCAGCTGAGATGTGCATCGAGAAGAGCCTCCTGCTGTTTCGTTTTCCTCCATGTGGAAAGTCATGTCTAGGTGCTGGGGACTCAAATACTCATCTTCTCCGCTCAAGCTCGATCTCAGAAGGAGACTTCCAGCCCGCCTCCCCGCAGCCGGGATTACCCGATGAGGCCGTCGACGGCAGGCTCAGACAGAGTCAGCCGTCCGCCTCTCTGCCCCCAAACCCATCATCCTCTGAGCAGAGCAGGCGGGGCCACAAGGACCCCGCGGAGAGTCTCCCCGCCCACCCGGCGGGCGGGGAGCCGGCCTCTCCCTCCACGTTCCCCCGTAAAGCTCCGTTCAGCCGCTCACGCCTTCGCCTCCTGTCCTGTCGCTCTGTGGAGGAATCCCACATGACCCCCTCTGTCAAGGAGCGCTACCCAATACTCAAACACATCCTGAACTTTATGAAGGACCAGGCTCTCACCACAGCAAGGTACACCGTCAATGCCAGATTGTTCTGTAAAGTCCATCAAAGTTACTTTAGATGTAAGTTTTTACACCATAGCCACTTTGTCTAATCATTTCTAGCTTTTTGTTATAGATCGCTACTAATCAGTGAAAAATGTATCAGGTTTATCAAACATACTTAGTGATTGTACCAGTGGTGAATATGGGTAGTAAAATTTGACCTGAATGTAAACAGATTAGTAACTACTGAATCTAAAATCATTCCATTCCGTTGTTAGTATGTATTTGTTACTAAACATTCCCAATACCAATTAGGGAGGTTAAAGTTGATTCACTACTTTTATACCCCCATTTTAAAAGTTGGTCGGTAACAAGCAACCTCGAAGAAGTAAAGCAAGATTACGAGTTTATTGCCACTGTATATTTGTTTGTTGGGTCTGAAACGATTAGTCAGATAAATCAGTTATCATCAACTAATTTAGTAATCAATTAATCATTAAATGGAGCTTACAGACTCAAAAATGTGATTTGCTGGGGAAAAATAACACGCTCAGAGAAGTAATTAAGCCAGAATTGTACAAAAATATGAATATTTTGCATTAAAGAAGAAAAAAACAAACTTTTTTTGTAAATATGTACTGCCCAGAATTCCTTAAGTAGCTTAATTTTAGCTTCACCTGGTCAAAATTCTGTAAAAAATATATTTAATAAATCTCTTATTAAGCACCTATTGCTCTCCAATTATTCACTGGTTAATTCGAAAAGATAGTCAGTATTTTAGCCCTACAATGTGTCGGTGTTAGTCAAGCAGAAAGGGCTGAGCTTTTCACGTGTTGGTGTTCAAATTTTTTTTCCCCTACAGCTGATCACAAGCGCACTAAATTATTGCATTTTAGAAAATAAAATATATAGTTTTTAGTTTAAAAAATATGCATTAAATAAATTGAATTAAAAAAAAATAAAATGCTGGAGAGGTTAAATAGAAGATCCTCAGAATTTTACAATTGAAAAAAAAAAAAAATCCAATCATAACAATCGTAAGATAATCAATTTTTCTAATAGTTGCAGACCTGTTTTTCTGTGACCCAAACTTCCACTGGAAGTTAACTGTAATATCGTCTGAATTGTTGTTTCCTCCTGCCAGCATCTTGCAAACCTTGGCCCTGAACAAGGCCCAGGCTCTGAGTGTGTGCAAGGTGCTGGAGATGATTCAGCAGTGTTTACGTTCCCTGGGACAGCCGCACCTCTTCCAGCCGCACTGCATCCTGTTCCTGCAGGAGCTGCTGGCCTGCCAGAAAGACTTCACCAGGTAGATCGACCGTTAGTCCAGAACACGTGAACGTCCTGCACGCTCGACAATAATCATCAGTCGTTTGTGTGCTTTTCAGTTATTTCTCCCAGTTGTCAGACAGCGGGCAGAAACTTGGAGAGGAGGTCAGGCGTTCTTACCATCAGCTGGTCCTCATGCTGGTGGAGGCAGTTCAAGGCTTCAGCAGTCTCAATGAGAAGTAAGACGTTTCTTATATTCCTGTTTTTACTCAGAGCTGATTAAAACGTGCTGTCAGCAGCGGTCAGTATAAGAGTGTGTTTAGTGTGCAGTCAACTGATCCCAATCTCTGCTCTCCAGAGCTCTGCTCCCAGCCCTGTCGTGTGTGCAGAGCTGCTTTTTGCACCTCCTGGACATGAACTGGGAAGTGCAGGACCTTCCCCTCTTCCAGAGCATAAAGCTTCCAGTGCTCCTGCTCACGATGTCGCAAGAGAACATCAGTGTTCATGACATCGCCATCAGGTAAGCGAAACATAACATGTGAATTATCTAACGCTTGGTGCCTCGTTGTGCGCCGTTTTAGATGCATTGTGAGATGAAGTCTAAAATGTTCACTTCCGTTGTTTCAAACTCAGTCAGTGGACGGAGGAGGATGAAATCGCTGACTACAAGAAGAACCAGGAATGGATGGATGAGTGCATGGACGGCATGTTTGAAAAGTGGTACGACAAAATCGACGAAGAGGAGTCCATGGAGGACAGGAGGAAGGTATTCTAAAGAGGATAATAGACATGGAGTTCTAGTTAGAAAAGGGCTAGTCTTACCTTATTTGTGCCTGTTTATTATAAATTCATAGCTAAATGTATTTTTTCCTTCAGATGCACATGTTTATTGCCCGCTACTGTGACCTGCTGAATGTGGTGATTTCCTGCGATGGCTGTGAGAGGATGGCTCCATGGCATCGCTACCGATGTCTGCAGTGCATGGATATGGACCTGTGCAAGACCTGCTTCCTCAGTGAGCGCATACATCTCACTACAACAATTTATTAAAACGATCTGCATCGCAAAATCAGTCCCCAATTATTGCTAAGACGCAACATTTGTAGGGTGCCATGTCCATTCCGTGAAACGAAACTTGGCACTATTACTATACAAGATGTAGACATTTCTTTTGTACATTTGTGTCGTGTGCGTGATACAGGTCTTATAAAGTCTTACATTTTAGCTGCTGAAACCTGCAGAAACCCTCTAACGACAACAAACAGTCAGAAAGCGATCAATCGAGTCAAACGGAGGGGCTTTGTTTGTGTTCAGGTGGAGCCAAACCCGAAGGACACGAGGACGATCATGAAATGGTGAACATGGAGTACGCCTGCGATCACTGTCAGGGCCTTATTGTTGGCAGCAGGATCAACTGCAACGTCTGTGAGGACTTTGACTTGTGCTTTGGTTGCTACAACGCCAAGAAGTATCCTGACAGGTAGATTGTTTTGACATCTGCTTTTACAAACACTTAGAATTTTGTGGCTAACTGTAGCTACTTTCATTGTTTTTTATTTTTTTAGCCATTTACCCACCCATCGCATCACCGTGTACCCCATGGTGACCATACGAATCAGTGACCGTCACCGCCTCATTCAGCCCTACATCCACAACTACTCGTGGCTCCTGTTCGCTGCTTTGGCCCTGTACTCCTCTGAGCTGAGCAGTGAGAAACAAACAGAGGGAGAGTGTTTAGACGGCAAAACCCTGGAGCTGGCTTCAGACCTGCAGGCGCACTGCTCCCAGCTTATCACTGACTGCTTGCTCAAAGGCCAGACTGGCAAAGGTATGTCTGAGCCAGTCATTTTTTATTTTATTTCCAAATTCTTGTACAGTTAGGGACATCTAGTGGCCAGGTTGGAGAAAACATCCTTCATCATTGTTACCCCAGCAATAGGTTGCATCGTATTCTGGTGATAGTGGGACAAAAACATGAAGAAAAAGCTAATAATGTCGATCCAAAGTAAATAAACTAGATACTCACATTCAGTGTTGGTAGACAAGTATAAGTAAATGTCCTCTGGTCTAATTCCTTCTCTGGTTTGGAAGAATAGGAGTCTTAAGAAGTAGTTGCTCAGGTAGTTTTTCTGGTTACCAAGTTCTAATCCCTGTACTGGGTTGCTAAACAGGGATTTAGTGCAAGTAAGTATTCTCTGGATTTCTGGGACGCTAGATAAGTATAAGTATTCTCTGGACTTTCTAAGTGTGCTCTTAATTTGTAAAAGCAAGGAGTACTCCACGTTTCAAAAATAATAATAAAAACTAAATGTTCCTGTTCTGGAAGACATTTTTCTGGATTCTAAGTGCATTCTGATTCCTTGTCTGGGTTGCAGTAATAGGAGTCTTTCTGCATCTAAATAGTGAGTACTAAAATATAAGCTAAAGAGTGACTAATAAACTAGCAAAACACAGGAGAGTAAAAGAAGAAATGAAAGTGAGGGCTCAAAAAAAGGGAATAAAAATGTATCGGAAAGAAGAAAAAGAGGGATGTAAAAGTAGGAAAGAAAACAGTACTTTAAAGGACAGAGAGAAAATGAAAGAAGGAAACTGAAGGAATGAAAGGAAGGGTGGAAACAGAGAAAAGAGTATGGGGAATGGGAGGAAAGAAATGAGGACAGAGAAGACAGACGAGAAGAAAGGAGAGAGAAAGACTGAAATAGAAAAAAGTCCACAGCTATCAGAATCTATTAATGGGTTTCCAAAAATCCCCAACATGTTTGTTCTTTAACACATCTTCTCCTTTCTGTGCTTCACTCAGGCCTCCGCTCCTCCAACCTGCTCGCTCTGCTCTCCTCCAATGAGTCGGCGTCCGAGAGCGAGCTGGGCCCGGCGTCGCCTCAGACCTCTCAGGAGCTCAGCTCGGCCACGGACACCTCATCGCTTCCAGGCAGCACGGCCGCCATCTGCTCTCCGCTGTCCCCCAAGAACGAGGTCGGCAACAACCTGTCGGTGTGCGGCTGTGCGGAGGTGAAGCGAACTCACTAGATTTTAAATTGAGCTTTGCTCCTCAGCTTAAAGACGAAAAGGCGGGGGAGCCGAGTCCTCCTCCCACCGCTCCTCCTGACTTATCCATACCCCGAAGCTCTACAGAGGGAGACAAAAAGAAGCTGGTTGCTCAGGACACTCTGGACTCAGGTAGTCTCAGCCAGACTCCATCCGTCTCCAGCGAAGACCCGCTTTCTCCTGTAGTTCGACGTAGGTGCTTCGATCCCTCATAAAGGGCTAATCACCTCACAGTTTATTAGTGACTCTAGAAAACTCTTTTTTTTAACAACATTTCAGCTTCAGAATCAGCACCAGGAACTCTCAACTCCCCAGCATCTGACGTCGTCAAGGAGACGGACGAGAGGGTGCCGCAGGTCCCGCTGCAGGAGCACGTGTTCTCCGAGTGCTCCAGAGAGAGGATTCTAGGTCTGCTGGCGGCGATGCTCCCATCAGCAAAACCAGTATGTGGAGCTAATTGTTTTTTTTGGGGGGGCGAGGAGGTTGCTGTGCAATTTATATGTTAGAAGACTGGAAAAAAATAGTCGCTCAAATGGATTTAACCTTTTCCTCTTGCGGTTTAAAGTGACAGCAGGGTCATATTTCTAGGATTAGCCCTTTTAAAAGTTTATATAAATTAATCCTTTTAAAATAACCTTGACTTCTGAAGCAGTGAAAATTCCAGTTTGTGCACTATTTGCATTATTTCTTAATTATCTACATTTTTCAATTTAAAAAATGTAACGCAGAGTTTGTACAAGTGCTTGAAATTTTAAAAAATGCTTGAATTTCAGTCAGTGTCAAGGTTCACTAAGTAATTCGTTTCCGCATGAAGTGCTGGAAGGTGCTTCATATTTTCAATTTAACTTGGGATCAAAAGGCTGAATTTGAAAAGCGTTGTTTATAGTTGAAGCCAAATATTTTCATGCACGAAACAAAAAAGCCATAAAAATAATTTCTCACTGTCAGACCAAACTTTAGCTTAGTTACCATGATGAAAATTATTTCTGTTTACTAAATGGGAAAAAATATTTGAAAGAACATTTTTAAGGCTTTTTTTTTTTGTTGTTGTTGTAATATGTGTGTAGAGATTTCGAAACATAAAATTTTGTTGTAATTTACCTCATCCCTGCTGTAGAATACTTTCACTAGATATTAGTAACAGTAATAATAAGTGACATTATATAGCACTGAAATGAAACTGTCTTTTTTTGTTGTTTTTTTAGTTCATTTGTATTGCTTTTATCTCCAACCTGTGTTTCTGGGAAAGTTTGAAAACATATCTCCAAAAATGCTTGAAAAGTGCTCGAATTTGACTGACTGCTGACAAAGCGAGCGACCGCTGGTAACATTTCCATTTCCACTCCCGCGTCCACAGGGCAGCACCCTCAGCCTGTCCAGCCTGAGCTCCATCCTGCCTCGTCTTTTCAGAGCAGTCATCTCCAACGCCGGCTCTCTGAACGAGACCTACCACCTCTCCCTCGGGCTCCTGGGCCAGCTGTTGCTTCGGATCACTCCGGCAGAAGCTGACGCCGCCGTCACCGAGGCACTGGCGGACAAATACGAGCTGCTGATGCAAGGGGACGCCGCTTGTTCAGTCACTCAGGGCTGGAAGACCACCCAGCTGCTGTTCAGCCTCGGAGCCGTCTGTTTAGACAGGTAAACGATGGCACAACACATACGCTGACGACGCATGAAAACATTAATTAGAATATCTCTTAAAATCTTTATTTCTGTTGCTTGTCATTATTTTTCTGATAAAAACCACGTTTAGGAATAAAATATTACATCAGACCAATTAAAAAAAAAAAAATTGGTCCGAGTCCAGAATTTTGTATTCTGGACTCGGTGTAATTCCTGCTTACAGGTTCATAAAAATACTTTTAATCTGACAAACAACCTCCTTGGAATGCATACTTTGATTTATTGAGTGTGATTGTATAACTGGCAACTCCTTTTTATAGCATTTAGAATGAATCAGGTTTATTTCCGTAGCAAACTGTCAGCAACTAGGCAACAAAGCGCTTTACATCATAAAAACACAAAAATAAAAAGTCATAAAAACAACTTGCAGTCACCAATTGGAGAAACCAGCAGCAAACATCACATTTTGTCGAGTGCCTTCATCAATACATATGTATAATATATGTTGGGCAATGTTTGATTTACTGTGGTTTAAATGCAGCTCTAAGCAGGTGGGAATTTAGCCTCGATTTAAAGGAACTCGGTGTTTCAGCTGTTTTGCAGTTTTCTGGAAGTTTGTTCCAGATTTGTGGTGCATAGAAACTGAATGCTGCTTCTCCATGCTTGAAGACAAGTTAACAGCCAGCCCTAAAAAAGAAAAAGCGAACTCATTGGTTCTGGCACATGAACCACTACAAATCTGCGTCATGCATTTTTCTTATTACAAGTCAAATTCTTCAGAGGAAGAACTGATAAAAGTTAATCGTTTCGTGTAGTATTGATGTTTGGTTTTTCTGATTAGCTCTGTTATTCCAGCCAAAAGGGAGGTGTTGGAATTTATACCAACACCTCTAATGGGATGTCACTTATTAAACTTTTAATCAAGAAACAAAAAAAGTGTGATTAGAAGTGAAATATTGCCTAGTTGTGTTCAGGACCAGATTGGATCTCTAGAGCCTGTTTTCTGATGATCTCCAAAGTTTGACAAGTATTCATCTAGTCCACAAGAGTTTTTTTTACCAGCGAAAATGTGACAGATTCACAGATTTCATTTCCCTTTTGGGATAGACGAAGCACTTTTGAACTGAACTGTTTGCAGTCGTATCGGTCTGGACTGGGCGTGCACCGTGGCGGACATTTTGCACACCCTGAACACCTGCCCCGAGTGGAGCGCCGTCATTGCCGCCTTCACCGACCACTGCGTCCAGCAGCTCCCCCAGACTCTGAAACGAACCAACCTCTTCACCCTGCTGGTGCTGGTGGGCTTCCCCGAGGTATGCCGTACGCGTCGCCTGAACGTGTGGAACCCCGCCCTCGCCCCCCATCCCGAACGAGCTTAGTGACGGTAACTCCTGGCGGTGTCTCTCCAGGTGCTGTGTGTGGGAACCCAGACGGTGTTCATCGACAACGCCAACGAACAGCACAACATGATCCTGCTGAAACACTTCACGGAGAAGAACCACGCCGCTGTGGTCGACGTTAAAACGCGCAAGAGGAAAACAGGTTAGTCCGGTAATAACAGGGGGGGGGTTGATTGCTGATAGTGTGGAGATCCTTAAAAAGTCTTAAAGTCATAGAAAACATTTTTAAGTTGGCCTTAAATACATGAATCACAGGTCTTTAATTTTGTCATGGCAGAACTATTTAATCTTGCAAATTCTTGAAGGCTATGTGTAGTTCGTTGTTGGTTATATATTGGTAATCTGTGAGTTTCTTTCACAGTGAAGGATTACCAGCTTATCCAGTCTCAGGATTCCACCACAACCAGTCTCCCAGCACAGCCAGCGACTCACAGCTGCCAGAAAACTCTCCTGAGTCGCTACCTGAGCAATTTCACATCCATCATCAGCCACCTTTTGCAGGCGAACCAGGATAATGGTTTTCCTGACGCAGTGGAGGCTTCTTGGGTGCTCTCTCTGGCTCTTAAAGGACTCTACAACACGCTGAAGGTAGCTGCTGTCCCGTCTTGTCTCTGCTGTCTGAATGTAGCTTTCCTCTCACTGCGCTCTGCTCTCCTGGGCAGAAGCACGGCGTGGAGCACGCGCACGAGGCCATCCAGCAGTCCGGCCTGACCCAGCTGTTGGTCAGGAAGTGCAGCAAGGGAACGGGCTTCAGCAAGCTGTGGCTGCTGCGGGACCTGGAGATCCTCTCCATCATGCTGTACTCCTCCAAGAGGGAGATCCACTCCATGGCCCAAGACCCCGAGCGAGACCAAAGAGAGCAGGAGAAGGAACACGACTCGGACCACTCCAGCTGCGGCGCCGACGACGCCGACACCAACAGGCCCGACCCCTTGGAAGGGCTCGATGAGGAGACGAAGATTTGCTTCCAGGTGGATAAGCAGAACGTTTGGAAAGACATGCAGTAAAATAACTACAAATATGCTAAGCATAGTTTTTTTTTTTTTTTTTTTCTTTCCCTGTTGTTTATGTAGATCACCCATGATGCCTTAAACGCTCCTCTGCCAATTCTGCGCGCCATGTATGAGCTGCAGATGAAGAGGACCGACTCCTTCTTCCTGGAGGTGCAGAAGAGGTCAGCATCATCAAGATGTCAACTTAAACCTCCGTCCGGTAGACTTGGCGGTTGGGGACAAAAATCGCAACGTTTGTTCCATTTTCAGCTGCTGCAGTTCACTTTCACATTCCACTGTGTCAAACAATCCAACCAAATTGATAAAAACCTGTTTCCCTCCTCGCCTGTGGTGGCGCTGCGCCAGGAACCACTGAAGGAAACGACAAAAAACCTCTGAAAAAGAACTGAACGCAACTTTCTTCTATGAGAAATGTGAACAGAAATGGAGTGGAGTGAGATCTTACTGATTGGAGGATTTCTTTTTTTTGTCTTTCGTAAAAGACAGCCATTATTCCCATGTTGTTTTGGGATGCATTTACCCAGAATCCCCTGCATTATTTCCTGTTTCCTGCTTCCTGCTTTTGGAGCCGACCAAAAGCATCCACATATGCATTCAAACGGCGGAACAGACCAGAGTTCTCTGTTTCGGTCCGTGTCGCACACCTACCAAACGAACCGGACTTTCTCTGCAAACAAACTGGACTTAAAGCGAACTAAATGGGGCTGGTGTGAATGCACCCTTAAACATTTTCTCATACCAAATGGACAGTTTGGTTGAAACATTACAATGAGAGACACCAATTCTTTATTGAATTTAATTTAATAGATCAACACAAATCAATTGTGAAGTAGAGTAAAAAGAGGATGTATGGTTTCCTGTTTTTATGAATGAAAACTGGAACAGTTTTATTCAGCCCGTTTTAGTCTGACGCACCTAAATAAAGTGTGTTTTCAGGTTCGATGGAGAGGAGATTAAAACAGATGAGACAATCAGGACTCTTGCTCAGAAGTGGCAGCCGTCCAGGCGGCTTCGCTCCGAGGAGAGAAACACCAAAGCTGTGGACACAGACATGATAGTGATTTCTTGCATGGTAAGTTGTCTAAAATTTTTAAAATCCTTTTTAAATCACTTCCCCCCCTTTTTTTTTTTTTTTTTTTTTAGCAGTCATAGCTCTACTCTTTACTCCTCTGCGTCTCCCCACAGTCTAAACCCAGTCACTGTGAAAAAGCAACAGAGGAGATCAACGTGGTGGCCCAGAAGCTCATAACCAATTCGGAGACCGACTTGCAGCTCAGCTACGCCAAACAGAGGCGCTCCAAAAGCTCAGCCCTGCTCCACAAGGAGCTGGACGTCCGCAGCAACCGGGCGGTCCGCCAGTACCTGGTGAAGGTCAACCAGGCCATCGCCACGCTCTACGCCCGCCACGTCCTTGGCCCTGCTGCTGGCCGACTGGCCCGCCGAGGCGGCGCTGAGCGAGGAGGCCCTGGAGCTGAACGGCGCCTCGCACATGGCTTACATCCTGGACATGCTGATGCAGCTGGAGGAGAGGCCGCTCTGGGAGAAGGTGATGGCGAGTTTCAGCCACAGCTAATTTTGGAGAGAAGTAAAAGTTAGCAGCTCGGGCGCTGTGAACTTTGTGTGTTTGCTGTCGCCGATCAGATTCTGCAGAGGGTGCTGAAGGGCTGCAGCCAGAGCATGCTGTCCAGTCTGTCGCTCACGGCTTGCCAGTTCATGGAGGAGCCGGGCATGGCCATGCAGGCCAGAGAGTCCAAACACCCCTATGACAACAACACCAACTTTGAGGTGAGAGGAAACTTTTTGATTAGCCTCAGTTGGACATATAAACCATTCAGATTCTATATTGTATCGCTAACACCATTGCAAAAACAGAAAATCTAACCAAGTGTTTTTTTAGTTTCTAGCGCAAAACTTTTACTACACTAATACAAAAAATAACTTCCAAGTAACTTTTCAGCACAATATACATTTTCAGCAGACCCATAATAAATTTATGACAGAACCAAACTTTAGGAATGTTTTTTGTGACAAACAAGTATGTGTTCCGATCACTCTATCACAGAAAGATAAGAGTTGTAGAACTTATTGGAAACTCAAGACAGCCATGACATTATGTTTTTTACAAGTGTATGTACACTTTTGACCACAACTGTAGTTGTCTTAAGTCAATAATTCCTTCCTGTTGATTTCTTTAAAAAGTACTAGTTACTTTTATATGTGAATTAAGCTCATAGTAGAACAAGACATTTTAAATTATAATGTGAGAAACATGTCTTGTTCCACTGATTATTTAAATAACTAGTACTTTTTCATCAATATTAAGGATTTGTTGACTTAAAACAAGCTCCTATATTGTGCTGAAAAGTTACTTGTAAGATAGTTTTGTCTTATTTCTAGTTTATTAAGATATTTGCCCAAGAAACTAAACAAAAATACTTGGTAAGATTTTGTGTTTTTGCAGTGAGCAGAAAGAGAAAAGGAAATGCATCTCAAGTTCGAGGCAAAAAAACCCAAACTTTTACTTTTGAATCACCTTCAATCAGTAAAATCTCTCGAACTCTTCAGGACAAAGTTCACATCCCCGGAGCCATCTATCTGTCTGTAAAATTCGACTCCCGCTGCTACACGGAGGAAGGCTGTGACGAGCTCATCATGTCCAGCAGCAGCGACTTCCTCCAGGACGTCCACAACTTCAGCGGATCTCCTCAGAAGTGGTCCGACTTCGAGATCCCTGGTGACAGCAGCTGCTTTTTGCTTTTCTAGTTTTTAAGCTCAAATGTGGTGACTTTGTCTGACAAGTCCTTCTGTTTTTTATTTCAGGCGACACCCTGTATTACAAGTTTATGTCGGACATGAGCAATACAGAGTGGGGATACAAGTTCACCGTCACAGGAGGCCACAGGGGGCGCTTCCAGACAGGTAGCTTCCTCTGACTGACGTCGGTTAACCTCAGGGTTTCAAATGGAATCATCTTTTAGTCTCATTCCTTTTATTTTTCACATCTCTCATCAGGTTTTGAGATACTCAAACAAATGCTAGCCGACGTTCGAGTGCTCAGCCACCTGCCGTTGGCTGATATCTGGGAGTGGCAAGTGGGCGTGGCCTGTCGACAGACTGGAGGCCAGCGACTCAAAGCCGTCCACTTGTTGCTCCGTCTCCTGCAGTGTCGGAGTGAGACGTAAGTCGGGCCTTTCTTCTAGCCCACATTAGCCCATCAAACAGATTTTAGCTTTCAGGAATGAGATATTTTAAAACGTTGCCATCGGTTGGTAATTATCTACGCCAAAATCTAGAGCAAAGTTCATCGTAATGCCTTCAGTCGGTGCAGTTCACCTGAACATGAGCTTTGCATAGAGCCCTTGATAAATGTCCCAATTGTCACCACAGAGATTAGTTAAACTATGTGTTTAAAAATTTTGCATAAGTGCAGACTCACCTGTGACCTGGTCGTATAATATGAAAAGCTGGGGCTTGCACAGATGGTTTAGACTGTTTTATCATCAGCCATTGTTATCATCATGTCTGCTGGTGTCTGTTCTCCAGAGCCTGTGAGCTAACGCTGCTGCGACCTCTGTGGCAGCTCTTTATGTCCATGGAAAACAACCTGAGCCAGGATCCGACCAGTATATCTGTGCTGCTGCCTCTTCACAGAGCTCTCACCGAGCTCTTCTTCATCGCAGAGGCCCGTGCCATTGTGAGTACATGTTCTTGGATTAGAGGGGCAGTATTATGAGAAATGGACTTTCCTGAGCTTAATGTCAGGTTGTAATGTCACTCCCTCATCAAAAACATACCTGGAGTGTTGCTTTGATTCCTTTAAATCTCCCGTGGCAACCGTTCAGGGGTGTAGACATGTGTTCTCTCGCTGAGCAATGCATTCTCCTCCTTGGAGCTGCACTCTCTGTCTCACAGAGCACCCCTCTCCCGCAGCTCCCTTACTTGGCTCCTTCAGACTAGCGGCAGCAGCAATTAGCAAACATCTGGTGGAACTGCTCATCTGCTGTCTGGGTGTCTGCACATCTAAAATGTCTTAAATTCATTTACCTTAAATGAAGACATTACAATGCCTTAAATTTGTTTGAAAATGTAAGATAGGATGGATTGTCGGAAAGAGCAGGCGCTCACTGCTTCTTAAAGAGACAGAGGCCTGATTTCAAGGTGTTAAATTACTGAGTGAAATTTTGGTTTCATTTCTCTGGATTTTCTCTTAAGTTTGTTAAGAAATCTTGCTTGTTTCTGCAAGATTTGCTTAGATTTTCTGAAGGCTTATGCTTTTTTTAATAGACATTTGATTCATTTTTAATGCTTTGTTATAGCCCATGAACATGTCCGAGTTTTTTTTTTTCTGATTATTTGGGCTAAAACGCCTGCATAAATCATTCAGGCTTAAAAAAAAAAAACACCAACCCACATGGTGTGTTACAAGCAACCACTCACAAAGACATTGTTTTCTAACTATTTGGGTAATTATTTTTTGAAAATCCAGCATTTTAACTGGGATGGGATCCGGATTGCTCTGTAAGGTCATTCCTGATGCCTTTCCTCCTCGCGTGGTAAGCAAGCATGCCGGGAATGTTTCATCCATGATTTCTGTTCTCTGAAAGAGACAAAGAAGAACACCTGCAGTGTGAGATATCACACTTCTGACTGGACACCTTCTCTAATCCAGCCTTTAGGCAGATGGCATTTTGATTAAGTGAGAGGCTCATCTGCACTTCAGAACCTCAGTCAACAAGCGTCACTCATCTGAGTGGCAGCTTTTCACCGAGCCAAGTGTTGGACAGTTCTTCTGTCCTTCAGCAAAAAATTGTAACATGTGTCATGGCCCATCTCCAAGGATCAGATCCACCTGCTGTATGTTGTCTCCTCTGCTGCTGGGGCCACACTAGAGATTTGATTTGTTTTACATAAAATTAAGTTTCTGGGGGTTTTTTATTTGTTTTTTTTTTTTTTAATATGGCAATCAAAGTCAAAGAGATGGTATAACATTTAAGAATTTACTCACTCAAAACCAATGCAGGATTCTTTAAGATGGAACAATTGTCCGCTCATATCTATTCGCATCGTAACTTTTTAATACTACTGCTTGTGTCCCCCACTGGTTCTCCACATTGATGTATGAAATGTTCGGGCGTCTAAAAGCTCCGAATCTGAACGACATTTGCTGTTTGGCACCTGGATAACATTTGCTTTCTCCAAGATTTCTACATCTGCATCCACGGTTACATTGTTGTTGGTTTTCCAAGATGGCTGATGGGTAATTTCTGTGACATCATTGCAGACAACTTGTTTTACTGTAGATGATTAAATCAGTGCCTTCTGAGGGCCAATGCGGCCCCCCACGGAGATTGAGGGAAGATGAGAAATAAAATGCAAAAATAAAATTAATCAATTTTTTTTTTTTAATCCTAAATGTTTTTTTTGTTGTAATGTCTTACCACAAAATTTGTTCTGTTTTTCACTAATTGTAAAATATAGGTTAAAGAAACTTATCAAAACGTTATTTGCCCATTCTTCTGATTGGCTGCTGTGCTTCTCAAACCAGCGTAGGAATGTTTCCATCAGGAACAAAATGATGGACCCTAAAATAAGCCGAAGCATAAAAAGACACGAGGCTGCATTTATACTAAGTGATATGTAAATGTGGTTAAAAAAAAAGAGCTTATTTACATATTTTGTAGCATTGTCTGTGGGTTTATTAAGGGAGTCTACACCCAGAAGCTAATGGCAAATTTTCCTGGTCGGTCCATTGAAGAAAGCCCCACCTATTTTCAACGGGGAGAGAAGGGGATATTTTTAGCTGCACATGACAGAAAGGAGGAAAGAACAGAATTTAGTCGACATTTTTCTTCTTTTCCCCCCTCTGTGTATCTGTCTCTCCACTTGATGGCCGTGTTTTTCTCTCAGCCCACCTGCTCTGGCTCTGGCTCTGGCTCGGGGCCAAAGCCCAGCTGTGCCATCTGCCAGACAGGCTCAGAGCACACTGCTTGGAAGAGAAGAGATGCTATCTAAACTTTAATTGATATTCTTTCTATCTCTATCTCTCTCTCTTTTTTCTTCTTCTTCACTCATCGTGAATTATTTAACTCCATCTAGGGGATTGTGAGAGCGTCATTAGCTGGGAGTTTCCCAAGCTGTAGATGCAACTGGAGCAGACAGCCCCTGAAAAAAACACCACCTCTCTGAAACCATCAGGGTCTGGCTGGGGAGACCCGAAGTGTCGGTTCTGTCTATAAAATTACATCAGCCGAGCGACGTCGCAGCTTGTTGTTACCAAAAAAAAAAGAGGAAAAGAGGAGAATGGCAGCAGGCGGACAGCAGGGGGCAGTAGCAGTACTTCACACAGAATGCCCTTCACGGACATTGCGGTCCTGCGTCTGCAATGATACAAGAAGGCGTCAGACTCAACGCAGCTACTTTCATGCTGCATCAAGAAAAATGCGGTGCTTCCACAACCCAAACGTGACGCATCCACTTCTTAAACACAGTTTCAGACAAAAGATTTGCCAAAAGTAAATAACAGCTACAGGTATCCATGATACAGAAAAGTTGAATTCACTTCTCTCGATGCAAGTCACGGTTCTGCTGCATTTTATTCAGCCTGTCTTACTTTTTTCTTTTTTTAAATGATGTTGATTTCAGAAGATTTTTTTATTTATTTATACCAGTCATCCTGAAAATGGCATGAGGCAATGAAAGCCTTCATAAGATGCCGTAACATGCAAACCTCCACCAACTTTTACTGCCCTCCAAGAAAGTCCAGCCATCAGTTTGTCCACCATTCATCCAAAATAGCAAAAATAATAATAATTGGAACAAAATGAAACATGAATAAATGCAGGTCCGCAGCAGGTTGCCAGCCTTTGTGACCATAGTGAGAAGCTTCTTGTTCATTCAAATGTGGCCATATTAGCCACAAAGCTGGCTTCAAACAATCAGAGCTGTTCTCATCCACAGCATTGATCCCAGCTCTTTAGTCTGCACTTAATGTTCTGATCCCCTGAGATTCGGTGCACTCCTCCTCACCCCAGGAAGTGTGCGCTTTATATTTAGCAATCAAAACACAGTGTAACACGCTCTGCTGACTCTACATTCGGTCCAAGAATGTTTTCCCCCAGCATAAACATTCGGCGTGCCGTGAGAGGAATTGGGAAGCGGGGCTCTGGAGTTCCTCTCCGGAGCTGTAAAATCTCCATTTTGACCACTTTTCAGCCCAGTGGAGTCTTATCTCTGTTTATCTAAGGTGAAATGTGTCCGCCCCTGCAGTGTCTTGCATGTGTTACTGGGATTTTATGTGAGAGATTCAGTGCATTGAAGTACACGCGGAAGAACAATGATGCTTATTTATTTAAAATTTTACCAAAAAAAACAAAAAAAAAATCTGAAAAGTGTGGCATGCATTTATTTTCATGGCCCCAAAATCCATGGCGCTAATTGTTTTGCCTGCTTCAATAAGTAATTAATCAATTAATCGCATGATGAGTTGAAATTAAATTAATTATTTTCGTTTTGATGATTAATATTTCTTGAAGGGCATTCTTATTTGTGGTTTTAGTTGTGTTTGCTTCTGTTTTATTTTATTTATTTTTTTGGTTGTGTTTTATTTTGGATATTTAAAATATCTTCCAGTTCCGGTGTTAAGTGTTCTGTACAAAGCTGGAGTTTATTCGTCTTTGAGATGCATTTCTTGACAGTTGTCTCACAACATTATCGTTTATCACAATAATTACTGGAACAATTTATCGTCCAGCAAAATTTATCGTGACAAAAGCTTTGCCATGATGTGACCCCTTTTCTATAATGTTGAATAACTTTTCCAGCAATCTACAGTTAATTTTGATTAGAGAGTAACAGAAGTTATCTCTCTGAGGGTATCGAGAAGAACCATGAAAGTTGTTTTCCGTGTCTCTCTCTTCTTGTTTTGCTTCAAATTTTTTGAAAGCCAAACTTCTCATTTCCCAGAAACAAGGAATTCTCCAGGAGTACTTGCTCGCCATGGCGACCGACGAGCAGCTCCTCCGCCACACCGCTATGGTAAGAACCAATCTCCTGTTTAGTCTTCTCCACCTTTTTATTGCCGGTAGTTTCCTGGGACCCAAATGTCACTCAGCGGAACCTCCCGGGTCGCGCATCGTGGTCTCTGTTGTTCGGCGCGGCGTCGCCTGGATGAAGGTAGCTCTCAGAAGCCGCCCCGCTCCCTGTAGCCTTATGTAACTCTCTTTCTACCACGCAGTCTCCCCGATTCAAGTCACTGTGAGTCAGCTTGCTTCAGGAGTCTCTGTTTGCGTGTGAATCAGCGAGATGTTGACACCAAGCGGATCCCCTCGGCACCCCCCTACCTCTTGTTTTTTTTTTTTTTTTTCAAAGCGTGTGGGCCGCGCTCACGGCTAATGCGTTTGATAATTACAGTCCATTAGCATCTGCGGCAGAGCGAGTCATGGCGTCCTCCGTACCGAGGGCCCCTGCGACGCGCCGGCGGGGGCCTGAAGGCGCTGCAGAGGAGCGGAGGAATGTGGGGCGGTGGGGATAAAAACAAAACACCACTGTGGGTGGTTCTGCTGAGCTGTTACCTAATACCTGTCGGGTGGAAAACAGAGCCGTGGGTAACTTGGCACGCCAGGAGCGGGTTCGGTTTGCATGAAATTGGCTCAAGTTCAAATTTCACCAACTTCGTGTTTCGGTCAATTTTTCTTGTACTTGATTGGTTGGAAGATTGTTTTGAAACAATCTGAACACCCAAAATACGTGTCAAACAATATGAAATATATAAAGTTAGGAGAATAAAGTCATTATGTGAGAATAAAGTTGTTGTAGTATGAGAATACAGTCATACCTTTGCGACTTTGTTTTCCTAATTCTACTAATCTTTTCTCATTATTTCAACTTTATTCTCGTATGACTATTCGTGCTATTTAATTTTTAATTTTTACTTCAAATAGCCTTTCTTGAGTCAGAGGCCTCTTCAGATTTGTTGCAAGACTGACTGCTGTCAGAGATCCTTCTCACAGACAGCCTCACCGTCCACAGTGACACTGGAGATTTTTTTGAGTTGAACACGTTTTGCTTCATTATTTTGTGAGAATCAGCTTTTCCAAATAAGCCATACTAGTTCAGTGGTTTTCCAAATTGGTCCGTTGTGAACATTTATATTTTAATATTTTAACTTGTCAACTGCTTTTTTGATAAAACTCCGGTTCTTAAATCCCACTGCTGCAGTAAGATGTACTTTTCATTTCACTCACATCTTTCCTGTTTTAGCTCTGTATTTGGTTAACAAATAACTGTGTCTTTTTCGACTAGATTTCCATAGAAGTAGAACTTGGCAACAAATAAATGCTTTTCACTGAATCCTCAGAACAAAGAGGATATAATTTTCTTTTTGACATGACTTCATTCGTTTGGGAAAAAAAAAAAAAAAAAAGGCTTTAGTTTTTGCAAAGAGAAACACTAACCAGTAATTATATTTAATTGATACTTAATTATCCTGAGTTATTCTGTTTTGTTTTGGGGTTTTTTCTTTAAGTTCACTGATAGCCTGGAGTTACACTGATGCTCTCTTTTTTGTTTCTTTTTTTTTTTGTAACTCTTCAGGCTCTGAAAAACATCACTGCCATCAGCCTGGCCATCAGCTACCCCAATAAATCCACTAAGCTGCTCAACATGGCCCCATGAGAGATTTCTCCGAAGAAAAACGTGGGAGAACGTTCCTGCGGGGAGACGCGTCCCGACTCCGCTGGTTGGTTTCACCGGAAAGTTGTGGGAGGAAACCGTCCCCTCACCATCCAGTGCAGGTCTTCCCCTCACTCCCCTTTGTCGAGTATCTTCCCGTACTCTTCAAGAACCGCGTTGACATCAGCCGGGGACGGGAGCACTTTCCACACTTCTTCACAATCCTTCTTGCCTTAGAAGAATTCAGTATATCAGCATGTGCTTTCACAGATAGTAGGACAGTTTGTTTGGGGTTTTGTTTTTTTTTCTCCACTTGATGCTTTGCTAAAGGACATGAAGTGTGCCAAATTAGCATCCTTCACAGGGAAGTATGTTGTGTTATTTCCCTGCCTTTTTTATTATTATTATTATTATTATTTCTTTCAGAGCAGCAGCTACTCTGGATTACGAAGTTGATCGTGGTGAAAATGGGTCACCTTGGCAACTTACGTGTCTCAGCAGACATGTAGAGCATCCTAAAAATACTGTCTAGGACGTTGGAGTCTCATTAGTCACCACAGAGTGAAGGAACTGACCCACTCGCTTAATCCGCTCGTTTCTTCATTCCCCCCATTTTTGACTTTTGTCGCTCTTTTTCTGGCGACCCTTCATCATCGTCAACCTCCTCTGTTTGTTACTGTACTTACTGGAACAAACGATGGAACGGTACCAGTTCGGTTTGCAACCACAGATATAAATAATTCTTGTATGATTAATGCTTCTTTTTAAAATTTGGGCAACATGGCTCACACCCAGGGTGCCATCCCATCACGGGGTGGCAACAGTCAAAAATAATCAGTTGTCCTGTAAGGAAGTTTTCAGTCGCCTCATCAAATGTTGGCAGGTGCCTCCTTGTGTTGCGCAAACTGTAAACAGAGATAGGGTAACGAATACATGTTGACATTTGTAAAATCTTTATTCTGTCTGCAAAAACCCAAAAGAACTCACGCTTTCGTCGGGGTTAGAGCGAACACAGA
Organism: Poeciliopsis retropinna; assembly: GCA_010277075.1. NCBI lineage: Eukaryota > Metazoa > Chordata > Actinopteri > Cyprinodontiformes > Poeciliidae > Poeciliopsis > Poeciliopsis retropinna. The sequence continues at coordinate 264,875 of VMRM01000024.1, forward strand.
CTGAGGCAAACGTGAAATCTGCAACGTACACGGACAGATTACAGAGCCTTTAACACGCCATTTTAAACGATGAAACCATAATTTATGAAAATCGTCCAAAACGAGTCGGGCTGCATTTATCCGCTGCGTGCATCAGACTTTATGAAACTCTGTTTTGTTTTTTTAAGTTAATTCCTATTGGTTTGAGTCAAACCCCACGGCAACGTCACACAATTGCCATTGAAATTAATAATGATGAACAATTTACAGTTTAACTGATTAACTGTTGTTTCATGGATTTGTTTTCTCGGCCGTGATTCTTCAAGCGCAACGGAAACGTGAAGCTCTGCTGTCAATGTGAAAGAGGTAACGCGAGGAATAGCACGTGTGTAAAAACCCGTATGTACAGCACGAGACCATTCCTAACACAGAGGTCACTATAGCAACGTAGAGTCTTTATGCGGATTTCTCATGCTGCGTGTTAAAGTATAATCCCACTTTCATTCACACTAACCCCCCACCGTATTAACCTTGCCATGCACCCGTAGTCACGTTTGTCTCTTCCGAAATAAAAACCTGCGCACTTACAGATTTACTCTTCTGTTTCTCAAATAAAACCATTTTTTATCAGTAGTTTTATGCCAAAGAAACGTCTCATTTTGAGCCATAAAACATCTCGCAAAGAGCAACCGGAGGAGGTAGCGATGCTTCGCTGTGATTCGCTGGGGCGGTGGAAACATTTACACATCACTCAGTCTCATTTCTTTCTAGATTTGCTCCGATTATTTTATTTTTTTTGTTTCGCCTGTGGGCCCCCTGACATGGGCCGCGGGACGGCTCGGTGGTTTAGTTTACGCACACATCAGCTGCAATGAGGAGAGAAGAAGAAACGTGGCCTCCGTTTGGCTTCCGTGACGCCTCACCTATCTATGACGTGCCTATGGTTCAAAGTAAAGCAATCATGATTTATTTCATGTTATTAATCCTATTTTAAATAATAAATATATTGTTTAATTGAAGTTTTTGTAACTTTTTAGTTATTTTGTTGGGTTTCTTTTTTTTTTTTTTTTTTTTTTGCAATGATGCTTGATTTAAGGCTAACTAATTTGAATGTAAATACCTGTGAATATCAGTTGCACAGAATAAGGACTTTGATAATGACCCCGTTTAAAAATAAAAAAGAGAGAGGGAGCAGAAAACTTTATCCGACACAAACAGATGGACACTTTGAATCCAGTTTTATATGCACGGTGTTGTCAAACTTAAAACAAAAGAACTGCTTGGGTTGAAACGTGATCCATTTGTAATAAAAAAAAACAGAAATGATTTAAAAATGAACATTTCTATCATCTTTTTGTGTTTTGGGGCTCAGGTGGGAATTTCTGCAGCAAATTGTGAGTTAATGTTGATTATGGCGACGCGACTCCAACGAGGAGCTGCTGTGACCACATGACTACACAAATTGGAGCTATGAAAATAAATTTGCTTAATGGAAACGCGGTGATTTCGAAACAAATCGTGTTTTTTGGTCAAATGTTATTCATGCTACGATGAGGTGATTTTTCGGCTGCATTGAAATTGGTGTATTTCGCAAAACTATGAGGCCACATTAGGGCCGTTGTAGATAGGAGAAGGAGTACATTTCCACCTAAATGTTTTCAAACTTAGAAATGCCCTTGTTTTTGGGTGTATTTATTTTATTTTTTTTATCCATCTACATTAAACTTAATATGTATTTTACCAAACTGCAATGGAAACCCTGTTTTGCATCACAAGACTCGTGATCAACAACCAGATGCTGCTGCTGTAACGGAAAAGACGAGGACGTCAGGAAGTAGATGGATTATGGCACCACATATTTTTTCCCGATTTATCGAGTAGAAAAACCTATTGACGTGTGATATTTTTAATTGCATTTCTTATTTAATGGAAACATTGACATTCAATGTTTTGGGGTTTTTTTGTTGGGTTTTTTTTTGCATTGCTGGAGTTTTGCGCGCATTTGTTACTGAAACGCAGCTAATGAGGGGAAACTCAAGGGAGCTCATTTCTTTTTGCTTCAAGTTCTTCATTTCCTCCCAAAATAACTATTCGTTTAGTCACAGAAACCTCCAGTGGTCTCAGTTTGTCAGCCTCAAACTCAAATAGTTAATCTCCCATCATTTATTTTGCCCTGATAATTCATTGGTATGCCTTTTTTTTTATTTTTTACCTGCTCTGGGCTTAGTTTCATCAAAGGCCCTCTCAGCCTCCGTCCTCCCGCCTGGCTCCGCTTATCTCTCCGTTGCCTGTAATATGGAATCTCACCGACAGCCCTGATGATGGGAGTGATGATCCCTGGGGCGATAATGACATCAAATGGAGGAAATACTCAATAAGGCTCCAGATGATTCAGTGCCCCTCTGTGCCGCTGTAGCCTCCTCTGTGCTGTGACTCAGCTCTCCTACTGCTCCACTCTCCTCCCATTTAGCTCCTGCGCCTTTTTAGTGGTTTGTACAAATCCCTGCTGTTCTCCTATTTTTTTATTTTTTTATTTTTTTGTCAGGGGTACACATTAGGCTAAGTGGAAATCCTAGTGAAGCTGAGATTTGGATAACATTAGAAAAATCTCATTTGAGTTACAGTAACACTAAAGTCCTTATAAATACTTTGAGATATTAAAATGACATTTAAGGAGACATTTTTTGCTCTTTTTCTTCATTTTTTTTTTTTTTTGTACTGTTCAGGCTCTGAGTCCAGACCAATACTTTATTGAAATGAATGAAATCAAAAGACTTATGCTTTAAAGCTGCAGAATGCAACTGTTATGAAGGAAAAAAATGTTTTCTTACATATTTGTTCAAATTATCATTATGTTGGGACAGCGTAATCCCAACATAATGATTACGTTGGGATCATCTATAAAAGAAAATTGAGCCTCTCTGCGTTCTCCACTCCAACCAATCAGAGCCAGGAGGATGAGCTTAGCGCGGTCAATCATCCTTGTGTTCTGCTCCGGCCCTCCTCCTTGCTCTCTATTCCACTACAGCTGCTTCACCAAGGATGCTAAGGCTAGTTAGCATCCTTGGTGAATGGCAGCCTATTATGGTGGATAAATGGTTTTAAGTTTTTTCTCTGCCATTAAGACATAAAACAGTGCGTACAGGAGTGTGATTGACAGCGCTAAGACCCCCCCTCCTGACTCTGATTGGTTGTTTTTAACCAGGAGCGGTGCATTTCTTCAGACAGCAATAATAGCTCAGTTAGGAGATTATTTGACTTTTACCATACTGTCATTACATGTTGACAGTTTTAATAAATATTGTTTGTTAAAATATAAACATGTAATGAAACTGCATGTTTCATCAATAATACAATCTATATTTGCCTTGTGATTTTATGAAGTTTAATTCAATTGGATAGAAAGCTGCAGAGTTGCAGCAGCCAGTACAATCTCTCCCAACATTGTTGGGTTGGAAGAAACAACTCAACTGTACATGGGAGAACCCAGATTTGTTAGCTCCACAAAATGATGTACTTGGCCCAAAGTATGATTTTTTCCAAGCCATGACAAAAATGCATCCGGCGATTGCTGAGGATACGGGGGACAGAATCCCAGACGGCCGGCCATCAGTAAGTATCCGGGGTTTGAATTTCATTAGGGACACCAATATTGATCATTTTAAAAATGAAATTATAAAACAGCATCACGGTCATTTCCCCTTACAAACTTAATTTAATGCCATGGTGCAGCAGCTCCTCCGTACTCTGACGGTTTCTCTGCCTTTTAACTCCAAAGTTTCGCCCAGCTATCCAGATGAATGTCATTTCCACGGTTGCTTGTTCTGTTTGTCTCTCTGTTTGCGACGTTGACAACGCCGTACGCTGCCTCTTGCAGAATGACCGAGGAAATGAGGAGCAGCCCCTCTACGACGTCGGAAAGATGCATGCAGATATGTGAGGACCTTCTACGAAGCAAACACAAACTCTGCTGTTATTTGAGTTGAAGCTTAAACTCAACTTAATGTTTCCAGTGGGACAACCATCCCAAAACACCGGCTCCTTGAAAGCACGTGTTTTGCAAGCACAAAGTTCCATTTTATGGCACAATCAAGAAAATGTTTCCTTGGGTTGCTATGAAAATGATCTATAGATCAAATATGACTTCATAATTTATTGCCTGGAAAGAATTCACTCTCAGCCTCCATTTTTTTTTTTTTTTTTTTTCATTGCAGTTTCTATTGATTCATCTCACGTCCCTAGAACAAAAGAGATTGACGCAATCCTTAAAAGCGTAACGTTAATTTCCCAGAAGATTGTATCTTCAAGCTGCTCTTCAGTGTCTTTAAACAACGTCATCACTCGTCAGATGATTCCCATGTCGACTCCAGCTTACTTTTCGTGCTGCGATTGAGGTCAAATGAAAAATACGAACTCCTTCTAAAGGCCTCGGTCTCTTTAACGTCTCTCTCTTTTTTTTTTTTGCAATATTTACCAAACGGTCACATTCTCTCTTGCTCTTTTCGATTAACCGAGTGTTTTTAAGTGCTGGGGCGAGGGGTCACGCGCCACACTGCTCCTCTGGCTGAATCCCTCTGCCCCCTTTGACCTCTTCCACACCCGCAACCCTGCTGACGGAATCGCACCCACGCCGAAGGAAACTCCCGCATTGACCTTGTAATGGTAATGAGACCCACTTCTTCACGTCCTCTGGGGACGCGAGGCCGCTTTGAGGTCACCTCTCTTGAGGCGCGGAGATAATTGGGCTGTGAGAATAAGCGCGTCCTATTGTCTGGCTGCACTGGGAGAGAGAAGCCTCCCGTTTCTGATCTCATTTCTGGCCTCTCTTCTATCTGGGTTAGAGGCTGGCTGTTATTGGAACAGCCACCTGTGGCAGCGGGAGAAAGCGGATGGGAACGGATGGCGGACGCTTTCAACACTGTCGACTAATCGCAGACATTAGGATGACTGAAGGGAGACGGCGGCCGTAATAATGCGACGTGAGAGGAGATGGACTGGCCCCTGCCTGTGTCAAATGGAAAACCCAGTGTTTATCCGCCACCCTGGCTCCCAGCTGGCCAATAACTGACAAATTAGCTGGAGGACATCAGAGAATGGACCGAGCTGCTGGTTCTGGGTCAGAGCCGATGTGCAGGAGACAAATGTCCTCATGCTAAAACAGCTGCTAGAAACATGTGGTGCTGTAACGATTAATCGGATGATTCAGATATATCGATTATTAGAATTCCTTAAAGGCAAATTATCTGCTTTATTAAGTTATGTTTTACTATTTAGCGCTCTGTATCCCCATGTTCTGATTATCAGAGCTATTAGAATATCCTACGTTTTTAAAAGTCTTTTAAATAGAGAGGCGTTTGTAAGAATAAAACAGGATCAGACAGGGGAAACTAGATTAAATTAAAGACAAATAGAGATCACTGCTACTTTTTTGCGCATTTATGTATGACACTTGATTAAATCAGCCAGCCACAATGTGTCCACCGAACCGCGCAGGCCACTGAAATGATACGATATGATTCATGTACACTAATATTACAATCTCATATCGATACCAACATGCTCTATTTAGCACTGTTAGAAAAACAAGTACTATTAAGCCAAAAATATTTAAAAGTGTAGGGACACGGTTATAAAGCCTGGTATAAATTGAATAAATCTTACTTTAATCATCCACGAAATAAAACACATGAAACGAAACTTCCACACATAGGATGGACGTATTGATAAGAAATCTGCTGGGTAAGCAATATGTGCCGTAGCATCGATGTGCGCATGCTCATTACCACGAGGTAGGACGGATTTAAGGGTAGCACAGATCAACAGAACAGCTGTTGATCGACGGTTACTTGTGCTGCGCAGTGAGCTGTTGAGGACTGCTAAGTGCCATTAGCAGCTAGCAGCTACGGACAGAAAGAAGTGCCGCCAAGAAAGAGACAAAAAGTGACAAAAATATGGAGGTTATTTTAAACGAAATAGAAAAGATAACACAGCCCAATCCGTCTACTGCAAAACGGAATCGGCATTTAACAAGAGCAGCCAGCTCTAGAAAACGTTCACTACATGCGTCAAGCTAGCTCGTGGCTGCTAACAGGTGGAGGTTTTATTACCTTCGTAAATGACTCCTAACTTTTATCTGTGAGTGCTAGTAAAGAGACTGGCATGTTATACATGTTGAAGGATAACATGACATTTATTTAAGCTTGTGTACACGCAGCACACAGCCTCTCCCTTTCTCTCTGCTATACTAATGCCCTTTAGCAGAGGCTGCTGTGAATGCTAAGGCTAGTTAGCATGGCTACCAATTGAACAGTTTCAGCACATATGTAAATAAATACGCTGTTTATAAAAGTTACACACTGCAGCTTTAAGGTAATTTTGGAGACTAGTTGATGGGAGCCCTGCATAAGGTTTTTAAAACATTTCCAGCTTTTCTAATAAAACAAATATTTTACTCCTTTGAGCTTTATTGTGAGTGTCTTTTCCTTTTAGAATAATAATGAACAGACCACTAAGAAGTTCAGAGTCAAACATGCATTCAATTCATATTTACATTATGCGATGTATAGCCTTTAATTTTTCCTCAACATTTGAAGAATCTGTCTCTAAAATCAACAGGACATAAAGGTGAAATTCTTGATTTTCTTAGTTTGGAAAATAGCTGTATTTAATGACTATTGTTCCTTTATGTTTTGCATTGATGCTTAAATCCTAATAGCCCTGCAGAGGGTTGAGATTTACTCCAGCTGAAAGACAAACACTCCCGGAGATTAAATCTGTAATTCTTGAAACTGAAGCGAACCATCCTTGACTTTGTCTTCTGTTTTTCAAACAAGTGTCATTCAGAGTGGACGGCATGCGTTAATGCTTCCTCCTTTCGAGGGTGGAAACATTTCAGGGCTGATTACCAGCGCCTGCCAAGACAAAGCGAGGGTTATATTCGGGGTACACTGTCACCAACTGTATCACCATTCACTGCTCGTCTGGGACCAAGGAGGCCTGCTTGTCATCGTGTTTCCTGGAGGAGGTCCTCAAGTGCGGAATGATGGCCGAATGCCGCACACATCCTGTATTTATGCAGGATTTGTTTCTCTCCACACTGCCAGGTGAATTTACTCCGGTAAGACAGTGCCACCTCTTCTTATTTTTTAATCACACTCACAAAAAAAAAGGTTGTGATTTATAACTGATTTTTTTTTTTTTTTTTTGGTGACCTTTCTCCACTTTTTGCCAATTTCTGGTACTTTTGCCTCTTGTTTTAAGTTCCTGAGATTTTGCCACAGCTGCGTTCCATCAAACACAGATTGCTAGGCCTGTGGCGGTAAAAAATGTTGCTCAACGATAAATTGTCTGAAGAACTATTGCAATAAACGATAATATTGTTGTTTCGAGACCGTTTTCAAGTAATATAATGGTAGTGGCATGAAAACGCAAGAGCAAACTCTCAAAGATTAATAAACTTTTAGATTCTGATGAACAGTTAACACTGGAACTGACAGATTTGAAATATCCAAAATAATTTAACAAAACAAGGGCTTACACTTTCTAGGTTATAGTGCCTACGTAAAATGAACTACAATACGACCACTTACCTTTTGCCATTTGCAATTTGACCTTTGCCTTTAACATTTGCCGGATAGTTTTTACTTTCTATCTGTGCTTTGCTTTTAGAATTTACATGCATTTTTTTGGCCTTTAGCCACTTGAATTTTAACATTTTCCATTTTCTTTTTGCCTTTGGACTTGAGTGATCCAAGATCGTTCCTTGACCATTATCCACTTGGCTCTTACCGTTACGCTTAACGTTTTTCCTTTGCCGCTAGCATTTAGTCCCTGCCATTTAACCCTTTCTAAACATACTCTGCAACATGAGAAAAATTAGTTTTCTCATCCACGGCAGAAAGAACAAAGTAATGTCACTCCGTTCTTGTTGCCCTGGTTTGGGAGTTCATGCAGCTTGTTCTTGACTCATCATCTGGGGGAGAACTTTTTTCTTGTGTGGCGTCTGAAAATTTGTATGTACAAATGCTTCAATGGGAGGGACCTAATATGACTTCCCTCAAGTTCTGCTCTTGAGTTGCTGTGTTTGATAATTTTATTGTTTATTTCCTTACATTTTGCCATTTTAATGTGCCCTTGTCAGTTCATTTATTCTAATTGTTTTCTAATGTATTTGATTCTTTGCTTTCTTTTGTTTCTCTCTGTTTATTCATGTCTCTTTTACCATCATTCTACTCCTCATTTCTTCATTTGCCTCTGTCTGCTCCCTTCCCCATCTCTATCTATCTTCTGTAAATAGCTCTTCCGGTTCCTTTTGTCATTTCTACCTCTCACACTTTATTTAAGCTCCTCTTTTTCGTCCACTCCCTGCTGTATCCTCCATCATACTGCCCTTGACTCCTCTGTTAAAATTCCCAATGATTTTCTGTTTCTTCAGTTGTTCCTCTGCTGGTTTCCCTGAGCTCAATGAAAATAAATTGTTTTTTTATTTTTTGAAAAAAGCTTTTGACACCACATTCAAAATTTGGTGTTTAAAGCCAACCTGAACATATATTCAACTTTGTTGTCAACATGAATTCACAATTTTGATGAGATTCCTGTTCTATTTTCCAGATTGGAAGAAGAAGGAATATTCTTAACAGAAAATGTGTACATGTTTAAATTGCTGTGTTTCAACAAAGACCAACTGGCAATCCTATCTTTTCCTCCAAAAAGAACAGAGTGAAGAGAACAGTAAATGTGGAATAAAAATGTGCTTTCTTTTTATTTCAAAGACAAACTTAAAGAATAAAATTTTTTGTTGATAGATTAAACTTTTTCCTCTTCTGTCAGCATTTATGCATAAAAGTAGGATTTTATAACTACCAAGGCATTCATGCATTTTTCAACAAGCCCACCCTCTCCTCATTCTGCTCACATTTCAAAGGCGTAGCCGAGGAAGAAGCGAAAGGTACAGTTCAATGAAGTTGGAAAGATATGCTTACAGGAGGAATAAATGTATTTGGGATGGTTCCTTAAGCATTTTGTTGTACATTGCTATATCCCACAAGGTTTCCAAGTACGTCTTATTAACCTGGATACTTCTACTTTACTCATGCGTACACCGCCACTTGGAGCTAAAGAAAAATCAAAACAAGCCATTTAGTTGAAGAGGTTTTCCTCCAACTGGGACAAAGCTTGTTCAGCAGAACCAAGAGGACTGGCAAAATACTCCTTGTCCCTCAAATCTGCTGCAGTTTATTAAAGTTATAGATAAAACAGGACATCAAGGACTGAGGAGGGATGGAGGGAAATAAAGACAGCGCCGTGAGCAGCGACAGCAGCTAAAGCCGACCTTTAACCTCCGGAGAGTCAAAGTATTATTCCTGTTTTTATACAAGCGCTATATAAAGGTTTCATTATGTCTTTAATAACATCTCCATTACAGGATGTTGATAAGTGATAAGTGATAAGTGATGTGATAAGCCTTCTGATAAAGGCTTATCAGAAGAAAAGCCTTTCTTCTGATAGTTTAAACTGCTCCTATTGGGGAATGATGCTAAATTTACACCTAGCTGGCCTGATTGTGTTCTTTAGTTCTTTTGAGGTCATTATAAAGATCACCAAGCACAGCAAAAGTCTTGCTTTACAACTAATGTTTAAATTAAAACTAATAAGGAACTGATGAAGAATTAATTTTCAGTCTTAGCTAATGATGAGCTACTACTCACATTCAGGTTGGTGCCCAGGTATTAAGCAACGGCGAGCTACTCAAGACCCAAAATGAACACGTGTAACTGCTGCTCTGTCATTATCTGTTGATCAAGTATGTTGTTAACTATTAAACTTCATTTACTAACAACTGTAATAACACAGCAAGATCTTTTGCTAGCTGTTAGCTCACTGTTAGCTAAACATTAATCTTTTAACCAAGCTTTTTGTTTACCCTGAAGCAGTCACACATCGAAATCGGTTAACATCAGTGAACTATTGCATCATTATCACATAATAATATGTTATAATTGCCTTTTAATTTCCATGGACGTGGTTACACATCAGTATGTGTCGCTAACTGTTAGGTAACTGTAACTCCAATTTTCCTTAGGCATTACTTAACCTTTCTATTTCTTTTAAAGTGAAGTCACACATCAAATCTGTTGTTCGCCTGTAGTTAATTATTTCTTTATTATTACCTACTCATTTTGCTTTATCACGAGCTAGTCATTAGTTAGCCTTGTTTAAGCTAACGTCAGCTAATCAGTCAAGCATCTTGAGGTGCAAACTCAAGATCCACGGGCCAAATCTGGCCCGCCATAACTATGCATGAGGGCCACATAAATTGAACTTTAAGATAACAGCTATGTGCATAACTATTATTTTGTAAGATCAAATCCCTTTTCTTTTGTTGTATCGGAAAAATTACATCAATGTGAAAATGTGTTGATTGATTGATTTTAAGAAATACTGATACATTCTGTCACAACCGGCCCTTTAAGGACATCGAATGATCTTGCTTGATGTGGCTCAAAATAAAAATGTGCTTGGCAGCCGTCTAATACGTGGTCATTGAAGTCATCGTTGGATTCATTATGAAATTCCACTCAGCCTCTAACTCTTCTTTGCTATTTCAGTTGCAGCTAAACATAATTTTTCAACAACTGAGCTCAGTTTGGTCAACTGATTAATCCTTCACCTGTTTCTGTGTAAAAAACGTCATTTTATGAGTCTCACTTGGAAGCGTTGCAGAGATTGATTTAAACTAACTGAGCAGCAGAGTCTGCATCACCTCTGTGCCAGCTCAGGTATTCTTGAACCATCAGAAAGGTGACACTGCTATACAGGAGAACAAGCAACTTCCACATGCTTCTCCCTTTGGTACAAAACTCCGACCTGAACAAAATGGCCGCAGCTCGTGGCTCCTCTCGCGCCGCAGCCTTTTGGTCCAGATTCAGGTCACACTTTGCTGCACAGCAATGTACTGCAGTGGACCGCTTGCAGCTATATTAACTTACAGCACGATGTAATGTTCTTAAGAGTTCACTGCAGTAGAACTCATTTAGATTGAATGTGGATGGTCCAGTGGAGTCAAGGCCATGAAAGATGATATTTTAATTCCCTCACTTTTATTGAACCCCCTCCACCAACCGCCTCAGGAACCTTTCTCACCAAATGGCCTGGACTGACAATGGATCCTCTGTATGAATGAAAGGGAGCTGGTTAATAGTTAATGCCCTCTCGTATTATTACTCAAACCTGAAGCAACAGCACATTTGACAAAAAGCAATGGCTTTGCTAGACCGTTGCAAACTGGGCGGGTGCCCCGTATGCGTAATCGCCATCACAGCGGTACAAACAAACATCACTGGCATTTCTGGCAGAGTTTGGAGTTTCAGAAGTGTCCATCTTGGCCAGTTCTTTTGTTGCTGCCGTTCTCCTTTTCTCATTCAGATTTCCTTGGCAGCTCTTTCTCCACTTGCTGATCCTCATTTTGTTGTGTTTTCAGATACCTTCTCCTCTTCAGTGGTCTGACGGAGTTCACAGTTTCATCTGTAGAAATATCATTTTTGAAGGTGGCTGTCTGATTCTCAGCCGTTTCTGTCATGGAAACTTCTTGTTTCTCCAGAAATCTTTTGACTTTTCAGGGTTTCCAACTCGGAAGGCAGCTTTCTTTGCTGCCTTTCTCTTTTTCTTATATATAGATTTCCTAGACCGCTTTTTCTCCACTTGCTGATCCCCATCTTGTTGCGTTTCAGAGATCTCCTCCTCTTCAGTGTCCTGGTGCAGTTTAGAGATCACCGTTTCATCTTTATAAATCTCATCTTTGAAGGTGGCTGTCTGATTCTCAGACATTTCTGTAACAGAAACTTCTTGTTCAGAGTTTTCTCTAGAAATCTTTTGACTTTTCAATGTCTCCAGCTCAAAGAAAGCTTTCACTGCTGTCTTTCTCTTTTTCTTCTATATGGATTTCCTAGATACTTGCTGGTCCGCATCTTGTTGCACACATTTTAAATCAAATTAAGTAATCATACAAATGCAGATCATCAAAATAATTTCTAAAAGTCAAATTGATCTTCATCATACCCTGATCAACACTGTGAAAGGCCCAGCCAGAATACCAGGAATGCAGTATTATTATGTTAAGGATGGTTGCAAGTTCACATCCCTAACTCCACCATCAGGGATATTTTACAACTTCTCCGTCTGTTTCCTGATTGCCTCGAAAGCAGACATTTTAATAAACAAGCTGTCAAAGTAAAGATGCCGCGTCTCTTGTGTTGCGATAGCTGAAAAACAAACCAAAATCATGTCTTATGGTTGGTACTTCTCGCTTCCAAATCATCACCGTTGCTGATGCACTCACTCCGCAGGAGGCGGTTCTTGCCGCTTCCTTGTCAGAGGCAGCTGCTGTAGGAGTCGGGTGTCAGACCCCCTTGTGTGAGAGCAAAGCAGAGGATGGCAAAGCCTCTGTTGCAAACGTCTTCACACCCACTAAACCAGGCATGTCCAACCTGATTGTCACGTGTCTGAAAAAAAAGATTTGTTTATTAATTTGCTGTATTAAAGGAACAGCATCTAGTTTTCAAATTGTTTTTAATCTCAGACCTAAGGACTAGATTTCAGTCCCGTCCTTTCAAATTCTTGCTATACTCAGTCAAGTTTAATAAATTAATTAAAAGCTGACGTTATCGTGGCAACGTGTCGGGACAGACGTGGTTCTAGTTATTACAAAAGTTTGATTATAAAAAGACGAATACTTTGTGTTGTACTTAACGTTTTCTGTTGTATAAAAATTATGTGGGTAAAATCTTTTAGCCGGATTACAAATAAAAAGTTTCCACCTGTGCTCAATGGATAAAATTTGTATCATTCTTTAGCTGCAGTAGAGCCCAAACAAAATCAGTCTATGGGCCACTAATGGCCCTCGTGCCACACTTTGGACAGCCCTACTCTAAACATTTTGTACTTTGTCATGTCACATCCACACACACTTCAGTGTTATTGATAGGGATTTTACAAAAGGTACTACTTAGTGTAAAAAAAAAAAAAAAATTCTGAAAAGTGTGGCATGCATTTATTTTCTCTCCCTTTTAATTTAATGTCCCTAAATAAAAAGTCTGGACATTGCCTGATTTTTTAATAGAGTGTGTGTACTGGACACACGTCATAATAGAGACCAAGGACCGCAGCAGAGAGGTCAAGGGTTAGCATTTTGAAGGAGTTTAAAACAGAATAAGATTATATATACATTTTTAAAAGATTTGTACAACTTCCTTTCTCTTTTTCTTTCCTTCTTCTTTTCCCCTTCTTTTCTCTTTCTTCGAGAAGCAGTCTGACTAAGTTGTAAGGGGCATGCCACGATATTTAAACTTAATTTGCAAAAATGTAACGTTTACCTCCACTTCACTTTCACTACCTTCACTACTTATTAGTTGAACCCACAATTCCATACACCGAAGCAGGTGGATGTAACATGATAAAACATGAAAACAATAAGAAGTAGCATAAGCAAGAAACATCTTTTCAGCCCATCTTAAAACTTTGCGTCTTTCACCTGTTGCGTGTTATTGTTGCGGACTTATCGCATCAAAAACTGCTCCAGCCTCCGCCTGTTTCCACCTCTCCTTCTGAGACTTTATGCCTAATTACAACTGTGGCTTTGTTCCAGAAAAAGCTGGCTTCAGAGGTAAATCCTCATGAATCGCTTTGCTTCATCGGAGGACTAATCATATCCTCATCACCAAACCATTGCGCTTGCTCATTATCATTTAAATTAGACTCTGGGAACTCCAAAGTTAAATTGTGGGCTGGTGCGTTGCTGCTGTTCTCTCTGCGAGACTCGTTTCGTTTTCAGAAGGCAGAGAGAGAGAGAGAGAAACGGCAGAACTGCAAGCTGCTTGTCTGGGAATTTGCATAGTAAGAACATGATCACATTTGAGCACGCCTATCGGACAGGTGTCTCTCATTCAGCAAATACAACAGAGATTCTTTATTAGCGGCGTTGCACTTTGACCTACTGTCATAAGTACCAGAATCGGCTCCAGAGGTCCAGAGGATTAGGGATGCCGCACTGCAATCCTGTGTCTAACTAAACACACTCCTGTTTTAAGTTTACCTAGAATAATGAAAATGTTCTAAACCTTTAAACTGAAAGCAAAAGCAGACCATGTGTGACTATTATGTCGGTATTTGGAATTGATGTGTTTGGGATCCTGAGGAGGAAATTGGCAGGAAAGCCACAGTCAAAGTAGCAGAAAACCTGTGTGTGTGTTTATCCACACCCTCCTCCTGGCAGCCTGCCTAGGAAAGGTGGATCACGATCTGCCTAAAGCTTCGCTTTAGTTGATAGAAGACGTTTCATTTTGCAAACTGAAAGAGAGAGATACAGGGGGAATCTGACGGCGTGGCAGCCATCACTGAAATACGACATTTTCTTATTGCATCCTTTGGAGTTAGCTCAGATGAGGTTGACTGAGGCAATGAAAACTCCCTTTAAATATTTGGTGGTTTAGCGTGACAGATTAATGACACATTGTCTTCTAACCTTATTTCATTTTCTCTCTGGAGAGTGATTTATTGTGGGTAATTAGTAAAAATTAACCTTGCTTCATAGGACATAAGCGAAAACCCATTTCCCATTGGAGGATATGTTGTGTGTTTGGTTCAAATGCCTTCAGTGAGGCACTCGTAGCCGTCTGCTATACTCTTGAGGGGAAGGTGTCTTCACTTCTCACTTTAGCTGCTCGACGTTGACCTGGACCGGTAAGCATTGGTTAAGTCCGTCTCATGTCACAGACATCGTCTCTGTTTGATTCACCATGGGTGTTGACTTCACCTGTCCAGGAGGATCATGTTTTCAGGGATATCTGTGGTTGATTTCCGGTTCTGCTTCAACTTTAAATATCTTTTCTACAGAGGGTCTCACTTTTAAAACCAAGTCACCCGTCTTCTCTGTAATATTTCTATCTCTTCAAGAAAGATCTTAAGATTTGTCCAGCATGACCATGGATGACACCAGATAGAGACTTTTCCTGGAAATTTATATTGCTTCTCTGATATGGGCACATTGAGCAGCGTGTACATGAGGATGATTAGCAGAGCTAATAATTTCCTCCTGGTTCTGATTGGGGTTTGTCTCTTAACAAAGAGTTTTATAAAGGTTACATATTGCAGTGACGGTTAGGGAGGACCAGAGCTCCAAGCTTCTCCCAGCTGATGGAGCTCTTTGCACTATCGCTACGTCTGAGCCTGACAACATAGCAGAGGAAGCCGACTTCAGTTGCTATGCAAAAACATCATACATCCACATCTCAATACCAGACGTTGGTGCTGGAGCGTACCCGAACCAGTTCGTCTAGATTCTCCAGGGCTGGGACCCAGTATTTGCCTCCAGTGGAGGAGTTTCAGTATCTCGGTGTCTCGTTCGCAAGTAGTGACAGGTTGATGGATGTGTTTTTGTTTCATTTGCAAGTATGAGGGTGCTGCTCCAGTGAAGAAGGTTCAGAAGGCGTCCTGGCAACTGCTTGTAAAATGCAAAGTCCTCATCAATATATATGTTTGTAACACACTTCAGCCCAAAGTTCACCTCTTCAAACTCTTAACTGTGGACGTTTGAACTAGTGGAACAAGTGCAGAACCTCTTCTACAAGTATTACACCATTTTCTATATGAATTTTTCCTTCCATTTGCATAAAAGGAAATTACAAGCAGAATGTGTGTATGGTGGTTATTGAACATATATTCCCTGGTAGTTCAGACATCTCTCACTGGGATCTGTCACACACAACACTTGTCCCATACATCCTGACAGGGTGTGTGCCAGCCGCCGCTCAAATTACCTCAGCCTTGTTTGCATGGAGTGTCTGACACTGCTCGCCAATATTTGCTAGGCAAATGATGAGCATGCTCTGGGTTGACCAGCCATCAACTAATGTCCTACAGACTATCGCATCTACCGTCCACCAGAGCAGTAAATTACCTAATTGCTTTTCCGGTAAAGTTGTCCATGTGAAAAGACAAGAACTCCATAAGAACCCGGTGCTCGCTATTGATGGGGAGTTAGGTGGAGTTGAACGTGGGAGGATCCATCAACGAAACCTGACAGATGCAGCGAAAGACTTAAAACGTGAACTTACACACTCAAACCATGGAGCCCACACTGCAAACATGTGACATAAGGTGATCTGCTTGGACAACGTAACACTTTCTGGCTGTGAAAATGTCCTGTTTGGCAGAAAAACAGCATTTTACATTGTTCTGTATCGACTATCCCAAAAGTGAAATGTGAGGATGCTTTTCTCCAGTGGGGACAGGGAAGGTGGTCCTAGTAGATGGGAAGCTGTTTGGACCTAAATGCAGTTTAATGCTGGAGGAAAATCTATTTTAGGCTGCAGAACAATTATAATGGGCCGGAGGGTAGAGTTCCTTCAGGACAACACCAGATACATGTCTAGACTAGACCTAGAGAATAATGTTTTACATTGAAGTATGTTCAAGTGTTAACATGGCCCAATCAAAGTCCAGACGTATATTCTGCTGAGAATTTTTGCACAGACTTTAAGCATACGCACACGCTTTCCATGCAGTCTGACTGAGATCGACTTATTTTTAGAAGAATGGGAAACTAATCTTTGTTTCTCAATGTGAAGGGTTGGTAGAGACGTCAACTAAACACGGAAAATTAGGGCCATGGAAGCAAATTCTGACTTTTTTGTGTCATAATTCTGATTTGATCTTATTATTTTTCACTTGTCCTAATCCTATTCTGTACCTGAAAGATCTGTTGTTTTTGCCAAAATGTGTTTTCACAGATTTCCACATTTTTATTTGTAAAAAAAAAAGAAAAATTTAAATAAAAAATAAAAAAACATGCTTTTTTTTTTCCTATCACTTCATAATTATGCACGACTTTGTGCTGGTCTATCACGTGAAATATCAATTCAGCACACTTACATTTTGTGGCTTTAATGAGACAAAAGAGGTGACGCGTCCGAAAGGCAAACGTCTTCACCAGCACTGGGAAGCTTCAGCTGGGTTAGGCTGTTTGGCGAGACCCCATACTCTTACCATCTTGTCCCAGGTTCTGTGATTTCTTGTACCGTGCTGCGTTTCACATCTAGGCCATGTAGGCAACCTGCCTTCTGCTGCGTGTGTCTGAAATGTAGCTCGGTGCCGGTTCGACTGCGGTATAATCAGGGCAGTGTTTTATTTAAAGGCTGTAACGTGGGCAGTGGCTGCTCTCTCGGGGGCGGGGTTGATGCTGCACAGCCCGACTCTCGCGAAGGTGATCAGACCTCCTTCTTACTTTTAACACCTCAGCCTTTTATTTTTTTTCCTGTGTGTGCATGAAAAAACTTGATATTGGGAGCACTCGGACGCTGGAAAGCTGCTTCGATGCGCGATAACGAAGGAATTATCTGACCTAGATGGAAATAATTCAGGGAAAAGATAGAGCTTGGGATGGTTTTGTGTGTTTATGCCTCCGTGATGAGAGATTTTATCGTGTTCATTAATGCTGTAAACATGTGGGTGGACAAGTGCGTTTGATATTTGCTAAAGTGCCCATAAAAGCAGGAAACGTAGGTATGTTGATATTGTGAGCTGTTTGCGTTCTGTGAAAATGACCCTTTTAGTGGGTGGACAAGGCCAAGCCATCTGAATGCGGACAGCAGCAGGAACAAGCTGCAAAAAGCACAACGTAACGAACGGCCAGCAAAGAAGGCAACCACGAAGGAGCATGGAGATCGATCTAATCCAGTTTGACATGCAACTTTAAATCTTTCTCCGGTCTGGCTTTTGTAAAGACGAAGTGCAGCCGCATTGGAAAGTGTCTCGTGTACTTTGAGTTGCTCTGCTTTCTGTTTGAACTTGACTCCTGGAGGAATGCGGCCGACTCTCTGATTCTTAAATGAAGTGTAGAAGGCGAACAGAAGCAAAAATTTAAATGTTATCTTTGCACCTAGAGAGGAACGATCTAGAGTCAGCGCACTGCTTCAGTTGCTTCAGCTAGAAACTAGAAATCAGGCAGGACATTTGGGTGTAGTGTAGTGACACATAGAGACGGTTATAAAGACGGCCTTTCATCACCTAAAGATCACTTCCAGAATCGAAGGATTAATGTTTTTTGCTTGACAGTTTTGATGATGGGATTTGACAAAAAGTAATGTTTACTGCTGTTTCATAATTGGTTACTGTGTCATGTTTTTATAGTGTAAAGCACTTTGAACTGTCTTGTTGCGTAAATATGCGATGCAAATAAGGTGGGAGCGTAGAGGATGTGAGATTCAAAATGACACATTTCATAATAGATGGAAGGGAAAAAAAAAAAACAACAACAAAAAATTCACCTGCTATTTTACGTCCAGTAGGATAATGTGTTGTGCCAAAGCTCAAGTCATCTCAGCCTGGCTTTCTGCAGCACCTTTGTGATACTAACATGTCAATATGGACCAGAATCTTTGGTGAATGTTTCTGAGACCTTTCTGAACCAAGTTCTGAAAGCAAAAGCAAGTCCAGCCTTGTATCAGAGTGACCAGTGACTGCATATGGGATGAAGGAACGCAGGTAGTGAGGACCAAAACGAAAAGCAATGAGAATAGAGATAAAAGACCAAAGCCAATGTTTAAAACAGGACTGTGGAAAAGCAAGACTGATGTAAAGACAGCAAATGGTCAAAAAAGGGGGGAAATGTACATAAACCTTAGAGGAATTAGAGATAAAGGAGTGTCTGAAACTTAAACCAAGTGTTTCAGTGGGAAGAGTAGAATAGGCACCAAGTGACCAAGCTCTACTAAACATAGTACAATATAAAGTAGACCATAACGTAGACGCATCAGGGCATTGCCTGCTGTAATGAGGGGTCTGTTTCAACCTGTCATATTGAAGACGGAGCAGAGCTGAACTGTGAAGCTCCCGCTTTTCCGGTTTGACGACATTCCCTTGTGGACCACGATCGACAGCAGACCAACTAACAGCCTAAATCATTTATCAAGACATGGTGGATACTGTGTTCGGTGCACCTTCCTTCTCCATTCATGTTCTCCTCAGTCTTGTACAGCACAATCTCAAGATCAGGGGTCTTCAGATCCAGGCCTCGAGGTCCAGTGTCTCTGCTCTAACATGCCTGAGTCAAATATTGAGGCCGTTAGCAGAACTCGGAGGAGATAATTCAACCATTTGATTCAGGTGTGTTGGATCAGGGACACAACTACAAGTTACAGTACACCAGACCTGGATTTGAAGACTCCCGTTCTAGATGATGTTCCTGCTGCAGAAAGCTTACAGTGACAAATCTGCCTTCT
Organism: Poeciliopsis retropinna; assembly: GCA_010277075.1. Classification (NCBI taxonomy): domain Eukaryota; kingdom Metazoa; phylum Chordata; class Actinopteri; order Cyprinodontiformes; family Poeciliidae; genus Poeciliopsis; species Poeciliopsis retropinna. The sequence goes on from VMRM01000024.1 coordinate 284,128, forward strand.
GGTCCACGAACATCCTAAGGCGGCTCTTAAGCCCAAAGTGAACCGCAGAGTGATGCTGCGAGAGAAAGATGTCTGGACCAGCTTATACCAAACAAGGTCCAGTAAAGTATACTGTCTTGGGGCATATTGGATGTTTTTGCACGTCATGCGGTACCTCCTCATGCATCTCCAGAATATAACTTCAGTACAAGACGAGCTGAAAACTCTTCGCCAATCTTTTTATAAAATGATACAGTTTTCTGAGATTTATCCAGATTTAAAAAGGTCAAACTTTAGAAACAGGGCAGACTGGATGTCAGGTCATATTAAGGGTAATTTCTCCCCAAGTCAGACACATAATGAGGCACTCCATCCTGGACCTCTTTTCATTCGAACGACTACATCTACTGATTTTCTGCTTGTTAAAAGTTGACATGAATGATGCTCTGACCTCGCCCTGGCGGTCCAATCTCCACATTTCAACTGCTCTGCTGTTTTTAAGAGACTTTTTTACACACACCACTGATCGCACCTGAAACCTTTCTCTGCACGTATACCAGACTCTGCGAATCTGATAACTCCTGTGCAAATCCTGGAAGTCCCATCTTCATAACTTCCTTTTTCTCAGCAAGTCAGTTCAGGTAAATATTAGGTAAAATTCCAGTAAAGCTCTCCTACATTTCTGACAGCGTCGGCGTCCGCTCCAACTTTTTCTGCTTTTTCTCTGCATTGTATCTTTCGAAAGCTCGAATGACATGGCTTGTTCTGTCCTACATAAACTTCCTCTCCGCTCAGAATGTGCTGTGTTTTTCAGTTGCTCCTCTTGGATGGTTTATTGGCTGTGTTGAGTACACTGACGTACAATATGTGCAGGGTTTGGCACCAGAGGGCTGCTTTCACGCTATTAAGAGCCTCGAAACTCGCAGCACGCATTTAGCGCATGCAGATACACGCGCGGCCTGCGACGTCTTAACCCGTTTGGTGACCATTAGCAATCCTGTGTGTTTAAGGTAGAATGTGGAAACTTGAAACATCCGATGCTTGTGCACCGATGAACATTATCAATGTTTTAAATGTCTTAAACAGCAAATCAACCTGAACAATGCTACGACAAATAACAGTCTCCCTCCTTGAAGGAGGTCTCATATTGACATGTTACTTCAAATTCAATTGCAACTCAAAATTCCTTCATTTTTGCCAAAGGAAAATTAAACATTAAATTACACAAGTGTACTTTATAATAAGTGACTTTGGAAGGATTTTATTAGCGCTGTCAAACTAAAGAGGGCAAAAAGTGAGCAAAATATTGATTGATTTTTTAAAAATTATTATTTGTAAAACCATTTTTTGCAAACTATCAAACATTTACCCGCCTATTTTCATTGGAAAATGTCACAGTTTTTGCAACACTCTACAACACAGCTGTAAATAACTCGATCCAAAGAGCCGACACGTAGAATAAGCATGTAGATCTTCATCTTGACCTTGTTTGCTCAGCGGTGTTAACATAGACGGAGTGATGTGTTTGTGTAGTTTTGGTTGATATGTTTTACTGCGAACTCAAACAAAAACAAATATTACATGGCCTCTAAGGCACATAGAAATCCCTAGCATAGCAAACCCAGCCAGGAAAGGGTTAACTGATATTGACCTTTATCAGTGTTCGTTCGTTTTCCTTTTTTCAACACCTTTCACTTTGAAACACTGTGACATCTCTCTCTCTCCTCAGTCTGCCTTCTGATCTCTCCCCTCACACCTGCAACCTGTTATCCAATCAGCCCTGCTCTATTGTTCCAGGATTCACTCTCTCAGTATTGAAGCTCATCTTCTGCCCTTTTGTTTTTGTTCTGCTCTGGCTCCCTGTGTTCCTTGCGGCTTTTGTACGTTTTTTGTTCTTAATTTGCCATTGAATTACCTAATCTACTCCCCGCGTGATTTAGGTCCATCACTTTCCCGACCAATAATGACAATAAATTGTAATAATATTTTCATTCTCAGCAGACAAATACAAAAGTTCGTGACCTTTGTTGGAATTCAAGCGTTGATGGGAGGACCCTGATAGTTCGGGGGGGAGAAGCCTAGCTTGTTTATGCCTTGGGCCGGTTCTGCGGTTTAAGAGAGGGAAGGTGGTTGCTGTTCTTGATGGAGACCCGCTGTGATTAGAGACATGTTTGCTTGTGTGACAGGGACTCTTAGCAGGTAAAGCTCCTGCTAAGCTTCTAGCTTGTTGAACTGGACAGTCTGCCTACTTTGAACCTCCTACAGACATTATGTGAACTCTTCTTGCGGTTTGTCCAATTTGTGTGTGTGCATGTATGTTTTAAGGGGTCTTCGGCATGCCTTTGGAATCTGTTTACACTTTACCTGTGCCTGCAGGTAATATCCCTCCTCTTGCAGGTGCTCTCCTGGTGCATTCCTTGCTGCTGGAATCTCCAGCATTGCATCACAAAAGCCTGTCAGTGAACTGAACTCTCGGAGGGAGCAGAGCAGCGAGAGAGTAAGTTGCGTGTTATTTATTGGAACAGCTCAGTCACAGGAAGAGTTCGGCAAACGCAAACAGTCGGGAGCGCGATGTCGGGTTCCTCGACAGAGAAAAAGACATCGCGGAAGGGAAATCTTAAAAAGAAATGAAGTGTCAGGGCGTCTGTCAGGAATCCCAGCAGCCTGCCGGCAAAACTACAGAGACTATTAAAAGATTGAAACTTCACAGAGGAGCAGCATTCCCCAAAGTATCAACATCCGCTGGCCTAATCGCCGACCTCCATCAACTTCCCTCCTCCTCTCCTTTTCTCTCCTCTTCCTTTTCTTTCCCTCCACTCCATCTGCTCCCACCTGCAGCCGTGGCGACATGACACTCGGATGTCAGCCGATGAGTCTGCAGGGGAGCCTCCAGTGATATTATGATGTGACAAATGATCACGGTTAATTATCCGTCTGAGACTGACGACGTGGCAGCTCATTAGAGCCTCGCAAGGTCGTGTAATCTTCCCCTGTTCTCCTAAAATTCAACCACCATAGCAGGGCCTCAGATGAAGGGGAGGAGTCTTGAGGATGGAGGCAGTGGGGGAAGAGGGACATCAGTGAGAAAAGATGAGCAGAGCATGACCAGACAGGCCAGATCGTGAAGCAACACAGGTAGAAAGTCTCAGTCATGGCTGAGCAAGGCCTGCTATCTAAACAGCTGAGAACAAACTCTGAGGAAAGAAAGTTCTTCACTACATTGTTGCAAAAAACGTCCTGAAAGGAAACCGCTTACTAGAAAAGACAAATTCCACCAGAGGCTAAACCTAGCCCTAGCTTTGGAGAAGTTTAAAGCTTCTAAAAGGTTATATTCTAAAACGGTATTCAAACCTCTGAACATCATGACGTCCGTAATGCGCCAGGCCGATGCTCTGGAGCTTACCAGAAATTGCCTCCACTGTAAATAACTCTCCTCTTGGTGTTGGTGTTAATTCAATATTTGGATGCATGGCCACCAAGCTGACATTGCTAAAACTACAGGCAGTTCTAAAATCGCAATCATCGTTCACAACTTCTCTGTTTGTTTGCTGGTTGGCCTGGTTGAAAATCAACTGGAGTGAATCCAAATGAACGGGAGGAAGCCCTGATAGAGCTGTAAGTGAGATTTGAATGGAGGGGAATAGCGGAAGAAGGCAATGGCAGGCAATCGGCACCTAGCTTACAAGGCAACAACAAGCAGAAGAGTGATTAGGAGAAAGTCATTGTTGGAACAAAGACATAGGAAGTTATATTTGCTGTTTGTCACAAGCTAAGTAGAGGACAAAACATGTGGAGGTAGGATCTCTGCATGTAGATTATAGAAAAATCAAATTGTTTCACCAGTTCTTGTTTCTTTTAAAGATCATTGAGTCGATTATTTCTAACTGATGCCGTTCTTGTAGTTTGAAACATCAGCTTACATCTCTCCACAACATCTACATAAAAACGAAGCAACAACACTTAAATGCTGTCGTCAAGCTCCCGACCATGCTGTCATCTTTCATTTCACAGCTTACTGAACAAGTTTCGCCTTCGTCCTGCCACACATTGTCGTTCTGGCGAGATAAACTTTACGAAGCTGAAAGGGAAATTTGTTTTGGAACCAAACCAGCACAATAGGCTGCTGATGTCAGCTGTGACAAACACCCACACAACATCTAAATAACCGCCGACATTGACGATGACAAGCGGCCGTAGACGGTGCTCATGTTTTCTCTGGATGCAGATTGAATAATGGGATGCAACAAAATGATGCACAGGAGATGAAAATGCAAATAATTTGCAGATTATGTTGAATGATTGATAGATTTTCATAAAGTATTGCATGAGTCGGTGTGTGAGGGGGAAACAACCACTGAAATCCCCCAACTCTGCAGAAACATCTTGCTACTCTGTGTGTTAGTATGAACTTCACAGTCACATTACAGAATCTTAAGTGTTAAATATTAGCATTTATAAATATAACACTTACTGATGTAAATTTATAGCAGACGTGTGAAATTACAAGTAATTTCAATATGACCTAAGTAAAAGATACACTAAATATATAAACTGAAATAAGAACAAGCAGGCACATGGAAATATGTGATTAAATATAAGTATTCTTTAAGGATTATGGGGAAAAAGCAAAACCAGTGCTGGCTAATTTTACCCCTGTCAATACTGAGGCGTCTGCTGCTTATAAAACCAGCCCTGACATCTCAGCTACTTTCATTTCATTACTGAGATTTCCTTTTTCTTTTTTTTTTCTTCTTTTTTTTTGTAATTGTCTCGCTTAATGAAACTGTCACATCACAGAGACAATTGTTTGCTCTTTGTTCAGGATGCGCTGTGCTTTCATGTGGCTTACAATTCACAAAGTGAATCCCACAAAGTGGGATTAGACAACAGGACGAACCTGCCCTCACGTGTACCGACTGGTATTCAATCAGGAGGAACTCCCTCACAAAACCTCACACTGACATCCATCCAGCGGTGACATCGGTCTGTTGGCTTCGTTCTGTTCTTTGTCGGTCGGGAGAGGAAGTCGCTCTTGCTCTCTCTCAGCCCACTTCGATCAGGTCATTCGGAAAGGGGAAGTGTCGATTTTCGAACTGAAGAGTTACTATCCTCGCCCATCTGTTCTGTGTGACAGTTTGTTTAGTCAGTGTCAGAAGCCTGAGTTGAAACCAAACAACACCTGTTGTACTGCCACTTAGGAGGGAAGCTCTGCTGTGAAGAGCTTCGTGCTGTGCCGGTCATTATGTGGCCATTGCTCTACTACACTGTGAGCGAAAGAGGTGCTGATGAGAACGGGCCATCTGTCCCTCATTAAGAACCGAGGAAGGGAGAGGAGAGCCAGACCACTGCTGGACACAGCAGTCCTAATCCACACGCACTGGGAGAGAAAAATCTCCCGCGGGATGCCGGATCAACGACGACTCCAAGTCCGCCATGGCAACTCGGAGAGAAGGAACTCGAACACGAGCTGCTTCCTCGTTAGGAGTCCTCAGCTGAATTAGGCGATGAGCCTGGAGGCTTCGGATTTGACTTGCAGGAGCGAATGTAGGATTTGCATCTTGCTTATGCTGTAGTTATCTGGATCTCAGTAAAGCATGTGATGAACATTCAGGTGCTTTTATGCAAAATGTATATGTGAAAGCACAAGGTACCTTCATTGGTGCATTGGGCCTGGATTATGAAAATAATCCAGGTTATTTTCATTGCACATTTCAGTGACATTGATATATTTAAAGGAGCAGTATTATGTGTTTTCCAGGCATATAATGACATCTTATAGAAATTGTTTTAAAAAAAGCTATATCAGGGGAATCAATCTACAGTCCTCCAGAGCCGGTGTCCTGCAACTTTAAGATGTGCCTCTGCTGCTCCACACCTGAATAGAGTAATTAGGTCATTAAGGCTCTGGAGAACTTATCTACACAAGCAGGAGGTAATTAATCCATTTCATTCCAGTGTTTTGTACCTGTGGCACATCTAAAAACTGCAGGACAGCGGCCCTCGAGGACTGGAGTTTGACATCCCTGTGCTATATGTTCAATTTGCCTTTTTTGTTTTACTCCTTTGTCGCTTTAAGAAACACCTATTCTATCTGAAACTCCACTTCCTCTATTAACCCTTTAACAACATGATTACCAGGATTGAACAGAGGTCAGCTGATGCACATCATAACACAATGTAAAGCTCAAAAAAAGTCAATTTTACAGAATACCGCCCCTTTAAACTGACTCACAATTTATAAAACTTACCTTTTCCCCACCCACAACATGACCCAAACAACAAAAAAAGTTTGTTCCAACACCTCAACAGATTCTAGAAATATGAAACTTAAATATATATATATATATATATATATATGTATATAGATATATAAATACATTTTAAAAAGACTATTTGCATCTCCTGTCAGTATAAAACTGAACAGCATTGGTCTCAGAGGCTGAAGCTAATGGTTAGTTTTAGAGACACCAACACCAGAGCTCAAACTCCAAACTGTTGATGGGAATCCTATTTTGTGAACCTTTGAACCACAGTGATGTTTGCATTGGGAGGTTAAATGATGACTTACACAGGAATTGGAGTCTGAAGGCGACGCAGCACCATTGATCTTCCAGTGTGAAATACTTTCAAATGGAACATCCACGCTATCTGGTCGAAGTTACAAGCTCGGTTTGCATTATAGATGTATGTAAAACTTTGTCGGTATTCCACAAATGTCGAAAACACACAATTTTGCAATTTCTGTGTTTCCACTAAATAAAAAGATTATTTTATTTAGTTTGTTCATGCGTTAAGTCATTAAAAAACATTAATCCGATGCCTACCGCTTCCTGTCATCGTCGTCTCGTCTGCCAGTAACATCCGGTTGTTAATCAGAAAACTTGTGTGAGGCAAAAGACGTTTTTAAATCGCACCTTTGGAAAATAAACCAATTTCGATGTGGCTGAAGTTCATCGCAGCTCAAACTTTTTATTGAAAAACGTAAATTTCCGTTAAGCAAAGCCCTGGTTCAAAAAACAATCTCTTTAAAAGCTTTCAGCAAAAACAGAATTTTTGAGGCTTTTATGCATCTTAATTTATATTTACTATCAGTTCCTTTATGGTTCCAAAATTACCAACGAGAAAAACAATTACTGTTCAAGCAAGAAACCATTACTGCTGCACATTTTTTCTTAAGTGAAAGTACCAGACCTGACCTAACGAGCTAAACTTGTTCAATTAACAAAACTTGTTGAATGAATCATATGGCAGCTAGTTTGGAAACTCTTAAAATAGGCAGTGCTCAGCACTCTTCCTATTTAAAGTGAAAATAACATTTAATCCTCCTGAGAAAGACCATGCTCCTCCTGAAACTGAGCTCTGGTGGTCCACTGATTAGGAAAATAGACTCCACTGTTAAATGAGCAACCCCACTCGTTTCACGTAAATCACTTTTTACTTGGCTATATTCACATGCATGTTAAAAGAGATTACCATTTTCATTGGGTACGCTATATTTCCTACGCAACTTTCAAATACCTAGAATTCACTGACGCTCAATTTAATTTGCCCTGCAGGTTGTAAAGTGGATCAGGGAACATTAAGCTCGAGGAGAACACAAAACCTCAAAATAAAAATAAATGAAAAGGAAAAACCCGTGGAATTTGCTAATTGCCCTGCTGACTGACCCAGACTGTCTATAAGAAGCAACGCAAACGTACAACAACGTGTCTCTCCATTTTAAGAATGGACACACTGACAAATCATCTGGCTCTGTTCAATTTGTACGCTCATCTTACTCTCTCAAATTCCGCTATTAAATGTGTCTGCGAGATCTAAACTTTTCCGTTTTCATATCTTTTGAACATTTGGTCATTGCTATGCTAGCTGCTAATTCTGAGGGCACCGTGGCATCTCTGGTCTTACACCTAACAGTACACTGACGACAAAATATTCACCAGTACCAAACTTCCACAGCTGTGCTACCGCTAATGTCAGGTTGCTACTTAAGCTAGCTCTCGGCCTGTCATATCCAGCATAGCCTCTTCTTTCTCTGTGGGTGACAAAAAATTATTAAATATTTTTCGGTGCTTTTGATGAATTGCAGTGTGATTTAATCCCAGCCGTTCTGGCCTCCGAGGTTTGATAGAGGGCATTAGTAAACTCACGGCTTCATGAAACCGAGGAACACAGCGAGGCGAGGTCAAGGAGAAAACGAGACTTCATGTCTAAAGGTCTAAACACAATGAATCACCACCATTAATTCTACATACTTGCTCTCTGTCTTGTCAAACTCGCATGTGGTTGCTGGTGTCGGCTGCTCAGAGTCTCTCACACTGAGCTGTGTGCCGGACGTTACTTCCTGTTAACAAGGAGTTGTTCCTTTCCCATCACAGGAGGAGAGATTACTGGAAAGTAACCTAAATTTCACTGCCTTCTATCACATTTACAATCAAACTGGATGTTATTAAATCTATATTTCTATTTGGTATAAATGCCATAAGTGGACGTTCTGTTTGAATTCTACATCCTGGCTTTCTGTATCACCTGCTCCCTCTCTCTCCTCCGCCATGCTCGCTTTCTATTTCCCAGGTCACTATTCGGTAATTGTAGCAGTTTGACAGGAGGTGACAGGCTGTTTTGTTGTAGAGCTCTGTGTGTTATCATGTGAAAAGTTTTCATTGCTAATTTACATAATATTCCTTTGGGGAAGAGTGAAGGAGCTCACACCGGGTTTTCTTTGATAGCCCAATTGATCCTTGACGCTGATTGGTGTGGAGAGACAATTAGAAGAGGCAGGGAACCGTTATGAGAGCGAAACAGAGAACGCTTTACTAATTTGATTCTTCAATTTATTTCGGAAGGTTTTCATTGTGAAAATTATTACTTTTTTCATCGGTTTGAACTTTTTTCCCACATTTCATTGCCGATTAATTGAGAGGTTGCAGTGGGACAAACCTTTTGGATGAGAGATGAGATGATATCGGCTCATTCCAGAACAATGGACACACTTCGTACACAGGCAATAAGTAAATGTATATTTCTTTCATATTTCAGATACCCAAGAAGATGCGTTTGACAAAAGAGCAAAGAACTGAAATCACATTGATGCGACTGGATGGGGAAGCAGTCGCATGGTTGCACAAAAACTAGCAGAAAACATGGAACGATTGTCGCACACACGACACTGTGGCAAAACTTATTTGCAAGTTTCAGAAAACTGGAAATGTTGCAGATCAACCAGGAAGTGGTCCAAGACGTGCAGCGATTGCACAGAGTCCCACAAAAATAAAAACGGTTGTCCAATATGGTACGTGTATGGAAACTTCTGGCCCACCTTGTAGAATCTGGTTGTAATTCGTAGTTGAAGTCTTTCTTAATGTTTTCGTTCAGTGTGTGCATGTGGGTTTTCCTGGTACTCTCCTCCTGTCTTTGACCAAAAAACAAGGCAGGTTACAGGTCAAAAAGATATGCATTGATTATCTTGATGATCTCAGAATGTAATGTTTGTCGCTGGTTTCTTGATTGCCGACTTCTTATTGTTGTGTTTTTCTGATGTGCAGCACTTTGAACTCCCTTGTTGCTGAAATGTTCTATACAAATACACTTCATTGATTGATTGATTGATTGATTGATAGAATAGTCTGCATAAGTTGACTTTAGGAGTCAGTTGGTGTGTGAGTGGCTGGTTGTCCTGCGTGTCTTTGTTTGCTGGCCCTATGATGAACAGCAGAATGGATTAACAGATGACTAACTGAGCTTTGACTATACCAATTATTGATTACAGTGGGAAAAGCGTGCAGGTTAGGTGAAAGTTCAAGTTGAGCACTCCAAAAACACAAAACCTTAGCAAAGATGATTTGTTCTGGTTTCTTAGTACACTTGAAATAGGACAAAACAATTGTTAAATTCTTCTCTATTGATGAAACGTTTTCATTGCTGAGAGTTAAAATTACTTATAATTTAGCATATTCCTCAGTTGGTTAACATTTTCCAGTTTAAATCTTAAAATTATTGCTAATGAGATGGAAAAATGTGATATTTATTAGAACATATGCAAATTAAGGTGTAAAATACATTATTTTTTAAAGCAATTTTTTCCCCTGATGGCTCCTAATGGTCACATATCTTAAAAATCAGAAGTGTGGGGTCATCGATGCGTGTGAGAGCCAGGAACCCCGTGGGGTTATTTTGGTCGGAGGTCAGCGTCTGAACTTGCTCTATCTGGACCCGTATGACTCAGTGAAGCACGGTTCTGAGATCTCTGCACCGGCTGGCAGGATTTTATGTTGGCGTTCACTGATGTGAGGCGCATGTCACACCAGGAGCTTCTTCCTCATGCCAAAGCGGCTGAGACCGGAGGATCTGTGTGAGTAGGTCATCCGTGCTTTTAATAACATCTTCGGCTTGAAAGACATACATAGGAAATATCCAGAGATTCGAGTTAAAAACCAGACGTTTCCACTGTAGCCAGAACAAAAGGATGAAGCAGTTTTCAGGTTGGTGTTGTAGGAGATAATTTGTTGATAACAAGGGCGGCTCTGGGTGCAAAAACCTTTTATCTAGGGCACCTATAGGTGAAGTCAGACCATTTTGACTGATTTGTGTCAATAATTATCTAATTGGGAAAGGAACAGGTCATGTTATGCCAACTTTTCTTTTTAGACTTGCAATTGTTACATGACCTTTTGAAAAAAGACAGATTATTGTTTTTGATAAATATGTACTCCTGGGAATCGAACCAGCGACGGCCGCGTCGAGGACTCAGGCCTCCATACGTGGGTTGTGCTCAACTCGTGCGCCATCACAGCTCACCTCATTGTTGTAATTTTTAAAGAACCCCGTTTTCTAACTGTTGTTGCATTTTAAAGGTAAGAAAAACATTAAATATTTCCATCGGGTGCGGTGGGAAGCCCACAGTTTAAAATGTATTTACAAAAAATAAACCTAAAACAATATTTCTTGTATTTTTAGTGTAATTCTGTCAATTTCTCACATTCAAGAAAAAAAGCATGTAGAAGCAGAATTTGTTATTAAAGCTGCAGTTTGTAACTTAATTATTAATTTACATATTTGTTGAAACTGTCACTATGCCAGTGCCTACGGTATGAGACAGATAATCTGAAAAGAATGAGCTCCTCTGTATTTTACCAGTGCTCCCAGCAGGTTGAAACAAACAATCAGGGGGCGGGGCTTAGCGCTGGCAATCACAATCTCTTGTGGCCTTCTGCATAGCCACAGATGACGGCAGATAAATGGTTTTTCTGCAATGGTAAGTTGTTGCTTTCTGCACATTTAGCAGCAAGTATATGAGATTGATTGACAGCATTAAGACCCTCCCCCTGGCTCCGATTGGCTGTATTTGGTCAGGAGCGTTGCATTTCTTTAGACAGCAATAATAGCTCAGGGATTATTTGTCAGTTTTAATGGTGACAGTTTTCATAAACATGTAAAAAATCCTATTCTTTCAAACAGTTACATACAGCAACTTTACATCCACATTTAAAACATCTTTGTAATTACGGTTTTAATATCTAAGATGACACGAGTAAAAAATTTCTCATTGCAATATGATAAAATGACAAACGAAAGTCCTCACAAGGCGCTGTGCAGCCATAATTTCTGAGAGCTGAACTGGAGTGTGATTTTATGGCTCTGGGACGTAAAGGGAACTCAGATCTGTGATCAAACTCCTGAAAGTTCAAGAGCTTTTTTACAGCCTCATAGGCCATATATTATTCTCCTATTTGTCTTCAACACACTCTCTTGGAAGCTGTTCCTTCTTGTGGCTTTGGGAAATTACGTTCCCTCGGAGTAAATCTTACTCTTTATTTATAGCTGTGACTATTTGCTCTCGTTTTGTTGATTATGTAATGTTTTAAGCACTCAAAAAAGTTAACAAAAACACTGTCTAAAAGGTGTCTAGACCAAGGCTTAACTAAAACTAGAAAACATTTTTCCTTAACTGGGTTAAATCAGAACAGTAATTAATGGGGGAAAAAGTACAACTAACTGGAGCTACATCAGCCTTTTGAACTGATGTGAAATAGTTTTTACTTTCTTCCGATAGAAGCAGTTTACATCAGCAGATGGCAAATTACGATACGCCACACAGTACTACGCAAAATGGCGACAGCAAAAGTTGGGGGGAAAACACCAGTCAGTTGGTTGTTCAACAGTAATTGAATATATTTTTTATGAAAATGGCATCGAGTACTTATTACCCAATCAACATACGCATAAACGCAATAAAACATTAACCAAAGCATAAAACAAAACTAAACAATATCGAATAATAACTAACAAAAACCAGCAAGTGCGTTCTTACTGAATTAAGCAACTGAAAAGTCACAGTGAAATAAAACTATTTCATTAAAAACAATGAAATAAAACTATTTCATTGTGAAATGAAAAACCCAAAACTCTTACAGCCCTGGTCCTAGTGAAGGAGAAAAATAAACTAAAACAAAGACAGTGCTCCACATCTGGATAGAGATTGATATTCTTGTGATTTTGATCGACTCCATCTGTCTGTAAGTGGCTGAAATTGATCCTGTGATCTCGGGTGTGCGGGTAGCAGTTTCTCCTCCTCTCTTCTTTAACTACACGTTGCACTGATGGAGCACAGGGCGTGGTTAAAGGACTGTGAGGCACTGATTCAACAGGAGCATCAAGCTTTAGAGATTTAGAGATTTGATTTCGGTCAGTCTGAGTTGTGGGAGGAGAGTTGGCTTCTCTGCTTTCGTGGCACGGTAAAAATCTTTCCTATCGGCTGCAGAACAGCAATTCCTATCAGAGCCAGATGGGACAATCAAGTGAAATCCTCTCCACCTTTCCCTTTTCTTCCAGCATCTGGCTGGTTCTGCGTGACAAAAGGAAAAAAAAGGCCCAGGCACGATGAGCTATCTATTAAACTGACATCGCCGGCGACTCGGGTAATTGCCTCACACGTCCTGTCTGATTCCACTACAGATGGACTGACTGACAAGACGGGTCCAGTCATCCCACAGTGACTCATCCTGTCCAAAATGACGGCACAGCAAACACCTCGCTTGCCTGGATGTGGCGGCGGCTGTGATAATGATGCTGATGCTGCTGCTGATCATGATGATGAGTGTGCACTGGTTTCAAAATAAAACGTCGCCTTAGGGGAGGAAATACTAAATGAATAGTGACAAGCGTAAAAAGTGGGTTGTCAGATGTTGTGAGGTTCAGACACATATACCATCACAGTGTAAAAGTTTTAATTCTGAATGTTTTGAGAAATAAGAGGATCCTTGTCCCAGAGGTTATTGTGGCAAATGATGATATTGTTGCTTTGAGACCATTTTCAAGTAATACAGCGGCATAATAATGCAAGTACAACCTCTCAAAGGTCAGTACACTTTGATTTCCAACAAATGTTTCTCTCTGGAACTGGAAGACATTTTGAACATCCAAAATTAAGACACAAAACATCCGAAAACAAAGAAAATGCCCACTGAAGTCTCTGTAATCAAAATGATCCTTTAGTGGGGAGAACGAGGGGTGGGGGGGGAGTTGAGACCAATGCATCAAACTAAAGTTTTTTTTTGTCATTCAGCAAATGGAAACACCAAAGAATGGGTAAATGAAGACAACAGAAATATAAATGTGTGCTCCAGAGGGAGCTTACATTAGGTGTAATTCTTTGCTTTATTGACAGTAATTAATCATAAATTCATCTGCTGGAAACCCAGACGTGCAATTTCTCTCTCTCTCCACCAAGGCAGATAGACTTTCTAGATGTTAGATATTAGATCTTGGATATATATATATATATATATATATATATATATATATATATATATATATATATATGTATTTGGATTTTGAGGTCACATTTGGGAGAGCATATCTGTATTATTTTATAAACCAATGAACGGTTTAGCACCACAATACTTTAAAAACCAGTTGTTGCTGTATCAACCCTCCAGACCTCTCAGGTCTTCTGGGTCTGCAGAACCGAACATGGAGACGCAGCATTCAGTTCCTGTGCTCCTCTAATCTTCCAGAAAACTGAGAAACAGTCGAAACACAGACTTCCTCTAAAACTCACCTGTGGCCTTTGACTAGTAGTAAGTGGAGCATTGGTCAACATATTTGATGTATATTTGGTTGATGATGACATTTGGCAAAATTTAATGTTTCTTTCTCGTTTCATAATTGATGGCTGTATGATGTTTTTATGGGGTAAAGCACTTTGAACTGCCTTGTTGCTGAAATGTGATATACAAATAAACATTAACTATTGTATACGCAACATTAATTATGACCCATGAAACACAGGATAACATGTAACTGATTTTTTAAAATTTAACTACGTATACAAATACTGACTAGAAAAAAGAAGCAAGTTATCAAAAGGAATGCACACAAATACCAAGGTAGAGGGAAATATGATTCTATGTTTTAAAATATCACTTCATTTTGAGAAGAGATGGGAAAATGTGGCACCAGACAGGTCGCTACGACAGTCTGAGGATGAAACTGGTCGTGAGTTTCGAACAGGAAGTAGGGGAGCAATGCTGAGTTCCAGCAGTTTGTTTCTTTTTTTTGACCAAAAACAAAAGCATTCACACCTTTCTGTAGATTCTGTGTTTACCCCTTTCCAGCTGTGGGTCTGAAACGATCCAGAGAACAGCCTCCTCTCCATGACAACATCTTAAGCTCTGGACCATGAACACCGTGGACTGGATTACGGATGAGAGCCAGTCCCTGTGGAGGCTAACCCACACTGAGTGCCAGCTTGACTTTGAACCGGCGTAGCGGCTGTTTTGTTCAGGTAATAATTTCAGCACGCAGCCTGCAGCAACCTGAGCACCACCATGACACCCCAACGCCTCCCTAAACAGGGCTGATAAATTAAAATGGAATTGGCCCAAATCGCATGTCAGTCTCTCTCGGGCACAATCTCCTAAAAAAACACGGATATTTTCAGGCGTCCCGTTGTTTTGTTAACGAGTGGCGACAGAATGGAGTGTGAGAAGGATAACTGGATGCCAGCTTTTATTACAGAGGGAACGGTTTTTGTCTGCTATCAGAACTCTCAGCTGCTGAACGCAATAACACAGAGGCCCGTTTCACATTTCCAAACCTCCACGTGAATGAAAACCTAATAAAAATGTAGCCTTCATCTCCAAATATTTTTGCACCTGCATGTTACGGAGAAAAATAAAATGGACACTCCAGCTTTTATGGACGCTGTGGGGAAGAAAAGCAACCTCATCTTCCACCAACGTAAAGTTGGAACAATCAGCCGCCATCGTCCGTGGAAACACTAAAGGAAGAAAATGCAGTACATTTTTGTAAAGCACAATGAATCTTTTCCCTATTGGTATCGTTTGATAACATGGTAATACCGATTTTTTTGATTCTTTATTCTAGATTTGGTTCTGATTTGCTCCTTTTGTGGACTTTGTTCATAGTTTTGTTTGTTTGTTTGTTTTGAGACATTGTACGTTTGGACAGTTGTTCCTTCTGGATGCAACTAAAACTATTTTTGCTCTTAACGGTGATTATGATGCATCAACGTGACAACTAGTTATTGTTTTCTCCTGAATTGAACAAGCAAAGTCAAACCATTTTATCATTTAAAACGTTTTCTCTTTGCTCTTCAGTTTCTACTGGAAACATTTTATGAAGCTGAACTAAATTTAAAAGCTGGATGATCTCTTTCTTCTTTATTTTTCCAAAATGAAACGTCCTCCACCAGTTTAATTCTCAACTTTCTGTCCATCTATCCGTCTATTTCCAGCCGGATAATTACACAGACGAGCGGCGTGCTGCAGGTCCTTCCTGACGCTCTGAAAGTAATTATCTCCTTAGTGCTTTAGTGAAAGCGCTGTGCCATTTAAAGTACCATTTGAGAATTCCTATTATTATATTAGAATTAAAAATACAGAGTTAATATAACAAGCACATTAGTCCAGACTCCCCTGACGTAAAACATTCCTCCTCTTGTCTCCAGCTTGACAGCCAGCGTGGCATCCTGTTGTGCCAGACTGTGAAATGATGACTTTGTCAGCGGCGTGCGGAGCCCCCCGACCCCCAAACGGACGGGGGAGATGAAGGAGAGACTGGAGACGAGGGGAGAGGTTTATTAATGATGAAAGCGGCTGGATGGGGAGCACTTGCTACTTGGGCTGCTTGTCAGGTACAGCTGCTCTGGACTTTGGGGTGACTCACTTCACCATTATCTCCTTGATGCAAAGTCAGTGGCAGCAGCAGCTGTTTTGTCTGCCTGTCTTCAACAGAGCTCTGTCGAAAGGCTGGCTGATTTTTAAAGCCCCGTCCTGAAGAAAAAAAGGAGATTCTGGCCACATATTTTATGCAGAATTAATTCAGACACAATGGATTGTTTCCAGGTATAAAGACCCTGTTCAGAGATATGCCCAGAAAATGTCCATAGAGGGGCCAGACTCGATTTTAAGGTGCCCCCCCCCACAAAAAAAACAGGAATAGCTACATAAAGTTGGTAAATACATACCAATTTTTATGTATTTACTGGAGGCAGAGGCTGCAGCATGGCAGGTTTTAAGTTCGGTCTTTGACTCTAAAATCAACAATTTTTTCCATTAAGCACATTTACCTTTGAAACGTCAAATTCTGCAGTTTTATCGTTATTGGAAACCATTCGCTCACTGTGCGCTGCGAGAACACAAAATCTCCTCGTCTAGTTTTTTTAGTTAACATATTTTAGTTCACTTGTTTAGAGTAAACAAATTCTTGAGTAAAGATAAAGATTCAACTGGCAGATTTTTTTTTTTTTTTTTTTACTATACCAAGACGTGTTTTGTGTGTTTCAGTGAACTTAGGGCTTTTTTAACTTTTTTTTTTTTTTCAAGAATTATTTACTTAAAACAAGTGTACATATCTTGCTTGTACATTTAAAGTAGTTTTGTTTTACATGAAGTGTACAGAAATACATGAACTAGAAACTGGACAAAAAGACTTGGTGAGAGTTTGTGTTTTTGTAGCTTGGATCCCTGGAATAAAAAAAAGCAACTTAGAAATGACTCACGAACTTAGGTTATTCTTGTCTGATATAAT
Source organism: Poeciliopsis retropinna (assembly GCA_010277075.1). Classification (NCBI taxonomy): domain Eukaryota; kingdom Metazoa; phylum Chordata; class Actinopteri; order Cyprinodontiformes; family Poeciliidae; genus Poeciliopsis; species Poeciliopsis retropinna. The sequence continues at coordinate 301,156 of VMRM01000024.1, forward strand.
TTGTTCGATGATCTAAAACAAACAGCAAACAAAATAAAAAACTGAAGAAGTTGTCGAAAGGGGTAATAGCTTGTTTCACTACTGTGTGTCTCTCGTTCCTCGGAGAGCATCAAGAGAAAGTCTGTTTATTTGCTTGAGAGGCCATGGCTCATTTTCCTCATGCAAATGAAGGCTGCAGGCAAAAGAGGAAGGCAAATGCTATCGGCTGGCCGGCAGTCCTGAGTGGAAAATGTTGTGTGAGGACCAGCACAGTCCCCCAGTGTGCGCCAGAGCCGGGAAAGAGGGAGGGGTTTTCCTTTTGTCAGAAGAGCTCCGTCGTTTCAGGGGTTTCTCTCTTGACATTTATGTCGCCTTTATGTCCGACTCAAAGACTAAAGTCAGTCCTGAGCAACACTGACAACCCCTCTCACGGCGCCGCTCCGCACCACTGGAGGCGATTCCATCAACTGGATCGCTATTACGTGTAGTTCTTGATTCTTCATTGCACCTCTGAGTCAGCAAGAGATAAAGACTCTCTATGTGGGGCGGGGACTTGTTCCCGTTTGGCTTCCGGGAACCTCAGGGAACCAGGTACCATCCTCAGGACAGCAGTTCTGGAAGTTACATAAGCTCCAGAAATAAACACTCCACTTTTCCTGCTGTGAGAGAAGAGGCCAGCTGCGAGCAAGGACAGATCTGGAGCATGATGTTCCTTTGTGCTTATGAGGTCCCAGTCCAGCACTGGTGATCTCCGACTGAAGACCCTTTTTTTTGTGTGTGTGTGTGTTCTTTTAAAGTCCGCATGCGGTGAGGAAATAGTGCTGCAGTAACCTCACATCCAGGATAAGGAGAAGGAAAGAAAATCTGGAGCACAATTTCTTTTTTTTACTATTACTTCCAATTGGTTCAAATCTTCTGATGAATCTGCAGAACTGTTTGGCCTCTGCTGCTGCAGTGAAAAACAATTACACAGGAATGAATGCAACAATCAAATCATTAGTTGAGTCACGGTTTACAGTTGTGTGAACCGTAAACTGGTTGACAGTTGCGCAACCAGGTGATGTCACCTTTTTTTTTTAAATCCCCCAAAAAATTACCTTTTCTTCTCTGACTGGATTGTTTCTATATACATGAATTGTGCAGGACATACTGAGCTGCAAAAACAGAAGTATGTTTGGTCTAGTTCCTGGCCCAAATAACTTGGCACACTGGAAATAAGACAAAACTAACGTACAAGTTCATTTTTAGCAAGAAATGGGAGCTTGTTTTTAAGTCAACAGTTTCTTAATATTGACTTAAATAAGTACTAATTTCACTGAAAGATTATTTTGCTTGTAATTTGCAAAATTGCTGCCAGAGCAACAAGTACTTTTGCATCAATATTAAATAATTATTCACTTAAAACAAGCTCCTATATCTTGTCAAACAGTTACATGTAGTGAGGTTTGTCTTATTTCAAGTGTACTAAGATATTCTGGGAAGTAGACCAAAAATACTTTGTAAAATGTCGTGTTTTTGCAGTGTGTATCTGATAAAAGTATTTATTTTGATCTTTTGGCCACGAATGCGTACACTTTTCACAGCCACTGTAAGATAGAAATGTTTTGGTTGTGATTGGGTCAGTGATGTCGGAGTGAGACACTTAGCAATTAGATACATTTAAAACAATAAAAGGATAAAGACAATAAAATGTAATTTAGCCACAATTAATTAGTTGTTGTAATAATTGATAGTTTAATATTCTTTGATTGGCTGTGGATTTTGTGCCACGTGGTGGAAAAATTCCATTTTTCCAACCGAATGGCCATTTCACGTCGCAGTCCAGGCTGGGAACCAAAGATCTTCCTGATCGCCGGGATTCAGCCTCGGTCCTCACGACTCACTGCAGCCAACAGCCGACCAGACGAGGACGTTCCTGGCAAAACTCCTCGAGGGAACTGGCAGAATCACAAGGACGAGAGAGCTCAGCTGTCGGAGCTGCAGACGTTCTTGTTTACCGCCTATTGTGCACCTTGCGATCCACTTCACTTCCCAGCAAGCACTGTCAGGTCTTGTTTAACGTTTGCAGTGAAGAATCCTCCGCTTTGTTCTGTGAATGTAATTTGCATCTTGAACTGCTTATGAAATACTTAATACACTGCTGGTATCCACACTCAATGTGTTGTTGGAGCAGGTACCTTGGCAGGTTTTTAGATGTAAATGAAATTTATACGTTTTTACGGCCTTAATTGCTAGCATTAGCATTGCTAATAGAAGAAAAAGCTTACGACCCAGCTGAATTAGTCACAAGTAGATGCTAAATGGTTTGTCTTTCGAGAGCTTTATCTCCAAATCGCTGAAGCTGCAATGCAGCGAGAGAAAACTGCTAACGCCAGAGCCGCCGTCGCTACAGACGACTTCAAATTTCCAGTTGAAGCAAATATGGTGCCATTTGCTTCCATGCGTGTTGTACGACAGTGGTCGAGGCGATGCAGTATTTCCAGCCAATGAATGTTCAGGTTCATTGACTAACCGGTCGCCACGTGGTTGCGTCACTTATGGTTCCTCTTAGTTTCTATTGTTCTGTGCGATTCAAGCTGTGGTTGTAGCTAAGAAATGCCCTCACTCTTTGAAGGAGGAAGAACTGCATGTGCAATTATACCAAACAGTTCTTAGAGTTGCAGTTCAGGTTTTATTTTGCCGTAACTGGTGAATGAAAAATATCAGCAGCTAACCGGTCAATTGAAGAATCGAGACAGAATAATATGGATGCAATAAGTAGCATCTGTGGGGGGATTTAAAGTTGCCAGTTAACTTAGGATTTCTGCAGAAAACCTCGACAACTTTTAACTTGCATCTGTTTTGCAATACAAGTTAAAAGTTCCTAATATACAAGTTGTATTCTAAGAACTGTTCTACGAGCTCCAGCTCGCCTTAGTTCTTTGCAGCATTGGTATGAAAAACAAAGTTCTTCATATACATTCTGTTCTGTTCACCCATGAACTGTGTTAGTTTGTAGCTGGCTTGCACTAGATTTCGTAAAGTCACTGATTTTGTGGCAATCACTGTTCCCAGGTAAGCATGAGGCAACAGTTGAACGAAACTCTTTCCTTTTCACAGGAACAGAACCACAACTTAGCGTGATCTCTTCTCTTTGTTCGTATTCAACTTAAGAAAAATCAGATACAGGCTAAAGACGTATACTTTGATAAATCAATGGGGACAATCATAGAATTCCATCATTTTGTGTTACATTTGGTTAAATGGGTATTTTTTGTAATTTCATTTGGTTGTTGAATGAAACAATAAGAGTTTGCACAATTGAGCTGGTATTAGTAAGTAGGTATTTTCAAAGAAAATCAAAGAAAAGTGAAAATAGGTGTCAATCATCGAGAGCCTCATTGGTTCTTCTTTACCCAAAATATTATTCAGTCAAACAAAGAACCAATGAGGTGAAAAGGTGAAGGAAACCAGCTGTTTAACTATTTAGTAGAAGTAGTAAAAGTAAAAAAAAAAAAGATTACCGCTTATAACAATTCTTAACTCAAACATTTCGTGACTCGCATCTTGCTACTGTTAGCTTAGCATTAGCGTGTTTCCTCTTTGCTTTGGTATGACTTGTTGATAATCCAGCCGCTAACATCTTACAGTTTGAGTGAATCATGTCTGTTTAACTCATAGCTAAGTTGCGCTCTTGCCTCATAAAACTTGCAATGGGTTTTTGAACGTCATGAAATTGAACGGCGAGTGTTTCAGCTGCTCTCTGCACACCTGTGGACATCTGCACAGACATTCTCTCTTTCACTTTGAATGTAGTGGGTGAAAAACAAATAGACGGTTATGGAAAAAATCGCAGTCTTATAGTAAGATCAACAAACAATGCATTGTTGGCTTCCAAAAATACAGTTTTGGAAGCCGTGCAAGCAAGAGAAGGTTGAGATTGACAAGATGGTGAACTGAAATATTCTTATTTACCAATTTTTATTATTTCTGACAAATAAGTAGCATATTGTGTGTCATTTTAAACTGCATTTTGTTTTTTAATCCATTTATGTATAAGCAGTCTTCTGTGTCTTTTCTTATCTTAAATGATTACACTCTGGTGTGCTTCTTCTTTTTTGTTTTGTTTTTAAAATCCCAGATGAACTCTAACCCTCACTTTTTTTTCCTTTCACAAAATAGCCTCGTGTTTGATTTTAAGCATTTCAATTGGAAATCAGGCCGGCTTTAGTGACTTCGTTAACATAATCATAGCAGCGATGGCCTCAGGGTTGCGTTGAAGGCTTGTGTTTACTAGTCCGCTTGTAACTGGCACTACTGGGTATGGCTACACTGGCAAAAAAAAAAACCCAAACACATTACCTCCTGTCTATTTCTAAGCTCCTTTCCTTAACCTCATTTGAAAATGCAATGAGGTTAAGGAATGATGGAAAGAGAAAATCATTTTGACTGCAATCCAATCACTCTCAAGATGAGTAATCAAAGTCAGACCAAAGATCGCATGAGACCCCACCTCAGCTAACGCTTCGTTCGTATGTTATTCACGTTACATATTCAGAAAATAAATAATAAATAAAAAGTATGCTAATTGTAGAGTAAGGATATTATTTTAAAATAAAACTAACCTTACTTGAGTGCAATTTCTGGCCACTTTACACATCTCGAGTTACTTCTCATGCAAACTCCAACTAGAACTTGATCTAATTAAATTGTCTTGTCCTTCCAAATAAAACTGCGTTCAATCACTGTGCTCCAGAGATAAGCACTAGAACAAATAAGTAAGTGAAAGCAACAGCCTTCATCATTTACTTATTACTGCATACTGAATAAATAACCTAACATGAAGAATGTAAGAGACGAGCAAAACAAGTGTTGACTTACTAGTAACCCATAAAATGTATGAATGGTAAATACAGTGATGACAGCGCAGAGGTCTGCGATCAGTAACGTGTGGCTTTTTAAATCCTCATAATAAGTCTGGTAGGTGTTAATATGTCATTTCTAAAGATGAAACTTTAAACGCTTTATGTTATTGTTTGTAATGTTTATCACTTTTTGCACCATAAAGGGAGTGTGTCACTGTTTTTCCCCACTCTAAGTCTCTGTGGATGCACATGGAGATGACTGGGATTTGAACCCAGAACCTTCATGCTGCAAGGCAATATGGCTGCTAACTGCAAAACAATATAAAATAAAAATAAACAAATACATCTCAGCATTTTTAATTTTAGGATTTGGGATTTTAGAACATTTCTTGAAGGAGTAAATCAAGATAATGTTTCTATCCCTAAAAGTTCAAGAGTGTTTTGATGAGTTCAAAACCACTCGCTGGTTTTGCAGCAAAGTCCAGCTTTAGTTGTTTTGGACTTCCTGCATTTTAGTCAAATGCAGGATGTCTGGTCCCACCTGGTCAGTTTGAATGTGCCTTGCTCCAAATGTTTCTTCAAATTTGAAGCAGCATTTTTGAACCTAGATAGTTTGATATGTTGTAAGACTATTATTATACCCCCAGTGCATTACGCAAAGAGCCTATGAAGTGGTTATCTGTTGATTTCATACAATTGACAAAAAAAAAAAAAAAAGATTTATAACTGACAGTTTACAATAAATATTAATCCATAGTAGTTGATATAAACCTAAAAAATATGAAAAGGTATTTGTTTTCACATGTTGCTAGTCATTTAATCAAAGATATCACAATGTGTAAGTCAGCAATCGGCTGGTAAGTTTACTCTTTTATCAATTTGTAATCCTCCACCAGGAGGCTTTGGCGGATTGTCCTTACTGAATTAAACTGTTGACGAGAAAAGTACAGAATATCACTTTTGATTAGCACTTTGTCAGCAGCACGGACCTGATATTGTCGTCTTTAGCTGACACAAACTCAAAATGCAGCCTTTATTTTTAGCTAGAAATCGCATCGCTTCTCTCTCCACTGTTTACATTTGTGACATGAGATTTCACTCCCTGAGGAAAGTAAAATCGCTTTTTTATCAAGTAAAACAACAAAAATAGTAAAACACAGCGATTTTGATGAGTGACTTTAGTTGTGACTGGAGTCTTAATGCCGTGCCAAGAAAATAAAATTAGAACGGGAAAGTTATAAAGTTACAAAAGTAAAATCACAATATCACAATATTACCAGAATGAAGTCAGGATATTTCGACTTTATTCTCGTACACCATTTTCCTAACATTAGTCTCGCTTGTATGTAATATTCTGACTTCATTCTTTGGTAATTTTACGACTTTATTATAGTAATTTTATTTTTTACATTTTATACAACGCAGTAAAATTTGTCTTGTTAGAGTAGCGTCACTAAGCAACGCCTTACTGTCGCTGACTTATTTGTTAGCAGCGCTTTATATAAGTTTATTTATTTAAGTTTATTTGGTAGGGACAGACATAGACAAACTGAACAAAACAGCAGTCCTATGTTTGCATCATATAGCATGCTGCTAATTCGCAGCACTTGTACGGAGATGGGCTTTTAAAAAGTGCATTTTAAAAAAAAGGGGGGGGCAGCTTCAACTTAGTGAACCGGTCCTCAAAAACCTTGGCTTCGCCTCTGCTTGAAGGACAACCAGAGGTTGCTGAATTCACACCCATATAACTGAGCGCTTCTCCCGCAGCAAGAACTAATCTGACCCAGGTTGTGCGGGTTTTTTTCTCCCCCCCTTCTTCTTTCTTCTTTTTTTTTTTTTTTTTTTTTTTTTTTTTTTTGTGTAGCAGCTGCAGAAGGCAGCGGCGCCCTGCGCCCAGGTAGACTCAGCCAATAGGAGCGCAGGAGGGAGGGCATAGCGGGGAGGAGGCGGTCTGCGGCGCTGCAGCCACAGCACACCTTCAGATGGAGATGAAGTAACAGCGACGGCGCAGCTACAGAAGGGCGACAGCGACCGAACCGCGGATCCCGGACGTGTGTTTTTTTTTCTTCTTCTTCCTCCACCTTCTCGCTCTCCCTTCAGCTTTGGGGAGGAACAGGTGACTGAGACACACAGACCGGCAAGGGAGGGTCCATTAGCGCGAGCAGCCTCGTGCACCTTACTACGTCCAACTACATGCATTTGGACCTGAACCTCTGAAGAGCCTCGTCCAGCCAAGATGGAAAATGCGCACACTAAGTCTGCGAGCGAAGTTCTGGACAACTTCGGCGTGAACGAAATCACCGGACTGACCCTGGAGCAGGTCCACGCCAGTCTGCAGAAATATGGACCGAACGGTAAGTTTTCGCACACCCAAACGAACCCGCTCTGTCCTCCGCTGTGGGGCTCGTATCGATTCCTCCGCCAGGAAATCCCTCAGCCGACGTTGTATTTTTCAAGCTGGGGCAGGTAGTGCGAGTTAAAAAAAAAAGAAAAGAAAACATAATTCTTGCGCTTATACAAGCTGGACATTCAGTGAAGCACACGGGTCTGTTTTAAAGTTGAGATCTCCTCCAGTCAGCGTCTCTTCATGCGGGGGGACGCATCACCTCCAGCTTCCACCCCCCCATTTCGTGGAGCACGTACCCCCCCCCCCCACTCTTCCATCACCCAGGTCCGGATCTTGTCGGTCGGTGCAGCCGCTGCGTCCGAGAGCGCAGGCTGGGATCAGGAAGTGCAGAGGGCAAGGCTGCCTCGGGCTTCCTGGAAGACTTACATGAGATGCATCAGATGATGAAACAGGCGATCCTGAACAACCTGTTTTCACTTTCAACTGTTGCTCTGCACATGTTTCCACTTCACATTGTACCGCAAAGGTTGGCGGGGAGAGGCGGGAGGGTGGCAAATGCCCCCACTGTCTACTTCCAGATCCTTAAAAAATACTAATAGTAGTAAAGTAGCTATGTAGGTAAATTGATTCTGTTTAGTCACAGTCTCCCCCCACCCCATCATCCTGAACACCATGCTGCTGTTTGATGCATTTCTGGACTCCGACCTGACATCATCACACCTTTCTGTCCCCCCCCTGCCTGCCTGTCATTTGCATGTGTGGCCAAGCCGTGGAGCAGAGTGGCACATTGTGCAGGGGCCGAACACTAGCCCTTTTGTTGCGAGCCGGCCTCCTCTCTAACCCCAGGGGCTTGTGATGACTTCATGGAAAAAAAGCAACAAAAAAAAAGAAGCAACGTCTTGCCACAGATAACATCTCTTTCGCTTTTAGCTGTGAACTTCCTGCCTTGGGCGAGCACGTTGCAGGCAAAGACTGTAAGAGGGGGGGGGGAAAGGAATACCCTGCTTGTCCCCTTCCAGGTTCATGTGCGAGCCAAAACGAGTTAAAAACAGCGTTAGGGTGGCTTGGATTAGTTATTTTCTTTTTTTCCTTTTTTCTTTTCTTTTTGTTTCTTGTTTTACTTCTGGTTGTTACTCTGATGTTCGACTGCTCAGTGCCTCCCTTCCCTCTGCTGGTAAACCGCAGGGCTCTGTTGATGAAGCGAGGTGAGCATCTGTTCACAGCAGTTTGCAGGGAGCCAGTGGTATGTTGGGAACTCCTGAAGACTACGCTGTCACCATAATTAGACTCTCTTGCAGCAATAACTATCCAGTGAAAACGCCACGGCTTCACAGTGTGATGGGATTTACTCAGAAATGTGTCGGTACTGAAAGTGACAGCCTGGACGACCCCCCCAGTCCCTCCACCCCCCTTGCAAGGCTGCTTGGCTCAAAGTTGTACAACTTTGAAGTTAACACTGTCCATCCGTCACCATAGCAGCAACACTGTTGTCTTTTTTATAAGGGATCGATTTTGTATTCTGTGTTTAGCAGGGCTTGATTAAAGTTAACGCTAAATGAGTAGTTCGCTTTCTAAAAAAGGGTTTTGTTGAAAGCTTTTGAGCAGTTAATACCCTACCATAACTGCCTAAATATTTCTATTTATATATAAATATTTTTTTATGGCTGAAGCCAGTGACTAATCGGAGCAAAGCCAAGGGCTGAGTGGACTTCTCCTGTCTTTAATAAATGAATAACTGGAATCTCTAAACGTGCATGGTGCTTTTTTCAGACTTGCCATGTGACATTTTAAGTCCTCCAGAGGTCCACTGCTGACCTGTAGCAATTTTTATATATTTTTGTTTTATACCAGGAAACGATCGCAATTTGTTCCTGTCCCTGCTAATCCTGGAAGGCATAAGGCACACTGTATTCCTTTAAAACAATCACTTTTTTTAATCTTGTGATCAGTAGCTGACTCTGCACTTTTTCTTTTTTAAAATCTGCTTTGTGTTTGGTGCAATATTTGAAAGCGAGCTCTCTTACTTGGTGTGGTCTGTGGGATCTGTCATTAGATCACATACGTGTGATATTAGAGGGATGTTTAGTTTCCACAACACAACCGGAAATTAGAGATGCATCGGTCATTCTTTTCTTTTGCCGATTCCAACACCAATTCTTTTTTGACCAAATCAGAATTTTTATGTGAAGATTTACACCACATAAAATAGGTTTCTAAGCCTTTATTGATGATGTCTACCAATTGGATAGTTTTGAAACTAAGAACAAATAAAGGGACTGCAACTATTATGTCTTTATTTCATGAAGCACAACAAAAAGTGCGTTGAAGTATGAAGTGAAAATGGTGAACGTTTTTAGTTTTGGTGCACTGAATAGAAATACGTTTTACATTCTGCAGCCATCTGATTGGTCATACATTGTCCGACTTCGCGATGTATGACAAGTGAAGTGCAACAGCCTTCTTTTAGCCAGCTGACCAGCAGTGCACAGCAACATGTTTGGGACCGGGGGATTACTTGATTACTTGATGCTCCATGCTGAAAGAGAAAACTTTGCTCTCTCCAACACTTCCTTTCGAAGCTCCGAAAAGATTTCGAACTGCAGGATCGTGAATTTTTAGCCATTTTGTAGCTGATGGCGTTAAAAGCACACAAGCCGCACTGAGATGATCAGTAGAGGAGAAAAGTAGCTGTGCTCTTCCTCTGCGTTGGAGAGGGTTTCCTCGCTGCCTCTCTGTATTCGGGGACGGATGAGGGATTTTCCTCCTCGGCCGCAGTCTGGAAGCGGTTAGCTGTCTCGTTAAGCGGGAGCTCTCATAGCTCTCATTATCACATCTCGCCTCTTTATCTCTGAAGGTAAAGCGAAGGCTGAAATGAGATTTTATGTGCTTCCTTTCTGTCAGATTTTCCACTCCAAGAAGACAAATCGCAACATCTTTTTCATGTTTATCAGCTTTTGCTGTGTTTTTATTTCCCCTCTCTCCATGTGATGCCGTTGAAAGATGTGTAGATGACGGTGCTTTCCTTTTGTTGATGGGTGGGTGGGTTGCGCCCCTCAACCCACCCACCTTCAAACACACAATTGGATTTTTTTCCCTGATATTGGAAAATGAGCTTTGCCTGGGTGATGTTATGCTCACAGTTGAAGCTTTTCTAGCTTCCCTGCTCAGTGTCATTCATTCAAAGAGGCGTTTGGCTAATTCTGCTGCCAGGCTGTACGAGTGCCTCGTTTTACCAGACGCTGCACCTTCATTGAGAAACGGCTCCTTCTGATGTACTAGAGAGGGAAGGTTGTCTCTCACTTACACACACTGATGCACACACTCTATTTCTCTGCTTTGTGGTGTGTGATTGTGTCCGTATTTCAAGGGTGCACTCTGTTCATTTTCGAAGCGCTTCAGTAAAAAGGAATATGGCCCCCTGGAGAAATCAGCCTTTTTTGTCCCGAACCTGGCGGCGGGTCTCCTGACGGCCATCCTTAAATGATTGCGATGCTCGGATGAGTGGAGAATTCCCTCGTAGAGGTTCCTGCATCCCGGCTTCGGTTCTTCACAAGGCTGAATGTTATTGCACCGGAGAGGAGTGTTTGTCATTATTAATATCGTAATTTCCTCCCTCTCAGCGTTGCTGTGCAAGGCTGAGGAGTTATGAAGATTTTAGAGGGTTGTAAAAATTCGACGGGACCCTCCCACTCGAAGACCGGTTATACAACACAGTCGGGTCGGGCACATTGTGTCGTGATGGAAGCTCTTCCATCACGACACGGAGCGATTGCAGGGGCGGCAGGTAACGGTTTCTAGCGTTTTACGTCAACGCATGAGGTACCTGAGCTGACTGTAATGCAGCGTTGACCCTCCCTCACCTGTTGCTGCATGCTGCTTGTCAGCTAGCTGGCAACAATCGGTTTGGAAATGTTTCCAAACATCATGTAGCGTCACGATGTGAAGACTGAAGGAGCTCCTCCCATTAACGAGGCCGGGTTCACCTACTGGTACCAAGGTTTTTGAAACTGGTTTCAAAGACGCAAATATGTTCCTTCCTACCGTTCCCATGGTTTAAAATCCTTTTAATGAGATGCAAATATGACTCTTTCTTACGTTGTTCCACTTACAAGAACTGTGAACAATCATTGTGTGCAAATAGTAGGAGTGCCACCTACTATTCTGATTAAAGTAGAGCTGTTTTACTTAAACAGTGACTAAGTTTAGCAGGTGCTTTAGCTTTTTGATGGTCTGTATGTATTACAGCCAAGAGTTGGGTGTAGTTGTGCTTGCTATAATTGGAATTGTCAATATGTTATATAATTTTAGCCAGAGATGTAATGATTAGATTATTATGGCCAACTTCCAATCTCTGGTTTTGTTCAAGATTAATACCCAATTTATAATAATAAGTAGGAAATAAGTGCTGTGGAAAAAATGTGGAGCATCTTATATTTAATGTGTTCTAAAACACCACATTGACAATTTGAACCACAGGGGAGTGAAATGAAATGCGGCGTCCCCTGAGTATGCTAACGGTAGTGTGTCAATACTCACATAAACTCAGTTATAGAATTTTTAACTTAATCAACTTTTATGCAGTTTAGTTCAGATTTTTTTCCTGTAAGTATAATGACACTGCTGTGTTTTTCTCAGGTTACCGTTCTGTGCGGCTGAAACTTAGGCCGTCGCCTAACTTTCAGCCGCATCAAAAACGTCATGAAGACAAAACTTTCGAACGTTTTCATCCGCTGTAAGGCTGCACTGCATCGCCACCAAGTCCGCTTGCATCAATTTAAAGTCTTCTCAGATGTTCCTATATTTTTGGCCTGTTGCCTCATCACAGACTGCAGGTTGAACTCTCCCTGCTTCACTTCTGAAATGTTACAGCACTCTGCATGCTTTAGCTTCTGCCGCAAATAATAACTACAACTTCCTCTAGTAGTCTGGCGGGATCTCTGTCATGATGTCGTTTCTCTTCCTGTTCTGCAACTCAACATCGGTGCGGTCTGACTTTATCGCTCTCAAGTTTGAACTACGAGATGCGTTGTGCCGCTTCCTGCTGCTGCTCCTCCTCCTCCACACCAGAGCGACTGCACATTGCTTCTGACCGTGAGCTGCTAAAAGAAACAGGAAAGGTGTCCGGTGGAGTTGGTGAAACAGCGTTCACAGTGTTGGCACTTTGTGGACTGAGAAGGGACAGTTAGGGTTAGAGAAAGCTCTTTGCAGGGGGTTGAGTCACTTCCCTCTTGTAGTGGGCTCTTGTGTGTATCTGGCTTCAGAAGGAGCTGTGATCCTGTTCTAGCTTGTCACTTCTTCCCTCCCACCTCTGCATCTGTCACAGCCTTATGCTGTTGATGATGATGATGATGTTGAGTCAGAGTCCGGTCTTCTGCAGAAAAAAAGTAAGATGAGGTGTTTTATTCAGCCTGGGTGTTTTTAGGTTTTTGTGCAGATCGATGAGCTCTGGGCGGAAATGTTTTGGGTATATTTGGAGCCAGATGGTCTATATGAATGTTTCCAAAATAAAGCGTCGGGCGAGCATTTGCATGCAGATGGAAACGGAGCGACCTGACGTGTGATGTTCTGGTTTTATTTATTATTTTTTTCTCTTAATTGGACATCGCTAGAGCTCTGCAGCACAGATGGTCCCACAGATGAAACCTGCCTGTGTCTCATTTATTCTCAGTCATTGCATTTATTTATATATATATTTTTTTTTAGTTCAGTTTGTTCAGAAATGCATGCAAAGCTATTCACATGGCTTGATGTTTTTATTTTGTCGTGTTGCAAGCACAGAACATGGAAGTTTATTTAGGATAATTATAAAGAATGAAAGATAATGATGCATGGGTTTATAGATGTATTCAATCACTTTTAAAAGTGATCATAGGCAATGTTTCTTGTTAATTGGGGGGAAAAAATAATTAGGATTTACTTGGGTAATACTAACCTCCAGTTGATAATATTTACAAACTCACAAAACTGATACTGGCTGGAAATGATCCTTTTAGTGTTTTGTTTTTTTTCCTGTTGCATGGAAGAATCAATTATGAGCATTACATCTAGAGATGTAATGGAATATATTCAATATGTTTATTGAATATATAAACAGGTGCATGATTTAACACGGTAGGTAGCTCTTTATTATTATTTAGTCACACTTTGTACAGCATTATAATGAAATCGGACTACCACCACTCGGTGATTAGTGAAAATAAATACTGAAAACAATCACTGCAGCATAATAACTAAACAGAAAATTTGAAAAGATATACATCTGCAGAAAATTCAGCAACTGAATGTAAGAAATTAAAAATATTTGCTTTAAAGATTGTCGACAGTACGTGATTTTCCGACAGCCTATTTAAAGTGAGTAGATGTTACTTTTACAGCACTTTTCACAACGCAAGCGGCATCATGAAGACCAAGTGACCCGGCAGAAAGGTCAGGGGAAGAAAAAGGCTCAGGTTATTAAACAGTCCCAGCCTTGAATGTCATACAAAAAAACAAAAAACGCACCACACGCCTACCAAAACATGGCCGCTCACCTAAACAGAGCAGTAATCGTGCAAGCGGGCAAGTTGCCTACGGTAACTCTGGGGGAGCCGCCGCCGTCCACGACTGAGGTGAAAGAATCTGACCCGACCTTGACAAAAGAGTAGCAAGAGTTGTAGCATTTTCTGACAGAAAGCTGCAAAACATGTTTGCATTTTTCCACAAGTCACATGTAGAGCAGTACTCTGGCTGGTCCTGACCCAAATTAATCTTACTGGGCTACGTGTAACATGCTGTGTATGGTGGAAAACCACAATGTCCACATAATACGTCTTTGTGATAATAACACGATGTTGTGGGGAGGTTTTACCTCTGCAGGTACAGAGCAGTCGGCAAAGGAAACCTGGGAAAGTCCACAAAAGCTTGAGATTGAGTTGTGGGTTCTGCTTGCAGTACCACACCAATCTTTAGAACGACTTCAATCAAATCTGATTCAAGACCTAAATATAACGGAGAAACCATGGCAACATGCTCACAATTTATTTTGTAGCGGTGCAAAACTTTAAAACAGCTATAAGTGGTTCAAAACAAAGCTGTAAGTGGGGCGGATAAAAAAAAAACAAACCCCGTCACATATTGCAGATTTTTTGTGTGTCAAACCACTTCCCAGTTATGCCCCACTACAATACTGAATTTGGTAAAGCACAGAAAAAAAACTAATAATTTCAACCATATCTGCCCACATCTTTTGCTGCACGCTGTCTCTGCAATTTGCGATTCTTCAAGCCACGATTCCAGACTAACAAAGTTTTCTCTCGAGCTGCTCTTGCTTCAGGGCTGTAGATCGGTCCTTTTGATTGGACAGAAGTGTCGCTCTGGTTTCCAAACCTAGAATAAACCCTATTAATAGCACGGCGCTAACACAGATATTTTTGGGGGCCGGTGTTTTGGGGATTGCAGATTTTTCTCTTTTTCTTTTTTCTTTTCGCAGCTTTCAGCTGTATTAGTTGGCTACTGGATGGCTATTTGCCATCCTCTTCCTCGCCTGTTTATTTATTAAAAAATAAAACGACTCTTTGCACAGCTGTGACCTCGAAGAGGAAGCTTCGAGTCCTGACGTGCCATCAGCTCTGTGCTAATCACCTCATGCATGTCCTGTTCTGTTAACAGCATGTTTTCCTTTTCCTCTAACCTGCCAGTGGTGGTAAAATGTGACATTTGGGGTAATTTGAAAGAGAATTCCACGTGTGTGGAACATTGCATGGATGCAAAGATTAAATGTACTTATCTATGAATCCACAATAGTTACGACTTGAGTAAACAGTTGCCGTTTGACTTATCTGCAGCAAGTTATCAAATCATTAAAATGCACCGTTTGTAAAGGCAAACAAAAGCAGCATGCAGTCACAAGTGGACCGTGTGAATGATTCTGCTCAATAAGATCAGCATGCAATATTCTGTGCAAATACAGATTGATGGGGAAGATACAGTTTCTGTCCCTGACCACAGATTGTTGGTGCCAGAAACGGTCCGGCCAATGAACAGCTGCAGCATGTCATCTGCCGTCCTAATTGGCTACAGAAAATCTCAAACGTTAGCTGAAATCTCCCCAAAATATCTGTATCTGTACCAGAATATCAAATAGTTCAGTTAATCTATAGCTGAAATAAACCAAATTGTTTTCTCCAGAACATGAACTCCTTTGGTGCCCTTTTTATCCACCAACTGTGCATGTTATTGGAATCGGCGTCAATAAGATTAATAAATTATTTTAGAGTGTGTGAATCCTTTCAGAAACTTTAGATGTCAGCAGGTTTTTAGTGCTGGTTTTATCAAAGTGTCAAAGTAAAGTAACACGAAACTCCATTTGGCACCTTCTGTCAAGATGTGGTGGGATTCCTTAATCAGAAAACCAAGAACAGACTTTTGAGACTGTTTATGGAGGTGACTGAAACCAGCAGTGTCCTAAACTTTAATGCACAGTTTATCTGTCGGGTATCATTCTGCTTGGAAATCACACAAGAGTTCTTCTTCTTTAGTCATAATTGAACTGCTGCATTTTTGCTTTAAATGGTAAGAGAGATATTGATGAAATAAAACATTATTACTACTAAAGCAAAGTCAATCGATACTTAGCAAATGACTGTGTGTTTTACAAACCATTCAGAAATGGTTTGTCCAAACTTTAACTGAGGAAGTAAATACAAATACCCAAATTGAAACTGTTAGAAAAGTTAATATTTAATAATATGGTGTCCCTCATACAAGGAAACACAAAGCGTGGCACAGTTGTGCATCATGTAACCATCAGGACTCGTCTTTCACATGTCTGCTGGTACACCTGCCACTTTGTCAGTTTTTGTTGTCGGTGACATTGAGGTGCATGTTTGGGTTTCAGGTTTCAGCTTTTCTTCAGCTTCGTTCAAATAGATTCAGGTCACCACTCATAGCTGCACAGTTTCAATCTCCTGAATTTTAACCACGGTTAATTGTTATTTGTTTCTGGTATCAGAGTTATTTTAAAACTTTAATAACACCCCCTAAGAATCAGCAGCAGATCCACCGCAGGTACTGGTGGTTTCAACTTTGACGTCTGGTACCTTTAATGGTCGAAAACGGCACCACTGTCTACTAGATTTTTCTTAAGGGTGACAGTCGGGTAGACTCGGCTCAACTGGGGACAAAAATGGCAACATTTGTTAAAAACATGTACCCCTCCTCTCCTGTGGTGGCGCTGCACCAAAAACCAGTGAAGGAAACGACACAAAATCCTCACTGCTAGACTCGCTCGTTTGTTTTGGTTGTATTTACCCAGAATGCCCTGCGCTATAGTTCACTTCCTGCTTTTGGAGCATTTTCCAGTCCACTTGCTTCAGTTCATTCCAGAACTGAAACCACAGCATTGATCTTTAGTGCAGTTCAAATATAATATTGTTTTTATAAAGGTATGAAAGTAGGATTAAACCCATTATTCACTTTTGTTTTCAAATTGGTGAACCAGGGAACAGTTCTGCATCAGAGAGCCCACATCATCCGTTTTAGCTACATGTCTCGTTTTTGTCTTCTTCTTCTTTTCATATGTAATACAATCCCAGAGAAACTCTGCTTTAACCTCGTGTCCCACAAACCCGAGGGACAGTAGCTTTTCCGTGAACATTTTTCCCAGCACTTCCTTAAATCTATTTATAACTTCCTATCACTATCCGCAGTTGAGCTGTGCACAGTCAAAGCCCCATTCAGTCCTCTTGAACTCGCCTGAATGTCTGTGCATTACTTTTCTGCACCAACTTTGACGAATTTCCATCAGTTTAATCAGTCTAATGGCTGGAGATTCTTAAAAACAGACTGCAGACTTCTAAAACAAGGTTGTCCTAATATTTCAGGGTATTTTCTTCCAGGATCCTTAAGGTGTCTGACATCTCTGTTGTCTTTGGAAGTCTTTACGTCCCGTTTAAACCATAAAATCATACACTTGTTGGGTTGAGGAATGTTGATCAAAATCTTCTCTTTTTCCCCCAATTTTAAAATCCTTTGACTTTGACAGATTTCTGAACTGGTCAACATTTATTTGCTTGAGAATTAAACAATCAAGGTTGTTTCTAAATCTGGCCAAGTCCGGCGCGTTGCTGTTCTGCAGCCATGTAAGCCAAGAAAAACAGCGACTTGATGAGACGACTGATGTCTGTGTTGTTTGTGCTGCTTTCTGAGCGCTCCGTAATAACGTTAGGGTTGGTAACGAGGTACATTTATCATTCCCATTTGATACGGCTAATGCGTTCAGACCGTTTCCAGCGGGAGAATACGTTAAGAGTTTAAGTGGATATAGGAAGCTATCATTAGGGGTTACCATCATGGTATTTATAGGCCTGTTTTACGCTCTTATGGTTAGTGGATTGCTCAGGATCTTGAAGCACAAGTCCTCCGCTTACTGTTCCTTCTTTGCTATAAATGTGCTTCTCCTCTCACTGGACTTGTTGGCTTGTTTATGTGGAGGTGTGTCTGCCTGTCTCCATGCTGCTACTCAAGGTGTGTTAGCCGCAAATCGAGGAGGAGAGGCAGAAACGGATTCATCTGCATTAGAAAGAGGAGCATGTTGTGGTTTGCTGTATCAAAGCCCCTGTTATTGCATGGGAGTCGTTGTCGTTTTTTTTTTTTTTTTAGGACATTTTGACAGATACTGATGCATCACGTCGTGACGGGCTCTGAGCCCGGTCGCCGTGGTAACTGGCGAAACATTAATTGTGTTTCACACGGCAGCCTGAATTGTGGCTTGTTAGAAACGGCGCCGTGGTCTCGGTCATGATCGGAAACGCACCAATCGGGTTTCTCCTGGCCGATGCCGATTTCTGCTTTACCAACTAGGCAATTCCATTTTTGGCCCATTCAGAGTTTTTACTGTCATCGTTTTTAAAACAAGTGAATAAAAGTGTGCTGCAAGATCTGGTGTGGAGGTGGTATTAAAATCAGAAATTGTAAGTTTATCCTCTTCGTGCATGAAAGCAAATGCTGCTAGTAATTTTTTTACACTGGAATGAGAGGAAATGGTGCAAAGCATGCATGCTGCTTGTTGATGCAGTAAAGAGTAGAGCGAGCAGTTTTCAGATTTTTTTATTTTTTCCATTTAAACTTGCACAGATCACAGCCAAAAAGATGGCTAGTCAATGGATTAGCCATTGAGCTGGTCAAAGAAAAATTGGCCTATCATTGATTTTAATCTGATCATTAAAAAAAGGCCTGATAGATTAATAATGATAATATTAATTGGAATTTTGAAAACTACTTTGTGACCATCGAAAGGATCTTGAACGTTAAACTCTTTATCCAGCACAATGTTCGCCACATGGTTGTTGTGATGGACAGCTTCCTGTCTTTATTTTTATTTTTTTCTTTCCCCCAGTACTCTCTGGACCATGAAACAGTCTCCCTGTTGCTGTTGTTGGCAACTGTCTCCAGGAAGTGTCTCCCCTCTGCTTGGCGCTGCTCAATTTTTCTGCTGTGCGTAAACAGCCTCTTTTTATTCATTGTCTGGGCTGCGAGGGAGGAGGAGGAGGCGGCGGGGACATGGAGAGCGCGAGGGAGAGAGGTGAAGTCAGTATTCAGGAATGTGCCTTGGCAAGCCTCGGGTCGACGCAGCCGTGATGACTGGGAGGGAATCCTTGGCAGAGGGAAGCCGGGAACCCCGTCCCGACACCTCCTGCCCTTCCCCTCTCTCTAACCTCCCTCCTGCCCACTTTTTCTACCCTCATCTATCTTGTCCTTTTACCCATCCCATCTCTGTCTGAAGCCAAGCTGGCTGCCGTCAAGAAATTACACAACCAGGCAGGAACAGAAATGGGGAACATTCTTATGTCAGACTGGTGGAGCATAGAAAACAGCAGAAGCCACTTCTCCCGCTTCTGCTGGCACGCCGCAGTCCAACGTCCCCTGTGAGTTCAACCGTGTCCAATCTGAACTCTGAAAACCCTCCAGACAGCAGGTTTGAAAAGCTATCCACAGTGAGTCATCGGCTCTTATTACACAGGCTGAGGAGGGTCTTTTGTTGGAGGGGAGAGAGAGAGAGAGATGAGGGTTGTTTTCAGAAAAGACAATGTGGTACTAATAATTCAGCAGATCATTTGCAGTAAAGCCCGGAGACATTCTCGTATCATTGTGTCGAGCTTTAATGCATATTTGATGCTTTTTGCGCCGCTTGTTGTTGTTTTTTTGTGCGAGTTGTTTGGGTTGCAACAAACCGCTTAGTTTTGCTACAGGCTAAACTGAGAATAATACTCTTCATCGCTTACAAGAAAGAAAAATTCAGCAGTTTGCGTTGCAGTTCATTAAAAAACATGTCTGTGTAGAAACAAACAAAAAAGGCCTTCCATCTTCCTTAAGCTTGGTTTTCTCTTTTAAAGCAAATAGCGTAGAACAAGGAGCGAGTTTTTAACTCGTTGCTACAGCAACCCTCCGAGACTCTAGGGGGCACTGTAGGGGCCGTATGGCAGTAGTAACATGTTTAGAAGTAAAACAAACAAACAAACAAAAAAAACCACAGTTGTTAGCAGGAATATAGTGCATCTGTGACTGTGGTGGAGGTATTTTTGACTTTACGGGCGGGATCATTAAGGTGGATGTATTTGTAAACTCTTGCTTGTCCGCCATGTTTTTATGTACAGAACTGTCCGTGTTGCTGAAATCAGGTAGTTTGGCTATATGGTACCGAACGGATGCGATAAGCATCGGGTATGAGCTGGTTCTCATCAAAAGTTAAACATTCTTGTTTTAGTTTTACTGGCGAGATGGACTCATAGAGCAAGGTGGCTCTAACCCTCCCCCACATGTTGCTACAGAAGGATATTTTTCTCACACTTGGACGAGAGAGAAATTCTGTTTCCGTTCCGCTGCAGCCTAAAAGTTTTGGTTTTATTACCCACCAGTCACAGTAACATAAAGGTGACACTGTTTTTGGAAGTGGAATTTGTTTACTAGTAACATCGCTGTTTTGCAGGCTACATGAGCAGGTAACCCAGCTAATTAACTAGATTATATTGGCGTCAAACACAGCTCAGAAAAAGTACTTTTAGTGTAGTGTTTTAGTATTTTTGCTAAGGTGGATCATAATCAAAATGACAGATTAAAGGTTAACCTGTCATGATGCAGCAGTATTAAGAATAATTCTTAGAGATTCAGACGCTAGCTGGCCAGATATCCAATCCCGCTGTTTTGGTCTAGAAAGGCATCAACCTATGTCATGTTATAATGTCTCAATTTTCAAATTGTTTTCAATTTAATAATGTCAACTCTATCAAAGAACCAGAGAGATTTTCATGCTATTCAAGCTCTACAGCTGTGGTCCTTTGTTTTCCTCTTGATCACCAAGAAAACCCATTTATTTAAAACGCTTCCCTAAAGTCTAGTAGCTCCCCTCTGCCGCAGTGTGATTAGTTGCCATGTTTGTTTTTAGCTGTGGGCTCACATCACGGGCTTTCCTCTTTTCCGATCCCCGCTCCGTACAGGGTCACGATTGTTACTCGTGCTGCTCGCTGCGGTCACAACACGAGGTTTCCACAGCAGAGGATACTGCCGTCATTTAATGTCCCAGCCCAGCGCCTTCTAAATATACCCGCTTTCCCACCAATCCACGCCGTAATTTCAGCTTTTGCATACTTGGACTCCGGCGCGCCATGTGGCCGGAGCCTCTCTTCCTCAGGCAGATGTAGCGGAGGCTGGCTGTTACGTGGGACTTGCTCAGTCATAACTTTGCGTTGCGACAAACACGGTGACTAATCACGCCTCGGACTCGCTGCGGTGACTCCGATCGGCAGCACTCGTCATTTGGAGTGTTTTTAAAGCATGGCTGATGTGCCGTCTCCTCACACCACTGACTCATCTGCGTGGTGGGCGAGGAGTTCTGGTTAGCAAGTGAGAGTGGATGGGATGCTCGACTTGTCTCGAGTACAAATAAGGCATCGGTTGTTTTCTGTCCAAATACGAGGCGGTGTTTATTGTGCAACATCGGTGTCTGTTTTTAAAATTTCAAGAGAGACTATCCACACTTTATATTGTTGTAGGTTGTTTTTTTTAATTGCTTGTGCACCAATCAGCTGATTAGTCTTTTATTTTCCTACTTGTAGTATGGAACTGGTAAAACTTCACTGGATTTACGCAAAAATTGTGAATAAATACATTATGACATAACATAAATTTGCCTACATCTAGATGTTTTTGTACTGCAAATCTGAAGTAATGAAAGAAAATGCAGTGTGGGAAAGTGAAATACCTACATGCAACATTACACGAGACGCTAGCCAATTCAGGAGCTCCATTTATTCTGATTGCTATTGCTTGGTATGTACCTACAAGAACACAAATAAAAATGCTAGCCTCTGTGGCAGCACTCAGGCAGTTTCCACTGTACGTATTAATGATATGTGATATGTTTGGTGATTGAACTATTAAAATAGGTGGCAGTCATGAGCATTTTTAGAGGGATTTGCAGATTTCCTTTAGTTCACGTATCATAACTGTCTCAATATTTTGACATAGAAAATTTACAGCTGAATTTGTCCTTTTGAAGGCAAGAGAAGAAGTGAAGTAGTTTTCTTTCAGTCAGGTAATTGACTGAAAGAAAACTACTTTGGCGCTTTTACTTTGTAGCCCATATTGGTGATGAAAACTGAATTTAGTCCAGCAATTTCTCTGGCAGGTTTTAAACTGTGAATGTTAGAGAGAGAGAGGTGTTTTTTATTCTCAAAGCTAAATTGGCATGATTTTTGATTCAATTGAATCAGAATCTGATGAGTTAAAAGATGTGTGCTTTGATATAATCTTGTAATTCCCTCATTTTTGGTTGGATTTTAAAGTATAACTTCTACTAAGACCCTGCCACACATTTTATTCTTTTTATGGTTGCTTATGTCTATGCTTAGCTGCTGCTTTTGCATACGAATTCAGATGCATTAAAGTTCTTCGCAAAGAAAGTAGGGCTGAACAAAAAATGAAAAATCGACCCACGAGATCAGTGCAACTCTGATTATCTGTCACGGTTTTGGTTTTAAAATTTGCTTTCAGGTCCGGATCCTCGGCAAACAACAAGTCGCTGCTCCTCCTCAGTTCGTGCCGTTTAATCCGAGCCAAACAGTCCTACAGAGCAATTTGTATGCGTGTGTGCATCTCAATGTCACACTGAGGTAATCAAATGCATTAACTACTCTTTGTCTTTCTCTCCCTCCGCTGCCCTCTCCTGCTTGGCCGTTTCTTATTCCTCCTCGACCAATGGTGTGCGACGTCCACAGAGCTCCCAGCCGAAGAAGGTAAATATTGATTCTTCTAATGAGCTGCCACCCTCCTCCCTTTACTACCTGATTGAGTGTGCTGTGTATGGATCTTTTGTTTTATATAGACCTGCGGGTAAACTTTAGGGTTGCACCCTGCAGGACTTTCCCACCCATCAGCACACAGCACTACTCCTTTGTAAACAGCCTGGCTTTTCCAGCTGCTCATCATCATCATCTCAGAACTAATGTTAACACGTTTTTCCGCCTTTCTGGGCGATCTTGTGTCTTGATGTGTGTGACGTGTCGTTTACACATTTCAGGGAAATCCTTGTGGGAGTTGGTGGTGGAGCAATTTGAGGACCTACTGGTCAGGATCCTGCTGCTAGCTGCCTGCGTCTCCTTTGTGAGTACCAGCTAATTAAAACGCCGCCAGCACTCTCCTTATTTCTGCTCTGTCTTCATTGTAAATGTGAACCCAGTGGGACTTTAGACCCTAATTGGACAATGGACAGAAAATTGCTGCCTTAAAGACTGCCCTATTAGCCACTTTATTCTTCTCTTGGGACTCACAGAAACCTACAGAACGGTGACAAGGTTTTACTCCTTTACACATATTTACAATTTTTTTTTCAACTTTTACTTTATTCTTCACCTCCATCTTAAATCATGTTTGCATTTGTCTTGCATGTGTTTTTTTCTCCAAAGAAGCGCAATAGTCCTTTTAGCTTCCAAGAACCCAGAATCTATAATCACTCTTCGTTTACTTGTGCTGCTTTGGATATTGTTTAGGATGAAAAAATACCAGGATTCATTGACTTTGACAGTGATATAATCCACTGTTTCCATGCCTTTTTTTTTTGGTTTAATCTCACAACATTCCTTCTTATGATGAATTAAAATCATGTTTCCTTTTTACATTTTGTAAATACAACTCTGGAAAAAAAAAAAAGATTAAGAGTCCAGTGCACTGAACTCATTGAAAAGCTTTTGCTTATTCCACCAAATATTGACCTCTGAACTCTTCTTGAGTTAAAACTTTAGTATTGTTGTTTCTAAATGAACATGAACTTCTTTTCTTTCCATTATTTGAGATCTGAAAGCACTGTTTTGTTATTTTGACCATTTCTCATTTTCTGCAAATAAATACTAAATTTTACCTTGGAATTTCAGAGACATGTTGCCAGTAGATTATAGAATAAAATACAAAGTTTATTTTACTGAAACATATACATATAAAGAGTAAAACCTTTGTATAATTTTTTTTTCCTTGATAGCTGAAATCTTAATCAAAAACAGCATTTTGTATCTACTTATGCTTTTCTTTTATTAAAATATGTTTGATCTGTTAAAATGTGACCAAAAAAATGGAAGATTTGAAGGTGGCAAGTAATTTTCCCTACGCCGTATGAAGCGAAACATGTGAAGTCTTTCCGTGTGAGCCCGTCTGGTGCGATTTCTGTGCAGGGAACAAGTACAGTGCATCTGCCAAAAACTGGAAACAAAACAATGAATCAAAACCCTGTGTGTTGTGGTGCCTCAAACTGTGACCCTGGCTACAGCCTGAGGGAGGAGAAGGTCACAGAGGGGTGGAGGGAGGGAATCCTGCCTGTTTAATGACTTTTTTCCATCTGTTGCAGCACTTCCCCGCTGTCTTGGGATGAAAATTGCTATTGCTATTTCTGGGACGTCGGAAAATCGCTCTAAAAACGCTCATGACAGAAGATAACTCTTGTCAGTGCGTGGACTTGGGCTTTTTATCTGCGTTCGTAGACAAACGCCGTAGCTGAAAGGCCGTGCTGTTCTCGGTCACTGTGGTTTCAGTGGAGTGAGGCTTCAGTCGCAACACAAAACTCAAAACTATGTCGCCGTTGATCGGCTTCTTAAAGAGTTCTTGTTTCGGTGCTCTGTTTTTGATTGATGAGATATTTATAGTTCTTTCATGAGTCTATTTGCTCAGTGTTTTGTATGTTTCCACTGGGGTCAGGGAGTGGCAAAAGCAGAGTGGAGCTGAGTCAAAGTTAAACCCTAAACCTGGACTCATTTGGTTGCAATTTTGAATAAATTCAAATTGGGATCACAAGATTTTCCAGCCTCCTTTGCATTGCACGACAATGAAGATCATTGAAGTAAAATGGATCTGGTCAGGTCGCCTGAATACTTGTGCAAATCTTCAGGAAAAAAATGTACAATTTTATTTGAGGATTTCATTTTGCTTTTATCCAGAAATGTTCTTTTTATTTTTATTTTTTGGTAAGTTCTGTTTTGCAGCGATGCACCGATCAGACTTTTACCGGCCGATACCGATGTTCTGTGTTTCCCTGAAGTTCTGGTTCTGACTTTTGACACATTCTGATATCTACGCATAAAAAAAGAAAAACACAGGGGGAAAAGGCAACAAAGAGGGTTCTTTGACAGAGGTAGTCATTTTAAAATGCAAGAGGAAGTGACAAAATAAATGACTATTGAGCTTATAATCCCAACCCTGCAGGAAGAAAATGTTTCTTTTTCAGGATTTGACCTGCTGATCACAGATCAGAGCCAAATAAGGGGAAAACTTTCAGAATCGTATCTCTGGCCAACTGATTGGTGCATCTCTTGTGTGTTGTTTGCAGTTTTTATTTGACTAAGCCGCTAAAGTAAGCCACAACCCAGTAAGAGGTTTCGCAGGAAGGAACCACACAGCAACCCACCCTAACCATTGGACACAATAAAAACTGGAGCGCCGTCTCTCAATGTGGGGTCGGCTTAATGTTAAAAGTCTCGTCGAATACAAGAAGAGGCCTGCAGTTTACGACAAACTATTCTAACAATGCTAGTTATTCATTGACTCTTAAATAAATAACTAGCTTTTTGTTTAATTTGCTTGCATGCAAAAGAAAAAACACTTTATGCCTACCAAGGTTTCCCGCAGAAAATTTGCTAAGCCCGGTGTTTGGGTGCTACATTTTAAAAAGACTTAGATAAATAAGCAATGCTGAGCCTGGTGGGGGCAAAAGTAAAGCCTGGTGGCTCGCCAGGCTTATGATACACGGGGGGAAACCCTGGCATGCAGTTGTTCGTTTGTGACCATTAAGTTTTGGTGTGATGTTGAGAGCTGAAAGGACAGAGTTAGTTTTGGGAATCAAGTGACGAAGCAGAACACAATCAAATTTCAGGCTGGTTTCCCTCAGTAAATGTCAAAACCACAAAATCAACCCTACTTCTCTCTTTGTTTGAACTCCCTAACAATGAGGTGAAAGCACTTAGGTATTGAAGGCGGCCTCTGAATGTGTGATGATTGTCCCGAGCGCCTTTTGAGCCGTTCTCGGCGCGAGAGCTGCCGTCATTGCTCTCCAATCTCAGCTCGGTCAGAAGAGAGACTTAGCGTCCCAAATGAGGGGGAAAGATGAGCTATTGACCAAGCTCAGGCTGCCGTGACGCCGACACGCACCGGTGCTCAATACTCCCCAGAGAATATATTCCGCTGTCACTCGATGGGTCCCATCGAGACCGCCCTGGCATAGATTCACTTTTATTACTGTATCGCTTTTGTGGTCCAGACGTTGAGGCTGTGAAATAAATAAATAATGGACGCTTATTCGGTGTTTAAAATCACACAGTTGAAGAAACAACAAAAGAGCTGAAGAGAAAATTGAACTTCATTTTTCACCAGGCACTCAGAAGCTCAATGCCGACTGAATGTTAATGATGCCGTCTCTGCATCTGCACAAAACTAAGCCAAAATAAAGAAACGGTGTGTGTGCAAACCAAGTCATGCCTGACTGCTTCCATAAACGAGGAGCTATGGAAAAAAAAAAAAAAAAAAAAAAAAAGAGATGCTGTTAATCAAATGCACCGCTCAGCTTGATTCCCTGTCGGCATGACAACCGCTTGGTATGATAACATTCTGGGATAAGTAAAACAGTTGGATGGTATTTGTACAGATATTTGAAATGACGTCTGACACAATTTAATTGCTTTAAAAATTAAACAAAAATGCAATAACTGCAATAATCCAGTTGCTGCTAAAATAATCTAACATAATAATTATTGGTAGTATCTTTTCTACAAAGCATAAAACATATTATTTTTGATTCTTGTCACAGACTTTCCACACCGTGACTGTCTGCGCTTTTCATAAACGGAAGTAGATTCAGGTGATTTTTGTCTTTCTTACAAGCAAGCGAAAAGTGCAGTAGACTTCTTTTAGCCAGCTGGCTGGCAGTGTGCAGCAGCAGGTGGGAAAGGGGCAACAAAAAAAATGTAAGCGCCTCCTCTGTGTTTATTCTTAGAACTGTAAAGTTGAAATGGGGGGTGTTCTTCTCATTGTGCCTGTTGTTTTGTGGGCAAAATCTGTCAATGTGGCATCTAGAAGGGACTCTATTAAGCCTATACAGATGTCTACATTTTTATTTTTGCATTTAATGTTTTTAAAAACTTTTTCTTACTGTGTTTTTTAATTTTCTTTTACTTAAAAAAACTACTTTAGCTCATAGGTTGTACTTTTTTGTCTTCCCCCCCCCCCCCTTTGTTTCTGGCTTCAACAAAGGAAAACTGAGACTTTGTTGCTTAAAGTAAGTTACTATAAATTGTAATAGTTTTATCAAAGGTAACCCAACAACAGAGTAAAACATTGGGATAGTCGGATAACAGTACTGTTGTTTATTTAGCTAAACTAAACTTAAAAAAAAAGGAGAATCTAGAAGTTGCTAAGTGCTAACCGACATGTTAGCACTTATAAGCTAATTCAATCGAGCTTTAAGTAGAAACGTAAATGTTAGCTATCAGGGGTTTTGGCATTTGTCTGGACGGACTGGGGTTTGGTTATTATTGCATATTAATTTGAGCTTCTTTTTCCAGATTCCTCCTCGAATGACTTGTTTTGTTCTGCCAGCGTCTGGGGAAACTGTCACCTGAGAGTGAAAAATGTTTGCTGACTTATGTTGTATGTCCTTCTAGGTGTTGGCTTTGTTTGAAGAGGGAGAGGAGTCTACCACCGCCTTTGTAGAGCCTCTTGTTATTCTGCTTATTCTCATTGCCAACGCTGTTATTGGAGTATGGCAGGTGAGAAATGTTTTTCATGCAGTCTGTGTGTAACATTTCATGTGAAAAAGACAGAAATTTGCAGAATAATGCTGGAACAAAGTCCTAACCCTGTCCTGTTAGAACCAAACTAAAGCTAATTATGCTGGAATGTACAGATCCATATAAAACATAATGTTTACGTTCCAATAACCACAAGAAGGGATGAGCAGCAAGATTGTGATTGACAGCACTAAGACCCGCCCCCTGGCTCTGATTGGTTGTTTCTAGTTAGTTTTTTTTCCCACAGAGTGTCTGTCATGCTATACTGTCATGACATATTGACAGTTTTGACAAATATTTAAAAAAAAGGAGTGTTTTTATAAAAGTTACAGACTGCGTTTTCAACAACAGCCAATTTCTCAGGTAAACAAAGATCAAGCATGGTGGTGGAGGAGTAATGATTAGGGAACCTTTCAGTCCTTGACTTTTTTCATTTTAAAAAGACAATAAATATATAATGGTTTTTGTACACTGGAGTTTAGGTTTTGATCATTTCAGAACTTGAAGTTAGGCTTCATAGAGAGCACACTTTGTTTGGGACAAATCCCAACACAGGTTGGGATTTGTCCATTACGATGCGACATGTCTGTCAGGTTAGGACATGATCGTGTAAAATGTCACCCCGTTTCATTTTTGCTAAAGAGAAAGAAGAAAGTCTTTTATTCACGATTCCTAGTAAAAGTAACATAAAACATGCTTATTCATGCTCCCCATGCATAATCTTAAAGCAAAAATGCTGAGAAATTCCTAGAATTTCCATTATGAAGGCAAATATTTCTTTGGCCGTAGCACATTTTTACAAAATGTGCCGTTCACGCTAAATGAATGCTAAATGAATGCTAAATGAATGCATTTAGCGTGAACATCAGTTTGAAGAAGAAAATGCTAAATTCCTCTGATCCATCTTTTTGCTCTTTTTTTTTTTTCTTCTTATATTTTTCGCCGTTCGTTGCGCAGGAGCGGAACGCAGAGAGCGCCATCGAGGCTCTGAAGGAGTACGAGCCGGAGATGGGGAAGGTGTACCGCATGGATCGCAAGACCGTCCAGAGGATCAAAGCCAGAGACATAGTCCCCGGAGACATCGTGGAGGTGGCAGGTTAGCTGAGGCTGGATTCCCACTGTCACTTCCTCAGATGAATTTGCGCTTTGCCACACACACACACACGCACACACACACACGCTGCTGTCCCCTGGCTGCCTGCCCGGCCCCATTACTACTGACATACACAGAAAACACTCTTTCCCTTTCATTCTTCAGCCTGGAAAGACTGTTGAAATATCTCAGACTGGATTATATAACTTTTCTGTAACTGTGCAGGTCTTGCTTTCAGCTGTATCTGTTTGTGTGGATGTTTGCTGCGGTCTCTGCTCTTATTTAAGACCCGGTTTAAGTTTCCACAGCTCTCTCTCTTTCTCTTGTGCTCTTTTGCTTTCCATGCGCTCAGTCTCACCACCTGGACCCTGCTTGATGTTTAACTCCTCACTCACACTCCACCCCACTCTCCTCCAACACACACACACACACATTACAATTCCCCTGCTGTAAAGTCGTGGATGTGTGGGCAGTCTGCGCTAAAAATAGCCTCATTTGTCACTTGGGAGCTCCACCGGCATCTGTGTATTCCTGGCACACACGCCTCCGAGGAGATCGCACCAGCATCAACACGGCTGGTTTTTTTTGGGGGGGTCTGTAGTAATCCTGGGCTCTCCCTGGCTGGGGATTTGTTTCAGGTGGTTGGGATGATTCATGGGAAGAGACATGAGTGTGTGTGTGAGAGAGAGATCAGGGTGTTCATTCATAATTACAACACAGAGAGGCAGGGAGAAGGAATATAGCTGCTGCCATGGTTTCAACACAGAGGTTCAAAAAGTGAAGATCAGAAAAAAAATCATCAAATGTCTCCTGGAGAATCCCTCACTGGCATTGTTAGCTTTCAGGAATGAACCACAGAGAAATAAATCTCTCCGTATATACTGGTTGGTACACATTGAACTTGTTTTACTCTGCTTTTTTTTTTTTTTTTTTTTTCTCACGACAACGCTTACTTGGAATTCGGGCTTGTTGCAGCCAGCGTCCTCGATCGCACATGAATGTGTACTCAGTCCTACAAGGACAAGCCTTCACAGGTAGAGCTTTACTCAGCTCAGCCCCTGCCTTACCTCCCACCGTTACCAGTTCTGTCACCAGCACTTCTCTGCTCGGTCCGTCTCTACGTCACTGAGGCTTAAGAGGTGCTGTGGGTTGTTAGTTGATGGTGTGTGATCAGCAGCTAGAACCTCGGTTCGACTACAGGAATGGGGACATTGAGGACAAATATTTATTTTTGGGATTATTCTCAACTGATTTGGTGTCAGGTTGAATAAGTTCTTGATGCTGAACTTTATCTCTGACTAGCAGAACTGTGGACAGTTTAGAGATTAAGTGGAGTTATTCTCTGTAGTAGAAAGACGAAAATAAATATTACCTAAAATGGACAGAGATCAATTTTCTTATGCTCAACTAAATATTCTTAGGGAAGAGAATTCCTATATTACTTGTTTCTGATTTTCTTTGTTTAGTAACGTCTGCTGCTTGGTGCAGCGTTTCAGTTTACTGGTTGTGATTTGTTATTATTTGTCCAAGCAAATTCAGTATTTGCAGGAAATGCTGGATGAAAAAAAACCCATCTTTGATTGGCCGACGGTGTGATTCGATTTGCATACACCTTATCAAGCATTTGCTGTTACTGTTAATAGTGCATAAAATAAACCCCATTTAAAATAAACAAATGTCGCTTTGCCTGGAGAAGTGGCAATTAAAGCCTGACGGCCCACCAGGCTTGTAATACACTAGGGGAAACCCTGCCTGAGATACATAAGATATATAGCAACATTCAAGATATTTCTTCCACCCTTTCATTCATAAGCACTCCAGGTTTTCCCCCAGAAAACTTGCTAAGCCTGGTGGCTGAGTGCTAGTCATTCATTCAGCAATCTGCTGTGTTTTTGAGTTAAGAAATGTTTAAAGTTGACAGGAAATGTTTAAATTTCACTCGATAATTCACTTGAATACAGACATAGTCTTAGAAAATACAAACATTTTAAAAAACTAAAACAAATAAGTAATCTTTAGCCTGCTGGAGACCCAAGCAAAGCCTAGTGGCCCGTCAGGCTAATAATACACTGTGGGAAACCCTGCAGTCATTAATTATCTATGGTAGGGAACAAAGGTAAGGTCATGTGAAAAAATAGAGAAAAATGATATTAAAAAAAATTAAATTTAAGCTGTAGTGGTGCAATTAGTGCAGCAAGCAAACAAAAGTCTCAATATGTGTTTGCTGCAGAATACAGATGCTTAGATTTACTCTGAAATGTCTAAACATGAATGCTAGAGATGATAAAAGCACAACTTTGCTGTACCACAAGCAGCTTTCATGTACCAAAATACAATAACCCAAAAATTATCAGCATGAAAGTTCCCTTTTGTTACGTCTGTCACTGAAAGTTTTTATTGGAGGTAGGATTGGCGGCACTCCATCAAGAAAGCTTGCTGAAGATTTGTAGTAAAGATGTTGCGCACCTTTCTGCAGAGTGTGAAATGCACATAGTCATGCAGGGAGTAGTTCCAATCGACTGACATAACGCTGTTGCTTAGCAGTTTTAAACAGGGGTAAACATCTGAGGTCCATCCTCCAAGGCAATCTTCAAAAAAACAAAAACATCCTTCGGGGATCTGCAGCGGTCTGAATCTTGTTGGGATAAGGTGACAGAGAAAACACATCATTTTCCTCCACTCTGCTGATTTTTCCCGCCTTGTCCTGCGCTACAGATTAGTCGGTGGTTGTTCCACAGGAACCCGATGTGTGGGGGGAGGCGGTGGTTCAGAATAAACTGTATTGAGGCTCCAGAAAAGCAGCAAAGGAGTGAGTGCTCCTGAGGAGAGAGGAGAGCATAAATATATTTACTCAAGTTTCCACCAGCGCTGCTGACAGTGCCAGCCACGGTTACGACGCGGTTGTGATTTGCGCCTCCGCTGGAACTTTCCTCTCTTGTTTGAATGGCTTCACTGCGGCGGTCTGGTTGTCAAGAGTTACCCAGGAGTTTATATGGAACCCAAAAGAGGGAAACCTACGCGGCGTCTGTCCAAAAAAACAAGTCACGATGACCCTGCACGTGAGATTTAGCTCTGAGTTCTAATGAATGGATGGAAAACTGACTTTAGAGTCTGTTTTTTTTTGTTAGGAAAGCATCTGCTATGTTCCAGTTGCCAAATTAAAACTGGAGTGCTGTAATCCTCTTTATCATTTATTCCTTTAGCTAAAGCTTGGCAGAGCTCTATTAGCATAAAATCTCTCCTTGTTGCCTGTGGGAGGCCGTGGCAGAAAGAGAGGGTAGGCGTTTGAACAGCATGTCTTTACTGCCCTCGGCCTGTCCGGCTACACAGAACCTGCAGCCCCCAGCCTTCTCCTACGCACGCACACACACACACACACACACACACCCACACCACACACACACACACACACACACACACACACACACACACACACACACACACACACACACACATTTCCCAAAGCGCCTCTCTCACCCTGATTTACCAACAGTCTAATAGAAGTAAGAAGTAAAAGTGTTAAGGAACACGAGATAATGTTCTCACAAAACACTCGATCTTAAGGATTGTCATTCATTTACAGTATCTACATGTGAAACCTGATATAAATTATTTCATTTAAAACAGAAAGGTAATTATCTCTGCTACTGCTGGTGAAACTATCACTTATTATCCTCATTACAAGGTGTAGAGTTACATGTAGCTCACGACAAAGGGCCATAATTGATTTTCTCAAGTTTTCACATCTACAGTCGAATTCGATAAATTAGAATATCATGAAAACGTTAATTTCAGTAACACCATCACTGTGAAGCACAGACAGAATACAGACTGATGTTTTCAAGCTTTTATTTGTCATTTATGAGGATTTTTCTTCTGTTTACAGTTGATGAAAGCATGACATGTAAGGTTAGAATATTACATCAGACCAGTAATACAAGGAATTTTAAAACAAAAATGTGAGTTTTATAAAAAAAAAAAAAGTATGTTTAATACTTGCATAAAGATTTTCAAATGTGACAAAGCAGCCTCATTGGAACACAAATTCTGATTTATTGAATATGACTAAAGATTTCACTGTTTACACACTAACTGAAGATAATCTCAGTCAGGTCTAGAATTTCCTTTGCTTTCAACAGTCTTTTTCTTTTAAAACTTTTCTTTGGCATTGTTAGCAGCTAATTTACTGCTAGCTAACTAACTAGCAGTTAGCTTGCAGTAAATTTTTGTTGGCAACTAAGTTGCAGTTAGCTGCTAAGTACTAATGGTTAGCAGCTAACTGATAATGGTTACCGGTTAGCAGCTAACTGTTAATGGTTACCGGTTAGCAGCTAACTGTTAATGGTTACCGGTTAGCAGCTAACTGTTAGTCGTTAATGGTTAGCAGCTAACTGTTATTAGTTAACTGCCAACAAAAACTTTACCTTAAGTAAAATCTTTGCCTTAAAAGTGTTGTTATCTTGACTGAAGATTAGCATCCAACCAGAAGAGAACTCGAGAACAACTTCCTGTCTGCCTTCAAAATAATGTTAAAAGTCTTGACTGTCAAAATTAAACCATTCCCCTTCATATCCGTTGTTTGAAATAAAAGTTTATACTTACTTCCTAGAGGAAGTCGTTATGCTAAAAGCAAATGGACAAGACTTTAAGATAGATATTCTCCCTGTAGAAGAAAAACTGGTGTTTTAATTAAATCTATCCAGATCTCACAAACCTGCAGAGGCTCTCACTTATGAAAATGTTCCACTAAATGTTATTTCTATTAACATTTTTTTGATTGGACTAGAATCAAGAAGCAACTTTATAAGGAAGGGTTAATAGGCAGAAAGTAAAACTTTCCAGGTTGTGTCTGGCATATATGAGGAAGTGTTGCATCGGAGGTGCAGGGAGTGAAGAGAGAACAAAAGCGAGGGGAAAACCATCGATTCTTGTGCAACGTGACTCCATCAAGGTTGTATTGAGCTGTTGTTTACCTGTGGCTGGAGGCTGATCCTGGTCTGGACCCGTCTGTGTTTTTCACCCAACAATGTATTTTCTGAACATGGACGTTTAATGCGGTTTGACCAGAAAGCTGCAATTCTCCTTTAGGGTTCAGTCCAGTCTTTACCTTATTAAAAGTGCATGTTCTCTTTGCTGTGTTTACGCCGGAGCTCAGTGGTTTGTTGTTTTAAAATCTAATTAACTGAATTCTAACAGTTTCGGGAGATCCTTGAAAGATTTTTAGACCTTCTGTGAAAAGACTGAATTCGTTTTTCTGCAATGACAAACCAAGGTTTTTATTTCCAGGAAATGTTCCACGGGCACTTTGGAAATAGTTTTTTTACTGTTAAGTTGTTTTTTTAGGGTCTATATTTGTAAATCTGATTATGACAGTCAGTGCCTCACCAGCTGCGAACCTCACGTCACTGGTGTACAGTAATGGTGTTTGTCACACCAGCTCTTATTTGTATGAAAATAAGCAAAACTAAAGGCACTTAACACTGAAATGTATTCAGATTGTAAATAATTAGAAGTGAAATTCCTGATTTTGAAAATACATTGAAAGCCCTTTTTGGGATTGATGCTTAAGAAAGTATTAATTATAGCTTATGATTTATGATTAAGTATTTTAAACTCAATCTGTTTTATTTATTTATCATATAATGATTACAGTAGTTGCTTATGTGGTAGAGCAGATGGCCATGTCTCCTGGTAATGGTAAATTGTACTCTATTCACAAAATTTGCATTTAATAAAAGAAAACCTGAATATTCTCCGTTTGGGAGTTTTTCTGGGAAAGTGAGTTTAAAGCACCAGCTGTCATTAGAGCTTCATAGCAATACTTTAGTATAAAAACAGAAAACGTAACACAAGTTGGACTTTTTATAGTTTTCCAACAACCTTTTTTGGGGTGTTTTTGTTTGTCTCAACATTTTTGTAGACGCTAAACTCAAAGTGGGCACAGAGAACGCACACCTACCGAATGGATACATTGGTTAATTGTAATGAGAATTATTATTACCAAATTTAGCAGTGAACAAAGTGTTCACAATCAGATTGTAAATCAGACAATCAGAAACTAAAGGCTCTACAGTCAGGTTCTTTTTACACCAATCACCTGGAGATCACCTTCCATCCATTTCTACGTTTAAAACCCACACACACTTATTGCTTTAAATAAAACCTTTTCTTTGTTTTACAAACAACTTTTTTGATTTTCAACATTGTCGATTAGAGGTAAACTTTATCACAGGGTTTATCATAAAAGGACATTTTCCTTCCCACTAAACACAAATTGTAACTTTCCTCCATTTCAACAAACCAATTCCCCAAAGCATTTATAAACTTTCCAGATATAAACCGAATTTGAAAAGGGAAGAAAAAAAAAAAAAACAGTGAGAGAAAATAAACAGCATGGTCAAGTTCAGAAAAGACAACAGGACAAGAAGGCTAACAAAAACACCCTTTTATTGATGATATTTTTTATTTTTCTAATATTTTAGTTGGGGACAAGGTGCCTGCTGACATCAGAGTGACCTCGATAAAGTCCACTACTCTACGAGTGGACCAGTCCATCCTTACAGGTACGAGTCCTCTCTGACCAAACACCAATCACTGCCATATGCAAATGTCCAGTTTAATATTGTGTGGTACTCTGTGTGAAGTGTTGTTTACCTAATGATATGGTACGGCAATGATACGTTCATGGGCTGCACGATATTAGGAAAACGTGCTTTAATACTGGTGAAGGTTGCTATAACGACGTGACTTGCAACAGATAAACAATTAAGTAAATAGTCTAGAAGCATTGTACTGAAATTATCAGCATTATGCATGCTGCGTGTGGCGACGATGGATTGATAAATTGGTTATATATTGTGCATACCTAATTACATCTATGTGGAAATCCAACACAGGATAGTAATGTGTTGTTGTTTTTAGGGGAGTCTGTGTCCGTCATCAAACACTCTGACCCGGTTCCTGACCCCAGAGCTGTGAACCAGGACAAAAAGAACATGCTGTTTTCTGTGAGTAAACCCTCTGCAGTTCCCTGCAGCATGATCTTCTTTTATATAAGGAAACTTGATCTTTTTTTTTTTTTTTTAAACAAAGTTTCTGCAACACTCAGGGATTTTATACCTTTGTCTCTCCTCAGAAACAAACAAGAACTTAAAACAAGAAAACCAAATCCCAAAAAACCCCCAAAACAATTATAGCAAAATCTAGACTTATTTCATATGACTGAGGTCAAACTGTTGTTTTCACAGCCAAACAGACTTTAAAAAGAAATTGGAAGAAGAGTTAAAAGGAAATAAACAATATAAAAAATCTAAGAAAGAAGTGGCAACAATTTATCTAGAAGTTAAATCTGTACTAGAAGTAAATTACTATTTCTCTCCTGCTTGTTTCTCTGCTTTCCTCAGGGCACCAACATCGCCGCAGGCCGTGCCATCGGCGTCGTCGTCGCTACGGGCGTCAGCACCGAGATCGGTAAAATCCGCAACCAGATGGCGTCCACGGAGCAGGAGAAGACGCCGCTGCAGCAGAAGCTGGACGAGTTCGGCCAGCAGCTCTCGAAGGTCATCTCCCTGATCTGTGTTGCCGTGTGGGTCATCAACATCGGCCACTTTGGAGACCCCGTCCACGGCGGCTCGTGGGTCCGGGGGGCGATTTATTACTTCAAGATCGCCGTTGCTTTGGCTGTGGCCGCCATCCCCGAGGGCCTGCCCGCCGTCATCACCACTTGTCTGGCCCTGGGCACGCGTCGCATGGCCAAGAAGAACGCCATCGTCCGCAGCCTGCCGTCGGTGGAGACCCTGGGCTGCACGTCTGTCATCTGCTCTGACAAGACGGGGACCCTCACCACCAACCAGATGTCTGTCTGCAGAGTAAGTAGTCAGTGGAAAAGTTCACACAGATTCAACATTGGCATGCAGCCCATGTTGACAGGCATCCTTTTCATATGCTACATCCTTAAACGGTGACCTCACATCCTTAAACGGTCTTAAATTCACGTATCCAGAATTAAGATCTAGAATTCAGTTAAATAAAATTTATGAAAAAATAATGTCTTAAATGATGTCCTTTCAGGAATATTTAACCTGGCATATGTAGTTTTCTGTCAGGCAAAAGTTTGAGCCACGACATCTTTATTGCGTTCTGGGATTCATGACAGATGAGGCTATTGGTTACTAGCTGATAATATAAGCTGGCTAGCAAATAACAGGATTTTCCAGCTAGGTATTTTAGCTAGCTAAAATAAGCTTTCTAGAAATAAAGCAATTCAGGCAATGCTTGATTGTAAGACAGCAGGCTCTTCCAACCTTTACCCATGTTTACAGTTTTTCCCTTCGTAATTCAAGGTGGCTTTAAAAGTCTAAAGTCTTAAACATGCAGATACCTTGTATGAAAACAAGAATTTGGTGCACAAGTTTGATATTTATTGTTGATAATCTTCAAGCTAAAAAGGATAAAATAATGTACGTTTACCCGAGATGGTAGAGCTTGGCAAGATCCGGTCAGGGTTCTGATTCGGTCCGTTCTGAGCTTAGTGTTGGCTTGCTTGTGTTTAGGTTTGTTTCCAGTTTGTTCCAGCTGTTGAAACATTTTGGAGGTAGACCTCCTTCCTCCCCTTTGTGTAAAATGGCTAGAGCTGACAGTGAAACAGACGCAAAGCATGATGGGTAAAAAGCCCTGCTTGCCTCCAAACACATTTCTCGTTACCTCTGTAAAATCTTAGGTATTTGGCCTGTCCATATGGAAAGCTGCACATTTCAGTTCGACCTGAAGGTGTTGATCTTGGAGCAGGTACTTCGTTCTCGGTCATCTCTCTCTCTCTGTCCCTCTCTCTCTCTCTCTGTCCCTCTCTCTCTCTCTGTCTCTCTGTCTCTCTCTCTCTCTCTCTGAATGCTGGCACTTAAAACTGGTGGCTCCTGGGTTGTTCTTGAACATCCTAACCAAATTTCTGTCAGCAGTTTGGGTCTGACGTTGTTCCTGGGAAGCGTGCATAAAGATGTTGGGAGCTGATCTTCTTTAGGGTTAGGTGGTCATTTTTAATCCTACTTTTTCCATTCCTTCTGCAGATTAAGTCTGTTTTTTTGGGTTTTTTTACCCTCCTCTTTCTTAACGTTTTCCATTAAAGCTGGAAAATCCTTTTTTTTTGTTGTTGTTGTTCTAAGGTTTATCTACACTTGCCAGGTTTTGCGATAGCTGCTGGTAGAGCTCAAGCAGCGCCCAGACAACGACAATGCCTCTGTATCGCCAAATCAGCTTCCACACAGGCCCGGTAAAAGCCTCTGAAATGTCACGTTGCCTGAACAAACAGCGCTCCGGTCCGCGGCCCGAACTGTTCACCAGGTTGAATAAACGGTGCATATATAACCACATTAGACTACAACTCTGAAAGATCTTATCTACAAATATTCATAACTTCCACATAGCCTCACCCTTTCCCTTTGTCTGCCTGTGTGTGGTACTCGCAGAATGACTTTGCTCTGAGCGCGGGGTAAATGTCAGCTCTGCTGTTTGTCTTGGCTCCTCTTAAGCGCTCTGCACACATCCCGTAGCTCATCCCTCACCCCAGTCGCATGGGAACCGGCGGCCAGCGTGAAGCACCAAAATTTAAGCATCGTGATGTTTGGAGGAATAAGTGGAGGAATCATTCGTATTTATTGTATGATGTAGTTTTATCGTTAATTAGTTAATCATTGTCTTGAGTCGAGTACTTGAATTGCCAGAGCTAACAAAATGTTCTCTGTGTGAAACAAAATCCTAGCATCTTTAACTTTTTTTTTTACCCTCCTCTACCAACCAACTCTAATATTTTACATCTAGATGTTATGTTGGTAAATATTCAGTTAAAAAGTATCAAAAAGCACAAGAGACTTTGACCAGACAGTGAAAATTTACGTTTAGAAATCTATTTTGTTATCTCCTGAAAAGTAACATTTTTGGATATAAAATTTCTGTCTGACGAGTTTTTTTTTTCTCTATAAAAGAATAAAAACACAGGTCTGTCATTGTAATTATAAATGCGGCTATAAAGTTTACAAATATTATATGCATTTCGACAGATGAATTGATTCAACCTCACTTCTAGGTCCGGTGCGACTAATTGGATTAATCACGACAAACTTATTATTGATATAATTGTTGGCCAATTTAGCAACTGATTGTCAACTGGAGTATAAAAACTGAAAAAATTTGATTTGCTTATAGAACAGCACACTGAGAGCAGTAATTAGCCATAAACTGTACCAAAAATACATACATTTTGCATTTAAGTAAAAACATAAAAAAAAAAAAAACTTTGTCTGTAAATAGTTTTATAGTTAAAGCTTCACCTGGTTCAAATTCTGTAAAATTATTAATCGGTTGATGAAAAAATAAAATATGTCAGCAGATCAGCCCTTCACTGGATCGACAAGTCGAGCAGAAAGGGACGAATTTCCTGTTGATGTTTGAAGTATTTCTTTAGCTTCAGATGCATCCTTTGACACAAATGATGAATCTTACACTAAATACATTTTTATGTTCATTTGCATCTCTAAGGTACTTCAAATATTGTATAAACAGGGTTTAAGTGGTCAAATGAAAAACCTATCCGATTAATCGATGGAATGATCGATTACTAATATAAGTTGCAGCGTTTTTAAGTGTAATCAGGGGGTTTTTGCAGAGCATGTCTGCAGTGGCTGGCAGTCTGTTTCTCCCCTGAGATGATGTGGAGCATCTGTGGAATAAATGCGTAGCAGCAGGGAGTTCCCTGCAGCAGCAGCAGGAGCACGGGGGAGTGAACCTACCACAACCTTGAAAGCTTTCCAGTCCCAGAAAAAGACCGAAGACGGGCTGACACTAGTAAATATTGACTTTCTGCTTCTACCTTTACTCCCCCGGCTCTCTGTTCCCCGTCTAAGCGGGCACACCTTATCACAAAGTCAAATTAGGCTTCCTCTTTCTTGTGCTTTTTCTTTTTCTTTTCGTCTCCGGATGCTGTTTCCTGATGATAGCGTTTTTTTGTGGTAACTTAACTCCTCCTCGGCCATGTTTACTGTGTACTTCCTCTGTTTTTATGCATTTTTCTCTGCATCGTCCGTCCTCCAGTTCCCAGCAGGACCAGACATCCCTCTGTTCCCCCTGCAGGGGCCATGGGGATTCCCTCATATGCAGGGATTCCCCTCTGAATCCTGACACAGCATTTCCCATTTTCTTTTGACTTTTATACACATGAAGCACACACACACACATACGTTACTGTAAGCAGGGTTACTCGCAGTGCATCCCCATGTAACCTCTGAGGAAGTGAGCAGGGTGGAAAAAAAAGAAACAAACTTCTGGCGCTACTACTGAGTCACATGGATCGCACTGCGCCTCGTTTCCTTGGAGACGGTCGAATAGCGAAGGGAAAACAAAAAGAAAAAAGATCACTCCTGTTTGACTCTTTTTTTCCCCCCCAACGGTTTCATCTTTCAGATAATGGCGGCCCATTTAAGAATAACACCACATCTTGCTATAAAAGTTACTGCATTAGTTTTGTCTTAGTGTATTAAGATATTTGCTCTAACGAGACCCCCCCAAAAAACAAACAAACAAACAAACAAAAGATCGGTAAGATTTTGTGTTTTTTGCAGCAGTCTGACATCAGTGTGCTTCATTTTCTGTGGATAACTAGAGCAGCGAGGCTCCATTCAGCTGATACGATCCATTATGGGCATGGAAAGCATTAATTCATCACAGCTGGAAGTCACTATTTAGCTGGTAATGCTTTCCAAAAAGTGTTGTGCAGCATTATTGCACCATAAGTGGTGATATATTTGCAACACTGGTGGTTCTTAATGGTGAAATGTTGAGTTACGGTCATGTTGACTCAGACAATTATTAAGAACCTCTATATTGAAGCCAAAAGTATAAAAGGTCACTGCATTGAGGAAAAAGTTGAGTGGAAGAAAAAAGTGTAGAAGGAAAAAAATGCATTATTTTTCTGCAAACAGGGGAATAATCAAGTATTGAGTGTATATTCTACAGTACATTGAATACTTTTCAGCAGATCACATTTCTGTTTAAAAATGATTTCTTCTGGGAAACAGAATCTTCTGATCTGTTCATCATCATCAGATGTTACGTTTGTACAGCTGCAGATCTGACGAAACCACAACGTGTTAAAGAGTGCGATCCTAACTTAAAGTGGCGGCTATTTATAG
This sequence comes from Poeciliopsis retropinna, assembly GCA_010277075.1. Taxonomy (NCBI): domain Eukaryota; kingdom Metazoa; phylum Chordata; class Actinopteri; order Cyprinodontiformes; family Poeciliidae; genus Poeciliopsis; species Poeciliopsis retropinna. The sequence goes on from VMRM01000024.1 coordinate 341,895, forward strand.
CTGCGTTTTATCTAATCTACTCCAGCCCAGTTGATGTGGTGACTGCTGCAGAGAGCCAGTTCAGATGATTTCTTCTTGTAAAGGCTCATCTGTAGCATTAAGTTGTAGCTTTAGGGAGAAACCGCTGCCTTCCTGTCTGACAGTCTGTCATTAAAGTTATTGTCCTTCTAAATAGCTAAATATCAGACACCCACAGGTATTTCCAACAAAGCCACTAATTAATTATGACCAAATAACTATCTTAGCAGTTGATCAGAGAAGTCACAGACATGTTTTCAATTTATGTTTTTCACAATATTACTGATTGTTTTTCCTCTTTGTTTCCTCAAAGGAACGTTTTCCTTTTTTTTCTAATCTCACCAGTTCACTGCAGCAGGTTTCAAGTATGAGTGTCTGATAAATTACTGTGAGAACCGCAACTCCCAATATGCCTCTAGGTGTTTTTGATGTCCAGAAATAGTGAGGGGATGGTACAGTGCATGCAAAAAAAAAAAGCCACAACAAAAGATGCAGTGGCGGTATTGGTACAAACAAAGGAATTTGATCCTTGACATTTTTATTTATCCTGTGAAAACTTTGACGGTACTTCTCGATAATGTCCACTTTCTTTACTTTGCATATTTTATCATACAGAATATACATTACAGTTTGGTGTGTGGGAGACTGATTTCAGGAAGTAGGAAGTAAATTAAAAGGCGGAATATGCAGCCTGCAAAAAGCTAGCTGAATAATTTAATTGGATAGTTAAGACAACAGATAAAATCGAAATATGATGCTAAAAGCTGCACACCGGGAAAAATTTAATAAGATCAAATGTACAATCAGCATAAAGAATGTATGTGTTCACTTAATGAATCAACAAATCACTTAAAAAAAAAAAAAAAAAAAAAAACCTAACCTGCTGAGTTTTGCAGGAAACTACAAAAAGGAAGTAGAATATTTGTTTAAACTCCAGGTCATTGCTGCTCATTGTCAGTTTTCTACCAGTAACAACGAACCAGAATGTCTCCGTTTTGTTTTCTGGAAAGATCAATTTCCCTTCAGTCATTGTTGATTCTTAGAGCAGATCGTCTCAGAAGTGAATAAAAGGAAAGGCTTTAAAAATAACCAAAGATGATCAGTGGTTGTGCTTGAATAACTACATACAGAAAACAAAAACAAATCTTGGTCACACACAGATGTGTACAGATGAACTCGTCTGATATTTTTTTAAAACACCTTGCAGCCACATAACCAGTTCAAAGCTCAGCTTTTCTCTGTCAACTCGTCTCTTAACTTTTTCTCCTCTTGCAGATGTTCGTTACAGACAAGGTGGAGGATTCAAGCTGCACCCTGCACGAGTTCTCCATCACTGGTTCTACATATGCCCCCGAGGGACAAATGTGAGTTTTGCAGAAAGCAATTGACACCTCTCCTGTTTAGCTTTAAAAACACTCTCTCCAGGCTCAACTCTACTGTACTTATGTGTACAAGCTACAAAATAAGACGCTTCTGCTTTGTTGGGTTGTTTTGATGTCGGCGAACATGTTTTTGTGGAGGTGTGCAGGTAGGTGGCCGTCCATTAGACAGGAGAACGATGTCAGCAGCTCATGTTGTTTGCTCGACTGCTTAGCGAGCGCGCCGCTCCGTGTGAACCTGACGCTTTCATAACGGCTCAGTGTGGGTTTCTGTGTGGGAGCTCTGCTAGCAACGGCTGCAGCCTCCACAGGGAAGGGATCCACGGTCGCCATGCAGTCATCAGCGATGCGTGACAGAGGCACACAATGTCTGCTTACCGCTGTACGGCCGCCGTTTTCTCCTCTCGACCAGCTGCCGGCGAAACCCGCTCTGACGTTTATGTGAAGTGTTTTACCGCCATCTGACTGCTTCTTTTTCTCCCAGACTTAAAGGGAACAGACCCGTCCAGTGCGGGGACTATGACGGTCTGCTGGAGCTGGCCACCATCTGCTCCATGTGCAACGACTCCTCGCTGGACTACAACGAGGTCATTTGCATATACAGTTCTTTTGAGTTGCAACGCAGAACTTTTTCACTTTTTTTTTTTTTTAATGGTAAACTTTAATGGGATTTATTGGGATGTACAGGGAAGGCCAACACAAAGTGGTGCAAAATCTGAAGCTGAAGAAAAACTGTAAATGGCTTTTGTTGCATCTACCCCATTTATTCTGAGTAAATAAAGCTCAGGGTTCAGAAGTCACCTAATTTAGAAATACTTAGACTGTAATTTGATCTAATTTTAAATCCAGTTGTTCTGTTTCTGGTCTCAGAGGTTTTTAGAGAGCATTAGAGAAAAGTCGGGATCAAAAAGACCAAGGAAGTTGGCGGACAGGTCAGGCAGAAAGTTGTGGATAAGAAAAACCATACGCCAAGATGTCACTTGGCACTGTCCATGGCTATCAAATAAAAGCTCTAAAAGAACTGCAAACCCATCAAGACAGAGCTGCCTCACTGAGCACCGATCTGAGAAGTGGAGTGATGAAGTTTAGGACAGGGAAAACCTGGGAGTGGCTTCGAAAGGCGTGACATTTGGGAAGGTTAATTCACCTTCCAGTGACCATAAACATGCAGCCAGAGCTACAATGTGTTAGTGTCTTTGCAGTTTGTTTTTTTTTTATTATTATTTTTTGGCTGATGAGCCTGACCTGCCAATTTTGCTTTTGGCAAATACCAATTTATTTTTTTATTTTTGCCTGAGAAATTGCTAAATATAATGACAAAGTTGCTAATTTGGCAACAGTGGGCTGCTGTTAACCACACCTGCTCTCACCACAGAGCCAAAGAGGAGAGCGGCTGATTTTCAGACCTTTTAAAACGTAGATAAGATAGTTTTTTTTTGTTTGTTTTTTTTTTTACATTCAATCATTACCCGATTGTTTTCCCAAACTTAAGGAAATCAGGTCCGATTTATTTGTCTGGTCAGTTCATCGGTGCAGGAGTATTTGTGTTACAATGGCTGAAAGTCCAGACTAAATACACGGATGATCTCGGCGATTTCACGGTGAAATAGGAGCAAAAGTTTCAACCTGGCCGAGACGTACCCCAAACTTGCTGTCCATCATTTTCCTTCCACTCCGCAATGCTGAAATAGTCGTTGGTTGTTTTTGAAACAACAACACAAATAAAAGTTTTAAGGGTTCTGAATTCTTCTCTAGATTTCTCTCTTCCACATCCAGTGTTGCAAGAGGGTAATTTTCCTATTTGGAAAACACGGGCCACTTTCTTATACAAGCATTCTGTTCCTCCGAGCTAATTTTACTCTCGCGTATCGTCTTCTCTCTGGTTCGCATTGTTTTTCTCACCTCTTTGTCAACACCACGTTATCATGGTAACCACGCTGAGTGGGGGAGGCCAGGGACAAAGCGGTTCTCATCTTGTTCTCATCCCCTCGAGATTTCAGTTTTCAGAAATAGCCTCCTTGCCACCAGTTTGGCTCATTTCTGAAAGAGATGCTAAGATGAGCGCGCTAACCCATGTGAGAAGGACAGAGGAGCAAGACGAGGAGGAGGAAGACGGGAGTACTAGAGAGAAACGAGGAGTTTTGTTGCCTCTCGCACAGATAAATGATGCGTGCTGTTTACCATTAGCGCTGGCAAAGTCTAAACATTTTTCATGCTGGGCTCAAACTTTGTCGGCCATATTTAAAAGACGGACATGCTCAAAGGGTATTTGCTTTAGGGTCATCGTTGACTAAACGTTAAGGCCGTTTGTTGACATATAGCACGGTGTATGACTGTTCTCTGTGATTGTTGAAATCTGACGCAAGTCTGTCCTCTTGCAGAGTAAAGGGGTTTATGAGAAGGTGGGGGAGGCCACTGAGACGGCCCTCACCACGCTGGTGGAGAAGATGAACGTCTTTAAGACCGACCTGTCAGGACTCACCAAGGTGGAGCGCGCCGGCGCCTGCAACTCGGTAAGATTTCCCTTCAAGTAGCCCGCAGCATCTCCACTGAGCTGCGTGCGCTTTCAGTCGTGCAGCATCTCATTCGACACTGGTCACTTGGACTTTTTTATTTTTGAGCATTGGGTTCAGGTTTAGATGTCAGGGTATACAGGTTTTTTTTTTTTAAATGTTACCTTTTCTAAACTGCTAAAAGTTGATCTAACTTTTTCTACATTTTAAAGTGGAGGTGTCCCAATGTAACTTCGTCCCAATGCGATACCAATACTGATCCAACACAATGTCATCTCAAATCACATATGTACTTTTATTGTTTATTTCGTTGTGTGGAATGTTAAAAAAAGACTTGATCATGTGATATTGCTCAAATAGAGAACAATAGTCAACAATAACTGGTATAAGTGCATTGAGTTTGGATGTGGGATGCAAGTGATGTTTGATAGAAAAGTGGGCCGGACTAGATGCTGGAGCGAAGTGCTTCGATCCACCTGTTTATTTTGGAGATTTTAGATGTGGGTCGATTAACTTCAGCACTTGTTTTTTGGCTGTTATCGGACCAATTTATGATCTCAATATCAGATGAGGGCAACCCTGGTTTACAGTCCTTTTTAACTTGATTATGTCAGTACAGAGTTTTCTCTAGATGTGTTGAATACAGCACAAAGCTTTCCCTCATAATTGGGCCTGTCACAATAAACAAGAAATTAAGTAATCGCATGATGAATGAAAGCAAACTCAATCATTTTTATTTGCATGATTTATCGGTTTAATTTCTTTCTACCAAAAACTGGATGACAAAAGTCTTCAGTCTGGTGTTCTGGTCTCAACTAGCCCTTTGTTTACAGAGACTTCATAACTAATTTTATTTGTTGTTTCTGTTAAATGTTTGTAGAATTGAAAGTGTTCATTACCATTACTGGAAAATGGTCTCTAAACCACAATATTATCATTTATTGCAATAACTTCTGAGACAATTTGTTGTCCAGCAAAATTTGTTACTCCGACAGGCCGACTCCTGGTGTCCTTTCCTCATTATGCCATCGACTGTAAAATGCACCTGTCCCTCCTGCAGCAAAACAAACCCAAAACCTAAAACTCTTTTTTTTCTCTTTTCAATCTGCAGGTAGAACATGCTAAAACTCCTAATATCCTAATCAGGTTGTCATGTTTCACTGCAAACCTTCCACCGTTATTATGACAATAAACCAAGACCATCACATGTCACTTCTGGTTTCTTTTGCTTTATCGCTCCAGGCTATTAGAGTGACAGTTATAAACAGGATGTTGATCTTGCGAACTGCCCAGTTGCAGCTGCTGAAGCCTCTTCCCTGCGCAGGTCTGGTTATTCCTCCTCAGTTTTCATTCTGACGTCCACAGAAACACCGGTTTGTGAGGCTGTGATTCATCTGCTTGGCGTTTTAACGGCATCTATCCGTTCTAACGGTGCTCTCTTCTGTATTTATTTCAGATCATGCTTCACATTTAGGTATTGTTTAACCTGGGTGGATAACTAAAGACTGAAGTCAGCAGGTTGCTTTCTCCTCAAACAAAGACTCATTAATGAAGCACGTTGCTGTCATTTGACACATGTTTGACTTCAGGGTGTGTCTGCGATCGTTTGCTTATGTCTTAGGACAAATTGCCTGTGAGAACATCTCCCAGCTGCTTTCATCCTGTAGTAGTTTGAGTTCATCACGTGGGAATGGTCACAGGGTCCTGCTGTGTGAATGATTAACAGACTGATGAGCCGGTGTTGCTGCTTCACTCCCGTGTCAATAGCGGCCGTTAAGGGATCGACGAACAGCGTAAGCGCTCTAATGAGAAGAGTAAAGTGAGAACAAGTATTAGGGGGGCGTGTTTTTTATTTTTTATTTAGTAATCTCCAAACAAACTTCCTGCAATCAAGTGATGTCTTAATAAAATTGACTGAAATGGGTTTTTTTAGGCTTCTGCTGGAAGGTGCAGAGCCAGGAAACAAAGAGGAGCTCAGATAAACATCCAGTTGTTGATGTGATGTAGCGGCAGGTTACAGGATCCAGTTCAAGTTCATCACCTGCGGTGATCGAGCTGGACGTCTGTTATCCGCTCAGCAGGCTCATCGAAACAGGATCGTAACTAGAAGGACCCCTACTGGTAGGACAAGGCATCACAATGCAGACGGAGGCAAAAGATGCCTTGCAAAAGTGTCCATATTAGGGCTGAAACAATCGATTATTGAAATAATTAACTAATTTAGTCATTGATTGTTGACTGGAATAAGCTCAAAGAAAAGCCATTCGCTGAAAGAACAACATACTCGGAGCAGAATTTAAGCCAAAACCATATAAAAGAATATATATTTTGCATTTATAGAGAAATCCTTCTTTGTCTGTAAATAAGTTCCACCAAGAACTCCTCAAGTGGCGTAGTTTTCGCTTCACCTGCTTTACATTCTGTTAAAAAAAAAAATTAAAAATCTCCTATTAAGCACAGCTTGCTTTTCAATTATTAATGGAAACCTAGTCAACAGATCAGCCTTACGCTGTACTGATGTTCAGTCGAGCAGAAAACAGCTTTTCACATGTTGATGTTAGAAGTATTTTTCTAGCAGCAGAACTCCCCACTGTCCTTTGCACTAAAGGACTTTATTCAATTAAGAAATGTAATTATTTGTTTATTTGCCTTTTATTATATATTCATAATATTATTAAAAAAATGTGGTTAAAGTAAAATCTGCAGAATGTTCCAACTTCTTTTACTCTGATTAATCGTCAGAATACTTTATTACTAAAACCATCGTTAGTTGGAGCCCGAGTTCATATCGCTCACATAGATTTTGGTCAGTAAAATGATTTAATGACGGTTTGAGTTGGTCAATTGCATAAAAACCCAATAAAATACAGGACATAATTAACATTTGACTGCAGTGTTTCCACTTGTCCTTTCTGATGATCCTCGGTCAGATTTGAGGACAAGCCGGTCGACTGTCACCTGTGAAGAAGCTCAGTCCGACCGATCCTTACACCGACTCGGCTCTGCCTCTTTCTTTTTCTTCTTCTTATGTTTTGTTTCACTTTCCTCCATCCTCTGTTGTCGCCGTCAGGTAATCAGGCAGCTGATGAAGAAGGAGTTCACTCTGGAGTTCTCCCGTGACCGCAAGTCCATGTCCGTCTACTGCACTCCTGTCAAAGCAGGCGGCCAGAGCAAGATGTTTGTTAAGGTATGGGAACATAAGCATAGTGTGTGTAAATGTTCTCGGGTATAATTTAGACTATAAAAGTTTCCTTCTGACTGTCACAACATATTCTCAATTGGATAAAGACTCTAATTCTGTTGGTGTTTAAAAATGTATTTTCACTGCGCATAAAAAATCTCTTGTGAACGTCCATGTTTTGTTTAAATTGTTGCTGACTTTGTTTTTTCCCCATCACAGGGTGCTCCTGAAAGCGTGATGGAGAGGTGCGACTACCTGCGTGTGGGAACCACGAAGGTTGCCATGACGCCAGCCCTGCGCGAGCAGCTGATGTGTAAGATCAGGGAGTGGGGGACGGGTAAGGACACCCTGCGCTGCCTCGCTCTGGCCACCCACGACACGCCGCCGCGCAAAGAGGACATGGACCTGGAGAACTCCAGCAAGTTCGCAGAATACGAGGTACGTGGAGGGGCTGAGCTGGCGGTCACATGTTGGTCAAACACATAATTCAGTGTAATAGAAATATTTTAAATCCTTTTAGTCCTATTATAAATGCCTGCTTTTAAAAGTTGGAGATGACTTTGAATATAGGATGCAAGCTAATGGCTACCTTGTTAGCAACTGACTTCATGCTAGCTGTTTCTGCTGCTAACAGTTCCTCAGGATCAGCCAGCTGTGTGGTTCTGTAGAACTTGGTCGTCTCACTTGACTCCAGGTTTGGTTTAAGGACTGTAAAAATTCAAGTTTCCTGAAAACTCTGGAATTGTCTGGATTGTAAGAACTGAAGTATTTTTCATGCCCAGATGAGCATAAAAATTAATATGGAAGAATGTTTATTGGTTTCCTTCTTTATGCTTTAGTCGTTCATCCATCTGGTTTTCCGTCTGTCCATACAGTGAACGCCCCTTCAGCCTCTCCCCTCTTTCGTCTCCCTCCTTTCAGATGGGCCTGACGTTCATCGGCTGCGTCGGCATGCTGGACCCGCCCAGGAAGGAGGTGATCGGCTCGGTGAAGCTGTGCAACGAGGCCGGCATCCGCGTCATCATGATCACGGGAGACAACAAAGGCACGGCCGTGGCCATCTGCAGACGCATCGGCATCTTCGGCGAGGAGGAGGACGTAAAGGGGAAGGCGTACACTGGCCGCGAGTTCGACGACCTGACGACCGAGGAGCAGAGAGAGGCGGTGAAACGCGCCCGGTGCTTCGCCCGCGTCGAGCCAGCGCACAAGTCCAAAATAGTCGGATACCTGCAGTCGTTCGACGAGATCACAGCCATGGTGAGAAGATAACGGGCGATGAGGCTTACGAATGAAATCGCTGATTTTTTTTTCACGTGATCTAATTTCCGATATTTTTTTGTTTTGTTTTGTTTTTGCTTTTTTTTAAAAAAAAAAAAAAATTACAAATGACAGAAAATATTTCCAAATAGTGGCTTTTATTCCAGTCATTTCTTCTTTGAGTTGGACGACGGATTATCTTGGACTTTGTAATTATGAGCAAGTAGTCATAATGATAGCTGAATAAAGATGCAACTTTACCAGAAAGAAGTCATAAAATGACGAGAAAAAAATTTGTTTTAATGAGGAAAAAAGTTCAGTTATTACAAATTTTCAACAATAAATTACTGTTATTGCAAACAGTTATTGCGACAAAGAGTAATAATGGTGTAGTAATGCAAGTTCGTCCTCTCACAGACCAATAAACTTAGATTTTCAAAAGAATACCGCACATTGGAACGTAAATAAAACTGTTTTGTTTATTCTAAGAATAATAAACAATACAGAAAAACCACTTGCAACAAAAACAATAAAAAAGACGGATTATGATGTTCCTGTAAACAAAAAATTGTAGTTATCACAACAGAAATTAATTTATTATCGCACTAATTCCTTAATTGTGACAGGCTTGACGAAAAGCATAACTTCCTCATTTAAATATTTTGTTATTTCTCATGATGTTTGAGCATCACTTTATTCTGGTTGTATTACAACTCTGTTCTCATAATTTAAAAAAATAAATAAAGCCTGGCACAAAAGTGTGTGCCGGCTGTGTAACGAACATCTAGACGGCGGAGGAGAAGTGGCCGTGTTCCCGTTCTCTCTGAGGCGGCTCCCTCAGACGGAGCCATCAATATCTGTCACTCGCTCCGCCGCTCCCTATATGACAGGAGAGAGGCCGATCCTCAGGGAAGGCGGCGAGGCAACAGTATCACCACTTGGCTGTCAGATGTTGTCCAGTTCTGCCATAAATCCAGAACCGCTCTCAAGGCCCTGCCATCGCTGACGGATCTGTCTCGTGTAAAGATCTGATCTTTATCGAGCCGGCGTTGTTAACTTCTTCCATTTGAATGCGAGACGTCTCCCCCGACTCGGCTTTAGGAGCTTTTAAATGTCTTGTTTGCAGCTAATCTTTAGATTATTTTTGTTTAGTTTCTACTGCACATATTTTAGTACACTTGAAATAAGACAAAAGTAACCTTTCAGCCAGATAAATACTCTTGTTTTGAGTCAAGAATATAGTTTTTAAAAAGTGCCACTTTCACTGGCAGATATTTTTTTGTGTTTTCAGTGAAAAAAATCTCAGTAAAATAATTTAAAAAAAAAATTTTGTATTCAATAATTATTGACTTAATACAGTTGTATTTATCTTGCTGATACGTCACTTTTAACTCGTCTTATACCAAGTAGGGATGCACCGATTGGGCCGATATCGTTATACAGTATAAATATTGCTGTTCTGTACGTTAACTGATGTTTACAGATATTGTAGATATTATATATATTTTACCACCCTTAAACACCCTGAAAAAAATCACACAGCTGCTTTTCTGCTCCAGTTAAAATCCCCACAATCCTCTGCTGTGTCACTGTCACATAACTAAACAAATGTCACATGACCGACCTACTTCCCTGCAAAAGGCAAAAAAGTGGAAATAAATATCAGTTGTCATCGACCCAATCTTATTTATTGGACCAACACATTAAAAAAATTACTAATATTGGCTGATAAATGATGCGTCTCTAGTTTCTAATTCAAATATTTTAAAACACTTGACATTAGGCAAACAATACTTGGTAAGAGTTTGTGTTTTGCAGCAAAAGAATAATAATTTACCCCCCAATTTAGAGTCGATCTTAAATTAGTGTATTGTGTTATGTAACGAATCGTGTTTCTCTCAGACGGGAGACGGCGTGAACGACGCCCCGGCCTTGAAGAAGGCAGAGATCGGCATCGCCATGGGCTCCGGCACGGCAGTGGCCAAGTCTGCGTCTGAGATGGTGCTGTCCGACGATAACTTCTCCACCATCGTGGCTGCGGTGGAGGAAGGCCGAGCCATCTACAACAACATGAAGCAGTTCATCAGATACCTCATCTCCTCCAACGTGGGAGAAGTCGTGTGGTGAGGCTGAAACCTGGAAAACTCCACGTCGGGCTCGGCGCCGAACCCGTTTCACTCAATTTTTGGTTGTTGAAGATTAAATTTTCTTCTGGCAGTCGTGTCCAGAGAGGGACGCCATTTGTTTGGAGGCCGTCTCCGTCTCCCTGTCCTCGCCTGACCTGCTTTGTCTCCGCAGCATCTTCCTGACGGCCATCCTGGGTCTCCCCGAAGCGCTGATCCCCGTCCAGCTGCTGTGGGTGAATCTGGTGACTGACGGGCTTCCTGCCACCGCCCTGGGCTTCAACCCCCCAGACCTGGACATCATGGACAAGCCGCCCCGTAACCCAAAGGAGCCGCTCATTTCTGGCTGGCTCTTCTTCAGATACCTCGCCATCGGAGGTAACGTTACGTCTGAGACGATGAGAAATGGATTCATACGGCTCATTTTGTTGTACTTTTTTAACTTTGATTTCATCCTTTCCTTCAGGATATGTGGGCCTCGGAACAGTGAGCGCAGCCACATGGTGGTACCTGTTTGATGAAGAGGGCCCACAGGTGTCTTTCTACCAGCTGGTGAGCTCAGCCTGTTTTTACACGTTTTCGCCCGTCGCAGCAAACCTCTGACCTCTGGATCTCCGGCCACGTTTTTGCATTGAACCTCTCTTTTCTTCTCCCTTCGCACACAGCGACACTTCATGCAGTGCACAGAGGACAACCCGATGTTCAAGGACATTGACTGCGAGGTGTTCGAATCCCGCTACCCCACCACCATGGCGCTGTCGGTGCTGGTCACCATCGAAATGTTCAACTCCCTCAACAGGTCAGCGGCTGTCTGATGTAGAGGCCGAGCAGACGGGCGTTGAATGTCAGAGCTGTCAGGTTTTTATTAAAGGGATCAGACGCTGTTATCCAGCGGCACAACAAGCCCTTTGAAGGAGGGATTCGGCTGCAGTGTAGATAACAACAGCACTGACAGCTCTTTACCGTTTCTCCTTATAAAAACTGGTGTTACTTAACTTAAGGAAGTAGGATAGATGGATTTTTGGAGGCATTTGATCAGATTTGTGTTACTGTTTTGATACACCATCTGACTATTAGATGTTATGACAGTTGTGATTTTTACACCTTAAGTGTTGAAAGGAAGATAAAAATAAAAAAGTGGAACAGATGTAGCCTAATTTCAAACTCAATGATGCCTAATAATCAGGTCAACATGAACTGAAACAATTGGGGATGCACCGATTTGAACATTTGGGCCAAAATCTATAACTGAAATCTTTAAAAAGTCTTAAATGTATGTATCTATCATTGTGGCATTAAAATGTCTTTAAAAAATTAAGAAAGTTAATTTGGCTTTAAATATTTCAGTCATAAGTCTTACATTTTATAATGAAGATGTATATCTTTAAAATAAATAAAACATTTGATTTTCTTTTGAATAATTTTAGATGTGCATAGATAAATTTAAAATACCAGGTCTTAAATTTTATTCATAATAATCTTAAGTTGTAAATTTGAGTTGGTGAAACCTGCAGAAACCCTGATTAATATCGCTATTATAGCCAATAAATGATATTTACCCATCCAAGACAGTGAGCCAAACAAATACCACCTGGGTGGCCCTCTCTTCCTCATGAATCACACACACAAACAGCAACAAGATACAAAGTATTACTAGTATTTTTTCTCATTCTTGGACCAATATCGACACGTGAAAAATTTACCAAAACCTGCCTTATAAATGCCGATATATTGTGCTTTCCTATAAATAATCATGATTATTATCTTGCAGTATAACAGTAAAGGTAAAAATATGAAACATTTCATATTTTTTATAACCATTTGAAGCTAACGGTTAGCTTCAAGTTAGCTGTTTTGTTGTAAACAAAGAAATGACTGTAGAACCGCTCCTCGTAGTTGTGCGTGTTACTTCTTGGAACGATGTTGGCTCATTTTTTTTCCTGTCTTGGCAGTTTGTCTGAGAACCAGTCGCTGCTCAGGATGCCTCCCTGGGTCAATATTTGGCTGCTGGGAGCCATCATCCTGTCTCTGTCCCTCCACTTCCTGATCCTGTACGTCGAGCCTCTGCCGGTGAGTACTCAGGACGCCTGCTGAGGTCCGGTTACCGACTCCGCTCGTTGGATGGGCGGAGGTGGATGGGCAGGCGTGAAACTCTGAATTTTAATTTCATGAGCCAATCACTGATTGGAGCAGATCATAGGGAAATCATTAGCACATTTCTTAGAACAGAGTTATTCTGAAAAGTATCTTTTACTGTTGATCCTTAATCTATCTAAAAAAAAAACATCTGGGACAGATCATCCATGTTTTGTTAATTCTGCATCTTTTTCAAATGGATAGCTTAAATTTTTCCAGTTTAGAATAAATTGCAGGCCGCCTAAATTTGTTGTTAAATGTTTTTTAAATGGTTTTGTTGGCCCTAGTGGCCTTCATTTCACAATGAATTGACATGACAGTGGGTAATGAGAGCGAGGGAAGACATGCGGCAAAGATCACCAGGCCGGGAATTGAACCAGCGACGGCCGCGTCGAGGACTAAGGCCTCCATATGTGGGTTGTGCTCAACCCCTGTATTCTTAAACGTTAAAAACTGACCAACAAAACTATTAAATATTTTCATGTCTACTAGGGGTGGCCATTTATCAAATCGTTTATCATTTTTATATAATTTAATACTATGACAAGAATCTGAGTTTGTCAAGATAGTCCAGTTACTGAAATCTGCCTCATTAAAATCATCCACACCCCCAAAACTGTCTGAATTGGTGTTAAGCAGTTACCTTAAAAAAGGATTAAATGGTTCTTACCGTCACTTTTATCGTTTTCACAACAATTCCAAAAAATATTGTGATAAAACTTTTAAGTCGCCGTCGTTCATCCGTAGGTCATATGATTTGATTTGATTTGAAATGTTTCTGAATGGGTTTTCTTTGCCCCTCAGCTGATCTTCCAGGTGACCCCTTTGCGCTGGTCCCAGTGGATCGTGGTCCTAAAGATTTCCATCCCCGTCATCCTCCTGGACGAAGCACTGAAATATATTTCCAGGAACCATTTAGAAGGTGAGCTGGGGTCAAAGCGGAGAAAAACCCTCTTCATAAATTTCAGTCATTGTTAAACTGGTTCTGTTTTGTTTCTTTTTTTTCCTCTAATGTTCAGCAGCTTTGTCCACATTTCTGATCCTTTTTTCCTGCTTCTTTTTTTTCTGCTTTCCGTATCAGCATAAATTTCTGTCTCACCTTCTGAGAAAAGGTACCGCAGCTTTTTTTCTTCCTTCCTCTCTTTCTTCTCTGCTTTAGAACCGGACCAACATAAACAGTCCATTTCATTCTCTAAACCATGTTTTCTTTCTTTTTTCGTGTGTTTCTCCGGCAGATGACGAGGAGAAGAAATATCGGCGGAGATGGCAGCAGAACTAAGACCTCTCCTTTGTTGCATTCGCATAGTTAGACACACACACACACACACACACACACACACACACACACACACAGCTACACTCTTCTTTTTTATGAGCTAGGAACCTTTTCTCTCCCCGGTCCTCGTTCCCGTCCCCCCACCCCCTGCATGTCCAAACACGGCGCCGCTGAAAAAAAACGACCTGAGAGAAACGGAGAGAGGGTTTATGTTCCGGCTCGGTACGAGTGTTTAGGGGGTTGCGTGTGTCGGAGTGTGTGTTTGCAGATGCACGACTTTTCTTTTTTAGCTGCGAGGATGAGAAACGACTGCAGGAAAAAAAAACAAGAAAAGAAAGAGGATGAAACGGCCTTGGGCTTCTTAACACCATTTCTGCTCATTTGCTCTTTTTCACTGTATAGCACAAGCAGAGAGGTGCAGAAATGGTCTTGAGGGAGGGAAGGGGGTTTGTGTGGGGGGGGCTTCATACTAATTCAACACAGAGTCTGAAAGAGAGGTGGAGGAGAGACTGTACACATAAAGAGAGAAAAGACGAGGAGAGGCGGGACCTGGAGGCTGAGTGTGCGTGGGAGAGCCACCGCGTTCATGTCCCGCAGCCTGCCGCTGCCACCACCCACACAGCAGCAGGAGCGCGGTCTCATCAGAACCACTCCACTTCAAGCAAACTCTTCCAGGATTCCCCTGCAATCTCTCTCTCTCTCTCTCTTTCTTATGCTCTGTTTAAGGAGGCAGCTTTGAGCCTTGGGTTGGGGTCCATTTTTGGGTGGGTGGGGTTGGGGGTCAAAGGTGTGAATAGCTTTATGCTGCTTTAGCTGCTTCTATCAGCTCTTGACTCGAGGAGCTGAGGTCAGCCGACGCGCCGGGCAAAACGGAACGATCCCCAGCAAAGCTAAATTTAGAAATTACAAATCCTCGCCTTAAATCTGCCTCATTAAAATCATCCACACTCCGTCCGTCTGTCGGTAAACGTTTTCAGCAGCACAGCTACCAAACTGACTCTTCGACATTAAGAACAGGAAGAAACAGAGCATCAGGTGAGCAGAGGTGCTAAATGCGTTAGCCTTCCATATCGATTAGCTTTAGCGTAGCTGAAGATGCACTAATCAGACTTTTGTACCAGATGTTTAACATCTGGGTTTGTTTGTAAAGCTTTACCCACCTAAACCAACATTTCCCAGTCCCAATTTCTATTCATCAAAAAGATGCAGGGTGTTTCGTACCAGCTCGCTTCATTCTAGTTTATATTAGAAATGGAGGTGACGTCACACAACAAATGAAAGAGAGCGCTGACTACCGATGTTTTAAAACAAAGACAAACTCGTTAAAAAGCTAACGTTGACAAACTCATTACAGAGCTAACATTTTCCATATTCTGTTAGCGGCCATCGTAGCTAGCTTGTTTTAGAGAATCTGAACTCTGACGTACAAAGTTCTGCATCTTCCATGACAGCCAAAAGTGGAAAGCAAAGCAAATATAAAAACAGAGAAACTTCAACTTATTCTTCTCAGGATTCTTGTTTTCTGCTGAAAGTCTTGTGCTCGAATCGACATTTTTGAATTCCCAACAAGACTGGTACATGATCACAACAATCATGTACCAGTGGGATGGGAATTGGAAAATTGGGCAATTTCAGTCACCAGATAATTTTCTCCTCAGTTCATCTGTAGTTTAAGTGAACAAATAACTCTGCAGATGATCATAAGCTGTAAAACTAGGATCTCACCAAAGAGATAAAACTTTAACGTTTTGCTGTAAGTGTTTTGCTCTACAGCTTTATTGAAATAAATTAGTCTCGATGTGAAAAAAATCAAAATACTCCCCATTTTTTACGAGTTAAACTGATTGAATGTCTCCATTTTGCACTATGTGAAGCGTCCATGTCTTATAAAGCCCACTGCACATCCAAAATAATGATGTGGCCCTAATGAATGTGTCGCCATGGAGCTCTTCCTCCCTCCTCGGTGTGAGCGAATGTACGTCCGTTCGCCCCGCGTTCTGCTTCCTCAGCTCCGCTCGCTCTCTCAGCGCTTTCGCGGTTTACTCACAGAGTAAAAAAATAAAACAACAAAAAAAAAAAAGATAATAATGTATTTGACTGAATGAACCCACGTGCAAGGGGAGTGGGGTTTGAATGTGTGTTTTTAAGTCTTACTTTTGCAGGAGTTTGTTTTGGGGAGGGCGCAGAGGGTCTCGGTGCTCTGTGGGTGGCGCTGTTTCTCAGTGGAGGGTCTTGTTTCTTTGTTAAGGTAGAGAACGCACATTTAAGAACTAGAACGTCAGGTTGCTGGTTGAAAACCCATCCACACGGCGTCGGGTCCCCAGTTTTGATCACACTGCAACATCACTGAACCTGACCAAGTGTTTTTGGTCGAGTTTCTCCTGTAAATATCTGTGTCCTTTTAAATGGGACGAAACTAACTTACAAGTAAACGTTCAACATGATATAGAAACTTGTTTTAAGTCATTAATTAATATTAATGAAAAAGTGTCAGCTGTAAGTGAAATAATCTGCCACTGGCAGGTTAATTTACTTATAACTAGTACTTTTTCAACAATATCAAGGAAATATTATTCTCATTTCTTGCTGAAAATTTACTTGTAAGTTAGTTTTGTCTTATTTCAAGTATACTAAGATATTTGTACTACAAACTGGATCAAAAATACTTCTGTTTCTGTAACAAATAAATAAAAAGATGCTCTTTTTTTGGTAAATTCGACATTGCAAAGCTCTGATGGGATCAACAGCCTGATGAAATCTTTCTCGTGTAACTAAACTGACCCGGTTGGACTCGGCGGAGTGTGTGTATGTGGATCCTTTTCTTTTTCTTGTCGTTGTTGCTTCCGGTCCTGGAAGCAACAATCGTCTTACCAGTGGGACGATTCGAACTGGAGGGAATCCCCATCCTGAGAAACCAGTCTGCTGTTCCTCACCGTTTTGTCGCTTGAGAATGTTTTTTTGTTTTTGTTTTTTTATCGGCTCCAGGATGTTCCCAGCTTGTCGTGTTCTCCTGGGATCACTCTTAAAAACCTAAGGGACGGCCGAGCGAACTGAGTTAATAATGACGCAGCATTAAAAGGGTGAACCTGTTCTTTAATTTCTTAGTAAAAGCCACCTTGGTTTGCCCCTAGAATGATGCGCCCTCTGTCCTTACCAGCGGACCACCCCACACCCACCCAGGTCCCCACGCTGCAAAAACTCTAAATCTTTGTTTCTGTCGCAAACATCTTAGTACAATTGAAATAAGACAAAACTAACTCACAAGTAACTTTTCAGCAAGACATAGGAGCTTGTTTTATGTCAATAAATCCTTAAAGTTGATGAAAATACTGATTCCACTGGCAGATTATTTCACATGTAACTTTATAAGTGAAAGAATCTGCCACTAAAACGAATCCTTTATAAAAATCTACGTTCAGGAGTTATTGACTTAAAACAAAACTATGTTTTGCTGAAAAGTTGCTTATAAGTTATTTCAAATGCACTTTCCAACGCTCTAGAAACCACAGCAAAACATCCTGGTGAGATGTAGAGTTTTTGCAGTGCAGGTCTCTGACATGCTGGCACTATGGGTCTCTATAGCCTCGTTATTTACTACTGAATCCTCCATTCTGTACAGGCGAGAAGAATACGATCGCATGGAACCTTGTTACTGTAACAATAACCTATACAGTATGTAATATTTAATTTTTCTGTTCTTACATCATACGTACCGCAGACAGACTTGCAAGGAAATGTTTTTTTTTGTTTTGTTTGGTTTTTTTTTACGTCTCCGTTGAGCACATGGCTAAGGATCTGTTTTTTTGTTGTTGTTTTTTTTTTTTCATGTGTGCGTACAATACAAGGTAATTTCCTCACTGTTTTTGTTTGGTTTTTACAGTTACTGTCTTTTTTTTCCCCCCTTATTTTTTGTCTTTACTCTAGAGAAGAAAAAAACAAACAACAAAGATATGAAATTAAGATAGAGAAGAATAGTGCTTATGTTTGTTAGTTGCAATAGCGTGGATCATTTCAGCGAGGGCTATCTGGTGTGGGAACGCTCAACAAGCTGCTCACGAGCCGTGTCTGGTTTACACCGAGCGCCGAGCAGCGATGAAGTCCTGATGTTTTACGACTGTACATTGTTGGTGAGGAACCGGGCTCTGGAGAACCGCCGCGCTCTTTGTACGCAACTCGTTGTGCGGCACTTCCGCTTTGAGTTTGAAAGGCGCCAAGAACAGTCCGGCTGTGTCCCAGTTTTTCCGACTGGACGGGCGAGGCGTCTCCAGAGCCCGAGTTTCACCTCTGAGAAATTAAAAAAAAAAGAAAAAAAAAAAGGGATTCTCTGTGTTGCCTTGTTAATATTAATTGTGGACACATAATTTTATAAACAACAGAGATGTGGAAATAAAGATTATTTATCTTGTTATTTATTCAGAGGTTGTGTTCTTTGTCATACATACATACATAAAATATATATATACATATATATTTTTTTTGGGCTGATTAATCACGATGAATTGATTGTTGAAGTAATCAACTAATTTAGTAATCGATTAATTGTTAACTGGAATATTCCAAAAATTGACCATTTGCTGAGAGAACAACACTCGCTTAAAATAATAATAAAAAATGTATAAATTTTGCATTTATTTAAGATTTTTTTTAAAAAGTTGGCTGTAAATATGTTACCCAGACATCCTCAGGTCTCTGGCTTATAGTTTGAGCTTCGCTCGGTTCAAATTCTGTAAATATAATATAAATCTCAAATTAAGCCCCTTTTCTTGTCTAATTATTAATCAGGTAATCAAAACAAAAAAAAACTTTACACTATTTAAATCAGGACAATGTCACAATCAGTTCCACTAAACTTTATGAAGGAGTAAAGAGGTTTTAGTAACACATTGGTCCATCACTTAAAATCTGAAGATGCATTCAGTAAAATATAGATTTGTTTGTAATGTGATAGTATATCATTTAAAGGTCAAGAATATTAAAAGGCAGTGCATGCTTGTTTTAGATTTAGGAGAATATGACCAGGTATGCCTCGCCTTCTGAGTCCTTATATTACTAAGCTGACGGTATCATTTTAAAGATGCGACACCTTGCATCGCTTTTCTACAACATCAAATTCCCTTTTGGATTAATAAAGTAGTTTTGAGTGAAAAGAAGGCTCATTTAAAACCCTGAAAACAGAAGGAACAAATGTGAGCCAGTTTTCCTCTCCTGATTCCAGTGCTATGATTAAAGTCTTTCTCCTTCACATCTGTTGGAAACATGGCGAACAGGTGTTTCTTCCCGTCTGGAATAAGCATGTCAACATATCGTTACGGCAGAACCTGGGCGTCAAACTACCAACTCCTGACAGCTGAACAATCTGCTTTTCCCTTGTCCTCACGGTGCTGCCTCTGTTATCTAAACAAATGAACATTTAGCATAACTAAGGTTTAAAACGTTTGTATTTATAGTTTTTGAAGTTATTCATGCAGATGAACGCACTCGCCCCGGAGCCGAGCAGCAAGTGCCACATCTTTCTGCTTTTGGTTTCTGTCTGAAAGCGTTTGAGACGATTCATTCTTCTCCTTACGCAGAACTATCAACACGCGCTGTGTGTGCTGCATCTGTTGGTTTTCTATGACTTGACTAGAAATATAATTTTAAAAATCTGCCTGATCTGGTTAGTGATATTGAACTGTTATTTTTGGATGCAGCTGTCCTCCAAGTAAAGAAAATAAGGAGTTATTCTCCACTTTTTTCACCTGATTTTTTAAATTTTTATTATTAATATGACGCCCGTCTGCCTGAAAAGTGAACTTGGATGACTCAAACAGTGAGCAGGTGCCCCATATTGCCGTTTCCATCCCTTCACAGGACCAACCTGAAAAATTAAAACATGCCAAAAGATGGAGAAGAAATCCAGAATGGTCCTCTGAAATAAAGTAGGTAGTAAATAATGAGAAATACAGTATTTTATTGAACTTTACATGATTTGTATAGGAGGGGGGGATTACTAAAAACCTTTAAAAATTCACTAAAGAGGCAACATTGGATAAAATTTTATTGGAGCTTCCATAATGCTATATTTCCTCATCAATTTTTCTTTTAAGTCATTTATTTACAAGTGAGCAATTTGATATTGTTTTTCTAACAGAAGCTCAGCCATGAGAGGTGATTTTAATATAAAACAATCATTAGTTACAGTGATTTAAAATTATACTTTGTATGTGAGAGAAAAGTAAAGAACGCTTGGACACATTTTCATGTTGCTTTGGCATGTTACAAAAACCCTGAAGCTCAGTACCGGTGTTCCTCCAGCAGAGGGAGATGTTTACCCACAGTCCATCCCTCTGTGATGCCACACAGCGATTGCTGCTCTCAGTGTGTTTATTATGAGCTCATTATTGTCCCAAAAAAGAAAAAGTGTGCTGATTAAGCTCTGTCCTGCAGTAACAATATAACCAGCAGGAGGCAGTTGAGCCATTTCTTGTCGCTTCAGGCTATTTGACATCTTAATAAGATCCAGTCACACAGTTATCTGACAACCAATTACCACATGCCTAATGCTTTGTCAGGATCCCACATGAGGGCGTGACACGCAGTCACATCCTCCCAGAGGAGAGAGGCTTCACAGAAAGCAGCGGGGCCCTCCGGGGGGCCCGCAGACGGAGCAGAAGCTCTCTGTGGAGTCGGGCTGGTATTTCCACGCCGAACCTCACAGGGACGCTGGATTTGGGACGGCAGCGGGGGACGCCGTCCCAGCAAAATGTACAGGCAGACTAATGATAGCAGCTGAGACAACTGGAGGACAGAGACGGACTCGTTATGAGGCCTGGACCTTTTCAGATTTAAACCTCAGTGGAAGTTTCTGTCTGATAGAGCAGTGCCTAATTGTGGAGTGGAAAAGGGAATTATATAAGGAAAAATCTGAAAAGTGCGGTGTGTGTTTGTTTTCAGCCCCCTCTACTCCGATAAAAAAAAAAAAAAGATTTACTCTAATTCTTCGAAGCTGAAGGGCCTCTAATCTTTTTTTCTCCCTCCATCAATTCTCCAGCAGGTTCAATTCAGAACTTTAACTACACCCCTGCAAAATGTGACTGTATGTATATATATATATATATATATATATAACTAAATCATTTTAATCCTAAATCTACAAGGAGTTTGAACATAACTACTCTTAAAATCTGAACTTGATATCATTTCCTCTCGACACTTATGCGCTACTTTTTGTTGGCGTGTCAATTTCACATTTTTCAGATTTTTATTAACAGAAACAACATTAAAATGAAAATTATGAGGTTATAGTCTATTTATTTGGGAGCAACATGGAGTTTAATGGCTAGGAGATGTGTTCAACCTAGCATGCGTCAGTCAGTTATTGCTACATTTTGAGCCATATGAACACATATTACACCCATCTGTAGGTAAAAAAGGAAAAAAGATAAACTATACATCCAATTATGCATAAATATTTACAGTGAGGACAAGACACTGAGTCGTGTTTTATATAATAATTCTTTATTTAGACATAGGAAAGAGTGCATTTACCTCAAAAAGGTGTGGGAATAACACAAATGTATCTGCTCCCATTCCCTATTCATATTTTTAAATGGTCGCCACTGTAATTAACGATTTATACGATAATTTTGTGTTGCATTTCATACCTGCTGATGTAAAGGATGACATATTAATGAACTGTAGTTTCCATTAATAAAATCTTTTTTTCCTTTTGTTGACTGGCCACCAAAACCGACTCCAACCCAGGGACCCACAGCCTTGTAGGTCCGGCCCTGTCTCCAACATTTTTTTTTTTTTTTTCTAAAACTGACTGCAGCTCTCTCTCTCTCTCTCTCTCTCTCTCTCATTCATCTCCTTTTTAGACAACTTTCCCTCCTCAAGCCGGACATCTCTGATAATGATCTGGCCACGCAGCATGCCTCTCTGGTCCCACGGGGCCCGACTCAGTATGCTCATACATGGCTGTGTTCCCAACAAACCAGTTCTGCTTGCAGCACACCAGGCTCAGAGCACCAGTGCCCAAACCACCTGGGGGGGACGAGACAGGAAGCGACTGTAGCTGGGTCGTTGTGCCGTGAGGACGGCCTCTCTCTGCCTGCTGTGCCGCGAGGCCGAGGCGGTTGCCAAGGAACTGAATGAACTTGCTATGAACTTTTAGCACGTCCTCGCCAGAGATGGGAACGTGGTCCTGTAAGCCACGGCTCGTGTCGGCCAATTGCTTTTGGTGTTAAAGACGAAGAATCGACTAATATAAATGGAGAGTTGTCGTTGGAGAGAAATGGTGGAGTTTTAACAGTTTTATTCAAAGAGCAATTGGCTGAAAGCAACGAGGTCCAGACTCGTTAGTAGTAAATCTCTTCACTAAGCAGAAGCAGGAGTACAAATTAAGCGCGAATAAAGGGTGTTGGTGTGTAGGGAGGTGTTAGCGGTGGAGGTTTTCTTGTTAGCGAAAAGTGAGAGGCTTTGGAGGTAAAGGACATCTCTGCTCTGATTGCAGCTTATTCCCTGTCATGCGACCATTAAACTCGTCTGGACAATGAATAAGTGTAGCTTTGGCTGCTGGGATCAACGCAATAACCACAAAAAGAGCTTAACTTTGTTTATGTCAGTCATTTTTATCCTGTTTAGTTTATTTCTTGATTTTAGAACCTATGTTTCTCTTATATTCCTAAAAAGCTACTACATACTCCTAAAGGGGCAGCATTATGCATTATGCCATTTTATAGCACAGCTTAGTAAGTATATGCCGTCAGTTGTTATAAAAATGCTGTATGTATCAAGTATCACTTAAAAGAAATTCGTCTTGGTAATTTAAGGCCTTGAAATTGGGCCTCTGTGTCTTTAAAATCTCCTGCTGTTTCTGGATCTCCACCATCACAACATGGCTCCTCTGCTAACCCTTTAACAGTGTTTTTACCAGCATTTCATTGCGATGTGACTCGTAAAATGAGCTCAGCTGATGCGCTGCGCCACCAGGTTTGCTAATTGTTGCTGGCTAGTCTGAGGGAGCCGAGTTTGTATTTTTCAGAGAACATGGCGTCCATGTTATCTCACTTAATGCAGGTGGGTTAGAAGTCAACAAATGGGATGCCGATCACGGATAGCGGCGCAGCAGATTCATCTAAAAGACGATTTGATCATAAATCACTGATGTGACCTGTCTGTTCGGGTCAAAGTCTCAACTCAAAATCAGTTCACTCATTTACTGACAGTAAGTTAAAAAGTGTTTGATTGAAATATGCTGGTCAAATAGTGGATTTTGTGAGATTTCATTGTACACAGCTTTCACTCAAAGTGATGATCAGAAACCAACACTTAAACTGGAAGTCTGGGGGAAAAAAAACAACATCCAGGAAACAGTTGGAAACGTTCCAGGTACTGTGGATGATACCAGGAAAAGCGGCGCATGCCCTTCGGAGCAGCAGCTTAATTAACATCCAATTAAAGTGTTCAGAGTCGGGGGCGGGGTATTCTCAGAATGGAGCATCTCTGAGCTTTTATTTTTTTTATTTAGAGGATGAGTCACGACAACAAAGGCCCCGCAGGGCTCATTCTGAGATCCACTCCGTCATCGTGGGGTCCATGCTCTGCTGGTTGAACCAGTGTAGGTCTGACAGAGGAGGGCGGGTATCATTTGTTTTGTCAGTGATCCACTGCTGCTGTCACACGGCTCAGACACGCTTGGGGAAGCGACGACACACACAGTAAGACAACAAGCACATGTACAGGACGTCGGATGGGAATCAACAAAGATTTCATTGTGCCACTGTGAGGAGCGATATTTATTTATGTTTATGTCTTTAGTTCTGCACAGTAGTTTATGTCTTATATACACGTCCATGAATCCGTATATTGTCTACACCAGAGGTTTGCAGCCCAAAGAGACATTTTTTGCTCTCGATCCAGCTGGTAAGCTGGTTCACAGCCACAAATGTCACATTATCTTTCGAAAAACGACAACTTATATATGTTTTTTATATAGGAAGTTTCTTATTGGTTTTGAAGAACTGAAATGTTACTTCAATCTTTAGGTTTTAAATAGAGAAAAACAAAACGTTTCAACAGGTAAAGGATACGTTTTCTTCAATGGGATGTTGATGTTTGTGGAAAATACTTTCTAATTTCTTCCCAAGACAAGAAAACAATCTAAAAATATACTGTTAGTATTTCTGGTGCATTTCTGTTCTAAAAATTCAATAAAAATCTCCCAAAATGTAAAATCTAAAGACTAGTTTAACAGTATGCTGGTCTGAAGCATTTAGGTGATTTCTTGCTGGAGGAAAAAACCCCAAAAACACCAGGTGATCGCTCAAACATTAAAATACGCATCCCAGACTCTACAGGTCTCAGTTGGCAGGTAAAAGGTCAAAACAGGACATTTGTTTTTTTTCAAGATGAAAGGCTTTTCTTTTTAAAGCAGTTTAAAACTAAAGCAGCTGCATTGTTTAAGTTTTCAAAGTAGCATCAGATGAAACCACAATCATGATGCACTGCGCTGTGAAAACAAGAGAAAGGAAACCTCATATGAACCGTCAGCCGCCATTGTGTTGACGGGAACGTTTCTGTAGATCAAAGTCATGTAGAGAAAAGATATGAGGCCATCTGGCTGACGGCTGGAGCTCGGTTGAAACCGGGTCATCGAAAAGGACAAAGCTCTTACACACCACGTTAAATCATGTATCAAAACTTTTGATAATTTTTGTCCTCCAGAGTAACCACATTTCACATATTGGTAGGTTTGCATTTGTACATTTTGTAGTTCTTTGACGCAGGGGTAAGTTATGAACGATTTATAACGTAGGTGCTTGTAATACTACAGCTCTAGGCAAATCTAACCCTAACCCTAACTTCATTTCATTTTGGTCAGAAGGGCTATGACACCATATAGCAACCTTGCTATGTGGTAGACTGTGGCTGCAATCCAGTAGCTCGTCATTGTGTGAATGTGTGCATGAAAGGAAATGACTGATTTCATGTAAAGCATCTGAAGCGCTATGTAAAAGTCTGATGTCATTTCATTTAATCAAAAATAAGGACAAAAAATGTTTCCTTTAATTGTTATGGTTTCTGAGGCCTAATTTAAGGGTGTCAGAGGCCAGAAGATTTATATAGTGTGAAATTTACATCATACCATCCCCGTTCACAAAATAGTGCGTCATACTAATTGTGTACAATTACGTGCTGCTTTATCGCATAAAATGCAGTGATTACTGGGGAAAAAACAAAACTAGGAGTTGAAGGCACTATATAACAAAATGATAGAAATGACAGTATTGAATGAGTTGTTGTCATAACGGAGCCTAATTACTGAGTCCAGCTGGCTCAGTAATTAGGCTTTGATTCCCCTGGTTCTGCAGAACTCATCAGAACTTCGTTGGGATCCTGGCTTTCGGGAAATGTCGTCGGGAGCTGGCCACTAGGGGCGCTGGTTGCCCTGAACCCCACGTCGTCCAGTGTTTAATGGAGGCGAGATATGAAAGACTGGACTTCGCGGCACGTGCGGTATTAAAGCTTATTATGAAATTCAGCGCACGTGCTTGGTTTAGACGGAAACCGAGCCGGACGCGAGTCCTTGGCGCTTCACAGCGGCGCTGCTCTTCGGGTGATTGCTCTGAGTGGGCGGATTTTAGGTGGATTCCTGTGCGGATAATAAAAGTTGTTGGAACCCGTTCGCTTGCCGACGCGCGACCAAAGCGGCCGGACTCAATCTGAAAGTGCCCGCGGGCCACCCCGCCCTCCCCGCAGGTGCCGTTCCGAACCTCTCCGCTCCGCTGCGGCGGCGCAGCAGCCAGGCGAGTCGCGCGCAGCGATCCCTCCGCCCGCTTCACTGATTCATGTAAACAGACTCCGGGGGTAAGGGGGCGCGTGGGCCGCCGCGTCCGTGTTTTCCGGAAGAGAGGGCGTGAAGCATGGGACGCAGCTCCTGTCGGGAGCCGATCCTGCCGCGCACCTAGAGCCCCGCAGCCCCGTCGGATCGTCCGCCGGCCCGGTCGGCTGCGAGGAGAGGCGCGGAGCGGAGCATCCTAACGGGACATCCCTCCGGATCCCCTCCGGTGGAGAGCTTCCAGGATCCCGTTAGGAGGGGGTGAGTGAAACTTTTTTTTTTTTTTAATTCCCGGTGCATTCGCGTTCTGCACCTTGCACACATTTCTGAGGGGGTAACGAATGTGATGCGGTCGGCTCCCACTCACCGCACACACCGGGAAGAGGCGGGATGCTCCGCAGTTTGTACCCGCTTTCTGCGCAGAGGAGCCCAGGAGGCTGCAGCGGAACAGCACGGTGTGGATCTGTGTCACGCACCTGGGATGCATGAAGGGATCCTGCCCCCTCATAGGGTAGCTGAATGTGTGCGTGCGTGTGTGTGTGTGTGCGCGCGCGCGGTTGGCAATAAAGGTACTGCTGAAACAATTCCTGGATGTAAAGCCCTGACGTGCATATTTACGTGTAATCTCTGTTGTGTGCGCTTACTGTAACAAAGTGTTTTTTGTTTTGTTTTCCTCTTTGAGAAATAACTGTAAGCCACAGCGGACGATGCATTTGCATCACACTGATGAGGCTGAAGCTTCATGTCCCTCTCAACTGGGGCTCATCTAACCGGTTCTGCAGGTTTGATATATTCATATGTTGGAAAGGGCTGGAGGGCGGCGCTCAGTCATTCTGCAAAATGACAGCAGAGCCAGCCTAAGGTATAAGCAAGATAAGCTGCTGCTGATGGGACCCATGTCAACAAGGTGTTTCCCCGAGAAAAAAAATAAACAATCCAGCCACAGACTAGTTTATTTATTTATTTAGCTTTTTTGCTTCAGCAGTTTAGAAATGGCAAATTGGAATGAGTTTGACATTCCTTTCGATTTAAAATGTGACCCATTTAACATTCCCAAAGAGCTGACGAGCATAGTTGAAATCATACAGAAGTCTGTGCTGATGGTTAGAGGATTTTATTTGCTGTATCTGTCCAAAAATTGTCGAAAATTAACTACAGAAATGATTTTGGTTTGTTTTTACATGCAACCGATTTATGTTCCTGACTAAAGTAAACTACTGTTTACTAGGCACAGAAAGATGCTTAATTTTTTTGCATGCCTGCAATAAGACATACTGAAGCAGAAGGTAATGCTGACAAAGCGATTCACCGGGGGGGGGGACTTTGAGTGGGCGGGGTGGGCTGAAGGAGGAGCAGAATTCATGCGAGAACTTCCACTGAGTGCATGACTGACATGTAATGCATAACGCGTCTGTTCTGCTCCTCAGACCAGCGGAACCAGCAGAATGTGACATGATGCCTGCTCTCGCACACAGAAAGTGTGACAACCTCCATCCCCCCCGAGGCCATGCATAAAATGAGTTCAGCTGAGCTGCTCAGAGGCCTTGTTGCAACATTGCCGATGCGTTTGTGGCTGTCGGGCTTTCAGCCGCTCGACTTCCCTCTTTTGGGCTCGTTAAATGCTTTGCCTTCAGTTTTTTTTTTTATGGGCGGCGAATGGCACGGACGGCACTGAGAGACGCGACGTGAAAATGAAAAGAAAAAAGGATTTCTGGATGGGATTCCATGAACTTTAGATGGCTTTTCCAACTGGAACAATTCGGCAGCAAGCAAAGCGGCTTTAACTTTGTCCCGCTGGCCTTGTGCACATTTGCAGAATGGTGCAATTTTGCAGAAAGAGAAGGCAAACAAACAAACAAACAAAAAAAGACAAGGGGAAGCTATTGCTGAAAGCTGGTTATGGTCTATTGATTTTCCTTCGTATTATTTCTGCTGTATGTGCTGAAGGCTGTGACATGGCATCGGCTCTCTTTACACAACTGAAGCCGTCTTGTAAAGAAGGAAGTGTCGACACCTTCGAGATCTTTCCGCCTCTTAAGCAAATCGGCTTCATAAACAGAAATCAGTCGCATCTCTTTTGATGTTTGCGCATCAAAGTCCTGAGCAGCACTGTGTGTTGTTTTCCCTTTCGTTCCAAAAAAGGATCTGCTATTCTTGGCATCTTCCATTCACACAGCACAATGCTGCCACCACCGTGTCTGACTGTGGAGATGGTGTGTTTAAAGTGATATTTAGATAAGCTGCTTTTTCACTTGACATCTGTACATGCAGGGCAGATGTTTCTCACCTGCACTATGTAAAGGTTAGCTCCGCCAACATGAGCCTGACGTGCAAGCGAGGGTTGGACTCCAGCCTAACGTCGCCCTGTGCTGGTTGGTGTCAACTGTAGCTTTACTCTGCATGGCAACACACTTTCATTTTTATTATTGTCACATGTCACCAAAAGATAAATCCTACAACTGCTCAAATCCGACTCTGCTCCATTGTTGTTAACATTTCTGCAATCAGGAAGTTGCTCTCGTGTCTTCTTTGGTTTTTCTGTCGTTTTCTTCGATGGTTCTTGGTGCAGCACCACCACAGGCGAGGGAGGGAATAGGATTTTTTTCAAAGGGTTTGGGCTTATTTGACAGAGCAGTGGAAGCAGAGGTAGGAAAACAACCTGCCATGTGCAGCTCAAGCGTTGCATTCCCAGAAACACAGGCCTGCTGTATCCAAAGCAAACATTTCTGTGTTTAAAGTCTCACTATCTTCAATCTTGCGTCCCTGACACCAAAGCGCAGCTGTACACTCGCTGTCGCCGCTCTTGTTATTGTTGCATCTCCTGCTGCCGTCTCTCCTCTGCGGAATCGGCCTGCAAGTTCCTGGAAGCTCTCAGCGTGTGTTTGTGCAGCTCGGACGTTATGGAATCGTTCTGCCGTCGCAGGGTTGAAAGACACGAGTTTGGAGAATAACAGAACGGAGAGGCTCCTCCATACGTACATTTTTCACGTTGCGCCTGGTTGTCTTTATGATTACCGCTGAGCTTTAGCCAGTTCAGAATGCTGCAGCGTCAGAAAGAATCAAAAATATTACCACTATGAGCGAGATCCAGGGATAAAGAGTCTGGTGGACAATTTCTGAGCTTTAATTTAGTAGATTTTAACAATATTAGTCAAATTCACCTTCCTTATTTAAGCACTATGAGAATTAGGAACAGCATTCAAACATTTTCTTTCTAATTTTACTGTGAGCAGACAGAAAGTATTCAGAAATGCAGCAAATACTGTAAAACAAAAAAGGTTTTGCTAATTTAAAATGCATTAATTTTAACTATGATTAGCATCCAATATTAGCGATTGCTATCTGTAAAAAGCATTCTTCTTTAGGGCTGCAGACAAAGATAATTTTAGTAATCAGTATTACTAAAAACACAAACACCAGATGAAGAAGCTTCTTCAACAGTATTTGCTGTGGAGCCACTGGAGTTTAAAAATCAAGAAAATGATGGACAACCCTGAGTTTCCTCTTAACGAAGCAGTTATACAACTATAATTTTCGCTGTAGTACTACAGGAGAAGCCGTGAAGATCTACAATGACAAGTTGGAGAAAATTGTGCAATATAAATTGCAAAAATGTTCAATTTAATTGGAGTAATTTTTTAACTGAACTGCAAAGCAGAAATTGCACTCTTGCATCTCTTTGTATTTGTTCTCCATAAACTCTACAGATGACACATTGCCTGCAGTTGCTCTCTGTGTAAAATAATTTGTTTTATGAGGGTGTGTGTGTGAAAACGAGGCAGCTCGAGTTACAAAAAGCGTGCAGCAGCCATCTTCAGCAGTCCGTTTATGTTCCATGCAAACAAGTCGTACTCCGCCGCTTTGTTTCCACTGAGGGTCACGTGTTGGATCAAGCTGGAGCTTTTCGCCTCTTCTGTCAACAACGACCTGTTACCCGTCACCAACATCCTTCCTGTTTGACTATACATTTTCATGTTGCACTCCAATAAAGAAATACATATAAATATAGACAATATTTAGGTCTTGGTCTACACGTTGCAATTGTTGTCTCTGATTAGTTTTGCCTAATTAGTCTGCCTGTCTGGGAGTTTTATCCAGAAAAAACAACGATAATGACTTCCTTTTATGAATTAAACTGCTTTTAAGTAGCACATTGTCACATAAAGTTGATAAAACGCTGGACAATGTTGTCTCGGTATTATGTCAATTGGCGCATTATTTGACGCGGACAGTAATGTGACAGTCTTCGTTTTCCCACATCCACACGTGAACACAAATGCAGACTTTTCTCATGTCTCCACTTTGGTGGGAGTTTTAAGGAATAAGCAGTTTTAGTCACGCCATCTTAACCAGGCCTCCTCAACTCCCTCATGGTTTCATTTCAGCAACCTGAATTTAATCCGACGAATTGAAGGCGAGAACAAAAACACGTTAAGCAATACACCTGGTTTACCTGCACTGTAAGCATTTTTGACAACTCCTGCACGTGGTTGCAGGAATAGATTTGCTGTTGACATTTGTCTTTATTTATCTCCGTTTCTGTTCTCCAGGTGCATTCCTAAATTTGGGAATCTGCCCTTTAAATAGAGCCTCAGATTGTTTCTTGGCGATTCAGTGGCAGAAAACATGCAGTGAGCTCCAACATGGGGCAGCATTCATTTATGATTGATATCAGATTAGCCACTTTTATTTGATATTTATTGGTGCCTTATTTCTAAATTGCACAAGTTTAAATGAAAGTTGAACAAATATTAACTACAAGAGGGGAAAAAAATCTTAACAGAACCCTGATTTTTGGTGCAATTAATGTGCACCTTTCATATTTCCACACCTTCTTGATGAAAATGTAGTTTTTAATGTCAGCTTGGCTTTAAGAGCACCGCTCCAAGCTTCAGTTTATTGGGGTGGGAAGATGTCGCCGGAGAGAGCGGATCCACGCGTAAATACATTTCCAGGTTCTCGTCTTTCCACTCCTTGTGAGGCGCACTTACGCTTCATTTTAGCCTTGATTATTCAAAACACAACCAGCAAGGATTTAGGGACTTCTCAGATCTCTCACTTAAACCTCATCAAGTGCACGCAAGCAACCACACACACACACACACACACATACGCACACACACACTTCTCCTCACTTTTCATTAGCATGTGTATTGGAGGTACCTTCTTGCATGATGTATCAGCTGCACCAGTTATTTATTATCATCAGCACAGGTTTAATTATATAATAATTAAACCTAATAAGATAATAAGAATATCTAAACGCTGCAGCTTGTGAGCAGTAATGAGAAAAACCAAAAACTGAGAACCTGCATGTTTGTTCACCGAGTCTCTAGTTTAACTTTAGTTCAGAATATTAAATTATTTACTTGAATCTAGCTCTTATTTCTGGCTGTACGGTTACTTGTAAGTCAGTTTTGTCTTATTTCAAATGTGCAAAACGAGACCTTAAGTACCTGACAGTTTTTTCAGTGAAGCTACTCTGACCAGCTTTCCTACCTCTGCAGCATGATGCTGCCACCACCATGCCTTACCATGGGGCTGATATTATTGACCGTGATGTGCAGTGTTCAAAGGTTTTTGCATCCATGCCATAGAAGTTAGATTTTATATGTCTTTCTTTCAGCAAAAAGCTTTTCTCGTCCACTGGGCCACTGTCTTAACAACTACGATGTTAAGACACTGAAACGGTGGAAGGAGAAGTAACAGAATGTGACCCAGTCCACAGGAAACGAGGAGCACTTCTTGAATGTCTGATTCTCCTCCGGGAGCTCCAGATGCTGTGCAGTCAGATATTTGCAGACATCTGCTGTTATTGGATAACAGCAGAACTGACTGAAGTGTGCTGTCCAAACCATCTCCCTCCTCAGACACAAGCTTCTCCTCTGTTCGCTACATGTCACAGCTTTTCTCCCCCCATGGGGCATATTGTTCCACTCAAACTCTGCCTTCTCTCCACTTTTGCACAATCTTTCCGCCCTTAAACAGGATTTCATGTTCTTCCAAAAAGGAGGATGATGTGCAGATTTAAGCCTGCACACAAACAGTGGAGGAGAGTGCTATCGACTTGCTTTGACCTTGGGAAACTCTTTGCTTTTTTTAGATAAGGGAAGCAAAAATGATTAGTCACATATCTGCACAAAGGAAGTCGTTTTTTGTTTTTTGTTTTTTATTTTTCAAAAATAGACCAGCACTGACTCGAAACAACACAATATGTGTTCTGAAGATAAACGGAACTGTTTCACACCTGGAGTTGGTTTATTTATTCAAGTTCTGCATTACTGCACATTGTGGAGGGTTTTTCCTTTTTGGTTGCTGCATAGACTTGTCAGTTCTGCATCATTTTATTAGCTTAAATACCTTTATTTATTTATTATTTTTTAAGATTTACAGCTCCTGTTGTCCCATCAGGGTGAGTATTAATAATCCTCCACATCCGGGTTGGTGTTTATAATTTAAAGTAAAATAGCTGATCGCTGAGAGAAATGATTAAAAATTCGTTCACACACTCTTTTTTTCCTTCGGGGTGAGTCTAAGTAAGTACACTGCTCCATTTTCTTCATGTACCATCATGTTTAGGTCTGAACCTGCGGTGTCAGCGAAAAGTTTTCACACACTCTTCATCGCTATCGGTGTAATTAATTAGTAATATTGACCTTTTAATCAAACACGTGTGATTTTTTTATTTATTTATTTTTTATCTGGAGTGGAATTACTTATCAAACTCTGATTTTACTTACAAAAATTGGGTTTGTTGTAGATTTGATCTCACTTTACAAAAGGTCAAAATTTTTCATACAATTTCAGCTACATGCACGTGCCTACACTAATTTTTGATTTAATGTTCCTCCAAAGTTAGGCTTGTAGACGGACCAGGGATCGCTTTTTTTTTGTCCTGTGTCAGAGTTTGCTCCCCAAATAGACCAGACGTTTTAGGCAAAAGAACGAGTTTGATGAAAGCGAACTAAACGGGGCTGGTGTGAACGAACCCAAAGCAGACTGAGGGACATTTGATCGAGTTTTAAAGAGAACAGATTGAAGATTCATGGGAAAACTAGCAACAAATTCAAACTTGTACATCCAGCTTGTGTGTGTTTTTTTTTTTTTATTATTATTTTTGAATTCATTAAAGGTGGCTGCTGTATATCTGTTCCACCCTGACAAAAAGGGCGTATTAAAAATCCTCAGACTGAAGGACCAGAATGATGATGTCAACTTTCGCTCTGCACTGTATCCAGTCCAGTAAATAAGGCAGCAGTCTGGATGTCAGCAGTAAATGCTAATGTGTAGAATATCTCTGCCTCCGTGCACTAGAGCTGTCGGTGGCTCCCTGCTGATTGACTGCCATTACTTAACAGAGAAATTGTTCCTGGGCGAGAATTCAGCCCTCATCGTTCCGATGACGAGGTTTATTTATTTAATCTTATCACAATGGGTTTTGCCAGCTGAGAGGAAGGATCTTGGAGCTCTGCACTCTCTGCTCCCTCTTCAGCTTCTCTCTGCATGGCTCGCGGTGCCGTTTCTGCAGCCGTGTCCTTGCAGTACCTCCATTATAAATACCCTTCAGTGTGGATGAGCTTGCTGGGCTTTTTCTATTGAATCGCTGAAGGAGTGGAAAGCTGAATATGACCGGGAGCCTGCCGACACCAGTGCTCTCCTTTTTCAGACGGAAACCTTTTTCGGAGGAGCGAGGCATTCTTTAGATCCGTTCCAATTCTGGAGCCTCGACCTTCGTCAACATTTCTTTTTGCAGCTTTTACAGAAGTAGGGAGTAAGAGTTTTTTTTTTTTTTTTTTTTAAAGTGGTGTTTCACATCTCCGTAAAATGAAGAAAAAGCCTTGCAGCTCAATCTGCTTACGTTCCCCACATTTCTTGATTAAAAAGCTGGCCTTCATCCTTCAGAGCGAAAATAACCAGAATGACTCGACTGGAAATACTGAGAATACTTTGCAAAACATCTGTCATTAATCCTTTGAAGGGGAGCAAATGTTGTGCCCTAGATTATAAGTGGGGAGGAAAATATAAGGGTAAGTCCATGAAATGCATGTTTTTTTGTAGGTCAAAATCGTAGATCAACGATACATAGAGAACACGTGTTCACACATCGCAGTTCCATCCGATTCACATTTCCCTTCACTGCTTCATCTGGGATTTGTTCCAGTGAACAAAAAGAAGAGTTGTAAACAATGATATCGATTTACTTATTTTTTTCCTGCGCTGTTCTGGAATTGTAGTCTGACTACGATTGGCAGCAGAGCAAGCTTTATCGATTCAAAAGTTCATCTTGGATGCTAATTGTTGCGTCTCATTTGTCCTTCAGATGTCTTACAAACTTCCAGACACTTTGTTCTCTGTACGTTTGCTACACTGTGTTAATCTGTACTCTTGGATTAGTGTTGGCTTCAGTGAGCATTTTTTAAGTTTGGCCTAAGTGACAACAAAACTATTCAGAAGAGGTTATTGGACTAAAATCAGGTGAAATTTGGTTTTGAAGTTTAGTAGAAGTCAACATTTAGTTCAGATGACTAAATAAATGGTGCAGCGCTCAAATATCTTATCTCTCTCTCTTCCTTGGCACCTCCTACTGTACAGGTCCACAAATCCAGTCATTTATCTTACTTAATATTTGAACCATTGTGATTTCTGCTAAGTTTTTGACACTTTCTTTTACTCTATTAAAGGAATCTTGTTGGGTTTTTAATGCTGCACTCCAGCTTTGCTTTGGAGGAAGCCGTGGATTATGGCTAGGTTGCATCCATCACTGACCTTCCTGTCTTCATCAGGGCATTCTGTGACCTAGATGCCGAAATCACTTGCTGGATTAAACCAAAACAAAAAAATAACAAATTGTAGAAAACCTGACGACGAGGCGGAAGGGCTGAACGAAAGAGAAAAACTGGATTTATAGTCTCTGAACTCACTGGAGCGCTTTTTGGAGCTGCTTACTCTCCTTCAGGATAAACTCGGAAAAAAAAAAAACATCAACAATTTGTTCTCAATTTAATGAGCATGTGGAAGTTGACTCAAGCCTTTCTGCTTCATGCGGCAGCAGTGGAAGCACAGGATCAGGGGAAAAACAAGCACAGCTTTCTTTAGAGATTGCCATTATTTACATGAGTCATCTAAGGACCAGTGGGCTAAACATTCCTCTCTCTGATACCAGCAGTCGGCCCACAGCGATGCCTCTCTACTCCTTTGTCTGCGACCTTTTCCTCAAACAAAGAGCCCTGCTACATATCCAATTTATCTTTTTTCCCCCCCAAGAGCGTCTTCAGGTTTTTCAAACCGCCAGAGTTGCATTCAGAACCTGTTTTACAGAGATAAGGATTAAAACAATTTGCCTTGTTGTCCTAAATTCAGCGAGAAAGACTGATTTGTTTGGGGTTTACTGAGGAGAAGTTGAGCTCGTTTTTAGTTGTCAAGGAGTAGCAATAACTACTTCTGCCGAACAACTGGAACCGAATCAATCCAGTAGATCAAAAAGCCACATCGATCACGCTGCTAATTAGGTTAATTAAAACATTGTTTATAGTCAGAAGCTGCTGTGCAGTGATGATATTAAGATCTCACAGCAGTTGTTGAATGAAAGTCGGCCTTACAGCATGAGTTACAGCAGAAGAAACGGCTGAAATGGCATTAAAGATTGCCCCCTTTACCCTGGAAAATAAAATTTCTGTAGAGCCACAAAACATTTATCAAGCTTTATGAATGCCTGTTGTGTACACTTTGGTTGTTTTTATGGTTAAATTCACTTAAACTTTAATCTACTTTTAGGCCCAGAGCATCAGGGTTTTACTGTTTTGAATTGAGCATTTCAGGGAAGCAGCGATATTAAAAATTCAAACAGATATCGATGTACAATATCGGTTGTTGTTAATATTACCCTGATTTTACTTATCAGACCAAACCAATTTACAATTTTTTTTCTGACTAATTTAACAGTTGGATAGCAAATGGTGCTTAATATATTTTTGACTGTATAATTTGAATTAGGTGAAGCTTAAACAGGCACTAGAGAAGTTCAGGACTTTTACAGACAAGATATTTTTCATCTTAAAAGCAAAATGTGTATTTTTTTGTGCAGCCTGGATTAACTGCTCTGAATGTTGTTTGTTCTTTCAGCAAACAATTACTAAATTAGTTGGCGATTATTTCAATAATCGATTAATCACAATTAATCGTTTCAGCCCTATATAAAGAGGAAATGTCTTTCAGAACAGTGTACAGGTTTAGTCACTGCAGCACTTCTGATCATTTCAGAATGAAATGTTTATGCCAGATCATTAACACATATCACTATTATTCCTATGCCAACCTTTCTACACCTTTAAAACTGGTCTACAAATTTTACCCTGTATGCATACCGATTCTGTTCTGGTCGTGCTCAGGTTGTTTTTTTTTTTTCTTCCTCCTGGATTAAAAGATAGCGAGAGCTGAATCGGTTCGCTGGCTACACAGTCATGGCTCCCCGGGCACTTTATCAGTTGGTTAGACGGCAGAAACATTCAGCCAGCAGCAGCCGCCGTGCATCAGGACTTTCCTAGTAGCCCGCAGGTTTGTGCAAGTGATGAGAAGGCATGGAGATCAATTGGATGTTCTTCCTCTCTGAAGGATTTAGAGTATTACTCCCAAGGGGAGAGATAAATGGCTTCTCATTTTCCGCAGCAGCAGATTAATCCTCTGCAGGTTCACAGCGGAGCAGCCAAGGTATTTACATTCAGGTGTCTCAGGCTCCTGTGGGAGAATTTTAATGGTAAAATAAAGATGAAAAATATTATGTTTCTCTGAATTAAAAAAAAAAAAAAATGCAGTTCCCCACACACACACACACACACCAGCACTAGGTGGTTCTATAAATAGATGGCCGACTCCACAACCAAGGCGTACCACGGTTAAAAATCGAGCGACTCTTTGGTTTTCGTGTCAGGATGTGGAGACGAAGCGAAGCAGATCCCTCTGGGTCGGAAAGGAAGCTCGTCAGAAGACATTTCTTAGACTCGAGGGAGGTCAGCCATGCCGGACACTTCAGGCTCATTGTCAGCGCTAGCAGAGGAGAAATAATTGGCTCATCCAACTTGCCAGTTTGTACTCGTACATCCTGTGTAATCCCAGGCTTATTATCGCCTGAGGCAGCCAGGCTCAGAGAGGGTGGCCCTGGATTTGGTTGGGATTGTTGTCCCAGACTATTTCCGCTTCAGTCAGATTGGTTGCAGCTCATGGACTTGGTGCGCGTTGTCTCGCCAGGGGAGCAGCAATGGCTGCTTTTGTCCAACGTATCCGTTGGATCGGATGCACAAACCTCATGTTGGACAGGTTCAAAGATCCATCTGTGTTTCATAGTGTTAGCAGCTAATCCTGCTGATTGAATTAAAGTGTTCAGGGGATTATTGTGTGACAGGTTAACTCAATAGAAAGTGTCTTATATTTGTTTTTTTTTTAAGTAGTACTGACTCAGCAATGCTGTCATCAAGACTGAATCACCCCCACGGCTTCCTAAAATGATATGCAATTTCTCTCTTTTGCCTCCTAGCAATACAATTTTTATTTACTTTATGTAATATCAAAGCACTCTACAACACAAGTGAGTTCTGCATTTAATTAAAGGGACATTATTATGTTTTCCAGTCTCATAATATTTTATTTCCAATGAAGTAACTTTTACAAAATGCTGTATATATCAAATATGACTTAAAAGAAATTTGATTTTGCAGTTTATTGCCTTGAAATTGGACCTCTGTCTCTTTAAGAAGCTCCTGCTGTTTTTGACACTCTGCCATCACAACATTCCTCTGTCAAGCGTTGCATGATGTTATCATCGTCTGGGCTTTCCCTCAGTGTTTAAAGTGAAAGTAGTCGTTCTGTATGTAAAACTCAGACTTTGAAGGCAGCAGTAAATACTATCTGATGCATTGCGTCTCTCATTATTGTGGCATTTGGCAAATAAAAATGATTTTGGTAATTTAACAGAGCTAGTGATCAGACCAAACATAGCAAGTGATGTTTGGGCTGCTGTTCTGGTGAGCCGCTCCGGATCCTGGCGTGTCATTTCGCTTCTGTTGTTGCCACTAAAAATAAATTGGCTTTGACACAATATAAACAATTGCATTCCAAAGACGACAGGAGAGCGAGTTGTTGCTCAGAGTGTGATGGATTATGGGTTCTTTGACTTAAGCTGCTGCACACTGCTGCTCCATATGGATGAGGCTTGTCCAGACAACAGTGATGTAGCATAATTGCAACCAACCAGGAGAAACGCTGGGAAATCCTCATCCTCGTCTTGGGTATTTCTTTTGAAATCCCAGAAAAAATAAGAATTTATACAAATATTTGTGTGTGTGTGTGTGTATGCAAAGGAGCGGCGCAAATCCTCACTTTCGTCTTGCTGCATCATCCATCAAGAGCAGCCAGTGAACGTTCCCACTGGCTCGTCCGCTCCTTGTATTCTAGCACTTTGTTTTCCCCATGAATACTTAATGTGACCTATCCTTCACTTGAGTGAGATGAAATGTGACAGGACCCCGTCAACCTGAGGGAGCGCGGAGGACGTAGCTCCAGGGAGGGAAACCTCTTCAATCTAGGAGCCAATTTCTGCATGACAACAAGCAAAAGACAACATTTGATGGCTGCTGAATGTGGCCTTTGCTGAATATTGCACCACCTTGGAAAAAAAATGTTCACACTTCAGTATAGATTAGGGATTTCATGCGATGCCCCTAAAGCACAGTAGACTTTTACATTTTTGGCATTTCACAGTGTGCTGTTCAGTCTGGCAGCTAGAAATGGAAAAAGCATGGCACAGCTGCAAACTTGTTGAGTCATGGTTGTACACCTCAACTGACAGGACGGACCTTTACACAGCGGTGGCAATTGGAAAGTAATTGGTAAACCAATCAGAAGTCATCAAATGTGTTATGACTCTTTTTTACTAGCTCCTCTCGACTTGGCTCAACGGTACTTTCCTGTTATAACTGAGCAGCTGCTGTCTGGTTCTAGTCAAGTTGGGTGTCTCCCTTGGCAGTCTGTTTTAGAAGTTGTGAGCCCGCAAAAGCTGTGGTCCACGCTCCCATGATGTCGTTTTGCGGATGTACCCCATTTTGCTTCCAGTTTCTCCAAAATCCATGTGCCGGTCAAAGAATGCAGTCTGCTGCCAATCAAATCGCTTGTGTGGCAAAACAGCCCTACTGCTCAGACAGGCAGAGATGCACTGAGATGTAACGGTCCAAACATGTTCATACTTTAGAATGAATATGTTCTAAAATATAGAACATATATTTAGAATTAGAATTTCCTTTCTGAAGGAAATTCTGTGGCATTGCCACATAATGTCATGTTAATAAATGCTCTCCATTCAGTCTGGATATTTCAAATAATCATGCATTACTACCCTTTGTACCTGTTACCTTCCACTGCACAATGACGTCTCACTTCGTGTTTTTCTCTGAAAATACACTGAGCTTTGTGATTGGAATATGACAAAATGAGAAAAAGTGGTTATGAAAGTCTCTGCAAGGAACCAGTGTGTCTGCAACAGCCTGCAACAGCAGTGTGTTGACTTCATTGTTGACTTCAATGAAATCTTATTCCCTGATTATGCTTCGATGTAGCTGAATGAATACCTCTAGCACTCAGCTAACACCGGGAATATTGGATGCTGAGTAATAAACGTCTGTAGTCATAAAGTCGATGAAAATGATGCGTCGTACCTGCGGGTTTGTGATGTTTCTGTCAGTAACTGATGGATCTATGAGTGTGCTGTGGTTTGGCAATTTGGTGAATATTCCCATAAACTTAATCTGATGTTATTGCTCTTTAATTAAATGTCTGGTTATTGCCGAAATTCGTTTCCTGATCACCTTTTTAGCCCCTTTTTTCTTATGTCCTTTGAATACTACATGTATCAGGGTATGTTTGTTGTTAAAGTCCGACACAGTGACTTTCCAGGCATAAATATTGAAGCCAGTGCAAACGGGGCACCAGGGAGTAACGCGTACAGCATTCAGGCTCCCTGGTGTGTGCAAGCATCTTCGCATGGGAGGGACTGTAAATGTTTATCGTTTAGCTCGATCTCCAAAGCCCCAAAAGCCGATCAAAGTTCAGCGATTGAGAGGGCACTTTCAACTTCAAGGGAAAATGTTTTGCATTTAATTTCTCTTGCTTGACTGCAATTTACTGGACTTTGAGTGCGGATGAATTCATGATTCTCACTGGGATGTAGTGACCTATGAAGCACAGAGAAACATATTTTCAGTGCCTGTCTGTCTAAACTGCCGTCTTTAAAACAAACTTTGTAGCTTTATGTCACCTGACTCACTTTATTGCATAGTAATCTCTTCGGTTGTAAAACCTGCAGGAAGCAAATCTCACTATATTTGTCTGACTGTCCTTGTGTCCTTTAATGATTAGTTGTTATGTCCGCTGTTGCACTAGTTGCTATTGGAAATGATATGTGTAAGAAAACAGTTCACCAGCAAAACAACTTATAAAGCCGTTTTTCCAGATGGACTGATGCACTTTTGTGGAGCATCGTTACCCTGCTCATCAGAATACACCAATGAACTGAACATAGAAGTTGGTAGAGAGCTAAAAGAGCCTTTCTCAAACTCAGGGAATGCTCACTAACATCGAGTCAATCGAGCTCCAACCTGAACAAAGGTAGAATTTGGTCGTTTTTACCTTTGCAAGGACAAACATGGGGTTGTCCGACAATCGAAGCATCACGTAAGTGTCCCATTTACACAAATATTGCCTAGAGGTCTGGCTGGCCGGTCTTCCCTTTTGTACCAAGCGACAGATCGCAACTGAACAGAGCAGAACAGAACATTGACCGGTTTCAGTGGCTATTTTGTTGTACAATCTCAATCCTGATGTCGGCTATGACTGCTTGCACGACGTTATTCATTTAATTGCAATTATTCTGATCTGCGCTCTTTTCATAGACAATAAATTCTGAAAATAACTTGCTCGATATCGAAAGTTTCAGTTGTTACGGATAAATGG
This sequence comes from Poeciliopsis retropinna, assembly GCA_010277075.1. Lineage (NCBI taxonomy): Eukaryota > Metazoa > Chordata > Actinopteri > Cyprinodontiformes > Poeciliidae > Poeciliopsis > Poeciliopsis retropinna. The sequence continues at coordinate 382,596 of VMRM01000024.1, forward strand.
GCAAGTATACTGACTCGCAGGACATTTAAAGAATGAAAATAAGCAAAAAAAAAATCCAAGCAGACATTTAAAATTTTGTTCTATTTAACTAATTCTTGAACGCCGTAAGGACTGGCTGATTTTTCTGATGAGTAGAAAACCTCAGGAAAAAAGGAGGGTGTACTTTCTATTTCCCACAACTGATTTATTTGCTGTAGTTAAGCATTTCAAACCATAATTTGGACCAGGATGGCTGGATTTGATGTCAGCACATAGCCAAAGGATGATTGAAAGCAGGTTAGGGGTAAAAGTGGCTCACAAATGGAAACCAAATCAATTTATCTCTCCTCACGGCTACCGGCCATTCATCCCTCTTACTGTAATTGTCTCTGCTGTTTGCTACATGCTGTATGCCAATAGGAACATTGTCAAGAGCCCTAGAAGAAGGAATAGAGTGAATATGCTCTCTGTAAACCAACAAATGTTGTTGGCTCAACTCCAGTGCCATAAACTATGGCGATTGGCGTTGAACTGATGCAAAAGGTTGAGTTTAATAACCTCATATTAAAACAAAATAAACAAACAGAAGTTGCTTCTTCAGTTTTTTTTTTTTAATCAAATCTAGAAAGTCACTGCAGTAAACGACCAAACTCTCATACTTTTAAAGAGCCTCGGTGAAGCGTTGGGACAGAGCGAACATCACAGCCGGTCCATTTCAACTGAAAAACAATTATCTGACAAGGTGGATTGTCAGATATACAAAGGTCCCATGTGAGATGAAATATTAGTCCTGATGGGGAAAAAAATTAAATAAAAACCCGGCACAATGCGCTTGTGTAAACCAATAGAAAGTCTCAGTGCAGCTAAAATTATTAATAACCAGAGCAGGACTTCTCGTCCGCCTCTCACCGCCGCCAGGATATCGCTCCCACATGCAACTCGCTGAACGGAGAGAGAGAGAGAGAGAGAGAGTGTATCACCAGTTGGGAGGAGAATTAGCAAAATATGACAGTTCCTCTTTGTTGTCGTTCAAATGAGTCAGGACGCAGACAATGCACTTCCCCCTCGCTGCAGGTGGTTAAAAGGACTCTTCCTACTCTTCCAATACATATCATTTAAATAACAGCCATTCGGACGTTGATGTGCGCATGCGCCGCAGGGCGATCGAGGCCTTGACGAGCTCCCTTGACATCCCTTTCAAGTCATTAAACTTGTCTGAGTAATGGATGAGAGCTGCCATTTTGTCACATGAGCCAACAGAGTCGCTGTCAGGTTACATCACTGATGTCATTAAATGGTTTTACTTCCCACCATGTGGCGCTTCCTATTGTGATGGCGGACGGCTCAAGGATTTGTTTATCTACAGAAAGCCCAGAGCTGTAGCGACGGGGACTGTGGTTGAAGGCCAGACCTTTTGACCCAATGCGGTTTTTGTTGCCATCTTCTGGCAACGGGAAAATGAAGCACTGTTTTGTTTTTTCTTATTGCTGAAATCGGACTTCCTCTGCTTTTATCACACAATATTGTGATAAAACTTTTAAGTTCATGTCGCCAGCGAGTGTAGAAAAGACAGTCAGGTGGATGAAGAACTGTAATCCTCCTTGAGATCCACATCACTGCTGCGTGTGACTGCACCTTTCTGACACACTTCAGGAATAGCATGCTGCAACATGGCCCACTTCCTGAACACCTCCAAGGTGACCTTGCATTCAGCCTCCCGGTCTCACTTTTGGGTTTCTTTTCTAGAAGCTTAACGTCGGTAAGTGGAGACTTATGTCCTCCAAAATCTGAGGCAGGTGTTGGAGAGAGTTTTACTACTTTTTTCTCCCTCTGACATCCTTTTCTTTATACATGAAAGGCGAGAACCCACTTACCAAATGTTTGGTTATTCACCTAAACTTAATACACCTCCATGTCAGTGTGGCACTGTGTATTTCACAGGAATACAGTGGGTCGTGACCAAAGGCATAACGTGTAATTAACTCTTAAATGAAAGCGGTTGCTTTTATTATTTCTGACATTTGTTTGAATTAATGAGGACATGTCTACAGTAGGAAACTTGACCCACCAGGCCACCCACATACACAAGAAGATGACATTTCCTATTTGCATCAGACCGCTTAATTAAACTCCAGCCTCTGGTAAAGCTTCGATCAGCTTTACTTTTTGAGCTTTAGTTGTGTGAAGAGTTTTTAGAAGAGCATTTTAAATGAATCTGTAATTTTCTAAAATTACAGATTTGTTTTTGAGTTTTGAGTCATTCCTTCAGGTGCAGATCTCTTGCACTTACTCTTATACTAACAGCATATTTTATCGAATCAATCTTTTCTCTCGCTTTTTCTATTAACTGAAAAAAAAAGACAAATGAAAGACAATATTTTTAAAAAGTGGCTTTTATTCCCATCATCCCTCCTGTGGGTACTAATACCATGCTATGGGAGTTTTTCTTTAAATACGAGAATAAAGTTATAATATTAACAGAATAAATATATAATTGTACCAGAAGCAGAAAGCTTGGATAGAGTTATTGATCTGGCACAAGCAGCTCAGTCTGTGTGGTTCCCGCAGTTTCAAAGTCTTTTTTTCCTCAAAACTTTCTATAAATCTCAAAATTTTGGAGTCTTTTCTAACTAATTTTTGACTTTTAAAATCCTTGTGAAAAATGTATTACTCGTGTTTTGTCTTTTTTTTTTGTAAAAACATATTTTTTTAATCTACAGTTAATTAACAACATCAACATCATACAATACACTACTGTATGATGTTGATGTCCTAGAAGATTTAGTATTTTCTTTTCTGTAAAACTTGTAAAAAGTCATTCCTCATTTTACATTTTTTTTTGTTTTTATAAATTTACAACGTTAATCTCTTTCACTATTGTCATTATTTGGACTCTAGAGTTGAAATAATGACACTAGAGTCAATGTGCAAAAAATATTTTTTGTAACATTATGACTTTACTCTTGAAATAAACGAATAAATAAAGTTGTGACCTTCTCCTAATGTTCCGTTGTAAAGTTGACCTGAATTCAAAGTTCAAATAAATAAAAATTGTAAAACAAGCTTATCAAAAAAAGATGGCGGCCTGGGGCGTACCAACATCACTCTAAACTATGGCTTGGATTTGTATAAAAAATAATCCAGATTTTCCAACATTTAAAACGAAACATTAGATTTATCAATCGAATCAACTTATCGCCCAGCTCAAACTCTCACCGTGTTTCATTTCCTGTTTGCTTCCAGTTCAGCTGAGGACTGCAGGCTGGCCCAGGTCACATTGATGCTGCTGGGTGCTCCTTGGTACTCCCGCGCCACGATCACCCCACTCTGGACACCATGGCGATGAGCAGCGACCCGGGCTGCGAGAGGCTGGAGCCCAACTCCCCCAAACAGACGAGCAGTCTCTCCGACATCATGGCCGCCATGACGACGAAAGACACCGAAGGCTCGTCCGCCAACGGCGTGAAGAACGGAAAGGCTCAGCAGGAGGGCATTCAAGGCAAGAAGGTCCAGGTGCTGCGACCTCACCTGTCCGGCAGGAAGCTGTCCCTTCAGGAGAGGGGTACCTATCTGTCGCCGGGGTCAGAGGGAGGTTACACACACATCTCCCCTCGAGGGGCTCGCAGGCCCACTGTGGAGTCGAAACGGGTGTCCATTTCAGACTCTCAGGTGAGGCTTTTACTTTTCTGTTTATCTGAACAGAAACCTCTGAGGTACAGGTCGATGTCAGACACGAGGTTTCTCTTTTTTGGTCTTACATAAAGGGGCAGTGTTATGTAAAATTCACTTTTTGAGCTTTGCACCATGTTATAATGTTGGTCCAAAACAAACCTTGAGTGTTTCTCAAGGTTGCTCAAGGGTTGCTCAAGGTTATGAATGCTTGAAGAATCATTTAGTCTCCCGTGGCAACCATCCAGCTGTGCAAAACGCACCGGCTTTCGACAAAGCTCCTTCACACTCAGCTCCTTCAAACTAGTGGCAGCAGCAGACAGCAAACAACTGGTGGAACTGTGCGTTTGTTGAACTCATTATATAAAAAAACTACTTCTCACCGAAATGCTAAGAATGCTGTTAAAGTGTTAATGGAGTCATCAGAACAATGTGGTGATGACTTCCTGAAGGCGGCGTGTCGGAAAGAGCAGTAGCTTCTTAAAGAGACGGAGGCCCAATTTTAAGGCGTTCAATTGCAAATCAAAAATTAAATCAAATTGTATTTGTATAGTACAGCAACAAGGTTTTACATCTTAAAAACAAAAAAGCAACAATTGAAACATTACATTAGTCAAATTTCCTTAAATATATATACAACTGAAGCTAAGCGTTACCTGATTGTGCTATAAAATGTAATTCTGCCCCTTTAACATTCAGAATCCTTCCCTCTCACCTGCTTTTCACCGTTTCAACAAAGTGAAATGACAAACCCAGTGTTGCATTCATAATGGAGCAGGATGTCCACGGTCCAAACAGCCACAGCTACTTGACACATTGTGAGTGCACTCGAGCTGCTATACAGCTACTTACTGAGTTTTTATTATTTTTTTAGTTAAATAGCTCTGAATGCATGTTAATTACTGCAGACAGTTATTGGAGTTTCAACTCTTCTTTTAATGAAATGGATAAATCTAACCCCTGAAATCAGCTCACAGCTTTCCTGATAGATGAGCTCCTCTATGCGATCTCACCTCCCTGCTCCCCAGAACCAGACCGGTCCTCGGCGCCAGCCGACGTGGGCGGCTGACTGCAGCGTGACAAGAAAGCAGCAGTCTGTCAACAACAAACCTTCGCTGATCCTTAGAGATTACCCTCAGTTTGTTGTGTTTCTGTTTTCTTTCTTTGACGCAGCTTCGTCAAATTAGAGCCTTCAGTGGAAAGCAAACCTGATTACCTTCTAACCTGAGTATTTGTTCAACCTTGAAGTGGAATGTGGAGTATCTGAACTCTGCTCGGTCCGGCTAGTTGCTGTACCCAATGACCAGGATGAAGTTTGTTCACATTGCGCCAATTCCCAAAGAAATACTGTCTCAAGGTGTTTACGAATAAATTCGATCCAGTCATACAAACAGGTTCAAAGTTAGACTTATTCCAACAGAAACCAGACGCTTACTCAATAAAAATACACAAACATTTTTTCCTCACTCTCTGGTTTGGACGTTTTTGTTTCAGTGATATTAAGTAATAAGTTTTTGTGTTTCTGAAAATTCAAAATGCGCTAAACGTACTTGTGTTCCCAGATGTGAGTCAGGACAAAGAATAGAGGCGACGAATCAATAAAAAGCAGGTGATTCAGGTTCATAGTGGGAGATGTGATAGTGGGATTGCACCAAGTAAGCAGTTACATCATTTCTGCTAATAATTTTTCAAATATCCGGTTTGGATGGGAAAAAAAGGAACCAGAAAATCGTTGTTTTGATGTGTTAGCATCGACAGCTTTTGGAAAAAAAAGGAACCAGAAAATCGTTGTTTTGATGTGTTAGCATCGACAGCTGTTTTGGCAGCGGGATAAATCATGTGTAACATGTGCAGAGAAGTAGCTGGTTACACGTGTAACGTAGAAGGGGTATCATCTGGCACTGGGAGCCTCCTGCATATCCATCGTCCTCTTGCATTTTCCAATTCGGAGTGAGCATTAAAAATGCATAAGATCTGCCAGGATGTGGAAGCCCTCTGAATTTAACAGACTGCTGTCACAGATGAGCAGAGCTGTCATTGTGCCCACTCCTCCTCTTACTAAGACTTTACGAAGGACCGTTATATTTTAGTTCTCTCACTGGATTTGCAAAAACGACACTTTACAGAGGAAGGCGACCATTTTTTTTTTTTTTCTTGGAACCTGAGGGGAATATATGACTAGCATAGTAGCTTTAAAAGGGTGTTTAATGTTTTTTTGTTGTATGTGAAGGTCTAAATGATTTGCTTGTGTCTCAGCTCTTCTTAAAACCAGAAGAAATTTTTAGATAATCCCACATAAAGCCGTCTGAGGAAAGACGCTAACATCTCTTTTTTTTCCCCAGCTTTGTAAACACGGTCTACACATCATTTCCTGCCACAAAGGGAGCTGGGTTCAAATTCAAACACAATAACTTTGCTGTTCAGTGGATTAAAGTTGGGATTAAGATAATCCAGAGGAAATAGGAGATTAATCCAGGGCTGCGGGAACAGATAGACTGTAATGTGCCGAACGTGGTTATGACTGTGGGAGCACAAGGCGGACCGGAAACAAAATAAGAGGTCTGAACCACTTAAGTCGCCCCGTGACATTGTCACAACAGAAGAAGAAATCCAGCCGTAGATTCACTAATATGACTAATCCACTGTTTACTAAACAAACGGGCATTTTTACAGATTTTTTTGCAGTATAGCACCATCCATGCACAAGGCGGTAGAAGGCCAGGTTGCTGCGTTTGCACAGCAAGCCGTTGATTTAAACGGTGATAAATCTGCTTCCCACTTCACTTTTTATTTCATTCTGACCAAGGGAGAAATAGTTTTACTCTCACTGGATTTAAACGTCAAACACAGGTTCAGCTTTTTGTCATATTTCTCTGAAGCTCCAACAGCAGAGCCGGTTCAAGAAATTAACAGAGAAATGTTCCTAAAAGTATCAATATAAAGATCGTTAATCAGAGAAGCAGGCCAGAACCTCAGAGTGAAGACATTGTAGTGTAACTGCTGAACAAAGGATGGCTCTGCAACGTCTTGACCCAGAAGGTCTTAAAGGGGTTGTTTATATTTTTTTAGGTTATGTTCTGAAAAGATAAATATTTGTAACAGTTTATTCCCCAGATGTAGAAAAATATCTCAAACTCTCAGTGAGTTTGATTGAAAAAAACAAAATGAAGCCTTGGCGTAAATTCAAACTTGAAGAATCTCCAGCCTCACCTGCATTGTCCAATTGCTGCGTCAGCCTACCAGGACCTCCACCCATGTAACTCTCCAGCCGTGCTCAACCCACCTCCGCCCCTTCTCCACCTCCATGCTCTTGGTTCTCCAGGCCTCCATCTTTTCCGACCTCCATCACCAGTGTAGCTCATTGCGTTTCACAACACAGTGTCTTCCGCCGGGGTCCGAGCGCCAAAGAACTTAAATTCATTCATGTCAATAAACCCTTTTAATCGCTGTTTTTCCTCCGCCTGAGTCTCTCCAGACTGAAATAAATCATGTGAACAGAGGCGGGCCAAAAAGTGAGTCCTTTTAATTTTTAGACAGTGTTAAAACAACATATTGCTCTCCTTCCTAATCGCTATTGAGCACTAATTTGTGTTGGCTCAAAATCCTAATGAAACACATGGAGGATTGCTGTTTAAACGCGACAAAATGTGGAAAGCTCTTGCGAAGCACGCTTCCCGTGAGTCATGTGGGACTTCAGTGTTAAAGGAAAGAGATTGTCTGACATTAAAGCAAAAGATGGAAAAAAAAATCCCCAGCGTCACATTCCAGCACTAGAGTTGGATTTTTGTGTGAGAAGCGTTTAATGTGTCAGATGTACTTAAGGCTTTCTGAATGCTTTGTCTGAGTATTAAGTGAAGCACCATGTCTACAACACCCCTCCACTTTCTTCTGCATTTTATATCCTCAGCTTGTTCATCTCCTCAAAGCAGAGCTGTTATAAGGCGCTTATTTATTCTGTTTTCACGCCTGTGCTATAGTCGCAGCCATACAGTCGTAGCAAACTACATACAGGGTTTCATGAGTCCTTTAAATACAGAATTTGGAAAAAAAAAAAAAAAAAACAGTTAAAGGCCCTGGAAAGTTTATGCAGCCATGAAAAGACACCATCCTTGAAAGTCCTTAAATATTCTGTTTTTTTTGGGGGGGGTCTGAAAATTTTTCATGGATGTTGACGGTTATCAATATGTCATTATTTCTGTTTGCTCATTCTGCGAACAGAGACGTCTTGAGCCGAACGGCTGTTAATGTTGGCTCAATATTTGGAAACGTGGCCAAAAACGGCCCGCTTGGTTCACTTCCTCGCTAAAACTATAATCAAAATACATTTCTAAAACGGCGCCATCGTTTACAACGTCTTCTGTTCGCTGATCGGTCCGGTTGAAATTCTACCAGAGGAATCCAAGTGAATGGGAGAAAGCCCAGGTTGTGCTGTGAAGTGAAATTTGAATTGAGCCGAATTGCATAAGAACGCAATAGCCAGTGTTACGACTGGCTAAACTGGCTACTTTATTTTTTTTGCGAGACGAGTTGCGCTGCCTGCCGGCTCCACGTCCAAATCATGAGTATTTTGAGTTCTGCGCTCACCTTCCACCCTTCATCCGGTAAACAACGCTCCAGGCTCGGCCGCCGGCTGAAACCAGAGAGTTGCTTCCAGCCCCGTCTCTACAGTTCCATCTCTTCCTTCTTCAGTCAGAAATCCCCTGCTCACTTTCTTGCAGTCCTGCACTCGCCTCTTGACAAACCCTGCCCCCCCTACCACCACCACCACCACCACCATCACCACCAGACCTTCACCTTTCCTCTCGCCTCCTCTTCTTCCTCCCTCTTCCTCCTCCCCTTGTGTCCCGCTGTGGTCTGCTCTGCGTTGCCGCGGCCCTGGCTGACTCCGTGCTGGAGCGGCGGTTGCTATGGAGCTGCAAATCAGCCATTTAAGCAGTAGCACTCTAATGGATTTGCAGACAGTAAACAGAAACTACAGACTGCATCGTTTCCTGCGTCTCAGAAGTAAATGACTTGCAGGGCACATGGAGACACACTCACCCAGAGGGAATGTGTTTTTTTTTTTTTTCTTCCTCTGTACCAACAATTTTTTGATTTATTTTTTTCCTTTGGTTGAGATGCTGCAAATAATAACTCTGCAGACGATAACACTAATAATTAACTCTCCATCTTTTGTCCTCCTTCCCAGGATTGTATCCAGCTGAACCAGTATAAGCTGAAGAGTGAGATTGGAAAGGTGAGCTTGTTTTTCTTTTTTTTTTCCTCTTCCAAATGTGTCAAACCTTAAAAACAAAAAAGAAGCGCCACAAAGACTGTTTTTTTAAAATACAGCTAAAAACCGGCTGTTTCAATATACAATCATTTCGTGCAATAAAATTGCTGCCTAAAAGAGTGAATGTGCAGATTTTTTTAATTTTTTATTATTATTTTTCCCTGGAAAACCTTTGAAGCCACACAATGAACAGGGCTGTATGAGTCACAGCCAACACAAAGAGGGTCGTAGCTAATGTTTGAAGCTTCAATCCTTAGACCCAAAATAACCCGGTCACCTCAAGATTTATACCGGATGTATGGGGGAAAGACTCAGAAAGAACGAGCTCCTTTAAATCGATGCTAAAACCCACCAGTTTAGAGTTTCCTTTGATTCATAACACTGACCTTATTGTTTGCAAAAATGTACGTTTTGTTTACATCTGACAGATGCCTGTCGCACAAAGAAAGTAGTTTTTGTCGAAGTGGCCACAACAAGAGCACACGTCACTCTTGCCATTATATTTCATACTTCTTAAGAAATTCAAATGCAGAGAGAATGCATTTCTCAGATCTTAAAACGTTTGTGCCGTTTGTGCTTTAGTGATATAAACTTCCAAGTTCTTTTTATTTTCTCCTTTTCAATTCATTTCAATAAAAATAAGGAAATAAGTAATAATTGGAGATTATTTCGGATTGTTTAACAAACTCATGAAGCTGTTGCATTGGGTTGTGTGTTATGTTTTTTTTAGTGGAGATGTATTGTCTGCTGATTGAAGCAACATAAGTTTTAAATTTTCAGCCAACCAACTGTTACATGTATTCACAATAAAGCACAACATTTATTTTATTAGTGTCTCACTGCTTGCATTAATTCCTCTAAGTAATTTCTAACAAACATAAATTGTGCATTTTCTTTTTCAGGGACATTTACTTGATTTGCTTTCAGCACGCTTCATAATCACGCTGAATAAAAGCATGACCTCGCCAATGCAAGATGTTTTGTTTAGATGCTTGAAGCTTCAATAAATCTGTTTTGGTGCTTTTGATGGAAATATCTGTGATTTATTTTTCAAATAATTTGTAGTAAATTTCAAAAACATTAAACCTGCTAAAAAAAACCCAACCTGTTTCTCGAGAAGGAAACATGTCAGAAAAGGACATGTTTCTTTTGTGTGCGTGCGTGTGCATACGCGTGTTCGTCTGTGTGGGACGATCTTATCCTGAGCTGCCAAAGAATAAAAATGTGGTTTCTGAACATGAGCCGCGCTGCCTTGTAAACATTCTGCTACCGTCTGCTCTCTGAAGCGATGCTTTAGAAACGTTAGGAGTCTCTCTCGTGGGTTTAAATGGAACGAAACGCTGCATGTCCCCTTTGTATAGGTCCGTGTTTAACAAGGTTTGTTGTCGTTTTGTAGGGCTCCTATGGCGTGGTCAAGCTCGCCTACAACGAAGATGACGACAAACATTACGTAAGTCTGGTTTTGTGTCTCAGAAAAGCTTCGTAGACGGACCGGTTGCTTTGTGGTCGTCATCAAACCTTCACCTGTAGTTGTTGACAGAAGACCCCTGGCATTGATTGTGTTTTATTCTTTCTTTTTTTACCCTGCTGCCTAGCTTTGAGTTTTATTCCCTTTGGCTGTATAGTGCACCTAAAATAAAACCTGGTGGCATTTGAAGTGTATCTTTATATATATATATATATATATATATATATATATATATATATATATATATATATATATTTTTTTTTTTTTCTTTCCAAATATCCCTGCTGCTTTTGCTTTGTACACCTGCTGCTCTGAGGTCAGTCAACAAAAAAAACAAATAAATAAATAAGAATTCATCCGATGCAGCAGTGCAAGGTCATTTTTCGGCATTTCCATCAAGGTAATTCCCTTGGAAAGCAAAGCGATCTGCAGATGTAAGCCGTTTGATGCCTTAACAAAGCTAAGCTGTCCTGTGCAGCAGCAACAATGAAAGCCTCTCGGTGAGTCACGTCGTCTTAAGCTGCCAACTCTGGATGGATTTAAGATGTACTTTTGAACCGCAGCCAGTGGAAGCTCACGGCTGAACGGTTTTCAGTATGAAAATTCAAGCTTATAAACGTACAAGAAGTGTCGGCGGCCGAGTGGTTACGTAAAGGCGTGCGCGAGCCCTGAACCAAAGATCTTCATTCCACAAACTTTGACTCCTGATTGTGATTACGATACGACGGAGCTGCTCAGACGTGCAGTAGTTCGTCGTGCGGAGAGTTGGATTTTACAGGGAATTTAGAAATTTCCCATATGTGGGTGAAAAAACCCCCCAAAAAAACCTGCAAAAGTAGGCACAACTGGTGAGATATTTTACTCTGTCTGCTTTTCCAGATTTACACATTAGTGCAACTAATATGTAAATGTCTTTGGGGCCGTTACATCCGCGTTTTCTTTCAGGCATGAGCAAAAACATGCACAATATAGTATAAACCTGACAGTGAGGCTACAGTTGTGGCTTTCAGAAACTGTTCTTTAAATAAATGATGAGGCATGCTGCTGCGTCTTAACTCGTTTCCTGAGGATTGCTTTGTTCCCAAAAGAAGGTCAAGGGGGGAAAAAAGTGAAAACTATAAATCTCACTTACAAATGGAAAAAAAAAAGTCACTTTCCATTAATTTCATCATTCCCTTTTCTTAAGCAGCATAAAAGCACTCGACTGTGGGAATTAATGGCACAAATAGAGCATTTTAGTTGAGAGAAGGAGCTTCGAGTTGAAGGGCTGTCAAACTCAACAGCAGAATGGGTCAAAACTGGATGTGTTGGAAAATGTTGCCAATTCAACAGGATGGAGGTTTATTCTTATATTCCTGGTGGCATTTAGATATAAGATATCGTGAGAAATCTACAAAATGCTTCGGAGGTCCCTCTGAGAAACGACAATTTGTTCAGCTAAAACAAAGTGAATGGTTTTTTCTCACAGGTCGAAAAGAAACAACAGATTTCTGGGGGACAATTCACACGTCAGTGGTTCTGATAATCATTCGTACCGTTGAATCGGACACCATGCCACGACTTTACAAGAAAAAGCTGCATCTGTAAAAGATGACACCCATGATGAGACGGTAAATTCACTGGCTCATTATTACGCTGATGCTCTTTTTCTTCTGGCCAGTAAAAGCTGAAGTTAGTTGAAAAGTGAGTTTTTCAGCTGCTTCTATTCACTAAATCTACAGTACACTCCTGGTGTTGCAAACAACATCCAAGTGAGGTTATAAATTACCTTTACAAAGAAGTTGCACTGTAAAGTGACTGGATACTTTCATTTTGACTGAGTAAATAATCTGTGCAGCAAAGGGCTTCTGTAGTTTCTGCCTTTATTAATACACACATCTTATAGCCTCCCCATTTGAGTTCTGTTTAGCTCAGTAAATATTGCTTCTTTCATTTCTCTATATCTCATTTGTCTAGCCTAGTCTACACATGTGATTGATGGGGACATCTTCTGCTTAATGAGGCAGTAACGGGATAATGACGCTGGACCCTTCATGCATATTCGACTTGCTTGCAGGCTTTGATCGAAGCCAAAATCCACTCACATTACCTCCTTAGCCTGTGGTTGATATGAAGCTACAGAAAGATTGCATTTAATCATGTTTTTGCTTCTTTTTTTTGGAAAGCGTAGTATATTTTGTCTCATATTGGCGATGATGAGCCTCTCCTCCCAGCGCAGACAGATTGATTCAGGAATCGAGACGGACGATGTTTTATTTTTAAGAGGCCGTTCACGAGGAACGCAGGCGGCGCGCCATGGAAACCATGTAGAGGCGAGGGGGCCACCTTCCTGCCGAAGCTGCTTTCTGCACAGTCATAGCCATGGCGACCGCAGAGGCCGCTGAGCGACACTTCGGCAGCACGCTTTGTGTCACCGAAATGGAACATGTTCCACCTTTCGATGAGCCGACCATAAAAGCACCAAGTCGGTGTGGCAGCATGTGCTGATGAATGTGCTAGTGTTGTTGTTCTTCCTTTACATTTTCTTAAAGATTTGCAATGATTGCATTTTTCTTTTTCAGCTGTTTTATCAATTTTTGTACATATTTTTAGGAAAAAAAACGCTCACTCCTGCCTCTCTTTGGAAGCCAGTAAATGCCGTTTTTGTATTAAAGATTCAGGGGCTGTAGACTTCTCCGGCCTGTTGCAAAGGAGAGTAGCAGATATATCCCCTGAAATTTTTATGTTCTGCACTTTGATGTTGGTTTGTGCTGCAACTCGGCTGAAATCCGCAGTAGAACACCCTCAGTAGTTAAAGATTTTGCTATGCAGTTTCATCTAATTAAAAATGTCTTCTTTTATTTCCCCCTCAGCTGCTTTTACACATCTGTCTTTTCTGTTTTTGTAGAGCTTATGATGTATTCCTGGATATGTGATCATGCTATTTGATCAGACTTCTTTCTGTCCTAGGCCATGAAGGTGTTGTCCAAGAAGAGGTTAATGAAGCAGTGCGGTTTTCCACGTGAGTTGGTTCCATTTAAAGCTGCAGTATGTAACTGTTATAAAAAAAATATATATATTCTTTTAGATGTTTGTTCAAACTGTCTGTATGTTGTGACAGTATGGTGTGAGACAGAAAATGTGAAAAAATTGAGCTCGCCTACCTTCTCCCAGTGCTCCCATTGCTAACTAGCGCAAGGCTTGGCTGCTAACTAGCCTTGCGAACGCTAGGTTAGTTAGCAAGACCAATAATGACAGTGGATGAACGACTTCTCTGTAATGGCAAGTTGTTCCTCCAGCATTAGCACATTAGCAGCGAGTACAAGAGGATGATTGACAGTGCTAAGACTGTCCTGGCTCTGATTGGTTGTTTTTGATCAGACAGCAGTAGTCGCTCAGGTGGAGTAGATTGATTTTTTTTTTTCACAGATTATCTGTCTGTCAAGACATGGTGTCAGTTTTAACAAATGGGTAAAAAACCTGTTTTTTTTTTTTTGTTTTAATGAAAGTTACATACTGTAGCTTTAATGATTCGTAAACTGTCTAAATGTTTGACAATAAAGTTAGACTGTGTGTCATCTAGAGTGTGTGCTGCTCTGCAGGTCGGCCTCCCCCAAGAGGACCCAAGGCAGCCCAAGGAGAGCAGCCTAAAGTCTTAGGACCCTTGGAAAGAGTTTACCAAGAGATTGCCATTCTCAAAAAATTAGACCATGTCAACATCGTCAGGATGGTGGAGGTATGAATCTTCTGTTTTTGTAATCGGTTGCTTCCCTTGTCTTTGTTTTATAAAGATTCTTTTGTACTGGAAGGCATTGGCAACGGCTTGGATTCATCATTTGGCTAAGCTAGCAGCATCAAGCTAAACGGTTTAAAATGAAGCCTTTGCTCCACTTTATTAGAGGAATTAAACCGACATCCTTGTTCTGTGTACAGGTGTACATTAAGCCTAATTAAAGAACAAAAGCATTTAGCACTGAAATATAATCTAAATTATTCACTTTCACTTTTTTAGGGTTAGCTCTCCAACAACACCTAATACAAGAAGAATAGTCTCTACCTTATTTGCAATAATCAATCAAGAACAACAGAACAAACCTTGAGACAAAATCATATTTAAACTTCAATGTATTAACTCATGCTAACAAACAACTAGCTGGCTTCACTAACAGAAGAACCTAAGCTGCTGCTCTACTGTTTTATTATCTTGCCCCTTATATTTGTTGATCTAGAACTGGTTTTTCCATGAGCGCTTTATTTCCTTACTTCATAAAACATTTCGTAACATCGGTTCCATCTGCTTTGTATATGGCAGGTGTGTTGGGATCAAGGGTGTAAAATGTGCCGTCTGGTGTACTACTGTGCAAAACATGGTATGTTTAGCCATGATATCATCGCCTGACCCTATGGGAATGAAGGTCAGTGCTTCAAAATGGCTTAAATATAACTGATCAAAAAGTAGGTCGTTCTGCCCTGCAGTTGGAGCCACATAAAGCATTCGGTATGAGAAAGTCACCATTGCTGACAGAACATTTGCATGCTGTAGCAGGAGATTGAGTAAAGTTTAGTAACATCTGTAATACTGGCACGTAACATGTTCGGTAAACACGACTTTCCTCAACTGCAACTTTAATGCATTTGAGTTGCTTGACATGTCCAAAAACTCTGGTTCTCATTGAACCACCTCCTTAAATCACATTCAGCAACATTTTTCCATTCAGTTGAATTTTAAAGTGGAAAAATGAAGAGCTAAGAAGCGGTTCTGTGTGGATGTTTTCAAATTTGCCTCTCTGATGACAGCAAGTTGACATGGACAGCATGTTTAGCATCCTTTGTGGTCAGGATCGTTCTTCACTGTGCTTTCTTCAGATAACCTTCCCCCTCGGTGTGCCGTGACTCACGCTTTTTCATTTTAGCTGAAAAGGTGGCTAAACCCCGTGGTGCCTTAGAACAAGCTCAGAATATTTTTCAGCCACATTTCTTAATCCTTTGTTGATTTATTCTTGGACAAGAAAAGCCTCTATCCTGCAAATAAACTCCGTCTGATTTCGAGAATTGACAGACGTCCAGGTTCCGCAGGGGCGTTTTGTTTTGGAAAGACGATCGCCGATATCGACGACTGTGACTCAAGACGCACGCCGCTCTCTGGCGATGTCATCGGCGTTTTCAATCCAGCCCAGATGGCGGGGGCAACCGATGCACTGCTGGGAGTTAAGCTTGGGCAGTCGGGCTGTAGGGAAGCAGTCTGGCTCGCTTAGCTAAATTAAGAGCCAGGACTGCTGAGTTTTCAAGAACAAAAAAAAAAAAAGAAAAGGAAAGTTGAGTGCTTCTGCGCCCGTGTGCTATCTCAGACAGAACACCCTCGCTCTCATCTCTTCCATCCTTTGTCCACCCTTGCTCTCTCATTCCTGATGGGCACATTAAATTAGCCCTCTCCATCTCTCTCTGTTCGTCTATTTTAAAAGGGGTGTGGCTCGGGCCCCCATCACATACATTAGAGGTACCCAGCTGATTCCCCCAGCAGACCTCGATCCAGTCTCGTCTAATTATGAATATACTTTCCATGCCTCCCTTAAACACTGAGCCCACGCCAAGTGGAGCAGATTAAAGCTGATGAAAGTGATTTGGTCATTTGTCACAGATGGTGGGAAGAGACAGACGAGCCTGTGCTGTTCTCACCAGCATGTTTAGCTCTTATCAGAGCTCCATTAAAAACACCCCCAAAGCACACTTTATGTCATTACCCTGAAAGTCTAAATACTTTTTTTTTTTTTTCCCCATCTTATTGTCTGCTGTAACCAGAAGTTTTCCAGCAAGCTGTTGACAGATTTCACTTTGCAAAGGGATGTTTCTCTGTAATGGTTTTGTCTCCTGCTACATTGAAAAAGCATAATGTGTCGTGCAAATAAAACCTTGTTTATTGAAAGAGCCTGCACAAGGCCGTGTCAATAAATGTTATTTAAACAGACACGAGCAAACATTGGAGTTTCCTTGTGGCTTCGGCTGCAAATTTTGGGAACTAGTTGTTCCAGAGTCGGGTGTCCTTGACTGGTGCTGACCTCCGTTCCAGTCAAAAGCAGCTACCAGGATGTTTAACTCGGGCGAATAGCGCTCTGTGCTTTGTGGAAACTGTGAGCCGTTACCTTGAAGCAGCAAATCGTTGGCCGTGCCGTCCATTGTGAGTCTGTTTTTCATGTGCAGTTTGTGGTTCGAGGCTGGATTATCAGCCTGAAGGCCGCTTGCTGAGCTCAATGCTTCATGCATAGAAGGATGTCAGAAAATAATCAGGAAATACAAAAATGTATCCTGTTCCACCTTCCTTCAGCCCCATAGGTAGATAAAAACACAATTCTTAACTTGTAAAAAAAAAGAAGATTTATTTATTGTTAAAATATGAATCGTTATTCATTCCATATATAGAGATAATATGCAAGGGAATGGGTTCATGAATTATATTGTCTAAGTATTTTAGATGTTGGACTAGAAGTGATCAAATATAGTTGGTATTGATTATTTTAATTAATTATTTCAACCAATAAAAAGCCTCAAAGCAACTTTAGCGTCATAAGCCACTAATGTCTTGTCTGTTGTCAGCAAATATACAAATCTTCTGATTTCACGTCGGCAGCATTTGGATGTGACTTTTGTCCAAATGCGAAGAAATCAATGCATGTTTTCCCCATTTTCAGATTTTCTCCTGAGTTGCACAGGATGAAGGTCCTCTGGGTTTTAACGCAGCGACATGTTCCTGTTTGGACAGATGTGGGTTTTGGGGTTGATTGAATTTCTTTATTTGACTCTTTGATCATTGTTTTAGACATGACTGCAAATTAGGGTTTCAGTCAAAATTCGGCAATTGTGAGAAAATAATGACATTGATGTAAGTAAATTACGTTTGTTCATGTGTTTAAAGTAAAAAACAGGACTTGATGTACCATCGTTTCACAACTTTTAAAGATTTCAGTTTCCACCAGCCATTCATTTCAGCTTTTAACATTTAACTGTGCTTCCATTGTTTAATTTCTCATTATAAGAATATAAAGTTATAAATTCTCAATTTATTCAGAAGCAGCATGGAGTTTTTTCTGCCTGAGAATGTAAAAGAATCTCAGACAGACGAAGAAATAAAGACACGTTGGTGGTTTGTTTAAATATATAAGAGTATGTGAGACGTTTCTAACATTTCTGGAGAAACCTCCTTGAAGCTAAACACTCAGTGCAGCTGCGTTCTTACCAGATTTCTGTTCCTCTGTATTTGCCATCTGTCACACAGACGACCCGTGTGCTGGAAAAGATCCGCAGTTTGCCCGTACTTTATTTACAGCTGGTTAACTGGGGTGAGACTGAGGCTGACGCTGAGAGACGCTGATGAGGGCAAAGCAGGGAGGAAATGAAAGAATATGGAGCTGAACTGAGCTGAACTGATCCCCCGAGGAGAAACGGGGAGCAGAGGAGGTGGAAACAAAACGCTAGTGTCAAAGGAGAGTGACTCAGAGCACAAAGTGGGTTAATATCCTTGTAAATAGCTGGTGAAAGGGGCAGACTATTAGTAGGGGCTTGATTGCTGCTGGAGATGCTCCCCAGCAGCTCTACGCAGGGCGACCCGCTCCTTTAATCTCACACAGAAAAACAGGATAGACGTTCCGGGTCTGCCTCTCATCTGGGCTGCAGCCGGTTAAATGCAGCTTCAGCTGAGAGCGTAATCCATTTCCACATTTCGGCATGTCAGCGCTGGAGCCACACGTCCTGTATATTATCAGAAGTCCTGCATATTACATTTTGCTGCCACGATTATTTGATGTAGCGACTGTAAACGGAAGTGAGTAACGTTGTTACTTCTCCGATGTGGTGATGGTTTGACTGCGATGAAAACAGGCACGCTCCTTGATGCGGGTTCTGCTTCTTCTCACATCGAGAGATAAATTGCCTCCGTTTAGTGTTGTTCCGCTTTGTGCAGTGCAAAAGTATTTTACGTGGAAGTTTGTGGTTGTAATGTCATAAAGTGTGGCAAACGGTCAAACCTCCCCGTATTTTATTGGGATTTTAAGTGACAGGCCGACACAAAGTATGAAAATGTTCACACTTACATGAACATTCACACCTACTATTAGCTTTTCTCCAAGCTAATGGGTATTATAAATATTATAAATATTGGTAACAATATTTTTGTGATAACAATAAATGTTATATAATCTATTTATTATTATTTTTTTAGTTAACACCATAGCTGTCGCAGCTGACATGGCACCACTATTGAACATATCCACATAAAGAAGTATGATTTGTTTCTCTAAGCTGCACACCATCACTGCATTTAATCATATTTCTTTTTTTTTTTTTTTTTTTTTGACATTGGAAAAATTTGTAAAATTAAAAATCTCCAAAATATGAACAGTTTTGCGTAAAAAAATAATCTGAATTTATTGTGCGACAATAAATAATTCTGATTTATCAGAATAAGAAATTTATCGCAATAAATGAGAAACGATAAGATAAATGATCACCCCCAACTTATGCCTTTTTTTTTTTTAAATGCCGTATTTAGCCCCTTTTATACGATGCCCTGAAATGAAATCTAGCGCTCATTCTGGCAGCGGGGCGTCAACCTGGTTAAAATGACCCTGCAGGAGGAGCTTCCTCAACGACAGAAACTGTTAACAAGAAAGTCCACAAAACTGGCTATTTTTGGAAAAGTGTCGCAATGACAGACATTGTTGAAAGAAAGCCAATAAATGTCTCATTTGTAATTTGCCACATGCGACGCATAGCAAATACGGAAAGATTCCCAAGACTGAGAATGAAGTGTGGAGCTGTGGTCAAGAGGTCCAAACTCCAGCTGTGCAAAGCTGGTAGAGACAAAACCTTTTACAGTTGTAATTGCATTAAATGGTTCTTCTAGAAAGTATTGCTCCAGAAGGACTAAATAAAAATGCTTTCCACATTTTTCAGGTTTTGCCTGTAGAAATAATTTTAAAATGATGTAACAATTCCTCAAAAGGCAGAACTGTAGGCCACTTTGTGTTTTTATCACATAAAATCCCAAGAAAATATTTTTCTTATGGCAGAGAAATGGGAAAGTTCAAGAGTTGGACTAATTTTTACACCATTCTCTATAAAACTGCCTTATTCAGCAGCGGCATAATGAACAGCAGCTACACCTAAAACTACAGCAGAATCACAACGTTGCTTTGCGTCACTAACTATTTCCGGCCACAATCTCTTTGAAGATTCCCAGAACGAAACGCGGTTTCCGTCATTCAAATCTCGTATTTACCACCGTTGTGAAATCTGCCCAGACCGTCTGCCAACTGTTTGTAATCTGCAACCAAGAAAATCTGTCTGCTCAGTGGAAAAACTGTCATCACCACAGCTCAGCTCGCATGCGGCAGTCTGAGGCTCGCAGCCTAATGGACGGGATTAAAACGTCTACCCACGTTATCCTGTTTGCGGTCAAAACAACCACAATCCCGTTTATTTTAGAACGCAGCTCGACATGCGGCATCCGTTCATTGTGTAGTTGCACGGTTTTATTCGTTCAATCCATCAATTTTATTTAGACATCATAACAGGAAGAACAAAGTCGGATTTTTTCAACGGGAACGTAGACTCAAAAGTCGTCAGCATAACAACAAAGTCGAATTCCAAGTGGCCTCAAAACGAAATCAAATGAGACGGCGAGAAGAGAAGGGCTCCTAGTGTTGACCCCTGAGGCACCACACAGCCAAAACACATAGCAGATATAGAAGAGCGTCGCTGATATCTCAACCTTATACTGTAAAATAATAAAAGAAGGATTTTCTCTGTTGTTTTGGAGATGTCTGATCATTCTCTGGTCATGACTCGATTTTATAAAAAAATTTAAAGTTTGTATTCACTGTTTGTACTGATTGCATTTTTATTCACAAAAGGTTTGTAGTTGAGCAATTTTAGCCTTGTTTTGTGTTTGTTTTCAGCAAGACAAATTACTCATTGTTTGTGGATAGCAGAAGAAAAATAGCCTATTTGGCTAATTTTGGTGAACTTACAGAAATGTTAATTTATGTCCATTGTCCCCGCCTTTAAAAAATATCAATACATTTAAGAAAAAATTCAAATGTACAGTTTGATAACGCTAAATGCTCCACATTTTAAACAATGTGTTATTCTGGCTTGAACATCCTCCGTTTCCTACTTAATGTTCCAGGTGCTGGATGATCCATCGGAGGACAACCTCTACATGGGTATGTATTTTTTTCCTTTAACTTATCTGTTTTCTGCTCGGCAGCATTTGCCAATCAGACAGGTGTTTGTGTAATTTCTTCAGAGCCCAGAGCGTCAGGGTTCACACAGTAGGTGGAATCCTCGCTCAGCATTCCCAGATCGCAGTTCTCCTCCTGAACACCAAACTATTTGTGAGATAAATCTAGGCTATGGTAGACGACGGCTACTAGGAAGCTTGGATGTGACCTCGCTGGGCAGAAGTGATGACAATGAGCTAATGAGTACAAATACTCCACCTCACGTGTGTCCTCTTTGTTGTCCCCTTGTTTTGTTCCCGATAGTGTTTGAGCTGATGCATAAGGGGTGAGTAGAGAACACGTCCTCTGATTTCTGTCTTCCTCCTCCTCCGTCTCTCCATCCCATCCTCTGCAGCGCTCGTTGCTCCACGCTGAACACCGTGCCGGAGTTTTTCCTCCGTCTCTGACCTCAGAGGAAGACGTTACAGTCTCAGGGGGTTTCAGTTATCGCCAAAGCCAGCCGGCTAGAAAAGGGCTTCGGGTCGATGGTTCTGGTGCTGAATCATTTCACTGATAACGACAATAATAAACATGAGCGGTTCTTTTTTTTCTAAATGTGATTTAGTTTTTTTTTTCAATGCCTGGAGAACAAATTAAATGACCTAAATATTCATATTCATTCAGTATGTCTGCTTTTTACATAAACTCGGTCCAGTTCATCCATCCAGCACCAGTTCACAATCATCTCAACACCATGCAAACCACTTCAAACGCAGTTTTCTGATCTGATTCGGCTCCAATCGGAATGCAGCATGATTTATGTGCGCTGGTCACATGTTGCCATGTGATCATAAAGTTGTGTGTCTAAGGAAAGCGTCGAGGTGCTGGGCTGGTTATTTATCGCATTCAGTGTTGTCGCCTCACCTTCGCTTCAGACATTAACCCGTTGTTTTTGTTCCTGGATCTGAATCCAGTTTTAAAAGCAATGTCTGAATTTGTGTTTCTGCCCGGCTGCGTGAATCTGCAGTCCAGTGATGGAGGTGCCCACAGAGACTCCTTTCTCAGAGGAGCAAGCCCGGCAATACTTCAGAGACATCATCCTGGGCATCGAGTACCGTAAGTCTGCAAATCATGACAAAAGTTGCTAGTATTTGATGTCTGTAGTTTTCGGGAATCAGAACATCTTCTGGGCGTAAACCATCAGTTTTCATACGTCTTGTTATCATACACATTATAATCCTAAAGTGTGATTAAAAATGTTAATAGATTATAAGTTTTTTTGTTTTTATTTGGTGTTTTTTTCCTTCAATCTGCATAAAGGAACAAAATGTTCTTGAGCCTCTGCCTCCGTTCCCTCGCCTCGCCGTCTGGCAGTATTTGTGTCCGTCCGTCCGTCGATCACAGTTTGGTCCAACAGTTTTTCTCAAGCTGCCCTTTTTGCTGTAGTGGATCAATTTCACTTATTTGCTGTTATTGAGCTTGTTCATCCAAAAGGATATCACTGTCTTTTTTATTTTTCTCACTTCACTTTGGTTTGTGTGGAGTATTTACAAGCACACTAAATCCTGAAGATGATTGCAGTAGAAAAAAAATAATCACGTGTTTGAATTCTCAAATGTGCTACAAAAGAACACATCTAAGCATCAAAGTTAAGTTAAAAATTTTAAAAACTGATTCTTTTAGAGGAGACAGCAGCATGTCATGATGTTTTTTGAAGATTCTTAAAAAATGTTTCCTTTAATGTTAACGTTTCTGCCATAATTCTCCAAACGAGGAACAAATCTGATTGCTACAAAAGTATCCACCTCTTTTAAACTTTTCCACATTTTGTTACAACCAGAGAACTTCAATGCATTGATTCAATGTACGTGTCCTATAGTACAAAACCAACATAACTCTGTACGTAATTAGAAAACAAAAGAAAACTCATCCTTTCAAGTTGAAATCAGAAAAAGAGGCACGTGTTTGTGTTCGCCCGCTTTACTCTGATACCCCTGAAGAAAACCCAGTGCAAGTCGTTGTCTTCAGAAGTCAGAAGAGTCCACATTTTTGTAGTTTCGACTCGAGTCGCGCAAAATTACCGCATTATAAATACCATAAAGAACGCAGACGTTGGAGTAATAAGAAAGTAATAATTTGCAATGCTGGTCCAACACATAGACTACTTATTTTTAATTCAAAGCAGCTAGAAATCAACTTTTTAATTAATTATTTAATTATTAGTGGGTGATCAGTGTTTTATTATTGTCCCGTCTTAATTTAGACTTATCCAGAGTGTGCCTCACCCGTCCTCCATAAATCGTTGGGGATAAGTGACTGATGTCAGACGATACCAGTGTTTTACTTTCACCCTAAACACACCATGTTCGCAGTGAAACAAGGCAGTAGCTGCTTTCAATTCAATTTTAAAAAGGAAACATTTCAGAGGGAAACATGTTGTAGTTACGCTCCTTTTTTAAGAGTCACTGTAGATTGGTTATCAGGAAGGATTTTCTGTTGCGGCAGATGTGCAAAACTCTCACAAAGAGCTTGTGCAGCGTCTCTGCATTAGCAGGGACACGGAGGTCATCCTGGAACGTTTAGATATTTCCCCTGAGGCTAAACACCCTCACTAGCATTCAGTCAAGCCGAAGCTCTGCTAATGAGCTAATATTGGAGCGCTGAAGCAGAGAGACGTCTAAAAGTTTCCTTGAGGACAGCGGTCCTCGAGGAATGCAGTTTAAAACCACTGGTGAGGATGATGTCACAGTTCGAGTTACGAATGACCCAGTCAAAGTCTCAGCCTAAATCCAGTTGAGGAATCTGTGGCAAGATTTTAAAGATTGATCCTTCCGATCGAACCGCGTTTGAACGACGTACCAATCAGACTTGAACCAGATGCATTGGAGCAGCTTCCAAAAGTGACAGTACTTTGTAGGCAGAAGCTGGAAAAGTCTGTTGAACTGAAAGTCCCAATAAAATGCATTGAGGTCTGCTACAGACAAAGCAGGATACAAGTATTATTGCAAAGCACTGAAAGAGGAGCGAAGCCTGTGTTTGGCAGATAAGTTAAAGAGAATCCGTTGGGAAACGTATCCATCTGCTTTGTTGAATTATAAATGCTGACCTCTGGCAGGCACAATAAACTTCAAGCCTTTTATTTTTCTGGATCGTAGTTTTAGTGCTTAAAGTGCATTAAAACGTCTCCTGCAGCCTCCATGAATCTTCGCCGTGAGTCGGAGCCGGGGCTCCCGATGGCGCTGGCGTCATTTTAATTTGACCGTTGTGAGCGCTACAACGTTTAATAGCCGAGAAGTGAAGCGCCCCCCGTTTCAGGAAGACCACTTATCCCATCAGGGACGCATCCAGGGCCTATATTCCACAAGATGTTTGAAGACGCACTTAACTCTCACTCAAAGATGACCCCTGGTTCACAGTCCTCCCATCATTCTTATGAAGCGGCAATCAAAGCCGGTGATGCTTTCCTCTGGGACATAATCACTACTTCTCTCTCTGATGGGTTGTTTTGTTAATTATCCCTCTTCAGATTCTTCTTTGTTTTTTTGTTGTTTTTTTTTCCCAAGTGGGTTGTGGTTAAAGAAAAACAAATCTGCATTGTTGATTTCATCAGAACAAAACTGACATCCAAGCTCATGTAATTACATGTAGAAAATGAGGAGCTGATGGAAACAAAGCCATCGAGGTGGTCGACTGCTCAGGTCTGCTTGAAGTTAAATACCTGGGTTAGTTTTAAAACGAGGGAGGTGGTGGTGTGGCAGTGATCGCCGATGACGTCAAGCTGCTAAATTTAGAACGGAGCACTGCGGCCATTTTTGTTTCGGACAAACCAGAGCGGTAAGCTTGGATGGTGAACAGGTAACGCGAGTCAAATCATCTGCTCGACAACGGAAAAATGGTCAATTCAGATCACAGAGGATTTCGTTTCAGAGCCGCTTCCTGGCGTCGTCGCTCAGCGTGTTTTTTATGGGGAAACGTCAGTTTGTTTTGTTTCTGATCAGATGATTTGGGTTATTTATATGAACAATTTAATGCCCACCTACAGGTGTTTGCCACCTGCAAATTAATGTTGAAATATTTAGAAGTTTAATAGAAACATCATATTTTTCATGCACAATCTGGGAGACTATTTGGTGGATTTAAAAAAAAAAAAGATGTCAGGAATTCAATAAACTGAAACAAGAAATTAAATGTAGTTTTTAAGGGATCACAAACATCTTATTGAACTACTACACACCATTTTGCTTGATTTTGTTGGGAGACGGCTTCTTTAACTTCTTTCCCTCAGTGCACTACCAGAAGATCATCCACCGGGACATCAAGCCGTCCAACTTGTTACTAGGAGACGACGGCCATGTGAAGATCGCCGACTTCGGAGTGAGCAACCAGTTCGAGGGCAACGATGCTCTGCTGTCCAGCACTGCGGGGACTCCTGCTTTCATGGCCCCAGAGACTCTGTCAGAGAAGTGCAAGAGCTTCAGTGGGAAAGTGAGTCGAATCAGTGGATTTGAAGTGTAGTGCATTGTATGTTTGGGTCGAAATTAGTTCTGTTTATTTTCTGGGTGTCATTTTTGGGTTAATAAGCCTCGACTTTCATGGTAGATTTAAATAATCACCCGCTGCTTCTGAAGGGAATGTGAGAGGAAGAGAACGCTAAATGAAGACTACAGATACTTAATTAAATATGTATAGAAATTAGTCCTAGAATTTAAATGTAGCTTTTTAAAAGATCTGTAAGCTTTCGTCGACAAATATTGAATCTTAGATCTTTTTTGGGGGGTTGTTGTGTTTATTAGAAGTAGATTACAGTGTTTTTGAACAGTCTCTGATCTGTTTGTAATGTCAGTTTTTCGGGGGTGTTAAGAGCTTTAAATTTATAAAATGACAAGAAACCAGTACAGGGGAGCTAAAGTCATTTTGGCCCTTTTTTGGGTTTTGCAGACTGCCTCCAGACTCAAAGCGGTTGATCTTTAAAGGTATCCTGCTGTATCCATGCAGTCAGTTTTGACTTCCCGCTCCCGTACCGCCGCCTCCCTCTTCGCTCCGTCCTCCTTTGGGTTTCCGTAAAAACCTAAGAGAAAGGCTGTGTATGTCCATTAAAAGAGGAGCCAGAATAGAACATTTGATTGCAGACAAAAAGCCACCAGGGTAAAAGAGCCACTTTAAGTGCTTCAGTCGGCTGTTTTGTCAAGCTTTCAGGGACCGAGTGCCTCTTCCTCCCTGATTGTTATTGCACTCTCTCAGGTTTTGATAAAGAACAGCCTTTCTTCCAAGGGATGTAAAAATTAGAAGTGAGTTCTTATAATATCCAACACTTGTATGTCACTAAAGCCCTTTATGCTTCATTCCAAGAAGTACATGATACATCTAACACTATGACAAATTGCAGTAGATAATTAGAGGGCGCTTTTATCATGTCTTCCCTTTGCTTTTTTGCCAAACTTGCACGATTCAAATCATCAACAAATTTTAATATCAGGCAACGATAACCGGAATAAATGCAAAAATCAGTTTTCAAATATTGATTTTATTTAATAAATAAAAAAATGTATGCAAATTAACCTGGAAGCCAAGCAATGCCATGAAATAACTGTTCACCACATTTTTATTTTAGTTTTATTAGACGTGCGCAGACCGAAGCTGCAGAATCAACAAAATGCTGAAACGGATCCTGTGACGACATGAAATGGTCTGAAAAGCCTCAACAAGCAACACATCATGGCTCAGTCTGACGTAGTTAAAGACACGAGAAACAAAGTAACAGCCACGTTTCATGTCCGGAAAATGTTCTGAAGCCTTTTCAGAATTATTCAACTATCAGAAATGTATTTTTTTATAATTTATTTATTTAAACACGTTTCAAGGCCAGGAACATAATGCACACACTTTGCTTGATTTGGATCCCTTCTGTGAAAATATTTTGGTAGACTGACTGGAAATGCTTCCTGTTGCATCTAAAGTAAAACTAAATATTATTTCAGAAAAGGAGCGTAATAAAACGGGTGACTTGCTTGTAATTGATGGACTAAAAAAAAAAAAAAAAAAAAAGCAGAACATTAGTTTCTGACCTAAAACCTAAAAGCGCACTTAGTTTAAGCTCCAGGACAATGTTCACGTAAATCCACATGTGAACTGGGAAACCACCCGGTCCCCGTCAGTGTTGAAAGTCGGATCACATCTAAAATGTCCACTGTGACTCCGAACACGTCCGAGCCCGACAGGTTACTGAGAACTTCTCCCACTTTTAGCTTTTGTTTAGCATCTTCCAGCTCCGTCTTGTTGCTCGTTTTATCGCAGGGCGACTCAGATGCAAATCTTCTGGGATGTGAGAGCAGGGTGGAGCTGCGCCTGTTACAGTCTGATTAACTTCTGCACCCTATTTTTTCCTCTTTATTTCCTCAGCAGAGTGACCAACCTGCTCCTCCAGTTACGCTATAACAAGTAGATCAACGCAACTTTAGATCGTTCATTCTCGTTTGACTTTACCTGTCTCGGCGTGTCCCGCAACCTCGGGCCGCAAATTTAAACTCTGGTCAGTATCTGTACCTAAATCAAATAGAGAGACTTGAAGAAGATGACAACTCTGCAAGGTCAAGTTGGTTTGGAAAGCTTTTCTTTTCTTAATAAAGTAACTCCAGTTAGTCTTTGTCTGAGATCAAAATTAACCGGGTGATCTTAAACGTATTGTGTCTCACAAAACAAATTAAAAAAACAAACTCTTTTTTGTTTTTTGCAGCTTTACCCGGTAAGGATTACCTGTAGAGAAAAAACCAAGGCAGAGGGACAAAGAGTGAGGTGGCTCTGCTAGTCCCTCTGCTAACTTATAGCACAAATCCATCTTCATAGCTTCTGAAAAAGACGCCCTAAAATAAAACGACCCGACGTTCCATAAATCTCCCGCTCAGTGCTGTGAGTGATTTCCAGTCGGCGTGGCTCACATTTGCATTAAACTCCTGTTTTGTTTTGTCTGTCTTAAAGGCGCTGGACGTGTGGGCCATGGGAATCACCCTGTACTGCTTCGTGTTTGGGAAGGCAAGTGTGCGAACTCTCCGTCTCTCGCTTGTTTAACAGCGAAAGCAGTCTCCCTCTGCAGCAGCACCTCCGTGGGAACAAAGCGTGCCGCCTTCTCTGCGTCTGATACGGCGCTCGTTCGTTAAATGAACGCAACAGGCTGATTGCTGCGGCTGTAATTTGTCTGATCCGTCTTCAGAGAAGCAGATTGAATCTGCCAGAGCTGTGATTCAGGCAACCAGCATTGTGGATTTCACTCCTGTTGTTGTTTTTTTATTGTTGTTGTTTTTGTTCTCCTCTACCTGCAGTGCCCGTTTATTGACGAGTACATATTGGCTTTGCACAATAAGATAAAGACCAAGGCTGTGGATTTTCCTGAAACGTGAGTTTTTTTGGGGGTTTTTTTATTGTTCCAGCCGTTTTTCACACCTCTTTAGAGAAAATAGCAGAATTGATTACACCTTTTCTGTCCACTCTGTGCTTTTATTGTACCTCTTAATGTGGATTTTTAGCAATAAAAAATGCCCCCTCCACACACACACACACACACACACACACACAAATATCAAAAAACTGGAATATGAAAGGGAGTCACGGGTTTGGCATCAAAACAAGCGTGTAGACTGCAATAGCAGCTTGTGAACGTACAAGCTGCGGTGCCTCCTTGATTTTTCTTTCAAGTAAAAGGTGAAGTAAAGCACAGAGGTCTTCCTGGGTGATTAAGTCAGAGAACACGCGGCGCCACGTATTGAGCGTCCGCAGAGCGAACAGACTGATGAAATATAAACATGGCAGGCTGTGTTAGAATAAAGTGTTATTTCATTAATAAGGAAACGTCGTGTTTACTGGAGTCATGGTTGCGCAGGAAGTTCTTACATTGGGTCGCGCCCGTCCTCCCACACGGACTGTAATCGCATCATTTGTATGCTATAAAAATCAATAACAATTAATGGTGCCTTGTTCTGAGCGGCGATGGGGCCGTTTGTACACATAATGTCATGCCACTGTCGCAACGATGGAGACTGGGTTTCCTGATGAACATCATTTTTGTCGTGTTCTCCTCTTTCAGTGTCACGCACGTTGGGAAACGCAGGATCGAAACCGTTGGTAATTTTAGTGTTTAATTTTAGTCATTTCTGTTTGGATAAACTGAATTTAGAATTAAAATGGTTACAAATTAATTGATGAGCCATTTTCTATAAATTGTGAAAACTACTGCTTATAATAAAAGTAAAATTCTAATGTTTAAAATTAGAAGAATCACAATTAGAGACGCGCCGATCAGAATTTCGTGGCTGATTTCCGATATCTGTTTTTTCTTTTTCTTTAAAGCTTTGACCTCTTTTTAAGAACAATATGTGTATACTGTGCATATTATGAACAGAGGCAACCTAACTATATTCATGCAAGAAAGGATTTAGTGTAAGGCAAAGAGTAAATGTTTTGAATTGACATTTAGTTTAATCTTTAGAGTCTTGCTTTAGCAATTAGCAAAGTTAGCACCATTGGCATTACAAAAAAACATTTTTTCCTAGAAAATGATTTTTTTTTTTTATTTGACATCTGCAGAATGTTTTGCTCTCTCTTTCTTTCTTGCAGCCTAAATAAATCTTATTTATGTCCCTACATCAAAGGATTGAAGTTTACCAAGTCAATATTTTAGAGTAGCCATCTTTATTTCTTCTACTTTCAAGTGATCATTTCAATTTTGTTTTACCTAATGTGTAATTATCTTAATTATTAATACAAATGCTTGATACTCTTATTACAGCTGAATTTATGTAGAATATTCTATTTGATTTCTGCAGCTGAAATAACATTTAGGAGAGTGTTTATCTTTAAGTGCTGGTTGATAAAGTGCAGTTCCCAGTGTGTTTTAAATAAGCAAGGGCTTTCATTATACCTACTTAATGCACTGTTAATAATTTAATCATAAAATCCTGAAACGCACCCGGAGCCATTTTAAAACACAATGCCGGATGATTTCAGTGTTTGTTACCTCGGCGTGTGCGGATAAACGAAGCAGTGTCCAAAAGCCTGACAGTCTCGTTCTTCATGGCAGACCGAACATCTGCGAAGAGCTGCGGACGTTAATCTTGCGGATGTTGGACAAGAACCCGGACACCAGAATCACCATTCCTGAGATCAAGGTACTGTGGCACGCGGAGCGGTAGTCGATGTTCAGATGTTTGTGAAAAAGACCGCGGGTTCAGTGTGGCGTTATTTACCTTCGCACGTTGGCTTTCGATTCCGCCAACTTGCTGTCACGTGAACAGTGGGGCTCATTAAGCTTGGCGAGATGGAAGCCGTGTGTCCCTGTGGGCTAGAAACTGAGTCGGTCTGAATCCACGGGCCGGTCACGGACGGAGCACATACCACGCCCTCCCCTCCCCTACATGTTTCCATGACACAATCCGACGACGACGCCGAGTCATTTTCTCACCAGAGACGCAGTTTGTGTTTATGGAAAAGGAGATAATGAGCCTGTTAGACATCATGTGTGTCCTTGTGCAGACATCCACACACACTCTTACACACACACACGTCAGAGAAACATAGTATGAAGGGCGGTGTAGCACTGAGAGGCACGACACTTTCCCTTGACATTTTCCGTGTTTTCATTGCAGATGACCAGTCAGAATCGAATGCTCCACAGACGAGCTAAAGGACAGGCAGCTTGTACTCAGTTCTTACCTGAGATGACCTCAAACCGTGTCTCTCAGAAGGTGCAATCTGTCTTCAGACTTGTGAAGACACTGTTGCAGTTAATCAATGCAACCAAATGCTACATCTAGCTAAGATATTAGCCCTTTAATCCTGGAAATGTTCTTCAGGTGGTAGAAGACCGACTTTTTAACTGTCTTTATGTGTCTCTGGAAGTTCAGGTCGGAGTTCATGACTCCCAGATTTTGGGCCTGATCTCTAGTTTCCAGCTTTAATAACTGAAGCTGTGTGTCGGCTCTAGAACGTTCCTCTTTGGATCCAAAGATGATAATTAGGAAAAATACGATGAATGAGTCTAATGTTTTTATATTTAGCTCCCCCCCGACTCAGTACTTTGTTGGACTAACTGCACATAACAGCAGTGAGTGTTTTGGGGTATGTTTCGACAAGCTTTGCACATCATTGGACTTGTGAAAAAATACATGTAAAGATCTCGTATCAGAATACGGTTGAGATGTTTTGGGTAGAAATCAAATCAAAATCAGTTTAGGTCTTTTCTTCATGAAACAAACACATCACATAACACTTGGAGTAAAAGCTCCCGTTGAGAACGAAGGTGTAATGACAAGTATGAGATACGTGTGTGTGTGTGTGTGTGTGCGCGTGCGCGTGTGTGTGTGTAGATGGACCAGTGGGTGACCCAGGGAGGCACTGACCCTCTGCCTTTGGAGGAGGAGCACTGCTCCATGGTGGAGGTGACGGAGGAGGATATCCAGAACTCTGTGAAGTTCGTACCCAGCCTCTCCGCAGTGGTAAGAAACGCCGCAGGTCTTCAGCAGAAATGTGACTAAGAGCAGCATCGCTTTGGCCTTTCTTAATCTGAGCAAGGTGAAACAGAGCAGTAGATTTACAGAAAGTTATTAAGACACATGGAGAGTTTGTGAAGAAGCAGGACAGAGTGTTTTTATAAAGACAGAATACAAGCCCAGATGACTTCCTGTTCGGGTGTTTGAAAGACTGTATCAGCTGGAATCACTCTCCTGGTGTGTAAACAAATCCAAATTTATATGGATTCTCTGAGTTTCACGTTGCACCAAATGAATCGCGTCCAGCAAGCGGGAGGAATTTCTGCCTGTTTTTGCATCAGGTTGCAGTCGTCCACTTATTAGCCACAAAGAGAGCAGCTGCCGAAGGGACCAAAGAGGTAAAGAAAAGGAGATTTTCCCACAAAAAGCTTCAGATCCAAACAAGATCATTGCTCTTCTCAACTCCAAAACTGCATGATGAAGAAATCGCCTTCAGTGTGGTTCTTCTAATTTATTATAACCATCACCTTACTCCCGCAGCCCCAACCACCGTCAGAAACAACAGCTGTCAGCAGACTTTACTTTGCACGCGATCTGTGTGTTGCAAATAGCACTGGTCTTCTACAATGTGGCTCCATTTGCATCCGAGACGATGGTAAATATAAGTATGGGGAGATTTATAACAAGATGGTAAATCATTTAAATGAATAAAGGTGCTGTTTGAGAGACATTTAAGAAACACTGAGGGCAGTCAGAGAATTAAAAAACCCCCAAAGATCTCTGGTTTCCAGTGACTTTAGCACGCAAAAAACATCCTGTGTTTTACAGCCACGTGCAGCATCTTATCTGAACTTTCTGTTTCCTGTTTATGTATCGACCTCACCTGTGTATTGTTGAGTGTGTTTTTAAATGGGCAGTATTATGTGAAACTGACTTTTTTTTAGCCTTACATCATGTTGTGAGTGTTTCCTTGATTCTTTCATGTTTATTTGAGAAATCCTTTAATCTCCCATGGTAACCAATCAGCTGTGCAAAACGGCTGGGTGGACGTAGCTCCGCCTTTGAGGTGCAGCTCCTCCCCTGAACTGCAGTCTCTAAGCTTCCACCGCACAGAGGAACCCTCAGCTGGGACTCCCCTACTCAACTCCTTCTGACTAGCCTGCAGCAATTAGCAAACACATTGCGAAGCTGTGCATCTGCTGAGCTCATTGCATGAGTTGCTTCTCAGTAAAATGCTGGTAAAAATGTTGCTAAAGGGTTAATTGTGATGACTACCTGCAGGCAGAGTTTCAGAAAGAGCAGGAGTTTTTAAAGAGACAGAAGCGAAATTTCAAGACATTAAGTTGCAAAGTCAGATTAGTCATATTTGATTTATTTATCATTTTTGTAACAACTGCAGGTAAAATAGTTACTTCACTGCACTATAAGATGTTACTATGAGCCTCGGAAACATATAATACTCCCCCTCAACAACTTTTTATGTGTGAAACTCTGACATATTTTTTTAAAATCCACAATGCCCAGCCTACACATTTATAATTTGTTTCCAAGATGTTGAACATTTTTCATAATGTGACTCTAATTTCATGTCTCTAACACCCCGCACCCCACCAACCTCACAAAAACTAAATAATTCATATTGTTTACTTCTGTCAGCTTCAAATCAAAGTGGAGCCTTGGCTCATGACGGTTTTTTGTCCTGTTTGCCTCAGATCTTGGTGAAAGCGATGCTGAGGAAGCGCTCGTTCAGCAACCCCTTTGAGTGCCCGAGCAGGCGAGAGGAGAGATCCATGTCTGCACCTGGCAGCCTGCTCATGTAAGAACACACAGTCCAGCCTGCAAATATCACCAGAGCTCCTACATATTTAATATCTCCATATCCCCTTCTCGAGGATGAACCAACACGAGGAGCCGCTGCCATTTCCGCCGTAGTCTGAAATTCTGACATTCATCCCCGAGTCCCTTTTTGTTTTTTTTCTTTCTGCTCTATCAGGTTAACTTGCTCTCAGTCTTCTCTGCAGCACCTGCTGCTTTGTGTTGCCATAGCACCATAATTCAGTCTTTCATTCTGTGCAGTAGAGCTTACAGCTCTTGTAAGTGTTTTTTGAAGAGTTGTCGCCAACTTTTGTAGCCAGAAGGATTCAAAGTGACACAGGAGGGTTTAAAATAAAAATTAAAAAAATGAAAAATAAAACTAGGGTGCGGTGTTGACCTTGGGTTTCCTGAGCTGTGAGTTGAAAGCATCAACACAGGGATGATCCCCTCATCCTTCCATGCAGCTTCAACATACACAGAGCAACCATAGCTGGTCTACTGGTGCCCCTGGGACAGCAGTGGGTGTGAGGGTGTAATCTCTAACTGTGGTGGGTATATGAGATGTTGTCTCATATGTCTGGGCTGCAGAGAGCTGCTACTTATAAAGGTGAAGGTTATTTTCAAGGAACAAGTGGGGAAAAGTGAGAAAAATCTGCCCCCTGCTGGCAGGCAGGAAAAAAATCGAGGCGTTAAAATGCTCTATAGTTCTGCTTTACGTTACTTAAGCATCAGCTTAAAAACAAATGACACATAACACATAATTTACAGCAAATTGCAAGGAATGTCATTTAAAGGGACAGTGTTAGGTAAACTGTATTTTTTTTTTTTTTTTGCTTTACATTATGTTTTAATGTTATTTCCTCATCCAAAACCTACCTGCAGAGTTGCCTTGATTCTTTCATGAATGTTTGAGAAATCCTGTAATCTCCCGTGGCAACAGTTCAGCTGCTGTTTCCAAGCTCCCGCCTCACAAATCAATTACTCCCACACTCAGCTCCTGCAGACTAGCCAGCAGCAATTGGCAAACACCAGGTGGAACTACGCATCAGCTGAGCTCATTATTCCTGCTACTTCTCAGTGCAATGCTGGTAAAAATGTTGTTAAAGGGTTAAAAGGTTTCTTAAAGAGACAGAAGCCCATTTTCAAGGCATTTAGAACACAAAGTAAAACTTGTTTTCACTCATATTTGATGTGTACAGCATTTTCATAAGAACTGACGGTGACAGGAAAACACATAAAACTGCCTTTAAATTACATTTAAATCCAGTTTAGGCCGAGTCGCGTTTCAGCTGCCCTGCTCTTTTTCAGATGGACGATTCCTGTCATCTTGGCCTCCTGACCTCGTTTTTCATCATGTTTACTTTGAAAATATAATATAATGCAATCAGCTCAGCAGATGGGCTGTTTATTTTGTTTGTTCAGCCCTCCTCAAGCATTAAGCGCTTGATCTTATTTTTACCTCATTTGTCCGTCTGTTTAAAACCCTTTTAATCACGCAAAGCTTCAAACCGGTCACTTCCAGTGGCATCGAGTTTGAAGCGTTTTAAATGTTTTGTTAGTTGATGTATCCGACGAGTTGGGCGGCGGTGGGACCTCGTCACCCGTTGGCATGACTCCGCCCACTCAGCGGTGACCTCTCCGTCTTTTCTCCCACTCTACTGCAGGGACTCGTGGCCCTTGAGGCCCTCTTTAAAACTGCACCCTTCACGCAGGTAACCCCTCTCTGGCGCATCTGCCTGCGCATCATCATCATCCTCACCTTAGATTGCTCGGCGTTTACAGAGCCTGCAGAACTCTTTGCGTCTCGGGAATCTTTGCACATTTTGTCACATTGCAGCAACAAACTTCATTTTTGGGGCTTTTGGGTGACAGGAAAACGGCTGGCCTGGCCACCCCATTGATACAGGATACTACAGAGCAATTGTCTTCAATCAAGACATAAATGTAAAACCCAATAAATATAAATATAACATAATAAAGAAATGATAGATGTTTGTCTGAAGCTAAGCTGTTCACTTCAAAAACACGAAATCTTACCAAGCAATTTTGGTCTCGTTTTTAGTGCAAATATCTTAGACGAAACGAACTCAAAAGGAGCTTTTCAGCGAGGTGTAAGATATAATCTGCCAGCTTAACTTGTACTTTTTCATCAGTATTAATATAATTATAGACTTAATCTCATATATGTTTCTGGAAATGTGCTTGCAGTCTAGTTTTGTAAGAGTTTGTGTTGCGCTGGGTTTTATGTCAAGTGATCAGAGTAAAAAAAAAAATTAAGCCACACTGTTCAGATTTTTTAATAAAAACTAATTTTAAACAA
The DNA here is from genome assembly GCA_010277075.1 of Poeciliopsis retropinna. NCBI lineage: Eukaryota > Metazoa > Chordata > Actinopteri > Cyprinodontiformes > Poeciliidae > Poeciliopsis > Poeciliopsis retropinna. The sequence continues at coordinate 417,790 of VMRM01000024.1, forward strand.
AGGGTAATTTTCCAGCCTTGTGATTTTTGTCCACTATTTTATTTGGTCCATAGCGTCACAAAACTGACATCTTTGGTTGCAATGTGACACAAGGTGGAAAACGACGACATGGGACGTGAATGGTTTTGCGGTCGCTTCTCTCCAGCCGTCACCGCAGAGACGCTTCTGTCATGTTCCTGCAGACCTCCTCCATCATTCTGCTGCAGCTGCTTTTCTGTCCCTCTCTCTCTGTGTCTGCAGAGGCTGGAATCATAAGCTTTGTGGGTGCGGGGGTGGGGTGGGGAGGGGCTCCACATCGGAGGCACAGCATCCCCTGCTGATCTCTTTCTTCTCCGTCTCTTTGTTTAGAAAGAGCAGCGCGGGGGACGGGCCCAGAGAAGGAGAGCTGGAGGACCTCCACGAAGACGAGCCTTTCTCTTGAGGCGCGGCGGGAAGCCGGGCTTTCTGCTCTGACCACTGTGCGCTCACGCCTTCACCCAGCTCCAGTCAGTGCCACAGCAAACCGTGTACATAAACGGATCTATAAATGTGAAATATAGCTCGCAGATGCTAACGCTGACTCGGCTTGATTTTTCGAAAATTCTTCCTTTTCTTCTGTTCTTTCCGGATTTCTGAGCTCAACAGCTTACAGGTGACACCGCTGACCCAGTGAGAACAGCTTTGTTCTCACTGGGTCCACTTGGTTTGCACACCAAAGTGTAAAAAAAAAAAAAAAAAAGAAATCTTTCTTTATTTCCGTGCATGCTCATTGTCAGATCATCTACAGGATCTCGTCAACAGTTTCTCTCTGACTCCAGCATGTTAACCACACTGGGTCGCCTCATCAGTGAACTACAGGGCTTCTGACTGCTGATCGGTCTTTTTAATATTAGAGACTGATTCCTTGTTCCTGTCGCAGCCCTTTTGTTTTTTTTTCTCACACCGGTGCCGTCGGTAACGTTTACAAGAAAGGCAGTATGGAAAGCCTCCATGCTGCCTTCAAGGACCAGCTCTACGACAGACGTCGAGCAGAAAGGACGCTGGCTTTGCTATGCATGCGCACACTTTGAATGGCACTGGCCCCTGCTATCTGACGTGAAGTGACTCCAGCTTTGGCAGGTTGGTTCGCGCTTCTGCTCCTAACTCTGCGATTTATCACTGCTGTCAAACACAATCTCTGCTTTTAATGTAAATAACGGAGGATGTTTTAAAATGCGGCATTCTGAACGGTGGATAGAAAGGGAGACGAGAACTCCTGGAGTGTTATCGAGACTGTAAATATATGATGCGTACGTATATGGAAATTTGTTTGTGTTTTTGCTCAGGATTTTTTTTCCACTGGGCATTTCAGTGAAGGGCATTTTTTTTTTTTTTAACGTTAATTAAAAAAAAAAAAAAGGGAAGCAAGTCACTTCAGGTCCAACAGTTTGTATGCAAACGGGTAAACGTGTGCCAGCTCATTAGGATTCTTTTCTGTATTTGCTAAGAAAAAAAGAAAAACAAAAAAAATGATCTGTACACGCATCACCATGTCGTTCTGAGGTACAGAGAAAAATATGTTGCTTTGCCATTTTCAAAACCTTACTGAACTGCTTGGCTGACCTTTGGAAAAAAAATGTCATAAACCATAATAGAGAGGGATGAGTGAAGGTAGGGAGCTTTACGACCTCATAAACATGACAGAGGAGGAAATGTACAGATGTTTTCATAAGTAAAGTTCACAGTTACTCAGGACAGTTGGCACCGATTCAGAAACCGACACTTGCAGTTTACTTGGTCTCTGCGGACGCAGCTGTTCAGTAGGGATGTCCTAATCCAATCCCTCGATCGGCTCCGAGTCCCAATCAAGTTTTAAAACACCTGCAAACTAAAATAAGCCCCCAACAGCTGTTGGAGTCTTATGCTGCAGCCCAGGGAGACGAGCAGCTGAAATTTGCAAACCGGGTTTTTAATGTTTTATTTTAGTGCGAAAGGCTTGTAGGAAAAAATCCCTGGTTCTACACTGTACACATTATTTTGTTCATCTAAAAAAATCAGGGTATTCTGTAACAATTAAGTATTTTTCCCTCTATCTTGACTTATGCCATGAAGTGTTTGCTGGGGCCTCCTTTGTGTTTCAGTCGTGACCCGCTCCATCCTCAGGAGAGAGAGCAGCACAAAAAGCAGCTGAAACACCAGTTATTAAATGTTATGACATTAAAAAAAAAAAAGGTTTATAAAGCAGGAGAACTGTTTCTCAAAGTTTTGGCTGTAGATATTTCACTAGAAAAGCATTGAAATATGTTACTGGACATGATCATATCAAGCATGCTGGCGTTAGCCTAGCTCTTGAGCTAACTGCTCCACAGGGCAGCACCGACAGCAGGAGCAAGACGGGCGACTATTGTGGAATCTAAATGCACTTGAGTCAGATACGTTTCTTAGTAACAAATGATAAATATTTACACATCTTAGGTGATTCTTTGTCCGATGTTTTTAGCAGCCTTTCGGAAGCAAGCTAAGCTCGGTGGAGCAGCATATCGAGACTGGGGATAATATTTCAGTCGCTGTGAATTAAAACCAATTCACAGTCAGTTTTTAAATGACTCCTCAGTTTCTGGGACAAAAGATCCATATGGAGACATCACTCTTGCATCGTTTGGTTATTTCTTTCATTTCACTGGACAGATTTCAAGCAATTCAGTACGAGAATAAAATTCTTTCCAGACCAGAACCTTCTAATATCCAGTGCAGCCCTTCTCGTTCCTCCATCTTGACCTCAGAAATCTGCATTACTGAAATCAGAGGACACTTTTTGAAAGTGATTTCTGTAGTTTTATGCTCAAGCGTTTACACAGATTTTAAAGACACTCCATTTTATCACCAAGCGGGTAACAGAGAACGTATAATCCGTTTGCAGTTTTGACCTTTAATTTGAGTTTGTGCTTGCAGGGTGTCCTCTAAAGAAGGGCTCTTGAAACCAAAAAGTGTGACCAGCTGTGATGTATTTATTTGCTTTTAAGATTCGCATCATTCTTTTACATTTTGTATATTTCTCTAAATCGGCAGTAGTGTGTTTCTGTGCAGACGGCGGTGAAATTATCCACACGTCTTTGTCTCGTTGCACTGCCAGAGATCACCCATGTTGCTTTCTCTTGAATCTATATTTTACTAGAACGGAAACGCAGCTCACATTGAAAGTGCAATCATTTTGTTTCAAACACACGGCTTCGTCTGCAGGCTGCTATTATATACAGTTGCCATTATGTACAGTTTCTGAGCTGGTGGTTCACCTGTAAAAGACCATATTTACTGTGCTTTTTTTCTGCGATCAGTCTGCATGTCGCAATTGTGTCATCTACTGTTTGAGAAAATTTCACAAACTGCTTTTTCTTTGTATAAAACAATGTAGAGCAAAAACACTGCATTTTAACTGCTGTTTTTGATGTGTATGTTCATATTGGGGAAAAATGTGAATGTTGTAAAACAAGGACAAACTTTTATTTATATATATATTTTTTGTCTTTCCTGCTGAAATCATGTAAATTAAAACATCGAGCAGGGTGCAGAGTACAGGAGCGGCCAGAGGGGGCAGCATTGAGTTTGGGATCTTCTCCTATGATTGAATCCAAATACAGCATTTTTTTAAACATGACTCTGAGATGTACTGCTTCGTTTATTTTACCTCTTGCATTGGTTCTGCCTTGTTCACCAACTTATCTGAAGCCACAGATTAATCCAAGAGGAGTCGGGCCAAATTTACCATCTAAAAACAACTTAAGTATTAAAGGTGTCAAGAAAACACCATTTTAAAACGATGAAAACTATCATCCCTTTTTATTGATGCAGAAGCTGATGAGTATTTACACAAGAAATGGAGCTGGAAGGCAGTGCGGCCTCAATAAGTTTCCTGTATTAAACACAAACTCAGAATGGAGGATTTAAAAGTCAATAAAATCTACACGTGAAGCACAATAAAACTTTACCTTTTTCAAGAAATGTACCTTTATTTCAGTTACTCTGACAGCGATGCTTTATTGGGTTCCTTCTCAGGACTTGTTTCACACAGGAAGACCATTGGTGGCGCACCGACTCCAAAAATCAATTCCCATTGGAATTATTAGTATTATGAGAATGACTATATAAAGGAATATACACTAACAATACAAATTGGGGAGTTTGGGAACTCTGGTGTTTATCTTAGTGGAATAGCTTTGTTTTTTGTATTTTTTATGTTATATAAAGCTGTTAACAATAAGGGTTCCCTTATCCATAATAGACATAATATAGAAAGATGGATAGTCAGATGGGCACCAAAGTTGTTACTGAAATTGGCTATATAAAACAACTCAAACTAAAAATACTCACATCCATGAGTTGCATCATATTCAAATCTACATTTTGAAGATGCAGCTGTTTTAGTGCCGTTTTCTGATCATCTTTGACCCACCGGAAAACCACAGGAAGCAGATGTATTGCAGTCATATTCCGTCTAAGCTAATTACCATTTTTTAAGTGTTTAAGTTTTAATATTTGCTAGTATAGCAATATATCCCACAGGTATGAACACTTTCCGTATGAATTGTTTCATTTGCTTAAATCAGCTAAATAAATGTGACTCTTAGTTTTAAAGTGATTGATGTTCTTTTTGCACATGAGCCACGTTTCAGTTAAAACTAAAACTTCTTAGGAGGCGATAATGCACTGGTTTGTAGTAATAAGAAAAGAATAAAGAATAAAATGTAAGTGCATTTTGATTACAAGTGTGCACAAAACTTTGTCGATATCCCACTAGGGTTGAATAAACACAATTTCGCAATTGCTGCATTTTCAATAAACACAATTAAGATCCCATATAAAAAACTATCTTCCCCCGATAACTTTAAAAAACATGCTGTGCTGTCATCCTCCTACTTTCTGTTGTCTTTTCTGCCAGTGATAACATCTGGTTATTGATCACATGACTCATGTGATGTGAAAAATGTTTCCATCCCAGTTTTGCAAAACACACAAATATTTGTAATTCCAATTCATGCCATAGTTGATGGAAACGCAGCATGAGAGACATTAAATCTGAATTGCACTCATTCCTTTCTCACAACAAACCGACTACAAGATGACATTTTTCTACAACAGCTAAGGGAGCTGTCGCTTAAAACGTCACAGAACTTTTAAGGAAAATCCAAACTATCCCTTTAACATCTTTGTTGCTGTCCTGCTGTGACTGCCGTCTATGCCTGCTCTCTGTTTGATGCTGGGCTCATATCTGAATGTAATCACTCCAATAAATGGAAGCATGGCACGTCCCTATGGAATGCAGTTACAATGTAAATATGTACCAATATAAACAAGCTATTTTCTTTGCATGCTTTTTGTACTCCTCAACAGTAAAACATTAAAAATATTCTCTAAACACCTGAATGTTTGCCTGTTGCTGTATGACTAAAGCAACAAAAAAAAAAAAGCACAATGGTTGAAGAACTTGTTTAATCAGTAACCAGTTCAAACTTCGTCACATGTGTACACATGGGATGGGTCGCTGTGGTGGCAAATGCAAACACAAGTTTGGTCTGTTCTCATGTGGCGCGACAGGGACTCTGACGGAGATGGTGAACGATTTGTCCACACCAACGAGCCACATCTTCTTCTCTCAACCGTTTTTTTGCAGACATGGTTCAAGTTGTGGAAGTTACACCCTTCTTGGGAACAACAAACACCCGGAAAAAAAAACAGTACACACACAGCTTGGAAATAGATGGCTCGACATTAAACGGTAATGATTACAGTCAGTCGTGTTGGCTTTTTGAGTGGGAGGAGGTCCCTGGATGAAGATGCTGCTGAGGATCAGAGAGAAACGATGTCTTTTCTTTTCTCTGGGGTCCATCCAGAGTTGGTGTGCGTGAGTTTCCCTCCGTTTCCCATGACGTTGTTTCTGTGCAGTTCACTTTATGTAGCAGCTTGCGCGGTGCCTTGTTTGCTCCCAGGTCACTTCTGCAAAAGAATGGAAGGGGAAAGATCTCAGCGATCGACAAAGCTTTATTTTTCCCTACAGTCTATAATCCTCATTTCAGATACCTCGGTCTCTGTGGATCCTGCCTCTGACTCAGGATCCTGCTGGATAAAAGCCAAACCACAGAACAAGGAACCATTTAGATCTCTACTGTGAGCCTCGTCATTGCTACCTTTATAGAATACATCTGGAAACCAACAAAATCTGGTCTGATGTCCTGGTTTCACCTTGCACTCACATTGGGCTTGTCTTCGTCTTGGGCTCGTCTTGAATTTGCTTCAAGGGTGTAATAGGCTTTAGAGTCTAAATCAATAGACTCACTGTCCTGCTGTAAATACAAAACGTTCTGCCTGTTTTAATGGTGCGACTTCAGGGTGGAGGATAGTTTTTATACTGTTGGTGAGGCTTTTGGATGGGTGGGAGAGGAGAGTTCTTCAGGTGGGATCAAGATTAGGGATTGTGGATGCTTGTGAGGGGGAAGACTTACACTTAGGGGAGGTTTTCATGTGAGTACCATGTCTGATAACTGGTTGTGCTTTATATAACTCATGCGGCTCTCTAGTGGTTGTTAAGAACAAACAGCAATAATCCGTTGCCCTTAATCTGACGGATGGATACATGACATTATGACCATAGTAGAGTATTTCCTCCCCTTTTGGGAGCAAAAAACAATCTCTGACATGGATTCCACAAAAACCCCTGAAGGTGCACTGTGATATCTACACAGCTGCAATCAGTGGATTTAACGATCAACAATCTCGCCTACTGTTGATTGGATTGACATTTGTGGAACTAACTACTCGGCCAAGTCAACGTCTCAAACCATTTTTGCTTTGTAGCAAAGAAGAAACACACCACTCCCAGTCAAAAACAACCAGTCAGGAGGAGGGTCTTAGCGCTGTCACTCATGCTTGTGTTTTCACATCTCAAAGAAACAACTCACTGCTAGAGGAGATCCGTGTGTCTGCCATCTGGTGCTTATGCTAACTAGCCTGAGCGTTCCTGACAGACTATGCTATTGGGAAGAAGCTGTAGTGTAGCACAGAGCAAGGGAGACTGGGGAAGAGAAGTTGTGAGCAGTGCCTGTGCAATGATTGGCAGCGCTAAGACACTCCTCCTGGCTCTGATTGGTTGTTTCAAGTTGGCACTGGGAAAAGGCAGAGGAGCTCAATTTTTTTTCACAGATAATCATTCTCATGCCATACTGTCATGACAGTATTAACCAATATGAACAGAATATCTTTTATAAAAGTTACATACTGTAGCTTTAATCAATGCCTAATTTATTCCATCCACTTACAGGAGCCATAAAAAGAGCTCATCAGGGTTAATCTCAGTGGTCATAATGTTATGCTTGATCGGTGTATGTGACGCTCAACAGCCAAAAGGTGGAAGGTGTTAGGTGGTGTTAGGAATTAATAATTCTGTGTTTTCCTCCATCTCTTTTGGAGGAAGATGGAGTTTGCATGCTTTTGCACACACACGCACACATGCGCACACACACACAGAGCTAAAGTTGAGGGAAATGACACACTGGGGACCGCCCTCTTTAGAGTGTAACTTAGATAGAGGCCTATAAAAGGAATTAGAAACTGTAGTTGGGTGCCATTTCTCTGTGTTCTCCCATAAGGAAAGCATGACAATGGGCCAACGCTGCATTTTAGTCTTAATAAATGGGTTCAACTCACTGACTCTTCTTGAACCTCAAACATTACGAACCTAGCTGAAGAAAGGATCGTCTCCAACAGTGAAAAGAATTAGTCGTTAGAACTTCCCAACAAGGGCTGGTGTTAGTAACAGTCTCTCTGCTGCCATCTTGTGTTTACAGTAAAGAAACAGAACTTACCTGTGTTTGTGTGTCTGTATATTTGAACTTCATGTTTTTATAAAACTCCCTTTTAGGTAGCAAATAAAGCAGCACCAAGTCACAAACAACAGTTGCCTGCAGATAAAGAGAAAAAATGTTAATATTTTTAGATTGTGAGTGACTTATTGTTGATGGATACTTTATTAATGTGGAATATAATCCAAGCAACAACATACCACTCCAAAGATCCCCACGCCTGAGCCTATTGCTGTGAGTGTTGGGATTATGTCAAATTTTCTTGCCTTTAAAGGACAGCTTCAGTCACACAAAGCTCACTTTTGTTTTTTCATTAATGCTAAATTCATACCAATGAAAACAGATATTTATTTTACTCACCAGTGACTTCACAATGACATCAAACCTGATGCCAAAAACCTTAAGGAGGGTTCTCTTGGGAATTTTATCCTCCATATAATGCTTTGCATACCTGTAAACGATCACAAGGACTGTCAGAAACTAAACACGTCTGAGGCTGGATGACACAAGGAGCAAACAATGACTTAAGTCCAGTCAATAAAATGAGCAGTTGGTGATGGAAAAACAAGGTTCATCTAATTGAATAGTTGAAAAAAAACCCTCCTCCTTCTTCCTGGAATAAAATAAAAATCCTAGAACCTACCAGACGACAGGCTGATACACCTGTTGTACTGGTAAATATAAGCAGCTTTATATAAATACATATTAAAAATTACGTCAACATCGATCTGATTTCACAAAAATGTGAAACATGTTTAAGATGTGTGACTTACCTGTGAAAGGTGCTACATAAGCAAATACACACAGACTTAATTATTTTTTTTTAAATATCAAAATTGCATATCTAGATGAAATAACTGTCATCTGAAGTCTCCAAAACTGACATAAATTTGCTCCTCGGCGTATTCTATCACCTGAAGTTATACCCAACCGACGCACTGGGGTTGTCAGCCTCACTTGGGTTTCCATAGAGACCGTGAAAGTTGTACTCAGGCTTACAGTGTTTTACATCAACGTCGAAGTTACATGTCCAGTCGATGACAATGCCAATAGCCCCTCCCTGTGAGGCAGACAAAACATGCAAACATCCATAATGAGACAAAACATAAACCTGCTTCATCACAACTAAATAATGCAGTCTTTATCAATTAAAGCAGAGGTACTTTGCTGGACACTTACCTCTTGTGCTAATTTTTCAAAGCTGAAGCCAGACAGTTTAACTATATCTCCCAGTTTGAATATTGGACAGAGCGGCTCTTTCTTTGGATCGAAAAGGCATTTCCCAATGTAGTTGCTATCGATTCCCTCCACCAAGTTACTCCTGCGAACAGTTCAAGTATCAGTAACAACAGCTTTTCATGAAAGCCACTTCAGCTCGGTCGTATGCATTCATGAACTGAAAACGTTTTATAATTACAGTATTTTTACAGGATTAAACCACTAATGAACTATTCACACGCGTTTAACAGAACTCAATTAGGAGTTTTCAATAGTTGTACATAAGCCTGTCAATTATTAATATTAAATTAGGAGCGAGTTTTGTCGTCGAGTTTTGATTTTGTGTGATCTTTCACCTGGTGACGCCAAACAAAGGGAAAGTTACAGAGTTTTTGATGAAAAGCGTGTAGTTTTCTGCGGACATCAGAAGAGGAGGACTGGAAAGGAACAAGAAAAGAAAATGTTTCTGCTCTTTTTACGTGTTGTAAGATGTCACATTAATAAATAGAAATGCCGACATTCAATCATTAGCACTCATAACATAATCAGGGTCCAAGCAGAATCTGTGCCTGTTTTATTTTTGTTTGTTTTTTTTAAATCTTTATGACTTAGATAACTGCGCTTAAAGAACGAGAACATTTAATGCTGGGACTTGGTGTATTTTTTAAAAATGTATTTAAAACATCTTTTTATTTCAGTTCAATTATGAGGAAGAATTGCTTAAGCACAAACTGAATCAGGGATCATAACTCATGCTTAGCTTCAAACACTAGCTGAATCGACTGATATGTTCATAATTAAATTAAACATTTTCTTTATACTGACACTTCTTTTACAGTTTGCGGCGTTTCGGCCTGCTGTGTAATATCACATTGAATTTTGTTTCACCTACACAAATGTTTTATAATTACACTAATCTAATTATGAAACCGCGTGACGAAGCATTTAAAACAAGCGTCGAGACGACTTTTTATGCCTTGAAGCAAATAGTCAGAAAGTAGAAGAAAAAAACGATTTCTAGAATTTGTTTTACAAAAAAATAAAGTGCGTATTTGTATTTTATTTTGAAATTAGGTAAAGGTGGGCTTAAGACAAATGTACACCACAACGTACTCGCAGGAATCCTTTTTTCTCGAGCTCAATCTTTTCGAGCTGTGTCATATTGGGCTGCCTTGACAGTTTTAACAAATATAGAAAGAGCATATTTTGGCAAGTCACATACGGCACCTTTAATCTCAGATAACTTTATTCAAGTGCTCTGTGTGCGCTGATGAAGATTTCCTCATCTCAAGAAGTAAAACTGGAAGTAACACCAACCTACTTGTGATATAATCTGGCTTTATGTTCATACATGTAACATACAAGCAACGTATTTTTGACATCGCAAGGTAGGAAACAATGTGACAACAGCTTAAGCCTCAAAATATGACATCTAAATTGCTCACCTTCCATTAGTTTTCGCATGAAATATCCAAGAAAAATATCTCATATCTTAAAACCATAAATGGTGGATTATTTATTGTTGCTTATGGTACTTCTGGAGTAATACAGGAAGTTTTTTTTTTTTTTTTTTTGCTGGGTCAGACTTGTGATTTGAACAAACAAAAAGTGGAAGCATTTGTGTTTCGGCAGCTTCCTGCTTGGACCCTGGCAAGCTGAAGAATTTCGAGTTCCCACGTACTTCGGAATAGTGCGGTCGTCCTCAATTGGGCACCACGCTAGCAACTCGCAGGTTTGTGTTTTGTTGACGCAGGTTCCAGTCATTTGTCCTTAACATGGGAACATGAAAAATCTCATCATCATGACAGAATTTCAAATTGTAACAAGAATGGGGCAAAAAAAGTACATCTCACGCTCCGAGAGGCAGCATCTAACAGAAACGGATTCTGCCTCCGCACTTCTCCTTATCTCTGATTACCGTCAGCAGCGGCAAAGCGGGACATAAAAGTGAAGCAAAGCAAATGCTGAAATAAGATGTTTCTTCTTTATCTTGGCCCTGCTTCTGATATATATATAACTTCTGTTCACGTGATTGGCTTCGCGGCAATCTTGTCCTCTCATCAGGGGAAACATGCAGATATTTCACCGGCAGGCACGCAAGTAGCAGCCGCTGACCTTTCGCTGCAACTCACCGACCTGTTTGGCCACGTGGGCCCCATTCCCGCAAGCTTACATTTCCGCCAGCCTGCCACCTCTAAAGGAACTCTGCCACCTCAAGGCGAATTTGATGGGTCTGAAGAGGACAGATCTAAAGCTGTGCTCTCATTGAAGTCGATGTGGGATGAGGAGAAGTGGAAAGAGTCCAAAATAAAAAGCCGGAGACTGACAAAGAAGAATACGTTTACGTAACCGTTGTTTGGACCCATCGACGGTGCTCTAATGCTCTGTCCCGTTGCCGTCATGCAATGAGACAGCTCAGACGCACGGCCTTAATCTGGTGTCTGTTTGCTTTAGGTCGGGGTTTTAGGTCACGATATAAGCAAATTCACCAAATGTTTGGTTGCTGAGGCTTGGAGTGTTGAAGTCGATGTGACCATGGTTTCAACCCCATGGCCAGTGGTGGATGATGAAGAAGTACTGAAATAAAAGTATTTAATCAAATATGAGTAAAAGTTTCCTAGTCGAAAGTTGACTCAAGTATTTGAAAATACTTAAGTATTCAATAGTACAATTTATATTTTCCAAAATCAGCACAATGTTTTCTGAGCATAAAAATGCAATTAAAAAAACAACTATTCTACTTTTTATTGTTATTATTGTTGTTATGTAAAATGTTCTCGTGTTTTATTTCTTTTTTTGTTGTTTTAGATTTTTAATTTTTCACTAAATCTACAAAATCTAATCGCTGCCTTTGCCTGCTGCATTTGGGTCCTCCACCACAACCTACAACACGACAAGGAAACAGCCACAATGGTGACGTTAAGTAATGCCATACTTCATTTAATAACTTATGAACATCAAACGTGGAGCTAAGACGTGGCTTTGAAATGTAGCCATTTCATAAGTTGGGGTACATAAGTCATAAGTACCCCAACGAAAAAATACCCAAATAAAGTAAAAATGGCCAAAAAAATATACAGTACTCAAGTAAATATAGTCAGTTACTGTCCACCGTTGGCCATGACCAACAGTAATGTACCATTTCCATAGAAATGTTTGTCTTAGTAATGAGCTGCGACTCTGCTTCTGGCAGTTCCTGGAAACCCCATACTACTTCGCAAATACTCAGTGGACATCAGACGTTGCCGTCCTCAAAGGATCACCAAGCGATGTGCTTTCAGATGCAAAATCAAAACGCGATACCGTGAGGCCACCGAGGCTTGATTGGAGCTCCACATAGATGGTTACTCAGACTTTACCGTGTCCCGTACGTTTGAAACTCCCTCCTACGCAGTCGGCATCTGATGTGCAGACGTGCTTGCCCGTAAGCTGTAAGGGGACAAGAGAATGGGGTCAGTTTGCATTTAAACATGTTGGAATGTATGGAATGTAAACAGACAGCCGATGAAGAAGAGGACAGAGCAACACCGTTGGGTTAAAATGATCTCCCAGTACTGTGCGGCCTGTTAGTGTTGCGTCATACTGAAGCCGTTAGATTTACACGGGTATTTCCTGCTACACAACAACAACACAAATGACTGATTACAGAAACAGTCTTGGAATGAGACACAATTCATGCTTTCTTTTACTATTTATGGCAGTGTGTAAGAGACCAAAGGCAGCGGGTGGGACAGTAGTAAGAAAGAAGGGAGGCTTAGCACATACCTCTGGGCATTTTCCTATCTTCTGACCTTCGGTAATGATGTAGTTAGTCATCACTACGAAAGATGAGTCTCCCTAAAAGTTCAAAAAGAGTCACAAAACATAAATAAAATATGTGACGTGAAGGTATATCTGCCATTATACTGCAGAATAAAGAATGCAGTCAAGCTATCGCCTGAAGTGTCCACAACCCTTGAACGCCTATTGACGTGCATTGGGGACTGTTTGTGATAGACCCAACACAAAATCGCACAACTCTTGAGTTGCAGAGATCCACGGTTGGCATGAAGAAAGCCAAAATGAATCCTGTTTCTGGTTTTCAACAAGCCACATAGGAGACACAGCAAACATGTATGGGAAGAACATGATCTGATCATATGGGAAATATTTGCAAATATGAGCTAAAATCTCAGCTGGTAAATGTGCAAAACAAGTAGAAACAGACTGAAGCAGTTTCAGCTGTAATCACCTCACAGTATGGTCTGTAAAGTATCTCTAAAGGGCAAATGTCAAATCCATGCCACATTTTTGAGAACAGACTTTAAATCCTGCAATCTTTTCAGTCCACTTCACCGCTGGTGTTTGTTTTCCTTGTATTAAATGAGGAGATTTTTAGCTAGGTCCAAAACAGACAGTGTAAACCTGAACAAACTTGACAGATCTTCATCTCACCTTTTTGGAAACTTTGACAGTTGGACTTTTTTTTTTAATACTTTCAAACAATAATCAAAACAACTTCAGGCTCCAATGGACACAAGGAGCTTATACATTTGGTAAAGTCTCCAGCTGATTTAAATTGGACAAATAATCTCCTACTCAACAGGCCTTGCTCTTGAAATCAGACAAATGTTTATGATTATAAAACTGATTGAGAAACTGGAACTTGTAAACAGGAGTGAATTCAGTTTCCTGTTTGGAGCGCATGCAGCAGACCTTGAAGAAAATAACTGCGTACGTTCTGATTGGAAACAAATACAGCGGTTCTCTTTTGAGCTCATGATGAAGCGTTAAGAAACCACACGACAAAACTCTCCCCCCTCTCTCCAGTATTCAGCGCCTGTTGACATCACAAGGGCAACTTTGGTGTGTTTGGTGAGCGCTGAGTCAGTGCGAAGAGATAAAGGAGCGAGCCAAACACAATGAGGGAGTGACCAGCAGACACACTGTGTCCATTTAAGATTAACAAATCAGTGGTATAGCAAACTTTTGATCCATCCATCCATTTTCTGTACACCTTTGTCCCTAGTGGGGTCAGGAGGGGTGCTGGTGCCTGTCTCCTGCGAATGTTTTGGGCAAGAGGCGGGGTGCAAACTTTTCAAAATTTACTTATTTTATTATGTTGTATTGTTTTCTTAAATGCTAAAATTTGTTTGATAATTTCTGCGACTTGATGCGGTTTCTTTTTTTTATTTTCTGGTTGTGACTGTTTTTTTTTTTTGTTTGATCGAAACAAATGTAGTATTTGAAAGGAAAACTCTGTGACTGGCTGGCGGAGTGGTTCAGTTGCATGCACCCAAGTTGCAAACGCAGACATCAGGCGCGCAGCAGGCGGGGAAAGAGTGCGTGAGAGTAGAGCGCCTGTCAGAACTATTGAGCAAGAGTGTGTGATTTAAAAGCTCACACCATAAATATTTGTTTGTTCACTTGGATGTGTGCGCTCACGTCACGCTCAGGTTGGTGGCACAAGTAGTGTTCTTGAGTAAAACTGCAGGAACGGGAGGGTGTTGAAACGCTCATGTAACCAAGCATCGATCGAGTTGGAAACAAAAAAAAAAAAAAAAAAAAAAAAAGGCTGGATTTATTTGACACACACTAATAAAGTAATCTGCCAGAAATATTTTTTTTCAACACATCAAAAATGAAGACCAAAAGGGAGAAACCACTTCCTCCCCTCAAAACACACACACACGCAGGCAAGCATCTTTGCGTGCCTGTCTTTGTTGGGACTTTCCGTTGACTTCCAGTCATTTCTACAGCCTAAACCTTACCCTTACCCTAACAGATGCTTTTGACAGAGTTGAGTCTTTAAGCAGTTTGAGAACCTGAGCACTCATTCATACTAAAGTTCAAATTTAACCTGTTTGTTTATGTTTGTTTGTTTGTTTACTTAACTCACATTTTAATAGAAACACCTTAACACGATTTAAATTTAGATTTATATACAACAAATTTAAGTGACGAGAGTCAACATAACCTTTCAATCAATAGCCAAAGCCCCTCACGATCAACCATTTTGGAGACCTTATGTAGGCCTGCGCTACATACAGGTGCTGACTCTTAGCGAGACATTGTCCTTACCTATCTATAGTAGCTTTTGCAACTATCATTTTTATTGCTTAGTTTTATTCTAAAGATGATTTCAAGATCTCACAGTTGGTCCTGACTGGGGATGTTAACAATTTCTAAATCAAACTATGCTATTCATGCTAATTACCGGTATAAAACCAGAGTTTAACATTTGACATCTGAAATCAATTTCTGCCTTTCTATTAAAAGTAACTGTGAAACTTTGTTTTACATTGAGCCCTCTGTCGCACACAGTGTGACGTCACCTCTAATCCTCACAAAGGTCAAAGCTTTGTAAAGGGTTAGAAATTCGCCACAAAATTCTAAATGTTGCATCTCCAAAATTTGATCAAAGCACAAAAGTTGTGTGCTTTGATCTTACTTGATCAAAGCACAAAAAAGATTCTTTTTTTTTTTTTTTTTTACCAAGTTGGGAGTATCTCGTTTGTGTGATACTTTAAAAAAATGTCCACACCCAAAACTCAAACCAAGCAACCTTTATGATGTCTTTATGTGTCTTTTCCCACAGGTAATAATCCTGGTCAGGTTTTAGGTCAACAAATGTAGTTAACCGCAGTGTAACTTTCGATTTGTTGTGTACTTAGCTCATGCAGACAATACCATTTAAAGACAAACCTCTCAAACTGGGTGAGCATAAAGAGCTACTTTTTTGCCTGCGTATCATTTCAGTATGTTCATAGATAGATAGCAGAAATGTAAGCTGTTGTTTGACAGTTTGTGTGACTTAAATTTTGTCATCCCTTAAATGAAATGCAGTTTCCTTTTGGAAGCAAAGAGTTGTGACATTTATAGTCTGAGTCAGGCTGACTTTTCATCTGTGTGACAGTTTGATTCATGAACCACAGATGCTGACTTCATCCCCTTCTGAATGATTGTCCAAACAATGCACCCTGACTTGTTCCAGGTTTAATGACAAACTTCTCAAACTGGAGCAGTTTAGATAGCTGGAACTGGCAGTAACTAAATGACTCTGCCGGGCTTCGGCTGACCTCTTACTGACCTGAGAAGGGAAGACGTAGTCGGCCACATCCCAGACGGTCTCGATCCCGCTCACGTTAGTGTAGCCCACTCCCTTCATTTTGGTGAACACGGAGCTCACCGCCGTGTCTGTGGTCTGGTAGCCTTTCTCATAGATGAAGACCCACCTGTGAAAGACACATCAGTCCTGTCAGCACCTCCACCACTTTCCAGCTTAATCTGTCCAACCAAAACCCAACAGCAAGGTTATGTGATTGAAGCATGACGCTCTGCACAGCTGGCAGCGTCTCTGACAGGGGGCACGTGTGCAGCTCGATGTGGGCCAGCTAGTCCTCTTCAACGAAAAGGACAAATCTGACATGCTGGTTCTCGAATTGTAGACATCTACTAGCTTCAGTTTATGATTAAAAAGAAAAAGAAAGCGTTCCAGGAAGCTGTGGAGCGAGTGCAAGTGGTTCATGCAGAAAGTGAACTTTATCTCTGCAGAGATCAGAAATGAGACCATGCACATTACTGCATGTGGACACAAGTGAAAGCACAGAGCATATCAGATGTAAAGATGCAAGAGTGCATTTTGGAAGATAAGTTCACACCTAAAAGAAAATGAACAAATTATTTAAACAATAAAGTAAATATACTTTCAGAATGTTTTTGTTCATATGTTTAATTTTGCCTCATAATGGACCAGGTGAAGCTTGTGAAGTTAGATGGCAACTCTTGACTAATTAAATCAAGCTAATTAGATTAAATGTCAAGTCACTATGGGTAAGATTATCTGCTGAAAATATATGCCCAGAATGCACAAAACGTCATGTAATGCCTTACTCTTGATTTTCTGTAAAGAAAAAAGCACAACATTGCTTTAAGAGGTCACACTTTAGTCCTTGTAACATAGGAGGTTGTTTTGGAGTTTGATTTATTGATTCTACCTCCTTTGTCTCTCTCTTTCATTTGACCAGGCTTGTTTCTGTTTTACTTTAGTCAGGTCTGATTAAGTGATTCTGGTTGGAGCCACATGGTACTGAAAACCACCACTTAACACAGAGCTTGCCCAAACAGCGTTAGGCTGAGTTGGTTTAGATACAATTTGCTGTTGACCAATTAATGCCCACTTGCAGTTCTTCTAGCTAGTATATTGTCCCCCTTTCTTACACAAGCTCAAACATTTCTTTGGGAAAGTTTTGTTAAACAGACATTAAGTTGGAGAGTCACAACAGTTGCATCTTATTACACCATTGGTATAACGCTACAAAAATGCATTATATTTAAACCTGTGGCATGTGACTTTTACAAAAATTTGTTTTTCCCCTATATTTTCTTAAAACTCTCACCACGATGTGATAGCTAATCTGTGAACAAATCAATTTCGTTCACCTTCTCCCTGGGCTAACAAACGGTATCGTCTGAAGAAATGCGTCGCTGGACCAAAAACAACCAATCAGAGCCAGGAAAAGGTTCTTAACCGCTACAATGCTAATGGCGGAGAAACAACGTACCGTTCCAGGAAAACCGCCCACCCGCCGTCATCGGTAGCCATGCTAACTAGCCTTAGCATTTGAGGTAAGCTAACCCAGAAGTTTCTGACTCAGTGGCGTATTTCTGTAGTTAGCACTAAAACCATCGGGAAAAGGCAAAGGACCTCAATTTTTTTTTTTATATCGTACCGTCACAACATAATAATAATTTGAACAAATATGTAATGTAGCGGCTAAAATCCTATATTTCGATGCCGATCTTTACTTTGACATTTAATAAATTCATTTATTAACCGAACATTGTCCGTTGATTTTTTTGGGGCCATTGAAAACCACAACTTAGACATCAAACCCAAACCAAGCACAGGAGAAAACTGTTGCCTCTTCCCATTAACAACACCTGAACATAATCATGGTTGACCTGAAATAACCCCATCCCCCATCCCCCATCAGACACTCAGAACACAAAATGAAATACGCCCCCTGGTGGCGATAAACACAGAAGAGGATAAATGACTCCTATATGTAAAAAAAAAAGAAGTATTTTTTAGTAAGTTACTCACTCCAGCTTAAAGTGCCACGTTGTTGTACTCAGTTAAATGTTGATAAAAAGATAAGATTAGGGGATAAGATCGACTTCACATGTAAGTATCAGTCAATCACGATCCCCCAAAATTAAGGAAATCGGCTCCCAGAAATCAACTGGTCAATAAATCAGTTAACCAATAAATGTATCCTATATTACTCATGTATATAATGTAAACAGCTCTGCCAGACATGCAAGAAGTTTACAGCAGGTGTGTGAATGATCTAATGATCAGGCTGCTGATTGCAGCCAGTCCACATTGATAGCAGCACTAGAGGGCCCCAAAACCAGATTTAGCTTTTGGGACCAGCCCTGGTCTTTCCTATAACATTAGAGCTTCTTGTGAAAATATAAAAGTATGAGCGCCGGTGCAGAAATCTTGTTTTTAACCGTTTGTTCTTTCGCCTCTTTAATAAGCGAGGTTTGCGCTGATGAAATCTTTTGTTGTCAAGGTTTCAGTATTAATGCCAGGATTTGAGTTTATGAAGATTCCTGGCATGTTACATTGCGTTGTATTTGCACAAGATCACCGGGAGGGACAGGCAACAGCTGGTGTGCACTGGAAAGATAAAATATCCACACAGAAATCCTCTGTCGAACATGTAAAGCTATTTTACGCTGGGTGTGAGGAGCAATTACCCACTGGCTTGACGCCCACAGGACAACGTATGTTTCATCACGGTGTTCATTTGTCTTCAGGCAGTGGAGTATTCTGAGTACACCAAGAAAATAAGTTCAGCACAAAAGGCTATTCACAAGGAAGATGGGGCGGGGGGGAAATATACAAGCTAAATGAGTGTGGAAATAATAGAAGGAGGCTGTGGAAAATGCTAATATAAGTAAGATTTGCATTTGATGGACAGAGAACATAAACGCTATAAAGAAGGCTTCCTGATGTGTGGGAGCTTTTCTTCTAGCCAATCTGCAGCACTGAGATTAATCTTCCAATAGTGAGTAAGACCTAAAAAAACCCCCAAAAAAACCCCCCAAAGATTGGCTGACGTTGGGTTTTACTTCAGGAGGTAACTGCGACTCTGTTAATTCTCATATTCGACAGGAAGTAAATATAAGGACAGCTCTCACATTAGATCTAAATTCAAGAGTTTCAGTCACAGAAGTACCATAATTCTCTGTAAAATGTCTGATTTGTCTTTGTGTGTCCATTAAAAATGGGAATAAAAATTAAAGTGGGAATAAAAAGCGATAAAAGGAGAGATATTCACAAAGAGACGTAACCTATTTGCTGACAATTTGTTTTCGGCAACTTCTTAATATTTCCCATTTAAAAGTTGCCAGTGTGCAGAAATTCCTCATTTGTCTTATCACTCAGCAATCTGGCCACAAGGCAACAACGTGTAGTTTCTAACTTTCAGATTTCTACTGATTACTTGTTGAGGCTGACCTGAGGTTAATATGAACATGAACATTCTTGACAAGACCGACCGGCGCCACCCTCTCCTGTCTCCGGTCCGGTTAAATTCTGAAGAGAAGAAGCAGGGCAGCTTTCTCATTACATCTGATCTGTGGGACATCGCCGTCCGGCTCTAATGTGGCCTGATAGGCTGCAAGAGGCTGGTGACAGAACTGGAATGAGGCATGGCCTGAAAGACCAAATTGAAACGGTTCCCCCTTTTTTTCCACTCACCTTTCTACCGATGTCACCTGTGAACCAAAACTAGCTAGCATGTGTTAATCATATTTTCCTACATGCCAAACCTCCATTTTGTGTAGTAGAGCAACAGAAAACCAACTGAACTAATTGTCATTTTATGCACGTTGCTGATTCTTTGGAATTAAATTATTAGTTGAAAGGGGCCTAGTCAAAACAACAATTATTAACTCCTGTAGAAAAACTGGTTTCAAACAGGTTGCCTTAACGCAACAATGAAGTCAGCAGCTGTTGTATGTGCTGGTTTTAGTACAGATCTATTTGAAACATTTGTGTCTTTCTGAGAAGTTTCTTTGGGTTTATTTCAAGTGAAATGGACACTGAGATGGGAAAGAAAGGAAGGTTCAAAGGGAAAGAGGGAGATAAGAGGAGACAAAGAATGACAGAGAGAACACAAAAGAACATCCTAGAAGTCTGTTTCTACACCTGCAGAAAGGAAAACAGAATCTTGCTTCTCAGAAAAGCATATCTTTAGTTACTCTGCTGCTAATGCTGCTTGGAATATTCACCCAAAACAAATTGTAAAGCTTTGAACTTGTCTCATTTAAAACTTTCGTTCATTTCTTACGTAAAAGACAAAACGCATGTCTTACAGATGTTAAATACACATTTTAACAAGCGTTTCATTGTAATTTACTATATTCCTTTGTAAGTCATCTCCTTTCAAAATGCACATAACTACTGCTTTGTCAAAATGTTTTATTTGTGGTTTGTGTGTCCGAAGTGGCCTGGACACCCTTCAGTGGAAGGCTGATGTTGACTTCGACTGAGTAGATGATGTGACCGAAAGTGGTGTTCAACAAAACCACAGCCCACAAATTCACTTGTGAACAACAAGTCTCTTGGTTGCAAACCAACAAGGTGGCTGGCCCAACCTGTCCCCCTGAATCTGATACAGAAGCTGCTGTTTCTGAGGCAAAACTGTGAAAAGACAACAATCCTGTCCTGGAACACATCTTAAGGTATCAGAAGCTGGTAGACTCCATAAATCACAAATATTACAGAGCTCATTGTTACCGTACTTATAAAAGTAAATATTAATTTAGTGATTCAGAGGAAAGTTAAGTCTTCCTTTTTCTGGTTTATTGTAGATGTTTGAGTTCGTAAATTAAAATGCAGCACCTGGTTTTTTTGTTGTTGTTTTTTTTCTAACACACCAATATCTGCTTGCTTTCATTTTTTGTAGAGAAATAAGCTTTGTCATGCTTCACATTTTGATTTGGTACAGAATGCATGGGTAGTGAATTTGTATGTCTGCAAATAAGAACTATTTTAAGGATTTTGAGCTTCCTTTTTCTAACACACCTACTCTTTCAGACACAGTTTTGTTTTCTTTTTCTTGCTTAGATGGTTTTAGATCAACATAGTGATGCAGTGGTTTTGTTGCTGCTGGCTAATCTCTTGCATTTCATGCGATATTATCATGGTTTCAATATTATCATGGTTTGATTGAAAGATCCAAGATCCAAGCGCAGAGAGCAGAGATGAGTTTTAAGTTTTTAATTAAGAAAAAGAGAGAAAAAAAAAAAAGAAAGAAAGAAAGAAAGAAGGAAAGAAACTTAAAATCTGATTGAGAGAACAAAGGGTTGCAGGTAAGAATAAACTTATGGAAACCCAACGGAAGTGGAAATTCAGAGCTGGATTTAGCGCAACAGATTTCAGAAAAGTTTGAATTTAACATGGCGACTCCCACAGACATTGTTCGCAGTCCCTCTAATGACCATCATTTTCAGCTTTATTTTCTTGAAGCTGAATTTCTTCAATTTAGCGACGCACAAGCTCCATGTGACATTGATTTCAGATACACTCTTACAAATATATCTTGTAAAATAAACGACCCGTTTTGCGAGGTCGGCCTTACAAAGCTGTAAGTAGGTAGGGCTAGCCAGAGTTGCTCCCACTTTCCCAGGGGAAAATGCAACTTAGGAGAGCATTTCAGTAGCTTTAATTTCCCAGTTGACTAAAACTGGTATGCAGCATAAACACCAGGGAGTTTGCTGACTGAACAGAGAAACAGTGGTTGATTAGTAACTGGATTCAGCTCTGAGACGAGGCCATACAGGTGGACTAACAGAAAGTGGGTCCAAGTCTGATCCAAAACCAGCAACGTGGAACGACATCGTTCCTCCGTACCGGGAGAAACAGTTGTTTTTAAACATTTGGCCCTTCCAGCGCTGTTTCTCCATTGCAACGCAACGCATTATTGCAGCAGTTGGGCTTGTAAGAAGCCAACGAGCAAAAAGCGTCTGAACCAACATAAAAATCAGCTCTTCTCTGATGGCAGTCGGTTTTCCTCCACTGCATGGCGAAACAACAATGATCCATTTTAACGTCATGTGAAGTCGGCGGCGGCGGTCCCATATTTGAATACCAAATATTATCACGGACCGCCACACTTCCGGTTTCTAATATGCACACGCAAATGCAAGTAAGGACATTTTCAAATCACCACTTTTATTGGAGTTTTTATTCATAATTGTTTTTAACTTATATCAAACCCCACCTCTCGCCCGGAACGTTAGCTGGAGAAAGGCACCAGCACCCCTCCTGACCCCACTAGGGACAAGGGTGTTAGAAAGTGGATGGATGGATGGATGGATGGATGGATGGATGGATGGATGGATGGATGGATGGATGGATGGATGGATGGATGGATGGATGGATGGATGAAAATGATATGAAACAGAGTTGAGGTGTGCATTGAAGATATAATTGCATTTTTTTTTTTTGTTGGTTTTCCTGATATCCGGCTATGTGTGGACAAGGCTTGAGAAGAGAGAGACCAGGACAGAGAAATATAAGGACGGGAGCAGGGAATAAAAATATAAATCCACTGCTAGCATTAATAAGGTACACAAAATAGATGACACACTATAAAGTTGTAAATTCTGCAACAGGCCACGTTATATCACTTTCTTTCAGAATTTCATATTTGGAGGACTGTCAACATCACCCTGAGCTGATAACGCGCCAGCAGTGTTTGGCCGCGAATTGTGCGGCGCTTGATCTTTATCTGTTGTAGCATATGCCTCAGTGTGTTTTATCACACTCAGTTGCAGCAGGTTCTGCTGCTCAGATGCACAAACTACAAATAAAAACATATATTGTGCAAATGAGACAGGTGTATTTTGAGCAACTAAAGATCTTTAAAGATCTTTAAAGATCTACTCTTTAAAGTAGATCTACTAAGCTCATTAGATCTTAGTAGATCTACTTTAATAGACTCCTATGTGTCAAAGCATATTTGCGGAGGGTGGTTCAGGAAACGTTACTGAAGAAACACACACTTTTTTAATGTCTGGACTTGCAGGAGCGGACAGGAAATATCTGTCCTGGTACGTCAGGATCTTCTGCCACGGCTGCCAGTCAAGGCTCTTCGATTGTTAAAGACCAGTGTTTGCTCTGTCAACAGGACGTGGTAAGCCAAAGTATATCGGTTTCCCACACAAACACTTGGTGCACTGCAAACAGTCTCTGTTTCAGTCAATCTAGTGAGTCAGACCCCCTACTTTCAAACCCAAAAGAAGAAGAAATCCTCAGAGGTCATGACATCTTCACTGCTCTGATAAGCAAAGAGAAGAGTAGATGACTTTAAGTGTCTTACCCGATGATGTAAACCAGGACTCCCAGCTGGATGAGCCGGCACACCACTCCCACCCTCCTGTTCCTCACCAGCACCTGGCGAGGGGTCTCGTACTCGAAGAAGAAGTCAGACAGGGCGCTGGTGATTTGGCTCTTCATCTTTTCTCGCCAGCTGACCCGCAGACAGGAGGGCCTTCTCCTGTCACCTCACTCGCATATATGTATATAAAAGAGAAGGCAGAAACAAAAATATCCCTCTTTCTCTCACTCTGAGTCTGTGGCTCGGCTCCGGGCTTGCAGAGACACTCCTCTGCTAACGTCTGACACGCTTCATGAGATGAAGCAAAGAGAGTTCCTCCCTCCAGCTCGGCTCTGCCTCCCTCCCTCTCTACTCGCGGGGGTCACTGTCTCCTCAGACAGTTGTGTTTGATCATCTGTTTTTCCTTTTTTTTTTTTGGCATCTCCTGTTTTTTTGTGCATCCTATTAACACAATAAATAGATCAGAAGACATTTGTTTGACTTCTTCGAGTTAAGAACAGTCTTTAGCTGTTGCGCTAAGAACCGGACCTCCTCCTCACTTAGAGCAATCAAACCTTATCATTTCCACCGAGGCGGTCTTTCTGCATGCAAGACGGAGATAGACACAAACACAACGTGTGCATTTAAGCTTGTTTTCCATTTTCTCTTGTCACCATTTGCCAGAAGTTAAGCCTTCTTAAATTTTTATTTTCACTATTCGTGCGTGCGTGTGTGTTTAGGGGGGCGTTTCTCACTCAGCTTTACATTCCTTTTTCTTCAGGAGGTGCTTTGCATTCCTAATGTTCCTTCACAGGATGTGCGAAGTGGCAACTTGGAATTATGCAACAACTGGATGAGTGAAAATAAGATGGGATATTAATGGAAATATTTCCCACAGTGATAGAGACTTATGACTTGTCCACAGAGTTTTGACATTTGGGCTCAACATCAGGGCAAAGCTGTTGATTTTTCGAAAACAGGGAAAAACATGTTTTTGAAAATTTCCCCCAAAATGCACGTTTGGAAGGATTTGGCAGGACTGCAGCGAATTTACAAGGATTGGAAGAAGGGTTTAATGTCGCTCTAAACAATAATCCAAAATTAGTGGCGTATTTGGATTCCAAATGCTCTAATAAAAACAACATAATCTGTAGAATCTGGTGCAAAAGGCGGCTGTTTTAAAGGGATACGGGCCGATAAAGGACTCGCTCAGAGGGCCGAGGCTTTGTTTGAAATGTTTTCAGATTAGTCATGTAGTTCCCTGTGTTTACATGACTGCCTTTATCTTTGCCTGTGTTGTTTAGACTCTGTTTTCAGTGCATATTATTATTTAAAGCATTAGTTTGGGAGCAGAACTTGGGGAATTGATATAAATCAAGTGAGAACAACAAAAGGCAGTCAATGAGTGGTGAGATTTAAGCTGTTCCTACATCCACGGTCATAATGCTCAAGCAGAGCAACAAGAGCTACTGCTGGTTCTGTTATGAAGGGAAAAGAAAAGGTTAAAATATGGCCGACAGGTGGTTTTTCTCAGTCGAGATTGTTTTGACAAAACAGTCTCGTACTGAGGATCTGGAGGAGTACGCTGCAACTGTGCTGCCTTGTGTCAACTACTGCACAGACACTGTCAACACAGAAAAATGCCCAAGAGTGTAACCCAGTAACAGAGCTGCGGACGATGATGCTTTGCTTACTACTTATTTTCCCACCTTCATCCGCTGGCAGCATGAAGTGAAACATGTTCTAATTCATGTTATCTCGGTCTGCCTGACACCTTCAACGACTATCCCAAGACCAAGAGTCCAAAGTGTTTGGTTTGTTTTTCGCAGTAGAGTGTGAAAGAGAACGGCATCGGCTGAAAGTGGCACAAATGTTGCAACTTTGGTCCCCAAATCGAACTGAGTCTACCGGACGACCAGGCGTGATTGTTAATGTCCAATAGAAGTCATCAGAGGTTGGTCTTATCTTTTTCTTTTACGGCTCGTCTTCATCAGGATACCAACTGGTCTACGATCAGTAGCCCTCATCGTGAAGTATCACATCAGACGTCACATGATCAGCTGAGAGGACGAGCCAGGGTGCCATTGGGCTTTTAGCTTTATTCTACAACAGGAAATACTCATGGTTGACAACAATCTGATTTGTGGACTTAAACGTCACATTTGATTTTTCAATCCAATAGAGATTGTTTGCGTTTCACCATTTATTTATTTTTTTCTTTAAAAGTTGCCTTCTTTGTAATGAAATAGAAGATGTTCAGTCTATGAAACAGAGTTTCAACAAAGGTTTTCATCTGTTTACTTTTTGGGAGACTGCACCCGATTCCAGCTGACCGTGTCACCTAAGCCCAAGATGTTTGTTCAGATATGGATAAAGACTACTGTATTCTCCGGACTATAAGCCGCACCGCAGGATACATCACTTAGAAAATGCAGCGTGAAGAGGAAAAACATAATGAGTAGCTCTGGACTACAAGTACCAGCCAAATTATGAAAAAACTGCAACTTATGGTCCAGAAAGTACAGTACTTAAAAAGTACTTTGAAAAAGTCAGTATGTTAACATTAGAAACACTAATCATAGTGTCATAGCCTGGTTACAATTATACTTTCATACACTGACATAACATGATAGCCACCACTGAATATATCTTCATGGTGGCAGCTGTTAGTTTGTTAGTGGGTGGGATATATCATATTGTTATGGCAAATAAATGGCTGTGTTGTCAAAGTTGAAATGATGAAAACACTGAACCTGATGATGAATTTCTCTGGCATATAGTTTATATTCGCAAGAGGCCACATCCTGCCAGCTTCTGGCTTCGAACCAAGAGGATTTCTGGATGAAACTGAAACACAAACATCAGGTAAACTTGGAGAACCACATACAAAGCTCGGAGGCGGTTAGATCGTCTAATAAAAACAGTCTATGTATGCGTATTGTTGACACAGTGACACAGAGATTATCTTAACTCACTGCCAGGTCTAACCTTCTTTGCTTCTGTCTCCTAGGAGATTCCTAACTAACAGGAAAGCATTTGTATTTGTTCAGTAATGTGGAGAGAAAGAAATCTCGCAGTGACGAACGAAGCGCAGTGACATAATGGCAGACGGCGTGGAAGGAGAGAGAAAGGCATTTCTGCTGAAGCCAATTTAAAGGAATTTGTTACACAATATCCTGGTTACAAGCACCAATTTCTCTGGAATATCTAAGCATGTTGGTGCATGAACCATTTCATTTCCTCCAATTGTAATAGTCTGACAAAATAACGTCACACCGTAATGGATGGCGGAGCGTGCTTCAACAGGAGCGCTGCTCTGAAAGAAGGTTTGACACATGAACTCTAGTATTTAAGGAATTTTTCATTTCTTAAGACGACTGATGATGGGTTTGTCAGGTGAAGCAGAGAGTAACAGCATACCCGTCTGATGGAGGTTAAATAGAAAGTATAGTGTTAATTTATGTCCTTATTTTTTTCCTACCTGTGCAAAATGTGGCTGAGGGGGATGTTTGATATGTTCAGATTTATTCTTGGCAATGACCTGCTGACCTGCAGAACGTTTACCTCTCATCTGATGACCTCTGGTGACCCTGTAAGGATAAGTGTGCTAGACAATGGATGGATGGTTTATTCCTTCATTCATTTTCTCTACTTCGCTGTATTTCATATGGTTTGTTTTGTTCATCTTAATAGTTATTCTGACACCATGAAATGCAAAGTGTTAGAATAAGAAACTTCGACAAAAAATAAATTTAAATAAATTAAATACTAAGTATATGAAAACATCATTTTATCACTATATTTCTTCTAATAAAGTTGGAAATCTCTACAGCCAAAAAAAACACCAATGAGGCTGACTTCAGGATTCAGAGACCAGTGGTCGTGACAATTAGATTTTAAAAAAAATATTAAATGAAATGAATTTGTTATTAAATGCTTTTTCACATGAATGTTTAGAGAAACTCATTAAATCAACCATCGAAAAGGAGCAAAAAGAGCTACGAACAAGTGAGAATAAGAAAAGTGCGGTGTCTCACAAAACAGAGCATTTACTGAAGAGTTCTTCATTACTGCCATCTGTTTTCTTGTGCTTTAGCTGACATCAGCCACTTTTTGACTGAGAAAAGATGTGCGTAAGCTTTAAATACTGTGAAAAATCAAAGCAGAAGCAGATCTAGATGTTGCACCATAACAATGATCCACAAAATACCAGCAAATCCTCTAAAGAGTGAATCAGGAAAACATTTTTTTTTATTGTTTGCGTAATGGCAAAACAATTTTGTTGTATAAGTGTAAGTAAATCATGTTCCTTTACATGGGTAATAAAAGATGACATCAAAATAAAGAATTGTTCACAAAGAACTCAATGTTTGGGATATATTTTTTCCCACTTACTGCACATTATGTAGTAGACACATTCAGTTGTAGGCTGACATGTATCGGTTCAATAATTTCTTCATTCTAGTACAAGATGCTTGTACCCAGGCTGAAGGGGGACATCTTGGAGAAAGTTCAGTGATTTTTCCTAGTCTGTATTTCATCACTGAATGCCATTATGAAATGGCAGGAATATTGACAAGAGAGTATGTGTTGAGTGTGTTTGTACATTTCCAAAGTCAAAGGTGGTGCAAAATGGCAGAGCCAACATCCTGTGGGAGTTCTGACAAACGCATGCTGAGGTCATGGAGACGCTCAGAGAGGTTCATTTTCTTTATTGTAATAAAAATGCACAGCAATGTGTAGCAAATAGCTCTCCAGCTCCACAAATAAAAATAAATTACTTTGGGATATTACTGAGTGTAGAGGGGAGATGACAGCAGATTCAAACAAGTAATCCAGAAAGGAAACTATGATAACTGTTTTGACTAAAACTGAAAAATAATGCACTCTCTGTTTAAACGATGTGTGAAGCATTGTAAAATCCACAAAATGCCACAAATGACAGCTGTTTTATACAAGTATGAACAAAAAAACGTTTCAAATATAGTAGAAGAAGCAGGAAAGAGCGGAAAATGTGAGCCTGACCCACTCGTACCCATAATGTAAAAAGGCTGTAGTGCAGGAAAAGTGGGGGAAAAAGGAGATGATTTATGGTCTCTGTGTCCGTATACAGTGTTGACACGTTTGACAGAAAACAGTAAATATTGATTAAATCTGTCAATGGTTTATGTCGCCCTCTGCTGGACAACTCTGAGAGGCGCTCATGTTTACATTATTATTGGCTAACATTACAGGGAACGTTGTGATGCGTTTATGCATGTGATGAAACACGTTTATTTAGAGTACAGAAAACAGAAAACGCCTATGTTTATCAGGTCAGTAAAGGTCTATATATATATATATATATATATATATATATATATATATATATATATATATATATATATATATATATGTAAATACAACTTTTAAAATGGAGTCAGGGCTTGGTGAATGTAGTCCTAATTATTTCCACTCTTCATTTTTTATATTATGTTTGTGTATTTAGTATTTAAATAAGCGACTTTAAATGAATTTAAAAAAAAGATTTTTTTTAAAAACGAGCCGGTGACGTCAAACGTGTGCGCTTGAATTCGACCACGTGGTGACGTTTTTGCAGAGGTAGCAAAACATCCGCATTGACGCTCGCGCGTCCGTTCAGCGAAGTACGAGGAAACTTTTCCACATATCTACTCTCCAAAAACAAGAAGCCGCCGAGGTTCTCCTATCCCGGGTGTTTCCTCCAGACCATGCCCCATGACCCCGACCTTCCTCCGGCTAAAAGATTCAAGCCGGGCTCCGTGTTTTCCCGCCTGGAGAAGAATAAACCTGGAATGCTGCTGCCCAGAAAGGGAAATGTGACCACACCGATCGACGTGCAGAGGAAACAGCTCCCAATCTACCAGGCGAGAACTCGGCTAGTGAACGAGCTGAGGCAGCTTCATAATGCCATTGTTATAGGTAAAACTCAGCCAGAGCCGCTGCTGGCTTTCATTTGTTTTCAACTTTTTGTAGTTTGGGGGGGGGGGGGAGCTCAACCTGCCGTCCTCGCGTGTCTTGCGCAGATAACGTCGTTCCTGCGGTTTTGTCATTTTAAACACGACCCATTTCCGTGCTTTCAGGTGAGACTGGCTCCGGGAAGACCACTCAGATCCCCCAGTACCTGTTTGAAGCCGGCATCGGCAGGCAGGGCTTGATCGCCGTCACCCAGCCACGTCGGGTCGCTGCCATCTCACTGGCAGCCAGGGTGTCCGAGGAGAAGAGGACTCAGATTGGGAAGCTGGTATTGCCTTGTTTTTACAACATAACCAGAGTGACAGACCAACACAAAGTAGTGCTTCAAGATTCGCAGTGTTAAATGTCCACTTCCCTATACACTGATACCCTTAAATAAAATTTAGTGTTTGCAGTTTCCGTCATATTGTGTATTTTGGCCTACTTTAAGCAGCCTCTCCACGATGTTATGATTTTTTTTTGTAATTGTTGCCTCCAAAAATTACTGATTTTTCATCACCTTTCTCATAAAGTTGCAGTTCTGTTAAACTTTATTTTTTACTATCTTTTTTAAAAAAAACTTACTTGCTGCACACAAAACAGACAGTATTTTAACATAGGAACAGTTAAAGTGCAAAGAATATTGCAATTGCAACCTTAATACAAATGAAATCTTGGTGGCAGCATTGTGCTGTGGGACAGTGGTGTCCAAGGTTTCCCTCAGAAAACTTGCCAAGCCCGGTGGTTGTGTGCTCAGCAGTCGTTCATCCACCGTTGTGTTTTTGACATAACAAAAAATGTTTGAAGTTAACAGAAAATTTGAACGTATCACTCGATAATTATGTGTTGTTGAAAGATTGTAAAATTAATACCTGCACACCCACTAGAAAGTCTTAAAAAATGCAAACATTTTAAAAAGACTTGAATAAATAGGAAATGCTTATTGCACAAGTAAAGCCTGGTGGCCCGCCAGGCTTATAATACACTTGGCGAAACCCTGGTGTCAAACTCATTTTCATTTTGGGTTGTATCAAAATCATAAATGTTCTCTCACAGGTCTGGTTGTGCCTGAATGTACCGATTAAACCCATCAACAAACTGCTAAAATCTCAATAACTATCCATCGCTGCGTGCGATAAGTACTTTTTAAAATGAAATAATATTGAACATCTATTCATACCGATGCAATTTGGCAGTTCACACATAAAAACAGATTTGATTTTTAATATTTACGCATACTACTGTTATCTTGAAGTCTCACTGTTGCATGTGCACTACTTCTTTAAGGTTGGCTACACGGTGCGTTTCGAGGATGTCACCTCGCCCGAGACGAAGCTGAAGTTCATGACGGACGGGATGCTTCTGCGCGAGGCCATAGGAGACCCCATGCTGCTGCGCTACACCGTGGTGGTCCTGGACGAAGCCCACGAGCGCACCGTGCACACCGACGTGCTGTTCGGCGTGGTCAAGAGCGCTCAGCGCAGACGCAGGGAGCTGAACAAGATTCCCCTGAAGGTGAGACGCTGGCCGTCGTTTTTATTTATTTACTTTTTACCTTTTAATCAAAAAGCATCTGAAGCATCTGAAGCTCCTTTCTGCAGGTCATCATCATGTCTGCCACGATGGACGTGGATTTGTTCTCGGAGTACTTCAACAAGTCGCCTGTGCTGTACCTGGAGGGGAGGCAGCATCCCATTCAGATCTACTACACCAAGCAGCCCCAGTCGGACTACCTGCAGGCTGCACTCGTTTCCATCTTCCAGATCCATCAGGTTGTCCTTCACACTCCGGTCAAAAATGATAAATCAGGACTTCTTGGCAGGAAAAATAAATAAATGAACTTTTCCGTGCTGCTTATTCGCAGGAAGCACCGCAGTCCCACGATATCTTAGTGTTCATGACAGGCCAGGAGGAGATCGAGGCTCTGGCCAGGACGTGCAGAGACATCGCCAAGCATCTTCCTGATGGCTGCGGCCCCATGGTGGTCATCCCTCTGTATGCATCGTTGCCCCCAGTACAGCAGCTCAGGGTCTTCCAGCCAGCGCCGAAGGTAAAGCAGATGGCAAACATGCAGGAAGCCGGCTGCGACGTCTGAAGCACTGAACGGTTCCTGCTTTTTGTTGCTGTGCAGGGCTGCAGGAAGGTTATCCTCGCCACCAATATCGCAGAAACATCAGTCACAATCTCTGGGATCAAGTATGTCATCGACACGGGGATGGTGAAGGCCAAACGGTTCAATCCTGGTGAGAGGCTTCAGTCTCATGCATGTTTTCATACATAACCTCTTGAACTTCCCCATATTTTATCACCTTACAACTAGAAATGTCGTGCGTTTTTTTAAAGATTATATTTTGTTTTCTTGAACAAGTGGGGCTTGCATATATGTCCAACCCCTTGAATTACGTCCATCACTTTTGAAAATCTAGAGAAAGGGCATCCTAATCCAGGCCTTGAGGACCTGTAACTTTTTAGATATATCCCTGGTTCGGCATGCCTCAGTCTCGGCTGCATCACCTCATCGGTTCAGTCAAATTCAGCACATCTAAAATCTCCAGCACTTAAAATAGACTTTGGAATCATGTAAATACATGCTTGTCAAACAGGATGGTGGCCCTGACATCAAAAACAATGAAAACATTGGTGAAAAAAAAAATGCAGATTTTTCTAAAGTTAAATCTTTAAAAACAATTCAAAGACTGGATAAAATCGATTTATTGCCCAACACTAATTTTCACAGTATTTAGAATAAACATAATGTCACATAACCTCCTTGCTTCCGATGTGTTTTGCCTGTCAGACAGCGGTCTGGAGGTGCTGGCCGTCCAGCGAGTTTCCAAGGCTCAAGCATGGCAGCGAGCCGGCAGGGCTGGCAGGGAGGACGCCGGCTTCTGCTACCGGCTTTACACCGAACAGGAATTCGACAACCTCACCCCCATGACTGTGCCTGAGATCCAGAGGTAGGACGCAGAGCCTCCTCTGCTGGAATTTCTGAATTATTCAGGTCAGACTGATGGAAGAGGCTTTTCTACTGCAGCTTTTTCTCTCCTGTATGTGTTTCTATCCTCCAGGTGCAATTTAGCTGGTGTGATGCTGCAGCTTATGGTGCTGGGCATTCCTGATGTGATGAACTTTGACTTCATGTCCAAACCTTCTCCAGGTAAGAAGTGGTTGTTTAGTTATTCCTGTTCAAACTTTTTTTGTTTTGTTTCTACTATGCAGTAGATCTGTTAGTATCGCTGTGTCCCTGTTTCACCCAGAGGCCGTCCGTTCTGCTGTGGAGCATCTGGAGCTGCTGGGAGCTGTGGAGAGGAAGGACGGCCAGGTTCTCCTCACTGCTCTGGGCAAAAGGATGGCCAGCTTCCCTCTGGAGCCCAGATATGCCAAGGTGCAATGTGCTTTTATGTAGTGCTGCGATGACCGATTACTTTAATTAATCTAAATTATTCTAATGATTAATTGATTAATTGGATAAAAAAAATTGGTACATTCTGCAGATTTCTCATATAACCTCTTACGCCTTTGTTATGCAATATTTGAAATACATCAAAAGATGTAAATAAATAATTCAATTCCTTTTTAATTAAGGAAATATTTTTTTGCTTAAAATGCAATAATGTGTCATTCCTTTTTCACTTGTAGCAAGGAATGGATCTGCAGCCATGAAAATACTACGAGGCCTCAGGCCTTTATGCTCTTAGCATTAATACACAATAGGAATCATATGTTTAATTTTGGATTATCTAATTAATAATCGGATAGCAAAAGGTGCTCAATTGGGTTTTTTTTGGGGGGGGGTTTCACAGAATTTGAACCAGATGAAGCTAAAACTCCAACTTTGGCGTTTTTGTTAGAACATATTTATAGTCAAAGAAGGCTTCTTTTTGTTATCTTAAATGCAAAACATATACATATTTTGTACAGTTTTGGCTTACTTATTGCTCTGAGCAAGTTGTTTCAGCAGATACATGTATGGCTGGGTTTTTTTTTTTTGAGTTTATATACTCCCGTTAATGAGTAATTATTTGGTAAATTACTTGACGATTAGTTCTATAATCGGTTAATCGCCATTAATCAGCATTACCATTTCAGCCCTGCTTTTATTGTAGACTTAAAACAAACATGAGGGAACATTTGGAACCAATGGCATCACATGAGCAAAAGCAAATATATCTCACCGCTTCCTCTCTGCCGCAGACCATCCTGCTGTCCCCGGACTTCTCCTGTTCAGAGGAGATCCTGAGCATCGTGTCTCTGCTGTCGGTGGACACCGTCCTGTTCAACCCTCCGGCCCGGCGGGACGAGGTGCTCGCGGCACGCAAGAAGTTCACTTCTAGCGAGGGAGATCACATGACCCTGCTCAACATCTACAGAGCTTTCAAGAAAGTCGGCGGTAACAAGGTGGGCGTGACGAGGAGAAATTCTCCCAAAAATGTCCAGAAAGACCACAGCTAACCTGTTTGAATTGTGTTGTGCTGTAGGAGTGGTGTCGGGAAAACTTTGTCAACAGCAGGAATATGGGCCTGGTGAAAGACGTCCAGGCTCAGCTCAGAGAGATCTGTCTGAAGGTACAAATCTGTTTATCAGAATCGCATCTAAGAGTTACATTTCAGTGGTTTATTATTTTTATGTGAACTGTGCGATTCCTGTTTTGTTGTTAAAATACGATTTCGTGTTCAGATTGGGCTTCTAAAATTTCTGCACTTGTGAAATTCAGGAGAAATATTGTCTCTGAGGAGCAGGATAGATACCAAACAGACCGGCACCCACCCTAGGGATTAAACCACAATCATGATTAACCACTTGTAACAACTCACCAGTTGAAAAAATTCTACCATCACTGTTGCTTCGTCACGACACGTGCCTATAAATGTTACCTTTCTACTATGTCACTAGAATAGCTTAAATTATGTAAAATATAGTATTAGTAGTGAGAACCAGTTGAAAGTCTCACATTTCTGCTGATAATGTTTGTCATGTTTTTTCTTGTCATTAGTTTTAGCTGCACCTCAGCATGTTAGCTATCAAAAGGTTTTTCTAATGACACAAACTCTATTCCAACTGTCAACAGCCCTAAAAAGTCACTTTAAGCTGCCTGTACATCTGTGGCGTATGGGAGTGAAGTCAAAGTACTCTGACATAAAAAGGTTCTCTTCTACTACCAGCCTCTGTGGGCAACAGAAGAGAGCGATGAAGGATTTTATGGAGTCTATTGTATTGACAGAGGACAATGTACAATGGTAAAGCAACACATTTTCTTACCTCAGAAACTTTATGTTCACAAACAACACTTGTGGCCTACTTGACAGTCTGGATGCTGACTCCTCTTGCACGGTTATCCACATGTTGTGAACCGTGTTTTAAAGTCGCCAATTAGTGGTCGCACATCTATTGAATAGGATTCAGGGAACTGAAAAAAGAAAAGTATGTTTTAATTGGGTGCATTGTGATTTTTTTCTCTTTCTTTGAAGGCAAGTCAGGTTTTCCTAGACTAAAATGCGATGAAAATTGTGATCTGTTTTTCATTTTGCTTGGTCAGACCAGGTACTTGATCTTTTGGCTTAACAAAGCACTTGTCTTTCCCAGCTCAACCTGAAGCTGGAGTCTTGCGGGGCCGACACGGGGAACGTCCGCCGCTGCCTCGCCCACGGGATGTTCATCAACGCCGCCGAGCTGCAGCCTGACGGAAGCTACCTGGCTCTGGAGACCCACCAGGCTGTCGCCATCCACCCGTCCTCCGTCCTGTTCCAGGCCAAGCCAGCGTACGTGGTCTTCAACGAGCTCCTGCACACGTCCCGCTGCTACATGAGAGACCTGTGTTTGGTCGACGCAGACTGGCTGCTGGATGCAGCGCCGGAGTACTTTCGCCGCAAGCTGCACCTCACCAGGAGCTAACAGGACTGCTGAATAAATGAGGGACTTGTAAACCTTTTGGGGTCCACTTTCTCCTAGCTGACATTGGATAAGAATGTCTCACGGCAGCCGTACAAATCAGCGTCTGTTGACGTCTTGCAGGCTCCGGCGCCACGTGACGACGTTTGTTCTGGGTGTTTTTTAAATGAAATCTGCTTCAGCTCTTTCAGGATCAGCATGCATTTCAGGGACACAGATAACTCCACTGGAGCACAGTTGGCAGGAATTAGAAGAGGCAAACTTCTGGATGTCGGATGCATGTTTCAGTGTAACTGAATTATTGCAATGACTGCCTTCAAGGCATTAGCTTGGAGATCAGTGATGTCCTCAACTTTATCAGCAGGTAGCTTTAAATTTATAAGGGTAGTCTCTGAGAATTTTCTGCAAAGACAGTAAAATGTGTCATCATCTGTTCGACAGAACAAAAATTCACATTCGAATTAAATGAAAATATTTCCATATGCCGATGGCGTTGCTACGTTGGCTCGTGCATGTAAAACGTATGACATTGCATGTGAGAGGATGTGGCATGCCTTCTCTCTTCATGCTCTACTCCTCAGTGTGTATTGGGACAGATTGTTACCCAGCCAACACACAGATGCTGGGTTACTGTAGCCACTAGACATCTAATGTATGCAGTGCATGGACATGATAGTTAAAAAATCTAAACTAAAAGTTTTGTTGAAAAATTTCAATGTTATTTTTTACTGTGGACTCAGGTTTGTACAATACAATATTTATATCTATAACCTGAAAAAAATGCATCAAATTCCAACTGCTGTAGCTAATGTATTTTGAGGTTCCTGCAGAGAATTAAAACTGCAGTTTTTTTTCTTTTTATTTTGACTGAATTTCTAAGGGATTATTC
Organism: Poeciliopsis retropinna; assembly: GCA_010277075.1. NCBI lineage: Eukaryota > Metazoa > Chordata > Actinopteri > Cyprinodontiformes > Poeciliidae > Poeciliopsis > Poeciliopsis retropinna. The sequence continues at coordinate 453,948 of VMRM01000024.1, forward strand.
TTACTGTGATGCAACTAGAGGGGAAGCTTCATGTGCATGCATGTAGTTTGTAAGAACAAGTGCAAGTCTTGAATGAATTCATAAACTGTCTATTGTATATGATAGGAATTTGTTATAGTCTTGCATAACCAAAGTTGTTTCTAATAAAAAAAACTGTTTCCACTTGTTCAAAACAAGTTTATTATGTGAGAGTATTGAATGATGTCCTCAAAACATTAACTGAGATACTATTAATTTAGTTGTCATATTTAAGTTGTGTAGGAAGTGATTAAACGTCCTACATTAAAACTGTTTCATATCAGTTTTAATGCGAGCAGACATTCTAGATTTGATTTGTTATTGGATATTTAAGTCACTGGCCAGACCAAGCCTCTATGGGGCCCTAAGCTAAATCTGGTTTTGGTGCCCTCTAGTGCTGCTAACTATGTGGACTGGCTGCAATCAGCAGTCCAATCACTAGATCATTCACACACCTGCTATAAACTTATTGCATCTCTGGCAGATTATATACATGTATAATACAGGATACATTTATTGGCCAACTGATTTATCGACCAGTTGATTTCTGTGATTGGCCAATACTTACATGTTTAGCTAATCTTAGTCAGCAAAGGTTTAAAAATCAGCCTCTGACCTCTTCTGCTCTGCAGTGAGAGGTTTGAGTGACAGACCGACCCATCAGGTCAGGTCTGCATGTTTGCAGTTAATATTCACCCCACTGTTGCCAACTGACTGATTTTTAAGATAAAAAAAAAAATCATATCAGACAAAATCAAAATCGGCAGGTCAGGCTTTTTAAAGATCGGTAACCAGGGATCAGCCAGAAAACAGCAATCGTGCAGCCCTATACACATATTCATGACATTCTTTGATTAAATAAATTTATCTTAAGCATTACTCCAATAGCTAAAAATTTAGTTTATACCAGGTGAGTCAGCTCTACTGAGGGGGCCCCTTAGTAGCCTTGAGGCCCTACGCGGCTGCTTAATTTGTTTGTGCCTTGTGCCGGACTTGACTGATTGAAGAGAATGGTCGAAAATTATAAAACCAATGTAGTATCTATTGTAGCCACAGGTGGCGCTAATTAAATTATTCTTCTTTTTAAATAAATAGTTTTATTAATTTTGTTTAGATTTTTCTTTCTTATCGATAAGTTGTAAATTGTTGATATGTTGAGATTAATTTTGGATAAACGGAATATTTTTAAAATGTCTGTTTTTTTTTTTAATCGTTAAAGTATTACTTCCGGTGCAAACGTCAAAGTTATGCTAGGTCAATGTGTCCTTCCACACGTGTTGCTTGTTTCTTGTAGCTGCAGCAGGAGTCGTGAGGTTCACAGCGGCCTCTTCGGTCTTAAGCGTGATTATCCTGTTTCTAAAAACCTTCTTTCATCCACACAGCCATGCTGAAATCGGTTGTCCGTGCGGTGGGAGCGGCTGTTCGCCTGTCTTCAGCCGCTCCGTCAGCAGCGCGAGCCCTGCCGCTTAGCTACCCGGCGTTGCGCTCCACAGGCTCGGCGACGATTCGGCCGTTCACCCGCTCAATGTGGATGTTGAATAACAACGGAGCCTCGTCGGGATACAGGCCCAAGCTGTTGAGTTCGAAAGTTTTAAATCCGTCAGTATCGTGTGGATGTGGCGGACTGCACACAGAAGGTAACGTTAATGCATTTTACCCATTTAGTGGAGTTAGCCAACCAATTTGGCTAACTTTAGTTCTGTGGTAAAGTTTTAAAGAATGGAGCCTAATTAAATGCCATCTGGGGCTCCTAAAAACACGTGAAACGTAACGTGTGTAGTGTTCTTGTCTCCTGTAAAGTCTAATAGCACCCCCATGCTAATTAGCTGCCGTTTGCCTTGAGATTTAAATGTGTTCCTTACAAGTTAGTAAAGAGCTTGGTGAGGGCTAAATGTCACTACAAGGACGTCATTGAAATTGATGCAGGGCATCTGTAGCATCCTGGATGGACGCATTGATCAGACTTGTTTTCGAAGGGCATATTAGTATGAATGCAATCATATTTTGATAATTGTAAGTGCAACAGAAAATGCTGGAATAATAAGGCAATTTGCGTTAATCATTCAGTGTTTTTTTTTTTTTTTTGTCAACTCAAAATAGAGTATGATGGGTATTGGTAGCAGGTGGATGGATGCATTTAGAGGCTGAAAATTAGTTCTGGTTCACTTAATATTGCTAAATAAAGATATATAAAATTAGAAAATTTAGAGTATTTGAGCATCTGATCAAGAAAAATTAGGTTGACTTAATTCTCTAGCCTGTTGGTTGCATCTCTACTATCTAGTGATGAGTGTAGGCTTCTAATAATGAAAACTATTTTTCCCTGAATTGAGTCAGTCACAGGTAGGCGTGGGCTAGTAAGAAATTATCCTAACGTTTATGACTTAGCTGTTCTATTTCAGAATGAAAAAGGTAATTCCACTGTTTCTAAATTAACAGATATTTACAGCTATAATGTAATGGCATTGATATTTATGTCATATTTCAATTTTAATACATAGAATTTCACTAAAAATATAGAAGGACCACAATTTTGCTGTTCTGTTTTCAAATCCTAAGGCTGGGAGTTCAACAGCCTGACAGTAGCTGCTTTGTCTGACTATCTTAATTTATCTGTTACATATTTAAAACAGGAGACAAAGCGTTTGGTGAGTTCCTGTCGGATGAAATCAAGGAAGAGAAGAAGATCCAGAAGAACAAATCTCTCCCTAAGATGTCAGGAGGCTGGGAGCTGGAGATGAACGGCACAGAGGCTAAACTCTCAAAGCAACTTTCTGGAGAAAAGTAAGGAAGCCAAAATTTCTATTAAATGTCTTTCCACGAAACCAGCTTCATGATTGAACCAGTTTTATGGCTGTTACAGCAATGTAAATTTTGTTGTTGTTGGTTTCTTTACGTCTGCCTTCGCTTTCTGATGAAAGTAGTTCTTTCCTCTGACTCGGCTCAATTGATGCTGTTGGTAGTCCACTGTGGTCCACTGGAACCAGTGCTTCCAGTCTTTCTGGAAACAGAAAGAACTGCAAGCATGCAGTTTAAAGGAAGAAAAAAAAAGTAGGTTTGGGAAAAGTCATTCTTTTAATGTTAATTATGTTTTTCCACCCCTATTACAGAATCACTGTCACATTCAACACCAACAACAGTATTCCTCCCAGCTTTGAGGAGGAGGTGGAGCAGGGACAGCAGCAGAAATCTCCTGAGGATGAGGTGAACCGAATCATTTTTTTGTCTTCCTGATGTAATAATTGCTGGCTGTTTTTAGATTTCCTTATTCGCCCGAGATGTAGAATGCTATAGTTATCTGTGAATATGAATGTTTGCCTCATGACAACTCTGTTTTCATTTTACAGCCAGAAATTGTGTCAACACCCAACTTTGTCATTGAAGTTACAAAACAGGGGGCCAAACACTCCCTGGTGTTTGACTGCCATTTTCCTGAAGATGAGGTAAAAAAATTAAAATATTAAAATAAGATTTTGAAAAAAAAAGTTGTATTTAACTTAAAAGTTATTTTTAATTTAACTTGGGTGTTCTTCACAAGTCATGGGAGTTTTAAACGCACATCACAATTGTGTGAAAAGTCTTAAATTTAACCCACTAAATCTTCCAGAAGCCAAGATATTGGGTATTAGTTTTTATTTACAGCTTCTGAATTATTATTTTTTTTGTGTGTGCGTGCATTGTAGAGGAGCCATGGTGAAGGTGAGGAGGAGAGCGATATCTTTGCCATCCGGGAGGTCAGCTTCCAGCCGGAGGGCGATTCAGACTGGAAGGAGACCAGTTACACACTCAACACAGACTCTCTGGACTGGGTATGACCAGAACAGTGAACTCATACCTACTATGCTGCATAGTATGTTGAAAAACATTCATTTCAAGCTGCTACGTCTGTTTTCAGGCTCTGTATGACCATATGATGGACTTCTTGGCTGACCGCGGGGTTGACAACACCTTTGCTGATGAGCTCACGGAGCTGAGTACGGCCATCGAGCATAAGGAGTACATCAAGTTCCTAGAATATCTGCAAAGCTTTATCAATTGCAAGTAGTGTCAAACGAGATTGTCATAGTTCTTAGTGTGCAATCTGACAAGGATGGTGGTATGACGCAGTAAAGCACTCGGTGATGGATGGATCTAAAACCACAAAGAGACTGAGTGGGAATGTTGCCAGCAGCCGCTATGTTGCGGTTGCTTTGTTATTATGACTTAGTTTAAACCAGATCATTCAAATTTGTCTGGACATCATCATGACAGTTGTCAGAAACCATCATTGCTCTCGATTTTTGCACAACCTGACTCGGCTGTGGATATTTAATGTGACCTGATCAGAGTTTTCCTTTAACAGCTTATTTTGTGTTCCGGTTTCCAATCATCATGTCTTCATGTCTTTCCCCCCCTCGCTGGCCAGGGAACAGAGTTCTTGCTGAGTGGTTGTGGTTTGTCAGATTCAGAAGGTCTGGTAATGGATGTTGTGTAGTGTGAAGCTGGAAATGCTGTTCAATAAACAATTTGATATCCAAATGTAAATTTAATTTTCTCTTTCTATGCACATTTTACATATAAAGATATTGGAGGTTGTTCCTCCCACTTGTTTGCCTTGTTGGTGTCAGAATAGATCTAGTGATAAATGTTTAACAAGATGAGTAATATATTTAGATTTTAATAGGAGCTCTTGCCCATCGATGAAACTATATCCCACATAAAGAACTCTAAAAAAAAGTTTAGAAAAAAAAAAATATATATATATATATATATAATCTATTATATATATATATATATATATATATAGTTACTATTTTCTTCACTGTTCCAAAAGAGCATCAGTAAATTTGAAAATCTGATTAAATCCAGGTAATGTTTGCAGTTCGGTATTATAAATCGTACTTATTTAAAGAACATCCTGAAGAAGCCGATTTCAAATGGCAACGTTTCTTCAAGAGCAATATTTGTGTTTATGGTGCCATGCATTTACAGCCATTTAAGTATCTAAAAATGAGTAATAGTTTCTTTTATCTTTATCGAAATATCACAAAATATTGTGATTAAATTCTCAGTCCATGTCGCAAATTCCTACCGAAATTTCTTCCGGTAAATCAGAATACGATCTATATACTACTAGACGATGTTTCTATTTGACAATATCAGTATCGTCAAATAGTACGATAGTAATATAGACGATTAGATTTTATTTTTTATTTATTTATTTTTTTCCAGCTCTGCAGGTCCGAATTTGAGACACTGTTTTGGTCCTGACTAATAATTAATGCCGCAGGATTCTGGACCCTTTCCGCCTTAAAGACCCTCCTGGTTGTTTACCCGTGAAGACTTTTACGGATCAGGAAGTTGACACGCCGACAGTAGTCTACTCTGACAGTGCCGTGCTCCCAACCAGAACTCAGAGGTGTGCGGTCGCCGCCGCTGCTGGAAGGACTCCACCCTCTTCAGGTAGAATCATCCAGCGCGGGCTGGAGGGGGAGCGAGGAGATCCGCGGAGCCGCTGCGTGCCATGGCGAGAAACGGCAGCGTGTGTTCGGCCGCGCGGAGCCAGCTGCAGGACTCCTCTGAGTCGGACTCGGAGCCGGAGGGGGGTCCCGCTCGCCCGGCGGGAATCGAGCCCGCGCCCGGCTCTTTCGCCGGCACCCAGGTGATCCACAGCGGACACTTCATGGTGTCGTCGCCGCACAGCGACTCGGCGGCGCGCCGCAGGAAGAGCGGCGGTTCGCAGCGGTACGACTTCGACACGGTGAACCGGACGTGGTGCCAGACCTACCGGTACCACTCCGGGAGCCTGAGCATCGACCCCACTCTCACCCGGCTGTTCGAGTGCATGTCTCTGGCTTACAGGTGAGTTCTGCAGCCCGGTCAACAACTAACCTGAGCTCACAGATTAGTGACCATAGAAAAGTGATTTTTGTGCACTTCAGTGCTGAATCTGAAATAACCCGAACCCTTCATTAACACGCATTCTCAGTTTAAAATGTATCTCTTCCAGTTCTGGAGACTAAAAATTACTCCAAGCTTTATTACAAATACATTAAAGCGCCTCAAGCAGCCTGCAGTGCAGAAAGTCTGCATAAAAGTCTGTTTTCCAATAGATTCTTTCCTTTAAAACTGATAACTGAGGCTTGCGTGTCTCTTACACAACAGCCTGGAAAGTCTTGACTGTAAACTGGACTTTGAATCCAGTTGGCAGGAATGGAAAGATTACAGAGAAACTAAGGCAAAGGGGAAAAGGTCACGCAAAGAAAGCCCACTGCCCTTTATGTCCTTTATTTTCTTTGATTTAAGGCTCACGACTGCTTGTTTAATGATGCAACTGCATATTAAAGTCACTAACATAAGAAATTCAGCTGATCTTTTGCAGAAAATGCAAAACTCCAAAAATAGATTCACTCGAAAAGCTTAAATGTTACAGAAATTCAACTGTGACGTGTAATATGTTTAGTCTATCCACTCTCCTGCGTACAAAGCAGATGGAATTAGTTTTCAGAAAATAACTTGCAGACATTTTAGCCCACTAAAAGCATGTTGATAATGATTCGCTGGACTTCCTAGCAACACCTGGAGCACTTCACATTAGCAGCCCTCTTCTCAGCTCTCTGCAGGCGGAGGGATCTTAGAGAAAAAAAAAGAAAGGCAAACATCCTGTCTGAGTACCGAGAAAGCAGTCAATCTGGTGCTATTAGTTCAAATTCAGGACAGGTTTCCCGCAGGGGCGAAACCGTCAGGCAATAATTTGTTTTTCAGTATTCTTCTTCAAGATGTAACTCATGTTTCACTTTTCTTTTTTTTTTTTTTTTTGCTCCACCACAGCGGGAAAATAGTCTCTCCCAAATGGAAGTCGTTCAAGGGTCTGCGCTTGCTTTGGAGGGATAAGATCCGTCTGAACAACGCAATATGGAGAGCATGGTTCATTCAGTGTGAGTCTGCATGTCCTCTCTTCTGCTCCCACCTGCTGCTCATTACAGAGCGTGAGATTAGGAAAGTAAAAGCGGAGCGACCATCTAACACATAGCCATGAAAAGCGATTTCCCGTTTTCAATTGTGTTTATACCCTTTTGGCTTTTTCGTTTTACCGTGGAAGACTTTTGGCCCATTTAATTCAGTCACATTGTGAATCTGCCACATTTCCAACAAAAGCAGTCTGTTTAAGATGGAGATGCACTGATCCAATATTAATATCGGTATCGGTCCCGATATTGAAAAACAAAAAAATTCCAGCTCGAGTATTGTGACAGTGTGCCCGATTCATCAGGGCAGATAGATCAATTCAGTCTAATTCTACACTTTGTGTGTCATGCTTTATTTATTTTACATAATATTTAGAATTTGTAATTGGACTTTCTGAACCATTTGAAAGGTTTGCTGCAGTTTATTTTTTACATGTTTGACCAAGATAGTTAACCGATTGTATTTGTCAGCTTCCCTTTCGTCATTATTTATTTTACATTGGCTGTTATGCTGCTGTTTCCACTGACTAAACAAATTAAAGTTGTTTTTACATGTTTGACCAGCTATTGGTGTATTTAAATGTGCTGTACTGGTGCAGGTTTACATAAAAAAAAATTATTCTGTTCATTTATGTCTGTGTTTTTAAAAAAAATAAGTTTTAAGTCAATTCAGAACTGTTTTTCTGTATCGGATTGGTGTCAGCTGATACTAAATCTTAGATATTGGTATCGGTATCAGAAGTGAAAAAAGTGAATCAGTGTATCAATAGTTGAAGAACACACCGCAGCGTCTCATCTGAATTATGACAAGGCCGCTGTCTGTCATAAAATCCTCTTAAATGGCACCAAATTTTGACAAAGACAAGTGGTGAATAATTTTGAGTTATTGGTATAAAAACTGTTTCTGTGCTCTATACTGGATACCAGGAATACAACAAATACAACGGGAAAAAGCAAACACTTTTACCTACCGTTTAAAATGCTGCCTCTCCTTGTCATAATACTTGAAAAACACTTTCTTTTTCAGGAACAGGTGCAAGCTTGCAGAGAATTAACAATGTTTCTAAGTCATCCTTATTTTCACCGGTGGGGACGGGTCAGGCCTGCAGACGGACCTGTACTCAGAACCCTGAAGGTCCGCGGAATGTGTGTGGAATGTTGCCTTTGTGTTCTGAAAAATGCACAAGGAGTTGCCTTTAAATTTCTGCTGGACGTCACTTCATCGATGCTGCAAACAAGTCACAGAGCAACAGTGACCAACATGTCTCAGCTCTATCACTTAGCCTAATTTGTTAAAAATAACGGACAGCTCGTTTTAGATTTTTCTCAGACCGGTGGAATTAGATTTTTTTAAAAAGTACGATGGATATAAAGGTTAAACTTATGGATTTTTTGACTCATGTCAAAAAAACATGCCATCATGTCATGTTTTTTTGACATGATGGCAATCTGTAACTTTCAAGCAAATCTTGAAATTATTGACTGATTGTGAGTTTAGCTGGAGAGCTTTTTGTTTCTTGGCTTTGCTGCGGCCACCTAGCAGGTCGGACTGGAATCTCTTGCCTCTTGGAGTAAAAAAAATAGTTCCTCGGTCTGCACATGTAGTGAAGGGGTAAACCGCTTGAGAAATATGGATGGAACCGTCGGTAGGGGATGTTGCTCATGAAAAATACAACGCTTCCTCCAGATGGCCAACAAAAACACAAAGAGAGATCAAACCTATCTGATGCTAAATTAACATCATTTGCACTTTGCATGATAATAGAAAGTTCAATAAAATTCAATAAATTGGACTATTTTTGAAAATCCCATTTATCTTAGGAACTTTATCGCTAAGGGAAACCCATTATATAGATGAATTACACACAGATGGATGTATAAAAGCCTTTATTGCTCTTAATTATGATAATTTTCCACTTACAGTAACAGAACTGCAATAAAACTAAATCTCATTTGGTCTGATTTCTAGTGCTAATATCTTTGTCCACTTTAAAATAAGCAGAGCTTATTTACAAGTAACTTTTCTGCAAGATATCAGAGCTTGTTTTAAGTCAACAACTCATTAATAGCAAATGAAAAAGTTCTAGTTCCACTGGCAGATTATTTCACTTATAACAATACATTTTTCCCATATTATAAGCAACATAATCTGACAGTCGGACTAGTACGTTTTTAATCACTAATAAGGAATTATTGACTTAAAACAAGCTCTTAAATCTTGCCGAAAAGCTATTCAGGAGCTAGTTTGTCTTATTTGAAGTGTAATAATAAAGTTGGCAAAATCTTGTCTGTTTTGCAGTGACATGTGACATTTAAAATTAGACATCAGCCCAATAAAGGAACCATTTTAAATAGAAAAATGTAGCTTTAATGAAAAGTATGTTTAATTTGTCAATTTTCAAAAGGTATTTTTGATCTGACTAGTGAGCCTCATCTGAACGTAGATTCCAGCGTATGTTCAATAAATTGTTCTTGTGTCTTTTCACAGCTGGCATCACTGTTGCCTTTCAGACAAAAGTTCCCATAATGTTTTTGGTTCTTGCCAGAATGCACATAAATGTCTTTTTTTACAGCACAAGCTATAACAATAAACCTGCTATGTATCTTTGACCCTCAGATGTGGAGAAGAGGAAGAACCCAGTCTGTGGGTTCGTCACGCCGCTGGAAGGCTCCGAGGCAGAAGCTCACCGAAAGCCCGAGGTGAGCGATTCAAACACGTCTCGAGTCGTGGCTAGCTTTCCGTCTCTGTTAAACCGCGGCTTTCTCCGGTGTTGGAACAACAGGCAATCATTTTGGAGGGCAGCTACTGGAAGAGGAGGATTGAAGTGGTGATGAAGGAGTACCACAAGTGGAGGATTTATTACAAGAAAAGGGTGAGTGTGAGTCGGCTCTGCTTGTAATATTTTATTACAAGAAAAGGGTGTTTCCATGTGTTTGGCTGAGAAATCTGTGAGTTGTAGAGATTTTTGTTTGTTTGTTTGTTAGTCCTAAATTATACTCAGTTATCAGTATGTAATAGAGTAAACACAAGCCTACATAGATGATACAATCCTGGGCGCCTCATTAAATTTTCAGTTTGTTATTAATGTAACTTTTTTTTATTTATTTTAAATTGCTAAAACTGTCACTCCATTGTAACATGAAACAGATCATCTTTGAAGAAAATCGAGCTGCTTTTCCCCTGTGGTCCAACTGCCATATGCAGAAATGTACCACTCCATAACAGAAACAACCGATCAGAGCCAGGAGGAGTATCTTAGCCCTGGAAGTCACCGTGGTGTCCGCTATGCTAAATGCGCTAATGTTGGAAAAATAACAGTGAGTTTTAAACTGTTTATCTGCCGTCATTGGTGGATAATCTGAGCGTTTATGGAAAGACCTGCTGTCAGGAAGACGCTGCTGCGCAGCACAGAGCAGGGGGGAGGGTGTAAGCAGCGCATACACAAGAGTGATTGACAGCACTAAGACCTTACCCCTGTTTTTAATTGGTTGTTTCTGAATGGGAGCGGTATCTGCAGATATTTCTGCAAATAGCTGTAGGACAACCAAAAGAAGGATTGTTTTTCTCATACTGACAGGACATATTGACAGTTTTAACAAATATTTTAAAAAGATCTTTTATTAAAAGTTGCATACTACAGCTTTATGAAGTGAATACATGTTAATGTTTATTGAGCTGTGGAAAACAAAGTTATACAATTCCACTTAAATGACAACATCCCCACACCATGACACTTCCATCTCTGTGCTCCAGAGTTAGAATGAGGTTGTTTTCCTGGAATGCTGTATTTATTTATTACTCTATTTGTTTTATAGCATTTCTCAATTTTTATTTTCAGATTTCTCAATTGTGAATGAAAATAATAAAAGCAAAATTTCAAATAGCTACCAGGCTATTTAAGTATTTTTCCTCCGTCTTATTTGCTCTGCAGGAAAATTTCTCTGCTTTCACTGCCATTACAGAATTGAAAAGGGTTAATTTTTATGTTCTTTGTGTTGGCTGTCAGACTCACTAGATGTAAATCAGACTGTAATGCTTCTCTGTTTCTGTTTTGCAGCTTCAGAAGAAGAAGGATGACATCCTGTCAATGCTGCAGGAGGTATGTGATCTGATCTGACAAGTCATTGTCTATTCTTGCTCCTGCGTATCTTTCTGTTTGTCTTGGAAGTGCATCAAGGTAGAGGGATATCGATTTTTTTTTTTTTTTTTTGACCATCCGAGGCTGAAACCGGCTGCCTGACCTGGTCCGCTTTGTGTGGGCCGGTGACCTGCTTCGTTATTATTCACACCTGAATGCATTATAAGAGCACGAGGAACGAGTCTCCCTCTGTTAACTAGATAGAAAGTAGAAAAAAGGATCCGCAGGGCAAAAAAAACAAACAAAAAAAACACTTGAGCCGTGCGTCATAGCCTGACATTTATAGGTAATTGACACAGTGATTACCAGGAACTCTCAACACCTCTCGTCCCTTTTTAGGGGGATGTTAATCTTCATTCAAGAAAAATTGCTTCAAAATGTAATGTCTTCTTTTTTTTTTTTTTTTAATGTGACCTACTTGCAGCAGGGCTTTTGTCAGACTTAAGCAGCAGAGGTGCTGTGAGTTTGTTCGTGACGCCATAGGATGCAGAAACCCAAAGTGCAGATGTAATTCGGCAAAGGCAGCAAAGAAGCAGGAGGGAACCTCATGAATGACGGCTCAGTCCTCTGAATGAAGCGCCGGCGGATGAACTGAGCTTCCCTCCGGCGCTGAGAGGCTTCATTTACCTGGGTTAAAAATTTAGAATGCTCCGGTAATGAGCCTGTCTCCTAGCGTCCATGCGATTATGCTCTGCACGGCACTTAAAAGGGAACATATCAGCAGCTGGTCAAAGATCGCTGCCATGTCTTATCTGGCCTTCCACAAGTTGCATCCAGAGGCTGGAAAAACACACAAGCGAAACCAAACAGCTATTTTTGTTTCATCAAAATGGAGTTTCATCTTATTAGATCTCTGTTTTAATTTGGCCCAAAATCAATTGAGCTAAGATTTTTCTTTATTTCCAGTTTTATGGAGCAGAAGTTTTGTTTTAGAATCCAACAGATATCTTGTAATCTGGCTGTTTTAACTATTTAGCAAAGGCAAGTGCAAAAAAAAAAAAAAAAGCAACAAAGATCACCACTCCCATTTGTTTTGAAAATCGTGAACAAGTCTAGAATTGTATTTCATTAGCATATTTGTAATGTTTGGAAAAGGCAGAAACTCCCCCCAGAAAAGCTAATAGTTTATATTCTAGGGGTGGAAATTATTTATTATCTCAGGATTTGAATCCGATTTTAAAAACCAACCATTCGATTCAAAATCGATTTTCGAGTCTAAACAGTTGTTCATTAAACTTTCTGCTTTAATCTGTCGATGTGCGAAGAATCCTCCTGATCTACTCCAGTCTTAGGAGGTAGAATGATAAATGGAGACAGCAAAATGTCACATTTTTTTACATTTTAAATAGTAATCCCTGCTTAGATGGAATTACACCCTCCTTGCATCCCCAGTTTTATTTTTGTGTTTTTGTTGCGGACAGAGCGTCACGCCTTTCTGCAGACAGCCGGCGACGCAATTTCCATTCAAATTTTTTTTTGTAATTTGACAGTCTTTGTAGTAATGTCTGTGTCTGTTGTGGAGATAATTGTGGCAAATTTAAATTAGACTTTTCTTTTTCTTCGTCTTTGTTCTTTCTTTGTTCTTTTAATTTTTTGTTTTTTTTGGACGACGTCTTTATTGAAAGATGCCACTCAGATGCAGGGAACCCAAACCATGTAAATACGTTCTGTCAGAAGTAAGAAATTATGAGGTTTCTATGTAGCGTGCTTACGTGTATGTGTGTGCGTGTGTGTGTATTATCCCTATTTAACCAGATGTAGTTTGACTGGCCGGGGCCTCGGGTCTTCCTGTTTGCATGCACGTGTGCAGCTCCCAGAATTAGGTCAGGGACAAAAGGCTGTCGCTGGTTTTGAAATGTTGAGACGTCAAAATGAAACCACATAATGATTGCCTGTTGGGGGCCTTGTGTTTTTTGACAATGTGTTTTTTTTGTTTTTTTTCATAATGGGCTTCACAAACACACACATGCACACAAACACACGCATGCGCATGCAAAACTCACCAATCTTCTCAGAGGGGATGTCTCAAACGTAATCAAAGGAGCTTCCGGCTCAATCTGGGCTTCCCTATAAGACCGGCTCTGGATCTGGGGTTGGTGGGTGAAGATGACAAAGACGGTCAGGGTGAAATAAAGTGCTGTGTGCAGAGGGAACGGACCGAGTCATGAGCTGCATTTTCTGTAAGTTTTTCTTGCTTTCCTGATTACAGAGGCTCTCTAATATTAAGGGTTTCTAAACGACTGGTTCCTATAAAGGGGGGCAAGTGTAGTTTTGTTCGTAAAAAGATATTCAATTGTCAATCTTTTTTGTAATGCATGTATTCAAATATGTTGAGTTTTAGCTTTTGATTATTATGAGATAAAGTAATTTTGCAACTAAGAATTATTTCTTATAGTTTAGGGGTGGGCATTTATCGTATCGTTTATGATTTATTGTATCGTTTGTAATTTATCGCATAACATGTCTTATCATGTTAGGAATTTTGATTTATTATTGCCACGATGATTCAGTCATTGTTGGTATATAAACAATCTGACGCTGCATCAATAAATATGACTAAATGCTGTTACTGTGTGCGAGTTAGTGAAATAAATCACTTTTTAAATGGACTGAACTTATATCAGGTTTTTCCAATGTTTTTGACCACTCAAAGCACTTTACACTAGAGTCACATTCACTCCAGTGTGATGCTCCCACATTTATACACTGATTGGTGTATAACCAACCAGATTGGTTGGCAGTTTGGGGTTTAGTGCCTTGCTGAGGGGCACATTGACATGTGGCAGGATGAAGCTAGAATCGAACCTACAACCTTCTGATGACTACCCAATTAGAAGCTAATTGTAAACAGGAATGTTTTTCAAGGGCAATATTTGTGTCTGTGGAATTAGGAATGCTGTGCCATGCAGTCACAGTTATACATAAAAAAGAAGTATTAAATAGTTTTCTACCAGAGTTTTCAGCGCTACAACAATAGCACCACAAAATGTCGTGATAACATTCTACATCCATACTGCATACGCCCAGTTTTATTTTCATGGCAGCATGTGAGTCAGATGCCATCACCGCATCACTCTGGCCTCCGCTCGTTTGTGTGGCAGCTTCTGACAACGTTCCTCCGTCTTTCTGTTGCTGTGCTGAAGGGGCAGACCTGCCAGGCCAAGCTGGACAGATGGTCCAGTCATTCCTACCAGCAACCTGAAGTGGCCCCTGTAGAGGCCCACATGTTTGACCTGGACTGCCTTCTGTCCGACATCTCCGACACTCTGTTCACCATGACCCAGAAACCCTGTCCCTGGACAAGCGACAGACACAACAGTGAGTCAGTTGCCCACATCTGGAGAGTTTCGAAATGTTTCGCTGGGAATTTGTGTAAAACTGAAGAACTTTTTAACGAAGTGTCTAGGAATGAAGTTTTAGTTTTAGAGGTTCTCATGGTGTTATGTGATGCACAATTAGTCCTGTAGCAATAACAGATTTTGCCGGATGATAAATTGTTCCAGAAGTTATTGCGATAGACGATAATATTGTTTTGAGACCATTTTTAAGTAATAATGGCAAAATCATAATGCAGAACACATTCTTAAAGATGAATAAACTTTAAATTCTACTGAACATTTAACACTGGAACTGGAAGACATGTTAAATATCCAAAATAAATCAACAATAAAATTAATTTTGAAGTATTTGTAAACAAAATTGCCCCTCAAAAAACAAAGGGGCCAGTTGAGACGGCAGCACCAACTGAAGACTTTGATCAACCAGTTTTTGGTAGAAAGATTTAAAAAAATAAACAATAAATCATGCCAATGGAGGTTGTTGAGTTTGTTTTTAATGTATCATGCTACTAATTTATTTATTGATTATTTTGACAGGCCTATGCATGATGTTTCAGGTCTAAAACAGAAATATTCATGTAACATGATCTAACTGACTTTTATTGAGCTCCATGAAGTTGTTAATTTGCAACTATAAGTACATTTTGTGCAGTAAAACAATCCTTTTTATCCATTCCATCGTTTCAGAATGTAAATCTGAGCATAACACGTTAATATTACATTAATATGTCCGACTGTCTCTTTGGATAAAGCCATACAGTTGACTGCTTTACAGAGACGTGCTGACAGGAGTTTCTTTAAGAGACAGAGCCGCAATTTTAGGGTTTCTTTTTAAGTCATGTTTAAAGAAGCCCATTTCAAATATTTTTAAGAACATTTGAAATGTTCTTAAAATGTATTTGTGTTTGTGGTGCTATGAATGCTGTGTCATGCAGTCACAGCCCTACAGTTTCCTAAAAATAAATGTATATATGTATATGTTTTTTTATCATGATATTTATCGTTATCACAATAGTGCCACAAAGTATTCTGAAAGAAGTTTAAGTCCATAACCCTTACTAATGCTCCTTTAAAAGGACTAGACAAGTTGATAAAGAAGGCAGGTTCTGTTCTCTGTGTGAGAATTTATCTTACAAAACCATCAAATTTAACATTTTAATGTGTTTTAATTCAGTCTGGGGGTAGTTAAAGGGATAAAATGTGCTGTAGTTATGATCAATATTTTATTACTTATTTACTAATAGATTAAATTAACTTACAGACTGATTTAATCATGTCTGTTTAAAGTTATTTGTCTCGGTGATGAGTTTAACAATTGATACCATTGTGTGAAAATAAGGGATGTGCCTTTTAATGCTTTTTAATTTTGAATGCTTGCTCCCTTTAGCTTACACAAGCAATGCTGACATGATCCAGCCAGGCCTGACGCCGCTCCAGCCCAGTATGGATGATTTCATGGACATCCCAGGTACTCCCTTCTTATTAATCTGTTTATGTGGCGATTCATTTCTTTGTCAGCAGGAGCAGCAAACCTCCGTGCAAATTGCAGCATGCGATGTATTAGTGTTTAATCATTACCTATTGTTGTTTTTCTTGAAGCTGGTTAGGTAAGGGTCTCATCAGTTTGAGAAATCTAGATCGTAGGTGTCCAAAGTGCAGGTACACAAGCCATTTTCTGCACCTGGGGGGGATTTTGTGTGGCCTCCCTCTGCAGTTCAAATCTGGACGGTGTTCATAGAGCATTTCTTTTAAAAATGATTTTTACATTTTTAAAGACATTCCCCTGACAAAATAAAACCATTTTTTTTTAATCGAAAATGTTTCAGCATGAAATGTTGTTCCATATTTTAACACATCTTCTGCTACCATCATAGTTTTGTAGTAAGCTACACCACAAGCATCCTGTGAATTTTACTCAAGACCAGACTTGATCAGTCATTTATTAAACCTGCGTAAACACTTTCAAAGACAGATTGACCCATATCCGGTTACTATTTCTGACAATAACCTAAAAATAGAAAGCAATCAATACGGCAAACAAATTAAGCTGCTTTACAGGTTGCGGATCCAGAATGACTGACAGATCTCTTTTGTACCAAAGCGTGAAAAGAAATTTTATTGTGTTTTTTAATGAACAAAAAAAAATTAATTTATGTCCATTAAGTACTAAAACAGTTTGGGCACAACTGTAAAGTAAGAATGGCAGATCTCAAATTTTTTGAGATGTTTATAAATGACATACCAGACTCAAAGGACGCTACAAAGTGCTTTACTAAAGGTCTCAAATATACCATGAGATGTCTGGATGAAGTAGAGTTGAAAAACAAACAATTTTGTTTCTAGTATGTCTAAAATCTCCTAGAATTTTATGGGAGAATAGAGTGACACTCCAAAACCACAGCACACTACCAAAGAAACAAGACTGAAATATGCTGGCGGCGCCATTATGGTCTTCAGATACTTCTCTTCAGATTAGCTAGACATGTTGTCAAGATGGATGAAATCAGGAAATATTAAATAAACCATTGCGTATTAAATACTTGTTGGTTTTGATGCAACACTCTCTACAGTTGAAAATGTAGAGAGACTTTATTTTAACCAAAAAAGATTAATTAATCTTTTAACCAGAATTTTTTTTTTTTTATTTAATTTTAATAATAAAAAAAAGAAGAAAATTCTTTATTAACAGTCCAGAATGTTTCATGTCCTCAGAGTTGTGGTCAAATTTTGACAAAATCTATTTTTGTCAAAATATTTTAAAGGCAAACATTCTGCCAACCTCCTACCATAGAAGACTGAATGGTGAATTTAATCAAAAACACTTTGACAAAGTATTGTTTCAGATTTCTCATTCTTATGAAGTTTATGTTATGTTATGTTATGAAGTTTTTTCTGTTTTTCATTCCAAAAGATTTTCTTGTGTCTTTCTTTCTTGTGAGTCATGCAGAATACATTATCATGGTCTCATTCGGTTCATTACAAAAAATAAACATGGACATGGAGTGTAGATATTTCATATTCACAGCTTTTTGTGTATGCTTCAGCAACCAATGACTGGAGAAAGTAGTAGACTATTATTTTTCAGTAATGCTGTAATACTCAGTTTTTCCTCCAGAGGGCACTGTTCCACTTTTTGAGTGTTCTGGCAAATTGGAAAAATAAAATTTTTTAAACACAATTTTTATTGTTTCAGCACAAAAGGGAAACATTACATTATAAAACATCACATTCCTACCTCAATGTTTCCCAGATACAAGTAATTAGTAATATGGAAAGTATGTCTGTCTAATAAACACTGTTAATGTGTTCCCAGATATCTTTCTGAACTACCGAGGTCAGCCCACTGACCAGAGTGGGTTTTCTGACTGTAGCTACTTTGACGGTCCACCCAGCATAGCTTATCCTGTTCCATCTCCTGTTGTGACAGCCCCTCAGCGTCTTAACGACACCCAGCTGGCTCAGGTGGTTCTGCTGGTTACAGCGCTTTCTGGAGAGTTTTATTCAAAACAAACGTAAACTTTGAATCTTCTTTTTTCCACCCTGCAGCCAAGTCTGTCTTCTGACAGTCTACCCCAGCCCTCTACATCCAGCCCTCGCTTAGAGCAGACCAGGGCGAGCCAGGACTGTGGCGAGTACCAGACGTCCAGCATGGCATCCGGAGCCATGTCATACGGACATCAGTCGTACCATGATGCATCTGCGTCTACAGCGTACACCAGTAACGCAGAGCAACCAGTCTCTGCAAGTGTTCCTTTCCTGCACCCGCTGCCATGTCACAAATTCGGGTTCTACACAACGACGAGCGTGACCTCTACCGTTATCACTCACACGGCTTCCACCATGGGAGCTCAGGGCTCCGTGTACCAGCCTCATACCTATGCTCCGGCAGTGGACCCGTACTCCCAGTCCCACTGCCACTCTCTCAGTTACCTGGCTGCTGCGTCGGACCCGGTCCACGCAGCGCTGGCTCCTGTCACAGCGACCCACTGCCTGTCTGTCCCGGAGCAGTTGGTTGTTTCCGGGGTAACGGGGAAACACAAGCAAAAGACAGGAGGACTGCGGACAGCTGGGTCCCCCGATTTGCCCTCCAACCCCCAATCTACTGCCCCCGTCCCCACCAGCTGCCTGGCTAAGCTGCTTTCCTCCAGCACACATGACAGTGAGCTAATTCAAACAACTAGTTTACGTCTGATAACAGCTAATAGTGGAGCGTACAATGGATAATTTTCTCTGTTCTTATAGGAAAACCAATGCTTGGGTTAAATAGTACCTCCCTGATGACAACTAAAGGTCAGAGGTCAAAATCTAAGAGCTCTGTGGTAAGCCTTAAATAAGTGTTTCTGTATCTCTTGTTTTGCACAGAGATAAATAGACGTAACAGGAGTTGTTTGAAATACATATTTCAAATACAGGGACCCATTCTGATTATAACTTACAGCTGGCTGGTCCTTAGCATGGGTTAGCTTAACTCAACATGTCTTGCTTTGTCTAGTAAAGACCTTCAGCTTGCAAGCTCATGTCCGGACATTAACTCCTAAATGTAAAATTTAGGTTTTTTTTGTTTCGTTTTGTTTTTTCTTTCACAAAGGAGTTCTGGCATTAGGTAATTTCTCTTAAATCCAGCTAACTGTTAGAAAGGATGTAGCAAGGAAGAAACAGTGCTCAGCAAAATATTAGGCTTTTTGTTTCACATGTAAAATACCTGCTGCAGTCTAATATGTCAACTAGAGCTTTTAACAAAAGGTTGGTCCCGCATAGTAAAGTGGCTTAACTTTACTAAGTTAAGCCTCAGGCAAACTACTTGTGTAAGGGTACATTCATTATTATTAGATTACCTATTAATAATTTAGTTTAACATAAATAAGTTACACTACTTTAAATGAGCTTATGTTAGATTATCCCATTTTAATTTGTTATTATTTTTGGTTAGATTCTTACTCTGAAAGCAAAGCCAAAGGCATCTTTATCAAGTAGAAAGATAAGAAGAAGCATATGCTCTTGATGTCAAGTCCCCATGAAGCTGAACAGAGACTATTCTTTCTTCACATGTGCACAAACGCACGCACACACACACACACATATTCAAGAGTCATTGAATTCACATTGAAAGAATTGCTGGAGGTGTTACATTAATAATTCCTGTGAAAAAGCTTCTTAGCCTATTTTACCTCATCTTACTTTAAACTGTTTTAATTTATCCTAGTTTATATTGTATTTTTCTTATGCTTAGTTTATTTCTAATAAGTGCATTTTAGTTAATCTCATGTTCATTTGTGTTAGCTTATGTTACACTTAAATGTACTTAGCTTTAGTTAACGGTATTCTAGCTAAGCATATTTTAGCTTAATCTATTTCATTTTAGCTAAGTTTAGTTTAGCCTACTTTAGCTTTGTTTTGCTTAGTTTTTCTTGTCTTAGTTCATCTTAATGATCTAAATTCAGATTTATTTGACATCTAGTTTTTTTTATATTAATTTGGCTTGTCTTAGCTTCAATTATCATTTTTTAGCTTAGCTTATGTTAGCGTAATCTATTTTAGCTTGGTTTAATTTAGTGTAGTTTAGGATTAAAGACCGATTTTGTTCAGCAAGATTTGAAATATCAAAAATAACAGTTTGTATTTTTGAAACTCAGCTAACCTGATAACTGAATCATTTCTGTGCTTTTTACTCTTTTCAATAAATAAGTTATGAATTCTAGATTTCCTGATGTTAGTAGCAGTGGTTCTTTTTTAAATTCAAAATATATATTATGATTTTCTTGAAGCAGTGTTTCGTCACCAAACATTCATCAGAACATTTGATGTGGTTATGTTTTCTGTATTTGTTAGTACTTCCTGTCATTACTGTTAGCTGTCTGAAGTATTAAAGTGTCTCAAAAGGCACTTTAGTGCTCTAGTCAGCAGTTTTGTTCTGTTGTACTTTGGCTCTTAATGTGCTATCAATAGAAATGTGATATAAAAAAAGGATCTAGTTTAGACATAATCAAATGCATTTGCTCTGGTGTTCTCGTTCTCATCAGAAAACATGTGTTGTTCAGCAGACAAGCCGGGCTGCTCAAGTTGGTGGCATTTCCTCCACACTGCAGCATGGAGCAGGTTGGCCGGCAGTGATGACGCCTCCGCTGGGGCTCAGTGGGCCGCGCGCCGGCACCTCAAGAGGCTCAGCGGTGTCCGCTCTTCTCACCCACGGGTCCACCACCAGCACCGCAGCCCTGCTCATTCCCAAGACTGAGAAGCTGTCACCCGTTCCTCTCTATGCAACAGACAGGAGCAGCCTGACTGGTACGTCCTTACATGTCTCACTTTTCCAAGGACATTGTAGCTGAATTTTCAAATAAGTGATTAAATGTTAACATTTAACTCAAGAAAATGTGAAAAAAAAGCTAGCAATATATCAACAAATCATATTAGTTTGATTCTAATAAGGCTGCACATGGTTATTTTAGTCATGATTAACAGAATAATCAGATTAAAAATGGGCATCATTTGCAGATCTTTCATTGAACCACTTTGGGTTCAATTTTAAAAATACATAAAAGATAAAATAATTTTTAATTAAGAAAATAAACATTTTATTGCCTAAAATGCAATAACAAAGTATTCCTTTGGTGGAAGCTCGATTATTTGTATCACAGGATGGATGTGCAGTGAAAAAAAACATTCTTTTAACGTCAACATGTCAAAATCTCAGGCTTTTCTGCTCAATTTAGCATCAATACAGTGCAAGTCTAATCTGTTAATTATTCTTTTTTAATTTACTCAATTATTGGACAGCAAAAGGTGACTAATAGGAGTTTTTTTTTTTTAAGAAATTGAACCAGGTGAAACTAAAACTATGCCATTTTAGGAATCCTGGGTAAAAACACATATCTTCAGATAAAGAATGTTTTTCATCTCAAATGCAAATTGTATCTATTATTAATTACTGCCCCGAGGATTTTGTTCTTTTAGAAAATAGCATATCTCAGAGTCTGCACTGATTTTTCCCTTACCAAATTGATTGGCGATTATTTCAATATTCAATATTCAATATTTCAATTAGTCACAATTAGTTTGATCAATTTGTTCAATAATTAAGACTCAAATTCAGAATATTATTTATGTGTTGAAGCTCAATTTAAACGCCATTGTTATTATTTCTTTTAGTTCAGTTCAGTGCTCATCCAGGTCAAATTTCTCCACCAAACTTAGACAAAGCCTCCAATCCTGGCTCCCCACAGTCCGGCTTCTCAGGACAAGGAAAGCTGGAGTCTAATAAGGTGGGACATTTTGTAACGTTTACATGTTAAATAAGGTGTTTCTTTCTATATGTTTAATTATTGTAGTGCTCTAATCTTTTTTTTTTTTGCTGCACATGTGGGAAGGTTTTGGGAACATGAGATTTGAAATTTGATCTACATTTCTATGCTGTCTGCAGCAAACAGAGACCAGGAGGATAACTCACATCTCTGCCGAGCAAAAGAGACGTTTCAACATCAAACTGGGGTTCGACACTTTACATAACTTGGTGTCGACGCTCAGCTCCCAGCCAAGCATAAAGGTACGCTGAATAAACGATGCAGCTGCATTTACCAATGAAGCCGTCAGAGCGACCTGATGAAGTACATCCCCCAGTGTAGCAGAAGCGCTAATGACATTGTGAATAATTACACGGCATTGCATCACGGATTGTAATCTGTCTGCGTGCTGGCACAGATCAGCAAAGCCACAACGCTGCAGAAGACTGCCGAGTACATCAGTAAGATGCAGCAGGAGAGAGCTCAGCTGCACGAGGAGGTTCAGAGACTCCGAGATGAGATCCAGCACCTGAACTCTGCCATCAAGTGAGACATTTACTCAGCATCAGCCTCTGAATGTGTGTTTCCTCATTTCTTAATCAGCAAGGATTAGACATGCTTATTCAAGACTGTGGCTTATCCCCTTGATGTTCCTCATTCTTCTTACTCTTCTATCATGAAGATGGGTTACTCTGCTCTGTTGACTCACTGTGTGCTTGTGGGTGTGTGTGTGTGTGTGTGTGTGTTTTGTGCAGTGCTTGCCAGCAGCAGCTTCCAGCCACAGGTGTCCCCATCACACGGCAGCGCTTTGACTATATGAGGCAAAAGTTCAGAGAGTATGTCCGGGCTCAGACTCTGCAGAACTGGAAGTTCTGGATTGTATCCTTATGGATGAATTGAGTTTTTTAAAATCAGGCACTGAATGCAAAGTGATGCGGCGGCTCACGAAAGTGGATTTATATTTTGTCACCACTCACCCGAGTGTTTTATTGAGATTTTATGCCATAGATCAGTGGTGTTGGCCACTTCAAGATGAGAAATGTCCTCAAAGTGTCAGTTGTGTCAGAATGCATAAAATTATTGTTTTTTCTTCATTTGACAACTTCTAAAAGGTTGATTAATTTTTAAATAATTTGGCACTAAATAAATAAAAACTGACTTGATTTGACTGATAAAATAACATGTACGCACATAACTGTTATTACAGTTACTTTTATGTGACCCATAAGAGTCAAACATTTTACAATTGCTTGATTTTAAAGTTAAAGAAAGGCACTTTTATTTTTAGTTTAGAGCTTTTAAAATAAAGATATATTTCCTAAAGCAAGCCACTGAGAGCAAAGTGACAGTACAGTTTCTGCATTAGGCTGCAGACACTTCAAGAATATCAAATGATGATGTGGTTGCAAGCCTTTTTCTCCAAATACGTATAAACAGACTTTATGGAGTTATAGCAGATGCTTTTCAATGTAGAAAAGAAAATTGTCTGTGAAATATCAGTTGAGCTTCTACACCTTTCATTTGTTCTGATTAAAATTTAAATGTTGCAGTTTGAGGTCAGAAGAACTCACTCTTTTGTTAGGGAGTCAACATACAGACTTTAAACACCTGTGCATTGTTTGAAAATTATTGTTATTATTTGATTCACCATTTTTCCTGTAAAAATCAGTGCTACTCTTTGAAAAAATTATACTGAATCCAAGTGTGAAATATTAATGAACTCAGGATCCTCTCAACTCAGTATATTTAATAAAACATACCACAAAGATAACATCAAAGACTGAAGATAAAAAAATTCTGAATTTCAAACTTTGCTGCCAGAGGCCCCTGTAAAGTAAGATGATTTATGAAACATCTAAAGCTTGTAAAACAAAAATGAGCAGGTTCACATCTGAGTTTGCTTCTGCAGGAGTTGGGAGAATGGTCAAGGTCACTTTTTGATTTATTATTTTCCCCCTCAGGCATTTAACATTAAGATCTGTGAAACTAAACCAGCAAAGAAACATGGTGGTCTTTCAACCAACATGATGCTGGTTGTTGATTGGCTTTGAATCTAACAAGCCGGTGAAGTTTAAACACTTCCTCTTTGTTGTCTAATTCTTCTGAGAAATTCAGAAATAAAATGCTAAAATAAATAAGTCCTTGAAACAAATCCCGATCATTCTGCAGCGCTATGCTAAATCACATCCTGCAAATTTTAGCTTAGCCTGGATCTGCTGTAAAACAGTCCTGCTGTACCTTTGTTGCATGATATGCTGACTGGCATAAAAAAATTGTGTCATTATAGAAAATTAATAATATAACAAAGCACATAGCACCATTATCAGGTTTACTACTTCTGTATTTCTAAAGTACAAAACTACAAATTCTTCTTGATTTGAACATTTATTTACAAATGATAAACAACAGAGGTGTAATCATGTTTGCTGGTAATAACATGATTAACTCTAATAGTTAACTCAGATTAACTATTAGAGTTAATCTGATGTGCCTTTGTACATCTTATTCCATAAACTGTGATTTAAGATGTTAATAACTGCTTGTGCTTTTAATCTGCTTTATTCTATAAAAATTATTGACTTGTCAGTTAAATTGGTGTGAATTGGATGGAATGAAGAGAGTGTCTAATGGCATTTCTCAGCTAATTAGACACTGAGAAATTTTTGACATATGGTCAGGTTTGTAAATATGGGATGGGATTTATATGACAATATTGAATCCTGATACTGAAACGTGTCCTTCCTTAGCTCAGTGTCAGTTCAGTATCATCATTGAGCCTCTGTTCGAGTCCTACAATGGGATGGTTTCCACTGCCAGCGTGGAAGACCTGTGTCGATCCACTCTCTCCTGGTTGGACCAGCACTGTGCCTTGCCTGCTCTTAGACCCAGTGAGTCCAGCACAAATCCCATCAGAGGCTTCTAGAGTTACACTCCGTTTGTTAGTATCTCCCTCTATGTGGTGGGCCAAGCTGTATGTCGGCATTTTAAATCTTGTTTCTCCTGTTCTTGCTTGTTCTCCCAGTGGTTCTGAGTTCACTCCGTCTCTTGAGTACAACCACAGCCATCCTGACTGACCCAAGCCTATTACCGGAGCAGGCTGCACTTGCAGTGACCCAGGGGGAGCCTGCTCCTGCTATGGACCACTCCTTACAGCCCATCATGAGGCAGTAGTGTGCACAGCTTACGGACCAATGAAGAATACCCTAAAAAAAAAATCCTGTTTAGTGAAGGGACGTAAATATGGAAAGCCGCTTCCAAATTCATTTGCGTGCTTTCTGGTGGCACCTGATGTCTAAAAAGTGCAGTTAAGACTCACCTTTATCATGTTTATTTTACAGTACTACAAAATTTATGTATACAAGCTTTAATTAGTGCCACCTGGAGTTCAAAAAGTATATCATCACTTTTTAAACTGCTTAACAAAACCCATATCTAGCTATCTGTCTAGCTAACTAGCTAGATAGCTTACTATTTTGCTAGCTAACTAGGTAAATAGCTAACTAGCTAGATAGGACTCAAGACTTTTGTGCAAAGGGTCAAAGAGTACACAATTCAATAGAAGTCATTGAAAGGGTTAAAATAAAAAAACTTACACATACTTTAAACAGGTGGAATTACTTAATTACTTTTGTAAAATATGTGAATAATTATACGTGAAAATTGGTTAAAAATGTGTTCTTTAGACATTAAAAGTTAACAATAGGTTATTTTTTCCAAAATTATTTTGTAATTATGTTTTGTAGTGCATTATATTTGATGACACATAATGAGGAAAAAATATTTTATAAATGGTTGACATGAAACAAATACCTGAAGTAATTAGATATGATTTGGACACATTGTAAATTTGAGTTTAATCAGTGATATGCAGATTTAATCATTTTTGTATTTTGTAAATTATTGACATATTTATTCATACACACATTTTTGAGACATTTAATGTATTTATTACAATATTATATTGACTACGTACATAACAATTTAGACAAATGACTTTTGTCTAAATTGTAACATCAAAGACTGAAGATAAAAATAATAAGCCCTTAATAAGCTTATTAATAAGCTTATTAAGGGCTTATTATTGTGCCCTTAATAAGCTTATTAATAAGCTTATTACTGTGCCCTTAATAAGCCCTCATTTTTTCTTTATATTTTCCTTCTGATTGTACATATTTGTGTAGTGTTGCTTAATAAACTCCAGGTGGCGCCTTTGACAGCGTTTATTGAACAGCAGGTAACACAATAAATGACAAAACCAGCTTTCCATCGCGGACCAACTCAACTGGAAGGCTGGATTTGGATTCGATGCTCACTTCTAAGACTGTTTGTAGTGAATAAAAGTAAATCATATTTTCAATTAAACTTCCAACTCACCCAGAACTAATACTAAATGTGATGTATGCTTAAAGTTTTACCATATACAGATATTACATATTGCATACATGTAGCATACTGGACATTAATTTATGTGACATATGTAGAGCTGTCAATCACTGTAGCAATGATGAGTTAATTGTGCATGTATATTGTGTGTCTTATAATTGTGTTTTAAACCAGTGGCCTTCCACAGTTATTCTCAGGCTGACTTACATATATAAAAGATCATTTCTCCCCTTTGCTCATAAATAAAGTCAGTGCCTTGTATCCTGCTTACATGATTTTGTGTTCTTCTAGTTACAGCTCCTTACAAAAGCATTCATATGTCTTGAACCTTTTACATTTTGTCACATTGCAACCTTAAACTTCAGTGTATAGATTGGGGTTTCTCTATAAAGCAATAGCTCAACCTTTTAACATCTCGGTTGTCAGCTTTGTTGAACTCACTGTCCATTCATGGAAAGACAGTGCCTACAGCACACATTGAGCTTTACATATATATCATGATTACATGAAAAAGGGTTCAAGCTGAATAGAGCAGTGGTGCCCAAAGTCGGCCCTCAGGGGCAGGCATCCTGCATGTTTTAATTCTCTTCCTAGTTTATCACACCTGCATCCAATATTGTCATCAAAATTTTGGTCCCAATGGAAGTGCAGATTTTGTTTTTTGTAGTTTTGATTAAGGATTTACTTATTAACCATAAACAAAACAAAACAAAAATCTAAAAATCAAGTTCCTGTGTCATTAAACTAGGAATAATTTACTCGTTGTGCTCAATGTCACCTCTGTGCTGTAGGCGCTCCTCCGCTCTGACAGAGGGCGCTATGCACTGTGGCGCCCATATAAGCCCATATACGGGTTTTTGTTCCCGGAGCTGCTCGAAGCGCTGTCCACTTCAGCACCACAAGCCGAGCGGAGGGACCGAAGCTGCGGCTCACCATCAGCACCAGCTCACACCCGAGTCCCAGATACCCGAATATACTGAGAATACACGCCGATATCCGGCAGAAACACCGACCGCATCAGGACAAAGGAGCAGGGACAAGGTAAGAGTTGTCAACAAGGCTCAAATAGGATTAAGTTGGAGCAGACTGACGGGCTTCTCCCCTGTCCTCCTTGTTTCATAAATACTGGGACAGCGGCATAGGAGGTGTTTACGTTCTGGTTGCGGCCCCGTAAATTTACCTCCCGTCTGAAGTGACGCGAGGAGGAACAGTGGAGGCTGAGGGGAGTCCGCGTTTCAGCCAGGCAGCAGCATCTCCGAGCTCTGCGGATGATGCTGAGGTTTTATAACTCCTATTTCCGTCTGTCGACACACAGCGGCCAGCTGGCGCTTGTGTGTTGGTCTCACCTCGCTGCGGGACATTTAATATTTCCGGAGCCATTTTTGTTCATGTGGATTAAGGCGCGTGCCTGTATTTCATTGAGGCTGCCTCTCTGCTTGTTTGCGGAACATTTATTTATTTATTTCGCTTTTTCAGGGTAAGTTACAATCATGGTTCGTGCTGCAAACGTCGGTTTTATTTGTCACTTCCTCCGGACTCCTAAAAAGTATCTTAAAGCTACCACTGGTGCCATGAAACAACAACAACAACAACAACAACAACAAAACACTAGTTAAAAGAGATGCCATGTTCAGTATTATGTTGCTTGGGCGACGTACTGAACAAAAGTATAGTAAAATACTAAAATATTTTGTATTAAAATTTCTTAAAATATAAAATTTTACACAACTAGGAATTAGACTTGACTTACTATGTTGTGACTGCAGTCCCATTCATCTAGTAAAAGATGTTCATTTGATTTTGGCTTACTGACTCTTGTTTACTCCACCTTTATATATATATATATATATATATATATATATATATATATATATATGACAGGTGCTACTCAATCTTGGGTAGATTGAAGCAGCATCTTTCTTTTGGCCCATAGTCTGCAGTCAGCTTCGTGCCTCTTTTTTCATTTCTTTGTTTTTTTTCCTAACACAAACAAATTATAATTAATTGATAGCTTCAGGATTTAAGAAAAAAAAAAAAAACATTTTCCACATTATTGCAGACTTTAATCTAATTATTTAATCTAAGAATTATTTGTCTTCTCTAAAAATGCTTTTATATCCACTGAAATATTTAAAATACAGCAAAGGACACAGAGGGAGGTATGGAGCACACTTACACCTGACAGCATGATACTATCATCGCCATGCTTCCCTATAGGAAAGCTGTGTTGAAAGCGAAAGGATTTCAGTGTGCAGTGTGCACAGTCCCCGTTACCTTGCAGAGAATAGAGTTCATTTAGTGCTTTTCGCTTGGGCTAATGTGCTGACCACATTTATTTGCTGATTGTTTATAAATAAAACATTACTGACGATAACGTTAGAAACTGGAAATGTAATTAGGATACGCAGTGCGAATCTCTCTGCAGCTGATTTTATGCCTCAGTCTATACGAGCCAATCAGTAATCAGTGCTTGGTTTGCGGCATGCTGCTGAGCGGGAAAAGAAGAAAGTCAGCAGGAGTGTGTGCTTTTTGTGTGTCTGTGTGTGAGAGAGAAAAAAGGCAGGACGCTGGTAACCCTGACGTGATCGCAGTGGCTGCATGGCGCTTCGAGCTCCACTGCGTCGGTGTTCTGACTATCAGTGCTACCTCGACAGATTGTCCTACCATAGCGCAGATAGATAGCTAAAACTCCTACCGTCATGTTTACAAACTGAAATCTATAGCGGGTTGTGTTAATGTTAAATATATTGGATAACATTATTTGAGTGACGGGTCTGAAGTGGAAGCTTAGGAGTTATACTTAGCTTAGCATCGGAACAGTTTATATCCAGGACGAAACCACAAGAAGATCACTTCCTTCATCTGAATATCCTACCCGTTTAAAATGAAAAGCTATAGATGTGTGCACTAATCCTTTTACTGGGATATCCTACCAGTTTAAAATATTTTAAACACAGAGGAGTTTGTAAGAATAAAACAGGATCAGACAGGGGGAACTAAACTAAATTAAAGACAAATAGAGATCACCGCTACTTTTTTGCGCATTAATCCGTTTGTATGACACTTGATTAAATCAGCGCAGTCACAATGTGTCCACCGAACCGCGCAGTTCACTGAAATGATACGATATGATTCATGTACACTAATATTACACCGATATTACAGCTTCAATCTCACATAGTATTGCTACTAACATCTAAGGTTTATGAATAAAGAGTGTTATTAAACTAACATATTTTAAAGTAAAGGGACAAAAAAGCCCACAAAATGTATTTTGTCCTGATTAACCTACAAATAATAACTTGTTTACAGTAACAACATTGCAGACGGGAAACTAAAGTCATTTATAAATATATTTACAAGCTGCCTGTCATGTAAACTAAAAATATGAAGTAATACAGCAGCTTAATGAAAGCCAGTTATAAAATAAATTAAATCAAGATTACCGTAATCTGCGATGAAATAAAACACATGAAACGAAACTTCCTCAAGTAGGACGTATTTGTAAGAAATCTGCTGAGTAAGCAGTATGTGACGTAGCATCGATGTGCGCACGCGCATTAGCACAAGGTAGGACGGATTTCAGGGTGGCACAGATCAACAGAACACCTGTGCGACCCGGCCGAGCCAGAGCGTGGAGCGCGTCTTTAAGCGCAGCCTTCCGTTTTTATCACAGTGTTGCTATTGGAGAGATCCGGCCAGGTGAGGTGAGAGGCTGCTCATAGAGATGTGAGAGAAATGCCATCTTCCGCTGCCTCCTGTCTCTCATCCTGCTTCTCGTCATCGGGAGCATCTGCCTCCTGCCTGGCCCCACCTTCAGATCGGCGGTGATAACCCCCCTCCACTCTCCGGCAGCTCCTCGCCGTCCCTCCTCGCCTCTGTCGTCTCACACGCACGCGGCTCCTCCTCCTGTCCTGATTCCTCTTACTTCAGCTCTCCTGAAGGGCGAAGCCCCGGGGGGTGAGAGAGAGAGAGAGAGCACTCGGGGCAGAGCGCAGGAAGGACGTAAAGATGACCGCCAAGTGTAAAAGCGCAACCGCCAGACGTTTTCTCACAGGTCTGAGATTATGTGCCTTTGCGGAAAAAGAATGTGGCGGTATTTGCAGCGCAGGAAGGACGTAAAGATGACCGCCAAGTGTAAAAGCGCAACCGCCAGACGTTTTCTCACAGGTCTGAGATTATGTGCCTTTGCGGAAAAAGAATGTGGCGGTATTTGCAGCACAGCAGGTCCGTGTTGCCTTGTTCGAAGAAGGCCGTTTTATATAACAGTTTGATTTTAAAGCTGCAGGAAAGTCAGCCTCCAAAATTTATGATTTGCAATAATTCAGACGTTGAGGCCCTTGTTCAAAGCATTAAGCAGAAAATCCGGTAGGTTTAAACCTGGATTTTTACTGAAATAATGAGACTTACCCTCAATATGTGTGACAGATGAAATATTCAAAAGTGGTGAATGAGATTGGATGGATTTTTTTTTTACATTAGCTTCCAATAAATGCTTTCCGTACAACTCTGATATTCCAATTACAGCAAAAGTATTCATAAACTTTTCACATTTTGTAACAACACAATATATGTATTTCGCTGGGATTTACACCCACCTAACATGTTAGCAATGTATTTTATTGGGATTTTATCCAACAGAACAACAGAACAGGAGACACATAGAACACCAGTTTTCAAGTATGCTTACAGATTCTAATGAGATGTCTGGACTTTGACTAGGCCAATTTAAGAAAACGCTTTGATCTGGTTGAATGTTTTGGGTGATTGTCTTTCTGGAAAGTGAACCTCCAGCCCAGTTTCCAGTCTTTTTCACCATCCAACAGGTAGCCTTTATGTTGCCTTATACTGCCAATTAATTATTTTTTTTACAAGGGGGGGTTGGTGTTCAGGTGATGTAACGGAAAAATCTTACAAATAAAAAGGAAGAAAGAAATTTTAAAAAGTTTACCTTATTGATAGAGAAGTGGGTCTTGGCAAACATTTACTTTCAAATTTAAAGAGGCCAAAATTAAATGATACATTTAATATTTTTACTGAGTGTTTTATCAGTTCAATATTGTTTTTATTTTAGCCTCTTATATATATTTAACAATACGCAGCTCTGGAAAGTATTGAGAGACCACTGGATTGAAAATCTCATGGTTAATCCTCTAAATATTGATTTCTGAATTCTTCCTGCGTTCAAACATTAGTGTTG
The DNA here is from genome assembly GCA_010277075.1 of Poeciliopsis retropinna. Lineage (NCBI taxonomy): Eukaryota > Metazoa > Chordata > Actinopteri > Cyprinodontiformes > Poeciliidae > Poeciliopsis > Poeciliopsis retropinna. The sequence continues at coordinate 485,250 of VMRM01000024.1, forward strand.
TTCTTTCTAAATAAATATCAACTTGTTTAATTTGCATTATTTGAGCTCAGAAAGTATCAGACTGCATCTTTTACGTGATTTTGACTATTTCTCATTTTCTGCAAATGAATACAAAATCTTTGCTTTGAATTTTGGAGACGTGTCGCCAATAGTTCAAAGAACAACAGAACAAAGTTCATACTCAAACACATAACTATTAAAGTAAGTTTGCGGTGGTCTCTTTATTTTTCCAGAGCTGTATTATTATTTGTGCATTATTTATCCTATTATTTATTTACCTGCACCAGTAACACTGGTATATATGTATTTATAGTCACACTTGCAGTTTTTCAGTATTTTGTCTGTCTACTCCGGTAGCCAAGCAACAACATTTCGTTTCCAAATTCACTGTTGTGTTTTTGTGCCATGACAATAAATTAAGTCTCAGTCTATGCCATTAATGCTGCATAATTTGAGATTTACAAGTGGTGAAGACTTAAACAAATAATCATCTGTGGCCAATTTACAGATCTCCTTTCTTTAAACCTTGCTTTAATTACCTTGCAGCAGAGTGGCTCAGTAATCCTTGGGGAGAATCCTAATGAATCAGTTCTTTCACAAATATTTGCTCTGAAGTATTTTTAATGTTTGTGTCACATTTTCTCATCGGAAACTTCAAAAGGAAACTTCTCAGTTAAAGCTGACCTCCTTTCTCCTTTCATCGGAGCTTACCGAAGCGTTTTCCATAAGGAACCCCCCCGCCGCTCTCCGCCATCTCTGCTGTCACACCACTCCTTCTGTTCTACGAACGATAAATCTCATCCACTTTTATCCCACACCCTCCGCATGGACACACGCGATCACACACACCCTCTCCGCCATTCCTTTGAGGAGTTTGTATTCGATTCCTCACCCCCATCTCTCTCAGCGTTGCAAGAGAGCACATGCATCACCAAGTGCTGTTAGTTTTGCTTTTCCCCTGCATTCAGATTCAGTGTGGGAGTTTGCGTTGTTTTTGTTCCGTTCTGCTTCACCGTGAGGTAACGCTCTCTCTCTCTCCCTCTCTGCGTCTGTTGGAGCCGGCTTCTGGAGCTGGAGAGCATGACTCATTTCTGATGTTCCAAGTTCGAGTCTGTGAATCTCCTCGACGCTGGTGGAGATTGCCAACATTAGCCGCTCTACGACTGCGTGGAGCTCGCTCTCTTAGTTCGGTGCTTCAGCATCCACACCCACCTCACATGTTAGCAGAGCAAATCTATACTCCCCAGTCTGCGATGACAAAAAATAAAAAGAGCCACTCTTTACCAGCCTCTCTTTCCTCTCTCTCCCCGCTGCAGCTGTCTTTTTGTACGCTAATGGTTTCTTCAAGCTCTTGACAGTCGGGTGATACAGATTATTTGCAGCAGTGACGGCATAAGAGGACCTGAACTCTAAATATGTTGATTTGTGTGAGTTTAGAAGGAACAAAAGTAAAACTAGAGATTCATTCATTTACAGACAACAAACGAGTTTGTTAAGAAAAAAACCCTAAAATATATGGACCTACTTTTATCAACATTTTGGACGTCACCGTCAGTTGTTGTCGAGCGCTGCTAATCCACCTTATTTGCTTTGCCACTGCTTTTTAAATCTAAGTCTTACCACGGTATTTTGTTACTTTCTCACCCTAACAATTAGATTTAAATAGCTACATCAGAGCATTCGCTGTGAGTTTACTGCAAGACAATATATCCTGGCTCCAAATGAACACCTTTGTGTTTTCTCCTCTTCCTCCTGGGAAGTGTTATTTGGCCAGGCTGACAGTGTTGATAGTTTTTATCGCGAAGCGAGGCTAAACGTGCTTGATGTCGCAACAACAGTGCTTGATGGGATCCCTCATGCACGCCATGTAGAACAAAACATTTAAATCCATGCCGGCAGGGAAACGGGAAATAAAATCAGCCGTTGGGCAAATTTAAGGAGCCTGTGATGCGGAAGCAGGATTTTTGTTCTGGAAACCAGATTAGCACGTAGGTGGTCCAATGAAAGGATTGTGCTGCTCAATCCATGACGTAACCACTAAAACGTCCTGCAATAAATGATGATAAAATAATACACATTAGAGCTTTTTCTGCTTTCCGAGTCGGAGACATTATTGATGGTCTCCAAAAGCTTTCTCAGCTGACAACACTGGCGGGTGAGCAGCCGGGTCAAGGCACAACAGACCCAGACAGCCGAGCTGAAGTGCACATTACTGTGATTGGCAGTGAAGAGGCAGTGCAATTTCAGACAGAAGCAGCAAATGAAATGTAGGCTCAGAATTAAAGCTTTTACTGTCAAAGGAAAGGAGCCGTCCGGGGACTGCTCCGCGTAAGTCATTATACTCTTGGCAGCAATGTACTCAGACGTATCCCAACGGCTTTGCTGACCCGCATTACCTTGTATTAAGCTGGAAGGAGGCTTTCCTGCTGGGCGAATTCATTTTTTATGTAAGCTTTTTGACCGGGAGGGGTTTTGTAGAGATGCACCAATCAGGCGAGAAGAGGAAAGTTTGGGTACCGATCTTCAATCAGCTGATCAGATACAAAAATTACAAACTAAATACTCCCGCTTTTTGTTTTATGAAGGCATCGACCTACAGAGCGTGCTTTGCTGCATTTCTTTGAACTTAATTAGAGTACCAGATAGAGGTATTGGGGCCTTTTTCAAGGCACGAAAAAAAAAAATACAGACAGTTGAAGGAAACTAATTAATCAGCCAAAAACAAGTTGCTATGCATCCAGGGTTGCACAGAAATGCAGAGATAGATATTCAAGATATTTATTTTATTGGTGACATTATGCCGACAAAAAATCTCCACTTTTAGATTGTATTGTCTTGTAATTCCTTAATATTTTAAAATAAATATAAAGCTACTAATTCTGCCATTGGAAAATCAGATTTGTCAAACTATTTGATTGGTGCAGCGTTAAGTTTTTTCTTCTTTACGTCTCTATCTTCACCTTTATTATTCTCTCACCTGACCCATCATAATCCTGTATTGTTTTTGGCCTTTCATAAAACATCGCTTTCTCCAGCGTCTCTTGGAGATCACACCAGTCAGTTGAGGGTTAATTGAGTTTTTTTTTTTCCTCTCAGTACTTTTCAGGACAGAACTTTAGGTTTCGGGTCAGCTACTCGACTGTGAGGAGTATTTAAGCCGAGATGGAAGATCAAGAGAGCGTCTGCCTCATCTCCTGATCAAAGACAGCTCCGCCCCAGATACATCCTCATCAAGAGGCAGGGGGAAATAAAATGACATTAAATTTAAAACAGGCTGCGATTTGAATAATTTATACCACCTTTTCCCTTTTTTTCAAAACAACCTTTCACACTGATAAACGTTAAATAATAACCATCCATTGAAGTTTTAGCGGAAAGCCTAACATTAGTCTTGCTTTTACTTCTGTGTCTGCTTTCTTTTGGCAGTAGACTGATGTTCTGTCAAGTGATCATCTGTGTGTGGGCATGGGGATGTATGTGTTTTGGTGTGTGTGTGCTGTGAAGAGCACATGAAAACCGCATTGTTGAAGTCAGCGCAGTCAAGAAAAGAGGCTGTGCTCATTTTCGAGGCGAGCCCCTTTTGAAGCGTTCACGCAGTTACTCCTCAAAGGGCACGGTTTGACTGCTTGTTAGCAATCTTTGGGCTCTGAGTGTGTGTGTGTGCGTGTGTGTTTGCCATAGGTCCCCCAAAGGACCCTCTTCCTCTATCCAACTGACTCCACAGCTGCTTTGAAGTTGCATCTAGGCGGAGAGGTGAAGGAGGGAGTTAAAGAGTAAGAAGGGGGAGACAAAGATGAACGGATGAAGGGGGGAAAGCGGTTAAATGCTTAATTCCTGTTATTCCAGCACTCGTAGTTCGTCTCTGAGCCTTTTTGCCCTCATAATTTAGGAACGGTGTCACAACGTGCACGCTCATCCTTTCTCCGGGGAATGGATGGAGCTCTGTTTGAGACTTATCAGGGCCGTTCATGCCAGCGAGCTGATAAATAATGAAGCAGATCGGCGTCCAGTTACGTCAGGTGACTGCTGTGTACATTTCAGGAGCTGTTTGTGTGTGGGAGTGGGGGCCGGACACAGAAAAGAATAGAGAGAGGAGGAGCAGCTGCTACGCCCAACACAAAACCATCTGCTGCTCACTCCAAGGTATTAAACACACACACGCACATGAACACACACATCTTGCTGAGGACTTTGTTTTGACTTCCATTCATTTTAGTTGCTGACATTTTCCCTACTCCTAACGCTTACTACTTCTATTAACCCGAACCAGAACTTATTTCACATCATAACTCTGATATGATATCAGAGTTATGATTTTTTCAGTTTAGGAGCCCATCCCAACTGAAAAAACGTAAAGACCAGGAAAATGTCCTCTCTTTCCAAAAAATGACCGTCCTTTTCAGGTGAAAATGGTTGCAATGATCCTCCATATCCAGTACATACAAGAACATGCACCCACACACACGTATTTCCATCCATATTACGACTTCGTATGACACAACACACCTCAAAACCTATCCCCTGATTTTCAGATAACTTTTTCAGAAGGTTAATAAATATGCCAGATTAACAAATACAGACACACACACGTTCCTCTGTCGCATTTCCACGCACAGAAAACAATATTGTCTATTTTGTCAGTCATTCATACATTTGTGCAAATGATCCTTTAAAATCACATTTGATGCAACATATCCAGAAAGGCTCTTGTGGCTGTGGTTCACTATGAAATATTAATCATTTTTTCAGTAATGTTGGTAGGCTTCTACAATTAGTGTAGAAGCCTACACTAATTGCCAACATGCACTTTTTTCCCCTTTTTTGCCAGCTTACAACCACATACTTCAGTGTTTATTATTTTGATCTTACATTATAGAGCAACACAATTCTGTACCGAAAGGAAAATGTTACACAACTTTCTAAATGTGACAGTCCAGCAATCAGTCCGTTCTCATAATTGTTAACAGAATTAGCAATCAGAACATGTTTTACAACAGTTATAAAGCAAGATTTATATGCTACCGGGCATCATTTTCTATCAATAAAACCATAGTAAAACCAAAGACATCAAAGCCACAAGGTGAGGTTTCTGCTCTTCATTATGTGTTAGAAATTGAAGACGTTAGGATGAATCATTTGGAGTCTGCAGCTCTGAACTGGGTCAGCAGAACAACACATTTTCCCAGATGAATAAAAGGTCTACAATTATCATTTCTGTCCTACTTTGAGTGTTTTATTTTGACCAGACGGCTCTCTGGGAGAAGGGAAGCGGGAGCTGTTAGATCAACCTTCGTTTCTGGAAAGCACTGAAACCGATCAGAACAAAACTCTCTGTGCATTAGACATTTCACAATGATCTAAGTCGAAAGGTTTATTGATGAAAAGGGCTGTAGGGATGGATGGATACGATTAGGTCATCTGGGGAGACTTGCTGGTGAAGACATGGGGGGAGGAGAGTGTGTGTGTTTGTGGGGGGTCTTTGGAAAATTACCCTCTCGCGTCACATATTTAGCATCCCCCAAATAGGCCTTAGAACAAAGAGGAGTGGGTGAAAAACTCATTCTGTGTTTGTGCTTCCTACCAACCTTCTTACATCTTTGACTCTTTCCTGTCCTTCTTTGTTGAAACAACAACAAAGCTGAAATTTAAACCCAAGCAATCACTTTAAATGCTCCATAAGCAACTTTAATATATCAGTTTATTGTTAGTAGGCACACCTTCAGTTGAGTAAACTCCTCCTTATGTGATGTGAACACAGTTTATAGCGCTATTTATTTGGCTCTTGCATGTAAAATGGTTCATGACTGTTAATGGCATCAGTCCGCTGTAATCTGGTCTCATTTTATTCACGTCATTTTGCGTCTCGTTCTGTGTTTAATATAACCAAAGTTGCAATAAAATTGCTGCCATTGATTTGTATTTCTGCTTTTCTCATTCACACTCCATCCTTAATCGCTTTGCTTTGTTGATGCTAAATTAAAAATAGAAATAAAAGTCCAGATTTGTTTTTTGTCACAGTGTGAGCAAACATAGCCTTTACTTATGTACAGTCCTATTCTGTATGCTGAATGCTGCTTTCTGAATGGGCTTGTTTTTCAGTAGCTCGTGAAAATAATAACCTTTAAGCTGGTATTCAACATAAAATCATTACATTTGTCTGGGCAATTTAATGTTTTGAATAATTTGAGAGGAATTACAGGAAAAACTTTCCTCAGCTCATTCTTTAGTCTTGTCTCAAATTCAGCTTTTGAGTAAAATTTTAATACTTCTTAGCATGGGGTGCAAAATTACTCAAACCCCTGGAAGGGTTGGATCGAAAATTTTCCATTTAACGAAGCATTGTGTTTCTGATAAAAAAAAATAAAACTAGAATTTATTAGAATAAATTCTAGTTTATTCTTCCAGTGTTGGAAGAACACTGCAATAGTTCTTCCATCTATCCATTTTCTGTTCACCCTTGTCCCTACCGGGGTCAGGAGTTGCTGGTGCCGATCTCCAGCTGCGTTCCGGGTGAGAGGCGGGGTTCACCCTGGACAGGTCGCCAGGGCAACACAGAAACAAACAGGACAAACAACCAGGCACACACACCTAGAGAAAATTTGGAAAGGCGAATTAACCTGACAGTCATGTTTTTGGACTGTGGAAGGAAGCCGAAGAACCCGGAGAGAACCCACAGGGAGAACATGCAAACTCCGTGCAGAAATCGAACCCAGGACCTTCTTGCTGCAAGGCAACACTGCTACCAACTGCGCCACTGTGCAGCCCCACAATAGTTCTTGTTTGTGCTTAAAGGTTTTCAATGTTATCAAAGAAAATATAAAATTAGCTATTTACCATCTAATCTGTGTCTGCAGAACTTTAGTATTATCTAAACAAATTCATGTCAAACGGACCACTCAAATTCACGCACAGGACCCAAACTGCTTCAAAAGATCTATAGGCGCAAATCACCAAAACACTTTGTTTGCGAATGCCACGGTGATGCCTTGTTGCACACGTCGCCGCCGTAAATGGCTGTTGATTGTTTTTGTTTGCCGGTATTCCTCAGAGGACCCTCCGGCGCGATGGGTATTGGAGATAAAACAAAAGAGTGAGTGGGAGAAACGATCCCCTCAGCAGCCCCTCTGCCACTGTCATAATCCTGAGTGGGTGATGTGGTGAAGAGGATCGGCCAGAGATAAGATGATGACTCAGGGAGTGTCTGTCACTTGAGGAAATGAGACAGAGCTCCAGTAATGGCCTGTTTGGAGAACACTAACCTCGCTGGTTCAGCCATTAAAACCCTTATTTACAAAAGCAGGCTGGTATAATCTCTCCACAGCCTCCGTTTGCGCTTTATTTGCTTGATCTGAATCATGTTGCATATCCGCAGCTTCCGTTTAGAGCAAGCAGTTGCCTTTATGCAAACACAGCGCTTATAATTATTTGCAGGAAGTTTGTGTAGCCATCGTTCGTTTTCAGTGACAGGTGCAGAAAACCAAATGCCATCAGTGCTGAGCTTCAGCATGTGGCAGAATTCATTTTATTTACCCCAGAGAGACAGGGAGGGGAAAAAACCCCCCAGCCAAGGACACACAGGAATAGAAGCAGGAAAAGGTGATGCTGGGAGCAAAAGAGTCTGGCGAAAAGATGAATGCCGACTCTGACCTTTTCCTGTCATTTCCCGTTGCAGAGCACTCTGGGAATTTTCCATCAGCGCAGCCGGATGCGATCCTCGCAGCGCTTTCTGCTATTTAGAGCCGGCCGAGGCTGAATTAGCAGCCTGCTCCCAGAGCTGGTGCGCACCAGCGGGTTCTGGTAGCAGAGGGACCTCGGTGCAAAACCGAAACCTGCGTGTGGGTTTTGAGTGGCACTGTGTTTTGTGTCTTGTGGTCAGAAGTGTGTGTGCAAAAAGCGGCTAGTCAACTCTCCACAGCCTGTCAAACAGCTGTCTGGTGGGAGGGGGGATGGGGTGAAACAGTCAGTCTCTGCATGAATAAGTTAAAGTTAATTGAATATTCCTGCCGTGTTAGACCTGTAAACAGATGTTTCTATGAATGGTAACCTGTTTAAGTAAAAGACCTCAGCACTTACTGAGTGTTTATGCAATGATTGGTATTGAGAAATCAGTAGGAAATAGTGACAAGGAGAAGATATTTATTTTAAAAAATGCTCAGGTGTGCTAAGGAAAATACATTTCCACATATAGAAGTTATTATTTGGAGCATAAACAAGAATGCATTCATATGAGAAGATGGTAATAAATTTCTAAGAGACATAAAGTTGCCAATTAAGAATCTGACCTTAATTTAAAGAAGGATTAATATGTTTTCGTTTTTGAACAAAGAAATGGGAGCTTTGCAAATCTCGACGCACCCAGAGATAATCTATGAAAAGGATTTCAAAACTAGTTTTCGAGCTTTGTGTGTTTGTTGTGTGTGTGTGTGTGTGTGTGTTTTTTTTTTGCTTCAGTAGGAAAGTCTAGACAGACTTTCCTATTATCCGCTTTTAATTATCCGAATCTACAAATCTGGCTCTAACTATTGGGGCTTCTCTGAGCTTTTTTCCACAAGAAAACTTTCAAGGTAGAAAGTGTCATAATGGAACAAAAAGTTAAACTGTCAGATATTTTTTGTGCAATAAATGGAAAAAAATACTTAATTTACTGTGTGTTTTGATGCACTGAAATACCTCACCGCTTCAAGCTTAAAAACTATACTAATTATTAGTTTATCCAGGGTAATTTACCCTGGGCAATTTTCAGACTTCCTAGGCATTAATAAATATAGCAGAGCTGTATGATTTAGTTTTGTATTTCAAGGTTGAATTTTTTTTGGGGAAAAAATAAGTTGCCAGATATTGCAATAATTTTTTTTAAATAAGTGTCTAAAAATATAACTAAGGATTTTTTTGTTTGTTTTTTTTTTGTCGCCTTTGTGTATAAATGTAATTTCCAGGAGACATTTTCATCAATTGACATGTACGTAATCATACTGAGCTTTACTTAGGTACGACAGCTAATTGAGGGGAAAAAAGAGCAAGTGTTTCTTGCTCATACTACACAGTCTAGAGAAATATTGAATTGAACCGTTTCTCAAAAGCCTCGTCTATTCCTCTCAAACAAAATCAATTCTGCTTCAGACTTTTATACTTTAACTTAATTGATTTCACCAGCAGCATTTCTACAGGCCTGGCTGCACACTTTGGTTAAATTAGACAAAATGAGTTCTCTACAAAAAATGAATGCAAAGGTGAAGAGCAGCAAAGATGGATGTATTGTCAGTGTCTGTAAAGGAGAGGAACTGAAGGCCCTACATGACTCTGCCCTCTCAGACAGCCGGGCAGCCTTCTTGTATCTCCTCAGACAGTTTACACATATCAGCCAAGGATAGTGGATGGTGAATTATTTAGGAGCTCTATCAGACAGCGTCTCCCAAACAGAGTTTGTGAATTCAAACCTGATATTGGACTGATTTGCAAGGAGAGAGGAGCCTGAAATGTGGTAGCCCCCACTGAGCCCTTTATCTACTGCTCAGCAGACCCTCTGAGGGGAAAAATATCCAAGATGAGCGTCAGAGCTAAGCAGTTGTATCAGATCGGCACAAGGTAACATGGACTGTTTTATGTCTGCATCTGAAAGAAGGTTATCTTAGTGAAACATGTCATCTGAAGTAATGTCTGAGTCCTGCTGAGCCGTTACTCGTCTCCTCCTTTGATCAGTTTGATTGAGCTTCCGCCAACTATGTAGGTCAATGTATCAAACATGACATCAAATAAATTTCATCCATCCATCTATTTTCTTACACCCTTGTCCCGAGTGGGGTCAGGAGGGGAGCTGGTGCCTTTCTCCAGCGAGAGGCGGGGGCACCAATCTGTCGCAGGGCAACACAGAGACAGACAGGACAAACAACCATGCACACACAGAGAGAATTTAGAAAGACCAATTAACCTGACAGTCATGTTTTTGGACTGTGGGAGGAAGCCGGAGTACATGCGCAGGGAGAACATGCAAACTCCATGCAGAAAGACCCCTTACTGGGAATCAAACTCAGGACCTTCTTGCTGCCAGGCAACAGTGCTACCTACTGCACCCCATCAAATAAATTTGACTTTGCAATTTAACACTTTGAAATTGGGCCTCTCTCTCTTTAAGAAACTCCTGCTCTTCCTGACCCTCCAGCTTCAGGAAGTCATCACAACATTGCTCCTCAGCGTTGCACTGAGAAGTCGCTCGTACTATAACGAGCTCAGCAGATGTGCGGTTACACCAGGTGTTTGCTAATTGCTGCTGGCTAGTCTGAAGGAGCTGAGGGGGGTTGTGGCCCAGGAGAGAGGTGGCCTGTGAGGTGGGAGCTTGGAAGGTTGAAAACTGTAGCTCTGGGGCGGAGCTGCATCTCAAAGGCGGCGTTTGGATCACCCAGGTGTTTTGCACAGCTCAGCGGTTTCCATGTGAGATTTAAGGATTTCTCAAACATGCATGAAAGAAACAAGGCAACGCTCCAGGCATGTTTTTAATGAGAGAATAACATTATAACATGCCCCTTTAAAGAACGCCACAAGGTTTCACATACACATACATATTCTGTTTCTTTAATCCTTTATTTTATTTAATCTAATTTGTGAATACTTATACTTTCTGTCTGTACGCTGTGAGCATTTAAAACCAAGGTCATGTCGTTTGTCTGTGCACACGATCTTGGGCTGATTCCGATATGAGGGAGTGCAATAAAAATTTTAAACAGGTTCATCAATAAATCCAACACAAGAAAAAAGAAACACAAGGAGACTGTTACATTAATAACGAAACCAGATGGGATTTTTTTTTTCTTTTTCAAACAGATACTTTTAAATATATTCTTATTCTTTTAAATGTAGTTTCTTCTTGGTTGCCTGCGAATTTGTAATTTTCTTGTGTTTCACAAGTGTGCATTAGAACTCCAAGCTAAGAATATATTGACTTCTTTCAAGGATTTTGTTCAGCAGTTAAATATACATGTTTTTGCTGCTCTGGTATTAAATACTAACTACTTTTTGCTTCTCATACACCAGAATTTCCCACAGAGGAAAAGTTAAGATTATTCTATTCTATTCTTTTCTTTTCTCCTAGTTCCTTTCTTTCCTAGTCTATTCTTTTGTTTATTTCTGTTGGACAACAACTATACCAGAGATTAAAAACAGATCACTGGACTATTTTGTTTGTTCCTTGTGTGCTTCTACATAAATGTCGGAGGTAAATGAGTTAGTTTAATTAATTTCTGACCAATTTTAGAATGAAAATAAACATATCTTTATTATTCAGACCCTCTACGATTTATTAGGGATTGTTGTACTTCCAAATTCAGGGTTTATCCCTACAAAAAGTAACTGGAAAATACATCAAGTGGTTTTTCCTGCTGTTCTCCTATGTAGAAATATTGTTAATCAGCATAATTTTACTTTAAGCTGAGGTAAAATGCATTATGTTAATGCGGCTGTTTAAAGCAGATGCAGTGATTTGGTTGCTTTTCTGAATAATGTTCAGTTTATCTGCATGCATCAGGCTCTGGAGAGTATCTGGAATGAAAAAGAAGAGGAGCTGCAGTAATGAAGCGGTCAACTAGAGACGGTAATGCTGAGAGAGTGCGCTGGAAATAACAAGGACAAAAACACAGCAAGGCCAAACTCCTGCACCATTGCCACAGTAATTTACCCAGCAGAGATTCATGGACTCTCGCCAACCCGCTTGTTTTCTCCCGTGAATATTTGACTTCCGTTCTCCTTGTGGACCATAACTAGTCGAATTAGAAATAGGCTTGTTTGTTGCACGCTGGCGCCGAGGTGCAAGCAGAGCCTGCAGACGCTCTCCTGTCAGGGAGACGTGGGCTGAGGCAGGGGCTTCATCTCGGAGATTGAGATAAAGTGGTACATTTTACTTCTGCTGTTTTGTTGGAGTTGGAGCTGCTGTTTACCTCAGGGGCCCACTTATATTAACCAATCCGATAAAACAGACACACTGACAACCCCTTTTTTAATCTAAGGGCTCCCAGTAGCCATTAGAGGATTTCTACTGGCTCCCATTTTGGAGAAGTGGTATTGTGAAGATTGACTTTTTCAGAAGTGGGAGGTTACAGGCTCTATAGGTGTTTTACGTCAGCAGTTCAGGCCTCTTAGGCTTTTGAGCCGCTGCAGTGCTGTTATTAGTTCCTTTTTTGTTTTGGAGCAGAGACAATGTAAGGCTCTTCTTGTATAAGAAAACAGAGTGTATAGAGAGAAAAAGATCAAAAAGAAACTATGTTTCAAAGAGTAACTACAAAATAATTCAATTCAAAAGAACATGATTAGTCGAATAGGAAAGTAAAAGACCAGATGAGGTCGTATTCATGAATCAGAAAGTTGAAATGTGATTCTCATATGCTTTTTCAATCCAGTTTGTCAGAGCTCCAGCTATTTTGCAAAGAGCAGGGAAACAGTTCAGCCTCCAGATGTGCAAAGCTGGTACAGACACATCCAAAAGAGCTCGCTGCTCCAGCTGCAGCTGGTTCACAGCTTTACATTACTTTTTGATTTTGCTGGTCTGTCATTTCAAATTCCAATAAAATTCATTGACGGTTGCAGTTGTGACGGGACAAAACGTGAAAGTGTTCCAGGCGGTTTAATGGGCGTTGCAAAAGGCTGTCATTGAGAGTGAGGTTGAGGCTTGTTCACTAAAGTGAAAAATGGGGAGCAATGGAGATGTGTTGCATTTTAAACCCTCCTTTCCTCCAAAGCTCTGCTACATGAAAACTATGTCCTCTCTCCTCTCTGTCAGGACAAAATGGTCAATAGACAGCATTGTTATGCTGCATAAATACCAATATTCACCTGTTTGATAACCTTGTACAAGTAATTACACATTTAGAGTGTTTTTGTTGTTGATTAAGGCTTTTAGTTTTGCTCTCAGGTGTTGCGTTTCTCCCCCCCGACTCTCAACTGAATTTTGTCGCAGGGCCTCCCGTCCGATTGATTAGAGCAGATCTTTTTACTGAGGTTAAAGGGAGTCAGCTGTCAGGGGAAATTTCATGCCCAATGCCTTTCCCATTTGAGAGAAGCAGGAATATCCACCTCGGTGGGGGCATGCATCTAAAAATTGCGGACCATGAAGACTGTAGGCTGTTTTGAAGCCCTGATTCGGAGTCGGAAAGTGTACGAGGTCACGTAGCTGAGGAGAAAAATGCTTTTATTCATTCTCTCCACAGCCCTGGGATTAATCTGCAGCGTCATTCTGAGTGCTGGAGGTGTTCAGGCTTTTTGAACTGGACAGATGGTAAAAGGGCTGGACTGTAAATATGATTAACAAACACAAAGTGGGAAACGTGAGACGGACGACATTACAGTGAATGCGGAGAGAAATGAGTGTGTGATCTTTTTAATGTCAGGGTAAGTGCCGGAATCTGACACTACATCTGAGCTGCAAAGGGACAGGAATGGGCGGAGTGAGCCTGAGTGTGATTAATCGTCGCTGCCAGTAGAGCTCGGTTGAATCTGAAGCCCTGTTGTCTTTAAACACCAGTAACACGTCTGCAGCAGAGGCGAGGCGAGGCGTCGTCCTGGGTCGAAATGAGAGAACTGGCAGAATTTGAGCAAAACACCCATGAGAGGCAAAATGTCAAGAGCACACTTCCCCTTGTTGCTGGATTAGTAGCAGAGCCCCGGGGAGATGCATCAGGGGAACCAAATTATTTAGGGGATTAGAAAAGCAGCTTGCCGCATCTCCACTCCCCGTGTACAATAACAAAACATCACTCAGAAATGGGCAGTTAGTAACTGGAAGACGAGACGCAGTAACAGAAAATAAAACCGAATAGCTTATATTCTGGTCCCGTTGAACTCTCCATGGAAACCAGAAGCCGCTTTCCAGCCGCTGTAACTGATGAGAGCGACAGACGTGCGGCACAACTCGCGGATGTTTGATATTCAGAAATGTTACATGTAAATGCCAAACAGAGAAGAAAAAAAAAGAGGAGCAGGAGAAACCTGGGTGCAGCGAGGAATTAAGCCAGAGTGCTGGGCAGTAAACAGATGGCAATGGGTGAGGAGGGGGGAGGAGAGGAGAGGGCGGGTGGTGCGCAGATAGATGCACAGAAAGCCTGGACACACTCATCCTCTGTCCTCCCAGGGGATTAATAAGCCCATCATGGCCGCTGCCCATATGGGGAAACACAGACGGGAAGTGACACTGAAAGGATGATTCTGTATCTGGTTAGGCATTTTGTCTGCTAATGCTTGGGGTCTGTTGTTCCTGCAGATGTTTATATTGCTTTGGCTACGACTGAAGCCTAAGTCATAAACATACAGATCTGTTTTGGCCTTCCAAGAATGCTTGGAGTTATTTTTTGCAGCACCAGAACCAAGCAGGTGGCTGTGCATATAACAGGCAGATAAACGTGGGGCACCATCCCCTCGCTGCTCCAACCCCTCTCCACGTTGACTGCAATGGCTCCGTGACAAAGACTCTGGCGGTCTGTGGAGCAGCTGCTGCGTCAGTATCGACTTCGTCTGGAGCTCCGTTGGTGTCAGTGACATTTCTAGCACTCTCACACCACCTCCGCTGCGGCCGAGGACTCCGTCTAACCTTTGTGGCGCTGAACGGGAGCCCACTGGAGGAGAAGGAGCCAACTCACCTAACCTTTACGAGTCCTTTTATAGAGACGCCCCCACCACCACTACCAGCAGCACCAACCCCTCCCAGTCCCCCAACACACAGAGGGTGTTATGGCTCTGCCACACCCTAGTGCTGACAAGTTGGCTCTGCTGCTGTCACGAGCTCCCTGGAGACTTGGCTTGCATTTAGCATCCGTATATTCTGCCAAACATGAGTGCAAAGAACAGCAGACAATGTGGCTGGATGCTCACAATGGAAGGATACATACACATATAGGCCCTTATAATAAACAAAACAAATCAATGGTGTCCATTATTACTACTTTAGTTATGTGTATTTCAAATGAAGATGGCACAGACAAAAAAACAACTCCTTTAATATTATGTTGCAACAATCTCTGTATTTGTCACTAGGTAGTTTGGGTCACTCTTCCTGAACAAACTTCTCAAACGTTCTCAAGCTAAAGAACAATTGAGATTATTCAATTTTACTATGTAAACTCGATGTTTTGAGCTTTATTTGATCTTACTATGTTTTTACATAATCAGAACAATATATAGAGTTTTGGTTTGATTATTTCATGCATGTTTGAGGAATCCTTGAGTTGCCCGTTATATCCATTCAGGGATACCGAACCAATTACTCGTACAAAGTGCCTGTTTCCACAAAGATCTTTCTTGGAGCTGCAGAGTCCAAGCTGAGCTCTCCTTACCTTCTCCTCCTTCAGACTAGCGGCAGCAGCAATTATCAAACACCTGTAGCCTATCATATGAACTACTGCTCAGTCCAGCATTCAGAATAACAGTTGTAAATGGCATAATGCAGAAATGTTGTTGTGATGACCTCCTGAAGATGGAGTGTCAGAAAGACCAGGCGCTTCTTGAAGAGACGTAGGCCCAACTTCAACGTGTCAAATTCAAGGAGTCGTATTTCTTTTGTCATGATTGATATTTACAACACTTTTATAACAACTGAAGGTTGTTATAAAGTCCCTTCAGTTGGGACATGGTACGAAATCCTTCGTACCATGCCTTCAATGGATGGTGTTTCTGTTCTTGTCTTCTCTACATTTAGTATGAGGCACATGATCCCCAACTACCCATTTAAACAAGTGTAAGCACCTAATTTGAAACCTAACTATGCCACTATATAATGCATAATGCATGGCCTTTCAATGAACAAATAATCATTCAATCAGTTATTTGTTTGTCGCATACTAAAGGCATGCAGCCATACATTGTTCATAAATAATTTTTTTTTTGTTGGAGATAAAAAAAAAAAAAACATTTCAGTGAGTTGTAAGTGTAGTGACAAATTTGACAGCCACGGAAACACTTTCAAATTCATAATGTGAGTTTTCTTCTAATTCAACTCTTGCATCTAACAAACTGATTTAAAGAGAGCAGAAAAAAGACATTGAATGCACAGTGACTAATTTTGTTGTTCTGATGAAATGTCAAACAAGATCTTGACAAAACTCCGGTCACGTCAAGTCCCTTTGACTGTGGGGTTTATAATTAACCAAGCTGCAGCTACTGAGTGTTTTAACAACTGTGACATAAAACACACAACTCATACTGCAGGTTGTAACAAATATCTACTTTTAGAAATGTGCTTCATTTGACTCAGCCTGCCAAAAAAGACATGCAGTTATCGGACATAAATACAGGATGCTGATTGGCTTTAGTGGAGTTAGTGTTTGACTGTTACAAACTTCATACCTTGCCTTACTAATAAGTTCAACTCAGACACTGAATGATTTGCTTTGCTTCCTATGTAAGAACACATAAATTCTTGTTTGCCATCAAACTGGAGCTTGTCGTGGAATGCTCTAATCCTGATAGCAGATTTTAAGTCTTTTTCAAGATTTTTTTCCATTGTCGGCTGTTTCTATGAAAAGGTAAACGCTTTTCAGCTCTTATTATCTTGCCAGGGAAAGTTATGATGTTGGGAACATCAAAGAACAACAGCAATCGTGTTTACATGTACTTCAATAAGGGTGGCTGTCTTTGTTAATGCTAGAACGTGTCCCGCTCTGTTGCTCAGCTGTGTAGCTTTCTCTGGCAGAGTTGAGAAATGGGGGCAACCGTGAGAGGAGTTGATGTCCATCAAGGCATCGCGGTTTGTCTCGTGTTATCTCCTTTTTTGTCGTGACTGGTCCATTTCATGCATTGCTGCCCATCCAGGAGCGCTGCAAATTGAGACGTAAGAGGACAGACGAACATATATGGGTTGAGGTGACCCAGCTCAATCTTACTGAAACTGTGTGGCTAACATCTGTCTTTTAAAAAAATCCATGTAAAAGCTGAACATTGGTATCATTTGGGGCTTTGGAGGGCAGTAAAGGACGATGGTCATCAACGCTGTGGGAAGCATGTGGGTCATCATATCATCAAACGGAGCCAGGTATATATATCATGCTCTTATTTTCACAAAGTGCTTCCTTTGGTACCAACTTCCCGCCATGCTGTCAAATAAATTACCTCCAACAGGGGTGGCTTGGGGGCCATTTGTGGCCATTGCATTGATTTTATATGGCCCTAATTTTTGGTAGAATTCAAGAACGGTAGAAATTTGGCCCAGTGCAGATGGTTGATGTAGATGGACATTTTTTTAAAAATTGGAGTGAGATTGTTACTGATGGATTAAAACCTTTGTTTTGATTTCACAGAAAGTAGTACCACTAACACTGAATAACTAATTTGAAGAAATTTGCAATCCATATTCACTGCTCGACATACAAAGGCAAACAAGAAGTATTTTCTTTCTTACTTCAAAAATAATTTATGTGAAAAGTTTTCTTTTTTTACAGGAGATCACAGCTAGATGGCTAATTTATAACAAAACAGAAAATAACTGCAGAATAAGAAGTAAAATCTATATCTATAACCATATCTATTTATTCTACCACTAGAATTTATAACCATAAGATAAAACATCAACAAATAAAAAGCTGAATACTTTCTTAATTTTTCATGTATTTCAGTAAACATGCTGCATCAGCTGCACTTCTATTATAAATGTGATCGAATCTTTATTCAGCCAATTTTAAAAATAATCTCACAATTGTGGTGTTTCCATTGGTGAAGAAGGTTGTTCTCATGATAAGTCATTACAAATCATGGCAGTGACGGATGCAAACAGTTACATGAGATATATTCATGATTAAGTCTTGGTGCTAACTCTCATCAGCTATCAGCCGTCAGAGGAGAAGTCGGCGTCTTATTCAGGCTACGGAGCAACAAGGCCTTTATTCTTTGAAGTGACTACAAATGCAGTGGTTTGTGGAAATTGTATTTGGCGATTTTACAGAAGACTTATGAATTCAACACTTCAAAATGACACACAGCTTTTCATGAACAATGCGCAAATTGAAATTAATCTTTCAATTTGCGCGTTGTCTGAACAAGAACAAAAACAAGCCATCAGCCTCTTAATACTTCCTGTTGTCTTCTTTGTCATTTTTGCCAGTAGTAACATTGGGTTGTCGATCACGTATGATGCGGAAAAAGTGTTTCCATTGCAGTTTTGCGACATGCATCTGTTTCGATATGACACAAACAAACTTGTATTTTCAAATTTGATGTGTTTCCATTCGGGAAATTTTTGTATTTTTGTCATTTGAATTTACGCCATATGAGGAGGAAACACAGCGACTCTTTGTGAGGAACTCTGGAAAACTGTTGCCATGTGAACAAGGTTAAAAATGATGCAAAAGAAACTTGAGTAGACCAAAAACTCGTTCCTGCCTAGGGGTCTAGGTCATGTTACATCCTACATGGAGGCATGATTTTTCTCTGAAGTAATTAATTTTACAGTAAACTGTTGCTGGGTTAAATCCAGCTCACGGCATGTTTTCCCTGTGCCTGAGCGCACTCTCTCTGGATACTCCGGCTTCCTCTGTCGTTTCAGTCGTTTATCAGCTGCTTAGTTTCCCTTCCACCAACTCATCTAACCCTTCCCTCTACAGTTTGCTGTTTTCAGTCAACATCAGTGTCAGATTCATTTTCTCTGACTGCCTTCTTTGCTGTCGGTCTGTAGTTGCTCACGGCGTGTCTGGATGACTGGGTCCATTACTTATAAATCTCGTCAGAACGGGGCTTTTAGCAGTTTGACCTTGATTTAGCAGAAGCTTTTTGCCCTTTAGTGTTCGTTAATCACTGTGTGTCCCAGTAAAGAGGTTTCCTCCTTATCGTGACACAGCCGGAGGTCTTGACAGCGAAAGAAAAACAACAACAACAAAAAAAAAGTAGGCGAGGTGGCGCATTGCAGAGTCCGGCCGCCACGCCGTGGATAAATTACACGTTTATGAGCAAACAGTAGCCAAATTGATTCCCTCTGTTTAACTTTGTGCGTCTTATCTCGGTGAGGAAAAGGGCGGCGTGCAACGCTGAAATCCTCCCACAGTGACACTTGTTTTCTTTCATAGCTTGTCTGCTCCATTGTTGTCAGGGAAGCTGACTTGATTCCAGCTATCACCGGCCGTCATCTTTAATTGCAGCGTGCACGCAAATAACACCCCTATTTATTCCTATAGCTGACTGCATTCACACGCAGTCGGCCGTGAAATGGAAGCCTATACGCTGCTGGGTCACGCTCGTCATCTCTGGAGGATTGCGACGGGGGTCTTCCACGCGCGCCGTAACAAGTGTGTGGCCAACACGAGCTCCACTTACTCCCATACAGTAATCTCTGCTACAAACATAGGAAAAAAAAAAACTGTAGGCAAGACACAAATGATCAAACCGGCCCAATCACGTAAATCACTGCTGCGGCTGCATTCAAACACCGGCTTTGTGATTTGAAGAGGCAGACGGAGCGTAACGCGCTTTAATGGACTGACATCTTGGCCCGGTGTCTTTCTCCTCCACTTCAAGGCTTTGCTGTGTGCTCAATTTATTGAAGTGCTACTGTCCAAATTGCTTTAAGATGGAATGCTGCGGTTGCCTTGGAGACATGCTGAGGAGGGAAGGAAACTCACCTAGGATGTGGCAAAGAGAAAAGGCTGCCTCTCCACGTCCCAAGAAATATAATTGTCACTTCATTGCAGGTTCTAATAAGGAGGGTGAGTAATGATGGATCACAGTTTGGATTTGAGATAACCATTGATTTTCCGAAGCCTGCTGAATGAAGTGCTCAAACACCCAATCAAGGATTAAAAGAGGAACTCGTAGAGAATCACAGGAAGCTGCTAATTATCTTGCAAAGCATGCTTGGTGCTTTGTC
Source organism: Poeciliopsis retropinna (assembly GCA_010277075.1). Classification (NCBI taxonomy): domain Eukaryota; kingdom Metazoa; phylum Chordata; class Actinopteri; order Cyprinodontiformes; family Poeciliidae; genus Poeciliopsis; species Poeciliopsis retropinna. The sequence continues at coordinate 505,075 of VMRM01000024.1, forward strand.
TATTTATTTAAACATCTGCTGGCTTGCACTAATCTTCTTTCCATAAATTTATCTTAGCAATCAGGCCTTTACTTCTGAAACGGTTTGATTTGTCAAATTTATTGAGTGATTATAGTTATAATTTAGTTTTTTTTCTTTTTGGACTAAAATGTAATTCAATTCTTGCCACATTTGTTTCTCCCTGATGTTAGTTTTGGTTTTCATCCAATTTTATTTTGAAATATTTTGCGCCGGCTACGTCTGGATAATTAGGTTCAGACTTGGATGGTTGGATTTCACTTCCCTCCAATTATTTAGCCTCATTCTTATGTGTTGACAGAAATATTTTATTTATCGTCAATCAGTTTCTCTTTGTTTTGTATACTTTCTGTGTGCACAAAAGGACATTGACAAAGTATTTTCCTCCATAATTTCAGACATGTGTATTGCTGTTTCTATGTTTTTGTTTTGTCAGAATTGCCATTTTAAAAATTTTAATCTTCTCTGAAAAACAAAGAACTGATGCTTGCAATTTTTCTGACCGGTTTCCACGCTACAGGCCAACATGCTATCTTTTCCCCACCAGCAGACCTCTATTTTTCAAACCTTTCATGTGTGAAGAATTTTGAAATGCAGTGATTGCATGCATCACCTTATTTTTCATTTTTCACATTGTCCCCACGGCTCCTTGATTTGTGACAGCGTAACGTTTACGGGATTCCTCTGGGCTGGACTTCTGTGTCTCACACAATGGCTTTCTAATGAGTCTTTCCAGTTGTTCTGCATCAGCTCACTCCTTTCCTAAGCTTTTCTGCTGAATAGATAACTTTTCTCTAATTAGAAGGAAACGCAGATTCAGCTGTTTATGCTCAGGCTCTGCTGTGGTGGTTTTGTTGCCGTTCCAGGTGTTATGGTGTGACCGTTTACCTCAATGTGCCTGCAGACTTGAGCGTTCTCACCTTAGCAGCTCGGCATGCTGCTCTCTGTTTAGCGCCGTGTTAAGACAGTCCTGTACCTTTCAGCTCTGACAATCATGGTTAACTTTACAAAGGCAATGTGTGAAAGTCAACTAAACCGTGAATCCTGATTTTTGTTGACGTTTTCTGAAAAGAAAAACTCAACATATTTTTTAAATCTCTTATCGTTGTGTTGCTTAGTAAACATTTCACTTTCCTTTCATCCTTTTTTTCAAAGAGATAAATATCTTTGGCCAGTAACCCTGGTGATTTTGTCAGTGTTCTCTGCACTCACTTTAAGCTTCCTTATTAGCATGCAGGCTCATTGTTCCTGACCTGTGAGAGTCGTGACTCTGAGGGCGACGATAAGCCAGATGCAGCCAGTGTGCATTAGCATACCAGGTTAGCAATTTGGGTGGATTGTTGGATTAGGCATATTTTAACAGAAGCCAACATGGAAGTTGATTTAGGGTCGACAGATACATTGGTGTGGCTAAAGAAAATATCGTTATTGCAGATTAACACATAAAATATATATTGTCTGATATACTTTATTTTATTCAAGCCATTATAATTTGTTTGTATGATAAAACTGGATTGATTTGAGGAAATATTTGATTGGAAACTTTGCGTTAAAGCCTCACGAAAGACAAAAAAAACTCAAAAACACAACAAAAAAACAATTGTGCTTTGCAGACGTTTAAACATTTGGAGCAGCAGATTGAAATATTAATTTCAATCTGGCGTCCTGGCGTTAATTTCAATAATAATGACAAATAATTTTGAGAACGCCAAGTTTAATCACGGCTATTATTAGGAAAGTTTGGGAGGTTTTATCAGATATTGTGTTAATTCTTTTATCCTTTATCTGTTGGATCCTGGTGTTATTTTATCTTTTCAAAAGCTGGCATGCGGTCAGATTCTTTTTTATTTTCTTTTTTACAAAGTGTGCAGACTCTGCAGATAAACGGTGTGTGGTCGCCCTTCTCTGACCTGAAATCCACCAGTTTAAAATCTCCTACTCCCGCTGACTTGCACGTTGTTTTAGCTGTGGATTGTTGCCTACTGTAAACCCAATCAGCACAACACCACATCCTGAAAGAAAAGTATTGATTTTGACCACTCTCCGTTCGTCTTCTGATTTCCACATTTCTGAATGTTCTTCCACTTCCCACAATGTGTCCCAGTTTTTCATTAAATCTACTAGAAATAACACCCCCACCCCCCTCCCCAAGATTAAGCTTGTAAACATGTCAAAGTTAAGACTTTATCCAATTAGTGCCGGAGTTAGCCGTACATATTAACATGACACTCAATGCTGTAGCTATAAATAAGGATGCAGCGTCTCAGTCAACACGTCAGATTTAATAAGGACTGAAATTCATTGCTGGCTGCGCTCCAGTTTGAGTCATATGTTACGCTCCAGCAGCGGATGAGCATTTCAGTGTAACGGCTTCAGTCGGTTATGCTACATAGAAACAATCAGAGGCTGTTGTATGAGTTTGCTCTTCGACACATTTATATATATATTTTTTTACAATAAGGAAGATATATTATGTTCTTTTTCACAAGTGTAGATGATTTCTATGGGAAATGCCGAAAATACAGCCGAATTGCGCTGCTGCAGCAGTACCTCTGGTTCTCTGTGCAGCCTGCAGAGGTGCCACTCATTTATTCTCTTCTCCGGGGCAATGTGTGAGTTACAGGACTCACCGGGCATTCATTGAGCTCATGAGGTGAGACAAGAGTTGAGCAAAATTATTTAGAAACTAAGAATCCCTCATTAAAAAAAGTGTAGGTAGTATTGGTTTTGCAAAACAAAAAAATGTGCTTTAAAGCATCTATATGCGGCACATGTTTTGTTATGGTGTAAGACTAAACTCAGATTAAAGAGGTAATTTTTGTGTTTTCACTCTTTTACTGAGGTTAAATCTCAAACTGTGAATTTTCATGCAGATCTGGGTCTGGTTATGTACAGCAGGGTTAGTGGGGTTGTCGTAATAAATTCTGGTTTATTTTGTGATTTTTAACAAACCCGATTCGGTTCTTATCTGGAAACGTCTGCTGGAAACCTTTGCAGTCTCTTCTCACTCGAAGTTAGCAGAACCTCTACCAAAGTGCAGTATTATTTATTTTCCAGGCATCTAGTGGCATTTTAGAGCACAATAAAGTAACTATGTTACCTTCAGTACTTATGAAAATGCCGTATATAGCAAATATAACTTAAAAGAAATGCGATTTGACTTTATTAACATCTTGAAGCCAGGCCTTTGCCTCTTTAAAAACTCCTGCTTTTTATGAAACTCTGCTTTTAGGAGGTCATCACAACATCGCTCCTCTACTAACTCTTGAACAATGCTTTAACCGTCTTTTTGCTGAGAAGTGGCTCATATAACGAGCTCAGCAGATGTGCAGTTTCACCAGGTGTTTGCTAATTGCTGGTGGCTAGCCTAGAGGAGCTGAGTGGGGCAGGAGTTTGGTCACTTGGAAACTGCTCTCACCGTCTTTAACAGAGGAGGAGCTGCGCCTCCATCCGCCCAGGGCGATTTTGCACAGCTGGCTGGTTGCCATGGGAAATTGAAGGATTTCTCAAACATGCATGAAAGAATCATGGCAACACTTCAGGTGTGTTTATGATGAGGAAATAACATTATTAAATAATGTAATGCTAAAAAAGTGAACTTTACCTTATACTAACCCTTTAACAAGCTCTAAACCATATTTATATGACTGGTCAAACGATTAAAATAGGTTAAAATAGGCCACAATAAAAAAAAATCACCCATTCTGCTTTAGAAACAAACTCTGAAGTAAAGCAGAATTAGGTGTTACATGGTAGGCTAAATATTGTGGTACATATTTTCGTAGCTGCCGTCTGCTGGCGATGACGGTGCTTGTTAGGTGAAGACTGTGCCTGTATTTAGCATCAAACCTTTGGCTGCACTCAGCAAAACAGTTCTTGGCAGATTTTTCTCCCTCGGGGGGGAAAACAGGCATTGTTGGAAAGTTTTGAGAGACTTTTGCTGTTGTTCCGCCATAATTAGGAGACGGCGGATGTTATGTGGGGTGACACTGGGCGCTGCGCTGAGCAGAAGTGAAGCTTCTTCTGTTGCAGGTGTCTCAGAGGAACGTCCCCGGTGAAGAGCGTCAGGGGCCGACAGTCTGCTGCTAACTGACAGCCATCACTTCGTATCAGGAAGCTGATCACTCCGTCCTCCTGAGTGCTGTGTCAATTCAATAGCAGCAGCAGTCTGGTCAGGTAGAAAGGAGGACAGCCTCATTTCAGCTCTGCAGCAGTCTGGAGATTAGCTCCAGATTGCTGAAGGCGTCGACTCGATTCAGCCGGCTCCCACTTTGACTGGCTCTGTGCCCGACAAACAGCAGGGAGGTGGATGAGAGGAAGATTTCATCCATATCAAAACCGTGTCTTCGGATGTTTTCGAAGCACACAGGAGCACAAACATGATGAAATGGTAGTACCGCAGGATATTGTGTGAGCATTCTTCACAGTGGTGTCTAAAAAAGCAACCTGGAATCTGTGGCGGAAAAGCCAGCTGTGATAAAAACACAATTTTTTTTGTTGTTGTTGTATTTTTTTTATTTATGTCAAATCTACAGCTCTTCCACATGTAAAATGTTGATCACTAGATGCTTCAGAATTGAGGAATGAGATTAATATAATTAAAGAAAAAGATTTATAGATTTAAATAGGTTTTTTAGGTGGTTGCAAAAAATACTCCCAGCAATGGTAAATAAACGTAAGAGTAGGATTTATTTAACGGGAGAAATCAACCACCTTCAGGTTCTTCACATTGTCATATGAGAGGTGAAAACTTCTCTGGGATGTGAAAACTCACACCAGTGACTCCTGGTCCAGGTTAACTGGTTCCACTAACTTTAAATGGGAAGTTGCTTTGAAGCTCATTGTGCCACTGGAGTAAGAAGAGTTCAAGCCTCTCTGGCACACATCTTCAAACTCTCTCTTTCTGTTTGAGCAAAACGTACTGTTTCATTTTCGTCCTGTACAGGGGGAAGTGATATTTCGTTGAGATTTTCATGGATGGATATCTTATTGGGCAGAGTGCGTCTGTGGACAGCAGTTTCTAAGTTATGCAATGGATTCTCAACTGGATTTTGCTCTGGACTTTGACAGCATCACTCAGAGTTAAAGTTAAAGTGTTTCGTTGTTGGAGCGAGTTCCTTAATGGCACCATTGGACCGCACAATGTACAGACACTGCTTGGTTGAATATTGAATTTTGTGGCTGGAGACCAAAGGTTAAACCAGCCACTGACATATAAAAGGCAACTTAAGTTTTATCTGCTGAGCAGGCAAATGCAAATGCATTGTTAGACGTAAGTTATAATGGAGTGGAGAAGCCGTGTTGTAATGTTTTGCGTTTTGACGTTATGTATGAAAACTTTACATCAGCTTCCCTTCCACAGACCACAATATTAGGCTTAATAGATTATTCTAATTTATGAACGTGAGCCTCCATATTTGTGTGTCTTATAGACAATATGTCAAAAAGATCTATCTCCATTTTATGAAGAAATATTGAAGGTGTACTAGAATACAGAAAATGCACAAGACTAAAGCTCAGTGGAAACTGGGATTCAGCAGTCAGTTTCCACTGTCTTGCTGTCTTGGTGTAACCAAATTAATGGGATCAAAGAGGAAGTACAGTACATTTCTAATCCAAAGCAAAACTACCTAAAAAGAGCTTAATGCGTGAATGCGTCCTTTTTCGTTTAAGATATGACAGTTAGGCCGAACAGAAAACCCCCGTAGGAAACACAGAAGGGACTCAACGTCGGCTAACATCTAAGAAAACAATTTAAAGACGTTGTAAGAAGACAAAACCAAAGGTAGAAATGCTTTATTTAGGCTAAAAGACTCCAGGACCATTTCTATTAAAGGTGATACTGAATATGTTGGCATCAATCCGATATCAAGCAAATACAAGGCCAGTATCGCTGATATCGGGACAGTTATGATACCAATACCATTGCTTAAATTTATTTTTGACAGACATTTCTTTGTTTTTCTTTTGAATCATTTTGTTCAAATCTCAGGACAAACTCTGGACAAAGTTTACAGGCGTCAACAAAATACTTCAGCAACATTAACATGACAAACAGTAACAACAGAAAAACAACAAACATTTCAAAAATGATCATCAAAACAAAATCTTTTGAGGTAGAGAAACTACAATGCAAACATTAAAAAAAAGTTCAAGAGGGAATCTGAAACTTAAACATTGATTTTATCAATCAAATATTGTTACCGACGTGGTATTGATATTTTCCTGAATTGTACCACACACTTCTAGATGTTGCCATTTCATCCCAGCTTACCTGCATTTCATGAACGTACCATTTCATTCTGATGTACCAACCCATTGTGTATTTCTGCAGGTTATTTAAATCAGCCATTTTACTGATATTCCTAACATGCTCAAATTTACTCCCTACATTTAATCTATCTACATTTTATTTCTAGCAATACTTTCCACTGATGTTTTGCTCTGAACCGTGTTTGAGTCAATAAATATTTTTGAAAAAGGAGCGATCACAGCCTGTGCTCCACTGGATAGACGTGAGTGATGTCTTGCTGGTAGATGCTGTTTATTTTATTGGAAAATGAATTTTATTCTATACAGCAGACTGTGTAGATTATAGAAGATGCTGTTGGAGGCAGCTCCTCTATTATACCGACAGAACACACACATTTATTATTGATATTTCTCTTACATTATGCTCTACTCTGGGAGAAAGCGGCTTAGGTCACTTGTTGAAAGTCTCATCTTGACATCCGTACGCACATTTCTGCTCTGGCATGCCGGCCATTTGTACATATGTTAACAGCCTGGTGTTGATTTTTGACATGATGCAGCAAATTAAATTAAGGTTAATCAAAATTCATCTCCCCATGTCAATTTGAGCGAACCGTTTTGATTTCACGTCCGTCTATGTCAGTGTTTGCAGTTAATTGATCAGGAGTCCCACAGCTATCGACCCGGACTCATGACAGGACAACGATAAACTTCGTCTTAGCACTCAGTGCAGAAATGTACAGTTCCCTCAGTGATTTCCCTTCTGAGACACAAAATCCATGCAGCTATTTGACTTGCGATTGATGTGACAAATGTGCAATTAAAAATGGAGGGAGATCAACAAAATCCTGACCAATCTGACAGTTAGCTGAGGAAAGGCGTAACGATCACAGGAAAATCAAAGTTTCACATAATTGCATAAATATACAGTAAACAAATGTAGAAACGTGTCTGATTAAAGCTTATGAGCTACCCAGCGTCACATAGCTGTGTTATATCCTAAAAACACGTGCATGCATTTTTCATAAATGTCACATGAAGGCACCAAAAATCATTTTGTTTGACCAAAGTTAGAATCGGTTTTGCCAATTTCAAGAACAGAAATTGACAAAATTCTCTAAAGTCTATAGTTATTAAGGGAAAAAAGACAAATCTCTGTTTTAGAAATATTTCATAAGCATAAGGAACATGCATTATTTTCCATACAGATCATAGTCTCACCTTATGACACTTTTTATTTAATCTTTATGTGAAAAAATAACACTTTTAAATACGGATAAAAGCTTAAAAATAATTTAAAAAACTGAAAAGAATTTTAGTTATCCATTTCAAATCAGTTTTACATATTTTAAACACCTTCCAATAGCAAAAGTAACTTGTTGATATTTGCTATATTATTTCAAATAATGTAATTCATAAAGCATTAAAATCAAAGCTCTTACACAGAGAAGGTTAGAGAGGTAAATGCAGATAAACTGGAAGTGGTAAGGCGGTGTGATCGCCTCCCCGTTCAAATGGCCTCTGCCATTTGTCGCTGCTCAGGGCAACGACAAAGTTGTGTTTCTCCGTGTCTTGTTTTGACAGCCGGAGACTGAGCTGAGCCCATCTATCCCCTGCCACTGACCCCTCTAATCACATCAGGAGCACTCTGATGCTAATCATCTCTCCCAGGAGACGCTGCACATGGCAGCTCACTGGAGTTTACATGATAGGCTGGAGTTACGCTACAAGGCAGCCAAAATGAATTTACAGGGTCAGAAGAGCATAGCTTCATGTCTGAGGTGGAGCATGTATTCCATCAGTTTGTCTACTTATTTGAAGCTCAAAGCTTGTGTATAGTGTTGAGGCTCATCTTCCAGCAGGATAGTAAACACTGAACATGCAACCAAAGATCCAAGTGTATCTGTGTGGTTGAAAGGCCCAGTCAAATTCCAGACCAACATCCAATCGGGAATCTGTGGAAAAAATTCAGAGGAGCAATTTTCAGCTTGGGCAGGAATGATAATGGACGGGTCATGGAGCAGGGAGGCAGTAGGGGCTGAATGCAAATGCATGTCACACTTTTCATTGTTATATTTGTAAGAAATTTCAAAAACTACAGCATGTGTCATTTAGATTGATGTCCTACTCTCTTTGTCTATTGGATTCTATAACTGTTTTAGTTTGTGGTTGTGAGATGGCAAAAAGTAAAATAGTTTAAGGGATTTCTCTGTATTTCAATCCAAAATTACATGTTTTTTCCCAACAAACATCAAAGGTTTCTGCATGGCTCTGAATCCACTAATTAATTGTGGATATGTTGATTCAAGATGTTTTATTTTGTTACCCTGACTCCCAACGTTGCCTGAAGTGCTTTTGCTCGGAGGCGTTTGCTGTTCTAAGAGCCATCAGAGGAATTCAGCACCGATTCTCCACAATGCTTCCGGCTCCCATCCGGCGCACGTTTCAGCCACGATTAGATTTCATTCCAACATGTTTTCTTTTCTTCATTAGAGTCAGGTAAATAGAGAAACGATGAGCTGCCCCTGAATTAGCCAAATCAGAAAAAGCTGCTTTTATGAGAAACGCATAAAAGAAAAATAAAAGAAAAGTTTGATATGCAGCAGATACGGCGTGTTTAGACTCAAACATCTCCAAAGGTCACAGTGCACATCTGTGGTTTTGATTCCCTGCTCAAATTTGTATGCACCATGCATCTGACTACTCCAAAAAAAAAAAAAAATGGAGCTGTGGAGGGAGGTAATGAAAAAAAAAAAAAAACAACAACCAAAAAAAAAACCAGTTGAGGCTGTTTGCTTCCTGGCACCCAACAGCAATCTAACGTGCTTGGAATAAAGACCGGTGACCTTGTGGGAGCCAAACAAATCCTGCAGGTGCCAAAAGGCTGACAATGAAACACACGTTTCCAGCAGAGGGGCCGATTATTTTAGAGAGAAGAAAGTGGGAGATAGGAGGCACAGGAAAAGAGGGGGGAGGGTTTGCTCGGTGGAGAGCGCACGTACGTTGCATCCAGAAGAAACGGCTTCCGAAGCTTCGCCATCCAACTCTCTGTTAAGGTCAGAACCCTTTTACTGCCACCCTGTAATCATGGCCGAGGGGCTTTCACCGCTGAATGAGGCTCAATCGTCAGAGTCATTGTTCACAACACCGAGCGGCCAACGAGAGAGAGGTGATGAGGAAAGTGACACCATGTAAAATAGACAGTGAAACAGGCAAGAAAGGGAAAATGTGGGAGCCAAATGATTTCAAATGTGTTGCAGGAAGCAGCAGTGACATTTGACTTTAGATCTACATTATGGATGACACTCCTAAATCTGCTGTGCAGTCGCAGACTTTAAATGTGGAGAAAATCCATTACTATCTCTGACTGCCATCTATATTCTCATTATTTTTAAGAGTAAACAGTGTTGACAAACGCAGGTCCATCAGGACAGCCCTTACCGTGCAGATGGTCCTACATACGGTCTTTGTTTAAAGAAGCCTGCCGTAGGGTTTCCTCCTGTAAACACTGTTCATATGCGCAAATACGGAGACGCTCTGATGGAGCCGGTCCAACAGTTCAGAGAAGGAACATCATGCATCACTGCGAAACGTCCCCCCGACTGGTGCATTTTGCAATTATTGCACGGTAATTTCGAGGGACAAAACCACTTACGTGATTTAGAAAGATGAACTACTGCGCTTTCATTCTGTGTTCACAAAAGCTTTTAATAATAGATGTTTCTCACGGAATGCTATAAATACAAAATGTTGCTGCTCACGGTAAATCAAACGGTAAACCACTGAGGCTGAGCGCGCAGCAGAGCAGGAAGTTATGAGGATTTCAGTGACGATTGGAGCGATTTATCCATGATTTTTGGAGGAAGAAGCCAGATGGAGTGGTGAAAAAGAGGGAGCTACTTCTACTGAAGGACGGCAACCATATTTTTTGAGTCGTATTGCTCTGGAAGCGACAGTGACCTCAGTGCTTCTTGGGAGGAAGAGTTTGACAGTGAAGGGCTGGAGCCGGACAGCTGTCACCTCCAAATCACTGAATGGATTTCAACTTTTATTTTAGCTGGCGTTTCTCTTTCATATGTGACCAGAAATCTTCTCACCCTTTAAGTAAAAGTCTAAAAAATTGGTAAAAAGGTAAGAAACTACAATAGATACAGCACAGTGTAAACAAAACGAAAATGCACAATATAAAGTTGTGCTAATCTACTTATTAAGTTCTAAATAAAGGAGGTAGTTTACCCTGTTGATGAAGGAAAGAAAGAAAGAAGCTAATTAAGCTGTAAGAGTCAGAGCGCACTGCATGCACACGCAGTTCCTCCCTGCTTTGTTTCCATCAATCACACATCCCAGAAGATTTGCGTTTGACTCGCCCTGTTTGTTACACGTGACAAAACGGAGCAGGAACATGTTAAACAAAAGCAAAAACCAAGAGAAGTTACTGCAAAGTGAGACGTCTGGAAGTATTTTGAACAGTTGAAAATATGTGGCGTGTAATCCGTCACGGATATGTAATGCTGGACAAACTTGAGCTTTTTTTAACAACATGTTGAATGTTGGACCTTTGACGTCCTCTGGATCTGTCCGAATTCAGTCTAAGTGAAGACATTTGGACCCGGGTCCACCTCTCAACAGCTTTCAAACGTCATTAGCTGCAGTTTATAGATCTCCTGTCACCTTTCCCTTTAACATTATATAGACAGAAGGGAACTCCTTTATGTTTACTTGATAAAACAATATTTTAATGATTGATTATTCTATCGATTAGTCTGGTTAATCGATTAAACAGATGGAAAAAATGGGCACATTCTGCACAATTTTTTGTTTAACCACTTAAGTTTACAATTATGCTTTATATTTAAGAAATTTTAAAAGTATGTAAAATGCAAATAAACAAATAATTAAATCCCTTTAGTGAATAATAAAATAAGCATTTTGTTGTGTAAAATGTAACAACTAAACTCTTTTAGTGTCCATTTGATCATTTCCAGCAAAGGATGTGTATTTACACATAAAGAAGGTTTTCATCTGAAATGCCAAATGTAGATATTTTTTGTACAGTTTTGCCTTAGTTACTGCTCTGAGTGTGTTGTCCTTCCAGCAAATGTCCACTGGAGACTGGTGGACGATTAATGAGTTATTAAATTATTTCAATAATCGATTAATCACGATTAATCCGATCAATCCGATTAATTGTTTAATTAATCAATTAATTTCTGAAGGTTTGAAGAGAAAATAAATCTTTCTGTTACAAATCTTTTACATTCAGTGCTGAGATAGACACCCATCCTTTATCCCAGATCACCAAGTTTCTGTCTTTAACCACATAAAATAATGTTCTGTAACTGTTGCTAACGAATTGCTTGGATGATTATTCCCCCATTTAAAAAGAAAAACTGAACACTGTGGCACAAGTATAGGCAATTTCCTCTCTCGTGTTATCTTAACTTAATGCAACATTAGCTCTCTAATGTGTCTAGGGTTTTTTTTTTTATTTTGATTTTTTGCAATGCGTGACCACGGCGACTGTTATCATTATTAATGGCGTTTTAAGTGTGTGATCCATCCGCTGTGTGTATCAGATCAGTCGGCGCTGCGTGGGCTGCCAGCCACCATGTAATTGAAAGATCATGACGCTTGAATGGAAATTACAGCTGAAAGTTGAAGACCGGCACCTGGCACACCCACTGCGTCTGGCTGTTATTTACAGGCTTTGTTCCCGTCGTCCGAGGTGCGATGTCGCTCGCCGCAGACGCGGCAGCAGGGAGGGAAACTAAAGGCTGAGCCGTCTTCTTTTGATCCAGGGAGGCCATCTTTTATTCAGAACAGCTATCAGCGCCTCATGCTCAAACAGACTCCTGAATACTGAACTGTAATATTATCTCTTTGTGATACGAAATAGCTTATTGTTAAACTTGGCAATCGAGACAAAAAAAAAAAAAGTCACGTTTTGTAAAGGATGGTTATTAGATGCTGTGATTGTCTCACGCAGCAGAAGATATTATAATAGCAGAAGAGCATTACCACAGCAGCTGGAGATAACCTTCAGCCCCCTGTAGAGGACTTTAACACAATTAACTGTGTGGCTCCGCTTCTTTTCTGCTCATAGTTTCTTTTTCTTCCAACTTGAAAGGAAACAGATTTTCGGTTTCTCCTCCCGTGCCTCGTGAACAAAGACAGATGAATGTGGGATGTCATAATGAGGCCGCTCGAGTTAAACGGCACGTCGAGCCCACATCTGTTGTTGCGCAGAAGTGGCCTCCAATTTTCTGATGATATCTTCATTTCATCGCAGCTCGTTACGGCGGAATGGGCACATATGGTGGGATTTGTTGCTTACAGCTTATTCATGGGGCCTTGACGTGATGTCCGGCATGAAAGTCATTATTTGTGTCCTTCCTCTCCCTTTTCTGAGATATCGATCCAGATCCGACTTAAGTTTTTAACTGACCTCAGGACATCAGATATTGGTTTCTTGTGTACACACACACACACACACACACACACACACACACATTCACAATCTTTTTTACCGGATAGAAGTAGGATGGCCACTTTAAATACAAATACCACAGCTTTACAATACCGTGGTATTTGTTATACAGTTAATAAAATTTATAACATGATTTGATTGCTTTTGTCATGAACAAAATGCAAACATTTAAAACGGCCAAAAATATGTATAAAAGTGTGCACTGTTATAGTAATTTGCTGAAAACTGGGCTGAATAATAATTGTATTTTAGTTTCCTTTGTTTTGCATTAACTGTTTCTACTGATTGTATTTAATGACACATTTTTAACCACAAACAAGGTTAAAATCAAATGATTTTAAGCTTGTTTTGTCTTAGCAAGACAAATTACTCATTGTCCAGGGACAACAAATTAAAAACAGCATTTTTGGCTAATTCTGGTGCATTTACCTAAATATTCATTTATGTGCGTCGTCCCTTCAAATTAAATTACAATCTTAATTCCTACCTCTGATGCAGCGTGGGCGTCACCCTGGTCGTCGCACAGTGGATCATGTTTTAAACCTGGTGGTACTTCTAACGCAGTCATCTTGAGGCAAATTCTCGTTCAAACAAGTCAAACTTAATTCCAGGTCCGGTTGGACCATGCCAGGGTTGCCTCTAGCCCCTTTTGGTTTTTGTGGTGTTTATGGGCAGAATCTGGAGATGTAGTCACGGTGAAGACAATGCTTGACTTGGGAGGCTTTGTTTTGCGGTTCTGCTGATGTGTTTAGGCCATGACCTTCAATGTGCAGTAGATCTGTTCAAAGCCTGAGTTACTCAGTGACTCCATGCTATCTCAATCAGTCAATAGTTGACTCATGTTCCCTCGTGTCCAAACATCTTACGGTCCAGTTCACGAGTGACGTTAAAATGGTTAGAACCTAAGACTCTTTACACTAGAGACATTCACCAAGCCACACATGAAAACACACCGATCATAAGCAGCTGACATTACGAAGAAAAGAATCTGACAAAAGGGTGACTGAGCGGACAGACATAAATGGAAGGGAGATTGATTACTGGTTTGTAAGATTGGTGTTTCATTACTGAAAATTGCAGGGGACATCAACAGAGCAAAATCACCATAAATGTCCAAAACTGCAACCTAAAATAAACTGCAAACTAACATATAAGTTGGCTAACACAGCTCAAAGTCCTGAGAATCAGGGCTGTAGGAACAGATTTAAAAATGCTCCTGGTTTTGACATTCTGACTTTTTAAAACCTTTCTTGATAACTGGCTCATTCGTTTAAGAGGCCACAAAGATCCACCGCCCTTTTTGAGCCCAATTTTTGTGAAAACAAAACAAGACCATTTTCTAACACCCCTGAACAAACTGTCCTGAAGAGTCCAGTCCAGTCTCACTCTGCTGCATTCGGAGGATCTCATTTCCCATGTATGTCATTAACAAATACTCCCTCTAACGACACAAAACTTCATTAGCAGACAGAGACGTTCTCGTTGAACAGAAATGTAAAACCTGTCCGCGTTTGTCACAGATCTTCTCCCGCACTTCAGTCCGCCTGAAAGCCATCTCAAAGTTCCCACCCGATAAATGAGAGCTCTTTTTCCTGCTCTCTTTTGCTGCAGACAAGTGCATGTGCATGACTGACTGCTGTCACGGAATATTAAGTGCTGATTTACTGTATCATAGATTCAGAGGCGACGCCTCCTGCTGTCCCACCACCTGTTCCGTCAGCCGGCAGCAGCGTCGCTACGCACGCATCCACGGATCGTTTAGCAGGGCGCAGCACTCGAAAACACAAACACATCCCCATTAACCAGTCAAAGACCACCGTGAGCAGCTCAAGAGCACGTAACCGGCTGATCCCACATCACAAGCCGCTCACGCTCCAAATAGATGAAAAGATTGTCATCCTGAAGCTCTGGCCATCATCCTCTCTTGACTCCTCCATGTTTGACAGTGATGAAGTACATCTCCTGGTTGTTTTTATATCTCCTTTGTGAAAAATGAAGCTATCAGTAGTAGGAGAAGAAGAGGAATAGCAGCGCTGGGTGTCATCTGAGACTCCAGTGCGGAAAACCTCCAGCTCTCTTCCTACCTGTACCCGCACCGACCTTAAAAGAACAATCCATCTTGATCAGAGCAGGAGCCACACGGCACTGGATACCAGATACCAGTCTATACATGGAAGTGACAGCTTCCATCATCACTTCATGAGCAAACGAGCCAGAAAGGGATTGGTGAAAAAAATACAAAAAATCATTTTCAAAAAACGTCATTCATTCTGTCAGGCCAAAATAAACGCACAGTCGTCTGTCACTTGTTTATTTCTTACAGATTCAATGTTGGTGAACTGTTCTTCATCCTCCACTCCCATACTTCTTTACCCCCTTTCCCTGCTGTTGTTTGTCTTACACCGTGTTTCATTATGCTCTTTCCTTCCTGACCTGTCTTCCTGCGCTCCAGGGTTGTTGACTCATGCAGCGCGAGTTGATGCCCCCATTCTTTCTGGACATGCATTTCTTGGTATCATTTCGAAGCTGACATGTGCAAAGTTTGCAGAGTGCACTGCTCAGTTCAAGCAGAAGCTCTGCAGCCTGTCCAAAGACATTTGAATCAAATCCCAGCCTCTTCACCCGTACAGAATCCAAACATTTGTAGGTTGCTGTTTCCCTGTAGGCTTTGTTGTGCAGACAAACTGTAAATGTATATAAAAAAATATTGCTTAATTGATTGTTTGGTCAAACTGATATTTCTCATAAAGATCAGATCATCAGCACAACATGAGACTTCTAAACTCCACTGGACTTATGCCTTCGCTTTTCTCATTGTCTCCACAGATTTAAGCAGTCATGTACGACGCAACGAGGGTGCCGTCACCTAAGGATGGCGTAAACGCAGTGGCCCAACCTGTGGTCCCTGGAAATGAACCTGGAACAGCCGCGGGTTCGGGAGGGCCAGCAGCCACGGCGGTGCTGCAGGCCAAAGCCGAGGAGGGCCAGGCGGGAACAGAGGAGGACGATGAGCTTAAACTGGAGCCTGTCCTGGTGAAGAAGCCACACAGAGAGATTTTGGACCACGAGCGGAAGAGGAGGGTGGAGCTGAAATGCATGGAGCTCCAGGAAATGATGGAGGAACAGGGGTGAGTAGATGCGTCCCAAACGACCTTTAGAAGTTGCCAACGCTGTTAACAGTGAAGATTTCTGTCAATGTTATGCAGAACTGATGCTGCAGGAGGTTTGCAAAACAAACCAAAAAAAAAGCTGAAGCAACTGTAGTGACATAATTCCCTCATTTGAAATACACTCTAATTTATTTGTGTTAAAAATTGCCATCCAAAGACAGTATTGTGGGATTTAGCTTAGATTGCCAACCAGCAACCTTCAGGTTCTTAGTCATTTCTCGTAACTAAATAGTTTTTATGATCCTAGCCTCAATGCACATTTACATAATTGTTTTGCGCAGGATTTATGAACATCAGGCAATGATCTATAAATGCATGGCAATGCTCATAAACCATGTTGCAAATGGTGTTCATAAATTGAGTTGAAAACAGGAGACTGCTGCTTTATGCAATATATAATGGAGCATTTTTAACTATGACTCTATTTTTTTAAGTATGTAAATAAGTAAGGAAGCCATTATGGGCCAAATGTACCAGAAGATAATTCCTGTTATGTTATTTATCAATGACCAAATAACCTGCTCTTTTAAACAGATTAAAAAAAAACTCTACATTACAAGCTACACATATTTTTTTATTTATAAGAAACTTTTGAAACTTATTTCCACAATTAGAAGTTTGACAAACGACAATATCAGTGTCATGTTAGTTTGTCCTGAACAAAAATTAGTCCTAAATCCAACTAAGCCAAGGTAAAATGAATACATTTATGCTTAGAGTCCAGAGTTCTGCTCTTATTTATCATATTTTTGAGAGAGAGAGAAAAAGAAAGAGAGACTCTGAGAGTGTGAGAGATAAAAACAAAACAGCATCATTCAGTAGTCTCTAAAAAACGTTTCGCTCATGCACGACTGAGTCTATCACTCTCCAGAGATGCACATGCCACGGGAGAAATGCACCAAGCAGGAATATTGTTGTAGAAATTCTCCAGTTCTGAAAATCTCCTCATTTACGTCTTTTAGCTGATGATGTGAGCTGAAACCTTCAGGATCTCTCTGGTGTCTTAATGCTCTCCACTCCTCCAGCACAAAGGCTCTGAGTCACAAATGGTTTTGAAAGGAGCTCCAAGGAGGATTTGGTGCATTTGTGAACTTTTCTGCAGACTTTTTCTCTTTGTCAATACAGGGAAACTGGCTAGAAAAGCTGATTTTGAATCAGTGCAAATAATTTGCGTTTATCTGCTAGTCATCAGTTATTTATGACATGGAATTATGATCGATTTGTTCCTGTTATTTCAGTTACAAAAAAGGAAAGAATCCATTTTGAGATTTATTTATTCAAAAACAGTAGGGAGATTTTTAAAAATTTGTTAGATTTAGATTAGGTAAATATTCTTGGCAAAGAACTTGGGGCTGCACCGCTACGCAGTTGTCCTGGATTTAATCAAGATGATGGGTCTCCTGGTTGTGTGCCCAGTTTGCCCCTGGTTAGTTCAGGCTAACCACCTGCTAAACTATCACCATGAGCTTAATATGTTTATAATCTAAGTCTTAGCAATATGTTTTATTTCTATTTCCCCACACGACTGAATTTGTGAAATGCTCCAACAGCAGAGTGGATTAAGGTCTAAAAGGTTTTAGACGGCTTAGTTAAAGCAAAACCACAGGAAAAATGCTATGAAGGGTAGATCGATAAAGGTCACGTATGCAGGAACTCAACTGGACACTTATTTTCTTAGAAAGAATAAACTGTTTCTTCTGCCGCTCTGTACACGTTGCATATTGTTCCCTGCAGTGTCGGTGGGTTTTGCAGGGAGGTTTGGATTCCAAGTGACATTTGTGTTTTCAGAGAATTAGTTGTTTTCTCTTTCCTCCGCATCTCTGTTGTTACAAGAGTGCGAGGCAATGAAAGCCGTGGCAGAGAACCTGACACTGACAGGTCTATTTCTTTGCAGCTGCTGAATTCGCGAGGAGCAGCAAAAAATATTAAATCCAGAACCTGTTACCTGCCAAAACTCATTTTCATCTTCACAGAGGAAGGAAAGTTTAAAAAAAGAAAAGCAAATTACTGCAGTAGAGTGAAGTAAACACAAGGGACGGTGTGTTTGTAAGGAAATGGTGCATTGCATCTATTATTTTTTATCATGTGTTTATTTATAGGTGCATGCTATGAAAATGTTATCAAAAGTTTTTTTTTTCCTTTCCTTTTCTTTAATCCTTTTACACATTCCACACATGGCTGGCAATGAAACTACTATTTCTTGTGGGAGTCTGCCTGAAACTGAGGTGTAACGGTCATTTTACTGGCATTGGAAATCTGTTGAGATGCTTCTGGGACCTTTGCTGGCAGAGATGGTGCCGCTTCCTGTTTGGCCAGAGGGCCACGGTTAACGTAGCTGGCAGCGATTGTAATCAGCAGCGGTTACAGAGTATGTCATGATAACCTCACCTCCTCTTCAAAAGAATCTCTAAGATGCCAAACATCACTGGAGTTCAGTTAAATTCATCATCAAGAAATGAAGGAACGTGACCCAGGTGTAAATCTTCCTGCATCAGTCCGTTCTCACAATCGAAGTAAGTGGAGGTAAAATTAACGCAACGAAATAAAAGGAAACCCGGTAAGACGATTTGTTTCCGTCTGCAAGAGAACTACGGCTTCAGACAACATTTATTTTCCAGCAAGACAATGACCCCACACCATTTTGTTCATCTTGATTGATTTGTAAAAAGAATGAAGGGTTAAAACATCTGAGAGGGTGAAAATGTTTTACAGGCATTGAACATCAGGGAATCTTGCAATGACATCTTAGTCTCCAACATGGTGCCAGAAAGAGAAAAACACACTGAAATGTCTTATGGTTTAAAAAAAAAAAAAAAAAAAAAACATGCCTTTTTTGCTTTGCATTTGACCTTTTTAATATGTAGGATGATGCCGTACTGTCAACTCTTGAGAATCACATTACCGTCCACATTTCCAAACGTTAATCAGCGATGTTGCCATTGGAGACAGTCGGTGAGGAGCGCTGGCCGACCGGGGCTGTGTTATTATCTTGGCGTCCAACTCAAACTAAGAAAGAACCATGGAAATGTTTGAGGCTGCAGTCAGCCGTACTCCACCATTTCAGCACTTCTCCCTGATGGATTTACTCACACACACACACACACACACACACGCACACACACACACCGTGCCGCTTAAATAACCACAGCTCGGAGTTGAACTACATGCTGACAGAGTCCATAATTAATGACGAGCCCAGTGATCCTGTCTTAGTAGAAAAGGGTTGCTTTCCTACAGATGCCTCGGGAAATTTTCCTTCCATCACATTTGTCAAGTATAGAATACTGCCTTATCCTACTATATATTAAGAGAGAATTAATTAATAATTGAATAAATGTCAAGCTAATTAGTCATTTTTAGAGGGTATGCACAGATACGGGAAGCGACAGAAGGGTGGTGGTGGATTCAATTTAGTTTTTGTCCATTGATTTCAATTGCCCTCCTCCTCCTTGAGCATGAACGCTCTCGTCAGGCAGTGGGCCTCATCCTCATTAAAGCTGCCTGAGGGGGGGGGATGCCTGAGAGGGAGACTTGAGCTTCCCCCATCTGTCAAGGTCCACTCCTTTCCGGCTCCTGGGTTCAGAGCGATGTAAAAGAGCCATGCTGTCTGGTGAAACATTGCAGTGGCAGAGAGCAGCTTGGCTAATGATGACAGAATACAAGCTGACCAGACACCCTGGCTGACCAGCTCCACAGCCTCACACAGAAAGGACTCCAACTACTTAGCAGAGTGTTCGAGCTCTGGACGGACTCGGCTCGTCTTGTTAGGCTTTAGTGAAAAGGGGGACGCTCATTTGCCAGCTTGGCTCAGCAAGGATACCCCTGCCTCTCCAGTTTTTAATGTGCCTCTTTAAATAAAAGTGTGTGTGTGCACAGGATTAAGGGATAGAGAGAAGGATGAAACATGGGGATAGAGAGGGAGAACAGTGCCAGGCATTAGGCATAATCAAAATGGAGGCTGGGTTTTGTTTTCAGTGGTTGAGGGGTTGAGACAGAGGACTCGGCCTAATTTCTATTGATGGAGGTCCTGGTGAAGATCTGGGTTTGGAGACAAGTTGGACGCCTGCCACGTTCTTTTAAGACACACTCCTCCTCCCTCGTGGACCCCCAATCTGCTTCTCTCTTGTGAGACGACCAGGATAAATGGCCCTGTCATGAATGATGGCCTCACCATGGGAGCCAATTAAACTGGCTCTGCGATTAAAGGAGTCTGTTCATTTAGCTATCTAAAGCCTGGCAGCATCTCTCATTCATTTGTGCACTGAGTGCTTCACGGCTGCTGGTAATACTGCCATTAATGCAGATTAAATATGACTGAAGGTTGCATACATCGGGCCATTTATAAGAGACGTGTGGTTGGAGGAGCATGATGCGATCTGTGCAAGGAAGAACATAACCCAGGAACATGCTGTCGCGTTCGTCCCCAGGAAAACGGCAACATGCTGGTAAACAAAGCGTGGTGTTTTGTGTTGAAGACACGGCCCACTAACTCAGCAGTTCCCCCTCATGTGCAGGACTGGATTATTTAAATAAAGGGTGTTTTTATCTCCTGATTGAGACTTAATGAATGTTCATGGTTTGAACTCCTGAAGTGTGCCAACCGTTTCCCCAGCTCTTTGATGAGCTCTCTGCTGTGCTCCAACTAAACATTGTCCCGCTGAAATCAAGTGTTAAGTCCTTTGTGGTAACTCCTACCAGCTTCCTTGTCCCTACTAAAAATACAGTCACCATGTGCCACCGTGGGACAGGTAAATTATGATGCACAGAGATAGTCTATCTATACAGGCAGACATAAAACAGCATAGCTGAATATTGCTTTAGAGACATGTGAGAAGATGCTTTTGAACCGCAACAACTGACAAGTTGTGAGAAGCCCAGATCTTATAAAGAAGGCTGCTTTCAGAGTCTTTGATGCCAGAGCAAATAGCTGTCTCTGCCCTAATGGAGGTTTTCTTCCTGCATCAGAAACTGAGGAGCTGGTTTTCTCAAAGACTGAAGGTTTTACTGGAGTTCTTCTCAAAAAGAAAGAACCATTTTGTCCCCACTAAGTGCCCTGGACAGTTACAAAAAAAAAAAGGGCAATGCCAGACAAAACGGTTGTCAGTTCTCTTGTTAAAGCAGGTCTTAGGAAAGACGAACAGGGAATCTGTAGACAGTGGAGCCCAATCTATTGATCAGCTTGCACTGTTGGCAAGGTGAAGATGGCAGCTTTCTAAAGGGAGAGAAAGATTAGCTCCTTCTTTGCTACCTTCTCTGTCAGGTCTGTCCAGGGTCTGTTATCTTACTAGAAAATCTATGAGTGTGGAGAGCATCAATTGAAAATCCTCTCCACTCGAGAGTTAAACCGTTTTACTGTAGCGCTCGGCAGGTCGTTTTAATTCTATCCATGAAATAGAAATACGGGGGTGGTCGGATTTGGCTTCCCGTGTTCCCAGAGCTTTTCAGCCTCGCTAACTACAGCTGATGCTTTCAGAATCTCATAGGTGCACAGCTTCGTCTGGGGACAGCTTGCAGAGAATAGCTTATCAGACTTCAATCGCAGACAGGCACTGGCAGTTTGGGTGAGCGCAAGCTCGCCCCACACTCCTCGAATCGATGCCCATTATCATAAGAACGGTCTGGAGGCCTCAACTATTCATTTTTCCGGATTGGAAGTTAATGGGGGAAATCTGTGGGCGCTCTAAGATGTCTAATTACACTAATCAAGTTCTTTAATCGTGGTAATTCTTCATGGCTACAGA
The DNA here is from genome assembly GCA_010277075.1 of Poeciliopsis retropinna. Lineage (NCBI taxonomy): Eukaryota > Metazoa > Chordata > Actinopteri > Cyprinodontiformes > Poeciliidae > Poeciliopsis > Poeciliopsis retropinna. The sequence goes on from VMRM01000024.1 coordinate 526,743, forward strand.
GGCACAGAAGACCTCTCTCAGATCAACGTCCTTCCAAATTCCTGCAGACTTGAATCGTTTATTTGGCTTCTGTAAAATTACTAAACTCCTTTGAGGTACTTACACGATTTTAAAAATACACAGGTGACATGAGCAGTTAGATATTTTACTGATTTACAGTACGTGATTTTGTTGGGAACGATTGCTCATTTTCAGAGCAGAACAGATGGCACGTTTGGGGGTGAAGCGGATACCTTTATTGCTAAAAGAAATGCTAATTAAACATGCACTGGAGAGATGTGTTGATTCAGGGAGCATATCCTAATAGCATCTGACAAACATCCATATGTGGCCATTTACTCAAGTTAATTTAGAGCTCAATGTGTATTTCTGTCTAACTTTAATTGAAATGCTCCCAAGATACTTGGCTCAGGATCCGGCCAGCCTATACTGGGGAAAGTAGATGCTCGACGCTATATAGACAGACTTATAATCTATTTTTTTCCATTTAAACTGTATGAACATTTTAGGTATCGTTCCACAAGCTTCTCATATCATTTCAGACAGAAACGGTGAATCTGAGTCAGATTTGTAGGCCGTCTTGATCATACACCCCATCAATTCTCTATGGCGTTAAATCAGGCCTTTAGGATGGACACCCTCTCCAAAACATTGACTTTGTTGACCTTGAGCCACTTTGTGATCAATGTTAATGTGCGCTCTTGCTCCCAAATATTCAGCATCGAGGCATGTTTGTCTCTAAGACGCTAAACCTGTCTCCTTCCCGAACAGTATAATGGCATAATAGTCATGTTCATATCCAAGGATGAACCAGGATATGAACATGGTATTTGACTGATTTCTGAGTGGTGTCACAACAAAGTGTGATGTGCCTCAGTTTAACCTCTCAGAAGCCTTAAATCCATGAAATCACCTTTTCTGCTTTCACAAATTGTTCCAAAGCATAAGTGATGTAAGAGAAAGTTTCCACTTTTCAGAAATAAATTCTCTCACCATTAAAGTTCTTGGCAAATATGGAAAAATTGGGAACCTCTTTCCAGGTTGGTAGAGAACCCGTAAATTGTACTCAAGTAAGAGAAGCACTCCTTCAACATGTTTTGCTCAAGGAAAAGTAAAAATTTAATTTAAAGTGTTTCGTGTAAAAATACTTAAGCACTGAGTAACTGATCAAAACATCAATCATTTAATATTTCAAAATTACATCATCAGTTGGAGCAACATTTAAAGTTATGTGAAAATGTGGGTGTTTAAAAAAAAATAAAAAAAATCATAAAAATAATTACAAAATATTTTTTCCAACTCAATTTCTTTCAATATAAAATATATTAAACTACAGATGTGTGTCTCTGTCTGGTGAATCTTTGGTTACAACAAGCTTGTTCTCCATCCAGTGAAGTGGGTCACAGTGGGTAAACTAACCAGATATTTAAAAGGTACAGCATAGTAAAAATACTCCTTTTTTTACCCCAAAAAGTTACTCAAGTAAAATGTCCGACAGTCAGAGAGAAATTTATATTTCTCTTTTTATATAACAAATGTATTTAATGGTTTCAGCTGTTGGGTCCTCCATTTAAATCCGGTAGGTTTTGCTAGCATACACGGATAAACTTTCTGTTTGTCGCACACAACCCACGTTTGCTGAACGTCATTGTTTAGAAGCACTTCAGCAGGAGAGAGGAGGATAAGAGGAAACGGATTCTGTTGACTGCATGTCAACAAACTCCACAAACCCTGTCGTCGCTTCTGATGGGCTGTAGCCAACAGTTGCTCGTTGCAAATGCTTAATCTTACAACGTAAAGGCAGAAATCTCACGCGCATGTTAAGTGTTTGGCCAGAACCAATGAGTTAAATATTCAGCATTGTGTACCCTTCTTCGATCCGCAGAGAAACATGGGCGACTGCTGCAGCGCTTCAACTAATGTATGGTGATGGCTCCTGCACTGTGAACAGAAAGCCATGAATATAAAGTGTTGGTCTGGGCTCTCTGTTGTGCTGAGCCGACAGCTGCTGAGATGAGAGATTGTTACACAGCTGGACCGGACGGAGCCGTCACACCGTCCCGCTTCCCCTCGGCTGAAATATCTCCCAGCTATTTCTGATGGCCATCACCCTTCTCTGAATCTCACTCTCCACACCGCCATTGTGCTGATAGCTTCCAGCTATCCACTTAATATGCAGATACGAAACGCTGGTTAATTTACAAGTCAGCTAACAGGACTCACAGATATATGGCTCCAATGTAGCTGTGAAATCCTTTCCAATGTATTATACTTATCGCACTTTTGCACATCTTCCCTGTGCAAAAATGTTAACTTGTTAAAATCTCAGTCTCCAATGAGTTTTATTAGGATTATGTAGCATTATGAAATGTATGTAAAGCGCTATGTCTGGTTAAGAACTGACACTGACTCAGTGACAGGGAGGTTTGATTAGTTGATGTGAAGATGGACAGAGGCTGAAAGGTGTCACAGATTTGACATTTGAGGGATTTTTCACGTGTTAAAATGGCCCAGTCAAAATCCAGCACTGCAAAAACACAGTGCTGGATTTTGGCCCAGTATCTAGTACTACTTGAAATAAGGTCAGTAATTACTTAATCTTGATGAAAATGTGTTAGGTAAGCTTGGAGATTATTTCATTTGTAACATTGGAAAAATGTCATGTTATAAGTAAAATAATCTGCCAGCAGAACTAGTACGTTTTAAAATCAAAAATAAGGAATTATTTTCTTAAAACAAACTCCTATAATTGTTGAAAGGTTTCTTGTAAGTTAGTAAGTTTAATAGACCACAAATACTCAGTAGGATTTTGTTTTTGCAGTGAGATGTAAACCATTTACAATCTGTGGCAAGACTTGAAAATTGAGCCATTAAGAAAAGGGAATGTTAAAGAGATAAGAGTTCAGTGTCTTGATGTGCAAAGCCAGTGGAGGCGTGCTCCAAAACCTTGTGGGTGTAAGTACAACAAAAGTAAAAATTCAAGGATGGAGGTGAACTGAATAAAAAAGATGAAAAGAATCTATCCATTTCCTTCTACTTCTCAATCAAATGCTACATTATTTTGGTCTATTTCCAAAATTGAAGTTACAAGCGAGTTGTTGAGTGACACGATATAAAGAAGTCCTGGGGGTATGAATGCTTTTGACATTTATATCTGGACATCATGCAGATTATCTTTAAAATTTTAAATTGGGTGGGGATAAAAACGGTTTCCTTGGATCTCTGCTCGACGGCAGCGGCGTGTTGGACTGTTCAGAGGCGAACTGCCGTCTAACGCAACAGGCATCTAAAGGAACCAGAATCAGGAGGGCTTCCTGTCTGCTTCAACCAGAGAACAGGACAAACACAAATCCAATACCTGCGAAAGGCAATGATGTGCAACTCTTTCAGGACGACTTCAAAGTTCGGCTCACACAGCTTCCACCTGAATTATTCATGAGCCTACTTCAAACTTCACAGCTCCCAGGATGACCGAGTTGATTTATACTTTTCCCATTACATAAACCCCTAAAAAGAAGAACTTCAGTGTGTAACCTTGGTGCACAATATCATGTGTACTTAAGACATAGGATTAATGTGCTTCGTTCAAGCTTTTCTAAAAACAAAGAGTCTGTTCTCAGTGATTGTACATGGCTACTGAAAATTTTAGAAATGTCAATAGCCATATTGAAATTGGCTAATGATATGCTTACCGATAGCCAATTTTATCTTATATGCCCAAAATAAACTTTCATTTGCCCAAAGGTTTGAGTGTACTTTTGGGCAAATAAGTGTTTAACACACACTGATGCCTGGTTATATAGAAATCTTTAGGGAGAAGAACAATGAAATGTCTAAAATGTCCAAATTTTTCGCCTTAGATTTTTGAGGCAACAGATAGAAATCTTCTTGTGTACGTCTGCGGTGGTTTTCATTACTCTGTGTGGATTGTGGAGAATCGCTCTCAGAATAAAACATGACCCGCTGTGCAGGCCAGGGACAGAAGGGGACAGCAGCGACTCATCGACATTATTTACCAGAACTCAGTGTTTGGTCGATCAAAACAGAAATTTTTGACATTTTTTGCGGCTCAGAGCGGAAGCAGGAGATGTGACGACATCTGGCAAATGTCGTCACATCGGACGCATCTGGCAAATACTTTGGACAATATATTTCCAGATGCTTGAGCTGCTGTCGTTACTTTTAGTAAAAGTAGTTGCTTATGAGCTCATCATTAAAAACTGTAAATAATAGATAAATATGTTTTTGTTCTTTTTTTACTTCTGTGTTTCATACCTTTAGGTACACTGAGGAGGAGATCCGACAGAAAGTGAGCACATTCAGACAAATGCTGATGGACAAAGAGGGTGTTATCACCAGAGAGGGCTCTCACACACAACCCATGTAAGTTACATTACATCTGGCTCATTCTTTTTGTTTTTTTTCTTTATTCGTTGCACATTTTCATTGTGAAAACGTAGGAAAATGTTTGACATTACAAAAGAATAACCGCAGAAATTGTAAAAAAAAAAAAAAGTCAAATTAAATCAGCAAATTTCGACGTGTTATTTAATCAGATTTTGATGTCAGCACATCAAAACCTTTGTTCAGTATTCTTTTACCCATCTTTATAGTTAGACACAGACGTTTTTTATGCTGATTGTGGATATGATTGTCATATTTGGCCTTTTAATGATACATTTGAGTCATTTTGATTCCGTTTGGAAGAATTGTATGTCATGAATCTTTATTTAAACTGAACTGATTATTTTATTCTAGTAGAAAATGTCAGTTGAATAATTTCACTGAACTCCAATCCAGAGCCCCACAGCATTCTGGGGGATGTAGGCAGAGGAAAGGCTTCTCATGATGAGCTAAACACGGTCGGGGGCATCAACTCACTCGCTCGCTCTTTGGTTAAATTGCGCAGCAGCAGTTTCAGGTTTCTCCACCGTGCCTCATAACTGCTTAAAAAGAAAAAAAAAAACACAATGCTGTGGAGTGAATACCCTTGATAAAACAGGAAAGATCCCACCACCAGTTTCGCCATACTTCAGATAATCCAAACAATTAACCTGTCTAATAATCAATATCAACTGATTTAAACCTCTTGTAAGTTAATGAGCCACCAAGCACTTTTTATTTCGATTAGCAAACTTCTGGTATAAGTATCTGATTGGATATTTGAACACGTCTTATTAAAAATGGTAAAGCTAATTTAATTTTCATGTTTTTGAACTCAAGCTTTGCGCAGAAGGCTGAGAGGGAGCTGGTCTCATCTAAAGCAAAGGATTTTAGACGAAGACAGTCATAGCGTGTGCGTTCTCTGAACATACCGTAGGAAAAGGCATGTCTGAATCACGAGCAATGGGAACAGCAGGGGCGTAGGCACGGTGACCTTCTGAGCCAGACCATTCAGAGGCGGTGGAGTGGAGTCGACCTGACCTACTGTTTGTGACCTTATGACTGCTAATGAAGTTCATGCATCCTGTCTCTCAGACACGGCTAATGATTCTTCCCTCCTTTGCACCTCATCTGGCGTCTGACATTTACCTAGAAGATGTTGAGATGTGGAGCATTGCCGATGGAGCGGCTTATGCTGCATGCAAAGTTACACGACGGTGAATATATTGACATTTATGGCCCAGTCAAAGCAAAAGTCAAAGCCTGACAAAGGTGTGTGACATTCTGCCAATTAGACTTGAGATGAGTTGAGGTTGTAGGTGGCCACATCCAGAAATGGCTCATCTGCAAACAAGCTCAAAACCCATGATAAGAAAATTTTCTTAAGAAAATGCATGGCTCACTGTCTCGCTCTCATGAGATGAGCCAATACAAAATCAGCTTGCGGACTTTGCAAATCGCTAACAGGGTTCCGAAGAATTTATCAGCACAGAATATTTAAGCCCAGGAGTGTTCATATAATTTTATGCTGATCTCTAAGATAACCCTAAAGCCAAAGAGGAATTTTTATGTTTCCCTAAAGAAAATAAATGTTTTATAAATCTCAGAACTGTTTTTTAAAGAGTTTGTTCGCTGTCAAACGAATTTAAGTTTAAACTTTAAAAAGCAGATCTTGAAGTAGAGAAAATAATCATTTTTAAAAAATCTGCTTTTTGTCAGTCAATCTAATCTTATTAGTTGAGAACCACTTCATTTTTTGCTTCAAAATAAATGCATCAAAAGTCAGATGTAGCATCTCGCCGTCATCGTTTAGACCGAGCTCACCAGAGGAAGCAACATGCGACAGATTTCACTTAAACAAAAGACATTGCAGCGTTTTACTGTTCCAAGATCTCGTGCCACAAGGTTTCTTTGCACAGCCAACACCTGCTTGTTTCGCCACGACCCTTAAAGAGATTCCCAGATGGCAGATAATTCAGTTCTTACCGAGTAGAAAGAAATAACGCTCTACATTAAAATATTTGTATGCAAACTTCCAAAATAACAAATCCTGACAACATCACCACTGAATATGCTCTTGCTTTGAGTGTATTTCTGCTCAGTAGTAGCAGTTATGTTGAGCCCATAACTTTTATCAGTGACTTATGCAACTGGGAGGAGGCAGGGGCCCTGCAGAGTAGTTTACTACTGTTACACAGCGGCTCATAAAAAACCCTGCAGTAGGGATAGATGTGCAGCCTCCTTCTTCATACTTACTACTGTCTGCATTGATTTTTCTGAAGACTGGATGGGAAGCGAAAGAATGAATGCCGTTGAGTAACGCATGAAATCTATGCAGGATTAAAGTAGAAGCTGACCCAGCACTGGCTTCACTGAATGCCCAACTGTCGGATGAAATACTAGAGAGAAACAGGATTTATTAGAGAACAGAAACACGGCGTAATTAATGTGACTTTACAGTTTACAGCTGTTTTGCATGGTCCCTGCTAGCTAACCTAGCGCAGTGCTTCAGATGTAGTGAAACACATGAGCTTCAAACCACGGCTCTCTAAGCAGGAACAAGATGTAGCGCCGCTCAAACGTTGAGGAATAATGAGTCCAGCTTCCACCGCAGAATAACACTCTATAACTCTGGGCAGCAACGAGAACAGGACTGATCCTTCAGTGGCCCAGCGGCTGTCTGAGCGCGGATATGAATGAGCTGCGCCGCTTTGTGCTGCAGCCCTGAGGAGGGCCTCGGTCACAGTCCATCACTGCCAGGTCCCAGGGACAAAGGCTGAACTGGGAAACCTCTTGCCTCCCCACTGCAGCACTGAGCGTGGAAGACACTCGTTCATCTGCCTAACAGGGCGGCTGTCTGGCGAGACAGATGTCTCTCGCATATTGGAGCCTGGCACCAATTAGGAGATTAAGAACAGGGTGGGGAATTAGTTGAGTCATCACTAATGACTGAACACAGGGGGCACTAGATAGTTTAAAATGTTGTTAATTGCTTTTTTTGGCAGTGTGTTTCAGTGCTGCCTCCCTGGCCTAAAGCGGGAAGCCACACAGACGGCTTATTTCAGTTTGGAAAAGGACACAATGACATATTGTGGACGTTAATCCATCTTGCTGCAAATAGTGCCTTTTAGAGCTCATTCTTGACTGGACAGAGAGACAGACCATATATAGTCCATACTTTATCTGACATGTCCTTGAACAGGTACTTTAAGCTTTTTAAAATAGGTTCTGTTAAAAGATTTGGTAACACTTTATTTGACACGGTGTGCATAAGACTGACATGACACTGTCATAAACGTGACGGTAAATAATGACACTTTTCATATAGAGCTGCTTTAAAAGTTGCATTGAAAGTCCATTAAAAGTGACAACTTTGCATTTTAAGTGTCATTATTTACAAAATCATGCAAGTTGGGACTTTTGATGCAACTTTTAAAACAACTTTACATTAAAAGTGTCAATATTTACCAAATGACACTTCATGACAACAGTCATAAACATTGATAAAGACTCCTTCACGCTCATGTCGTGTTTATGACAGCGTCATGTCAGTCTTACGCACACTCCGTCAAATAAAGTGTTACCAAAGATTTTAAAAACTTAACATCCTACATGCAGTAAAAAGCATCCTAATTTACAGGATCCATACAGGTGCTTGAAATCCTTGAAAATGCTTTCATTTCATTTTCCAAGGTTTGGAAACTGCTTGATTTCTGCCAGGTGCTTGATATTTTGTGGTAAAGTGCAGTCTAATGTTTCGTTAAAGCCTAAGTTTGGAGAACATTATTTACAGTTGAAACCAGATATTTTCATTTTCTTGTGATTTTATTTAAATTTTATAACATATAGCAGTAAATTGAGTTTGTCTTTCTTAACTGATTTGTATTGTTTTTATCTCAAAAGCATTTCTTGGAAAGTGCTTGGATTTTACCGTGGGAAAAGTGTACGAATCCTGAATTTAGCATAAATCCAGATTAGCTGGTCATGGAGGATGATGTTGAGGACCGGTCCAATAGAGTGAAGCCCAAAGTCGATTACTGCTTTAAAAAAAAACAAAAAAAAACAACTCTAGGGCAAAGGAGAGCTGCTCCATTAACAAATCTCTTGTGTAAAATCTTTTCTTTAAACAAACCATGTAAAGCATTTCTAATCAGAGTAATGATCTGGTAAAGAAAAAAAAAAATTAAAGAGATGTGCAACTCAAAAACATTATGGTGGTTTGAATGAACATTGTTTTATTGATTGATACTGTTCCTTTACTCTGTAGTTAATGAAAGGATGAACTCGACACGCTCTGGTCTAAGGCGTCCACACTGGGTGGAGTTCAAATCGAGCATCAGAATGGGGAAAAAAACCAACCGACTGTGAACGTGTCCTGGTTGAAGGTGCCAGACAGGCTGATCTGAGTGTTTCAGGAACTGCTGATCTGCTGGGAGTTTCACCTATAGCCTGCTTTCAAGATGGCAGAGGATGCTTGGAAAAGAGGAAAATATCCAGTGGGAAGCAGTTCTGTGAATAAAAATGTCTCGCGGCTGTCAGAGGTCAGAGGAGAATTGGCAGACTTGTTTGAGATGATCGAATGGGAAAAGTAGCTCAAATGCCCACGGTGGGAAACATTGAGTCTATTTCTGCTCTGATATTCAGATGGTGAGGTCAAAATTTAGAAATATGGAGTCATTGACTCTTCCTGCCTTGTATTGATGACTCAGATGGAGGATTGGTGATATTTCTTTGAACACTTTGGACCCCTTAGTGCCAGCTGAGGATCGTTTAAACTCCAAATCTTACCTGATTATTGTTGTTGTCCATGTCCATCCTTTTACGACCTTCTCCTCATGGTTATGTCTCAGTGTGGTGCTCCATGCTGTAAACCTCAGTTCATCTCAAATGGCTTTTTTTCTAACATGACAGTAAATTCTCTATGCTATAATTTTTGTGAAAAAAATCAACTTTGTCTGCGTTCTCCCAGTTCTCCCACTGCTAACTAATCACTCGATCAGAAACAGCCAATCAGAGCCTGGAGGAGCTCAATCAAGCTTGTGTACACACTGCTCAGACCGCCCCTTTTCTTTTTGCCATGCTACAGCTTGTTCACCCCAACAGAGATTGTCATGAGTATTCTCGCTTGCTAGCATGTGATGAACAGTTTTCCCGAAATGGAAAGTCATTTCTCCACCATTAGTGTTTTTTTACCAGCGCATACACGAGCTTGATTGACTGCCCGGAGACCTGTCCTCTGGCTCTGATTGGTTGTTTCGGGCTGGGAGTGGGGCATTTCTGCAGATGACAATAATAGCTCAGGGAGGACGTAGAGAAGATTTTTTTTTTTTCACAGAATCTCGTATTAAACTGTCACAACATAGTGACAGTTTTAACAAGTATGTCGAAACATGTTTGGTTTTTTTTCATAAAACTTACATACCCCAGCTTTAAATCTACTTTCATTTAAACTCAATCATATAAATTGTGAAACATCCATATTTCCTACAGCTGGTTGCGTCTCTCGGCCGTCTGTCTCACTCTGCAATTTCGTTCTCATTTCCTATTAGTGAGATTTGAGCCGGACTGTCGTGGTAAAATAAGTAGTTTTTTTAGCTGATTCACAGCATCCCTGCTGGGCCCATCCGCGCTCAGCCAATTAGGGGCTCTGCTGCCTCGTGTCTTCCTAACAAACCGCTCTGCTTTCCCCCCTCTAGATATCCAGTATCACATATTATCTGGATTTCTTTGCTTCCATTCAGATCTGATATAGAGGTTTGTCTTACAGAGCTCACATGTGCATTTGAGGTTGTCACTTAGGAATTGCTATTCTTTGCTTTATTAAATTGTTTCACTGTGTCGCTTCAGCTTCTTCTCTTCATTACTCCACTCTTGTTTTATTCTCTGCCCCGCTGGTTGGGGCGGCACGGCAATTCATCAAGGTGATGTTCGTGTCCTCGTCCCTCTGATCTAGATAACCTGCCACTGAACACATATCCATATTAAAAAAAGTCAATTATGGTTTTTTAATTACAATGGAACAAGACAGTGTCAGGTAGATGGGTGAGTGTTTTTTCCTTCTCTTTTTTTTTTTTTTTTTTATAACTGCATTGACACGGTGAGGTCAGGTTGGGTCAATTACACCAGGGCACTAAAGGGAAAACGGGGCTATTGAGGCAGCAAGGATTAGGAAGGAGTTTGCAGCCATCTGTCAGAAAATACAATACAGTGTGTCAGAAGAGTTGGAACATATTAATTCCACAAGGTGAGCCATAAATTGGAAAGCAGTGCTCTCAGACGTGGGGTCAGGGGAAATTAGAAACGTCCTAACAAAACTTCATCCACAGCGAAAGAAATAAAATTTAAATGAATGCATTAGGTAACACTTTATTTGACGGGTTGTGAATAAGGCTCTCATGACACCGTCGTAAACATGACATAACACCTGCATGAACATGTGTAAGTCTTCATGAATATTTATGACTGTTGTCATAAAGTGTCATTCGGTAAATTACAACACTTTTAATACAAAGTTGACATTATTCAAAATGTCTTTGTTATGAACCAAGAATTCATGATCTGACATAAAGTTGTTATAAAAGTATTACTGATTAAACTTTAGCTTTAATAACAAAAAGCTACATAATTTTCAAAGCTTAATCAGCAGTACTTTTATTGGTATTGGTAAGTAGCTGGAGCTTTAACATAATTTTATTACCCATAATTCCATGTGACTCCATTGAAATGCTCATATTATGAGTAAATAATTGTTGCACACATTTGGTCTTGTAGTGTTCGAAACATGAAAATGTCGGTCTTTTGATGTGTTTTTATCCTAAGTGTTAAAAGTCTGAGCAACCATACACACCATGAGGTATTATCTAACCCCTTCTTAACTTCTCTAGACTTTAAATAGCATAAGCAACGAGCAATATGTTACAATAAATATAGTGTACTCCGCCTGTTAATGTTGCGTTGGGTTCAGGGAGGATTATCACAGTTTGCATGTTGCTGCACTTTCCTTTATCATTCATTCTGCTCTATCCGCTGACAAACATGAGTCATAAGTAAAATTAGCTTTTCTATTGTTTCCCCTTCTGCGGCGTCCACAGTTGCCGTGAATACACAGCAAACGTCAGCATCAATTTGAAGGAGTGAGACGATTTTTGGAAAACTCGCTTTGTGTCGTGATCCTTGACTGCTGTCCTTCCAGGGTGAACCACTTCCATTATCAGCCCGACGAGTACGAAGACGACCCAGACGCAGTCGGCTACGAAGACGGAGACTATGAACAGGCCTACCACAGTGACGACAGGTGGGCTCCCGAGGGAATAGGAAGTAAATCGCTCCCACGACAGATTTCTGAGAATTTCTTTGGAGAAAATAAAATGGAAAACCCAGCAGAAACATCCACTCAGAGTAACCCTGCAAATGTTGCTGCTATCAGCCTGCACACAGAAAAATAACAAGTTCATTTTCTCATAAGCAATTTGCTTTCATTGCAGAGACGTAATGCATTGTTATTGCAATTTGGCTGAATGGACTGAGGAAATGGGAAAAATTTACATTCGTTATGTCATTGCCCGGGCGCCAAAACAACACCAAATAACTATAATCTAATACTGAAAACTGAAAACGGTTATAATAACAATCACTAGTAAATGCTTTTGCACCGCCTGACTCTGCCTCCATTTTTTTTTTCTCCCGTTCTCCGGCCAATTCAGAATGAAAAGGAAATCAACCAGCTCTCCATCCCCCCGTCCAAAGAAAAGGAAGAAGAAGAAGTCTGGCCGTCGAAGGAGTCGGTGAGCGGAAACAGCCCCTCCTAAAGACGCTTCCTCTTCCATTTTCTTCTCCAGGCTTGCTGATAGGATAATTACTCATGGTGCAATTACTCTCTATGGTTTTGTGGAATGAAATCCTAATCGTTTCTCTGTGAATATTGCAAATGAGTCATCAGATACCATAACTGTGGAGGTGGAGGTGGGGAGTGATGGGACAAGTATGCACATATTTCCCTTTTTTTATTTTATTATTTTTTTGACAATGTCAGCCAAAAAGAAAGGGAGGAAAGAAGAATTTATCAGCAGCCTGAGACTCCGGTGTGATGCCTGCCTCCCTCACCTTCTCTTCATCAACAGGTTTGGCAGCTCCTCGCCCACTCGCAGAGAGAAGAAGAAGAAGAGTGGGAAGAAGCACAAGCGAGACAGGTGAGTGTGTACAAGGCGTCATCAGTCATATCTCAAACAAACAAGAAAGCCTGGATTCAGAAGGTGGCACGGCTGCATGTCTTTTTTCCCCTGAAGCTTGTGTTTGAGTTGCTGGTGTTGGTCGGAACCGGATCCGACTGGACAGATACTTCAGGGACTTCAGGTTATGCCTCTTCTCCCGACTTGGGAAGAATAAGTGTTTTCTTTTTTTGGTTTCTAATGGCTTCTGACAAATGAATGTCAGTTTGAAAAACAATTTTTCATTTGTTATGATTGTCGGAGCCAAGTTCTGACAAATTAGAGACTCATCCGGGATACAAACCGAGGCGCCGCACATTCAAAGTTAGGACCGTCTCTGACAACAAATTTGTTACGGTTTGGCTCACGGAACATGACGCATGAAAGGAAACCGTCATCGAAAGTATTTAGAAATTAAATTTATTCGACAGAAAACAACAGATGCTTAGGCAGAAGAAGAGGAAGGAAAATGTTGCCTGAAGACGACGAGCAGTCACTGCATGTACAATCGACACCAATTACATTCAGAAAAACAGGAACACACAAAAAGGGATTTCAGAGAGAAGACTCGAGGCTGCACCACATTTTTACCCCTACAACGATGTGAGCTGCAGAAATGTGGCTTCAGAAACCTAAATTATTCTCACAGAGACACATCTAAATAATTCTCTTTTGTTTTTACTTTATTCTCCCATCTTTTATGTATCTTGGATCAGTGTGCAACTTGTCGCAGTATCAATTATTACTGAGGAAGGCGAGAGAGAGGGAGGGAGTAAGACAGAGAAATTACCTGGAAAAAATAATAAAACAACAGAGAGGGGGGAAAAAAGGTTTGGGTTAAAAGACAGGCAGCTATTTCCATGTTAGAATAATCAGTAATACAAAAAAGAGGAGAGAGGGAACATAAAAGAGATGGAAAAGATAAAATGAAATATTAAAACCACAATGATTTCTGATCTACATTTTAGTAATACTTTCATCACCCAATGCTGATTTTGGCTCATTCTTATATATGAGATGGATGTAAAATTACCGAATGTGCATTTTCACCTTGACTCCCAAAATGTCCCTTACTTCCCAAAATTTTGGAAATATTTCCAAATCCAACATGTTCCATAACAGGCAATGGTTGAAACCTTTGCTGTAGTATATACAGCCTTCCTGTTACCTGCTGGAAGTGCTGCTCTCTCACAGAGTGAACTGCAGATAGCTTGTAAAACAGAGTCTCCACTCATCCTTAAAGTCTTCAATAGTCTTGAATTCATGGTTTTAAAAACTGTTCAATTCATTACAAAATGCAAGTTAGCCTTAAATATATTAATGTCTTGAATTTTTCCCTGACGAAACTATTTAATTCTGTTTATGTTGTTTTTTTGTTGGCAGATATTTGAGCTGCGCCCAGACGTGCGCTAGCTGCTAATAAACCCTAGCTACATAGCTAGTTAGCTCTTTTGTTTCCATCATGGGTGATAAACTCTACGAGTGACCATGAGAGACGAAAGTCACTGCAACTCAGACTGAAACCAAACACAAGGGAATAACAACAACAGCGACTCAAGTGGACGACACAGACAGACCCCAGAAATTTCACATTTTTGCTTGGCTAAATAGTAATAAAGCAAGATCCCCTAACCGTGGCGTTAAAAAGCTCTTGAAGAGTCTTGAATTTGACTTCCTGAAAGCTGCAGATACCCTTAAAAGGGAAAGACGGTAACTTGAAGTCGGGAGACAAATGTGGAAAAACGGGATGAAAGGTAGGAGGCTGGGAGGAAGAAGAATAGGGGAGGCGTTTGTAAAGACATTAAGAGACGGAGACCGAGGGAAAGAAGGAACTGAAGAAGAGCAAGAGCTCATCAAGAGCAACTTGTGCAATGCCTGGGGACATGGTAACAGCAATAAGCAATTGTAGCGAGGCCTCCTCCACCCGGCTTCATTCCCCGCCTGACTCAGGGGGGGCAGTGGGGCTAAATGTGTTGCTCTAATAACCCAGTCTGTACGGGGGTGTGCGCAACACAAGAAAAATGAGCCTTTCTATAAATTGCTGAGCTGCTCCGCTGCGCTTTCCCACCTCTCATCCGTCCATACACCCCTTCCCCCCAAAACCCCCCGTCCCCACCATTGTCCTCATTCTCTCTCCTCTCTTTCGTCCTCGCTCCAAGGATGCTCTGCATTGCAGGTGATGTTGATGTATGAATAATGTATCGAACAAACGGAGCCAGAGCAACATGCCTTATGTCCCCCCCAAAATCAGGCTTCATATTTTGAGGCTATCAGATATACATGAGGAGAGGACCTCAGAGTCCTGACCTGCTGCTTTCCTACCTTTTTCTTCTTCTTCTTTTCATGAGCAACAGCTTCACTCTCACACTGTTCAGTGTTTGAGGAAGAAACCAACCCGAGCTGATTTCTTCCAACGAGGAAACCGGCCTGGTCCTCAGAGTTTCATATCAGCCACATATGTTACTGTGACAGCTTTATTACTGCCCTTTCAGCAAGTCAACACTCTTTATGCTGCATGCTGGAGGTGAGCCGGACGACAGCAAGGAGGGGGATAGAAAATCAGACCTGCCCGACTAATCACCATGGTAACTGCAATGAAGGTGATACTGATGTAAGGGTGGCGTGTCAGTCTTAATGCTGAGGACAGAAGAACGGTCAGCCTCTTTGGTCCGGCTGGGCGGTTGCCCCGGTGACCCGGTGAACTGACAGTCTGGTCAGTTCACACCAGACTGTGACTAAAATGTGAAGAAATGAACTGCAGCAGCTGTGGTGTTAAAAGAACATCTGAGGTACTAAACACACCTGGATGGGTTTCCGGCCCAGTTTGCAAGGAAAGTACTCTCTGTAGCAAAAGAATTTCCTTCCTAAATAAACATCTGCATTTACATTCAGACGTCCAAGTGGATATATATTTGCTTTCATATGTGTTAAGCTTTTCAGTGTTTGTTCAAATTAAAATCTTTTTCTCACTGTCTATAATTAGTCTAACAGCTAAGCACGTTAGACAGTTTGTCTCTCTCCTTCCTTGCAAAATATCTCATTGGCAAGCACTGTCGCCACGGCGATAGTGTGGTCAGAGTGATGTGAAGTGCAAGCATTTTGCATATAACCCAAAAAGTTCAGTCCTGACTTTTCATAAAATCAAGAAAACGATGGACAACCTTGACCATCATGAGTCTGTCTTAGAAAAACTGAGTGTCTCCAGTCAGAGGCTTCTTGAAAGCCGCTGTTTTACAGACTGCTGCAAAAGATCGTAGATAATAGGAATTGGAAATGTATTACGTTAGAAATATAAATGCACACCAAACTTTGCAGATTTTTTTGTTTTGTTTGTAAAACATTTAGAAATTAAAAATGCTATTTCGAGTCACTAAAGTTTGATAACCGTCTTTCAACGTCTAACTTTAATCTTTATCCTGGAACCGATTCCAAAAGACGGGTCAGGAATCCCCTGAACCACCTGGAATCTGTGTCACATTTAGCCGTTATTGGAATCTTAACATAATAATTTTGTTTTCACAGGTCAGCATCTGACTCCAGGAAAAAGAGACGATACAGGTACAGTAAAAACCACCTGGCCAACTCATCAATCTGCTGCATTAGCATTCATCAGTACAGTCTTCTTCACACGACATTGCTCTCGTTAATCACCGTTTGTTTACATGGTAATGAAAGGGAAGCGATATATTGTTTTTAATCTACATGGCATCCTTCTGTCTGACTTTTGTTTCAGATCAGGCAGCCAGAAGAACAAGCACAAAGATAAGAACAAACAGAAAAAGAGGTGAGCCACACAGGGAATTTACTCACTGAACACTTTGGTTTCTTCTTCTTCTTTTCATAATTTTGCACACAAATGAACACTGAAGTAGAATGAGTGATTACTAATTTAGATATCTATGAATCGTCAACTGGAGAATTCAGTCTCAAAAAAAGACCATTTTCTGAAAAAAAACCCAACATTTTTAGCAGCAATTAAGCCAAACGTGTTCAACATATATTTACACATTTTGTATTTAAGATGAAAACACTTTTGTCTGTAAATGTGTTCTACCCAGAACTCCTTTACTGGCATCGTTTTACCTTTACCTGATTCAGAGTCACATGAATCAGGTACAGTATTGCATTGCAGGAAGTACTTTACTTATTTAAAAAGGAATTTAATTGTTTATTTGCATTGTTCTATGTATTTCTAATATTGTTTTAAAAGTGGCTAAATAACAAATCTGCAGAATGTTCCAATTTTTTTTATCTTATTAATAATAACAATCGATTACTAAAATAACTGTTTTGCAGAGAGCATGCGCATAGATTTCATGTGTAGAGATGTAAACAGCTGTAGTTGCAGGGACAGGCCTCATAAATTTACAGTGGTACTTTTTACTCACAATTAAAGACTCAAATTCAAATATAAAGTATATATTCATATCTTTTCATTCCGTCCTCTGAGTAAAACATTGGACATGTTTAGCTCTGCGTGAAGCATTTCGGAAACTGAGTTTGATGACTGCGTGTGCGTTGTTGTGTGTGTCTCCATGATGTATGCATGCATACATGTTCCGTTGCATGTGTGCGTGTGTGTGGTGCGTTTGTCCATCTGCTGTCGTCCATCAGGTCCCCAGGTGAGACCCCCAGCAGGGGCTCGCAGCGGCAGGGCAGCTGCTGCAGCTCTCGAAGCGTCTCCCTGTCCTCCACCCGGAGCACCTCCAAATCCCCCTCCAGGTAGACGACTCTTTGACACACAAGCGCACGCTCCGCTCGCTCGCACTCCGAAATTGGTCCGGCTGGGCGGTTGCCCCGGTGACCGACGGTGTCGCTCTCTTTCTCATTTACTCTTAGCCCTCGGGGGAAAGATTAGGAGGCAAATTGGGCTCCTCAACGTGCCTTTTAATAATGCGCTATGAATGGTTGCAATATCTGGCTCCGCATTCCTGCTTGATGAAAAACCATTCATTGTCAGTCACATTGTTGCTCAGCCCATGTCGGACTGAGTAGTTCACTCTCTTCTTTGACCATATTCCAATTAAAAGTGTCTTCATCTAAATTTTTCCCCCTTTTTTCAGGTTCTGACAGTTACTTACTTTAATTTCCTTCACAAAAGTTCATTCAAATATGTTCTGCTCTTAGAGACAAAGCAGGTTTTTTTCTGTTTATGCTGACTCTCTTAGCGTGTCCTAAAGTTTGTTGGAGTGTTCCTTTATCTGACAAAAAAAAGAGTCCGGTTTAAGCTTTGGGATTTTTTAGCTTTACCGCTTGACGATCTGTGGATTTTCTCCATCTATCGTTTGTTTTCGTTGTTTTCAGAGCTCCTTGTTCTCTGGTTTTAAAATGTGAGCTCTAAAGCTCCAGCCTTTTAAATGTGCAGCACAATGAGTACATTAAGAGCTTGCGGAGCGGCTCATGTCTGCCAGCAGGCTTTTATAGTTAAGATCTTTATAGTGTCTGTGTGCGGACAATAGTTATGCCCGTTTCTTTATAAATACTGCTATAATTTAACACTGATAAGCTGCATAATTATGATTACAAGAGATTCTGGAGCAGAACGCCACATAAATATGATTCAGGTAAAATAATTCCACTGTGATGTTCCAGAAACATTAGCAAAATTGTTCAAACTGTCCTTTCTGGTCTCTTAAGGGCATTTTCACCATCCTTCATTTCCAGTAACAACCTGTCTCATTGCCTCCAAGTCCAGCTTTAAGCTGACATAGATCACTTCTTTGATTTCGACAAAAAGCCTTTTAAAATCCGCTCGATAATTGATCTTACACTGTGGCAAAATCCGTACACCTCTGGCAAGAACACTTCAAACTCTGGATACTTGTTTGAAACACGGGCCGTCATTAAATCCTGTCATTTTCACGTGAATTGATGCAAACTGGGCCCTCGGTTTGTCTGGGGCCGCATCCCACTCTGTCGTAACTCGCCGCATTTACTCAGTTACATTTACTTGAGCAACGTTTTGGAAAATGTACAGAGTTAATTAATTAGAGTTCTGTTAAATACACTGCTGGGATTAGCGCGTGTTAAATCTTTGTGCCTCTCTTGGACATGCATCCCTTCTGCATGTTCTGTTTCAGAAAGTGTGTATTTTTGCACCACCCATTCACAGTGTTTTTATTAATGCTTCCGAAAAAATTCAAATGCCTTCTACAACTTTCACTAGGAAACTCTGTGCTTCACTATGCAGCCTTGTGAAATAAGTATTTTTTTAAATTCAGCTCTCAGGGCGCGTTCACACCATCCCTGTTTGGTTCGCTTTAATCAAACTCTAGTTTGTTTGTCTGGAGTCCGGTTTGTTTGGGAGGTGTGTGGATGCACAATTAAACTCTGATGTGGACCCAAAAAAGCAAATTCTGCTCTGCCTAAAAACGTAGGTCTCACTTCGGTTGAAGTGAACTCTGCTGCATATGTGAATGCCAAGTGGACCAGGAACTGCTCCAAAAGCAGGAAGCAAACTGTAGCACATGGCATTCTGGGTAAATGCAACCAAAATGACCACATATGTCTGGCACCGGTGAAGAAATGGCTCACGGTTTTTTTTACCAAAGACAAAAAAATAAATAAAATAAAACGGCTAGAATCTGACTCATGACATTTTGTGAAGAAGGAAGTTGTGATCGTCTCTTCTTCTGAAGTTTTTGTGTCTTTCCTTCCTCGGTTCTTGGTGCAGCACCGTCATAGGCCAGCAAGTACCTGGTTATTCAAGGAGTTCGGTTTATTTGACATAACGCAGTGAGAAAGTGAACTAAAAATGTAACAAATGTTGCAATTCTGGTCCCTAATCGAAATGAGTCTACTAGACTTACCCCATCCGAATATTTCGTATGCTTTAATTCATTTATATTTGTTTCCACAGTTTGTAAACCAGTCTGTATTTTGTGTCTCTTCCAGACTGAACTCCAAGCACAAGACGGACGGACAGAAGGCGTCGGCCACATCTCCGCCTCTGGCTCCGAACAATCCCGCCAAGTGGCACAACGGGGACCACACCCGACGGAGCCGCAACGGCAAGGCGGCCAGATTCACACACGCCGAGGGCGAGAAAGGGAATGATGTATGTACTCTCCTCTACTTTGACCCCACCCCACCCACACCCCACCCTCCACCCACCACACCTTCAGTGGTCTCTGCCACAGTCTCTGCGAAGCTCTTAACTTGCTCTCCCGTGTTGGTTTACATCAGCCCTCGTCAGCTAGACACAAGGATTAGGAAGATTTAGTTGTGAACTTTTCTCAGGTTTCTCTGGGATGTAAACAAGGTCTGAAGATTATTAACACAAATATTTCTGAAATATCGAAGGCCCTATGTGTGAAACTTGCTGCTCCTGCTGCTTTGTTTCTGGTTCTGTTTCTTTCACTCCTCTGCCATCATGTTGGGTTTTTTTTTTTTTTTTTTTTTTTTTGTCTCTTTGGTAGTTTTTGGGTTGTTATTTTTTGTATGTGTGTTTGTTTGTTTCTGTGTCGGTGTTCTGCCAGTGACACAGTAAGGGAGCTAAGAGATGAAAGAGTCCTGTGCTTTTCGTCAGTACACTAGCGTACGACACCCTGGATGGTAAATTTAAACACGCACAAATCGTACCAAATAAACAGGTGACTAATAATCTCTAAATTAAGCAGCTGCTGTCTGAAAAATATTGGAGGAAGATAAACAAGTCAAACATTTGCTGTGTCATATTTTAATGGCTAAAAATGCAACGCTGCTTCAAAAAACGACAGATAATGCAGATTGGGACAATTAATCATTTTTACAATTTATTATTTTATATGTTTTTATTAATAGACAGATATCTGTTTTTTCCTCTCATAAATGAATTGTTTCAGCTGTGGACTGGGGATAAAAGTGATTAATAAGCATTTAAAGTAAAACCATTAATTTTGGTCTTCCTTCTGTTTTCCAAAGATTTCAAGTTATTGGGTACAGAGAATGGTTCAGCTTTTAAAAAATACCATCTGACCTTGTAAAAATAATGATTCATTTTATTCTTTTTAGGTGTAGGAATTTGTATCTGGGAAAAAAACATCACAGCCAAAAACCCAGTAATCTGACTAACTACAATTAGCAAAGCAAACCGATCGCCTTTGTGTTTCCCATCATTTAGTAGATTTAATCACTTAAAGTTTAATATCAGAGGATGTTCAGCACTATGTGGAGCTGAGTTAATGAAAGGCAACCAGCAGCAGCTCCAGATATCACAACATTTTACATGCATAAGTAACGACCACGAGTGACTGTTTAATATCTGTTTTATCTTACATTGGTTGCCATGTCAATGCTGGCAAAGTTCACCGCTGTTTTTACTATAGGAAGTAGCGAACACATCCATGAGGAGTATCGCTTCTGCCCAGATAAAAACAAAATAAAACATGCAGATCTCAAAAAATAAGGAGAGTGGGCAAAAAAGTTGATGTGACAGAGACGGACAGGGAGGAAATTTAACTACAGATCAGCTGACGGAAACTCTCTCTTCGCAATGAGTCTTTAACTTCTCTACATGCAATGTAATAATGATAGTAATGATGCTAACTTTAGTTGGAATTTGCTTTCAAACACATTTCTGAACAATTACAAGGAGCTAATAAAACTTTTTCTGTTTAAAAACAAATAAATACCAAGAAAAGCAAAACAGTAAGTTTGAAATCAAGGCAAAGTGGACAAGCGGGTCTTTAAATGAATAATTAATAGAACAAAATATTTTTTAAACATTGCATTAGGCTCCATTGCACTTGAGAGCAGTCACAGCCCAATATCTCTCATTGGTTTTATGAGGCAGATAAGAGAATTTTGTTTAAAGATTGAGACAAGAGAAGCAGCCCAACATCCCGACTCTTTTAAAAACAGTGTCAAACCAACAGTAAAACATGGCGTGGGCGGTATGATGGTCTGGGACGCGTTACTGTTTCAGGATCTGGACGGTTTGCTGTCATTGATGGATTCGTGACATTCATTCCTGAAAACCTTACAACATGGCTGAAGTGAATCAGTCCACACAGAGGAGCGGGTTGAAGTCTCCTCAGATTGACGTAAAAAACTGCTTTTGCTGAAGCGTCATGGTGAATGTTTGCAATAGTTGCTCATCATTTATAATGTTAAGATGTGGTTACTTTGTAACTGAGCTTATCTTTGATTTTTGACATCAAACCTTGTCTGCAGAAATCTGCAGGTGGGAAAATACATTTTGTATCGCCGTTATTTCAAATATGACACAGTAAATGCAAAGCTTGTATGAGATGAACTTGTGTTTATGGGTCCTGTGTCCTATTTTTTTGTTCTTCATAATAACACAAATATGCTCCTAAAGCTTGAAGAGTCACGTATCAGACAGCCAACCCTTGTTTCCTCCGACGAGCTCTAAACTCCTGTGTTGTTTTCTGAAAACGACCTCCCTCCTATAAATGGATTATTAACACTGCAGCAGGCTCCCAGGAGACGGTGGAATGAATTTAAAAGGCCTCAGTCACAGGGGGATCTAACATCAGCTGATTGTGAAATACCATTTCTTTGATGAATATGTCTCTAAACTTGGCTGCACACACTGTAAACACTTCCTCCTGAGAACTGAAATTCCCGTTTTTCTACTCCAGCTTGCATGTGTCGAAAAGATCTCATCTGATCCCTGTTTCCCCCCCTTTTCCTCTCTCTGCTTATTTCATTCATTGCTGTGTTTATGTTTTCTTCCCCCTTATTGGTTTACATAATATTTGCCCATGAATAAATGCCCAAATCTCTCTGTCTTGTCCGTGTAAAAAGCGCTCATATGCTTTGGAACTGGATCAAGTAGGTTAACTGGGTATGTGTCATAGTTTCTTCTTGTCAATGCAGTTGTCTTTCTTCTAAAGGAGATAGCTCCTCTTCTCTTCCAGGCATCAGACAACTAAACACATGCTCCTCCTTACTGCTACCCCCCACCATTTCAGTGTACACGCCTCCAAAAGGCGGCAGGAGCCGGTCGCTTTCTAATTCATGCGTTCAAGAAAAACCTCTAAAGAAGAGGGGAAGGAGCAAAAGAGGAGCATGTGATTTGGTCATAATTTTTCTGGCAGCATTTTTTTTAATCGATAATCTGATGCTGCCACAATGCAACGCCACCGAGAGTTAGAAGAGTTTTAAAAAGCTACAGCGTCTGACCTAAACGACAGACTCTTGATCTAACCGATGTTTGTTTTATTTATTTATTTTTATTTATGAAGCTGTGTGATTCTTTGGTTCTCTATCAGCGCAGTTTGGGTTCCTGCAGTAGGTCCCTTTTTAACCATCTATCCACCATGGAGGAGGCAGAAAACTCCCAGGAAAACTTGAAGTAGCAGCTGACAAATAGAACCGCTAATCAGTCACTCCTCCTTCTTAAAGCTTCCCTTTATGAGAAACATGTCAAAACAAGAGATTTCGCTGGTACAGCAAAAAATGAGAAAAACGCTTGAAAATTTCTCATATTTTGTCACATTACAACCACAAACCTCTAATGCATTTTATTAGAATTTGGTCCAATAACAGAAAATCCCAACCTTCACAGTGCAAAGAACCGTTTTTACCTTCAGCACATCTAAATGGAGTCGCACATTTTATATAATGTTTTGAAAAAGAAAACTTGGTGTTTTTGATAAATAAATACAGTTGGAGGACTTAAAATAAAATAAAAACCAACACAAGGCGCTTGCAAAAGTGAGATAGATAGATTGCCTTGTATAGGATGTTATGTTGGAAAACGATGTAGGGGGAAAAAAGTCAAAGTTCAGACAGAAACACAGCTGAGAATTTGTGGTTTGACTTCAGATTTGTCCACAGATGTTCTAACACCGGCAAACGTGTGCAAAGCTGGTTACATACAGGCGCCACAGGAAGGCAGAAAGATGGATGGGGAGATAAACAAAACAAAAGTTTTATTGTTGTAACATTTTTGAAATGCTTGCAAAGTGGAAATAAGATGAATCATAGGTGAAATGGATTCTTTTTGTTTTGTATAAAACTCTACAGCCGGCGGTTCAGGCAGACACGCAGCCCATAATTTGGTGAAACATGACATCAAGGACGACCTAACCAGTGTGAAGTTACAGGAAACATCCAACCCTTGGCTTTTTTTTATTATTTTTTTTTAGCTTGGTAGAGGAAATGTGAGCCTCACGTTGTCCTCTTACAGAAGTTGGATGTGTGACACCTTCCTAGCCACAGGAGGGCGCTAGAGGGTTAATTTCTGATTGGAGCAGCAGAGGGTCACATATAATTCATACTTTTCTAAAAAGTACTTTCCGACACCGTGTTTTCAAAGATAACACTTCTGATTTGTGAAGAGACCAACAACCCGTTTGCTGCTGCTTCTCCCAGTTTCCCTACGGTGGTCTGCCTCCTGCACGGTGGACCAACTTTTGTTTTCATTAATTATTAAGGAGTACCAAATAAATAAATAAATAAATAAATGAACACAGCCTCAAGTAACTTTGACATCTAACACCCTTATTAACACGAGTGATAATGTTATAAAGGGACCCAAGCCATTTGAGGCGTAGGCCTTGGAGAGCAGATCGCTCTTTGTTGCTGCAGTTCTGCTTATAGTTTTAAACATATTAAATGAAAAAAGGGTTTTTCTAATAGAGCTGGGCCAGCATCTAAAAGCCCTGAGTGAAGCTCTGGTTCACCGCTGCTGCTGGAGAAGCCTCCGGGGCCAAAATGTGACTGGGGTCCCTTTGAAATGTGCTGACTCTTTTTAGTTTGTCCATCTTAGCAGTGACTTACTCCTCCTCATCATCATCATCATCATCCTCTGCTACCTGTTCATCTGCACCCGGTGTGACTCACGTCTCACTCTTGTTATTTTTCTTCCCACATCTCTTTCACATCAGCCAGCTCTGCATGCCCTCCTCCTCCTCCTCCTACTCCTCCTCCTCCTCTACTTCCTTCTCCTCCTCCTCCCTCGCTCCACTAATCTAATTAACTCTGTCCCTCTATCCTCCCTCCCCTGTTTTGATACAAATATGGCTGCATTTGTACAAGCGAAAAAGACAGCAAATCATGTAGTCTCTAGTTTCATTCTTTGTTTCTGATTTTAGTTGGCTTTTGAATTCCATCTGGATTTTTATTTTTTATTTTTTTTATTTTTTTTTTATCTTTTCCTCTATTTTCTTTTGACTTTTTGTTTTGTTTATTCCTCCTCAGTCTCTGGACTCAAATATGTAGCTGTGATACTAAAAGAGGTCATTGTCTTTTTCCCATTTCGCTGCGGAGAACATTCCTTTCTCCTTTTTTTTTTGTTCTTTTTTTCTTTCTTTCCTTTTTTTGTTGATATTGCATACGTGTCACTGATTGAAATGGAAGGTAGGTAACGCTTTGCCTACGCACGTGATCTTTATGCAGATGAGAATGTGACAAGCACCCTAGCCTGAGTGACGTCAATGTTTCTCTCTCTCTTTCTCTTCCTCTCTTTCTGTTGTTGACCAATGATCTTTAACTAAATCAGTCTGACTTCATCAATTATGATTTGACTCGTGAGAGATTGGATTACATAGAGCTCTGGTTTTTCTCTTTACTCCTTAACCTCATTCAGAAGTCCACTATCCCGCTCCTATCTTCCAGGTCCCATTACTTTACTTTACTTTTCTTTCTGTTTTTGGTAAAAAAAAAAAAAAAAAAAAAATGCATTCTGTTTGTCCGGCATTTCTCTGTTTGTTGGTGAGTTAGCACATTCGTCTTTTGAGTTCCTCCATATTTTTAATTTTTTTTTTTTTGTCCGACAGTTTCTGACCGCCATCACAATCACCAGTGGTTGTATATTTTCTGACTACGCCGCTTAGTTGTCTTCTCTCCCGTGGAGAACGGCTTTTCTCTTTCTGCAGCAACCAGTCGGTGCTTTTTTGTCCTATCTTTAGTTTTTACCGAGCTGTTCAGCCCGTTGATAATGCATGCTGAAGATCCTGCTAAATTTGCTTTTCATAAAACACATTTTGGAGGTTTTGCTCTCTTTCTGTCTTTTGTTTTCTAGCAGAGTGCATTAAGAGTTGTAGTTCCTAAGCGCCCCCGTGAATGTCTAATCTAGGCCTTATTGTCGCCGAAAGCTTACAATTTGAGACACTGTTTAAAGGTTAATGTCGACATCGCCGCAATGTTTCCTCCTACGAACAAATCCTTTGAAAAGACCAAAGCTATTGTTTGTTTATTAGTTGGTCCCTTGGAGCCTCGGATGCATTCAGCCCTTAAAGAAGCTCCACATTTATTTATTTATTTTTTATTTCAAAGTCATATTTGTTGGTAAAATATTTCTTCCCACAAAGTACATTTTATAATGTTTTTTTTTTTTTTTTTAACAAAGAAAAAACTTTTAAAAAACTCACAATATTGTTTGGGATCAATCTTCACACGGATATGGGGTAGGATTTTTATCGCGATATTTTGTGGTACTATTGCGATGACGATAAAAATGAAGATAAAAAAAAAATCTGCTCCCTGTGACCTCATAGTACCACAAACACAAATACTGACTCTGAACAAAACCTTCCGGTTCAAAACAGGCTTTTTCAGGACACCAGTTACTTAAAAAAAAGAGTTATTTATGCCATTTTTGTGAAACTTTTATTTGAAAATAAATAAAAGTTGATTTCAATCTGGTTAATAAGTAAATCATATGAACATTAATATTTTACTTGTAAAATAATATTGAATACAGGAAAAAAATCTGTACTTAAATACAGGATCTCTCTTTCATAAACTATCTTCATAGTACACCAAGCTGCAGACAAACTGGCATCAGTATCCATCTATATGTCTTTTAAACTGTTGTAACATCATGGATTACTCGTTCGTTTTGCTCCTTTCAATGGGTTTGTTCACAAAAAAACAATAATATTAAAAAAAATATTAAGCTTTTCCACATTTTGTCATATCACAGCCACAAACTTCAGTGTATTACATCATATGAATGTTTGGGTCTATCAAAGAAGGACAGTGAATGACTGTGAAGTAGAAGAAGGAAAAGCAAGCAAGACTCAAAATGGTCGCCACAGTTATCACAGATAAATACTTTCAGTGTCAAATTATGTAATACTGGACCTATAAAAAATAATGATGTTGTTATTTTGGTTGCTAGGCAACTTTTCAAGATGGACACCATGGTTGTCCTGGAATTAGATGAATGTGTTTGGTGTCAAACCCAACATTTTTGCACATTTTGAACCATCGAAATTAAATATATTTTGTTGCTCTTGTTCGATTTTTGGTTATGGTGAAGGATATATATATATATATATATATATATATATATATATATATATATATATATATATATATATATTGCACTAAAATAAGTAGTTGATATTACTAGTGGTGGTTACAGCTAACCGGAAAAAAAACATAGCTCTGCTAAAGTAAAAAAACAAGTAGAAGCTAATGCTAACCATGAAGATGACTGTTGCTCATCCTGTGAAATGTTGCATGTTATTAATTTAAAGTTGTATGAATATGATGGCGAAAGTCAAAAACATATAATGTCACGCAAAGTTCATCCAAGTTGTGAAAATACATAACATCTTTATGCCAATAATTAATTTGAAAGGTTAAGAAAAAATAATAATAATGGCAGCCATTGTGAAAACATCCTGAAATTCAAGAGGAAAACATGAAAAAACACAAGACGTGGGGGGTGAGTATAGCAGCTGTTATGCTTGTTTCCACATTTGAAATATTTTAAAGAAATATGCTGAACTACATGGATAGCTTGCGAAGACATGCTCATCTTCTCAAACTACAAAAAACTGGGCAAGGAGAGAAATAGACAAGCAATTTACAATAATTCATAAACATGCTGACGTTGAGCTGATCAGCCGACTAAAATAATTTTATGTGCATCCATCCATCCATCCATTTTCTTTCACCCTTGTCCCTAATGGGGTCAGGAGTTGCTGGTGCCGATCTCCAGCTACGTTCCGGGCGAGAGGAGGGGTACACCGTGGACAGGTCGCCAGTCTGTCGCAGATTTTATGTGCATAAAACCCAAATATAAACTGTCTGTGTTTGTGATATGACACAATGTGGAAAGGACATTGCAGAGCTTTAAGTAATAAAAATCAGCCCCTTGTAAACAGTGGTCTATAATTGTAACTGTATTTTTTTTCTCTCTTTTTTTAAGAATTGCTTTTCACTTCAGCTCAATGCAAAGGTCACATTTTTACTCTTCTATCGCTACAATGGAGGTTTGCCAGCTCCAGCAATCTTGGACGACGTCAGTGAGGATGAAATGCTCCGTAGCTTCCTGTTGGAGCAGCTCTCTGGAAGTAAACAAGGCTGTTTTTGTAAGATTTAATGTCCTGGATTTAAGGAGCTCCATGAGCCCAGACACTGAAGTCGGTAACGTCCAAACATTTCAGGTCCTCCGTAGACAGAGAGGAAGTCTTATTTCACCTTTGAACCAGGCAGCTGCTGCGTGATTTTTTTTTTAGGAATAGCGCCCGGGTCCAGAGGATTTACGCTCTGTGTGAGGGACTCCCTGCACATTGTGGTTTCTCCTCTTTGCTTTTCAGTTCTTTTCTCTTGATTTCCATGCATTGTCTCATGAGTCACTGGCAGGGAAGGGTTTTGTGTCTTTTTCTCTTGCATTTTGTGAATCTAATGATGCACTTATGTTGCCCCACTTTTCCCTTTTCTTCATACCTTACCTACTAAAGGAGGGAATGCCACTTTATTGGTAAGTGGATGTTAACCAGAAGGGAGTTAAACAAGAGTAACCATTAAAAAAAAAAAAAAAAAAAAAAAAGAAAAAAAAGAAAAAAAAAAAGAAAGAAAATGGGTCGCTGTTCACATCTCAGCAAATGTTCTCAGGAAACACACAGAGAAAATTGAGTAGCAGTCAGTTTGTTTTCTGATTCAACTGATTCAATAATTGTGATCTTTATTTTGTTCCTTCCATTTCTGTGATGTTTCGTCAAGTTGTCTTCTCTTCCTGTTTTGTTTCATTTTTATTATTTTTAGTCATTACTAAAAAAAAAACAAAAAAAAACTGAAGAAGTCCTCTTCCTATTCTCCAGAATCTGTAGCTCTGTACTTTCTGCCTCTGCTCTAAAACTTATTTGGTTCACTTTTACTTTATTCCCTCTCTCTTCCTAGTTCTTTTGTTTGTTTTTGCGATTCTTATTTTTATTTTTCTCAACTCATTATGGTTTTGCATGTCAAGTATTGCATGCGCTGCACCATAGAGGACTATCTATAAGCCATATGGAGAAAACCTAGATCTTTTTTTCTTTTAGATGTTTACCTTCTTTTGGCAAGTAAACCGTAGCTCTTTATCACCAGCCTGAAAACATTCTGATGCTATTTTTGTCCTATTTCTTTTTTTTTTCTTTTTTCTTTTTTCTTTTCCTTTGTTGGTCATAATTTCTCTGCAGAAGCTGCGTCTGCTGAATGCAAGCTCTGCAGGCATCCAGTCTACTTTACTAAAAGAGCAAAAGCTCCACAGCGCCCCCAGCAGGAGCCAAGCCGAAGAGACTGGGAGTGCGGATGGCAAGATCTCAGCTGTAGGGAGCTCCTTGACTCAGACGTCAGGGAGTAGAAGAGGCCAGAGAGGCCAGAGAAGGAGCTCCCACTCCCCCGACCACAGCAGCGACTCGGCCCATTCCCAGCACAACCACGCTCACAAAGGGAGGACGTCCCGTCATCAGCGAAAGTAAGTTGGCGCTGGACATTTCCTGGCTTCTCTCGCCAAATTGCGAAAATTTGTTGCATTCTGGAAAGAGGTCAATGAAGTTTTCATCATTTCCTATTCCTCTTGATTTTAAAATGACTTATCCAGGATAGAAACTTTAGTGGAATAGATCCGTGAGGGGAAAATCATGAACCTACAACATGAACAACTGTTCATAATGAAAGGGTTGAAAAATGACATTTTCTGTGAATTTACAGATGGACGTTTTTGATAAATACTGGGAGAAGTGAGAGAAATATGCCCAAAAATGTCTAATTTTATTTCAGATAAATGAGGGACTACATAAAGTACAAAAATTTAACTTTATTTTTATTTTTGTGAAAATTTCTTATTTGCATTTTTTATGTGAATAGTAATGTTCCTTTTCTGCCGTTTTTTTATATTGCTTTGGAGACAATAATTAAATATTTACAGATTTTTTTTTTTCGTTTTTTTTTTTTTCTTTGTCAATTTACATTTTTGGATTGAACTGCTGATTGCATTGTGGCTAAAAAGTGTTGATTGTGTGTTTGATTTGATTTATTGATTTTATTTCAGACACAAAAGTCAACGAAACAACAGAAGACGTACTTACATTAATAAACAAAACTAATTAATTCATTAAATTGTGGCATTTTCCCTCAGGACAAAAGGTGGCCACTCCTCCAAGCGCCACAACCGCTCTAATCGAGGCCAGGCGCATCACAAGAGCCCGTCGGCGTCTCCGGGACGCCACTCGCACGTGTCAGGTAGGAAGAACGACAAGTCTCGGAGCAAAGCCAACCTCCGGCAGCGCAGCAGCTCCTGGAGCAGCGGCCGCTCGTCCTCGCGCTCGGCCTCCAGGGACAAGGGCGCCGGCAAGGTCAAGTCCCCGCACAGCAGACAGAACGTCTCCAGGTGAGACCCGGCGGGACAAAGGACTCGCCACCTAGATTCATTTTGCTGCTGCCGCTCTGACGGCCGACTGTCTGTCACGCAGAGAGAAGGACAGCGCCAACCGCTCGGACACCGACAGCCGAGCTCGGCGCCGCTCACGCAGCTACTCGCCCATCAGGAAGAGAAGAAGGGATTCCCCCAGCTTCATGGAGGCTCGGAGGATCACCAGGTAACGCCTCTTTATCGCCAGAATAAGCATCCTGGTTTCTATCGTAGAACATCCACAGCCTTTAAATAAAATGTCTCCGTGTTCAGCAGCTTCAAGAGATGCCATACAAAAGGAATTAGAAGGAAGAAACTTGGACTTTTTAATACTTCAGTGATGTGGACAGTATGGATCAGACACCTTGCATAATTATACAAATAGAAAGTAAAAACTGTAAACTATGCATACTTATCCACGAGGAGTGAATGTGGCAAGTAAATGACTCGATTAAATATGATGGGTTTCCTTTGTAGCTTCTATGAAACCCTCATTTATCTTACTGTACTGTTTGATCAATCGGAATATAAATATGATTGAATTGAAGTGATTGTTTTTTGTAAAGCGCCTTGAGACGACCTTTGTTGTGAATTAGCGCTATATAAAATATAGAAACTAGACCGACTGCTTCAGGACTGACTGATAGATAACCAAGATCTGTATTAGATGTATGCAACATTTTGTTCCAGATACATCAGGAAAAACAAAAAACTCTGGCCCCTGAGGAAAGTGGTGTGAGACCACTGGTTTATGTTTTCCCAGCAGTGCAGGTTGGGGCAACGTCGCTGCAGCCATTGCTGCAACCGCAGGAGTTTTTTGTGAAGGTTTTTTTTTGTTTCTTTTACCTTACCAAACATACCGCTCTTTGTAATACTTTGGTAATGAGAAAACTTTTCATAGGTCACCAGTTAAAATTAAACCGGGTAATGTTGAACTGCACACAGCAGCAGGATTGGTTTCTAAACACTGACAGATTTCAGCTTATTTCTTGGCCTTCTATGCCTTTTCTTCATTCGTACTATAATTTTTCCCATGCGATTTCAGTTTATTACACATAATTTAGGGATCAATGTTGAGTTATTGGTTCAGTTTGATTTATTTGTGTGTTAAATGATTAGTTTTTCATTCTCATAAGTCCTACTTATTGTATCGTGTCTTGTAATTGGTTACCTGAGCAGGAGGAAAGGAAGATTCCCCCACTTCTGTTAAATCCACTTTGCCGTTTCTCTCCCTGTTCATGTGAAAGCGTTGACAGATTTAATGAGTGAAATGAGTGTACCTTGTCGTGTTTGCTTCAGTCCTAAAGGTCCTCACACGGAGACAACGGGATGCTGCTGAATTCAAATGCTGCAGGCTTGTTACCCTGGTAACAGTTGCCGTGCAGCAGAGCCCTGCTAGTCTGACCCCTGAAGCTCAGCTGAACATCAAACCGTCAGAGCTCCCCTGAGTAAACCTGGACTCATCTTGTATTTTTCTTTTTCTTTGTCCTTTCTCTTTTTCTTCATCGCATCTCTGAAACTCACAGCTCGGTTCTAAAGCTTACACCCCACTGACATCACGCACTAATGCTGCAGCGCAGGGACGCAAACATTAAAATGCTATCAAGGTCTACTTACTCAGATATTGGCAGAAGATGAAGGTTCTGCCGAGCATTTATTTTATGATTCCTCTTAAAACCTTCTGATCCGACATAAACTCCTTCAAGCCACAGAACTGCCTGGACTTTTCCCATAAATGTGTGACGTTGTCAAACTCAGGAGTTCATATAAAATGACAGGCAATTAAAAACAGTTTAAAATATTTCTGAGTTAATTCTGTTAGCTGTTTTTTTTTTTTTTCAATATTCTGACATTAATAAACTGCAAACAAATGTTCAGCAAACATCCATGTTTATTCCGGATACCCACCAACAAAAGATTTTGTGCACAATTAAATATTTTAAATCTTCTGGAACTAAATTTACGACATAATAAACAAATAAAAATAACAAACAAGAAAACAATCTGGCTTTAATTGAAAATGTAATTATTTTAGTTATTATTGACAGAGCAATAATTAGTCAAATATTTTATTGAAAATGCCTGACATCACATTACATACCTGTGCAGTTGAACAGATTTTATTGTTTTATTAAAAAAAAAGCAAAATAATAACTAAACTGACATTATAAGCTGCTTTAGTATTTGTTAGCACAACTAGCGCAATTAGCATAGCTAATTGGAATGTGTCTGTACTTCCCAGATAATACAGATCTTTACCTTAAATGTGATCGCTGTCAGCATTTTCTGTCAAAACAAATTCAAAGCTGAAATGAAAAAAAAAACAAAAAAAACCCAGCAAATTTATGTTCATCCTTGTTTAGACATAACAGCCTATCGACAACCTAATTACAACTCTAAAGACGTCTTAAACAACCTGATATTTAAAAACAGACGACTTTAAGTCGTCTACCTTCAGTAAGAACTTCCACACTGAAAAATATTGCCAGCATTTCCGGTTTGCGATCGGATCATTTGAGTCGGATTTTTGAGCGATTAACTAAAATGTAACTAAAAACTCCACAGTTCTGCTGGGATGAGGTTGTTGTGCGTCTCCTTGGTAGCATTTATCCGTCCCATAGTGTTGGTTTGTATGGGTGATGACCTCTACTGAGAGAAAGGGAGAAAGGCGGTTCTTTGGGGAGCTAACAGCTGATTACCTTACAGGAAGCAATTCCACGGTTGCTATTAACAACTCAATCTGTTCAAGCTTAAACTAACAAAATGCATTTTCCTGCTCCTGAGTGTGTGGATGATCAGCTTTTTATAACCCACAAAGCTCACCTCTTTTAGAAATTGCACTTGTTTACTGTTTCTGGGATCTAACTTTGACTTGCTGATCTTGTCTCTAAAGCATCACGGTGCAGATAACAACCTGATCATCTTAATATCTTAACACCTCCCTCATCCTAACTTGTCACACTGCTGTCTTTCTCCGGCGTCTTTGTCCCTGCCCCTCCCCCCTCAGCGCTCGGAAGCGGCCGATCCCGTACTACCGGCCCAGTCCGTCGTCGTCGAGCTACGACAGCAGCCCGTCCCGGTCCAGCCGCAGCCGCAGCTACAGCAGCTACAGCAGCTACAGCCGCACCAGAAGCCAGAGCCACAGCCGGAGCCACAGCAGGAGCCTCAGCCGGGACTGGAGCCGGAGCCGCAGCAAAAGCCGCAGCCGGAGCTGGAGCCGGAGCCGGAGCCGCTCCCGCAGCCACCACAGCTACTACAGCCGCAGCAGCTACGACAGCCCGGGCTTCTGAACGCCGACAAGGTGGAGGATGTTGCGCGTCTTCCCTTCCGGAGTCCAAGCTCCTCCATCAGGGACAACACCGTCTCCAGAGCAGAGCCTGAACAAAGACACGATGTATTTTATTACGGCACATTCGTTTGGATCGAACCGACTCTGATCATGCATCACACAGGCAAAACAATTTCCAAAAAAAAAAAATCATCAATTGACTGAGCCCAAGGAACAAATCGCACCATCAGCTCGCACTTTTCCGTCTCATCCTCCACCACCAGAAGGGAGTTGGTAAACAAACACATGCTTCGTGAATATAGAGAAACATATATGTATTCTAAAAAAATAAAACAAACAGGAGCTAAATAGAAAACAAAGTCTACCAAAAGGAAACCTTCCAGATGTTTTTTTTCCCTGCCATCGTGTGCTCATCCCTTCAAACCCGTCTTCTTACCGAATAGCAGAGATCAACAAAAGTTAGAACAAAGGAGAACTTGACAGGTGGAGGGAACAAAAAAACAAAAACAGCTTTTTTATGATTATAACTTTTATTGTATCGATATTGCCTGTATAGATTTAAACTCTGATAAGTTCTGGCTTTGTAAACTATGCACTGTATATTCCATTTAGCTTCAGCAGGCGTGTTTAGCATGTTACTTTGGTAAAAGATTCTCCTGGAAGAGGATTTACAAACTGAGAAGGGTGCCATTGAGTGTGTGAAGGGAGGGGGAACGGGTGCCGTGTATTACGTACTTTTACTCTCCTCCCGTAACCATGTTCTTTCTACTAATCAGTGTGTGTGCGAGCGCGCGTGTGTGTGTGTGTGTGTGTGTGTGTGTGTGTGTGTGGGTGTGTGTGTGTGTGTGTGTGTGTGTGTGTGTGTGTGTGGAAACCTCGTCTTCAAAGATCAGCGAGTATCAGCAGGAAAGCTGCAAAATTATGTCCCGGCACGCGTATGTTTTCACCTCGAGTTTATCCTATTTATATGTTTATTTATTGGATTATTTATTTATTTGATGTTTAATTTATTCTACATTTTGTCACTGATGCAGACGGTTCCTGCATTAGGATGTGATCAAACGAGATACTTTCGGTTTACATACAAGTGGCTGACCAAAAAGTAATGAAGTTAAAAGAAAAAAGGGGATGAGGGCTGACTTTGAAATGGGAGTGCGGACTTTATGCTCCGTGAATTACTCTACAACAAGCCTGTTTAGACTTTTTTTTGCTTCAACTGAATGAGAGAAAAAGCTCAACTTTCCTATTTGAGATCTGGTGGAGCATTTTGTTTGTTTGTTTTTTGTTTTTTTTTGTCCC
Organism: Poeciliopsis retropinna; assembly: GCA_010277075.1. Classification (NCBI taxonomy): domain Eukaryota; kingdom Metazoa; phylum Chordata; class Actinopteri; order Cyprinodontiformes; family Poeciliidae; genus Poeciliopsis; species Poeciliopsis retropinna. The sequence goes on from VMRM01000024.1 coordinate 561,499, forward strand.
CGACAGAAAACTCCACATCGTATTTACGCCGTACCGAAGGTCAGCGAGTTACGTGCGTCAATTGAAGATGTACCACGACAAAACAATCACAGCATCGTCTGTAGGACAGCAAGCAAACCGGTGATACAATCACTTAAGTCTTCCTTTCCATTCACAGAGTCTTTTTCCACTCAAACTCACAACTCTTAGTGTAAGCAGACTTAACCCAACCGGTGTGTCAAGTATAGCATTGCCCCTTTTGTTCAGACCATTCTTTGTATTGTACAAACTGAGCTCCATGGTAATAAACAAATGAGGAATTAATCAAGCTCTTGCGTTATGCATTTTCTCTTTTGTTTTACACTTCTCAAGACGTAACGCCACACTGATAGTCTCTTGCTCGTTGGTGGGATACGTTCGGCAGCTGGAGAGCGAATCTGGAGGTATTCTCAGTCTTTCCTGAAGAACAAGAAAACAGTGGTGAATGCCCTACTGCAGCCCAAACTGCTAAAGAAGGTACTGATGACGAAAAGGGTGATTAGAAAACCAAACTGAACACAACTTTGAACGAAAAGCTTCTCAAGGAGATATGAAAATCATATCCCAGCATAAAGCTCTTTGCTCCCCCTGCAAACACTGTCCCCATGTTTAAATGATTTCCTTCACATTTATCCACTAGTTTGAATTGGTTTATAACATAAACTTTGAATAAAATGCATTGAGTCTGTAGAGCAATGCACTGGAAATGAATCCAGTGCATCCCTCCTTTTCCCTTCCATTGATGTTTTTTTTACATTCTTAGCTTTAAAAAGGCTTCATTGTTGTTATTTATTTACAGTTGATGCAGGTGAATTTTCTCCCTCAGTCAAAAATGCAAACTTATCTCGTTCCTCCCAGAACAATCCCGCGTCCCTGCAGCTTTTTCTGGTTTCTTTCAGAAGAACAGAGAGGGGAGGGGCTTCCTCACAGGATTTCCACAGAGCAGCTGACACTACGCACCGCCCTGCTGTTGGATTCTATTTACATGCTGCGTCTGCCACAAATAGAGGTTCCAGCACTTTCCAAGACCTCTTGGGGGAGGCGTGCCGGTGGGGCTGGAGTGGGTGGGGTGTTTTGACGGCCTGGGGCTGGCGTCTCAAAGCGTATAAAGGTGCTGCGCTGAGAGGCAGGGAGCATGTTTGGAGCTTTTCTTCTGCAGACACACCTCCTCTGACTGATCGCAGCCAGCATGGCCGAGAGACGCATTCCCTTCACCATGCAGCGCACCCCGAGCTGGGACCCGTTCCGGGACCTGCACCAAACCAGCCGCATCTTCGACCAGGCGTTCGGCCTCCCACCCGTCTTCGAGGACTTCTCTGGGTTCCCCACCACCCACTGGCCCGGGTACATGAGGCCGTCGCTCATGGCTCCGGATGTTATGATGCCCCAGGGCCCCATGATGTACCACCCGGGCCACATGATGGCCCACCAAGCCAGGGCCCTGTCCCGGCAGGTGAGCAGCGGGATGTCCGAGATCAAGCAGACGCAGGACAACTGGAAGATCTCCCTGGACGTCCCCCATTTCTCACCTGAGGAGCTGGTGGTGAAGACCAAGGATGGCGTTTTGGAAATTTCTGGTGAGCACTTATTCCTTCCTTCCTTCCTTTTTAGCTTGCTTGTTTTAAAAGTTTCCCTCACAGAGGAAAATGTGAGGAGTTGGAGAAGAAAGAATTACAAGAGGTTAAACTGCAGGAGGACAATACGTTCCCTTAAGACTTGGGATAAGATTCCAGATGCAGGATAAAACTCAGGATATTATCTCAAGACACCCCACCCCAATGGAAGGGAGGGGTATTTTTGGCCGATTTCCTTCTAAATACATCACGACACACAGTTCAACTTGTGGGAGGAATCTTTTGCAACCACTAACAGACATGCAGAGCAAAATTGTAATCAGTCCTGTCATGATTTCACCTCAGGATATCGTCTCAAGATGTGTTCTGCCCATAGATAGACAATATGCAGTTTGTGGGAGACAGTAAAGCAGGTCAGCTATGGAAAAAGCTATTTTCACTCCCCTTCCATCATCCTAAAACACTAAAGCAAACCGAAAGCTGCTGTAAGATCCCGTAATTACCTTGATCTCTGAAGCCTTGCACCCTCCGCTGCCTGTATGGCATTACCAAAAGGACCATCCTCATAGCAAAGCGACTTAACTGTGAGTCACAGCGGCTATCTGCTACTTTAAAAGGGCAGCTGGATCCCGTCCCACTGCCTCACTGCCAGCCACGCTGGACCTGGTGGGGAAAACCGAGATAAACAAAGCATGTGATTCAACGCGAGGGGAATGTGGCACTTCGTGTCTAAACGTTCACATCATCAGCTTAATTAGAATTGTTTTTCCACACACTAAAGTATCATCTCCTCAGCTGCTGTAGGCCTGTTCACAGCTAGTGGCTGCTAAAAAAGCTGAGCTGAGGTTGTGTGTTTATATCAAGCAGTTTGGTCATATTGAGAGGATATGAGTCTGTCTGAGATCAGCAGCCTTTATCTGCTCTTCACAGGAAACAAACATGGAAGAGGGGCAGTGTTTAAGCAGCACAGACAAAACCACTTCTAATAATAATAATAATAATAATTAATAAAGCAAAGGCCTTTATGAACAAGATGAGATGAAAATAGTCATATTTAATATTCCTTAGAGTTCTAAGGACTAAACCAGTTAATCTCAGACCTTGTACTAATTTTGTAAATATATGCTTTGACAGCAATAAAATTAAGGCCAAAATATCCTCTCATCCACTGGCAGTGGAAGGTTGTTCTGATGTTGTTTTGGTGTAATTCTGCATTTTATTTCAATGTTTCATATTCGACAAATAAAACAGGAAGTTCCTCCCAAGTGAATTTCCAAAAGAAAGTCAAACGTTTCTCACCTGGGCTGACCTGAAAATCCAATATGGCTGCCACACATTTAAAAACATGGCAAAAGCTGCTGTAATAAGTTGTTTACTTTCACTTCTGACCTTATTAAATCTTTTCAACAGATTGCACTAGTGAGTTTCATAGCTTCAACATATCAATTTTTTTTTAAATGCATATTTAGGAGACTCTTTTGCTACTGATTAGCTTGTGCCTTGACACAAATATTGTTCTGCATTCTGTCCGCTCCTGTTTTAGCAAAAATATTTTCCACTGTAGTTTTTGAGTTTGTTTTTCTGAAATGACTTTTCTTGCCTGATAACATTTAATCAGTTTTGTATTCAAAAATTGTAAATGTTTGACAATACATTTTCTGAGTACCACTGAAGGTAACTCACAGCCCAACAGGCGCCCTCGCGCCACAGTTTGAGAACCTTCCCAGACGAAGGTCCTTTTCAGCTCTGATTAGAAACTATTCAATGCCTGTTAGCATTTAAAAAATAGCAAGTCTACATTCAACCTCCACTACCACCACCAGAAAACTCTACAGGGTAGTTTTTTCTCCTTCTATTCCTTTTTTTCATGCTAAAATGTCCCCTAATAATTTGTTTTTTTTTAGATAGAATTTGCTAATGAATTATTGGCTATCCATTAGCTTCCATTAGCTTCAGCCTGAATACTCCAGAAAATGCCCAACTAGTCCAAAGGTTAAAGGTTAGGTAAGTTTCTGACATATTACTAAAAGAGCTACATAGGTGAGAAAACATCTTTCTACCTACCAAGTTTTAAAGTTTGCAGCTGTAGAAGAACCAGGGCTGTCACACTAATCTCATAAATTCATGGTTTAAAAACAGGAGCACAGCTTAAGCTAATTTCCTTAATCATGTCTTCAGTTCTCCTTGTGAAGACCCATGTTTTGTAGATTTCATTCAGTACCAAGAGAGCTATCTGAATAGCAAAATTAAACAGAATTTACCTTTTGAATCTCAATAATTACATGGTGAAAATACACAATTAAGCTAACGAAATGCTAATTATGCTGTCGCTTTCACAGGCAAGCATGAAGAAAGGAAGGACGAACATGGTTTTGTGTCAAGAAGCTTCACCAGAAAATACACGTAAGTAACATTTAACTATCATTAATTAAGAACCGGGTAATTCAGCACTAACCGGTTTTGTTTTGAGTTTTTTATTTTATTTTACTTTGTAATCTAAAATAATAACATAATTAAAATATAAAACATTAAGCGGACAACCAAATCAAAGCTTAGTCTGTCTACTTTTAGATCTGTCCAAGTTTATAACTGATTCATTGGATTTCAGGCCTCTTGGCTGACGACCCTTGCCTGTGCGAATCTGTAGTTTATCAGAGCTCTGCTGCCACCTACAGGCTGTAACGCAATACTGCTTTTAATATATTGCATAGTGAAGTGTTGACTGTTGTTCTTGTATCAAAGGTCTCTGCATTTCTTTTTAAATGATTGCAATAGGCACTGTGCAGAAGTATCTGTAGTCCTTTATTGGTGTTACATTTCAATTACAGCTCAGTGTACTGTGAAGTTAGTTTTCTGACAAAGATATTTGATTGGAGGTTTGCATAATATTGTATGTTGTTGACCTCTGAAAGTATTTAATAGCTCTGCATTTTATTTAGCGACAACATAATAAAGTGGGATGACACACTAAGATTTTTATCTTAAAATAAAATAAAATAAAATACCTTGTCGATTGAGATGTAAGGGGGCAAAATGTGACAAGAGTCAGTACTTGTGAGACCTCAAAACTTGACTGTGTCCTTTTCGCCCCCCCTCTAGTCTGCCCCCTACTGCCAACATCGAGAAGGTGACGTCGTCCCTGTCTCCTGAGGGCGTCCTGACTGTGGAGGCTCCAATCAACAAGCCAGCCCTGGAGTACTCTGAGGCCACCATTCCTGTAAACGTGGAGAGCTCAGGAGCCGTGGCCAAGAAGTAGAAAGACGAGCCGGGCTTAACCTCTCTCAATCATCATCCCAGTGACTCAGCGACACACCCAAACACACACCCAAACACACTTTTATATAAGAGTTTTATCTACCGGTAATTGTAAATATAAATGGGAGATATGTTACTGTTTCTTCCAAATTGACCCTATGGCTTGCCCCTGCTTTCCTCTCCCATCCGTCCACAGTGTTGAGCCGAGCACATCGTGTAAACACATCTGCACCACTGCCATGTGCCAGTTCATTGAGCTATGACTACACTCCTCTGAAGGACTCATCTCAGCTTGGTCCCATTCACACATTATTTTAGCTGTTATAGCGTCTTCATATCCACCTGGTGGTGTCCCTTGCCAGTAACGTTGTGTCACTGGGTTGGAAAGCAACCGATTTTTATCTGAAAATGTGTTTGTTTGTTTTTTAAGCCACTAAACCAGAAAATAAAGAAAATTAAGCCTACAAGGTCTCTTTTGCATCGGCTGTCTCTGTCCTCACTGAGATGTTTAATCAGTCACACTGAGCTGTGTTTAACAATAACAGAAACATCAAGCCTCTGGATGTTGTAGTTTCCTCTCACCGAGTTTTTCATGCAATGGTCAGTCATGCAAAAGAGAGCAATGAAGCAGGCCGGGCCCTGTGAGTGACTCAGGCCTGGCAAAATGCATCCTGATGGATGTTTTACAGAATTAATAACAGAGCTTCAGATGATCGCACATCGGCTAAGTATTCGCAGGAAAGCTACTTATTCCCTCAAACCACTTTCAGATTAATGTCTTTTACTTAAACCAAACCTCCTGCGTCTTATCACCTGTTTTTTTTACTTTCATGTAACTCACTTAATTCAAGCTCTGATTTTTTGCACTCGTTTTCAAAGTCTATATACTTCAGTGTCCCTTAACCCATCAGAAGTCCTTTGTCTCATTAACCATTTAAATGAGATAACAAACAATTTTCTATTTGGGGAGAATAAAAAATCATTTATGACCACGTCCAGTTTTCCTTTTGTCACTTACAAAAACCTTCTAATCTGTTCCAGATTGTAGATGTTAATACTTTGACCATCAGGAATAGAGGAATCAGAAGATTCTCTATCGCTATCAGAATCAGATAAAGCCTCTGAATCACTTTCCTTCCCTCTTTTCTTTCAACTGATTCTTTTTAGGTTTCACCCCGTTAGGTCCTTTAGATTTTCTTTTAGTGTTTGGTACCATAAAAACACTGTCATCATCCCTGATCAGATTTCCTCCTCTATGAACTAAGTCATCAACATCCATTCCTTCTTGTGTAGTCGTTTGACTCTCTTTACTCCCGTCGACAGAAGTAATGACATCCTCAATGTCACGTTCTGAAACATTTGGCAGCTTTTGCTCGCCTGTTGAAACTCCTTCCCCTGCTGCACCCACTGTTGCTCCGTTCACAGGATCCGCTGATGTCCCTGGCTCTGGAGTTTCATTTACCTGAACAGTCTCTTCCTGAACCTTCTCAGGGCAATTACGAACTGAATGGCCCTCCTGGTTACACCCAAAACATCTCATAGTTTCAGTTGTCGCAAAAATAGTGTAATCAAAGCCGTCAACCTTAAATTTCATCACTGTGCTCAGTTCCTCAGTATCATTTTTGAGGATCCTAAACATTTGTCTTTTAAAAGAAACAACGTGTTTCAACTTAATTGATTTGCAACCCAACGGGAGCGTTTTCATTGCTGGCGCGATCTGACCAGGACGTGACTATTCCTTCAGCAACACACTATCTTTGATGAAATGTGGCAGATTAGACAGGATGATCTTTTTCGCAGGGTTCATTAAAGCCATGTGCTCCCTTTCACACATACCATGTTGACATGAAAGGCTCCTAAAGCCTGCAGTGCGGGAACATTTTCCGGCCATCGCGCCGAGCTAAAAGCTTGGTGCAGCCGAAAAAGACACTGTTAAAACACCAGTGAAGACAGAAAGTGTTAAGAGTGCGAAAGGAGCGAATCGGCACTGTAAAAGGTGAAGTTCGAACCTTGAGAAAACCTCACACGCGTTCTCCTTCCACACACACTCTGTGCACTATGCCTGCCACTTGGTTATGTCGTTCCATGTACTCTTTCCCTGCCAGTATCTTGCACCCTGTTGTTATGTGCTGGACTGTCTCAGGGGCCTCCTTGCACAACTTACACCTTGGGTCTTGTCTGGTGTGGTAGATCTGGGCCTCTACTGCTCTGGTGTTTATGGCCTGTTCCTGGGCGGCCAGGATGAGGGCCTCTGTGCTGTACTTGAGTCCAGCTTTTTCCAGCCATTGGTAGGACTTTCTGATATCAGCCACTTCAGTTATTTGCCGGTGGTACATCCCATGTAGGGGTTTGTCCTCCCATGATGGTACCTCCAGCACCTCAACTTCTGTTCCCCATTGTCTGAGACATTCACTGAGCACATTGTCTGATGAGGCTTTGTCCCTGATGTATCTATGGATCTTGGATGTTTCGTCCTGGACAGTGGTTCTCACACTCACTAGTCCTCTGCCTCCTTCCTTGCGGCTCGTGTACAGTCTCAGGGTGCTGGATTTGGGGTGGAACCCTCCATGCATTGTTAGTAATTTTCGTGTCTTAACATCTGTGGCCTGTATCTCCTCCTTTGGCCAGCTAATTATTCCTGCAGGGTATCTGATTACTGGCAAGGCGTAGCTGTTTATTGCCTGGATCTTGTTCTTGCCATTGAGCTGGCTTCTCAGGACTTGCCTTATTCATATATATATATATATACATATATATATATAAGAGAGAGACCAGAAAGATACATAATTGATGGAGAATTGCTGTCTGGTTAAAATCATTTTACCAACCATGGATGCAGCTGAGAGAAAGAACATGACAAATACATATTTCACTTTGGTTCAGGTTGTCACGGTTCTGAGAAAAACATTAAAAACTGACTCAGGCACTGCGCCCTGCTTTCTCATGCCACTCATGATGTGTAAAAAGCCTTAAAGGAACTGTTTCTATTAATGCAGAAGCATAACCTCGTTCTATTCTTATGAACAACCTGTCAGTTTTAGCACATCTATTTAGAGAATAACTACATTTTGTCTTTATTTTACAGTTTTGCATGCATTGTATCAAGTATTTTTGAATTACCTTCTCGTTCTTCATGGTGATCAGAGAGTGATTCTAATGTCCCAGTTAGTAATTCATGACTATTTCTCTGGTAGATGAATATGACATTAAGCAGAGTCTTTCTTTTTTTTTAACTACAGAAAGATGTTCTTGTTAACAAAGGATTTGCATTTACTGTAAAACAAAAAATAAATCTCCACAGCTCACTGATAGCAAAGAGCAGCCTCTTAAGGAAGTGTCCAGCACTTGTGAAGGTGAAAGATATTTTCCCGATACTCCTAATTGCATGCAATCTTAGCTAAACTCAGAACTGTACAAGAACAAGTATATTTTGTGTTGATCTGCCACGTTAGATCCTAATAAAATACACTTCAGTTTGTGGTTTCGGTGTAACAAATTGTGACAAAGTTCAAGAGGTGCAAAGACTTTCGTAAAATACTAGTGAAAGAATGGCAGGAATCGCATTGTGGCTCCATCGATTTGCATGAGTGGAGCCAGCTGCGCGTGTCATTCTGTGTGCGTGTGTCTCACATCACAGTGAAATAAAACCTGCAGCCTGTGATGTCATCGCCAGATCGGTTGTTTCCATCACTTCTTGTTCTTCCTCCATGTCGACTTGCAGTTATTCGCTTTGCATGCCTGTTCGCTAATGCACTCACTAACTCGACTCCTGACTCCAAAGCTGGAGGGGGGCATCTATTTATAGAGCGCTCTGCTATGCACTGAGCTTCCAGCATGTTGGAGGGTTACAAAGAGCAGATCACAGAAAAAAATAAATACAATTTTCTCTCTTGTTTTTTTCCCCCTCATGCCTCTTGACCTGTAGCGAGCAATAGGTCTGCTACGATTAGCCTAACCCCGGCTGTTTTCACAACGTGTGACTATATTGGCCGTAATAAATATCAACCTACCAGTGGAGAATCGTATTATATACGACTTATGATTTATGCTGAGTTCATGAATACCAAGCAGACTCTGGCCTACAAGGCACTCATCTCTAAACCACTTTGCATGTCAACCTTTCCTCCTCTGTGAATCACAACTTCCCCCCTGCTTTTAATGCAGGCCTGCATTATTCATGGCGTTCCCCATCCATCCAGAACCCTTCCAGGCCGTAAGCCGGGACAGTGCTCTGTGTAAAAGAGCAGGTGCATCCAAGACTGCTAATTGGATTCGTCTCAGATCCTAACTTCCTGCACTCGGCCGAACCAGAAGTACTTTTATAAAACGTTGTCCTGTAACAACAGAGAGCATAGTGTGCAAACAGCACAGCCCTCCCTTCATATGGCTTCTGTTTTGGCTCTTGTGCTGCACCTTTGAACGAGTCACAGAAACATCTGCCATCGATCTGTGGAGGAATATCAGGCCACGCTTCTTTTCAAAATTCATTTATTTCAGCCATCTTATGTAGAAAAAGCCAATTCAAGGCAGCATTTAAGTATAATTTGAACCCAGGATTTGACTAGGCCATTTCAAAACCTTAATTTTATTTGTTATTTTTTGTGCTGGAGAAGTTGTAATTGCACTCTTGTAGTAGTCTTGAGTAATTTTAGGACTCTTAGAGTAATCTTTGTGTATACAAACAAGCTGATTGAATGTTCAAATCGTGACAATTTGATTATAGTTGTACTAATGGGTTTGGATATTGCTAAATATTCTGTATGTTTTGATTGTAATTTTGTTATGGTGATTGAACAGTAATGATAGTTTGTCTTCAAGGAGGAACTTCCACTATAAAGCTTGCTAGAGAGAGCTTAATACCCAGCAGCCTAATGCTTTTTATCGTCCCGAAATTCAGGGATATTTAAAGTTTTGGAGATTATTTTTTATTCTCCTCAGATTTTTGTGATTGCTTCTTTTTTCTTTTTTTTTTTTTGTACCTGGTGAGGAGAAAAATTTGAGTCAAGCACCAGCTGAAGCATAAAGTGTGTGAATCCTCCTTCCAGTGCCTGGCTAAATCCCACACAGGAAGTGATGGAGCGCTCTAAAGCTGACATTAATGTTATTCCTGCCAGAACACCAAGACACACTCGCACAGACAACCCCGCAAAGCAATTCAGTGGAATCACAACCAATTTACAGATTCTAGAATTAAAATTTCATACCTTCTCAGACTCAAGTTGCCCGGTTTTATTGCATAAACACAAAATTTCACCATGAATAGGATGCAAGTCGGTAAAATTCAGTGGATGGATGGATGACAAAAATATGAAAAATATGTATATATGGATTTAGATAATGGGTTAAGGAATAGAATACAAAAAATATACTTTTTAAAGACATATATATGTAATTTTAAAACACTTATCAAACAGTATTATCTTATCTTAAACAGCTAAATTTTCCCAGAAGCTCTGAATCTGTAACATTGTTGGAGTCTAACCAACTGAATAACTGTATACTATTAGAATGGCTGGATTTGCTTTGCACTTATTCCATAAAACCATATAAAACAAGAAAGAAGAAAGTTACATTACACTTAAACACAGAAATAGTTCTGGTGGCAAATGACTTAAAAAAAAAAAAGCTGCTAAGAAAGGGAAGGTGAATATGATTATCTCGGGTTTATATTAAAACCCGAGATACGAGCCAACCCCGTACCTTTTTAACATCGTAAATCTAAAGACAAGTAATTTCTAGGATGCTTGTTCTCTGACATAAGAAATAAAACTAAGATGGTAGTCCGAAAATTCTTTAAAAGACATTTGCAGAGCGACAAATCTCCATATTTTAGTTATGGGACTGTGTCCAGTATGAAAACGCCATGTTGTTGAATTAAACTCAGCAATCCCCCCATATTTAGGAAGTAAAAAACCAATAATAAGAATTAAAAAAAGGTTTATGTAGCATTTATTTATTGTAAAAAAAATTTTTTTAATAAATTTACAATTTTTTGTAAAAAAAAATATTTTTTTTCATTTTTCATTATTTTGAAATGAGGCTATTTTTGGCCTTTCCACACATATAAACCTGAAGTACTGCGCAGGAAGAACCGGTCCACCAGGGGGAGCACTAATGAACTATTAAAGAGTGTACAGAGAAGAAGATGCTCATAGTGGAAAGCGAGCTTTAGCAGAACAGGGATGTAAAACGGTTCTGTTCTGGGGACGGTGGTGCAAAAAAGGATTTTACAAAAACATCAAGAAAATGATGGATGACCCTGACCAATCCCTTCACGAGACTCACTGTAACACTGTGAATCTCATGTAGCGGTTATCCTTATTTATTTTTATTAGACCAGTCCTCTGATTTGCTTCAGGTCAGTCATTTCTTATATATTAGGTTATGTTTAATTATTCTTGGTGTTTAGAGTTAGGTGCTCTCTCTCGCGCCCCCTTGTGGCATCCTCGCGCTCATTGCCCTCACACCTGCAACTCATTAGCTAATCAGCCCCGGGCTTTAGCTCCTCCTAGTATTTATATGTCATGTTCCCTCATGTCGGTTCCTTTCTGTGTTCTTCTGGCTCTTTTGTAAGTGACCGTTTTATCGTCGTTTTCTCATAAATCTCGCCATTTACTCCGCGCCTCCGCCTAACAAATCACGTCACAACGTTAAAATTAGATTTAAAAAAGGACATTTTAATCACACGATGACCAAATGAAAAGCGTGCTATCTGAAACCCTGCGCAGTTGTAATTATTAAAAGCAGGTGGCAGCTCGGGTTGATTACCCTGCCACCAATTAATGCCACCAGCCGTTTAAAATAATCGCCACTCCCCTGCTGAGTGGAAAAGTTAACGTGCTAAATTGCGGTTCTTGACTGACACCAGTCCTCGAGGGCCGCTGGCCTGCAGTTTTTAGATGTGCCACAGGTACAAAACACTGGAATGAAATGGATTAATTACCTCCTCCTTGTGTAGATCAGTTCTCCAGAGCCTTAATGACCTAATTACTCTATTCAGGTGTGGTGCAGCAGAGGCACATCTTAAAGTTGCAGGACATTGACCCTCCAGGACTGGAGTTTGAGACCCCTGCCTTAGAGGAAGTTGAATTATCTGCTCTGATGTTTAGATTTGGGGAAAATCTATTCTTAGAAAATCTATCAATAGGCTGCACTGTAAATTACAGTGAAAAATGAAGTAGCTGAACTAACCTTTTGCAGTTAGTTAAGATGTTTGGCTTTTTTTTTTAAATGTGTTCTTCCACAGTAATTTTAATTGCTCACTGTACTGACTTAAAAATTGACACGGTTTGATGAAAAATCTTTGCCCTCATTTCAACTGTTAAAAATTAAGCAAATTGATATTTTGCCAATTTTATCCTGACAGGACTGCAAAACATTAATGTGCACTTTTGTGGATTCTCCAATAGAATGTTTGGCTTGGACTTAGTGTCATGTATGGAACAAAATTGGTGTCAATAACAGCAAACAAAACTTCTGAACAAGAAGAATAAACCAAAATGACTGAGTGAAAGGACGAAGTCACCCCAAAACACATGACTGCATTTTATGTCATTGAATTGATTACATTCCTCATGAGTGTGAACGTGGTTGTTTGTCCTGTGTGTATTTGTGTCAACCTGTCCAGGGTGTACACCACCTCTAGTCAGATAAAATACTTTATTAATCCCAGAGGAATAATTAAAGGTTGTAACTTATACAATTTTTTTCAAAGAGTTGTTGTAGATGCTAATGGTTGTGGGTAGAAAAGAGCTCCTGTAACCAACAGATCTTGATTAAAGAGACCGTTTCTGTGTCATGCAGGAACACAGAAACGGGGGTGACCATAACTTTACTGGTTTATTATTTACTCCTTGTTGTCACAATAATGTCCAGCTGTTCCAGAACCAACCTTTATTATCATGTTGTTCTTTTTTTAGTCCTTTTAAGGCTGACTAATGACTGCTAGAGACGGGTACCAGCATGCAGCCCCTCATGGACAAGTGTGTGTAGACAATGGATGGAATGATGGCATATAAGGCCGTTTCATCCAACCTGAGTCAAGCATGCTTTAGCTGCAAGTCGGAAACCAGTGCTAATTGTTGTTGTGTTGATTCTTAGTGGCTTCACAAAGAAATAATGTATTCTTCTCAATTTAATGAGCTCAAACATTAGAGAATGTTCAGAAATAAGCTTTGTACCGCACTCTCTGTCACTTTAACTTAAACAGTCAGCAGTGGTCGTTAATAGTTAGCACCTGTTGCTTTTGGTAGCCATATTGGTCTTCCCAGTCTTCAACACAGTGTGAATAGAAAGTCTCAGAAAAAACTTGTATATTTAAGGCATTTAAAGGTCCATTCATGGTTACTGAAATAAACGGCACATTTCCCCAAAATGCCAAATAATGCGTGAGACCCTTTTAATATTTATTATGAGTAAATTGGAGGGGGAAAAAAAGGTAATGCAAAGAGTTTTTTTGTAAATAAATGGAAGATTTGTAATCTACTGTGCACCAATCTTTGAACACCTTATCATACACCAGCTAAACTACCAGTCAAACTGGTTTGGTGAGTTTGACTGTTTTTGAATAAAATGTTGGTAGAACGTACCAATGCTTTACCAATGTACTAATATTCTAGTAGAATATAGTATACACATTGGAAACACATTGGAGGACACAAGTACCAATATAAAAAAACAGACAAAAATGTCTCCATCACTGTTATAATAATAGAAAAGTAACATTTTCACATCCACTCAGAATATTTTGGTCTAGCCTGTAAAAACCAGTCAGGCAGTTCTCTCCTTGTAGTTATTTCAGTTAGAAAAAGTTATTGACAAGATGATAGTCTTCATTCTGCTCTAGCAATATTCTGTGAATTGTAACCTCACAAGAAATGTTTTCTTTTAAGCTTTCTTGAACTTTTTTTGGTGGTAAATATATAATGCATATTTTAAGAGCAAACAACATTTTTGACATGCATAGTTTCTTTTACCTGTCCGTCTAAACTTTAAGGTTTGTGTGTGCTTGTGTTATGTCTCTTAATTTGCACATGCAATTTCTATAGTCAGGTTTTGCAAGAATGTTGTTCTGGCTGGGGTTTATTTAGAACAAAGAAGACCAGATGCAGTTTGGACTCAAATGTAAAATAAGATGAAAACAGCTCCTTGGTTTAGAGCAGATCTGAAATCAGCAGCTACATGGAAGGAAGTGCATTCACTTCCTTCCAGTCTGTAAAATACTGGGGAGCCTCCCACTCTCCACTGACTGGTAATGCGAATATGCAATCAAAAGTACATTCTGGGTGCAACTGGCTAAACTTTTTTATTTCTCTTTATTTTAGCCCTGTGCTGCCCCTCTGGCCCATATAGCTCTGGGTGGTGAGTCATATCCTCCATTTTAAAAGCTATCACTGATCGAAACAGTCATATTTTTTGCACTTTTGTGTGAGTTTCAAGAAATAGTTTCTTCCTTTTATGAGTGAAATTACAAGCAACTTTAGTGTTTTGCTTTGTGTATCATATTAAATCTGAAGCATATTTTTATTCGTGAACCAAAACAATTATTTCTGAATTTCTACTGCAAATACTTCTGGATGCTTATAGGAAATGCATTGTGGATGCAGGATGCTACCAACATCTGCCCCATCGTCATTTACAACAACCTGCCAGTCCATTATATACAAAAACAGCTGAAAAGATACTCTGAAAGGAATGTAAGTCAGAACTATAACTCCCCCTTTTTACCAAGAAATGCATGTCACCATAGCGATGTCCATAACAGATCAATTTATTGTTAACAATCACTGTTTTGGTATAGCGCACTTCAGCGAATGGAGTAAAGAAAACACAGATTAAAAGAAGGTCTAGCTAACAATAGCAACAAAAAGAGAAATAAATAGAAAATAATCTGATTAATGTCTAATAATTCCATGTTCATATGAATACATAACATCTACAGTATAAGTTAATAAATGGAAGCTACTGTATAAATACATCACCAGCATGCACAATATTGTTTCTTATGGAGAATATTGGAGCGGTTATCATCTCACACTGAAGAGACAGTATAGTAGGCAAGTGCATTTTCTTGACCAAGAAGAAACCGAAAACAAAGTTAATCCACAAACCTCAAATCTGCTTGTACAGCTTCCGCTTTAACAATGCGTGTGCTCTGCTCACAAATTAGTTCGTTATTTAGGTCTGAGGTTCAGGATGCGACTTTTCAGAGATCCCGTCGATTCGTAGAAAAGACGGCGTTACCTGCAGACAGACATTTCAGTCAGTGTCCTTTTGATTTGCTCATCCGGATCAAATTGTTTCCCCACAAACACAAGGAGCCAATCGAAGATGTTACAGTAATGACAATACTGACAATAAGAGTTAGGTGTCCAAAAACGGGTCGTTTATTTAAGAAAGCACATGAGCACATGAGAGGGACAAGCTGCACTATGTTTTTGTTTTTTTTTTTTTTTTTTTTTACTGTATAAGTTTGCCGTTTTAGTTACAGTATGACTGACCATGTGACTGAGCTGGACACATACCTGACACAAAGCAAACAAACAAAAACCTCTTTTTTCTTATTTCTGCGGTCTTCAACCGCAGAAATAACCTGCTTTTCACTCAACCGCCGTGGATGCGGTGCAACTAAAGATGTCGGTACGTTTTCGTTGACGAACTCTAAACATCCCCAACGAGGCCGCGGTCCTCCCCGGAACCCGTCGACTCTCTTACTCACTATCACTCGCCGTCTCTCTCTCACTAAGCAAGGCCATGACATTCAAGGTTTGCGCTATTTATTTATTTTTCTTGCTGCTCAAGCATCGAGGAGTGAATTTCTGAATGCTCCTCCCTCTCGCTCGAATACATTAAAACAGCTCCGCTTCATTTGCATGATTAGTCAGTCTCTGGCGGTTGTGAGTTTGACGGTTATTCACACCGCGATGGACGACGAACCTCTTTGTGACCCAAGTCGGTACTCTAGCAAATGCTGCAGAGGCTGTCATGGAGGGAGTTTCATTCTTGAGTGTTTTTCTCTCTCTCTGTTTTTTTTTTTTTTTTAAACTAATCATAGCGTATTTCTCAAACTAAACACGTCTTCCCTCCTTCTACAATCTTTTTTAATTGTGGAAAAATAAAGAACAGCAACCACGTCGGTACCGTCGGCTAAAATGGTAGCCGGCGTTCCCCCACCCTCCCGTCTTTTTTTGTTTTTTGTTGTTTTTTGTTTTTTTTGTCTAAATTAAGAACTTTTTAACAATTACTATTTTTGTCGTCATTTGTGAGCGCGCGTGTTGTGTTGATTTGGCAGAATGAGGTTTTGGACTCTTTAGTTGTTGCCCTCGCCTCCCTCATCGTCCTGCTGGTCGCTCGTCCACAGCGTCAAGTTGTCTCGAAGCAGCTGCATGATGAGAGTGGAGTCTTTGTAGGAGTCCTCGTTGAGGGTGTCCAGCTCGGCTATGGCGTCGTCGAAGGCGGTCTTGGCCAGGTGGCACGCCTGCTCGGGGGCGTTCTGGATCTCGTAGTAAAAGACGGAGTAGTTGAGGGCCAGGCCCAGGCGGATGGGGTGGGTGGGCTGCATGTGCTCCTTGCTGATCTCGTGGGCCTCACTGTAGGACTTCTCGGAGGACTCCACCACCGCGGCCCTCTTCTCACCCGTGGCGACCTCGGCCAGGTAGCGGTAGTAGTCGCCCTTCATCTTCAGGTAGAAGACTTTGCTCTCGTGCTGCGTCTCGTTGCAGTTCTTGATCAGGAAGTTGTCGAGGAGGTTGAGCACGTCCTGGCAGACCGTCTCCAGCTCCTTCTCGATCTTTTCCCGGTATGCCCGCACCATCTCAATCTTCTTCTCGTTGCCGTCAGCCGACGTCTTCTGCTCGATGCTGGAGATGACGCGCCAGGACGAGCGTCTTGCCCCGACCACGTTCTTGTAGGCCACGGACAGGAGGTTCCTCTCCTCGTTGGAGAGCGGTTCGTTCAGCTCTGTGACCTGAAAGGAAAAGCACAACAAACATGTAGAAGTTAATCTTTGTTGAGTAATGTGACAAAATATCTGTAATAGAGCTGAAATTTTAATTGTGATGAATCGATTACTGAAGTAATCGATTAATTTTTAATTGCAGTTCACAATATAGGTTTAAAGAATTGGAAATGGTTATGTATAAAAAGTAAAGGAGCTCAGATTTATTACAAGCAGAGGTGAAAAAAAATCTATAATCTTGTTGTAAAAAGTTGATTGGTAGATGAGGTGGTTTAAACTTAGTGCTTCTCTCTCTACTCTTTGGTCCTGCTCTGCATCCATGGACCCTCCTCTTCAACTTCTATGGGACACGAGTTCATAGGTATCTGAGCTTTTGAGATAATCAGCTGCTCCCAGTTGTAAAAACAACACCTGATTACCATAGTTACACAACTGTCTGAAAGTAAAATAACTAAGAGCAAAAATCCTTGCAGCTGCACGGTATCCATAGCCAGTGGGAATAATTGATCCAGTGTCTCAATCATAACAGCTATGAAAAGAACCTTACAAAAAGAACCAATCAGAACTAACGAAACAGCTACTCCAAGGCGACGTCACCATGAGTGGTGCAACATTGACCAACATTAGAAAATTAGAAATGTAATATTTCTATTATTATTTCAACAAAAAAAAAAGGAGGAATAACCCGGACACATCGTTTGTCTTGGGGTTTAGAAATCCTCATACAGAACACACGGTGGAGCTGTAGCGTCAAACTCCAGTCCTCCAGGGCCGGTGTCCTGCAACGTTTAGATGTGCCTCTGCTGCACCACACCTGAATAGAATAATTAGGTCGTTACCAAGGCTCTGGGCAATTTATCTACAGGAGGAGGAGGTAATTAAGACATTTCATTCCAGTGTTTTGTACCTGTGGCACATCTAAAATCTGCAGGCCAGCGGCCCTCGAGGACTGGAGTTTGACACCTGTGTTCTAGAAGATGTGAACAACTGGAATCAGCGATGACATTTTATGGGCACGAGTCCCTTAGGAAGCAGGAGCTGTGAAAGACTCACAGCATCTGTTAATCCCTGTACTATCAGCTACCACAGTCACTGTTGATAGAAATGGATGTGACTAATCATGTCGTCTTTTGCTGAACAAATTCTCTGCACACAAAAGCTTTTACCTTCATCAGCCTCTGCTTTTCTTTTGACTTTTTCATACATAAAGAAGCTGTCAGTCTGAGTTGTGCTTAAATGGTAAGAGGGAGGGAGTGAGGTGGGGGGCAAAGAGCAAGCTGTGATGCAATCTAGTTTCCATGGTAACTGCAAAAATCTGCTTTGTTTCTGAGAGCCTCTCTATCTCTGAAGGAGATAGTGGCCACAAGCTGCTTGCAGAGAGAGCAGATGATGATGATGCGGTGAAGGCTGCAGCATGATGGGTGGGGATCAGAATGGTGAAACCACAAGCAACCTTTTCCACTCGGTCGCTGCCTTTCCAGTCACATGAAGGCACCGAAGTCTGATTTTAGAAATGAGCAACTTTCAATGATCACTCCTCTTCAACAACAAACCAATAAACTAAAGAACACACTTTGGAAAACGACTTAGTCCATCAATAACAAACAAAATGTTGACTGGCCAACAGCAGAATGTGAAAATATATTTGAGAGGATGATGCATATCAAAGTTCTGCATTTTTAGAGCACAGAACCATTGTTCTAATTAACTCTATTCCTGTCTTTTGTATATTAATAAAACTCGCCGGGTGCGCCCATATTTCTATTTGTATAATTTTTGTCACCAACCAGCTGGTGACCAGAACAGTTTTCCAATTGATCGAACTTAACCAGTCCTCCTTACAAATTCAAAAACCCAATAAACCTTTTTTTTTTTTTTTTTTTTTTTTTTTTTTTTTTAGAGAAAAAGATTCAAAGTCACTCTAGTGTTCAAAAGGCTGCGATGGCAGAGCACAAGTTGATGCTATTTGGAGATCGGATTAGATTGTTCTCCCCACACATGCCTGGGTTTTTTCTGGTTTCCTCTCTCAAAACACAAACATGCCTGTTAAGTCAGCTGCAGATTGTAAATCACGGTTAGGTGTGAGTGTAGGCGTTGTTCTTATGCTGGTTCTGTGATGGGGCCAGGTACCTGTCTTGGGTGTGCCCCACTTCTCGCCTGCAGACCTTGGTTGAAATTTATCCAGCTCCCTGAGACTCCAAGCAGAATTAAGTAAATAAATGTTTAAAGGGAATCTGACAAATCACAAAAGGTGTATTTTCATATACAAAAAACTGGAAGTAAGAGGTCTGTGATGTTCAGTATGTAATCCAATATTTGTTTTACAAGAATGATATATGTATCCATTTAATTATGAGGCTCACGTATCCCTCTGCTTTCACACAGATTACATCTAGTGGGATTGGTGATGTTTTCACAGTAGAAAGGCTCTTAACTGCAGTGTTACAGCAAAATAAATGAATGGTTTTATAACTGAACACATCTAATGGTAAATCGGAGATATGTTCTTGCTGTATTGCTAATCTGTAATACAGTCCCATACATTATTCCATTCCAATATATGTTTTATTGCTAGCACTAATGGAAAGGTTTGGTAGCTTAACTTAAATCAATACAATGAAAATTTTAAACTTATCAAGTGCAGAGATGATTGATAAATACAAATAGAAGTGCTGCATGACTGAATTTTTGTCGATCATAAAATCAAACCGTCTTTAAACGCTAACAAAAACAGTACACACCTCCGACATCCTTCTCTAGCAGTAATACATATTACATTTAAGGTTTTTGCCGCAGTTAGCTGTTTATCCTACTTATGACTCTGTGTTGCTTGCAGAAACAGCCGCAGCTAAAATGACTTGAGAAGCAGTTCTCAAAAATTCAGTATAGAAATAGACAATGACCAGTCCACCACAGACACATGCAATCATAAACACATACCCTGAGGCAATTTAGGGTAGCAGATGAAGATAACTAGCAGGAGAAAGCCAGAACAATTGGAGGGAATCAATGCATTCATGAGAAGAACTGAGAACTGAAGGCCCTTCCGACCCCTGGATGGTTTCTAACCTTGCATCATTCTTCTGTTATAAGATTCATTTACTAATTTGAAAAAAGTTAAGATTTTTTAGTTTCTGATTGCCTGGTCACTACTTTAAGCTAAAAATCACTGATTGGTCATTTCTAGTAATCCTTTTTAAATCTGCCAAAGCAAACAAACTACCATTTATCCTCCAATACAAGACCAACCAGGTTGGAGAGAAACAAACTGCTTTGTAAGCGTAAAGCCCTAAAATTGTGTCAATATACGATAGAAGACACTGGGTGAAATAAGTCATTTTAATGACCTTTAGAAGTTGCACCAAGAATCTATTACACAGCCTGCCGGACACAGATACCCGCAGAGCTCTCGAGGGTTACATTAGTTTGTCTAAAGACTGTTATTTCTTAAGATACTGTAAAAAAAAAATGACAACTCGTAAATATGCCGACCTTTGTTCATAAAGTGTGAGGAAATGCAAACAATAAGAAGGTACAAATTGTGTAACACTAAGGAGAAAGTCCTCCTCTTCATTTGTTCTACCGAAAACACCTTCTCAGCACTCCTTTACCTCAACCCATCAAAATGCAGTTAGAGCCATTGATTATTTACCCTGCAGCAGGTTTGGGTCAGCTCTGGAGAATCAGAGGTCAGGGAAACAATGCCTGAACAACTGATCAGTACAAACATGGCTGCCTTTGTTCCAGAGGGCTGCAGGGCAAGCAGAAGGCCCCAACGGAAGCTGCGGTGCGGGGATGACAATAGAGCTCTGTTCACCCATGCAAATCATCAATCGCGCCTGCTCTGCCGTGACTCATCCCAACACTGGCCGGTCAAACTTCCACACATCTGCATGCTAATACAAACAAAGGCCAGGCAGGACAATCAATAGCTTCCTCTATGACAAATCTCTGCATGACACTTCGTGTGAGCAAGCCCTGTAGTGCCTAAGTGGGGTAACACTGAAAGCATACCTCCTTATATTTTCATTAAAAACGTTTCTCTCCACATAATGAAGGCGTGCCACAATCCCACAGATCCCCCTTCTTTGTGTTCCATGCATTCCCTTTTTTTTCCCAGCTCAATTGCCTCTGCACCCTCTTCTACTCTAACCTGATGTGACAACCCTCTCTGCAAACCCCTTTTCAAGCAGCAGAGCACAAAGGCGCCAGGGACGACCTGACGTCACTGACGGCGTGAATAGGGTTAGCCGAATCAGCCACAAAGAGCTTGGTGGTTAGAAGAGCGTTCTCTCGCTCCTTGTTGCTATGATACCACATGCAACGGTAGTTATTCCTGTGATTACAGCTAATGTTTGAGTCAAACCATAGGACACAAAAAGGGCTTGTTCATTAAAGTAAAGATGCCTTAGTAGGCCTGTGGAATGATAGAGGAAGGCAAGATATTTGTTCCTGTTTGCTGGAGCGTGTGCATCCCAGCTAAACGCTATTTTCATATCTGTTTTTTTTGTTTTGCATGTGTTGCTTTGAAGGTAGCAATTTAGGGTTTCAGATCATATAGCCGACCTCAGATCAAATTATATATATATATATATAGATTTTTTTTTTTTTTAAGTGGAGCACTTTCTTGGTGTGGCGTTTCTCTGACCATGTCTAGAAGTGGTGGATTTCTGTTGGGGGCCCTATGCCTCCAGGAGCTGCCGAGAAAGACATGGGGATAAAGCTGGGCTCTGGTAGAAATCCCTCCCTATTGATCTCCCTGGTGTTAGCTCACCATATGGGGTGGTAATGTGCCCCCTCCCAAGGTCCTTCTGATTTCTGGCTACCATTATAGGGGCTGGTGCCTTGCATGGGTGGCGAGGCCCCCATGGAGGCTGGGTTCTGGAAGAGGGCGACTGTAGAAGATAAGAGTTTTGGTTCTCTTATTCGGTGTCTCTTTGACCCAGGAGTTGCTTCTCCTTGGCTTCACTGATAACATATCTCTGTATGGAGCATATGGCTGTTCTGGGTTGTGCCTTATGTCTGTCTGCTGGCTTCTAGCGGAGTCCTTTGCTGATATTCAGTGCTCACTAGTGCAGGCTTTCTACTGTTCTCACCCTTCTAAACAACTTTGCACCTCCAGGTAGCAAATTCACACGCAGACACCCACTTAACACAAACACACCTCTACACATACGTTCAGCTCTGTATGTTTGAAAGGTGCTGAAGATGCCAATAAAGAATGTGGTTTATTCTGTTAAAAGGAAATTTCTTCCTAATCCACAAGCTTGATCAATATGAGCGATTGCTGCAAAGTCAATCATCTACTGTCACCATCTAATCTCACTGGAGAAGGGATTGCTGCAAATTCAGTGTCCCTAGACAAATGGCTGGGTTTCCTTAGATAAGAAATTTCACCATTTGACAAAATAGATCAAAGTTGAACTGATATATTTTGGAAGTGCCTTGAGATTAAATTAGTTTTTAATTGTGCTTTGTTAATGAACTGAATTAATTGACTTGTCAGGCCAAGTGCCTAAAAGATGCACTTCAGTTTCCATGGTATTAAGAGGAAATACGGACACGTATTTAGTAGAGGAATTTATGCCTTAGTGAAGGAAAGATATTAACTGGGATATTTATAGTTACTACTCATGTGATTGGTTCGGGTAGGTGTGTCAGGAAAAAGCCTGAGGATGCCGCAATTATTTCCACTCAGTCTCTTGGTAATTGAGTTTGTGTATGAGGAAAGAAAAAAATAAATAAAGAAAACAAGCAGCTGCTAAACCGCTTCCTATGGAAGTTAAGACATTAGATCTTGTCAAATAAACTTGATGATGGTGTGTATGTAGGTGGAAACAGTGGGTGTTTTTATAGTACTTTGTGACTCACCAATGAGTCAAAACTAATCCCTGAGCCACTCTGAAACTTCCTGAGACGAAACTGGCTGTTTTTATAACCAGACTGAGATTTAGGAGTTCAGTCTTACAGGGAGGAACTCCAAGTCTGGCACATCCATCCCTCAGACTGAAGGATGGAATCAGAAGAAGAAAAAGAAGAAAATACTGCAAAGGAGATAAAATGAAATTGTGAAAAGGGCAAAATTGGAGGGGAAAAACAGCTTCTTATCATGGATCCATAAATAACAGCCGTGTCTGGTAGCAAAAGCAATCAGAGACCAAATGAGAGATCTGTGTTACATGGCACCAGTGCAGAGAAATTATAGGCCATTTATACTGAGAAAATCAAAGCAGGCAAAGCTGTGAAAAGAAATTAATCTCCCATTTAATATTTATTTGTGACATGTTTTGGTTTTATAGTTTTTGATATTGTGATCATGTATGCATGACAACAGGGTAAAGCTAACCTTAACCACACTTTTAGTCCCTGGAAAAACATTGTGGCATTATAGCATATTGGATATTTGCTGAACGACGACATGCTTTTAACTTAAAGTTCTTTGTAAGAACTGGGGGGATAATTTATGGAAGAAAAGACATTAAAATGACAAATTAATTTCTAGAATGTTCCACTTTTGTCAGACTTTAGATGAAGGTATATTGATATATCTATTGTTCCTTCAATAAAGCAGATAGAAAATATGATCGAAAATTGCATCAACCAACAGCAAAACAAAAATGCTTAAAGTATGAAAGTATAAAAAGGCAAAATCTTGCAATTATTTTTATGTTCTAAATTAGAGCCTCTATTGAAGAACCTGAAGAACATTTGTTTCTTTTTTATATTATAGTTCTGATGAGGAAAGAAAATATTTGGTGTCAGCTGAAAAAAATCTGTTCAGTGCATCTGTAAAGCTTTTTAATTCTGCACACTTTTATATTTTTGTTGCATTAGATACATCAAAACTGAAAACACTTTTTTTTTTCTGTTAAAACACAAGCAAAACACCAAAGTCTTTGAGAGTTTTCTATGGGTTAAAAAACGACAAATGTTTTGATGCATAAATGTAGATTGTGTGATTACTTCAGTTTCTGTTGGACTTAGAACCAGTACCACTTGTGATCAAGCTTTGTTCTGTTTGCTGGATAAAACGATTTGTTTTTTGTTGTCCTTAGAAATGGAAACGGATTCAGAACCCTAAGGGAAAAACTCGATTTGGTATCAACTGGTAAAACCATAATCGGTTATTTTCTCAAAAAATATTTAGTTTTCAAATTATTGTGCTTTGTTGAAGTTAAATAGCTGCTACCTTTTAGAGTGAACATAAAATGCCACAGGTCATGACCCTCAGGTCTCTCTGAGCTGATGTCATCTCCTATTGTATGGATTATACTGTAATGCTGAACAATGCTGAACATTCACACCCGCTTGCTCTGAACGACGTATTTTTAGCATCTGCAACATACGTGTTGACTTGGGAAGATCAGTCACATCTGCTGCAGAGATATATTTATAAATGCTGACGGTATGATTTTATATGCGGCAACAAATGAAAGCATCACTAAAACATACATTTGTCCTTGATTTACGGCCTTGATATGCCTGACTGTGCGCCGTTCTATGGGTGTATTTATCTAAAACCTAATCAACATGCTGAGCTCATCTTGCATTAAATATCAGTTTGTATAATGTATGCAGCTCGATAAATCTTCTAATGCACCATAAAAAAATTAACTTCTATAGAAGAATGCGTGTAGCTCATTAGGTATGATGGAAGTCCTGTGGCTATCTGGGACGTGCATTTTCTTAGACAAAGCTCTCCAACACGGCGTGTGTGTGAGAGAGCAAGAGCGCGAGCATAAATTCAAACTAATGGAGTCGGCACATTAAGACGGCGTTCAAGCACTGTTGGTTAAACACTGGATGGATACTGGGATCGGGCTGGTAATTGTCAGATAAACAGAATCTTATCACCGGTAGCTGCCTAAATTGTACTGTATGTTTTCATGCTAGACTTGGCTACTTGTGATGTGTTCAACTACTGATCAATAACAGGAAACTGATAAGAGCCTTTAAATGAACAGAGGGGGCCACATGATGCAATCACAGGGACAGGCTTTTAGCACAACTTGAAAACTCTGACAAGCTTATGTTGTAGTTGCATGAAAGGGCTGCTGCTCTTTGCCCATGTGGGTGGTATGATGTAATGGCTTCTTAGCCTATTGTAGTATTGAAAGCTTTTTACATAAATTCACTGTCAAACAGCAGCACCAGGATGTGCCTAAAAAAACAGCCAGATGTGTGGTTACCGTGAGGTATAATACATGTCGCTATACCGATTATATTGTAGTTGTTAATCATGTCATTGATGCATCCCAGGGCCTAATTTTTTTATAAGTTGTGTGATACGGTGACGTTTTGAGTGTTAAAACCAAATCTGGTTAGTGGAAAGTGGGATTTAAAGGGAGTTTCTGTCAAAAGCTTAAAATTAGTTATTACCTTGTTGCTGTAGGTAACTTATTATGCTAGCAGTTAGCTCAAGATGACCCAAGACGAAAGCGGCACCAGCATAATAAAACGGCTTATTGCAGTTTATGCAGATATATAATAATCATCTGTAACCATTGTCACATTTGTACTGGGTGGTTGTCTACAAAGAAGACAGTAATTATTTCACTTGGGAAATGAAAGTAGGAGGCAGTGAGCAATTAATGATCTCCCTGTGTGAAATATACTGAGAACAATACTCATGACAGTTTAAATGTTTTTAAAATAGTGTCCCGATAAACCTCTGGCCTTTTAGACTTTGAACTGTTGTAAGATAGCAGCGGTTTACTTTGGTCTTGGTCGTTAGCTTCAGCCTCTTGGAGCGGAACAGCTAATCTGGCTGAATCAGAGCTCAGATTTGAGAAAACCGTCACACCAATGCTGCACATATTCTCGTTGCAAGCATTTGCTAAAGGTTGCGCTGCTAAATGCTAGCAGCAAAACAGGCCCACATGGGAATGTTTTTTTTTTTTTTTTCTGAAACAGAAAGTTTTTCAACCATTTGTGCCCTGTGTCAACAGAGCCAACTAAGACGGCAAAAACGGCATTTTTATGAAAGCGCTGACATATTAGCGCGACCGCTAACCTGACGTACAACCCCAAACGTGTCATAGTTGTACAAAACATATTTGTCTTGTAGTTTATTAGTTTATTAGCTCAGCTTCATTGTCATTCCACACAAAGGATTCCATTTGCATTTTGTTGTTTGGCATATTTGTTGTCTTGTTGCATTTACAACTAACGCGGAGAATTTAGGCGCATACTCCATGCTAACTATCACTTACATGTGGCTGTAGGGGGGAATAGCATTTTGTTCTCTGTGGTAAAAACATTTCTAGAACGGGTTCTGTGTGGACGAGATTGTTCCAGTGTGGACGGGGCCATACGGCAACATTGTGCTTTTCTCAGTTTTACAGACTCGGTTTATACCAAATTGTAATTCCAGATTTATATACGTTATCGTTTGATTTCAAACTGGTAAAAAGTAACTTTTTGGTACAAACAGAATGCACTATTTTACTAAATAAATATTCTCTGCTGTATGTAGGACATTAAACTCTTAGAACTTTATTTTGCTATTCCTTTAAGGGTGCCTTTTGAATTTTTAGCTTTTAACTTTATGAAACTGACTGTTGCATGTTGTAATGAATAACAGCCCTCAAAATCCAATAATGTTGGCAAAAACAATTACCAATGCAGGAAAAAAGATCTCAGATCTAATTCACCCAGATCTTGTAAAGCCAGTGGTTAAAATTCAGCCCTGACATCAGCCCATCCTCACCCACTTTAGTAGGGCTTGGTCCTAATCCCTTGTACTTCAGAGAGCACAGAGGGTGCAGCATGTTCCACCAACCTGGTTATTTGGTTCATTCGCCACTGAGGCTTTTTGCCATGGCTGCAGTGGCAAGGGATTCCCTTCAAGTGATGGGCGAGGCCCCGTTGCTCTGTGCTGCAGAGTGACTGGCTGGGTGAGGGGCAGCTCTGTCCCTCTGACTCGGCATAAATGGGAAGGGGTGGAGCCGGGGTCCCTGCTGGTTACCACTAGAGGCCGGTCCTATAAGCAACATGGACTTCTGCCATTCTCAGCTCATGTCTGACTTCTGGAAGAATCAGCTGATATTTGTTCATTCTTTGATCTAAAGTGGTCTTGTTTTCTAAATTAGTCTCTAGTCGTGTAAAGGTGAGAAGGATTCCCATCTCTAGATGCTCCAACATGATCTACACTCACTACAAATAAAACTGGGGATCCCGCAGAACTCTATTGTGACTATTACTTCTTCTTTTTTTTTTTTAAAGAGCTTTGGCACAGAGTTTCCTCATTTTTGTCCACTCCCATGTGAACTCAGTGTCCATACACGCTGAGGGGGAAAAAACCGGGTGAGCAGCAGCAGCCTTTGTGCAGCTGGGGTAAAAAAGCTGCATGTGAAATGGTGCACTACGGGCGGGCCTGTGCTGCTGCATCCTGGCAGATGCTGCGGCACGCCTCTGTGTGGGAACCTGCTGGAGGAGGAGGAGGTCCGGGACGCAGGGATGCGGCTGCCGCACAGCATCCTTTAAAAATAAATAAATAAAAAACACAGCGTTTATGATCGGTGGTGGGGAGGGGGGGGGCTGCACTGAGATAAATCTGGCGAAAAAGGCGTCGGTCCACCGACACCCACGTCTGACAGGTTCCTATGTGTTCTGCGCAAATCGATTGCGAACAATCTTCAGCCTGCATTGCCCCTTTCCCCCCCTTATTCGCAAAATGCGCAGCGGCCACGGATTGCCCCGACCCCGTCCAGCTAAGACAACGGTGGCTTTTCGAGCTAAATGGACGGCTCGTTATGTCGCGTGGAAACCGGAACACGACCATCAGCGAATCCTAGGCTGTCACATCATCGTAAAATTATGGTGCCACCTATAGCTCGCCCTCTCCCGCAACATCTTTCGACGGGATCCTTTTGATTTCCTCTCTGTGTAATCACAAATATCTTTATATAGCTATATTAGGACAGACAGTGATCGGATCACTTGAATGTCTTAATATGAGCTTTTTTCCTTCTTCAGTGCGCTTGAATCACACCAGCCTGGCTGTGTGTGTGTGTGTGTGTGTGTGTGTGTGTGTGTGTGAAGGATCCTGTTGGAAAAGGCACCGCCCCAAGATCAAACAGTCCGCATTCAGACAGCCACAATCCATCGCAGCTCAGCGCCAACAAAAAGCCGCAGATTTACAGTAAATCACTGATTTTAATCTCATTATAGCGGATCAGATCACTGATATGCGGAGAGAGGGTGGGGTGGGGGAGAGAACAGGGACGGGCCTTTACAGCCCCGTTCAATATGATGTGTTCCCAGATCTGATTTTAGCTGTGATTTACCGCTCTCTGCGGCAAGGCTTTCTCATAAATGTGCTCTTCAATCATAAGTTTCATACACCAATTTTGATTGGCCGATCCGGCAAGGTGAACGGGCGCGCCAGACCGGAGCGCGGCGGGCTGCGTCCCCCCGGTGAGCCCCGCAGCTTCCTCACTCACACACACCCAGGCTCGGACGCTGCCCGGTAATTACCGCACAAAACGGGACTGAGAAGAAGAAAGGTCATTACGGCGGAGCGGGTCTACTTACCGACTTCATGGCAGCTGCCATATCATCATACCTCTCCGCCTGCTCGGCCAGCCTGGCTTTCTGCACCAATTGCTCGCGGTCTACCATTTTTAGAGGCCGGTTGTGGTGCTGCCCGCCGTGCGTTTCAGTCGTAGCTGGGAGCTGTAACGTGGATGTCTGAGCTCAGGGTAACGGTGCCGGGTGCTGTCGCCGCAGCTGCTGCCTGCTGTCTGTGTGCCTGCCGACGGGACACCCCTCCCCCTACACGAGCACTTTCCCTGTACTTGTGTCGCCACCCAGAAAGGCGTGTCCACACGGAGTGATGTAACGACCCAGGCAGCTGAACCCGAAGGAACGGGGAGCAGACCTCCACAGAGGCTCTTCATTTCATACCAACCAACATGCACAAGTTTTGTTATTATAGGAATGCAAAGCCTGGTTTTGTCTAATAAACGCCCCTGTTGCAAATATGAATACTCGTGATGAAAGGAATGAATGAATAAATAAAAGTTGACTGGATTTCATAAAGATGCCAACTACCCAAAAAAATCCCTAAAACCCTCATAAAGAAATGGAACATTAAATTTAACTCTGGTAGGAATAATGACGTCAGCCCCATTTTAAAGGGATACTTCCGATTTTTTAATTTTTTTTTTTACTGAAAGCAGTTGGTAGCACTGTTGCCTTGCAGCAAGAAGGTCCTGGGTTCGATTCCCGGCCCGGGGTCTTTCTGCACGGAGTTTGCATGTTCTCCCTGTGGGTTCTCTCCGGGTTCTCCGGCTTCCTCCCACAGTCCAAAATCATGACTGTCAGGTTAATTGTCTTTCCAAATTCTCCCTCGGTGTGAGTGTGTGTGTGTGCATGGTTGTCTGTTTCTGTGTTGCCCTGCGACAGACTGGCGACCTGTCCAGGATGACCCCGCCTCTCGCCCAGAATGTTAGCTGGAGATCGGCACCATCACCTCCCGACCCCATTAGGGACAAGGGTGAACAAAAAATGGATGGATGGATAAAAGCTACAATATGTAACTTTTATTAAAATCTGTTTTTGCACATATTTGTTAAAACCGTCACCATGTCGTGGTGACATAAAACAGAATATCTGTGAAAAAGACTGATCTTCCTCACCTCCTCCCTGAGCTTTTATTACCATGTGTGGGGGGGGAAAATGCACCTGACCAAAAACAACCAATCAGAGTTCAGGAGGAAGGTGTTACCGCTGTCAATCATCCTTGTGTATTCACAGCAATATGCAAATGGCTGAGAAACAACTGTTACCTGGAAAAAAGCTTGTCCTCCATCATTGGTGCCCTCAGGAACTCACCTGAGCATTCACAGCAAAGAGGGGCGGCCCCTGCTGCCGCCCTGGGCAAACCCCTCAATCAGTTCCCCCCCAACTAATCAGAAGCTATTACAGGAATGTCATTTCTTTTAGGGCGACAAATTCTACTGACAAAATCTTAAAATACTTTTTAAAAAAGTACAAATTTCTTGTAAATTAAAAATGTTTTTCATCCATCTAAATTTACAATTTACAGTATAAAAGGATCACAAACATCCAGTGACGAAAGCTATAAAAACAATTAACCCTCCAGACCCTCAAAGAAATAAACCATCAGGAACCTGAATGCCTCGCTCTTTTTATGTTATGGGGCTAAACTGATGTACAGAACTCCTAGAAAAATCTATTTCTTTTTTTTTTGTTTGGTAAACAATAGTGCATGATTTGGTTCATTGTTTGAGAAGATAAATTCATATGACAGGTATTTTATTTTTCCCTTTAAGAGGAAAAGTGGCTCACTAGTGCATTCAGCTTGATTATTTTAGTCCTTATGGCATCAGTTCAGGCTGTATAGTAAAATGTGCAACACTTTGTAGATTATTGATCTTTAAAAATAGGAAAACTACACAATGATTTTCCTTCAACTTCACAACTATGCATTACTTTACAGTAATCTGAAAAAAAAAGTTTTTTACCTGACAAAATCTAAAAATGTTCAAATTGTATAAATACTTCTGCAAAGCTTTAACTACCAGAAGTTGCACAGTATGTTGACTGGAAACTGATTCATACAGATACAAAGTGTCCAAGTATAAAATAACAATTTCAAGCTGGAGCCATCCAGGTGACTGTATGCATGGCAGCCATAATAAATTTAGAGGTAAGGGGTCCTTCTACTTCAGAATCAGGTTCCCAACTTTGGGGGCCTTTCCCGTTGACAAGTCTGACATGGAAATCTGAAATTATAAACACAGCTGGGAATGCACCTGGACATATTGGAGTTTTCCATTTAAAAGTATGACTTCAGAGGCTCTTTTGGGTTTGAGCCGTTTTTCAGCCTCAAACTTAGAAATTCCAACTTCTGGGTAAAAATTGCAGACTATTAAAACGCAGCAGTTAGCAGACAGGTTAAGTGTCTGAATATGTTGTTAGCACAGCATTATTACATCCCAATTATTGTCAACTGGGAACCAAGCTGACTGGTAAAGTTCTGCTAATGTGATTCTTGGCACAGTTCTTGTCCTGGCTTGAGATTACAGTACAGACTTTACTGCAACGTAACTTTGACATGTTGATTCATTTTAAACTTTGAAGCCCACTGTGGTTTTCTAAAATACCGCAGACACATTTTTTTTTTTTGCAGCTTGTGAAACAGGTACTACAATAAAACATTAATAATCAATTGTTACACAAGATTTCAGCTACTTTTGGATCCACTTAAAATATCCAGTTTACTTTACAGCGTTGAGTGCGGTTAAAACAAACCTCACTCACCGACAACTACAGCAGGTAAAAGTAAAATCTGAAGATTTCAGCCTAAGACTTAGAAATAAAATGACTTTGTTTCAACTTTTCCACATTTTCCATGGATTTTTATGTGGAAGACCAGAGAAGTTTGAGTGAATAGTTATGCAAAAAAATTAGACATGCTTTAAAAACTATATATATTTTTCCACAAAGGGCTACACGGTGCGACTACACTGATGCCCTTAAATTAAAGTTCAACTGTTTGCCTTTACAAGTCTCCTGGTTATTATTCACTGTGTGTGACTTAATGTCAGTATAGATCCAGATGTTTTGTGAAGGCCTCAAAGGTTTGTTAGAGAACATTAGTGGGGGAAAAAACTGCATCAAGGAACACAGCAGAGAGGACAGGAAGGAGGGTGAGGAAGTCTAACGCAGGGTTATAGCTAAATATCCTTAACTTTGAAGACCTCAAGTAACCGTTCAACCAATAATCTAATTGATGATCAAATTACTGCTACGTCAGCAAATCTACCAAAAGCGTCCAGACGAGTAGAACATTGATCAGAGAAGGAGAGGAGCTGCAGAGATCCACGGGTTCAGCTTAGCGACCATCAACGATGCGTTCTGCAACTGGCAAGAAGAAGGCCATTATGAACAGAAAACTATAAGAAATCCTGTTTGCAATTTTTCACAAGAACACAAACACGTTGCGCGGTGATGACGGCAGCATCATACTTTGGGATTTCTCCCCAGCGTGGACGAACTTTTAAACAACCACACGTCATTGTCCATTTACTTCTACTTTTTGTTGTTCCAACGCCTGAAATGCTAATGAAATAAGTTCTTCAACTTTGCTGGTAGAAGAACAGTCCCACTAGCAAACCACTGTAAAGTACGAGTCCCTGTTCTCTGCCCATTTGATCAACAATGAACATATGTGACAGGTGTTTGAAAGATTGACAAATAGACCAAATATACATACCAAAAAATAAGAACATTTATTTTTGTTATATATTTATATATATATATATATATAAATGATTATTAGTTACATTTATTTATGAGGGTGCAGAGAACAAAAGATTGCATATATACTTCATGAATTCACAAGACAGAGTTTTGCATTCTTCTGGTTTATAGCATACAGTACCAAGTCTTCCATTTTTACTTTTATCATGTATTTATCATATCTCTATTCTTCCTCCAGTGTCTTCAACAGACTTAACTGATGGACTTCCTTGAGTACTTGGGTCATATACAGAAAATATTAGCACAAAAAAACAGTAAAAGCTTTGCTGGAATGTGTACATTTAGTTTAATATCATATTTATAAAGTGCTTAATATTTATAACGTTACTGTGTATATTATATTATTGCATGGGGTACTCCTTCGACGACGTGAAAGTTGGTATTTACACAATGTGTACAAGTCCTAGCATGGCTAGAGATGGGAGCGAGGTCACGCTGCGATCACGACAGGGAGCAGGTCACACCGGCGTCCTCGGAGTGGTCGCAGTTGTGCACGTTCCAAGATATATGGGAGCACTGCTGCAGGGAGGCCTCCATGCCGCTGCACTTCAGATTGTCCAGCAGGATCCTTCCTGTGCCAGGTCCAAAGTGAGCCTGTCCCCAAGCGTGCGTGGCTTCTCCGCAGCCCACCAAACGACACACGACCTGGGCGTCGGGAAGGTCCCAGGCGTCGTCGCACACCGTGCCCCACTGCGAGGTTAGGTACAACTCCACTCGACCCTCGCACTGGTGCCGGCCGCCCACCAGCCTCAGCGCTCCTACGGTTCGATATGGACAATTCAGATTCGCCACGGAAGCTGTAATCTACGCTAGTTTGAGGTACCTGGAGATGGACCTACCTTCAGCGGGTGTCGTCGTGGTCGCTGGTGTGCTTTCTGTCACCCGGAAGTCGCGTGCGATTGGCATAAAAAACAAGGGGTCCAACAGTGGGGGAGCTGAAGAGAAAAGCAGAGAAAGGAGAATGATTCTCTTACCTAGTGGACGTACACAGGAATATCAGGTCACACAAGCATTAGCAAGGCACTCTCCTCTCATTACTGCACAGATCAATAATGGAAAACTGTTTGCCTCTTGGGTTGCCTTTACCGGTATGATGCAAAGATCCACTTGGATGAAGTCATTATTCTAAAGAAAAGTGTTTCTGCAATGAGTTTGATGCATGTATCTGTTCAATTTGCTAGCTGAGAGAAGAGCCAGCTTAAACGGCTGACTTTTTCAACAACAAAAATAGAAAAAAAATGTTTCAAATCTCATCAGATTTATTTATATGGCACACCTAGTGCTGCACACAAAAGCAACAAATAGCAATTCCAATGTATTTAACATAATGCCAGCCGTGGTGTCTGCGTGTCCTTAAAGTCTTTTTGTGTCCAAAATGAATACCTTAAATTTTAAGGCTTAAAAGGTCAAATTCATTTAAAAAGTGTAAGTTGGCCTTAAATATGCCAATTGCAGATCTTAATTTTTGTCCTGACAGGACTATTTAATGTACTATTTCCCCCCTCCTGGGACATTTTTGTCAGTCAAATGTCTGAATCGCATCTTCATTGTTTTCTGTGAATCCAGACGGCAACTAGCTACTAATATATCTCTGCTAGCTAGTTGGCTTTGTTTTTACCTCTATCATGGTTCACAGCTTTTACTATGCTTGATTGTAATGCAGCAAGTTTCCCCAACCATCCCCTGTGTTTATAGTTTTTTCAGTCTTAAATTTAATTCAAGATGGCACTAGAAAGATCTTAAAAAGACTTAAATTTGACCTGATGAAACCTGTAGCTACCTTGCCAGGGATTGTTTAGTATGTGAAGAAGAGCCTGTGTGCTTCTGATTTTTCTGTAAAGCAGCTATGTTTGGCCTGCAGCGACGCTGATTTGCCTTGACTCATTCACTTTATTTATTTTTTTATGCTTTCTGTGTCGTCTCTAGAGGACTACAGTCATGCAGCACAGGGGAACAGCTCAGCAAGGCAGGCAGAAATGACTGTGTCATGCACTTTCAGTGGAAATTATTGCTCAACTTTGGTGCTAATTTCACAATAAAGACAAAAAAAAGTTCCCAGATTTACCGTAACCTGATAGAAATTCCAAGAATGATCAGGTCTTACGTGCACAGATAACGCCGGCATCCTCGTGATGACCACAGTTGTGTTGACCCCAGCCCAGGTGGAAGCACTGGGACAGGTCGTTTTCTGTGCCAATGCAGTCCACGTTGTCCAGCAGGATGGGCCCTGAACCGTAGCCGAAGTAGGCCAGGGACTTGGCCGCGATAGCCGGACCACATCCGAGCGCTCTGCACACCACGTTGGCGTTGGGCATGTCCCAGTCGTCATCACACACCGTCCCCCAGATGGTTTTGTAGAGGACCTCCACGCGACCCTGGCAGCTGCTGTTGCCGTTCATCACACGGACGGTCGGTTTGCCTGGAGGCGGACAGACAGACAGGTGTGAGGACAGATCTGTGTAAAGTAGTGCAAAAGTATTCACACCTTGGTCAGAGTTCAGGAAGGGCTTACTGGGGCAGCTATGCAGGGCTACAATTTTTGAGGAGCCCCACAAATGTTTTTAAATATGTTGGGGAGGGTTTAATGCATGTTCTGCACACTTTACACTATACAGAAGCATCATATGACCATGTCTGGTGAGCTGTAATAATAATTTTGGACTTTTATGAATATAAACAATAATAGAAATTTGAAAATTATGAAGTTATGGTGCACATTTGGGGGGGAGAACAAAACAGAGTTACTGGCCAAGTGATATGCTAAGCCTACCATAATCAGTTGGTATCATCAGTTCATACTTATTAATGCACTATAATTTCCATTAGAAAAATATTTTTTCGCTAGTTCTAGCCCATGGGCCCACATCCTTGTAAATCCGGCCCTGATTCACCCCCTTCAATTTTCCAGCAATTGTCATTTACACTCTTAAACTTTTTAACAAGTCAAATTGAATGAATAACATCCACAACGAGCAGTTTTCTTGTCTTTCCCCAGATTCCTTCTTTGACATTGGTCTGGACTTTGACTGGGACATTCTATTAGATGAATATACTCCATCCTTCTCCCCATCAACTCTGACCAACTCTTCCTGCTTAAGAAAAAAAGTCGTGACAGCATGATGCAGCCACTTCCATGTTGTTCAGTGACATCTTCCTCAAATAGACATTTGCAAACCACTATAACGACCACTAAACTACTAAATGATGTTGTGTCACAGGCTATTGACCCAATAAAATGACCTGCAGATTTTACAATGCGAACTAATGGGGAAATAAATTCATGAGGTGTGAATATTAGTCCTAGACAATGAACCTAAAATGGAAAATTACCTTTGGTTTGGGTAGTCGTGGTTACGGTTGTTGTAGTTGTTGTAGGGTTGGTAGTTGAAATTCTCTCTGTGGCTGAAGGAAAGATAGGAAAAAAATCATTCCCGATCAGTATATTCTTGTTTTTTTTTTTTGTTTTGTTTTTTTTTTTGTTTGTTTGTTTTTGTTTTTTTGGTTCCTAATTGAGTGAAACTACTCTGAAGTTTTAAAGGCACAGCAAAGATAGCGGCTGGTTGAACTCTCTTACAAACTTATTCTATGTTTCATATGTGCTTTAAATAATGGTTAATAATTATTAGTTTAAATTGAAACATATGGATTCATCATGTGGCATTTACAGTCAGATGTGTAAGTGTGAACTCTTGTGAACCGAGACAGAAAGACGTTTGTATAAATCCGCACCTCTCGCCATGATTTGTTTACGGTCAAGAGGGACAAATGGCTCCCTCTGGTGGTGGTTTATTGAAAGTGCATGTTGTATTTACCCGTGGTGCCTGTTGTTTCCAAGATGATTCTTCGTACATCTGTAACTGCTGGCGGAACAGTAGTTGATCCTGAAATATGAAAAACGTAATTACTTTGCAGACAGAATTACATAAAGTATTTACTGAACTATTAATAACTTAGGAAATATTTTTGTGTTTGGATTCGACTACAACAATACAAGGGTTATTTGAGTAATTATTTTATTGACTATACTGACAATTAAATAGATGCAAAAATTGGCACATTTGGGGGATTTTAAATAAAACAACTAATCAAATAATTTAATTCTGTTTTTAATTAAGAAAATAAACATTTTATTGTTTAACGCAGCATTCCTTTAATGTACGCCTGATCATTTGCAGCATCTGCAGCTGAAAAAGTGCTTCTATTAGCATGTGAAAAACTTACCTCTTTCTGCCTGACTTAACATCAGTGTGGTCTGTTGACTATTTTTTTGGATTAACTAATTAATAAAATATGCGTAATGAGGTATTTTTTATTTTTTCCCTTTTTACAGAATTTGAACCAGGTGAAGCCACAACTGGGTAACATATTTGCAGGCAGTTTTTTATGCAAAATTAATATGTTTTTGTACAATGTTGGTTTCATTAATGCTCTGAATATGTTGTCCTTTTGCAAATGACCTTTTTTTAAGTCTATATACTCCAGTTAATAAGTAATCAATTGCTAAATCAGCTGACGATTATTTCAGTAACCAATTAATCATAATTAATCTGATTAATCATTTCAGCCCTAAATGGAAGCACAACATTTAAGATTATAATATTATATTAGACCAATAAAAACATTTCAAAGGCATAAATAAAACTGATAAAAAGTTAATACCGACTAATGGTTGCTATTTTCAAAGGTAATTTCTAATCTGACAAAAGTCTCACTGTATTCTAATTTACTGAATATGACTGTAAATTACCCACCACTGATCTGAATAACTTTACTGCCCAACATAACTTAGAGCATAGTACCAGTGCAGGTGACCCCGGCGTCCTCATGGTGTCCACAGTTGTGCTTTCCCCAGCCCAGGCTCTTGCACCTCATCAGCTCCTGTTCGTTGCCATAGCAATTGACATTGTCGAGGAGAATGAGCCCGGTGCCGTAGCCGAAGTAGGAGTTGGTGTGGGCGGAGACCGCACT
Source organism: Poeciliopsis retropinna (assembly GCA_010277075.1). Lineage (NCBI taxonomy): Eukaryota > Metazoa > Chordata > Actinopteri > Cyprinodontiformes > Poeciliidae > Poeciliopsis > Poeciliopsis retropinna. The sequence continues at coordinate 598,561 of VMRM01000024.1, forward strand.
GCCGCAGCCTAGCTGCTGGCACACCACCATGGCATTGCGGAGGCCCCAGTCATCGTCACACACCGTCCCCCAGCTTCCTTGGTAGTAGATCTCGACCCGACCCTGGCAGGAGTTCATGCCATTCACCAAACGGACAGCGCCATCGCCTAAAACCAAGAGAACGAGAGCGGAAACTGTAAAGCGTGAACATTTTACTCTATGCTAGAGCGACTGAAGCACCAAACTGATAGATTTTGTGTCTGAAAGCTTAGAAGAGGACTCTAAGATATTGGTACAAAATAAAAACTGAGACAAAACACACTGAGGGCAAAACAGAAGAAGAAGACAACAACTTTAGCATCTACTGTTGCACCAAACTTTAACTTTATCACCTTACGTTTCATCCCAGACAAAACGGAGAGACAATAGACATTCTCATGTGTCCTTCAGGTAGCAAGTGTCATAAATCTGGAAGACCTCCTTACTCTTGCTTTCATGAAGGTCACCAGAGGATTAACTAAATACGTCATATGATCAATTATACACCGAATTTGACTCAGCCCTGCTTCTCCATGATCCTCTTGGGAATGAATGTAAAAGAGAAAACAACACGGCCAGCACAACAAAGGCAAACCTGGCGAACAATGAGAAGAATCTGAGACTGAAGATTCTTCTCATTGAAGCTTCCATGAAGAGGTCCAGAGGGATACAGGGCACCAAATCCCTAAAGCCTTTTGATGTTGTCTAAATGTGCCCAAATCCAATAACTGATGCATCTCTAAAATGTCTATGGAAACCTGCTTCTACATTTTAAAAACAAGCATCTAACACAGCAGGTGGCTCTTTTTTCAAATCTGTATGGATTATTTTTATGCCAGAACACAAAACCCAACTTAACCAGACTCATAAGTCAACCCAGTACATTAACACCCATGTAGTATTTACATGAGTTTCTAAATCTTTTAGAAGTAAAAATCTGGATAGTGTTTGTTTGAATTTGTATTCAGCTGCCTTTACTCTGATGCTCCTAAATAAAGTCCAATGCAGCCAACTCCATTCAGTCGTCTCTTAATCTTTAAATGCAACCTATCTGTGCATAATTTAATCTCAGTGCAAATGTAGCTGTTAGAAACACAGATGAACAAACAGTATTATGAGAACTAAGGAAACCAACAACTTGCCAAGCTTGGTTGGTCTGAATTCAAGGCAGTTATCAAAGGAAAAAAAACGACAAAAGATTCAAGCTGACCAAAGCAGATGGAGGAAAATACTTGCAGACTTGCAGATGTAAATGCCACAAAATGCACTTCTGGTCTACAACCAATACACTTAAGTTTGTGGTTTGGTATGAAGCTATTTATGTACAAAGTACTACTGTGATCCATCTGTCATTAACTTTATGCTAACCTATTGGATGGCTTAATGTCCACATGCTCAGATCTGTGCAGTGAGAATTAAATCCAGGTACATGTGCAGTTTGTTTCGTCAGAAGCTGACAGATGGCATTTTGTCCGTAGAGGACCACTGAAAAGGTCTGAAACAAAATAGGTCTGCCAGCATATCTGGCTGCAAGAAACATATTAATATCAATATCTTTTCAAAGTGGCCATGTGATGAAGAAAGTCGAAAATCAGACGGGAAACACAAGTTATTGTCCTGTCAGCTTTTAGACGTGAGTAGATGTTGCATATTGTAGTTTTTGCCTTCAGTGGCCTGGATGAGTGACATTCAGCACAGCCTCGTTTTTCAGAATAGAATTAAAATTCTCTGGAACCGTTGTAACCATGTTATAAATTTTCATTTCAGGAATTCCCACCTTGTACACTTAGGTTCAGCAACAGATCAATCTCAATTTTATCAGAGCAGATGATACTTACGTAATCCAGACTTGACCGTCGGTGTTGTAGGCTCTAAAAACTCTCTTGCCCCCAAGAACACAGGTTCTAAAAAAAGAACAAATAATAAAAAAGCAGCATTTTTAATCATTTCTTTTGTAATATATTTGTTTAAAAAGAGGTTTGAAATAGTTTTTACCTCTACAGGTAACTCCCACATCCTCATAGTGGTAGCAGTTGTGGACACCCCAGCCCAGGCTACGACACTGACTCAGGTCCGCCTCATTTCCCCGACAGTCCACGTTATCCAACGCGATGAGTCCCGTGCCTTGTCCGAACCGAGAGCTGCTCCCCACGGCGACGGCCACACCGCATCCCATCTGCCGGCACACGATGTTGGCGTCCACCATGTCCCAGTCGTCATCGCACACCGTGCCCCTCGATCCGTTGTAGAGCACCTCGACTCTGCCCTCGCACCTATTGCGTCCATTCACCAGTTGGACTTTGAAGAGACGGCAGGTTTTTAGTTGGTTGTGTCCAAAGACATTGCTCTCTTTATTGTTAAAGGTAAGGAGACAAGCAACTGCTTGAGAACATTTGTGTACAGACAAAATGTCCCTGCGCAATTAGGGAAAACGGTAAACCAGTAAGGAGAGTAGTAAATGAGTTTGGGATTAGGAAAATGGAGAGCTGGGAAAATGAGCTTGTTTAAGCCCCAAGCACTGATCTATTTCCTGCACCCTGCTTTTCTGGCACCCAGTCAGAAAGTCACCGATACGCTGCCATGGTAGGAGTTGAATGTTTTCGCACTATATTTTTTACCCTTATGGCAGTAACTTCACACTCACCTTGGTACTGCGTCCTCGCGAAGGTTTGCATCGTGTTGCCTGAAACAAAGAGTCAGAGGGTATCGTCAGTTGTTTGTTGATGGGTGGCTATTGGCTCTCCATAGGTAATGTCCTCTTTATCTACTGTATCTGATTTCCTGTAACGCTAGACACGGACCAAGACCACAGCAGAAAGCCTGTTCAGAATGAGCTGAAGATTAAATATGTCACGCTGATCCTCTACAGGGTTTTAATCTTTAATTTGTTTGCAGTAACCTGCAGATAGTTTTACCTAGACACTGAAACAAATAATGTAGACTTTCTACAGTTAAGGAAATGCCCAATTTTAACATTTTATCAATATTTTTAAATGCTTCTATACATTTTAGGAAGAGAAATAGAGATATTCTTCTTCAGGAGTTTAGATGCCTCCTGGTGAAGTCTACCATTGTTCCATATTATCAGCTACTGATAATGGCTCTCACTACGGTTTTCTGCAGTCCCAAAGCCTCAGAAATGACCTTTTCCAGACTGATGAATGTCAATGTCCTTTTTTCTGATCTGTTCCATCAATTTCTTTCTTGTTTTTTGAGAACATGCAACCTACTCCATGTTGTTCGACGAGTTCTATTTAGGAAGGGTTTTTTTGTTTGTTGTTTTCTACAGGTCTGGCAATATTCAGGACTGATGGCTCAGAAAACCAGAAAAATCTGGTAACAATTAATTAATTTATTTATTTTGACATTTTTTAAATTGTTAGGTTGCTTGGTTGGAATAATGACAAAAAAATTTTAAAAAACATATTTTAATTTGCAAAGGCTATGTTTTTCTGCTAATAAAATTGGCTTGATATAAAATAATAAAATATTTATTTATTTAAAAAAAAAAAAATAGAAGGGACAAATAGTCTGGTTCCAGTCTTTCCTGTGGAAAGCAAATTTATTTATATAAATACCTTTAAAATTGAAATCCTTTATAAAATTTTAATTAGGCAGTTCTCTTTTATGAGTTTTCCTAGATAAAAACTCAAATCACAAATAAACTCATATGTCCTTTAGCTGCTTATAATACCACACCTCAGAGACTTGGGACATGTTTTTCACATCCTCATCATCATTTTTTAAATGAAAACAGTCAAAGTTGTTCTGGTTTTCAATACATTTCCCTTCAGTCCACTGACTAATGGAGTAATGGGTAAGTCCTGTACGCCATAAAGATGTTTTTAAATTAACAAAGTAGTGAATAAGATTACATGACACATTTATCTGATTTCAACGGATGGAAGTGAAAAGCATTTTTATTTAGCTGACACTTAGAAGTAAAACTATTGAAAGCTGTTTTTTTATTTACACATTTTTTTCTCTTTTATGATCAGTGGTGTTCTGGAGCATTAATTTAAAGCTCATGTTCCATAAAACCAGAAAAAACTGCTCTTGTTTTTCCTGGAAAGTATGACAAATAAATATTACATTTATGTTTCTGTTCATGTGAGCTGAAAAGCCACATGAAGCCCCAGAAATTATGTTTACTAAACCTTTTCCTCTTTTTGTTTTTGTTGTTGTTGCTGTAAACAAGCAGATGGTGTAAGGCCTTTGGACCTGAAAACTTTGTAATGGTCAGCAGGGGGCGACACCTCAGGTTCCAAAAACTATAATCCTTTCAACTCGTCCCAATTAGATCCATAATTTCACAAACACACACCTCACTGTCTTGTTCTACACACTTCCAATAGGAACCATGCATCCTAAATACAAGCCATTGTACATGTAACATTTAAAAAAATGACAAAGATGTTCTTATTTACTTGTGCATTCAAAAATGAAAATGTTTTGATTACAGCCGTTTAACGCAGATGAAGGATGAAGGACACTCCACTGCCTGCAGATTAGTATCTCAGATTCAGACACCTTTACAAAAACACCAGGATGACCTTTGCCTAACAGCCACTTTTTACCCTTTTTATGTAGGTCAATTCCCAACCTCCCTTATTTGTTTGTGACACAAAGGCATGAGCAATGTGCTAATACAGTTAAGCAGAAGCTTTTATGCGTCGTCTTATGGCGTCACATGTTGGTTACTCTTCACCTCTTTCTTGTATGAGAGTTTGAGTTCTGCACATGATGTGTAAATGAAATTAATAATTGAATGTTACTTACTGGTTAGAGTTCGTTTGTTTATCTTCATGCCTCCTGGAAACACAAAATAGAAAACAAAGTCAGCAAGGCTCACATCTATAGACTCTGCAACAAGATAAAACCAGTATGCAGATGTAAACAAATAGTTTTCCCCTGCATGGGTTGTTTCACAGACTGGCATTGATCGTGTCTGCCTTTTAAAACGGCTGCAGGGCTTTGGCCGGGTCTGACTGGGAAGCAGGGGGCAGACAGTACCCACCGACACAAAGGCTCCCATCTACAGGGAGTTCGCTTGCAGGTACAACCGGTCCTGAAGCATTATCAGGGACTCGACCGAATGTTTTCGGCCTAAATTCACAAATAATCAGCTCATGTGTCCCATTCATTTCCAGTTTCTGGCCTTGATTCTTGCAGTGGTTTTATGTTGTAGACAAAACATTTTTTTATAAAGTATGGCCGTCAATTCACTAACTTTGTCCTAAAAAAGAGACAGTGTAGCTGAAATGTTCCCTCTGTGTTTAAACACGACTGTAGATTTGGAAGTGTTTAATCTACCTTTTTTCCAATTTGAAGTTATTAATGACAAATTAAAATACATTTTAAAAAATTAATTTATTCAGTGAATTGTGGCAGTTTTTGCTCTTGATAGTTTTTATCATTTTGACCTGCGGTAGTGATCATTTGTCATTTATTTATGTTTTTTATTTATTTTATTACTATTATTTTATTATTATTATTTATGGTTCACCACTTTAATTTATCTGTAGCTGATTCCTGAGTCCCGAGATATTTTGTCGGTTCCCCTTGCCCTTTAAAAACATTCTGCTTTATCAGGTTTTATGTTAAAATAAAATATATATATATATATATATATATATATAAATAAATAAAAAAGTCCCTTCTCACCCACCGCGGGTGGTTCTTATCCTCTGAGCTCGGGTCCTCTACCAGAGGCCTGGGAGCTTGAGGGTTCTGCGCAGTATCTTTGCTGTGCCTAGAACTGCACATTTCTGGACTGAGATGTCTGATGTTGTTCCTGGGATCTGTTGTAGCCACTGCTCCAGTTTGGGGGTGACTGCCCCGAGGGCCCCGATGACCACAGGCACCACTGTGGTCTTCACCTTCCAGGCCCTCTCCAGTTCCTCCCTGAGGCCCTGGTATTTATCCAGTTTCTCGTGCTCCTTTTTCCTGATGTTACAGTCACTCGGTATTGCTACATCCACCACAACAGCTTTCCTCTGTTGTTTATCCACTACGACAATGTCCGGTTGGTTCGACCTTACCATTTTGACTGTCTGGATCTGGAAGTCCCACAGGATCTTAGCTCGGCCATTCTCCACCACCTTTGGGGGTGTTCCCCACTTTGATCTCGGGGCTTCCAGTCCATATTCTGCACAGATGTTTCTGTACACTATGCCTGCCACTTGGTTATGTCGTTCCATGTACTCTTTCCCTGCCAGTATCTTGCACCCTGTTGTTATATATATATATATAGGAATTTACAATGAGTTGTCAAGATATATATTCCTAAAACTTGACAGCAAACAAAGTTTAAAAACACGAGTTCTGTTCATATTTTCCAAATAATCTCAAAACTGGCAGCTCAAGCTGACATGGTAATAAGTTGAAAGGTCTGTGCTGCCTGGGTAATTTCACATCTAAAAATCATGATTAGCTTTAGATTTACCTAATCTTGGTATACTTATTATGCTTAGGCTGAAGTGAATTATGGTCTGTTTTGATGAAGGTAGCGTAAAACAATATTCATTTATGACTCTTTACCAAGACGCGTACGTCGTCAAGGCACTAAAAGACACATGAGTCAAAGAAATCAACATAAATCTTAAATAGCCCTTCAGTTATAACGGATAGAAATATCCTTCAAGATCCAGCAGGGATAAGAGGTGGTTGGGTACCTGGATGGATGGGAGCAACTTGTAAACTACTCCCACTACAGGTAGTGAAAAGTATTGCATGTGCCTTTAAAATGAATTCAGAGAAGCTGATTTTCTTGCTGACAGATCAAATCTAATGGAATTAGTGGAATCTAGTTCAAATGTAAATGCACATGCATATGGTGTTGGGGGGAAAGTTTACAATTGCTTATGTTTGTTCTTTTTTTTTTTTTTTTTAAATCACACACGTTTCAGTTAGATTTTAATATCAGACAATGATCACCAGGGATAATCTCCCCACACATATCTGGCAGTTTTGTGAAAACCAATCAGTCCTTCATAACTATCTGTGCCACCCTTGGACTAACAACTCTTCTTTGAAGAACCGTTTTAGCTGGCCACATTGGAGAGCTTCGGATATGGATAGACTGTTTGCCATGTCGTAGCATCTCTGTCAGACTAAAGCCAGACTTTGACAAGGCCGCTTGAAAACCTTGTTTGGTTTTGTTGAGGTTTTTGAGCCATTTCAAAGTGGACGCTATTTTTGCTAAGTCTCTTTTCTTACTGTTAAGTTTCTGATTTAACATTGACTGTTATGTTGTATTGAGTTGCTGGGAATCGTCAGTGCACTCTTAGAGTAATTTTGTCAGGCAGACCTCTCCTAAGAGACTTAGCAACCTTTCCTTGATTTCTCCATTTGTGAATATTGTCTCTCACTATGGATCTGAAACAATAGCTTAGCATTGAAACATAGAACTCAGCCCATTTGGGGATTTTACTTTGGGGAGACACCCCACATGTCTTGGCATCGCGCAAGTGAATTCAGTGAGCTGCATGCCACACCCATTTGTTTCTGGAAACTCAACTGCATTCTCCGAAAACATGAGGGGTTGTTGATCTCAGTAGATAGTCTGACTGGTGAAATTCAGTCTTAATAAAACTTCAGTTTGGTGTGGATAGCTTTAATCTTTTTTTAAATTAACTCATTATTGACCATGTGAACAATTAAGTGTGATAAAACAGCAAAAACTGAAGAAATCTGTAATGGGGGAAATATTTTTCACAGCACTGCAGGCAAACAACACATGGACTGGTACTTAAAAAGAGGATATATATATTATATATATATAACAACTATATATATATATATATATATATATATATATAACAACTATATATATATAATATATATATATAAACTATATATACTAATATATATATATAACATATATATATATATATATATATATATATATATATATACATATATATATATATATATATATATATATATATATATATATATATATGTATATATATATATATGTTTGTGTTGACTCTTTAAATCTTCACCACAGTGAATAATTTTAAAAAATGTTGTCTGAAAGTGTCTTTTCCATTTTAAATATTTCATTAGACACCTGTGACATTTAAATAAAAATAAAAATATTCAAGTTGTATTATAGTTTGCCACATTGCTACCTCTATTACATATCATGTTAGTACATATTTAAGTAGCTTTAGGTTCGCCAGTTGTTGTTTTTAGATAAACCCAGAGTACCCCAGGCCCCCCGCCAGACCTACCTAGTCTCAGTACGCCAAGAGGCACCAACACAAAGGAAGCCACCAGGGATACCAGGAGCCAAACGGCCGGGTTCCAGCACCTGCATTCGCTCTCCACACCACGCTGGCCTCGCATGGCTGTCTGACTCACCATCTGGCTGAAACACACACAGTTACAGACTCTCAGTTACTCTCATCAGGGGCACCCAGAGTACAGAGCTGCATGCGTTCCAGACTCGCAACAGCCTCAAGCGTGGCAGACACTTTTCTACAACTGAAAAACAATCAGTATTTATTGTCCTGGTTTGGAGTGGTCTAATTATAGTATTGGATTGTTTTATCTGATACGGCCTGCAGCTGTTGTCACTGTGATGTAGCAGGGTTTGGATGGTCGTTTCAGTCAGCTCGAAGAGACACCATTTCCAGAGATCACTTCATGAACATAAAAAATCGCTGAGTACATCTCTACAGCCACCAGCTCCTGATCCAATCAGGACTAATGCGCTGTTGTTGTGTGCACAAAATGGCCACCCTCAAACCCATTGGAGGTAGAGTTGCACTGACCGCTGGGATGGAGGGAAAGACATTTGGGGTTTTGAGCAACACCAGCAGCTGGAGAAGGCTTGTGTTACAATCAGAGGCCGATATCTTTGTCCGTGTTTTCCAGGGGATTTTCCTTCGGAAAGGGAATGTCAGGATTCATAGGGATCACTCAGTAATCAGTCAGATAGTAACAACGAATTCCTCAGAGCTTCTAGAGGATGCTCTAAAGTTGGGTGCAGCGGTCTGATAATACAACGGGGGGGGAAAAAAAATGATATATCTGATCTATTTCAACTGATCTATTCTGGAGTTAATTGATTAGCTTTGAACCATCAATTATTGCCGTCTGATGTGCATCCACTGTTTGTGCCACAGCAAATATCTGCGGACACTTTCAAATGCAAACACCCAAGAGACTTTTGAGAACAGTTGCAAGAGCCACACAGTAATTTACAAAAACTCAACGTGAATGTCCGCCCTGGCTTGTTTGTTTCTCTGCTCATGCAGAATTCCCCCTGACCTTACCCAGGAATGTGTATTAGGGGATGATGAAGGGTGAATTTGATATTGGCCCCTTGAGATAGTGGACATTCCAGGCCTAGGTAGCACACAAAGACATTTCTGCTTTCTGTGGTCCCCCATCGTCGGGCATAAACGCTGCTTCCTGCAATCTGTCACTAGAACCCTCCGAAATGCTTAGGCGCACGATGACACCGTGGGGGCGCCTCTCGTCTCAGAGAGCAGGAAGAAGCGAGGAGAATGTTAAGATATTCTGCCACTGTACTCTTTGCTTATCTTCAGCCTCAGGAAGCAACTTCTGTAGAAAAGAGCTGATGCAAAAGGACTGTGAATAGCTTTCCACCAGGTTCATCTGGTGTGTAATTGTCTCAAAACATGAGGTACAAAATCCCAAAGGCACACAGTCAAAGGCGGCGAACGTCCAATTGGGAGGTGGGGATTTTAACACCACCGCGGCGCTTGAGAACTGAGGCTGCCTCCCTTGGAAACTGTACGAGCACACCACTCGAAACTCTGGGACAAATGGCTCAGTTATGAGGGATGAAAAACAATCTTGTCCCCAATGTTATGTTTTTCAATACTCCATTCATGGTGGGATGTAGCGCAGATCCGCTGGGGAATAATGTTGCCTTTTGTGTCGGCTCTGCTTCCCCTCCCTTCTCACTTCCCTGCACTGAGAAATAGCTGAAAGATCTCGGCCCCACAAAAATAACCCCTAATGTCTGAGATAGACTAGAGAATATCAACGCCAGCCACCGTAAATGGCGAGAATCTCTTCTTTTTTTGAGCAGAAAATCGGTGCCTTTGGCAGCGCATCATGCAACTGGATTTCTGATATCCTCCATAATCTCTTCTTTTTGTAAAAAAAAAAAGGGATAAAAAGAAATCAGAATTTGAACAACTGTTTAAGGAACACGTTAAACTGTGTGACTCCGGGTCGGCTTTTTCACTTTGTGACAAATTTAGCTCCAGAAATATGACTCGTGAGCAAAATTTCATTGCATTACATTCAAGTTACAAAAATAATACATACCTGTTGTAAAAGTATTAATCTTGACCCAAAATAATAAATAGAAAAAAAAAAAGATTAAAATGGGTATCCTCTCCTCAAAACAAACCAAAAAGCAAAATCAAAAGAGCAGAACCAGCAGGAAGTTTTAAGTCCACAAATCCCACAGAAAATATTAAAAACTACAAACACAAGAGAAGCCAGAGAACTCCAGTATCCAGCACTACGTGTCTTAGGTTTTTCATCTCCTTAGAGCTGCATGACTATAAGTACCTTGGCTTCAGTGACAGGGATTACTTAAAACAATAAATACCACAGCATTGTATGTTAATATTCTAACGCCCTGTACCCGTCTAAGCTTAAAAGAAGCAGGAGGGGCGTGAAAGACACAAAGACAATGTAAGCCAGCCCTTTACTGGTATCCCAGCATCTCCAGTTTCAGGTGGAGCTCTCAGAAGGTGCGGTCCAGCTCATCCCTGCACACAGTCGCAGAGAGAGGCAAGGCTGTGGCTTGGGCTCTCTGTGTGTTTGCGTTTGTGCACTGGACTCTCCCACATTACAGAGAGCTGCTCCAAACTGGAAGATTCAAACTCAATCTGATGACTGACATGTGGAAAATATTTACTTTTTTTTTTTTTGCCACAAACTTCAATGTATGCAACTCACAATTTATGTGATAGACCAACACAAAGTAGTGAATAACTGTTTGGGGTTGTTTTACAATTAAAAATATGAACAGTATTTTGTGCATTTGTATTCAGCTTTTCCATTTAAATACCACCTTGTGCTGCAACAATAGCTGCCAGTCTTTTTAGATGTTTTTTTAACTTTAAGAATTGTTCTGCAGTTAATTGTATAGCTAAATATCTTTCCATCAACTCTGCCTAGCTTTATTAGCTGAAGAAACTAATCCACCATTTCTTATTGATTGATTGACTGATTGATTGATTTTGTTGTTGGAATTAGTTTTCTGCTTTTTTTAAATAGGTTGAAATGTTCAGTTTTGGTCTCGTTTGACCAGGGCAACTTCTTCCAAATTTTTTTTTTTTTTAACTAAGTTTATGCAGCACTTCTTAGCTTTCGTTCAACAATGTTTTTTTGTTGTTAGTTTTTTTGGGTGGGTTTGCCACTCCACTTCCAGAGAAGCCATCACTTTAGAGGGGATGACAGATTCTGCTCTGCAGCTCCTCCAGTGTTTGTTTTCCCGAACACTTTTAGCTCCATGACAAAATGTGGCCAATGTGTATGAATATTACTGCAAAACACCAACTAGAATGCAGTTTTGAGTAGTAGTTAATTTGCCTGAAATATTCTGAGAAGCTACAATGGAACATCGGAAGTATTTTAAAGACTTAACATACAAATGTTTTTATTATGGAAAGTTTAAAAAAAAAAGCAAAGAAATGCTTTAAAAAAAGTTTTTAGTGCTTTACTTTCAAATATGTGAATAAAACTGCTGACACCTATCTGACTCATGCAGCAAACTCATCATTTGCTGCCAAAGACTAATCCGTCCTGAGCTGTGGAGAAAATGTACTGGCTGTTTACACATATAACGTTACAGCTTCTTTATCATCCTTATTTATTCATAATTAAAAACACGGGGGCACATAAATTTGATTCAAGGCAGCATTATCAAACCACTTATTAGATGAGATAATGCATAGTCTGTTTACCTATTAATAACTGTATCTCACCAGAGGAAACATCAGCTCCATTAGCTTCTAGCCAAGAGTGTCTGTTAGCATTAGCATTTGCATAGATTTAGATTTGTGTGTCTTGTACTGCATAAAAACAAAACAAAAAAAAAAACCCAGCAATTTAATCGGAAGTTGTTTCCCTTAATGTGTTTGCTTTGCATCTATTAATGCAGTTTCATGCTTGTTAACTTGCTACAGTTAGTATGCAACCTAAAGAAAATAAATATATTGAAAAGATACTAAACATAAAGACAGAGCTGCAATAAATCAGAGCTTATGTGGCAGAAAGTCTCATCTGGAAGCGACACACCACAAACAGACTGGATGTAGTTTTGCAAAGTATTGACTTGCATGTAATGAATACAAATCCAAAAAACACCTCTCAGATTTTTGTTTGAAATTTTTTTAAATCTAAAAACAGTCTAAACATTTTGTTTGTGTTAGTCTCATTTTATAACTAATAACTAGAACGTCTCAGTTTACTCACTCTTTAACTGTTGGTATTTTTAGAGCATATATCCAAAATAATTATTCAATTTACAATTAAATCATTCTAAGAATACATTTATTCCAATGATATATTCCTCATTCATTTCATAATGTGTGACAGATTTGAGACTAGTAAAAAAGTTATAATATACTGTATATATTTAATAAGTATCAGAGCTTCCCATGTAATTATTCAATTTTCGAGCGTGTCAAAAAAAAGTACGAGGAGAAAATGGCGACATGAGCTCCATAGGGAGGAAACAGAAAAGTTGCAAGAAGAAATTAGTTTCTTCTTGCAAACTAATTTGCAAGAAGAAACAATCTGAGGGCAATGATCAGTTGCCCTCAGATTGATGATAAATGTGCAGAACAAAGAAAGAGACAGATTACTTTTATTTCAACTACATTGCAATAACCTTACGGCATCTGTGGTTATTATTATTATTTTTTTTTTGTAATAATATTAGGAAAACAAAATTTCCACTTCACAACACAGCATAAGAAGGAACAAAATCCTTTATTCCAGCATGTGTAGGCAGGTTTATGTTCAGCTCTGGTCACGTTGCTTACATTCCCACCAGTGAACAAAACTGATAGGAGGAAGTATTAATCCACACCTTTGACTGGAAATGTCTCTTTTTGTCTGTGGGATGACTGCACATCCTACCGTGGACTCAGGTATTTGCTTTCTTCTCTTACGGAAAAAAAGGGAAACTAAGCACCTGTGCCAAATAAAAGACGTGAAAGAAGAAAACTTCTGTCTTCTCTTCCCCCGTTGAATTTCTGGAGAATAAACCCACGATGTAATCAAACGGGTTCGTTCCCGTTGGGATTTCCACCGTTTCTGAAGGCATCAGTTTTACCATGCTGGCATTTTGTTGAAGTCAACCTATTTTACTTGGGTTCTGGAGTCTGTTTTAGAAGATTCTTAATAATGCAGATCATTGTGAGTGGCAGCATATTCATCGATCACCTGGTGCTATAATCTCAGTGTCAAGTTTTCACCAAGTTGTGCCATATGACATATTTTTGACCCCATTTTGTTTTTTTCTATTATTTTTTTTTTTTTTTTTAATCTGAGATTGACACAAACAAGGACAGTGAGAGATCCGGACACTTTTGTCTTGCACAATTATTTGAAGTGGGTCATGAAGAAAGCTGGTGTTCCATGTCCCCCCAGGTGGGGAAAGGTATGAGAGAGTTCAAAAGAGCGAGATACACGCAAATAATTGAGAACTTATTCCATTATTCCCATACTATGTCCCAAATTTTATGAATTCGGGTTTCACAAAAAAAAAAAAAAAAAAGACTCACAAACTCAGCCTAGCACATTTGTTTGAAACAGTTTGGTAGCAGAAACGTTGCGGATGTTACATAACTACATACTCCAAAGGGTATTTGGTTGAAAATGAAGTAAGGAGATGCCTCTTTCTCCTTTGAGGGCCACATCCCACTCAGAGCAATAATGAGAATAGTGAGAGTAATTCACAGAATAGGTCAGCATTAAAAAATCAGGAGACTCAAGTGTCTGGAGAATAAAAGGCTGTAAGTCGGCACCGTACCTGCCTCTGGTTATTTCTGTGACTAAACCCACTCAGAGAATTGTACTCCAGTAGTTGTTTGAGTACAAATTACCTAAAGTGCCATATTGTGTCGGTTTAAGAGTTGTGTTAAAAGAAGTTCCCAACAGCATTGTTGGAATTAAAGGTGGTAAGTTATGCAACAAAAAAAAACAACGACAAAAAAATAAATAAATAAAATAAATTGGAAATGATTGTTTTAATAAACTGTTACTGTAAAACGCATTCAGTTGAAACCAGATATTTATTTCCTGGCTGACCTTCCAGTTTTAGGTCAGTTAGGATTACGTAGGCAATTTATATTTCTATGTGAGACAGCGAGAACATTTTAAAAACTATTTTACTTTCTTTAGAAAGGCAGTATTATGGGTTTTCCAGTCACATAGTTCCATTTTATAGCATAATTAAGTGCGTTACCATCAATTGTTCTAAAAATCCTAAATGTATCAAATATGACTTAAAAGAAATTTGACTTCATAATTCATTCCATGTGTCTTTAAGAAAGACACATGCTTGGTCTTTTCGATACTCTTCATCACTCCTCTGTTAACCTCTTAACAACATTTTTAAGTAGCTTAAAAATCTATTTTATATCCCTTTTAACTAAGTATTGACTTTGAAAACAGGAAGGAACCGATGATAATTTTATGGATTTGTACCATGTGGATAGATTCATTCTCAACGTTCTAGTTAAATTGAGACAGAAATGTGGTCATATCTTAAAGCAACAACTCAAATACACAGTTTCCTTGTGTGACATTGTGGGAAACTTCAGCCAGAAGGGAATGTGGACCTCCTGGTCCAGAAGTCTGGATTGTTTGTGGGCCCGATTGCCAAATACAAAGCGCAACATTCATCTCTTCAAGCATTTACATGCAGGTATTAACACTACGGCAAATTGCTAGAAATCATATTGTTTCGAAAATAGATTTGTTGCGTATCCATGATGAATGTGTTCTGGTGCAAAATGTGTGTATTGGTGAGAATAAATACACACAAATAAAAATACTGAGTTTTCCTCCATCTCTTTTGGCCGCACACATGGAGCACACGCTTGCAAAGCTAATGCTAAAGGAAATGACACATTAGAAGACGCCCTCTTTAAGGCGCGGCTTAGACGGAGGCCAACTAAGAGAACTAGAAACTATTATTTTGCTCTGTTCATGTTATCACAATGATAGCATGAACAAGAGGATCAGCACTGAGTACAACTCACCAGCTCTACTTCAACCTCATACATAAAGAACCTAAATGGAGAAAGGATGATTCTCCAACAGTATAAACCGTAGAACAAAAGCAGAAGACCTTAAGACCTGAAGAGCTGTGTAAGAGCACGGACATTCAGAGAGGAGTCCAAAAGCCTCTGAATGGCAAAATTACCGTGTGCAAAATGACAGTTTGCACACGGACTCAGGAACAATGATGTGCCCTATTTAAGTTCATGCTTCACCATATCTACTGGATTTAAGTCTTGATTTTTGTGGGGTATTTAACCATTTAATCATTAAGCTATGAACTTTCAGGTGTGCTTTGAATCATTGACTTGCCTAATGAACCAAGTTTTAGTCACGGTAAACTGATGGAGGGATATCTTCTTCCTCTGGTTGAGAGAAAACAATCGATTGGCCTTGAAGCAGTGAAGCCAACCCAGACATCACACCAGTTGGATGACGTTCTTTTTCCGAAGTGCTGTGTTAGTTTTACTGGAGGTGTAACAGAAAACGCACTTTCTAATACGTTCCAGCTTTATTTTGGTAATCCGGAGAATATTTTCCCCATATGTTTTTTGGCAAATGAGACAGCTCTCTGTGTACTATGTCATATTGGAGTAGTAGTTATTAGTAGTTAAATAAGTAATATTTCGGTAGTTTCTCCACTATTAGCAAGTTTCATTACTGTTTCCTCCATTTGTGAGTGATTGCTCTCTCTTTGCTCCCAAAGCTCTGTAATCTGCTCCACTCTGATTCCTCACATGTCCTTACATTTCTTTTACGATGTGTTACTTTTTGGGATTTTTTTTTAGCTTACCTCATGTTGTCACACTTGTTCTAATTTAATTATTTCTATATTGGTAGTCTGACAGTAATCCGATGTACACCTCATAAAACCGAACCCATAAAATGTGGTTAATCGCAGTTAATTCATCATTTAACAAATCACTGGTTTTATGTTTTCAAATGCAAATCTGGAATGTTTTTAATAAATTAAATTGTCATTTAAAAATAGCTTTTTGTATGTTTGTCTAACGATAAAGTGACTAATCATTCTGTTAATGTAGCCAGCAGGTTTTCACACTCACACCTTCGCAGTATTTAAGCTTCTTTATTTCTTTGTTTGCTGTGGGATTCTTCAGTTGTATTGAATTTCAGTGTTCTGGTTTAATTATGAACAAAACATCTCACCGCCATCCGTCTGCTTGCATTTAAGCCCTTCTTCTGAACCATAACAGTTTGATGATGAGAGGCATGCATGACTGACAAAAAAGGTAAAAACAGAAAATGTAGTTGGGGGTGGGGGGAATTCACAACACTGTATATTTCAGAAGAAGTCACATAAACCTTGGTTTAAACCTTAAATTTGTCCAAGTATTCTTTCACACGTTTTCACACAGAAATGTGATCTAGTCATAGGTCATTTTTCATGTTATTACAGTAGAGCTTGGCTACACGTTTATCAGGAATACGTTTAGGACAACATATTGCCTTCGACTGGCAGAAGAGAATTAAACCAAGTACAGCTGCAGGACTCAGGATTAATGGCCGCCTGTCCTTTTCGACTCCTTTGTGCCACACATGAGTACTGAGATGGGTATCGGAGAGCGAGCAGCCCAAGGACACTGAGTGATAACTCCGGCTTGTGTCCTGAAGCTCTCTATTTATATAAAACTCCTATACTGCCCCTTTGAACACAGCTGAGACTGTCTAAACTGCTACGGGTTCATTATTAGCCCATAAAGACAGAAAAAGAGCACAGAGAAAATAAAAGGTAGCGAATTACTGATAGAAGCACCACGCAGCAGCCAGACTGGCTTTGAAGGAATTAGACACGATACCGAAATGACATGCACATACCTTGGAGGATTTATACATTTCTGTATATTTGCCAGATAATTACCTTTCGGGAAGCACTTCATCGAGGTCACGTGGATCTTATTGAACAATGTCTCCTTGTGGATTATATATTCATAAAAGTTGGTAGGTGACAACTGAAGAGGTCAAGTTTCTGTTTATCCACAGCCAAGTTTCCGGCCTAATTATGGGATAATAACCTGATTAAATACAGCAGTTGGAACCTGGTTTTCTTTTCTTTTAGTTGAACTGTTCTTATGTTACTTGAATTTCTTCTCACACTCTTAACGATCAAAGAATTTTTTTAATAAATATATATGTATATTATAATTCAATACAGCTATGATACATGATTGAAGTAAATGTATAATGTTCATAAAGTTTTATTTTATTGTTTAGTTAAATGTTTAATGCAGTAATTAAAGGAAGTTAGTTATTTCAGCATTTATTATTTTTTTCATATTCACTGTGGTAAAAAGACTCTAACTTCTGAATGGTTAACCAGCACAGTAACTTTTTGTTAAATTATTAAAACATACCAACAAGTATTCACGAATGTACCTATTTTAAATGTGAATTTCCTATTTTATTTAAACATCAACATATATGAAGATTTATTGAGCAACTTATTTGTGCATTGAAATGTAGCACTCAATAAATTCCAGTTCAATCATCGAAAAATAAAACAAGGATTATTTTACAAATATCTTAAACATTTTACAAATTCCATTTGTTTTATTTTATTTTGATGCCTCTTTACTTTGTATTAATTCTTCTGTTTGTTTGACTGAGTAAGGGACTGATTTTTCTCTTTCCATTTGACATCCTTATCTTCTAGTTTGATAAAAAAAAATTATCTAAATAAACTTCTCTGACTACTTTTTTTTTTCAATATGCCATGACCTTTTTTTGTGTTTGTTTCTCCTCCAGAATGATAACATGTGGGAAAAATTCTTAAAGTTACTCCAAATTTACACCAATGTCTTTTCATTCATTGATATCATACAGACACGAACAGCATAATAAATGAAGCCGACAAAAGTCTGAGTTTATATTGCAATTCACAGGCGGATTGGATTCCCCTTAATGGGTTGTTTTCACGGAGGGCATTGTGGCTTGTTACAGTATATAATGCACAGGTGTTACTCATAGCATTGACAATAGGCTTGTCATCCAACACCTGGATATTGAAATCAAAGTTTTTCCTGTGGATTCTGTAATAAATTATTTTACACATTTGCACCTAGACTTTTTTTTTTTTTTTTTTTTTTTGCCAAAAATATGTCAGATTAGCATATTTCAAATAACTCTTGGTCTAATTTTGGTTCAGAAGTATCGTTTTAGATAGGTTTTGCAATAAAGCATACTTCAAATGTGGTCTTCTTCAAAGAAATTACAGGCTTTGTGATTACTTAAGGAATATTCGGCATTATTATTAGGTTATATTTATGACAATTTAATATATTGCTACCATTTCTACAACTAAATTTATTCCTTTATTCGTTTATTTTAAGATATTGTGTTCACACTTCTTGACCTGTAATTGCAGAATGTAACCACTAGTGGTCACTCAAGACCCATAAATGCTGTGAGCGCGTTGCGTTCGAGTACTATCAATAATGCTGTATATACGAGCTAATGTGAACTAATTGCTTACTGAGACTAAAAATACATGTACGAATAATTTTAAAACACTTTTTAGAACTTTTTTCCTTAGAGAGAGAGGTCATATGTAATTGCATAAATATATTTATATATATAAATACCTCTTGAGTGACGCATAACCAAAACGTGCACATTTGGATAAAAGTCATGCCGAAACCTATTTAAAATCTACTATGCGAAGAAGCTAATTCCTTAAACTATCACGAAATTCTGACTTGATCGTATTAATGATGAAAGTCGAGATTAGTTAACGAAAATGTTACGGAATACGGGTATTAAAATTATGAACCCACGTCGCAAAGCAGACCTGAAAGCAGCACTGGTGCTCGCCAACGGGATAACGGTGGACAGGGACAGTGTGTTGGACAGAGGCAGATAAACAAACCTCTTAGTACGTGACTCTGTGGACCTTTAAACACTCATTTTGAGAGACGGAGTTTGTGCGTGAATTTTTTATGTCGATATAAGAGCCGTGATTAAAAGAAGATGTCCCCATTGGCCGAAAGTTAACTGTAACCGCTGTGTCCGCTAAGAGGTGAGTTTCATATAAGTTCTAGCTAGAAAACTTAGCTAACCATTGCTAATCAAACGTATTAGCATTTAGCCGTGCCAACCCTAAAATACTACACACTTTATTTTATTTAACTGCGTAACATTAAACAGTTGAGCTAATTGACAAAATGCCTCCGTTTGGCAAAGTTAAGCTTGTTAATTAGCCTGTGTTAGCGAAGTTTCCATCAGTTTAAAGCGACCTGCAGCAGCATCCACTGAAGCATCACTAGCACCGTTAAAGGAAAGTTCTCCTATTAACTTGTTGCTTCGTCAGAAAATGCACCCTGCGTGCTACATTTTAAATTTGAGAACAAATACGCAGTCTAATTACAAGGAATATGACTTCACCAAAGAATATATTAAAAAAAATAAATAAAAGCGTGGTCAATTGTTTTGTGAGAATATTATATTTGGTGCATTTTATTGGAAGAAAAAAATTATTTGAGCTATAGCATCTCTAGAAATCCCTTAAAATAAGCTGCAAAAATATGACTTAAAAGCCTATCATATAGGATAATGTAGGATGAGGCAGGCACCAAACAAAAAACAATGTTTTCAATTGCTTTTAACAATGCAGTATGATTTTTTTCTTCTTCTTCTTAAAAATGACTAACTTTTTTCCATAGTTGACAGGTATGAGATTATTATTTCAAGATGGCTTAGACATATAAAATTATGGCTTTGGTTAATAAAAAATAAATAAATAAACTGGTTTTATTGCCTTTTTAAAAAGTGTAATATAATATATATCCTCACTGCTAAAATACTATAATAATTAATACAGTTATAAAGATAAGTACTTGATACACAGACTGAAGATACAAATATTTAATAGATTTCTGCTAAATTGTGTAGTTTTTTTTTATTATTATTTCCATTCTGATGTTTATAAAGTGACACCGAAAAAATGATATTTGCAGGCCTGCAACCGGCAACGGCACTAGTTTTATAAGAGTAAAACAACCCAACTATGATTTTTACAGGCTTTTCTTATTTGATATTTATTTGTGTTAATTTTTGCATAACTCGCCACGGCATGAAGAAATTCCTAAGCTGTCTGAGCTATCACAATACTAAAATTCTTCATTTGATTTCTTTGGATTTTTTTTTTTACAAATTAATCTGCATCACTTTTCCATTTCTCCCACACCTTCTACAGTCTCATCTTTCCACTGGTCCAGTGTTTTAAAAAAGTGCATGCTGCATGTTTGCTAACCATCCAGCCATCACTCACCTCTTTCCTGCTTCGATACATGCCCTTCGATACATGCCCTCTTGTATAGAAATAAAAACTATAGCTACTCGTTCCCTACTTGCATGTTGTGCTGTGAATGAGGCAGCATGAGAGAAGATAGGGATAACCCTCTGGCCCTGTTGTCCAAGAGGTCATGCCAGAACCAGACGGACTACAGACAAGAGCTGGAGAGGCTGCAGGCCGACTTGGAGGCGGAGAAGATCCAAACACTGTGGGCCTGCGGGCAGCTCGGCGTGGAGATTCGGAGCCTGCGAAGAGAGGCAGAGCGGGAACATAAGGTGACCGTGAGGGAGCTGGCAGCCAGGCGTTTTTGCCTAAAGGACCGAAACCAAAGCAGACATCTTCTGGCTAAAGAGGGACGAATAAAAAACAAGGTGCAGTCCTCGGGGGAAGACGGCGTTCATCTTGGCAGAGAACAATCAAAGCTGGAGCAATTGCTACTCACGCTGTATGAAAAGATAAATGGGAAACGGGCAGGTTGTAAATTTCACCACAGGCGAGAGTTCGAGTTAGAGAAAGCCATCTTCCTATGCCGCCTTCTAGAGGCCCATGGGAGGCTGTTGCAGGGGACTCCAAGGTCAAGACCACCCAACTATGTAGCCAAACAATCCTCAAAGAAGCTGGTCTGGGATAACAGCTATAATCCCCATCAGTCAACACCACTCCTAACCAGCTCAAGAGCACAGCTGGAAACAGCATCCCTCAGAGATTTGCCCTCACACAACAAAAAGTGCAAACCTGATCAGAAGAAGCTGTTCTCAAGCGGCGGGTCACAGACTGCTGGGCCATGGACCTCCACCAAGGTCAGGGGTGCAGGTCAGACAAACTCTCTGGAAATGCATCACCCCAACACCACCATCCGTGCAGTTCAGGGTAATCATCCATCCCTGTGGGCGGAGTCTTCTTCATCAGATGAGTCGTCATCGACCAAATGCTCAAAAAGGAACATGGAGGTGAGTTTTCAATTCTAGTTGTCTACCATATAATAAAGAGAAACCATTCTATACAAACCACGTCATCTAATGTTCCTTTAGCTAGTTAGACTTGATGAGTAGATTTCACCTTCATGCAGTTCTTTGAATGAATATGTTAATTCTCCCGCCAAAGATCCCTGAACCACAAGCCAAACCGAACTTCAGCAGCTCATTGAAAATTAGTGCTGTCACTCGATTAGAAAAAAAAGAATCTGAGTAGTGCTGTGATTAATCACAATCACTATGCCTAACCTTGTAAACTTGAAAAGTAAAAAATGCACGTTTTTAAAAGAAGGAAATGTTTTATTGTTCATACGACCTTGGTTTTATCCAAACGTCCATCGCAGTGTTTTTCTTAAAGTGCAATTTGCCGCTGAGCACATCAGTCTAACTTTTCTGGCTCACCTCTTCACTAGCGTTTTCGACATTGTTGACTGCAGTACAAGACCTTGTAATGCTTTGAACTAACGCTCTGCGTGAAAGAGACTTTTAGGTCAAAATAGGTTATGCAATTTCATTTTAGATTAATCGTAGGTGTTAAAATAGACAGCTATTTTGACAATTCATTACAGGATTCTTTAAAATTGGAATGAATGTTTTGGCTTGGGTTCCTTTCTCAGAAAAGCTTCTGTTGTTTCTTGTGTAGCTGAAAGCTGCTTTATGGTCTTCACTGGAATGTGAGTCTGTAAATTTAGACAGTAGTGTAAAATAATTGGCATAAATGTGCGTCTCATGTAGAAATCGTCACGTATCCCTTGTTGAGGTATAAACAAAGCAAGTAATGAACAGGAAATATGAATTGTTTGGAGTTTTGCTGTGTTGACTCTGTGATTCCTAAATTACAGATCGAAAAGAATGGCGAGATTAGATTTCACAGGAACGTGCATGCCTCTTCACAAGCTGTTGGATGGTAATTTAGAGCGGCAAACTGGATATTATTGTTGATTGTGTTGATTATCAGCGTAACAGGGGCTGACTACAAATGTATAGTAACTGTTCAAATAATGATGAGCATTAGGGGTGCACAGATTTATCGGCCAGACGATTTATTGGTGCAGATTTCCTTAATTTTGGGAGATCAGTGATCGGCCGTTTTTTACAAATGAAGCCAGCCTTATCCACTGTGCTTTTCTTTTCTCCCATGACGGAGGTTTGATTGACAAACCGGCCCACCAGGTCTTGTCTGCACATTTACAGTTAACAATAGTCAACCCATTGTTGCCAATTCAGCAACTTTCATAATATATTGAGCAACATTTCAGGCAAAAAAATGGTATCAGCCGGAATCAGAATAGGTAAGTTATGCTTTGTAAAAGATCGGTAATCAGCGATCGGTCAGAAATTAGGGGTGCAATCGGTGCACCCCTAATTAGCATATTTAATGTTCCTTCCACTTCCTGGTTGCATCACTTTGTCACATTAAATGCAAACAAAACACATCGAAGATTATGTTTGTTACTTCAGACATTTCTTTTTGGTCCCCCTTTTTCACTTCTTCTTTAGAAAAACACGAATCGCTCTGATTCAGTTAATTGGAAAATGCCTGATAAAGCAATTATTAATATCTGTATGCATGTGCAGAGAGCAGGGAAGAGGGTGGAGGTTTTGTGGGTCTGTTTGAGTGGCAGAAGTGGGTCAGCCTGCTTTGGATGAGATTTGAAAAGAGAAAATTCAGCATTTCATCAAAGCTTGAACTGCTTCTAAGAAAAAAAAGAAAAACTGTCTAAATTAAGCTACTGTCATTTACAGTCTCTGATTTGCCTTTTACAAAGAAATATAAATAACAAATGCAGCATGTGTTCTGGGACTCAGCAGAAAGCCATTCACTATAAAATGTATGTATTTGACCGACGCCTGCCTTATTAGTCTGTCAAGGCAGCTTTGTGAAAATACGTCTGAGTGA
Source organism: Poeciliopsis retropinna (assembly GCA_010277075.1). Classification (NCBI taxonomy): domain Eukaryota; kingdom Metazoa; phylum Chordata; class Actinopteri; order Cyprinodontiformes; family Poeciliidae; genus Poeciliopsis; species Poeciliopsis retropinna. The sequence continues at coordinate 622,052 of VMRM01000024.1, forward strand.
CAGGATGCCAATGCCGCTGATCTTGACGGACCTGAATATATCTTCTTTCTGTCCAACTATGCAGTGTCTGTGGTTTGATGCTCTCTGGAAAAAGCTGACCGGAATACTTTCTGTTGTGCGTATGAACTAGTACGAATAGTCCGTAACCTGATAATAAAAACAATTGTGGATACGATCCTGCGTGTGTTCTGCTGCAGTTATCTTGGAAAATGTTATTCCCTGCTGGTGGAGTTGCCGCTGTGGGTGCTGCTACCAGTCAGGCAGTAAATTTAAGCCGTAAAAATGCCGAAGAGGAGCTGAAAGTGTTTACAGCAGGCTTGTTTTGTGCTATGAGGGTGGAAAACCTTATTATTGTTGGTAAACTGTTATGAATAATGAACTAGTCTGCAGCAAAAAAAACTGTTCTCGGAGCAAAACAAAGGACTTGTGTGTCACAAGTGGAGTTTATTTATTTATTTATTGTGTTTTTATTGTTTTATACATTTTTCCAGTACTTTGTTGCAACAATCTCACATTGCTTTGAATGAGTCGCTTTGATTTACTTCGTGAAATGGTAAATCGCTTTTAAATAAATGAAACATACTACAGTAAACTGGTTAGTTAAGAAGTGACAGCTCTAATACTTTGTCATTCTATGCATCTGCCATCAAATTAAGTTAAAGTTAGATGATGGCAAATGATTGTAAGAATAAAAGGTTTCATAAGTACTAATGATCAGTAGAATTACTCAAAATCAATATATTGGTGGTAATAAAATTATAAACAAGTTCTGGTAGCATTAATGCTGCAGGTTCTTACCTTCATTAGATTAGAAAATAGAATAGAAATATATTGTCGCACAGTGGGGAAAGATTTACTTCAAGGATGAATATTCACACAAAGGTCAACAATATAAAAATAAGAATGAGCAACTGCAGACATCTGATAACTCCTTTGGATCCGTCCGTCCGTCTGTCCAATTTTAACATGGGGGAGTTCAAGTAGAAGTGATTGTGACTTACTTCTCTGTTCTCTGTAGATCCTCTGATGTTCAGGAATAAATCACTCTTCCGACTTAGTTTTATTGTGCTGGAACAGCGTAAATAATTCTTCTAAAACTACAAGACTAAACAGCAGAGTGGTTGCTGTAATTTAAACGCTGACTACTTGCGCCACCTTTACAAACATTCACGTGTCTGAAGCTTTTTCAGGAAGCTGTGAGTTCAATCAGTGGGTAAGCCTCTTTTTTTCTTTTTGAAGAGCTGCAGTAAAATATCAGTTTGGACAGGGTACACTTGTTCTTTTGCCTGTCTCCCTCTGTTGCAGTGCCCACCGCCTTCTCCACAATCAATAGGCAGCCACCATCATTCCAGCGTCATCTCCATGGAAACGAGCCGTAGCTGCTGTGATGATTGGGTCCTGTCTCAAAGCTTGCCTTTTTGTGATAGGACGAGGGTAGCAGTACGCCCTGCCCCCTCCTCTCATCGACACTTGCCGTCTTAGACTCCCTGGCTTTTCCCTCCCTCCTCGTTCCTTACCTTTTATCGCAAAATAAATAAGATGGGATTAAGCAGCCCTGTCGAGTCTTGTGGAATTTGGATTAAAACGCTTTGTGACACGGCCGCCGCGTCAATGACGACAGTGGTGAGGAGTCATCGTGCCAACCACCTCCCAGCCTCGCTGCAAGAATGGAGACCAGGAATGGAGACCTGTTAGTTGGACTCTTTTCATGTTTTCCGGTGTAAATCTAGCCTTGTTCGGGACTCGATTTGAGCCTGCATGTGCGGTTTGGAAATTATGCACGGTGAAAAAGCGGGCCTGCGTGTGCTCCTCTTCCTGTCCCCGCCGAATCTCCGAGACGACAGCAACGAGAAGAAGCGAAACAAGCCACGGTTGTACTCCGCTTCGTCATAAATGTTTGAAGTAATATGCAGAAGATTGCTACAGCGCCACGACAATCAGTTGCCAGCTTTCAGCAGCCGAGTTGAGAAACATGGAACTGAACGTCTTCAATTTGGAGAACGTCACCGCACGTTCTCCAAATTGCATGGATGTTGCTTAAAGCTCCTGCTTCATTTGGAACTGCCTCAATCTGTCTCCTCTACATAAACTCATTGATACATATATGATACATACTGTTTATTATCTGACAAGAATGCCAAGAAATAAACTGTGCTTGATTTGAGACATTCTACCTTTGCTGTGAAAAATGCATTTCCTCTGAAACTTCAGCAGAGCAGGACAACCGTGATCCTTGTCAACCTGAAGAGAGCATGTAGGAAAAAAGGGTCAGACTTGGCTGTGGACCTCATTTGGTCTTGCAGATTCCCTCTGATGCTTTTTATTTAAATAGAGGGATGTATGACCTGTGCGCCCGGCCTGAGCAGCCCGAACCTGCACCGACACGCACAGAGATGGAGAGCCCCAAAGAGACGCAAGCTCTCGGACGCCGACCCGGCGAGCAGGAACATGGGGAGTCTCGGGAGCAGGATGATAAGAAACGTGGGCTTTTGGACAAGGACATCCCAGCTTCTGCTCGTTTAAAGACGTCGCTGTTAGGAAAGAGGCACCATTCACTTTATGCAAACCTCCACGGGTTTGAAATGGAAGAATTACGAAAGGTAAGCAGCATTTGTGTCGTTCGACTCCATCACAGATGGGGGAGTTTACCTCTTACTTTTATTCCAGCAACGTCGTTAGCATTGTAAACTAATCATGTCCACCTACTGTTGACACTAAATAAGATCTGAATGCCTGAAGGTTGTAGGAGCGTGCATCCAGGAAGCCTTTGAATGAGGTTTACACTGAAGTAGTGTGAGCAGCATAGTTGTGCAGACAAGTTATCTGGTGCAAAGTTGTGCTTGGCATGAATTATTCTGACTGAGGATGACCTAGTAGCTATTTTCACTCGTATGGTGTCCTTAAAGAAGGCACAACTCAGACTGGATGCTAAAGTTGGTGGGGAAAAACCCTTTTGATTTTACTACTAGACGTTCTTTTGTTGTAGAATTACAGTTTATTCATTCTTGACTAAGAAGAATCCAGTGGAGTCACTTTTTATATACCTGCGAGTTATGGAATAGAAGAATAGAATATAACTCCCTTTGTTGTCCCTCACTGGGGAAATTCGGTGAAATATAGAGAAATGCTGTGCGACATACAGTATTTGTAAAAGTATTCATACACGTTAAACTTTTGTTTGCAAAGCAGCTCAAAGTCAGTCGGATTAAACTGAGACTATTTGTAAAAATCTGTTCTGAAAGCTTGGATTTAGATCTGAACCTTGACTAGGTCATTCTGACACATGAATATGCTTTGATTTAAGCCACTGTACTTTTGGTTGTATGTTTAGAGTGGTCCTGCGGGAACGTAGTCCTCTCCCCGACTTTCAAATCTTTTGTAACCTCTAACAGGCTTACTTTCAGAATTTCCATCCCATCATTGATGCTGTCACGTCAATGCTGAAGGATAAAACTTTAATGATGACTCTCTTTTAATGATACACACAAGGACATTGTATTTTTCAGATTTTCATTTGATTTTATTTGTACAAAAAAAAAATCCTTCCATTCCACAGTTATGCATTACTTTATGTAAACATAAAATCCCAATATGTTGAAGTTTGTGTTCGTAACGAGACAAAACGTGATGAGTATAAATGCTTTCCTTGAATTAAAAATCAGCATTTTGATATATTTTCTTTATGCTTTTCCACTTTCACTTTTTGACGATTTCATTGTCTCCTTAGTCTTATTAGCTTTCTTCATCAAGCTAGTAATTTGAGTGCAATACTCCCTGCTGTGTTCCCCATCTCTGTCTCTTTATTACCCTATCAACGTAATCGCAGCTAAACAAAAGCTCCCTAATAAACCCTCAGTGCCCAACCTGGGAGTAAATGTGTGGCCGCAGCCGGTGAGATGAAGCATTAAATGACACATTAGCAGAGACTATTTGGTCACTTCACAGCAAGGGTCTGCAATTTGTTGGCTCCTCAGCAGGAGGTTGTCACATTCAGATTACTCTTCAGGATTAGCTGAAGAGCCTTGATTTGACACTTTTTCAGTCTAAAATTGAAAAAGTGATTTAAAAAAAAAATCTTTTAATGTGAGTAAAAGATTGCTGGGATACGTACGAGAACTTGTCTATCAGGCGTTCAGAACACTTTGTGATAATGACCAACCACATGTTTGCATTAGAAGCACAAGAACTTTTTCTTGTTGTCGAACAAATATGTGCTTCTATCTGTTGGAACAAAGCTGCACAACTCCACTAAATGTGAACAGTCCTTAACTACCTGTCAGGTTGTCTGTCTGCTCTCATTAACACCTGGTGTGCTCCATAAGGCTTCCTTACAGCTCACTGTGTTTTCACAGTGGGGGGTTTATTTGGGAAATTATTTCGACAACCTGTGATTTTCTGTCTATTCACCTAAGCCAGGTAAGAAACCCAGCCCCCTGTAATGATGGTGCTAAGGTGACTGTAACAGTCTGGGCTTTTTACCTGGAATCTCAACACAACAGTTTACAAACTATATTAAATAACTCTGCAATACAATGTCTTTTTTGTTTTAGTTTGAATCAAGCTCAAGACAATAGTACTTGTATGTCATATATAAGATTTTAATTCTAATGCTATTTCAGCAAAAGTTGCAAGAGATGTTACTTTTACAACTTGGAGTATGACGCAATCACATCACGCTGTATGTTTTTGCTTTCGTTATTTATTTCGGCATTGGTCTTGTTTACATTATGCATGCATACCGCCTCTGGGTTCTTCTGTTAAGAACATTGATGTGACCTTTGGTAATAATTTTAACTGTGATAAGCTGATGAGCTTTGACTCTTGGTCAACTGTTGTTTTTCAAGCGACTGTTTACTTAAGATGGATACCAAATATCCAATCCCCTGAACAATTGGTAGAAAGAAAGCCAAACTAAACATGCATGCTGGTTTGTTATCTGTGGCTCTAAGCCCAGTATCTACAACCTTCACCTTGTCGACATCTCTTAGTCCTGCCGTGAGTGAAATGACATAACTGGATGTTCAGCAGAAAATCTGCAAATGTTGCATCAGGTCATGCTGTTTTCATGACTAGTGCGGCAGAGTTAAGAAATTGTCTTGAAAGCTATTTTTATCATTCCTCTGCATAAACACGGTAAGTTTTGAACCGGTAAATGTAGAATCTGGGATACTCGGGCATGGTTGCTGTTCTGAAACATGTTTACCATACGTTATTTAAAATAGGTCCGTATAAAATATATATATGCATATTTCTGTTGTTTTGAACATTTATGACATGACTTGAAGAGTGAGCCAGTTCATCCGTTTTGTCTTCAGCCATGTGGTTGTTGGAAGTTATTATATACAGACAGTTTTTCTTCCAGAAAATCCCAAAATATTTAGATAACAATCATAGGATACAAAAGAAAGTCAACAATTCTTGCATTAGAAACTGGAGATGACGTAGATTTATTTTTAGACTTACCTTTGCATTTTTTGTGACAAGTCCATAAAAGGTTAATATGTTGTACAAGATCGATCTCTGTTTCTGATCTTTGCTAAGTGGTTTTATACCATATGTGTCGAGAGGTACATTTACTTACATGTCTCTGCGGCTGTGTGTGTGTGTTTTATTGGCCAGCCATGTTATGTGGTGTAAATAATTGATTGTGGAGTGCAAAGAGAATCTCTGGGGTAATGGTTCCTCCCCATATTCCAGCTGAAGCATGCCTGAGTGTCTGGCTGCCGTCTGGCTGCAATGAGGCGCTTATAGTCTTTGTGAAACAGAGGTTACAAGCGCTGTTCAGCTGTCACTTTTCCTTACAGTGTACATTTAATCTGGTGGCTATCACTTGTACACTGTAAAACTGTATCAGGAATTTAAAGAATGTCGAAGTCCTTGTTCTCCTTTTGGTTCAATGCATCAATTAAAGTTTAACAGTGACCAAAGTTCCCAAGATGGACAGGCAATCACTGTCTTAATGATGACAGCTGTTATCCTAATGCACAACGCAAAGTACGTAACATATGTTGATGTTTCTAGTCATCTTTTACAGAATCCACTTTCAGTTCTCACATGTTAAAAGAAATATTTTGATATGAAGATGTTTTGTATATAAAAGAAGTGCTTGTTAAGCCTCATTCCCAGAGCTCTGTCCTGTCTGACATTTCCATATAATTTGATCCTCCGTTCAGGCTTCTGTCAAGGTGAAATTGATGTTTGCTTGTGTTTTGCTCATGAGTGTAATTGCTTTTTGACCAGAATATGAAAGAGAAGCTCATCACGTTCCCATTCTACTTCATGTTCTTGCAGTTTGTATTAAAATTACATTTTTCTCACATCGAAGTCTTAAAGTTTCAGATGACTTGGAAAAAGCACATTACAGACTTTAGATTTAGACGAAAACATTGTATTCATTATTTTTTAAAAATTCATCCAGCCTGTTTGATGTTAATTGTGCTATGATTTGCAAGCACTTATGTTTGAGTTGTGCTGATCAGTGGGAATTTTAAATATTAAAGTTGATTCTGTAAAGTTGTTTTTCCACACCAGGATAAATGTCGCTGCTTTTATGTTGGGGGATGGTGTTTCTCTCGCTCTTTTGCATATGTAATTTTCTTAACTAATCAAGATTTGTCTTCTTGTGACACTTTTGGAGGGTTTGTGTGAATTAAGCCGTTTGGGAGACCCTTCCATCGCTTCTCTACTCATCTCTTTCAACAACCCAGACATTTTATACACTTTCAGCACTTTATTAGGCTCTTGGAGGTTCAGGAGACTGTGGCAGTTTAATATGTTGAGTGTGAGGTGAAGGGGAAGACATGCTTAAATGGGTTTTAATTACTTTGTTGAAGAGGCACTGTTATAATTGCTTTGAGAAGGGAAGCCCAAGAAGGCTGTAATCCAGAAACAACACTGGCACATTCACCAGAAAACTAGATTACATTGATGTACATTAAAATCTGAATTAGCATGTTGGACTTTGGGATTTACGCAATATTCTCCAAATGTAAATTCACATAACTTTCAATTAGTTTTGTGTGTTTTCTGTGTGCTTCTTATATACTCCAATTTTGGCACAAGAAAACTACATTTCAAAAAGCAATGTTCATTTCTGTTTGAGTTTAATCAGGGGACGCCCATTTGATGGTTGATAAGTACGAGGAAGGTTGGAGGTAGAACGCCTGGGGGAAGAAATGGGGACTCCCATGTTGGCTCTTTGTTCTCTCCATATGAGAACCCCCCCCCCCCCCCAATATCTGTCAGCATCAGCTACCCTGCAGAGATGAGATGTAATAAATGCAGGGGGGGGATTTGAGAGGACACTTAAGAGGGATTGCTCATGACTTATATATGAGTATTGGGAGGCTTCTGGTAGTAATGAAACAGACCACAAACAGCTTTGTAGTTCTTTCTATTTTTTCAGAGGGGTTGATCTTCCTGGAGTTTTACTCGGCCCCAGTATTTATTGTTATTGTTTGTGTTGTTGCGATGATACTAGTATCATAAGAAGACATTAAACACCTATTGATATGATCTTTCTCCATCTTAACTAATTAACTGAGAGATCACCATCACTGTATTAAACAACAAATGTAAGCGAGAAGAAATTGAATAATTTAATTTCTTGAGCATGTCAATGAAATTGAACCAGAAAGCCACAGTTAGACCAGACACTGTAATTTAATATGTGGTGCCTATTTATCCTTCAACTACATGGTTACCATTCAACAACTACAGCTGACGTTCGCTTCTTGCTGCTTCAGCTGTCATGTCTAACAAAGAAGCACACATGGCAACGCATGAGTGCTTATTTGCCTGTCTGTGTCTTTTGTCTTGTTGCCAGACTCCTCAGAGGGTTCCGGTGGGGGATTTCTAGCTGTCAGACTAAAAGATGCTGATGTTAGCATTTCTATAAAGCAATGAATTTCTTTATCCCATGCAAAAGCTTTCCTTGGATCTGAAGCAAAGGAACAATTTGGAAATGTACCCTGAACGTAATATTCACAAAAAAACCATTTACTAGTCTTTTTTTGTTTGTTTTTGCTTGTTGCATCTCTAGAGTTCACTGTTTTCTTTCAGGCAACAATAGATAAAATATTGTCACTGTTTTGCCATTATGTCAATGCTTAAAGTGTTTATAAAGACCATAATGCACAGAATGTATGCAATACTTCATTTTGAGCCAAATTATTTTTACAGTTAGTGCTAAAATGATTACTAAAAGGGCTATTATTCTTCCATTATTCTGTGCGAAAGAATCAGTAGTGCTATTGTTAAAACTTTCTTTAATATATTTTACCAGTTCCTGCAGGTCTTGAAATCTGAATATTTTTAATCTTAATTTGTGTCCCTTTATAAAAGGTGATTTAGAGTCTTTATGATAAGATTAAGGGTCTTGTATCTAATATTGGATAAAATGGATGTCCGCCTGCTTTTTTTGCATCTTCATAGCAAAGACAAAACGAGCATTGCAGAAAATCTCAAAGTTGTTTGGAGTGAGACTATAAGATGCACATAAAACAGCTTATGGACTCATTGATTTTGAAGAGGTCTATATTTCCTCCGTGATAAAGCTTTACAGTCTCAATGAAAAGCTCAGATGTTAAAAGTACAATCGCTATAAATAGAAATCAGTCATGATGACAGAGAACAGCTATTTGTAACTGTAGCTTTGTGCGTTTCTGCATCGTGATGAATACATTTTATTTTGTCATTTACGTGAACCAAAAATGCATGATAAAATGAAGCATTTCCTCTTATGTCACCATATTATTATTAATACCCTCAGTACACTGTTTTGCATCTGCCTTTGTATTTTGGCCTCCTTAGGTGAAAAACAGTCCAACATCTCCAACTAAGCCAGGTGAGACGCCTACTTCAAAGACATAAGTCTATAATTTTTTCCCTTTTACATATACTAGCAATTCTAAGGTTTTTAGAGAGATGGGTATTTAAAAACTGACACTACTCATTGGATTATTTGGGGTCCTCAGCGAATACGGTTGCTTCTGGTGTCAGAGCAGTCTGTATATTCTGAGTGTTCAATGCTACAGCAGACAGACCCAAATATTAACAGGCTGTTTTTCCTGCCACGCTTCCAACTCAATCTCCTGGCAGACATTTGTGGGGAGACCCCTGCCCTCCTGCTACTAAGTTACATCTGCCCAGCTTTACTGAGCCAGGTCCATGTAAAAAAAACAAAAAAAAACAAAACAAAAAACAGCATGGTTGTGGGAGAGAATTGGCAAAATACTAATGTGTATGCTGGCCTTGGACAGACCTCACCACCCACAGCGCTTTTCTTCCTGCTTCTGTGAAGCAGTAGTGTAACTTGCCTGAGGAAAAGCCCCTGGGTATTTCATTATGATTCGCAGGAAATAGAAAATCAATATGGATGGACTCCAGAATCATTAAAATCAAAACAGAAGAGATAGAAAAGTCATGTTGGCCATTTCTGTCCTCCAAATGGACAGAAAACTCTGCTCATCTTAGACATGGGCTTCTTCTAACTTGTAAATACATTTTTATTATGTTGATAGAGCTTCTTAACTATCAACAGTTTGATGGCTAAAATTGACTGCGTATTTTTATTAAATTCTGCAACTGAGTAAATCTGGCTTGATTTTCAGTATAAACAGTGTTTACTGGTTATTTTTTTAACACCTTGTAGAATCTTGTTACTGATGTTATGGCCCCTGACAAGCCATAACATTGTCAGGGGGTTTATAGCTAATTTAAAAACGGTTTGACAACAACAACAACAAAAAATTCTGACTGAAAGGAATTAGAGCAAGTTTCTGGACCATTTGATTTAGTCTAATTATAGCTTTAAACACCACTTACTTGCGACAGGTGTCTGATTATGTTATCCAATCTTAAGGTTTGGATATTATTATAACAGCTGTCACAAGTAACAGGAAGTTGTGTAGAGTTTCAGTAGTTTAAATCACTTTGTTACTTTAATTTATGGTTACTTGGCACCACATTACTGTTGTACTTGTAAAATAAAATCAAATATCTTCAGGATTTTTATTTTTTTAATTTTTAGTAATGTTAAATTTAAAAAAAGGGGGTGGGGGGGATATAATGTGTCTCTGTGTTAAGACTGGTTTATCCATTAAGTTGAGAGGTGTTTTCCTGCCCTTTTAGCAATCAAGCAATTCTAACATACTGAGTTTAATGTTTAGTTTTAATAGTATTTGTCTCTGTGTGTGTTGTTACTATGTAGCTTGCTCCAGTGATAAATGAACTGAGTAAAGTTGAATAAGCGTTATTTCTGTGTCCCTGAAAAAAAAAAGTGTAGCTCATCAGCAAAGCAAATAGTCCTATAATAAGATGCTGCTTGGCTTGCTGGAGTTTTTCAAGGCTTTGCAATGCTCTGAGCAGTTTCTTCTCATGTCCTAATAGATCATTGTAATGATATACTGAAGATACGGGTTCTGCATACATCATCACCTCTTTTTCTTTCCTCCACTAGATCACAGTTATAATGTTTTCCGTGTGGTCAAACCAAAAGCACAGAATGTTTGCTGTTATACTTTCTGCAGCATCAAGAGTACCAAAGAATTAGAGTGGCTAACCCACAGACATAACTCGGCCTTATTTTGGTATGTATTCCCAATGCAACAGGAGGATCTGTGGTACTGAAACCTCCTAAAAATGTTGTCATTCTCATACAGTGCTCCTCCAGGATGCAAATGTGAAATGACATGCTGTGCAAAATCAAACTGTTAAACATGTGAAGTTGTTCGCATTTTAACAGAATGAGTGAAACTTTGGAGATATCTGAGCCGAGCATTGGAGTGCAAAAGTAAACCTGCTGACTTTGTATCTGTATGGATTTTAAAAGTTGTAAGGAAGGCTCGTCTGCTGCCTGGAGTGACAGACCGTGTCTTTGCTGTGGCTGCATGCTGTTTGCACGTAATTTAGACAGTATAGGGAATCTATTAATACATGATCTTGATCAGGAAACTGCATCAAGATTTTTCCATAACAAATCAGTCAAAGGTTGACTTTCTAGAACTATTCACATCATAAATCTGCCAACACGATGTTCACAGTAGGCACACTGGGCCAGTCACTGAAAGTACTGCCTACCCAGAACTTACATCACAACTTACAATTTCTGTGGTTACAATCTTCTAGTTTTATGAACTGCCATCAAAAGTATCCAAGGGACTAGAGTTTTCTCCAGCTTTATGTCAGCTGGCTAAAAGTTGCAACTCCAGAGGCGGCTGGTGTTTGGAAATATTTCTGGTCATGATTCCGATCATTATTAAATTTTGTTTATGTCAACAAGATATTAGCAGTTGGTGTCATTATCATAACTAGAAAAGTACGTTCTTATTTTAGGAGGAAATAAGATCATATTTCCTTTCTGACTGACTGAAGCAATAGCAGATCGTGTTGTACATTTTATGTCATTACACCACATCTCCAGTTACTATGACAACGTCATTAAAGTGTCAGCCCCTTGGCGTTTTTGTGGCAAAATCTCCAAAGATGTACAATCCAGAGGCCTTTTTATCAAGATTTTGCCTTAATGAATTGGGCAAGGTATCGACTGTATGCTACTGATTTCTAGAATACATACAGGTTTGTAGGCTGAGATTAAAACTGTAATGTTTACATGATCACAGCTGATCTACTGATGGTTCACACAAGGAGAAATCAGCATGCTCTTGTCCTGTGTAAAATTCAGTTCTCCTGTTTTTAATCAATTTGTGGTTTGCAGCTGCCATCAATGGGGAACATAAAGACTACGTTCTTCAAACATTTTAAATGTGTCCGTTACTCCTTTCCTTTGAGGATGTCCTTTTTCCTGCTTTCACTGATCAGCGTTTACCTCTGACACTGTATTCATTTCCAGCCTGTCCATCTGAGCCTCAATGCTCGTTGAAAGCGAGGCAGGGGAGCTGAAAGTCTAACGTGAACCTTACCCTACATGCCTGATAAACTACTTAGTACAGTCTCAGTTACAGTTAGGGATGTTATGGCACAGTGACCATTGTTCTCTTCGGCGGCCTTGTTTTCATCCTGAATTACTAACAGATTAGCAACTCTGTCATCTACATGATCTAGTTTATGTAGCTTTTGTCAACACACAATTGCAGCCTTGAAAATATTTCCTTTATTGAACTAAAAAATTAAAAGGTGAGTTAGAAAATGCAATGTAAAGGTTGTTGTTCTTACTGTAATATTTCCTGCCCTTGTGTTTTCTGCGTGCTGGTCAACTGCAGTACGAGTCAATAATGATTGATAGCAGTTTCTTCTTTACTTTGGAAGAGAATGAGGCGATCCTACAAATATTTTGGATACGCTTGATCGTAACGTCAATAGTTGGATTGCTCTTGTTTGACGACTTGAAACGTTTAGGTATGACAAAAAAAAAGCAAAAACCTGTGAAATATTTTAACAATACAGTATCACAGTGCAAAATCTAATTGGTTCCTCCCTGAGAATGTTTTGTACTCTGGTATTTAACAGAAAAAAAAACTGCAGCCTGTAGATGGTAAAATGAATATTTTTGTTGCGGTTCTTTCACAGAATGGAACAGACTACGGATTGCTGGTGCGTCAGAACTCAGAACTCCTGCGAGCCCTCGACGAGCTGGAGAAGACTTGCAACACACTGAGGGAAGAGAACGGCCTGCTGGTAGGACTAAAAATAACTGTGTGTGTGCGTACCCTTGATGAAAAGCTTTGTAGAAACTAGGCCAGGTCCACAAAACACTGAAAGAGATATTTCAACACTTTCTGTTTCTTCTTTTACAGGAATTTATTCAGTTTCGAAAATGTCAAATATTTTAGCCTCATGTTTTTATGGTGTACTGTGAGCGCACAGGCTTCTGACTTTAAATATGTCTATATGTTAAACCCCTCCTCGGCTCATATGACTTAAAACCTGTTTGTTTGGCTGGTGGACCACTCACTGCAGACTCTTTGTGATGATGATATTTGTTTTTTGTGTTTTTAGCGAAAAAGCAGCGCCCCAGAGACTGAGGAGAAGGTCAGGCGGTTGAGGAGAAAGAACACCGAGCTGACTGTTCTCGCTAAGAGACTGGAAGAGAGAGCTCGCAAACTACAGGAGGCCAACCTCAAAGTGGTACGCCACACTGATAAATATCGACACTTTCTTTTGCTGGGAGTATGTTTTCTACTACTTATTTTTTTAAAAATTAAACGCAGCTTATTGTTGCACAAAACCAAAAGCTAAAAAAAAAGTTGTTTCTAACTTCAAAGAAATAAATTATTCATCGCAAAAACCAGTCAAACCAGAACTTACATGCTGTGTTTTATCTGGACGGTCTACCTGGGTGCTTGAGAACCTTTCTTGGTATTTTAGCTGTTTCATTCTGTAATTAACACTTTAATAGTTCTTTATAAATAGAGTTAGCTTGGCTTAGCCGTGATGATGTTCCTGGAATCTGTGTTAACAATTCTCTCAGTTTAAAGGTCACATTTCAAAAGAGCTCTGATGACTACTGGTCCCAGTAACTAGTCGATTAGTCATCAGCATTTGCCAGGATGGATCTGAGAGTGCCACAAAGTCACACCCCATTTGACTAAAGTTCTTCCAGCCTCTGTCTCTACAGATTCTCCCATTTTAGTTCTGCCACCTGGTAATAGCAATATATCATCATTTTGCCTGTCAGCATAGTTTTATATGATAGACTGTCTTTGTGATACATTACCTGTGTTGTGGTAAATAACAGCCAATCAATCTGGCTCTTGTGCTGAGCGCCTGATCTAATGCAAACTTGATAGATTCAGTCTTTGGTTGGATTTCTCAGTTATCTGGCATTTTCATCTCTCTGTCTGTGGTGATGATGTCCATCTACCACAGACACCAATTGCTTATTGCAAAGTAATGGTTCATATGTTGGACCTTCAAGTGTTGATGGTTTATTTTCTAAAACACACACTCTCTTGTTTAGTTACTTATCTGACTCATCACAAATCATCTACATTCTTCAAAACTGTCCCGCCGTTTTGCTCCTGCTGATGATGTTTTCATGTTGAACAGTTTTTTTGTGCTAGGCTAATGTTTCTGTTTTGATATAACTTGTTGATAAGTTGCCTCAGTCATGTGTTTTCACAAGGTTCCAGTTAATTGTGTAACCGGACAAAACTTGCAAAAGAATGAATTCTGCTTAAGAAAAGTACCACTTGATTTTAAACATCATAAAATTAAATTTCTCATGCTTCAGCTAATGTGTGAAGTTTTTAACAAAGCGAACAGAGCATGCAGAGCAGGCACAGAGACAATGCAGCCTTTCTCCCAATGTGAAGTTTGAAGATGGCCTAAATGATTAGAGGAAAACCCAGATTTGATCAATAAAATAATTAGCATTAACTGTGTTATTTCTTTTTTTTTCTTGCTATGCACATAAATATTGGTTGTGATTGTAAATGAAAAAGTGTCACTGGAAAGTCAGTTGCTGTAACACCTGACAGTAATCCAGCAACATTTTTTGGGAGCTAAATTTTGCCAATGTTGGCCGATGCAATCATTTCGAATGTACGTGTCTTCTAATATGGATTTCTTGGGGGTGGGGGGGATTTAAAAGTATATATAACTAATGTTCAATTAGTTTTTTTATTCTATTGAATACTTTATCATTAACTTCTCTTTTCCTAATCTAGGTGAATCCTCCTTCGCTCATCAGACCTGCTGCTGTGGAGCAGTACAAAAGAGCTTTTGCCCGCCAACGAGCTCGTGACCTGGCCCAGCATGCTGATGCACTGCTCTCTAAAGACAAAGAGATTGCTGCCCTGCAGCAGGAGTGCAGACAGCTCAAGGCACGACTCGGACCAGCTAAGGTACACACATTTTATTTCATATTAATCAAAGTCAAATTATTTGGCCTAGAATGAGCTACAACACCAAAGTTTTCAAACTCTTCTCCAGCCAACCTCAGTCGTCATCTCTGCCACAAGGCTGCTCTCTGCTGGACAGTTTGGGTACTGCGCCATCCAACCTAAGCCTGTATTACAGAGGCAGCATCACTGCTGAGGACAGATAGATGACAGTGCAGGAACAGGCTGCCTGTCTCAGTGCCTGTTTGGAAATAGGAGCTGATTCTTTTTAATCTGAGCATCTGTTGGTTATAAAACAGAAAAGGTTTTCAGGGAACAAATACAGCACAGTGACGACAGGACGTCTATGAATGTCTTGTTAAACAAATCAAACATTCAATTTAGACATCTGTCTAACTGAAATTAAGTAACCTTAACTTTTTATATCTACATTTGTTTCATGGGTTAGAACACTATTTTAATTCATTTTAAACTATAGAAGCAACAAAGATTTGACCATAATGGACATCGTTAGTTTTTCTTTAAATCGGTTGAGTGTTTAGAATATAGATCGAAAATTAACATATTTAGTTCCATTTTTCTGACGTTATTTCAGATGTTGCTTCCTGTGCCTCTGCAGGATTCCTCTGTTCAGTCGTCTCGGGTGGAATATGAGAAACTCCTCAAAGAGTCTCAGAAGGAGGTGCTGCGGCTTCAGAGGCAGCTGTCTGTCACTTCGTCCAGGCAAAGGCCCGGCCTCAGGCCTGACGCCAATGGCACAGACAAGTGTGAGGAAAACGCCAAAGAGGCAGGGCAAGAGAAGGTAAAAAAAAAAAAAAAAAAGACGACACACAGCTAATTCCACGCTGACCCCTGGTTGCACGGGAGCTATGAGCACTCACAGTAAATGTCCGGTCCTAATTGGACACTGTTTTGGTTTGCTGTCACTTGCGAACAGAGCAGATCAGAACAGTCATTTCCGCAGCGCAGTTGGGGTTGAAGTTGTTGTCGGTGATGGAAAATGCCGCTCTCTGAGGTTTTCCAAAACTGTTGTTTACATTGGCATGGACGGCGTTTTTTCAGTGTTATGTAATGGCTTGTCGTTGGACTTGATACTAATCTCCCACAAGCCATAATGAGGCGATTCCCTGTCTTTAACTTGGGACTGATCAAAGCTACCAAAGTCATACGCTCTGATCCTCTCTGCCTGTGATGCTTATATTCTCTGTACTCACTTCTGTCCCACATCACACTCCGGTATCGCCCCTAACGTGGAAAACACCTCGGACATGTTTCTCGTTAGTGCAATCTGCTTTCTACCTGTTAATAAAAATGTTGGTATATAAAGCATGAACACTCGCAGTAGTTTTCAAAATTTTTAGTTCTGCTGTCCTTTTGAGGGACATGTTTTAAAGGCGGAGCCTCCCTTTGGATGTAAATCACTTTACATAACATTAAAGACATTCATTTGATTTACAGATAATGTTATTGCAAATTTCTCCTCTGCCCATGAAATAAATGCTCTGCCTGTGAAGCTCAAGTGAGAATGCCGATTGTGGTAATCTCTCATCTGTGGGACGCACACATGCACTCCCAATGCCACGCGCACACCCAGAAAGGGGCCATGTTGTGTGAACTCTAATCCCCTCCAACAACAGAATGGTACAGTCCAGTAATCCGCTCTCTGTTGCTGTAGCAGCGGTGAGAGGGTTTTGGATGGTAGGTAAGACTGCAGCCGTACTAAAGACTTTTCCATCTCGCCCTGCTCTGGATAACTAGCAGGCCAAGGGAAACCTTGACGTTGCCACAGATCACACTGAAGGGGTAGGTTTGTTTTTTTCCCTCTTGAGTCCTCATCTCTTTCTGTGTAGTTGTCAGCTGTTTTATTCTGGTTCTGTTTGGCTAACTCCAACTGGGTCCGTTGGGTGTGAATGCAAAACTGTGCAGGACTAAAAGTAGGGGGGGAAAAAGCTAAATAGCGTCATTACAAAAAAGGTTTGTGCAAAAGCGTTTTAAGGTGTGAGATGTTATACTCATGCTTGAAATCAGTAGCTCTTTCCTTAATATTATTTCTAACACATTTAAACAAGTCTGAGTATTTCTTCAACTTGCATTTTAGCAGGTTTTTATTGAAATATCCTAGCTATTTTTGTAAATGACTTTTTTTTTTTTTTTTTTGTAAATCTGTGCAAAAAAATGCTTACCTTTTTTCCTAACTGACTGCCAATTTCTTCCAAATCAGAAAGCATGAGGCCTAGTGAAGGGCAGCCTGGCAGGTACTGGGGTTTTGTAACTGTCTTAATTTGGATCCTCCAGATGCAGAATTTAGACAGAACAAACCTGGGACGTCGCGACAGAGCGTTTGATAGGTGGACATCGATATGCTCCGCATTAAAAAGAAAATCAACGGCCAGGCCAATCCATTAAGGTGCTTTTAAAAGAAGTGATCCAGTTACCCGTTTCAGTAGTCTGTGGGGATTACACCAATGTGCTTATGGCATTCAGGGCCTGCTGAATGGGATCTGGCCCTGCTTTAGTACGCATGGGCCCAGGTTGCACTCAATTTTGCAGTATCCGTGGTGCACATCGGTGTGACTGAGTGGGCAAACGTAACCTAAACCTCAACCATGTTTAGAGGGACTTGCTTTGGTCTCTGCAATACAATGGAGACCCATCATTTCTTTATTCCTCTTCATTAAGGGTCATTTTTATTAACAAGTGACCTGGGTTAATTTTAAATCTAGTTTTATTACTTTTGCTATTAAACTAAAGAATGCAGTGTTCACTTTGTGCACCAGTCAATAAGCCAGAAGCTGGAATCCAAAAATTGTCACTTTATCGCCTCTGAATGACGATCAGCAAGTCAGATACATGAATAGTAACACTGCTATGTTAATGCATAACTGGGGGTGCTTTCAAAATCAGAATTGGCCTGAAGGAAAACCAGAAATTACACCTAACAAGAAAGATATGATCAGTGCTTCTCTGGTTCTGAGATCACTTCTGACATTTCTCCAAGATCCCAGAAGTAAAAATAGATTTATGTAGAAGTGTTTCACTATTTAAAACACATAAATTCTGTGGATAAGTTGCAAGCTGCTTAAAGAAGACTCACTCATCGGGCTTCTAATATTTGTAAGCACAATCTCTAAATTATTTTAGCTCTCGTCTAGAATGATACAAAAATAATCACAGCTTAGCTTGAAAGGCAAACATAACTCTTATCCAGTTTTATTGTTGCTTCGCCCAAAATGTATAAAAATCCCACAGTTACAGATACGCATGTAAAAAGCATGAAAATGCTGAGAATTGTCCTATTTTTATAAAAATTTGACCTGTCAATATGAGTTTAAGCCCGTTCCTTTTTTAAGCCCATTTTTTGTATAATAATAAAATGAAGCATTCAAATATATTTTCTGGCTTTCCATCTACAAGCAGTGATTAAACATTTGCATTCCAAATGGATTTGATGCCCTGCTGCTTCTGCAGGAGAACAGCCGCTGTAAAGCAGTTTCTAGTTTTGGTTTCTAAGTTCATCTTAAACTTAAAGACAGAATTATTAATATATTGATCATATATTTGTGACAATCACTGCCAACATTAATGAAATGGAAGTCTCTGTGCATATTTCAAAAGTAATGTAAACTATTTTCCACACTCTTAGACTTTTTTATGGCCGTCAAATAATTGAGTGCATCTCTTAAAAAAAAAAAAAAAAAAAAAAAAGGGAAATTCTCTACTGTGAAACATATTTTTTATTGACTGACTAATGTTCGTTGAGCAGGAAAATAAGGATATGCATTTGGTAAACGGATTAATAATAAAAATTAGATATTCTCCCATAAAATCAAAACGGTAACATTATCATGCATAACTTTTGATTCAAAAGTAAACATATGTTTACATTGTTCTTTATTTTTTTAAATAATTTTCTCAAAATACATTCCAGATGCATGTTTTTGAAACCATTTGTAATCCCTTTGTTCTGGTCCAAGTGAATCTGAAGGATCATTTTTCAGAGTGAGATTTAGATGTTTTGCTATTAAAAAATAATCATGTTAAACAAACTCGACGCTGACATTGTGCTGCATGAGTCGGTAAAAAATATTTACTGACGCATATTAAAGTGAGGTCAGTGTACCTATGAATGTAAATTTATGACAGAAGCTTTGATCAGACATGCTCTGTTCTCCCCCCCCCCTCTCACCACTGTATGAACAAGAGCTTACATAATATACAGCTCTCTGAGGTTATTCACCTAAATCATGTTAGGTTTATATCTCATGGTGCCTGAACACTGATTATATCCGCTTCGAACCTATCATTTCAGAAAAACAGTTGCTCTTTTTGCAGGGAACAACGTGAGGATTACAGAATATGACATATTTATAAACAGTGTCCCTTGGAAACATCCAATATAGCAGAACAGAAACGGGTCAGCATGAGATTCTCACCGTATCATAACCTTGAGGGGAAAATACAACAGTTTTACTTATGGAAACACTTTAACAACACTATATAACGTAATCTAATTTCTTTTGCAGTCATTTTTTTATTTAAAAGAGAAAATTCTCAAATATACCACAAAGAGAATTGACTTAGTAAGAGTGACGTGGTGCTATATCATGACTATCAGTGTTTTTTATAATACTAGAAATACAGCTGAATGTGTCCTTCTTTTAAGAAAAAAGTCTGCCGGTTTTTTGTTGTTGTTTTTTCCAGCCAGCTCACCAGCAGTGCACAGAATGGGGATTGTGCCTGTCCATCACAGGGTAACACAAATAGAAAAAAAAAAAAAAACCACACACGTTCATAAATAAGGAAAATGTTGATCAATTAAACAAAAAGTCATGATTTTGGACTGTGGGAGAAAGCCGGAGTACCCAGAGAGGACCTGTGCCTCATGGAGAGGACATGCAGACTCCATGTAACTTTAACTTTAACAACTTCTCCAAAGTGCGCCTCCGTGCAACCAGAGAAAATACCGTCACTCTTATCATTTTCTCTGCCATCTCATTAAAAGAACATTTGGGGGGGGGAGTTGTAGTTTTTAAAAACTTACTTGAGTACTAGTAACCAAGCCAGGCCTATTTCAGACTTATTTTAACTTAAAATAGCAGTTCATTATGTAAAAAAAAAAGCTGGCAAAAATGTGCTTATTACAGAGAATCAAAATGTTGCGGTAATCTTACGCCGAAAACACAAGCAAGAGCATTGCATCTTATTGCACCAACTTAAACTTGCCTAATCAGTGTGTACAGTATGAAGTGCTACAAGCTTATTAGGAATCCCTTGAGGATTGACTGGGGTAAGTATGTCTGACCAAATACAAGATGGGAAATTTGCCAGGATACAGCGATCTCTGCCGCACCGTCATGCCCAATGTGACGGAATCTGCAAACATCACCTAAGTCTGGAATGGAAAAATCACAGAACGTAGCTGTTCTTTCTGCAGGAGACTCATGTTCAGGCGCTGGTGGATTTACTGCAGCCTTTCGTCTCTAAACCATCTGGTCTTCTATCCAAAAGATAAACCTGAGATACCCTCGCCTAACTACATAGGCAGATCACCGATTAGGTTCTGAAAAGTCAAAATCACTTATCAGCTTCAAGTGAAACAGTACCCTACACACGGGAAGACTGTTTGTATAAAATAAAAGAGTAAAGCAATGAATAGGCCTCTCTTTCTGCACGCAGCAGAGGATCTTAGATCCTGTTATTGGGTCACGGCCTTGGCTGCACTAGCACAGTTTTACTCAGAGTATTAGTCAGTTTGTTCTAAAATTAGATGCTGATTCCCGATCCTTGACCAGTACAAATATTTCTTTCACCTGCACCTCCAGCTGTGGAATCATATCAGGGTGTTTTTTTTAAGCAATAAAATATCCTCAGTGAAACATGCAAGTCACTACACTTTGGCTAATTAATGAGGACAGTCTGACGGCCAATGTGTCTCAGTCATGTTGGAGGCTCAAGGGATTCCCCGGATTATTCTTTGATTGTAGTTGGACCACTTGGAAGGAGGTTCAGATCTAATCCCACCTCCCCCAGCCCCTCTTGCAGAGTTAGGTTTCACTGCTCGGTCTTGTCGCTACATCAAGTGACTATACATTTGCTGGTTTTTGTTGCTAGGTTTTAGGAGAGCCCCCGTGTGTGGCATTAGATGAAGCTCCATCCAGGTGTGAGAAGACTCCGGCAGAGGCGGGGGAGTCGTGGCTGCAAGTGACGCTCCCACCGGGCCTTAGCCCGACCTCCTCCCACCAGGAGGAACCCACAGAGGAGCAGCGACTACAGTTTCTGGTAAGATCATTTTGTTTTTGCTCTCATTAGCAAAAACATCAACCTTTCTAAATAAAGGTTGAGATGTATTGCAGCTGACAAATACCATTTTGGTAATTTAGATTTTGTATTTTTCCTGTGCAAGTTTAAAGTTACATTATGTTATTTTTAACAAAAAAATATGTATTTTACATATTTGTTAAAATTATTACTATGTCATGATGGTATAATACAAAACAATCTACGGAAAAAATCAAGCTTCTCTGCCTTCCACTTATGGACCTGCTGTATACCACTCCTGGTCAGAAACAACCAAGCACAGCAAGACGTAGGCTCTTAGTGCTGTCAATCACTCTTGTGTACACACCATTCACATCCTCGAGCTTGTTCGCCACTACGCTTCAGCTAGTACACTACAGTCAAGCCTGCCATAAATGCTAAGGGTAGTTAGCAGGGCCACTGATAACTAGCGGATAATCGGTTTCCTAAGTTGTTTCTAGCGGTTACCAAATTGAGCAGCACTTATGCGAGGGTCATTGCCAGTGCCAAGACCTGGCTCTGATTGGCTGTTTTGACAATGGTGAATTTTGTTTAGATTGCAATAGTAGCACTGGGAGAAGGTGGAGGAGGTCGAGCTTTTCACATATTATCTGTCTCATGCTATGCTGTCATGACATGGTGACGGTTTTAACAGATATGTAAAAACGTACTGCAACAGAAGTGCTTTGGAAATGTGAATATGCTGCTGAGACCAGGTTTAAAGAGCGTGTTCCAGAAATTTCATCTATGCTCTACTTTACCTCCAATTTAAATGCTTAAGTTATTGCAGCAGCAGATAGAAGTTTAGTAATTCAAAAGGTTGCTAACTACTTTGGTACAACAAACTTTTATGCATTTTATTTGGATTTATTGTGATAGTAGTATGTAGCTGAGGTTGGAGGAAGATGATATGTTCTTTTCAACATTTTTTGCCAATATATTTTAGAACGACCCATACCTTGCAGAACCAATTGTCACTCCAATTAATAAATAAAGCTTTTGGGGCATTTCCCTTACATCTAGAGAATGACATTTTTGTGCATTTTTTAACAAAGCATGTTAGGTCCAGACAGATTTTGAAACCCTAAAACAGATTGTCAATTTAGGTTTGGACTTACGATAGACCGTTCTAACACATGAATGTGGTCAGATAAAAACCTTTTGACTGTAGCTGCAAGTAGTTGTCCTGCTGGAAGGGGAAATCTTGTATTCAGTTCTCTCCATCTTCTGTCAACTCTGAACAGCTTCCTTCTCCCTGCAGAATAACGCTGCCACTACCTTGCTTCGCCATGGGATGATGTATTCTGCGTTTAGTGCAGTGATTTTCACCATATTTAGTGAAAGATAGATTAGATTTGATTTTTGTCATCTGACCAGAGCACAATTCATTCACATGTTTGTCACCCTATTTTTTTTTCCACCAACAGCTTTTCCTCTTGCCACTCTGAGTGAACAGTTTTTTTATTTCCATCTGATCTGTGGTGCTGGTCTTTGATTGCCTCATAGTTTTCTATCTTTGCACTTTTAGTCATCTTGTACCTGACATTTTCAGTTATGAAGCAGTGAGTTTGTACTGGGTGTGTGTCAATTCATAATATCTGTTTTTATAACTGAAATTAAAGCCATTTTCTATCTTCTATCCATAATGCACTCTAAAGATATGATTTTATGACAATAATAAGTAGTATTTATCACAGGAGGTCATTTAAATGTGTTCTGTCTGGATTTTGTGGTTTTAGCAGGACATTGTAACCTGAAAAGTCTTAATACTTTTGCAATACTTTTACTTTTCTACAGAATCTGCGGTACAATCTCAACATTCTCCTCAGTTTCAAATCACTTTTCATTCCACTTCACATTTCATGTGAATCTAAGTCCCAAATCAGAGTCGCTGCTGAGTGTCACTAGTGGAAAGAGTACAGTCAGGTTTGCTATGTAATTGCTATGTGAAATGTTTAATAGAAATATTTTCTCTTAAAATGGAAAATCAAGGATGTTAGATTAGTTATTCATCTTTTATCAACCGTGTTTTTGCTTTTAATCTAATAGTAAATACAAACACAACCGTCCAGTGACTTTTAACAGATTTGATTACGGCCATTAAGCAACGGTGAGCCGTTTATTGTGTTCTTGTTGCTGAAAAGACACAATATAAATCTAGCTGGGCAAATTGGAAAGAGCATTTTTATGTTTTAAATAAAACAAGATGTAGTACAAGATCTCTCTTCTACAGAAAGCAGGCTCCGTTTGCTTGTCTGTTCACAGACTGAAGCAGGTGGATGGTTACATTTATTGTAACGATCATGTTCTTAGTTTCCAGGTATTGAACTAGTGCTTTTAAACGGCTTCCTATTAAGTGATGAAGTGATTAAAATCACAGAAGTCTGTGCCACCGGACACTTCCTCTGACCTCATGCTTTAGTTTTTAATACCAAAACCGCTTAGACTATTCAAAATCTTTTCTTTGTCCTTTGTGGTGAGTGAATTTGCATGTCACACAGTCTCTGTGAGAGGTTTTGATGTAAAATAAGGTTTTGCTGTTTTGCATTATATTTTTATCGTTTTAAGCAAAAACAAAATGATTACTGGATTGACATTTTAAAGTGACGTTAGCTTATTTTATAATACTAATTGGTAGTATGAATCTTTACCATAACATCAGATTAGATTTTAAAATCCGTTTTTTTTCCGCTGCGAAGGCTGGAAGCTCAAACAGATAAAAATGGGCACCTTTAGTTTACTCCGTTCATCCTTCTTATTAATTTCTCAAAGTTATGCTCTCTCTTTGAAGAGCATGTGTACTGCATAAAATACAGTTCTAAACGGCTTCCTCAGCTTCCAACTTCTATACTGAAAGTAGCTAACTTTGACTTGTCTTCCACTCGGTAACAGCATCCGCACTGAAGAGTATTGTCAGCAGAACCTTTTAGTGTCTGGGTTTGCTGTGTTCTGACTGGGGAAAAAGATCAAGTTTGAGGAGCTCTGATCGCCGGCCATAGTTGAACATCAGGCAGCTGCTCTCAAACATTTGCTGCCGATGGTGACGATTCCTGTAAACCAGGGTGTGCGGGCATCCTTTAAAAGTCTTGACTTCCTGTATCTAATATTAAGGCCTTAAAATATCTTGAATTACTTTACAAAAATAATAATTAAGTTGGCATTAAACAGGTTAATCATAGGTCTTACATTTTTCCCGCAGGACTGTTCTTTCAGTCAAAAGTTTGAGTGATATGCAGACATCTTAATTGCTTTTTGTGATTCAGGCTGCAACTAATATACCCTTGCTAGCTAGCATGGTTGCCAACCATACACTGGTAGATGCATTCTGTGCAAAAAGCTTGTCTCTATGGGTGATAAGTCTGTAGAGGGTGTAGCAAAATATCTGATTTTCCTTTATACATTTCCATCATGATGCAGGGCTTAGATTTCATTCATAGCTGTCTTTAAAAAGTCTTTAAAAGACTTCAATTTGAAACCTGCGAAACCATGTAAACACAGGTGACCTAGTGGACAGCCATTGGAATAGTTAAAGAGTAGAAAACTATGGCGTATGCTTTAAGGATAGCTGCTCTATATACAACAGGACATCCTGACTCGGTACACATCATTCTTGTCCTTAGTGCTGCGACTGACACACAATCAACCAAATCGGACCACAGATTGCATTTTAATTATCTTTATTGTCTTGCCGTGTCATCGCTGGTGACAGTACAGTATCTCTTCCAGTCAGCTGCTTGTGGTCAGCAATTAGCCAGTGTGCTCCGTAGCTTTCCCCCCCTTGCAGTCGATAGGTAATGCTTCATTCAGACCCTGTGGCCGTGCTGAAATAAGCTGATTTCTGCTCTGCTTCTCCTGCATGTAAGCTGCATTTAGAATAATTAGAGGATGGTAAGCTTTGTAATGCCTCTGCAGTGTTGTACCAGAGGGCGACATGGAAAGTAAAGTCAATGTATTCTGTTTTGCATAAAATTATGACAGTATGAACGAACGTGCGCTGTAACAATATTCCTATCCCTCATCCGTTTTCTCATGTTGTGAGGTTTCAACCACTATTTAATCTGTTTTATTTGCGACAAACCGACTCAGACGTTGCATCATTTAAAGTGGAAGAAAAGTGAACTGAGAGTTTTATTTCTTAAAATCAAAAATCTGAAAGTTTGTCATGTTGCTTTTCTTCAGCAGGGAGAGGGAAGCTGGTCAGAGTCGACGGAAAAATAACGGAACTGAATGATAAAAGAAAACTTGTCAGAGGGAGCACAATTTTATCGCAATATTTTGCGACACTATTGTGATAACGATAAAAATTAGGATTTGCAAGATTTTATTAGGTAGCTGGATAGCTCTGACTCTGTATGACAGTATTCATAATGCCACAAACATAAATGCTGTTCTTGCAAAGTATTCCCACTTGAAAGGGGGATTTGTACTGAAACAAGTGTGATTTACGTCACACTATCTTTTTTATTATTATTTACAGATATCTGTCAATGGGTTTGTGGAACAAACAGTAGAGAAAATACAAAAAATATGTTTTTTGCTAGTTTTTTTTCTTTAACGTCAATAACGGCCATTTATCAAGACGGCAATAAATTTGAAATTCTTGCCATGATTTAAAACAATTCATGATAAATTATAAACGATAATACCCACATCTAGTGGCAGGGCGGCCCAATCAAATCCATGCCTAAATCTAATTTTTAATGTGCGATAAAATTTTAAAATGAAAGCTTTTGCACTCTGCTTGGACCTTTGTAAAGGAAAATTTAAGTCTCAACAAGTTGCTGCTATAAGAGAAAGATGATTCTACAGTGTATTGGTTCAGGGGAGATTGGACACAAATGCATGCCGCACTTTTAAGATTTTAATTTCTAAACAAATAAATAAATAAAACTATAATTTTCTTTCCGCTTCACACGTATTGGCCACTGTATGTTGGTCTAACATAACATTTCTGCTTCTGAAGTGACAAAATGCAAAGAACATTGCTTTTTCAAGACGCTTGTTTGTTTATATGATTTATTTTTATTTTTTTAATATTACACTTTTCAGAGATTATTTTGGACTGATTATCCAATTATAACTGTCATAATTCTTGGTCCAGGAGCGGGAGCTGTGCAGGAAGAGAAAAGAATGTGAAAATCTTGAGCATGAAGTAAAGAAGCGACAGAAGAGATGTCTGGATTTAGTAAGAAAACATCCTTCGCTTCTCCTATGAGCTGCTGCTTTATATTTTAAAGACGAGGCGAGTCTAAACACTGGTCTTGTCCAACAGGAGAACCAGCTTGAGGATGAGCGAGGCAAAAATGAGCAACTAAAGGAGGAGGCAGAACTCCTCAGGAGGAAGGCGCAGCTGCTCGACCAGGTCTGTGTTCAACCAGTTCTGTCCCAGTCGGGTTGATGCAGGGAATTCGCTGGGAACAAGTCGGTTAAGTCGTTGCTGTCTCTTAGACTCGGGCTGAGAATGAGGAGCTGAGGGAAGATCTCTCTGAAGTGACCGCTCAACACAATTCAGTTCTCGAAGAGAACCAGAGACTCCGTGCCAAACTGGAGAACCTAGAGCAGGTCCTAAAGGTATCCCATTGCACGTCTCATACTTCTTCACTGCATAAACACAAAAATAGTACCAAGTATTTTTGGTCTAGTTTCTTGTGCAATTGTCTTAATACATTTGAAATGAGGCAAAACTAACTTTAATTTACCTTTTTAGCAAGATTTCCTTAAATAGCAAGGAGCTTCTTTAGGGAAAATAATTCCTTAATATTAATTTAAAATGTACTAGTTCCATAGGCAAATTATTTCACTTATAACAAGAGGAAAATCCCATTTTATACGTGAAACAATCCAGAAATGTTATAAACTAAACAATTTGCCAATGGAACTAGTACTTTTTCAAAATCTTAAGGAATTACTGACTTAATTGCTGAAAAAGTTTCTTATAAATTAGCGTTCTTATTTCAAGTGGAGTAAGATATTTGCATTAGAGACTAGACCAAAAATACTCTGTAATATTTTGTGTTTTTGCAGTGTCGTGTGATATCAGTTTGACTCTTAACCAAGACAATTTACATGTTTGAAGTGGGTTTGATTATTATTGTTACTGTCGTGTTTTCTTCCCCCTTAAAGCACATGCGAGAGGTCGCCGAGCGAAGGCAGCAGCTGGAATTGGAACATGAGCAGGCACTGGCTATCCTTAAGTTCAAACAGGATGAGATCAAAAGGTTACAGCGGGTAAGAAACACACCGTCATGAACACTGCGTATTCCAGAAAAATGTTGTTTTATAAGAAAATGGGGTGTTTTGTCCAGCAGGAGGCAACCTTAGGGCATATAAAAACCTTTTAATCAGCATAGCCTATTGTGCTGCAAATCATTTTTTTCCTTTTACATATTAACAGCCAACTTTAATATCTTTTTACTTATTAGGCTCAGTTATTTGCCAAGAGGGAACATGAAGGAGTGGTTCAGATGCTGGAGGTGAGTTTGTTTTTGTTTAACGCACACAGTATGTAACCAAATAAGCACATTTATTTTACACCAATCAACACTTTTATTGCCACTGCAAACATGTGAGGTGCTTATGAGAAGTTAGGTGTTTATAAAAATGCTAAAAACAAAGGCAGTGAACTGACATAAAAGAGCTGAGCCCACGGTCTTACAAGAGATATCCTCTTGAATACTCCTTTGCGTTTGAATTGAACAGATGGCTTCTCTGTCGTTTAGTGACTTTCTTACTCGCTGTGAGCTTCACTGCAATACAGTTTGTGTAAAAATAACTCGAGCCAGCCGTTAGGCAGTTAGAAACCCCGTCTGGCTGCTGATTTTGAATTTAAAAAAGAAAAATTCTTGAGTCCTTGTTGTATCGCAATGTGACTCACTGAAAGGCAAAAGGTCATCATCGTCCAAATTTGAGCAACGTACACGTTTGTCATCAGAGCTGCTCATTTTGCTGTGAGTTTGTTCCTGAAGAAAGTGTGTGTTTTATTTTAGGACTTGACTCAGCTCGTGTTCCAGAGGGAGCTGGTAGAGTATATTTGCTCCTCGCTTCCTTCCTTCCTTCTCGGCTCCTCTCACTTTCTCTCGCTCTCGTTTTTTTTTTTTTTTTTAAACCCAAGACAATCATAGGAGAAAGTCTCTGTCCCCTGCAGAGAGCACAGGCTTTGTCACTAACTCAAAACGCATCCATTCCCAGTCTGCTAAAAACGTGTTTTGGAGAGAATACCGATCTGGAACGCGTTCATTTGAATGCCAGATGTCAGCTTCTGAGGGCCAAGAGACATTCTAGTGATTCTGGCTTCCAACGATTCTGGATTCAAACTTCTGCTTTTTCTACCTGACTAGAATATATTTTGTTCCTTCCAGAATCCCCCTTTTTTTCTCAAGCATGTGTTTTGTGTTTGTAAACCTCTGTTTGTCCTTTGCTTCCTTTTTTTGCTAACCAGAGTACGCTGGACTGCATGCAGGTACTTCCTGACCCCTTCAGACCAATGATCTGTAAACCCTAACCTCCCACGTCGCTCACTGAGTTGCGAAAACACGCCTCAGCTGCTTTTAGTTTAACAATACTGCACACCGTCCTACCGCCTTTTGTGTTCAACAGTGTCGAGTTACTAAACTCTTGTTCAAACCAGGCCAATCACCTGAGGTCAGAAACAGATCTGTGACACAGTTTCCCAGAACATTTACTGCATTTATCGTGTTTTTTCATCTTTGCTTCATGTGGACAACAAAACAGATTGTTGTTTGTCATCACTTTTGCTCTGGGCTTGAAAGATGATTTGTGCCCAGGCTTAAGGTAACCACTGATATGTGTAGGTGAGAGCTAACAGGAAATGTTGTTCAGACAGTTTCAGCCTGCAGCTTTTGTCAGACCAATCCCGCTTGAAAACTCCCACCACAGCCGGAAGTGAAATCAGTCGCATATAGAAACTTGAGCTGAGCTGTGAAACCCCTTCTATCTCCCTACCCCCCCTCTAGCCCTCCTTGCAAAGCTATAGCAAACCTCGCTGTTCAGTGACTCTGTTTAAGTGGGTGTGAGACAGAAGCAACATGTCATTAGCTTTGTGCTCTCTCAAAGATTCCCTTATATTTTCTATCATAACCGTCCCATTCTTCTTATTTACCTCTTTTTTTTCCCCCCCATTGATCCTTAAAATGTTTGTCATGTCTCATGTGTGTTTGTGACTTAAAGAGTGTGTTTTTTATTATTATTATTTTGAAGTTATTTGTGTAGTCACCAAAACTCCTGTAGGTTTCGTTGAGTTTGTTTAGGCCTGTCACAAAAACAAATTTTGCAGGAGGATAAATCATCCCAGAACTTTATTTATTTTATTTATTTCCAACGTGATAGAAGTATAAAATCACACACATGAACAAGCAATGCAAAAGACACATATTTTTGTACTACAATAATCTTAACATGCTCAAAAAGGTTTAGGAAGAAGAAACTATTTCTATATTGCGATAAACGATAATGTTGTTTTGAGACTATTTAAGTAGTATGACGTTAACGGCATAAGAATGCAAGTTAATCCTCTCATTAAAAATGTTCATCAAAACTTTAAGTTTTAATGAACATTTAAAACTTGAACTTGAAGACATTTTAAATATGGAAAATAAGCAAACACAATAGAAACTAAAGTCTTTGCAAAAGCCTTTTGTCATCCAGTCTTTGGTAGAAAGCGAGACACGAGAAGAACTAAACCATGCCATTAGAAATGACTGATTTTCTTTCAGTTTATCTGGCCATTAACTGATTTATTGTTTATGCGACAGGCTTAGTTGTGTGAAATTTGCCACGTCCAAAATATGGATTTTGATTATACAAAAGAGTTTTGCGCTGACATAGGAATCTAAGGTTTTGCATTTATTTATGTTTTTAATATATTTTTACACTGATGCTCCTAAATAAAACAGCTCTGGGAGAGCTGCAGAGATCATCAGCTTAAATGGAAGATACGGAACGTGAAAAATAGTGGTGGCAGCATCGTACCGTGGGGATTTCTTTTACTTGGGCTAAGTTAAAGTTGGTGCTAAATTGGCTGCTGAACATTTGAGTCTGAACTGAATATACAGACAGAGCTGTAATGCAATGGTTTTAGAACAAACCATGCTTATATGTTTGAATGGCCTAGTCAAAGTGGAGATTTAAACTTACAGTCTGCAATAACAGCAGGACTTTAAAACTGCTTTTCAAAGACGCTCACCGCTCAATCTGACTGAATTATTTCGCAGACAATTCAGTCTCTAGATGTGTAAAACTAGTAGCAAAAATACCTGCTGCTGTAATTGCAAATATATATATTTTTTAACTCATTAATTCTAGGCTGACTATCAATCCACTCCACACGTTTTAGAGTTTTATTTGTACAACACAATTAATCGAGCTCTGTACCATTGTTGGTCTGTTGCATAATAAAATACATTGAGGTTTGCTGTTACGGAGCAACTAAATGGTAACCAAACATGCTAAAATGTGGATGTGGCCGGTTGTTATGTTTACTGCAGCGACTCCTAAATGTCTCTGTGTTGCGTGCAGTCGAAGGTACGAGAGCTGGAGGAGAAATGTCGCAGTCAGAGTGAGCAGTTCGGCCTGCTGTCCCAGGAGTTGGAGAAGTTCCGGCTGCAGGCCTCCAAAGTGGACCTGGCCAGTTCCACCCTCCTCAACAATCCCAGCCTCTCAGTTCTGACCAACGGGGTGGGCCTGACTACCGAACGAGGTGAGCGGCAAAACGCCTTTCTCTACTGTCTGTTTTTTTCCTGCTTTAATCATTAGTGGACTTTTAAGATTTTGCCGCCTCAATGACTTTGTTGCTATGTGATCTAAATCACTTCATTGCATCTCTGGTTGGAGGATCGACGTTTAAGTAAGAGGTTTACTGGATTGCCTTGTATTCATCCCCCCAAAAACACTGAGCAGATTCCCTGTCCCTGCTGAAGAAAAGCAAACCTACATGATGCTACCAGCATTATACTTTATTGTAGAAGACGAGGTTTGGTCATATGTAGCATTTTGAACTTTAGTCCTTCCACGCGTTTGTCGGCTCATGGCAAACTGTAAACAAGACTTCTGATAACATTTCTCCAACAATGTCTTGCTTTTTAATGTCACTCTTTCTCAAAGGACATATTTGTGGAGCGATGCAACTAACTGATCCGTCAACAGGTTCTCCCTCAGAGAGGTGCATCTCTACAGCTTCTCCAGAGCTGCCATGGGCCTCTTGGCTGCTTCTATGATTAAGGCGGGCAGCCATGTGTTGATAGACGAGTGTGGATGGGTAGAAATATCGATTCATCAATGCTTTGCGATGAATGTTTTCCAATTCAATATCGATTTGGTGTGTTTGTGCCATGGTGAGGAACACTTTATGAGCTCTGTGCACGATCTGGGGACGTTTGAGTGTTTACGGTAAAGCCTACCTTTTCCTCCATTTCCCACACTTTCTACTAATGAAGAACGGCGCTGAATAGCAGGAAGCTTGATGAGCAGCTAGGGCCTTTTCTTTTCTTTTCTTTTTTTTTTTTACCGCAGGCATCCATTGCAGACCTGCAGGCCGAGATGCTGTACGTTCTCATAAACAGGTTGATGTGAAGTAGTCTTCATCATCTTCTTCATCATCTTTTTAATTTCTTTGGTGGTTGGCAAACAGCCATTTGCTGTGCGTTACCACCAACTGGTGAGGTGGGTCAAATACGCTTAACGTTTATGATTCAATAGTGATGTGAATTATCTCAGTTTCCACAAGAAAAGGAGAATTAAGTTTAAGTACACTTCAGTTTTCATATTTTAACCTTTATTCTCCATATTGCTCACAAGTGTGGTGCTGCTGTTACTGTGCTATTATGATGGTGATGTGTACCGCCATGGTTGTTAATTTGGGCAGGAAAAACTAATAAATAACAATCATTAATACGTAATCTACTGAATTATTACTAAATCAGTATCAAAGGATTTAAAGCAATATTGAATTGAATCGATATTGAATCAGCAACGCCCCTTACGTGGCTTTAATCTTCTCCCTAACCTGTCTGTTCTTGATGATTTTCCTTCACAGAACAGCTGCAATCATGCTGACAATAAATTAGATGCAGGTAGATTCTGTTTACTAATTAAGATTTTTGCGTCTTTTACTTTTGTTTGACTTAAAATCTATTTTAGGCACCCACTACTGTTGCAATGGCTGCTGTTGTCAGTAATGTGTATTCTTATTATCTCTTATCGTTCTCTCTATGTGTGTCTGTGTATTTCTAACATTACTTCCAGCCACAGCTGCCTGGAAATGTAACAACACCGCTGATCTGCTCCGCTCCTTTCGTCTCTCTGCCCAGTGTCTTTATGCTGCTCTGTGCTCTCTATGTGTTTTAGACTGCACTGGTGGCACTCTGGACATGGTGTCTCTGGGTGAAATAGCCTTCTGGAGTCTGGAGGGAGGTGACACTCTCTCCTGCCCGGAGGGTAACGATCCACTCGGTACGCTCTCTGTCTCTGTTCCACGCTGTCACTTAAAGCACGGCACGTTCCGATCCGTCATCTCACCCGCGCCGTCATTGTTTACCGGGCCTGCTCTTGTTCCCCATCATCACATGTCGGCGAGAGTCGCCGCTCTGCGTTTTAAACGTCTGTGGAGCCTAGAACCTGTTAAGCCCCTTAACACGGCTGGTGTGATACACGGCGACACAAGGTAGCATGACCTCCAACCTCAGACAGATGGAGACCGGATTTTTTTTTTCTTCCCCCCACTGCACTGTTTTAATCAGCCATGTTCAACCTTGAGCTGCCTGCATGCCGTCCAGTGATCTCACCCACCTGGCAGGTCGCAGACAACCGGGTTAACGTGCAAGGACATGTTTTATTCTCTTCCTCTCTCTCCTGCTAGATGTGGCCGCCGCTTTGCGCAGGGGGTCCACGCCGCACGCAGCAGGACTCTCCAGGGTGGAGCGCTCACCCGTCACCAAACACCGAGACTGCCCACCATCAGCGTCAGCAAGTCGGGGTCTTCCTCCAAGTCGGAAACCACGCACCTCACCCCCAAATCTGACACCCACCTCAGTCCACACAAATCCAGCCCGACGCATGAGGTACCCAGCACTTTCTTTTCAATTTTGATGTTGTAACTTCTGATAGATTCACAGTGAAGCAAAAGAGATAATTTATTAACGGAAACTACATGAAGTAAATCTGGTTCAGACCATGAAGTGTGTCTAATATGATACCAGTAAGCTGCAAGGATTGTTTTTTTTTTGTTGTTTTTTTTTTTATCCCATCATTCATGGAACTGTTTTGTAAAAATACTACTGTAGCACAATGTACACACTGCAGTAGTCTTCCTCAGCATCCCATCAGATAATTTTTTGAAGCAAAAATTAACCCCCTGTTGGCCGAGAACAGCAGCTTTGTCGGCCATCGTTGTTATTTGCAGATGTCGGTTGTGCATCAGATTTACTGATGTTCCAGAAACGTGCAAATACAAAGGTTCCGGCCAAAACCCGTCTGTCATCTGATGCAAGCACGGATGCAGCTGATTATGCAACTCCTACTTCTGCTCACACACATCTGATAGATATTTGGGGATTGCTGCTTAGGCTCTACAGAGTCAGCTCCTACATGTTGGTGGTCTGTTTATCTAGTCACCCGTCAAGCCCCCAAAGCTTATATTTAGTGAGATAATCTACTCGGCACTGTGGATTATGAAGGTTATACAGTAGTAGTTGTGGGTGATTATCTCCCACAGAACTACAAATACAGCATCTTTTATTGCTGCCACTATTTGAAATAAGACATCAGGTATCCAGTTGGTTAGTGACTAATTCAAAAATTAGTTACTTTCATTTAAAATGAAAGCTCCTCCTGCTGAGCCTTGCAAAAGACATTTTCTAAATGTCAGATAAAGTGGTATAGGCAAAGTAGATCCAATAAGATTATTATTTTTCAGTCTGTTGATATGATTGCAAACCTTGGAAGTAAACTCGGGTTATGTTTCGTCCTGGTTTTTTTTGTCTTTGCTTCACTTCCTGTAATTACTCGCAGTTGAGCACAGTGGTTTCCTTTACAGTCAACTCTAAACAGCCAGGTTGTTATTTCTAGATAACTCACATAGATAACTAATTTGCAGTTGTCTCATGTAAAATGTTGTGCGATTCACCAAACAAAAGCAGTATTATGCAAAATCAACTTTTTATTTTTTTATTCCAACATCAAAAATATATGTAAAAACATCTTGCTTTGGCTCATTTGTGCATGTTTGAGAAACCCTTGAATCTCCCGTGGCAAGCATTTCGGGGTGCCTAAACCTCTGCTAATTCAATGCGCCGTCTATGTCCTTAAACCTCCATCTCTGCACCTCCCTCACTAAGCTCCTTCAGACTAGCAGCAGCAGTAATTAGCAAACACCTTGTGGAAAAACACACATCTGCTGAGCTCCTAAAAATGATTGTAAACAGCTTCAGAGGACGGCAGCATGGAGAAGCACTGCTGTAATGACGTGCTAAAGGTTAAGTGTCAGAAGGAGTAAGAGGTTTTTAAATAGACGGAGACCAATTTTAATCAGTCAGATATGGTTACGATGTTAAAGTTCCTTTTAACTCTTTTTGACAGAAACAGCATTTTTATAACAACTGATGGTAAACTACTTATTTGATTGTAAAATTGCACTGGAGAATACATAATAACCCACCTTGAAGGTGTTAATTATGGATTCCCTTTACTTTTACCCATTTTAAGCATTATTTATTTCCCTCAGGTGGACACAGCCAGTGAAGTTGAGGAGTTGGACATCGATGTGGCCCCGGCGCCGTACACAGCCAGCAGGGGAGCAGCAAAGCTTCAGGTTTTTATTGCCAGATACAGGTAAGTAATAATCAAACACAATTTCTTTTACTGCATCAACAGCATGTTGAGATAAATGTTGAGGATTAAGATGTTTTTATCTGCAACAGTTATAATCCTTTTGATGGGCCGAATGATAACCCTGAGGTGGAGCTGCCTTTGACCGCTGGGGAATACATCTACGTTTACGGGGACATGGATGATGATGGTTTCTATGAAGGTAACTCTTTCTGGTGTAACTTCTTAATAGAGCTGGCCATATGTTGTTTGCTCAGCTATTTCAAAGTCATGCTACTGGTAATAATTTCATTCTAATGTGAATATTTCCAAGCCTCACTGTTTCCACAAGAGCACCTCTTCCCTGCGACACCGCCCTCAGCTCCTTCAGACTAGCAAGTAGCAATTAGCAAACACTTAGAAGAACTGTGCATCTACTGAACTCATTGTACAAGCTACTTCTCTGTGCAACGCTGGTAAAAACGTTAGAGGATTAATAGAGAAGCAATGCTGTAATGACTTCCTAAAGGTGGAGTTTCAGAGAGATCAGTAGTTTTTAAAGAAACAAAAGCCTAACCCTAAAGGGTTAAATTACAAAATCAAATTCCTTTTAAGTCATAATTGATATCAATAGTGTTTTAATAACAACTGAGGGTAACACAGTTACCTGACTGTGTTTTAAAATGACACCATGTGCCTGGGAAATAGTTAAGACTGACCCTTTATTGTTCCTGATTGTACCTGATGTTTAATATTTAATTGTTGCCCTGTTCCAGGTGAGCTGATGGACGGACGGAGAGGGCTGGTCCCCTCAAACTTTGTGGAACGTGTGTCAGACGATGATGTAATGAGCGCGCAGCACCCAGAGACCGGGGACGTGTCGCACAACTCCCTGCTAGACAGCAGCCTGCACAGTGCCAGCCACCAGCACCACCTCCACCTGGGCGTCGGCGCCTCAGAAAGGACGGAGGCATCGGCCGCCTCCGGCCCTGCCTCTGCCGTTTCGGATTCGGTGTCGGCCTCGTCCGTTCCGGCCCCCCTCACCAACGGCCTGGACCTGGATTTGGAGGAGGTGGGAGTGGACGTCGTGCCTTACCCACGGAAACTTACCCTCATCAAGCAGCTTGCCAAGAGCATCATCATTGGCTGGGACCCCCCGTTGGTGCCGGCCGGGTGGGGCAACGTGTGGAGCTACAACGTGTACGTGGACCAGGAACTGCGGCTGAACGTGCCCTTCGGCGCTCAGACCAAAGCGGTGCTGGAGCGGCTCGACGTCAACCTCAAAGCCTACCGGGTTTCGGTCCAGAGCCTGACGGAGAAGGGCCTGTCGGACCAGCTCCGCTGCAGCATGCTGGTCGGCCGGGACGTCTGCGTGGCGCCCACGCAGCTGCACGTGGACAGAATTACCGCCACGTCCGCCAACCTGACCTGGCTGCCCAGCAACAGTAACTATGTGCACATTGTGTCCTTGAACGATGAGGAGTGTGAGCTGGTGAAGGCTGGCTGCTACTCGCTGTGCCTCAATAACCTCTCGCCCAGCCTGCAGTACACGGTCAAAGTGGAGGCGCGGCCGCACCGAACACCGTGGGAGCTCCCTGCGGAGCGACGGGAGCACAGGAGCGCCACCGTCAGCTTCAGCACGCTGATGGCAGGTCAGGACCAAATGCATCACGCTGTTTAAATTTGTTTCCCTCCCATTCAGCATTCGAGTCAAAATAATGCAACACTTGGCACATGGAAGCCTCTGTATTTATCGTCTAGCTCAAACATTTGATCCAGATTAAGAATTTATGCTGCTTTTTTTTTTTTTGAAACAATAATCCCACTGTGAAGTAATTACGTAATTCAGATTCCAACACATCAGTGGTGACATAGGCCTCTGGTGTACACCTAATAATTTATCACCTATCATCTGTAGGTGGGGAGCGTTCATGGAATAGCTGAAAGAACTGACTCAGAAGTTAAAGATTCAGTCAATTTTTAGACAAGATTACTGCTGCTGTTTGTATGTGCAGTTACATGCATCACTAAAAAAAATAAAATAAAAATAAGACTCATTTTATAGCCACCATACATTCAGCTCACATAACTGATATTTTTAGGCAGCAATTACCAGTTACTTAGAGCGACATTGACTTGCTTATTCTGCAATATTAATATTCTGCTGAATTCAAAGGAGATATGATAAATACCACACAGACTTACTTTAACGCTTTTCTTCAAGCTCTTTCATTTCTTTAAATTATGTCCACATTAGCTGACGGTCACAAATTATAATTCATAGAATTTCTCCTATTTAACTTTATTCAGTGTCTGCAATCAAAAAATGTGTAAAAAGAAAAAAACAGTGAAAGAATTTGACCGGTTGTTATTTTTAAACGATTGGAAAATTTGAGCACGTCGGTCATTTGACAGGTTATAATTAACACCCTTGACTGGCGCAGATGCGCAGACATTATAGACTTTACAAAGAGTTCATTGCAGAGGTAGCTAAAATCAATCAATAAAAAAATCCTTTCTGAATATCGTCTCATGGACACTGAACTTTTTGTCCGGGAGCTGACAGCATGTTGAAGAGTTATGGACCGGACGCTTCAGAGCGTCTGGTTGCATTCCAAACCTTGGGTTGAAATGGCTACTTTAATTAGAGTGTCCACTACACACAGGACAGAGAAAACTAAAGAGAATGCAACGTTGAGCTAATCCATTTATAATCTAATCAGAGGAGTTTATCTTGAGGAAATAAAGGTGCAGAAGTTAATTAGACCGTAACGTGCGCAGTGCGCTGCGACTGCACAACCAATGCGGACGCAGCTCCGCTGCTGCGGAGAATTAAACTTAACTCATCCTGCGGTTTCAATAAAAGGAGCCTTCTTTGTTACCCGCCTGCTCCCAGAAGGAGAGCGATGTTTTGGAGGAGCTCGGCATACGTAACATCTGTCCATTTCGGGGAAGAGAAACCATGCAAAAAAATAAT
The DNA here is from genome assembly GCA_010277075.1 of Poeciliopsis retropinna. Taxonomy (NCBI): domain Eukaryota; kingdom Metazoa; phylum Chordata; class Actinopteri; order Cyprinodontiformes; family Poeciliidae; genus Poeciliopsis; species Poeciliopsis retropinna. The sequence goes on from VMRM01000024.1 coordinate 659,945, forward strand.
CGTAAAAGCGCACGTCCGGACTGCACAAAGTTTTGGGTGCATAGTACTATATACTGAGAATAGATGTTGCTTTCACACACTTTAAGCTCCCTGAAAATACCTTTTCACCTTAAGACAGACTTTGGATGAAATTGAGACTGATTGTTTTATTCCATAAGATTAATATGATTTTAACAAAGCCTGTTTCACATGTTTCAAGATATCAGCTGTTTAATGTAAGAGTCTGAGAAAATGGTTTTTAAAAAGCAGGTTTTTATTATCTCATAGCTTTGTCTTTGCTGCTCTTTTGTTGTTGAAGTCAGTTTGTGTTTGGTGCCACATTCCTCTTGGGTTCTTGCCAGCTCTTGAACTGTGATCAATGGTTTGAGTCACATTTCTCTAAACAATCTGTCAAATTTGCTTAAGTTCCATGCCCACACTCTGGGAATTCAGGTATCTGGATCCTTCTTGTCCATTTAGATTGCTAGCTTGTTGCTTATTAGTGTTGTATATTTGTTTTGTCCTGCTTTTAGTACAGAAACATGAGTCTTGATACTACGTTTGCTGTTCGCTGGGGTGTAATGTGTTTAATCGCTGCAGGTCCCCCTGACGCTCCGCTGGACGTGCAGCTGGAGCCCGGCCCCTCTCCCGGGATCGCTCTCATCAGCTGGCTGCCGGTCACCATAGATGCTGCTGGGACCTCTAACGGAGTCCGGGTCACTGGATACACCATATATGCGGACAAGAAGAAGGCAAGGATTTTCAGTAATCATGTCATCAGTGTGAAAGCTAATTTCCAGAGTTCACACAGGTGCTTGAGATCCTTGAATATTAAGTATTTTCAAGGTTTGGAAAGTGTTTGTGTAAAGTCCTTAACTTGGTTTGCAGCACCTAATAAAAACCACATACACATTTTATTTCTCACTACTTGAACTTGAATCAGACTGAACTTTTCATGTTTCAAGTCAGTTTAAATTATTTATAATTATTTCTATTTGCTAAAGACTACGTTCTTAGTGAGAACAGTTTTTCTTTTATTTAACATTTTTTGTATATTGTGTTTAAGCACTTAATTTGAAGTTTAACACGATTTGTTTGGATTGCTTCAACATAATGAATATTCCTAATGGCTCACTGACTTTTTGATCTGTGAAATTGAAATAAAAGTCAGTTTATATATTTTACATTAAACAATTTCATTGAAATTAGTGGATTTGTTTTTTGTTAATTTAGTGTTTTGTTCTCTGGCCAGTCAGGTATATAGAGTGTGGCTAAAAAGACATTTCAAAACATAAAATTATGTTACATTTTAGTTTACTTGTCTCTGATGTAGAATATAGAATACTATCACAAGATATTGTTAATAGCAGTAATAAATTATATATTGTAAGGGTGAATTAGAAATGTCTTTTTTAGTTCTTTTTGAATTGTTTTTATCTCCAAAGGGTGGTGCTGGAAAAGTTTGAAAACTTACCTTGAAAATGCTTGCAAAGCGCTTGAATTTTACTGTGTGGAAAAGCGTACGAAGTCTGAAATTTATTCTTGCTATCAAAGGTCTTGGAAGTGGCGTCGCCGACGGCTGGAAGTGCTCTGCTGGGCCCCTCTCAGATCCAGGCCCTCCAGGCAGCTCAGGAGCTCACTGTTCGCACCATGTCTGCCCACGGGGAATCCTGCGACTCATTTCCAGTAAACGTGCCCTCCAAGCTGCCCGCCGTCATGGCAGGCCCGACTCCGACCGCCCCCGTTGTGCCACACCTCCCCTGCACCTCAGTAGCCCCCAGTAACTTATCCCCACTTCCGTCTTATGGAAACTCTGCTGCCAAAGTCTCTGCGATGCCCAACACTCTGCCATCAGGCACACAGAGGCCTGGCCCCGCAGTGGAGGCTGCCGCCAACCTGCCTCATGCTCTCCACTCACAAGACCGTCTGTTATCTGCCTCTTATGTGAAAGCCTGGGCCGACCCGACTTCTGCTGCTGCCTTGACTATGTGTGAGGCCGATTTACCCCTGACCTCCGCCGTTCCTCCAGTGGTAATGCTCTGCCAACTTTTGATCAATAGAATAGGAATGAAAGTCTGACGTCCAGGGTTTGAAATTGTTGAAATCGCCTGAATGTCAAATCTGTGTTTTCAAGGTTTGGAAAGTGCTTGATTTTTGTGTAAAGTTCTTGAAAAGACTTGATATTCAGACTTCACAGTTTTGTAGTAAGTGCAATCCAATGTTTGATTAAAAGCCTGCAACTGGAAAATGTTATTTACAGTTGAAACCAGACACTTAAAAATTATCAAATTGTTTTACATCAGTTGAATTAGCAAAATTATTTATATTTGCTAAATGCCAGAAAACTTGAGCAATTTTTTTATTTTATTTTCTTTTTGAATATTTATTACTTCCTAATTGCTCAATGACTTATTGATCTGTGTGGTTGAAATAAAGGTTAGCTTATTTTTATGCGCTGCACAACATTATTGAAATTGGGAGATTATTTTTTGTTTTCTGATCAATCAGGTGTGTAGGGTGTGTGTGAGAGCGACATTTCAAAACATGACATTTTGATATGTTGTAGAATGCATATACAATCACAAGATATTGCTAGTAGCAATAATAAGTTATATAATAGTGAATTGAAACAGTCTTTTTTTTTAGTTCATTTGTATTGCTTTTATCTTCAAAATCTGACTCTGGAAAGGTTTGAAAACTTAAATGCTTGAATTTTACTGTGGGAAAAGTACTAACCTTGAATATCAACCATATAAGATGCAAATTAGATTAAAATCCTGGTGTGAAGCATATGATTGACAAGCAGCCACTGAAACTTAAAATTGGCACTCCTTATTAACAGATGTCATCATAAAACGCTACTTTTCTTCTACGCAGGTTAATGTGGCCTCCCCCATCAACACAGCACCTCAGCCGTCTCCAGCAGCAGCGACGCCACCTCCGCCTGCTCAAGTGGAGATTGTGGCGCCAGCAGCGGTGTTGGATCTCCGCAGAGACACCGACAGCCCCGGGACAATACGTCCTTTCCCATCCATCACAGAGTTCATCGAAGACCCCTGTGCCAAGCTCGGGACCCCTGAGCGCGTCGCAAGTCCGCCTAAAGCCCCGATCGTTGACCTCTTGAACCCGCAGAGCACTAACGTCCTGCGACCACCCAGCACTTCGCCGCTGGAGTCAGAGGTGGAGGAGGAACCGGAGAACACTCGGCTGGTGTCCATTGAGGAGTTCTTGAGGCAAGACCAGGAACCGGTTTACCCTAGTAGGCAGCAGGTACGCTCTGATTATTTGTTTTACATAAACATATATTTATACACCGATGAGCTCATGATTTTCTACAGTTTTTACCCCCAAAATTTAGTAAAAAAAAACACAAACTGTGTTTAAATGTAGCCAGAGCTACAGCAGAGTGATTTAAAAGTATTAGAGCTAAAATAGTTACATCTTTCATGAAGCAGCAGAATTCACAACAGATAGTTTTCATTACATTGGCTGATGTGCTGCTGTTTTCCTTCAGAGTTACAGCAGAGGCCTGACGGAGCCTCACAGCGACTATCATGCAGACAACAGCCGTTCAGATCTGTCGGACATCCTGGAGGAGGAGGAGGAGGAGGAAGACCTTTACTCGGACCACCTCGGAGAAGCACAGGCCAGAGGTTACACAGTGGGAGCCAACAGGGTAAAGAAATTAATTACTAATGTATCCTCTATTGCATAGGCTCTATAATGCCTGTCTTTTTTGAGTGTGCTTCTTTTTTGTTAAAGGTGACCTTTTATGCTTCCTTGAAAAGGTTAGGATCAATTTTTTTTTTTTTGGACAAAATCATTCTGAGATTTTAGTCTGGTCAGTTTAGAACAAGATTCTTTTAGGGCCTCTTGTCACTTTAAATCCAAATAAGCCACTGCTGGCCATCCCCCCCACCCTAACTCCATGTTTACACTCGCATGTGAATATGGTAGCAAACAGATGGGTGTTTATACAACCGTTGATTTTTGAAAAGCAAAAGGGGAGCCTCCTGCCCAACCAACAAGATTATAGCAAGTGGTTTCCGGATTGTAAATTAACAACAAAACACTTTTCCAGAAGCCATTGAAGCGCACACATAGGTGAAACCACCCAACCAAACGTGCTGGGGTTGCTGGGTAACGAGCTGAGCTCAGCTGGGTTTGCCCGTTGAATATGACTTAACAATCGGGAGGGTTTTGAAACAGCTCGTTTTCCAGAATCCAAAAAATTTGTAACTTATTGCCAAAGACCAACTGGGTATTTTTTTAAAAATGCTTGGGCAGATTTCAGAAGATGTTGACACTGAAAGGTGTCAACATCTTTATGCTCATGTTTTAATTTTTGTTGCGTATTTGTCTGTTTGTAACCCTTTTTGTTGTTTTTCCTCTTTCTTTCTTTTCTCTTTGCATGCCTGAACGTCTTTATTAATTAATTTTTTTCTTGGATAATGGTAATTATTTGACCCCACACTTTTACCATTCCGTGTTTGACTCAATCTGACTACGACCGCTGCAGTCACGCAAACTGGAGACGCCGGACAGCGACGAGGACGTTCTTGAACGGATCCTGAAGTTGCCTCCTCAGGTCCCACAGTGCAAGCAGCTGTTCAGCATCGTCGAGGTGACGGAGGAGGAGGATAGCAGTCAGGAAGAGCCTTTACTCCACCACAGCAAGCCTCGGCCAGGGTCCATTCTTCCTAGAGACTCTGAGCATCTCCATTACCCGCATCCCCCCGACTCACACATCCCGCACCACCACCACCACCACTTCAACAGGGATCCCAGATCCCTTGCCAAAGAGCCTTCTGTCCGACAAGAACCCCTGCAGGTTAAGCCGAAGACACAGCACAGGGTGCGCTACGCTGACACGGTCGACACTGTAAATTATCCCGAAGATGAAAGTTTGTATCCGAGTCCCGCTAGCAGGCGAGTCTCAGCCCGCTGTCCGCCCAAACTCACCCCCACTATCAAAGAGAGAGCGTTGCTCAAAGGGCTAGGGGACCGCCTTAGAAGGGAGGCCATGCTCAGGAGTCAGATGGCTGCCGCCACCGCCGCCGTGGAGAGCCCCGACCATGGCCCTACCCCGCCAAGACCCTACCCAGTCAGCAAGACGGTGCGGACTGTGAGGTCGCCGGTCGGCCGCAGGATGGAGATTGACGTCGAGTACGGCACGGACAACGAAGAGCCCGCCGAGTACGGGCGCGGGGAGGTGGTGCTGGAGCAGATGAGCTCCGAGTGGTGGGTCGAGGGGGCTCCAGCGGAGCACGGCAAACCGCCTCACCGCAGAGGACTGAAGGCCGAAGCAGCGGTAACTGCAGTGGATGTAGTCCTTGTGTTGACCCAGCCCTAGTTTCTCCCTGTGGCTGTGTAGATCCTCAAAGGATAACCTCACCTGTCACTAGAAACAAGTCTACTTCATTACCAGCATTGTTATGGAATCTCTCTTAATTTGTGCAACTTTCCAGCACGTTAACACCCAGGCTTTGTCTAAAAACGACCTAAAGAAGTTATTTTCTTTATATGCTTCACTTTAGTGTCTTTAATTTGTCTTTTCTGCTCAAAGATTCTTTAATTTATTCAATTTCTTTATCATCTGAAGTCAACTTTGACTCTTTTTTTTTCATTCTTAGCTGTTACGAGCTCTGCACATCGTGTTTCCATCAGGGGTTTTATGCTAGTGCTTAAAATCTTTGAAAAAACTTGAATTTGAACTAGGTGGTTTGGAAAGTGCCTGATATTCAAACTGCAGTTTTCTAATAAAGTGCAAACTTTGTTTTAAAACAAGTCAGATGCAATTTTTTTTTCTCACTGTGACGTTAAATCAGGCTAAACTCTTCTTGATTATGTTTTAACTTTCTTTGTATATTGTGTTAATATGAGCAGGAAGGTAACACGATTTGTTCACATTGTTTCAGTATCATGGATATTAATTATTCCTAATGGCTCAATGGCTTTTTGATTGTTGAAATAAAGGTAGGCTCTTCTTTTATAAGTTAAGCAACGTTATTGGATTGGATTGTTGGATTTTTATGCTAAATTATTGTTTTGTTCTCATAGCAGTCAGGTGTGAGAGAAAAATGTAAAAACATAATTCAATTTTAATAGAGCAATATTTAAAAATATAACCCAGTTATTAATAATGTTGCCAGGCACTATTAATAACTTCAGTAAATTATACCATGTAATAGTGAATTGAAATGGTCTGTTTTGTTCATTTTTATCGTTTTTTATTGCCAAAGTGCGGTGCTGGAAAAGTTTGAAAACGTACCTTGAAAATGCTTGAAAGGTGCTTGAATGTTGCTGTGAGAAAAGCATACGAACCCTGTACCAGTAACCAACCCGTCCCTTGTGCTGACTTAAAACAAGACAAGTTTGTGTGTTGAATTTTACTTCCTTATATTAGTTTTTTTTTTTTTCTGTTTTGAACAGGAGCCCGGTCAGATCCCTCCAGCTGCGGCAGGCCCTTCCAGAAGTGGCCAGGCAGAGCTCTCTTCTAGACCAATGAGCTCGCACACCAAGCAGCACAAAGGTCAGCAGCTCCTCCCTCCTTTCTGGGTTCAGTGGAAGTGTATGGAGAGATCCTGACATGCTAGTGGTTTCAGCTGGCAAGCCTCCCCCTCTCTCACATGAAGGTTGTCGGATTAGTACCTTGTGCATTAAGGGAGGGAGGGTGGCGTTATGGAGAAGAAGGTGCTGTGGAGATTGCTAAGCTGAGAACCAGCTTAAGCCAAAGTGGCTTGTCATGACAGGAGGAAGTGACAGACATTAAAATAGTAACCTCAATAAACCAGCAAAGAAGCTGTCTGTATTAAAGATGTGCAACACCCCTCCCCTCCACTCCTTCTCCCCTCCACCGCATTTCCTTCACTCTCTTCTCAATCAATCTGAAACCTGACCTTTTCTGGTTCATGTTTATTTTACACATGTACAGATAGGGGAAGGGAGCATAGAGAAGTTCTGCCCTTGTAGCTCAGAGATCAGTAAGGATGTGAAAGTGTGTGAGTAGTCTGCTTGTGATTCTTGCCTCAATACTGAGACGAGTTCAGATTAAAGCTCTTCAAAATTTCTCTTTCGCCACCGATGTCTTGCGCTCCTTTTTATACTAATTATACTCAGCGTTGCTAAAATAAGCAGCTTTTTTGCATCATCTGTGGCGTCTTGAGCAACAAGTGCTCGTCTGTAGATGTGTTTTATTTTATTATTATTATTATTTTTACAGTGCAGGCTACAGTGTGAATAATTGACTTTTGGTTTGGGTCAAACACTGTTTGCTCTGATGCGCGGCTGCAGATCAGGAACAAGTGCACGTTTGTCGAAAGGCTCACACAGCTTAGGATCAGTGGTTTAGCTTGATTACCTTTTTTAAGGACAAGTGCTGGGCCAAGTTGGCTCGTAGCGACATCGCGGTTAGCTGGTGGGGGAGGTGCACAAACGCTCAGTGAAACTAAGCAATGTTAACATGCAGGTGCCTCTCAATGACTTAGAATATCATCCATAATGTATTCTGTATTAATTCTTTCCACATTTATTCTAACTAGGGTCAAGATTTAATTTGAAATTATTCAAATTAATTTTGAATAATTAATTACATAGGATTCATTGCATTTAAATTTCGACACATATAGAGTGTTTTCTCACCTGATGATCCAGAAGACTGTCTCAAACGACCCAAACACTTTGGAAAAACCTGTTCCCCCTCCTCGCCTGTGGTGGCGCTGCCACAAGAGCCACTGAAGGAAATAACTTAAAAGCCTCTGAAGAAGACAGGAGCATAACTTCATTCTTCACAAAATGTAAACAAAAATGGAGTGGCATGAGATTTTACCAGCTGTAGGATTTCTCTTTTTTTTCCCCTCGTGTGTTTGTTTTGGTTGTAGCTACCCAGAATGCCCTGCGCTATGGTTAACTTCCTGATTTTTGAGTGGTCGCCAGTCCGTTTGCATCCACATATGCATTCGAACCGCACCAGAGTTCACTTCAACCAAACTGAGACGTAGGTTTGTAGACAGACTAGAGGTCGCTTTTTCGGTCCACATCAGAGTTTGATGCATTCAAACAAACCGGACTCCCTAGGGAATCAAACTAGAGTTTGACCAAAATGGACTTAACGCCGTCATTTGCACACAGCTAGTGCAAATGACCTATTAATTGCATTTATTTTTTTAATTTTTTATTTTTTTGCAAAAGTCTCGAGCCGGAACCTTTGTACTGTGTTTCTGGTACACCCATATTTCTTACGCACAAGATATGTCTGCAAACAGATGTATCATATCAACAGATATACAGACGTCCCCACCGTAAATGTCAGCCTTCACAGTCCATATTTGTAGTGAATTATTTTATCAAAGAAGTTCCATTAGTCCTCAGGAGTTCCTGAAACACTTTAGTGTTCAGTCTGATGGCTGAATAACCTAAATTGAAACCAATAAATATCTCTGTTGTTGTCATCTGTCAACAACAAAGATATGTGTTGTATATTTTCAGCTGAACTCTGTAAAAGCTGTAGACAGAAAGCAGAAGATCAAAATCATCACTGATTGTGGATCTTGATGTCTAAATGAAGTGCAGACTTTACTAAACAAGTGAGGCACCCCTAACTACAAAACCAGGAAGACACAAGTAGCAACAAGAAAAATACTTTATCTGGACCAATAAAGAAAAAAACAAGTTAAATAAGCCCTTAGATTAGCTTTAATTGAGATTTTTTTATTATTATTATTTGTAAATCTATTACTTGTTTTTGTACAAATGTGTATTTTTTTAAACCAATTATAAACGTGAAAAGAAACCTTAAAATTGAGTTTAAACATACCCTCGACTCATCGTTGCATATTTACAGAAAGTGTTTTCTGAAATATTCTTGATGAAGACCTTTTGGTGTCAGTGCAGTAGCAGTTTGATTCCAATATACACAGTTTGCCTCCTTAAAATGGGCTACTGCTGAATTATGCAGATCCTGATTATGAATGCAGCTTCTTTACTCTGTTATCCTGCTTTTTATGTCTCTTTGGGTTTTCAGCACTGAACTTGAATCTGCTGATGTTTGTGTAACTACCTTCCTTTATTCAAGTCAGCAGGCAGATGTAAATGATTGACATGAGTCTATACATTTCCTTGAAGGAATTTCACTTTATAGTTATATTCTTATGTGCATTTTGTATGAGCTTTGATATGTTTGTATGGTTGCATTATGGATCCTGCACAAAATTATTTGCATTTTATAAACCACACAGGGTTTTCCGAAGTACGAGTTTAAAATGACACAAACTAGGCTTAAAAGAATCCATCAGAAGTGTAAGTATCACAGCATCTAACGTGTTAGAGCAAATGAGGATGGAACATAACATGTTATTAGCAGACATGTCTATGTTGAACTGAGGGGAGGCACAGCAGTGAATTGAAACTGACTTTATGTGCGGATCATATTTTTAATGTCGGTAATTCTTAAGTTAGCCCCTGATGACTGTTTCTTCAGGTGAATCTCCAAAAATAAAAGGAGACGGTGGCGTACGCATCTTTGTGGCGCTTTTTCCATACGATCCCGTCACCATGTCTCCTAATCCTGATGCTGCTGAGGAGGAGCTGCCCTTTAGCGAAGGACAGATCATCAAAGTAAGTGTCCAGCTTCCTCAGTCCCTCCTGAACTTTGAAAGGGGGGCTTAACCAATAAGCCCCCAGAACATTTCATTTATGTAAGATTGACTTTTTTTGAGCTTTACATTGTGTTATAATGTTCCCTCATCGAAAACATAGCTCAAGTGTTACTCTGATTCTTTGGTTCATGTTTGAGAAATACTTTAATCTCCCGTGGCAACCATTCAACTGAGCTGCAGTTTCCAAGCTTCTAGTCTGAAGGAGCTCCCCCTCCCAGCTCCTTCAGACTAGCCAGCAGCATTTAGCAAACACCTGTCGGAACTGCACTTCTGCAGACCTGATTATACAAGCTATTTCTCAGTGCGTCGCCGGCTTAAAAGTTAAAGGGTTAATAAAGGAGTAATGACTTCTCGAAGGCGGCGTTTCAGAAAGAGCAAGAGTTTCTTAAAGAGACAGATACCCAATTTCAAGGCATCAAATTCTGAAGTCATATTTGGCATATTTAGCATTTCTATAACTGAAGGTGACGTAGTTACTTAATTTGGCTATATAACGCCACTATGCACCTGAAAAACATATAATACTCCGCCTTTAAATAAAGCCTGATGCAGCAGATCTTCTGTCTCTCTTCATCCCAGGTTTACGGAGAGAAAGACGCAGACGGGTTTTACCGGGGGGAGTCAGGTGGCCGTCTGGGCTACGTCCCGTGTAACATGGTGTCTGAGATCCAGGTGGAGGACGAGGAGACCCAGCAGCAGCTGCTGCAGCAGGGCTTCCTGTCCACGGCTACATCTATGGAGAAGATCGGTATGTGACAACGTGCTCAAGTCCGACTTCATGACTGTCGCATTGTAATGTGTCGACTGTAATAATGTTCCATAAAGTCACTGCCTTCCATGTTGAAGTGGTAAGTGAAAATGGCTGCTCAGAAGGAAAAAAAAAAATCTGGCGCCATGTTTTGATTTATTTTTTTAAAATAGATTTTAGCAAATGGAATATTCTCTTATGGTGTAATAATTTTAATTCATAACAGAAAATAAAACCACATATTTTTCGTTATGGAGGAAAAACAAGCTCCATGTAGTCTGTGGCCTTCTGACTCACCCGGAGCCACAAGGAGACTTCATAATATCAGCTGAACGAACTGAACACAAAATCTATGTTCCCTGTTTCTGCAGGCATGTGAAAAGTAAAATGAGTCAGTGTTTGTCTGTGGTGAATGGTGGAAAGAAAACCAGCACAAATCAAGCTAACACTTTGCTTCTGTTTCCTGCTTTCTACCCAGAGCCGTACTTGCAGATGATTTTTTTTTTAACCTTTTCACTTCCACTTGTTCTCACTGCTGTGTGTTCTGCTGCTTGTCACCGTCTACGTGGCTCTTCGCTGGCTTCTCATCGTCAGCTTCGTCTGGGCTGCTCTTTTAAAACATCTGTGTCTTTCCTGTGTTTTTTAAAAAAAATTATTTATTGTTATCATTTCATTTCTTTTATTGTTTCTGGCCTCTAAAACTTCATTAAGGCACTCGCACATATGCACAGCTTCCGCGTCGCCCTGTTCCACCGCCGAAACCGAGACGATCCAAGAAAGGTGTGTCTCGCTGCAGATTGCGGCTTCCACCTCTCCTTTCTTCTTCTCTCTCTGGTTTGCTTCTTTCTGTCTTCTTCACATTTGTCTCATTTCCTTCAGTTGCTGATTATCACTCAGCCGCTGCAAGGGATTTAAAAAAAAGAAGAGAAACGGCTAAAATGGCCATAAAATTCATGCATCTTCCCAACATTTAGGGCATATATTATTATACTTCCGCTGATTTTATTTTCTCAGTCGTGTAATGTGACTGACACAGGATGTCACATGGTGTCGCTGATTAACCAATAAGCACCCAGAACATTTCAGTTGTCCTGCTGCTCTGCTGTAAATCAATTTCAGTATCACTGATTGAAACATTTGTGCTCTGTGATCTCCACACGTAACTTTGTGTCGACCCACTTTCACATCTTTTGTGGCCAGTTTCACACAGACAACGTAGCATGTAGCACAACACGATTCCATCACGCCGTCTACGACGGGATATAAAAGTATACGCTGGCTGTCTGTCGCGGCTGAATCAAACTTCTGTGTCTGTTGGGATTTTATGTGGTGGACTGACACAAAGCAGAGCAACTGAGGTGGCAGCATCATGAAGTGGAGATGCTATTCTATGCGCAGCAATTCACGTTTATTTGTTTAGAACATGTCAGCACTTCAAAGTTCTTTATATCATAACAAAAACATCATGCAGCCCCAATTAATAAACAGCAATAAGCATCAATTTGTCACATTCCCTAATCAAGATCATCAAAAACTATACATAAATATATAGATCAATTATCTAGTTATTATAAGTCAAAAGTAAACGAAACGGGTGGGTTTAAAGGAACTCGGTGTTTCAGCAGCTTTACCATTTTCTAGAGGTTTGTTCCAGATTTGTGCTGCATAGAAGCTGAATTCTACTTCTCCATGTTTGGTTCTGACAATCCAGAGCAGAACCAGAACCAGAAGACCTGAGTGGTCTGAATGGTTGCTACAACAGCAGCAGATCTTTAATGTGTTCCTGTACTACACAGATCAGTGATTTATAAACTGTCAACAGTATTTTACAGCCTATTCTCTGAGCAGCAGGAAGCCAGTGATGGACTAAATGGCATATTCAAAGTCCAGACCTAAATCCAATAGAGAATCCGTGGTGAGCCCTGCTGCTTCCACTCCATCCAAACAGAGAGAACTTGAATGCCTTTGAAGGAAGAATGGGGGGGAAAATGTCAGTCTTGAGAAGTCAAGGCTGATGGATAAATAACCCAAAGACCTGCAGCTGTAAATATAGTAAATCCTGTGAAATTCACTGAGGATCTGTATATAAATACCTTCCACAATTTTCTGAAATTTACTTGTAAAAGAATGTGAAAATCCTCCTTAAGTATCCTTTCCCTTCCACTCTGCAGTTTTTGCACCTTTTAGTGTCAGACTGTCGCATAACAATCCATGACTGAACCAGAACCAAAGAGAAGTCAGTAGCACTCAACCAAGCATTTGGCTTTAACTCTCTGTGTGAAGCTGGTGTGACTTCAAACAGCACCAATCTCACTCAGTCCCTCAAAATGATTGTGTAGTGTTGCTTATGTTTTCTCCCCCTCGCCTCATGTTTTTCCAGTGGAGTCCGCAGCGCTCTGGGAGGAGAGCATAGACTCCTCCAGTCAAGGTTTGTCGTCAGCTCCGGTGTGCCTGCATGACGAGACGGCGTTTCAGTGTGCGCTGCATGCTTTACCTGCGGTTGTTTGTTTTTTTGTTGTTTTTTTTTAACATTTTCTGTTTTGTGTAATGTCACTATTTTAGCAGCTTAAAATGCAACGCTCAGATTCGTCTATTTTTTTTATAGGTCGCCTGAATGTGACATTCAGAAAATACAAAGCATGTTTAGCAAACAGCAGTTTTCAGCTGCTGGAAGAAATTTTATCAGTAAGATGATCAACTAGGGCTGCAGGGTGAAGCAGTTAGTGGCAGGTTTGAATGCCAGGCGGTGTTTTTTTCTGCATAGAGTTTGCCTGCCTGGGTTCTCTCTGGGCACTCTGGCTTCCTCCAAAAGAAAGGGTAGGTTATTTAGTCTGGTAATCACAGTGTCCAAGTATCCTTGTTTTAAATTCATAAATCTGAAAACAAGGCCTTGAACAGTCTTATATTCATTAAAGAAAATGTAAGTTAATCACAAGTTTAGTTTTGTCGTGGCTATATAGGTTTTTTTTTTTCTAACGAGACTTTCTTTTGTAACAGACAAAAGTTTGAGTTGTGTGAAGACATCATCGCTCACTGGATTCTGTGTCCCTGGGGGGTTAAGTTTGCTAATACTTGCTACCTAGCTAGCTCTTTTGCTTCTATCACAGGTAGCTATAAATCTGTCAGCAGTTGGCTGGACGAAGTTCGCCTTCGCCACCGACTCAATTCTGTTGCCAACCCACATAATGCTACATGCATTCTGTGCAACAAAGCTTGGCCCTATGGGAGTTAAGGTTGTAGGAGAAGTCTGCTGCCACAGAAGATCACAGAAATGTCACTTTTCATAAAGTTCTCAAAATGGTCTTAAAAAGTCTTAAATTTGAGTTGGTAAAACCTGCAAAAACCTTGGTGAAGACTGGCGAATTGAACGGGGTTTACTGCACCTCTCACCCAATGACATCTGCCCTCCACAAACCTGCAAAGACAGGCATGGATGACAGGCCAACTGGTTCTTAATGTCAACTAATTCTTCCTATCTCTTCCTTTCATTTCCCAGATTAAGTGGCATGCTTAAATCTGCAACCGTTTCTGCTTGTGTCCACATTCATCGCCTGACAAATGTTCGATTTGACTTCGTCGTAGAAGTAGAAAATTCTAACACTGATTACTAATTTCTTGTTTCTTCCCGATGCGAATTGTGCAGTGGAGTACATTTTCTTCAGCGCAGCATGATGCTGAGAGTTTGACACAAACAAACAGAGCCGCGTGTTTGCGGGCTTACAAACACTTTGCCTGATTCTCTTCGATAACGACTCTCATCTGGCCCGCAGATCCCAGCCACAGCGCTGCTCCAGCGGCCGCAGGGAAACCGGCCTCCGGGGCTCGAAGGATGGTCGCCATCTTTGACTACGATCCGCGAGAGAGCTCCCCCAACACCGACATAGAGGTTCGACCTGCGCGTGAACAGCCACTTTCCATGCCACGGCGTCTAAAATATTCAGTAACGGTGAATCCTCTCTGTGACATTTCTGTTCAGGCCGAGTTGACTTTCAGCGCCGGAGACATCATACACGTGTTTGGTGACATGGACGAAGACGGTTTCTTCTACGTACGTTTCAAAATTCCCAACTTTGGGAGGCGTCTCTGGTTAACTTGTCAGGGTTAGCTCTTCTAGAGCCTGTTGTTGCAAATTAAAAAGAAAATGCAAAAGGAAGGAAGTTGTACAACAGCTAAGAGGATTGTGTAAGCATTTGTGCAAGAGAAAATGTGCAACAGTTCCGCTCTAGCTGTAATATTTATAAATAAGACAATTTTATAGTTAAATGAACTTACAGTTGGTCTATGTAGTTACTTTATGGAATCATTTACATACGTGTAAATAAAAAAAACGGCATCAGATTGTAATCGTCATGGGAATATTTCTGCGCGTATTGTTTCAGTCAGAGATGCTGCAGCTCATGGAGAATTTTGCAATAATAATAGAGAAGGAAAACCGTCAAATATTTGAGTTATTGGCAATTAATGTTGCAGTTGGAAGTATTAAAATTGCCATTAAATATTTCCCTGACGCCGTGCAGCCTTGTCATAAAAATGAACAACGAAAAAGATTGAAGTCTGGCTTTTTGAGAGAATCCATGTCATCGAATCTTTCAGGGAGAGTTGAACGGACACAGAGGCTTGGTGCCCTCCAACTTCCTGCAAGCCTTCCCAGAAGAACCTCCTCCTCCAGAACTGATCAGTACCCAACCGGCACCAGAACCCAGGAAGGAATTACAGGTACCTCAGTCCAACCGTACATTAGCAAAGATTTCATTTTTATTGCCATCTTTTCAAATCAGTAACATGAAAAACTGCCATCTCGTATTTACGCTGCGAAAGTGCACGATTACTGTGTGTTTTTGTTTTCTGATTTTTGCTTGTTGCATCTCCTCTGTCCTGCATGGCCTCTTGCAGAAGCAAAAACGATCTGTGCACTTTGAGACTTGATCGTAAGTGTTTTCAGTTGGTCGGCACCTCCTCTGTAGTTCCTCATATCCTCCTCCAGCGCGAATTATCCCTGGGATAAATAAAGTGTCTCCCTCTCGATCTCTACAAATATCTCTGTCTCTCATCTTTCTCTTTCTCTCTCTCTGTTTACCTCGCTACTTGCCTTCTATCTATTTCTGCCTCTCCTTACGTCTATATGTCTGCATTTTTCTATCCCTGCCCTGTTGAAACACACGTGAAAACCTTTCCTTTTACAGTCTTCCTTTTGAACCTTTCTCCCTCCAGAAGTACAGTACAAACAGTAAGAAAGACAGCTCACAATATACATCTCATCATCTAAAGCTTGGCTTTATCTCTGCCAGGATACTTGCACCTCCTCTTCAGAGCCACACGATTCAGTCCCCTCCACGCTAGAAGAGGCTTTGCGTCCCCCAGCTGAACCTTCGAACCCGAACAGGAAGGAGCCGTCGGACCTGCAGCCGGAGGCGGCCGCGAGTCCGACCCCCAACCTGACCCCTGCTCCCGATTTAGCTGCAGCGGAGGTCCGCTCCTCTCCTCCGGACACCCCCGCTCCCTCAGCGCCGGCCGTGCAGGCCAAGAAGAAGAGAGGCTTTTTCTCCAAAGGCAAGAAACTGTTCAAGAAGCTGGGATCCAGCAAGAAAGAATGAGACTCGGAACACTCGTATCACGTTTAAAGCACTTTTGTCTGTCTGTACTGTCAAGTCTCATGTGGTAATCAATGCTGTTCGCAACTAACTGATGCGTTAACCGTCAGTAATTAAACTTTTGCCTTAGACCAGCAAGTAAACATAAGTAAGCATGTGCGCATGCATATTGAGCTGAGCAAACGTCACAAATATTTATTCTAAATTCTTGCGCTTTGTCAACTTGTCGCAGTGATAACAGCAATAACATACCAACACGTAAGAATGATTTAAACCTATGTAATGCTGAGCAGTGTCGATTAGAAGACCAAACGCCACCCGGACTCCCAACGGCCAGGTCGGCGTTAGCTTTTGCGCTCACCTGCTGGTGCCACTGTATTTATCTGAAGCCGACAGAAAGAAGCAGCAATTTTGCTCTTTTTTTTTTTTTTTTCTCTGTTGCGGCTTTTTTAAAAATGCACTATCCATCCTGATGGGGTGGAGTTATATTATCTCTGTTCTCCTTCTACGTTACTTAGTACAAAATCGTATTTATTTGTAATTGTTAGCACTGCGCGTGAAGCTAACCGGTGAGCTTAGAGCTGTCATCGGCAGCTGGGCTCTTCTGATTGTTGAGGTTGAATGAATGTGAAAGCATGTCACCGTTTCAGTTGTTTCCCTAGAATCGATGTTAGTCGCCTACATGGGAATTATTGGGTCAATAATAATTGACCCAATTATTATTGGGTCAATAATAATTGACCCAATTATTATTGGGTCAATTATTATTTCATCTTGTGGGCGGAGTCCCACAAGATGAAATAGTTATTTAGTTTCAGTTAGGAGCGAGGTTCATCATCAGCCTCTCGATTCTGTCTATGTGAGCGTAGGTACAGATATAGACGTACATTCAGGCCCTGCAGGTATAAAAAGTCTTAAAACAAATTCAGCTTTTATTGCAGTGGCACATTCTCTCACACACACGAAAAAACACAAATTTTAATCTGAGTACTTTACCTCTGCGTTGCCCGTATGTCCTCACCTGATTTTTAAATAAATTAATCTCAAAATGTTTATGAGCTTCTGGTAGCTTATCAGACTCTGAATGTGTTTGTGACGGCAGGACATTCACAAAAAACAACCAATTGGTATTTACTCAATTTAAAACTTTTCATTGTGAGGTCACTGCAATAAAACATATACATATATATCTTCTTTAAAGAGAGAGAGGGGCATTTGCTTGTGAGTCTATAAATGAAATCCACAGCAGAGATGCCTTTCTCACACACACAAAAAAAACATCCGGACGGCCTGAATGTTTACGGTGTGCTGGAGAGAAACAGGCAGATCTGCAGCGTCCAGACATCAAGCGTCTGTTGAATATTACTACAAACTAGCATTCAGTTACCACTAAAATCCCCAGTGTTCTTTACCTTCAATCCACTAACGCACACCGACTCATCTGTCATCCTATTTGCTTAGCATCTCAGTTTTACACACTATCCACACTTAGTTTGTTACAGTTTAACTCTTCTCCAAAGTGCGGGAGACAGATAGCCGTCTGTCAGATGTTAGAGGTTCGTTCTAATTTGAATGTAGCATGCTTTTTTTTTTTTTTCTTAAATGTTAGCTAGCAGGAGCATCACTTCCTGGATCTGCATTGAAGCAGAGCGTTTGCACTGAAGGCTTGTGGTGTTGTTGTACCGTGATAGACTCCGCAATAAGTTTCTTCTGTCACCTCCGGCTTGCAGTGTTACAGCGTAAATGTTGATGATTAGCATATGCAGTGTGGTTAGCGATGCTGACTAGCTTGACTTTAGCAATACATAATGCCGTGTTATAGAGTTAGAACCGTGTCGTGTTGATTAAAGTAAAGCTGTAATTGAAGTGTTTATTTTGAGTGCAGATGTGCAGAGCAGGCCACTTTTCTTTTTACTTCCCCCCCCCACCTGCGACACTCACTCTGATTTTCTCCCCTCTGTCTCTGCTGCGCAGGGCTGCCAGGCGGCTCCTCAGGTTTTTCATCGCTGGGTTCCTTTCGGTGCTGAGGCACCTGTTCATTCTGGCTGTCGTAAAGCTGCAGAATATGCCAAAACGTTAGGTGCTTCGCTTTTTTACGAGAGACACGGAATATTCCCAGCAGCATGATTCACCAGACTGTTTTTTTGTTTGTTTGTTTTCTTTTTAGGGTTCGCTCTGAATGTTTCATTTTCTCCTGGTTTTCGTAAAGGGAGCACGACGATGCCAAGAGCAAAACCAGAAAGCGGTTCGTCAAAGACACGTTAGACGTTGAATAGCCGGGATAGATGCAAGCCAGAGGCAGTACTGAATGCTTTTTGTTTGTTTTGTGTTTTTTTTTCTTCTTCTTCTTCTTTTGTGTTTTAACAAGGGGTTGGACGCTCCCGAAAGTTGCCGAAATGTACAGCGGATAGTTGTAATGTGTTAAACGGCCTTTAACGCACCAGTCTGGTCCTCTCGTCTGCTGCCTAGCAACACGAGAGGCTCCTCTGCTGACTGGCTCCGACTGAGACCCATGTAGATAGTTTTTTTTTTTTTTTCTTAGCTCAGATGATCATTTCTAGCCTTACACAAAGACCTTGTTTAGTCTTAATATGTTGTTTACAGAATGTTCGCATGCATATTCTACCCATGTTCGGCCTTATTTTCGTTGCTCTCACATTTCAGTTTTAGGCAGACACGTCTACTGTGTCGACGCCTCAGCGGGAACGAAGCTGTGTGTGTATATACTGTAACGAACCGGTGGGATACGCGCGTTATAATTTCATTATTTTCATACGTCGCAGAATATCTTTCTGTCTCTCCTTGTCTACATGCATTGTTTGAAACCACTGTAAGATGAACCTTTTTATATATATTATTATAATTATTATTATTATTCTTTTTACTACACTTTCTGGAAGCTTATCTGTATATATTTTGAGAATTTTTCAGATTTTATTTTGCTCCTTTTTTTCTTTTTTTTTTTGCATGTCCAAGCAGTGTTGTTGGCGGACTATTACCTAAAACTGTAGTACACTAAGGACTTCTTGACTTGAAAATGTGGTGAATTCTTTCAATATGGATCTTTTTTTTACTGAAATAAAATATGTATATTTTCACAGAAAAAAAACCAACAAAAAAACGCTAGTGTTGTTTGAAAAACGCACACACAAAAAAAAAGAAACACGTGACACAGGATTTATTTTTCAGCTCATCTTTATTATTTTACAGCATACAGATTGCATATGATTTACCATGCACATGTTTTGTTTCCAAACAGGTGACAATGGAGGGAACAAAGAGGTGCTCGCTCCGCTCGGCGCCACACTCTGCCCATGTGAACCGACTTGCCGCGACACTCTGGGTAACGTGTGGCCCCGCGAGACGAAGCAGCTTCCTCTTTTCTTTCGCCGACTTCCTGCGTGACGCTGCCGGCGGCCCCTCGGCTCTCCCTGAAGCCAACAGTACACTCATCCATAAAGTAGGAAACACTACACTTTGGCGAGGAGTTTAGTAGTGCTTTCTACTTTATGGATGACTGCACTGTACATCCAAGCTCTCCTCTCCGGTCTTCGATCCACTTCCCACTTCTTCCTCTTCTTCTTCTTCTGCACCTGTAGCCGCTCGCGCAGCTGCAAACCGACCTCCCTCCCTCCCCCAACTTCTGAAGTCTGCCAGCCTGAAACCTTTCGGCTCAACTGCTTCAGTGCGAAACCAGAAGGCGCTCACTTCCTGATTTGTTTCAAAGCGTTCACATGCGTTGCCTACTGCTACAGATAGCTGGTTCGAATAGGCAGAGAAAACGTGATTAAAAAAAAAAGAAAAGAAAAGTCACCAGCCTAAGGAACCCCGCCCGGCGTTTCTCTGATTTACAGCCGTTGTAAACCAAATATCAGAAGAAACCATCAGAGGAAGTGTTATCTCGAGGAAGCCATTTTGTAAGACATGAGTAAGCTTTTCTGTCTGAGCCAGTCGGTACGCTTAAAAGTTAAAGTGGGGTTAAAACAGGCTCAAAATATCAGCTCATTGGCTTGAAAGTAAGCTAACTTCATAGATCACCCGGATACATTTAGCTGTGAAATGCAAACGTATCAAAGCAAACCGTTTCCATCTTAAATACTTTTAGTAAAAAAAAAGACAAATCAGAATCATTTGTAAAAAATAAATAAATAATATGAAACACTTTAAGAAGCAAAAAAAACTCTTAAGTTGACAGATACAATCACCTCTTCCATTAATCAGGATTAAATTAATAAATGGAAAAACAGCATCATCCCTCATACTTTACCTCGCCCTGCTTTTTTTGTTAGTTTTTTTGGTCTGCGCTCAAACCGACGGTTTCCCCCGCGCCTCCGACCTCGCAGGTGTCTTCTTGTCTGTCCAAGGAGTGGATGAAGAAGAAGAAGCTCCCCCCTTTTGAACCCTCCACCGCCACGTGATGCAACCACAGGAAGAGGTTTAACAGTCACAGGCGCTCTCTTTCTGCTCTTCCGGCCCTCTCTTTGCAGACGACGTTTTTTTTTTTTTAAAGCCAACACCAGCTAAGAAAACTGCCACCTCTAAATCATTGAACTTTTTTTTTTTTAATCATCCTAAATTAAATAATAATCGAAGTCGTTTTCCTCATCCCCCCTTTATGTTTGGTTTGTCGCTCAGGACTCGCCATCTGAGCCTCAGCCTGAAGTTTTGCAGTCGTTTCTGAACAAAGTGAAAACGGATTACAACACACTGCGGCTCGCTTTCTCCTCACAGGTGGAGACGTGAGAGAGAGTCTCCAATGTATCTGAACATTAAAAGTCCAAGTTTATGACTCTCCGTGCCACGTATATTTAATATTACGAGACCCGATGGGTCATGAGACCCGTCGGAACATCTGAAGAGCGAGATGCTGCAGCCAAGTAAGCGCTAGCTGGTGACATTTAGAAAAAAAGTTCAAACCCTGCTACATTTTTTCCCGCTGCGTTGCTGCTGTTTTAAAAGTCCTTTTGAGTCCGATTTTGCCGAAAGTGTGAGGGTGGCCTCGCTTTGGTCCTGCAAAATTAGTTCACTGCCGGCGGGGAAGCTGGAGAAAAGCTTTTTCCTCTCTTACAAGAAAGCCTGCGGATGTTTGGAAGTATTCCTGCTTCTGTAAAAGTGTAAACTGAAGGAGCAAATCGGCTTAAAACGCAGCCTTTAAGCTGTGTGTCTGCTACCTGAGCAGGTAGCCTGAGTAACTTATCATGTAGAAGCTTATAACACTCATTCATTTCCATAAAAAGCAGAATTTGGGATAATATCCTGTGCAGTAAGTTCTTAAAACGTACTTTTATTAGCAGGTTTGTATTCTATGTTGTATCAAAAATAACAATAAATGTTATGTATGGTTATAATTTTAAAGCTGTAATATTAAATAGACATAATTATTTTAGCACCAGTAGAACTAATTGACTACCAAAACAGATGGATTGAATAATTAAACAGCTAATATTAGCTTGCCATGTATAAAACATGTTTACCTGAAAACTACGATTGATTTGTTGATGTTTGTCTGACATTTCTATCTTACAAATCAAAATGGCAGATCACGGCGAATATGAACTGTTGGTTTGCCGTTTTAAATGAAAGAAAATAGATCAGGTTGATCTTAAAGTTTGAGATGTTTTGTGTAAACCGTGAAGCCGGGTCATTTCTGATTCTGGCTGTGAGCGTCTCACGCCAGGCCATTCTTACTCTGACTCTGCTTCAGTCACATTTCACCAGAGAAAGCTCTCTTTTTTTCTTTTCCTCAGTGAACTGTGTTAATGTCACAACAGCAACTTAAAGCCTACACTTGAAAACGCTGCTGCAATAAGATCGACTATTTTTACTTATAAAAAATGACAAGATAAAAAAAAAGCGTGCTTCTTACATCCTCCACTAACCAGAGTTCAAACTTCTGTGTGTCACAGTGATGGCAGTTTTTTTTTTTCTTCTTTCTCTTGACAGTTTGCAATCTAATCTGGGTCATCTTAATATGCAGAGTGAAGAAAACTGGCCTCGTTCTCAGCTTAACAGAAATAACCCTGAGCAGCTTTATTGGGCAACACATTACTCTAGGTCTTTCAGCTGTTTTGCAACAGCTAACAGGAAAAGCTGTTTAGTTGTGTGTATTTCTGCTTCACGATCTATCCCATACACTTTTTTTTTTTTTCTTCTGTGCTGCTTCTGCAATCATTCTTTTATT
The DNA here is from genome assembly GCA_010277075.1 of Poeciliopsis retropinna. NCBI lineage: Eukaryota > Metazoa > Chordata > Actinopteri > Cyprinodontiformes > Poeciliidae > Poeciliopsis > Poeciliopsis retropinna. The sequence goes on from VMRM01000024.1 coordinate 682,100, forward strand.
TTTATTTTTTTTCTACTTATTCTCACTTCCCCTGGCAACTCTCTCATATCTTTTTTTCCTTTTTATTACGAGTTTGGGTTTCACAACACATGAAAAGCATGCAAGAATCCGGCCATTCATTTTTCTGTGATAAAAGAGTGATGAAACGGTATTTGATAAATAAGAACTGGAGCAACGTTCACGACTGCAGGTTGATTTACCTTTTGGTTGGTGCACAACTGCATTTTGAGGTTTAATGAAAAGGTTGTGATGTTGCATCTATCTGTAAACACTACTGCCGCACTTTCAGAACTAGAACAGAAAAGATATGTTTGACATAAACACGCCAGGTGGAAGTAACACGAAAAATAAAGTCATAAAAATATTTTTGATTGAAGTAAATAACGTCTTTGCCGGAATATTCTGAAGCGAACTGCCCAGTCATTTAATAAACTTGTAGCTACTATGAAAACAATGCTTTTAAGGCTAAATTAAGCGAGCTGTTAGCTTCAGCTAAAGGAAACTTTCTCTCATTTTTCAGTTCATGGCGTTAACAAAAGTAATATCTTTTTTTTTTTTTTTTTTTACTTTAACTGTTAAAATGTTTATCCCACAAAATAAAGATGCTGGCCGAACATTCAAAATAAAGCAGGAAATAAAACGACTTCTGCAATAAAACATCTGCAAATTGCAAAATAAAATAAAAGGTGTTGATTAAAAAAACAGGTTTTATTGCAGAAATTCTAAAATGAAAATCATAGTTCAGTCTTTTGCAGGCACACATTTCGCTGGGTCTAATAATTCGTACCAAAAATAACAAATTTCATTGTCATTTTTGTACTTTTACATTTTATAACACCAACCGGAATCATTAATGAATTCTGCTGGGACTTTAGAGGCTGGATCAAAACAAGGTTGTGTGGAAATTCAAAGTATAAGCAAAATGATACATGGCTTTTGAATTTAGTTACATTTGGAAGCCATATTTAGCTATTTATTTCGAGAGCTCTTTGCTTTCAGAAACTTTCTAAATAGTAGATAGAGCTCACTTTTTTATAATATTTGCTGTCATCCCCTTTAATCTGACATCTTGAACAAACTTGAACAAACAAACTGTACAACCCAGCTCCTCCCTGGAGAGGTTTGTTAGAAATCAGCAAAAAAAAAATACAACAGATTTTTAGAGTTTTAGTTTTGAAAACCAAAAATATTCCCCCCCAATTCTCAATCTTGCTCTACTTTGTATTTGCCTTCCACCTAAAAATACCCCGAGAATTCATGGAGTTTGCGATGGCAGCGCGACAAACTTCTTTGCGTTCTCTGTGAGGGGAGAAAACTCCGGTTTCATGGGGATCATGTCTCGTCTGTGTTCAGTCATCCATAGATTTGCCATTTAGGAAGTTATCCCAGCTGCTCTCGTGACCAGCGGAGCGATGATTTCCCAACCCAAGGCTGCCTCTCCAGATAGACCTTATCTGGGCCGTCAGCCATTTCCACTCCCTGCTCCCAACCCCCAGAAAGCTGCAGCTGGGTGTCGACACCGCCGAGCCACCCGGGTCCCTCCTGGATCTAGGAGATGTACGCTGAACCGAAACTGATCTGCTCACATGTGTATTCAGTCCTGACCGTTTATTGGCGTGTAAATTTTTTTGTAGTTGGAAATATTAACATTAGTCGGTAGGAGAAAGGGGCTAGGTTACAAAAAAAAAAAAAAACACACAACCTGTGGCACAGTCATTGATTCTCCCTGGCAATCCATTTGGACTCAACTATTTTTCTAAGAAATCAGATTATTAATTCATGACTTTCTGTTTTCCTTTGGGTGTGTATGAGGTGATGGAGGCCGCCGGACGCTAGGCTGGTTAAAGACTCCACATTTTCACCCACACACGCAGAAAGGAGGAAAGAAGTTCTTAAAAGCTCGCCGTTAGAGAACTGAAGCTTCTTGAAAGCACCAAGAGTGGACAAAAACCTTGAATACATAGATGCCGCAAAAGTGTGAGACTGGTACCAAACACTCCTGGTGGGTTGGGTTTCGAACAACGGATAGAAAGAGACGTCATCCCCACGGTGGTTTATCTGTGATACCTGCCTGGGGAACCTTGTTAGACTTCATTACATTGAGAACTCTTTAAAATAGTGGATAATGGAGAAGAAAACGCAGCAGGATTCTGTCAGAAAACCAAAACGTTCAACACACAGTCCCTGGACCTAAATCGTTCCAAGGTGAGCTGAAGAGAAGCGACAGTTACCAGATTGACCTGCCTCTAATAATCCGTGCTCCATCCAACCCTTTTTAAATTGCATTGAAGGCTTGGGTGGCTCTGAGTTTTTGTTTTTTTTAGCTTCAGTAAAAGCAAAACATGTTATTTCATTCTGGCCTAATTGTGCCTCACACAACCCGCTTTTTCAGTTGCCATTCACCAAATGGCAAGTCTGAAATTTGGGAGTCAATTTGACAAACCGATCAGGTAAGTGTTGCACAAGCCTTTCTGGGATGTTATCCCAAAGGATTATTGTTCTAACTGAAGACAGAATAACACATTTATCTCAATTACAGGAACACACATAAAGCTGGTGTCAGTCAAGTGTCCATTTTGTATCTTCAGCTTGTTCACAATGCTGCTGCCCGTGTTTTAACTAGCGCGCACAGACATGAGCACGTGTCGGCCATCTTGTCCTCTCAACGTTGGCTTATTAGTGACTAAATGATCTCTGATTTACTCCAACCTTATCTTCCTCCGCAGGCCCTGGCATCAGCCCACCAGCTGCTTCTTAGTCGTCCCTAAAACTACGCGGAAGCTCAGAGGAGAAGCAGCTGTTTTTTATTGTTGTAAATAAGATGGATTTGGGTAAGCGAGTGCAGTAGCAGAGAGAATCCTGTTCTTCAAGGAAAACGAACGGTTATTTCCAGAAATGTTTGAGCTTTTTTTTTTTTTTTTTACAGAACAAACCTGTGTGAATCACCAGCTGACTGTGGGAATATGATGCAGTGGTAACAGATTAATTTATCTTCAAAGGATTTTGCACCTGTTTACTGTCACAACGTCGACTTCTGGAGAAAGTTCTTGTCCTTAGTAACGCAGTACACTTATTTAAAAACTTCATTAAAAAGAAAAATATCAAAGCAGAAAATCCAGCTTTAGCTCTGCTAAAGTCTGACCTCTGAACCTCTGTCTCCATGGTGACTCTCAGGGGACCCGGTTCATTTGTTTAGCTTTATCTCTTGATTTTCTTTTTGTTTTTTGGGGTTGTTTTTTTTTACATTTACATAATGATTACTTTTTGTTTGTTTGTTTGTTTTTCTGGTCATAATTACATCTTTCAAATTATAGAACAAATAAATTTTAACAGCACACAGATATAACCTTAGTAAATAAAAAAGCTGTTTTTAAACATCTTTTTGCATTTATATAGAAAAAAATATATTCAAAGCAATCACTTCCTTTATTAGACCACAGCTTAATTGTGATTAGTCACTTTTTTTTCTTTAAACAGTTTAATTTTACTTCTAACCACCAAAATCTGGTCAGTGCCTGTTTTATAGAGTCAAGAAACCACTTAAACATTGATGTATCTGAAACTTTCCCACACAGCACCAGGTTGCTTTTGGTAGCTTTTTTCCCCCCCTTCCCTCCATATATACAATCATCACTGAAAACTGTTTTCATATTTCCCCAAATTACATTTTTCAGATTTTAAGAAGTGTTTCATAATCTAAAATAAGTCAAACTCAAGCTTGGGGGGCCAGAACCGGCCCACCTCAGCTTATTATGTGGCCCTCCAAGTTTTTTGAGGGAAGACATAAAAAGAATCCCCAAAAATACTCTTATATTCTTAAATATTTGTTCTATCGATCAAAGCAGAGCTGTTTCTTTATCTATGTACTGCCATATTACATCGATTTTAAAAATGGGATATTATTTATTTCACAAAGTATTCACCGATTCCAGATATTTATTAATATTTGAACATTTTGATCTCGATATAGCCTAACGTGGAAATGAGTTTGAAAGATCTAGTTTAGACAACAACAAACAAAGTAGAAAACAACATTTGTAGGTGCCTGTGTGTTACCAGGATCAAAACAGACTTTTATTTTATTTATTTCAATTCCACGGTATTCCAGGAAACCCGGGTCAGACCGGTGAGGCCTTGCTTCTTCTAAAAGGAATTGAAAGCCTCCGGTACGGTGAGTCTGCCGGAGAGAGGAAGTGTTGTCAGCCTGATGAAACGCCAGCTCTGACACACACATCGCTTTGAGCGTGTGTGTGGGGCTTTATTGATCATGTCCATTCTACGTTTTGACATTTCCACTTCCCCCTCTGTACGTTGTCCACTTCAGAAAGAAAGCACAAATGACATCCGATGAGGCAAACCGTTCTCACTCAAACCTGCACTCCACACCTCGTCTACTGATCTGACGCTTTCCGTTCAGCTCAAAGGCCCGATGTGGCCAAATAAGGGCAAAAGACGAGAGTCGAAAGGCCTCTCTGGATGTTTCTCGTGTGTGTATGTGTGTAAAAGTGAAGGGTGTGCTTCAACAAAGCTCTATGTGTGGGAGACTAAAGGGTGGAGCCGAGAGCCTTCCTGGTAACGCCTGTGGTCGTCTGAGCTGTGTTCTCGGTTTTGTTTTTAGCTCACAGCTCTCGTGAAATGACTTCACCCACGTGTTGTTTTAAAGGCGACAGAGCTTCCACTCACAAGAAAAGAGAGAGAGAAAAAAAGAGTGAAAATCAGCCACTTTAGCACAGGATGACAGACATGGGGTTAAAAAAAAAAAGAACAATTTGATGATTGTGAGCGCCGAGCTGCACAACCTGAGGCCTGTGGTTTTGTCTTTTGATGAGCCATAAGTGAAAAGCTCAGTTGTGCTTTTTTCTAGTCATATCACAGTGGAAAGTCACACTTAACACCCCTTGGATTTGAATAACTGATTTTTTTTTTTGTTTTTCTTTTTTTTTTTTTTTTTTTTTGCTCCTAAAAACACCAGCGTGGGGAAAGGAGGCCTCTGGTACAGAATGCTAATTCAGTTTCAGATTTGCTTTTACAATTTCCCCCCCATCTGCCCACCACATTTAGGTTAGAGGTCGACATCTAAACTGCACCTGCCCGGTTCACTTTTCTACGTAGAGACGGAAGCTAACTTTCTGCTGAGGTTTTGCAGCGACCTCTCCTTTTCTGGGTTCTTTTTGTTGCAAGCCGTTCTCTTCCTTTCCCTACCCATTATTTTGAGCTGTTTCCTCATTTCCTGCTTCAGCCCGAGATGTAATTTCATTCTTTTAGCTGTTCGTGTGAAAACAAGACCACAACAGAAAGATAAATTCACTTCTCTTTTTTTTTTTTTGCTCTGTAGATACGTGCTTCGTTAAGCGCAGCTAAGCTAACATTAGCCAGGTTTTACCATTTTGGTATTTTGGGCCGAAATATTTCAAAACACTTAGACACGAAACATCTATAGAAACTTGTTTTTTTTTTGTTGTTGTTTTTTTTTTACATCCTTATTTAGGAGTCAAAACAGTAGTAAACCAAGAGTATAATGTCATGTTTTAGACCTAGCCATAGCATTAGCACAAATTAGTGTCACCAAGCTAACCTTCATGCTACCTAAACCCTTCAACAATGCTAATCTCAGCTCTTTATTTGCAATTCTACAGTTCTTCCTTTATTGTTTCTATCCTGTTAAAAAAACTTTCATGTAAATGAGTGAGCATCTGTTAAAAGTGTCCCGTTTGTGACAGATCAACACAAAATAGGGCATAATTGTGACTTTGATAGCAACAGTTTTTCATAGAAATCTGAAAACTATTGGGCCTAAATGTGTTTTGCTTCGCGGGAAAGTACAGAGCTTTATTTCTGGGGCGACCGTGGCTCAGAAATTGGGAGGACTGCAGCTTTGATTCCAGCCTCCCCACTTCAAAGTGCCCATGGCCACTGTGCATTGGTGCATAAATGCTTTTGAGTGCGATTGCGTGAGCGTGGCCCCACTGTAAAGTGCTTTGAGTGGTCAATATGACTGAAACGGCCCGATATAAGTTTCAGTCTATTTACCATTTCCCTGCAGGAAACCTTTGGGATTATGATTTCTATCCACTCTGGCCATCTAGAAACATTAGTACATCCTTATTTGACAACACCTGTAAACTTTAGTCTTCAAACCGTGCCACAGACTCACATTTGGATATATGTTTGGACCTTGCTGAATTGTGAAGCCGTTACTACTTATAAATACACTTTGATCTAGAACTCTCCATTGTCACTCTGGTTGTGTGGTTAGAGTTACTGCTGGAAGTGAACCTTATATTAAATTATAGACAGGTCGAATTCTGTTTACCCATTTGCAGGTTAAGTGTTCACAGTGCTACTTTATGTCGGTCTGTCATGTAAACTGGAAATAAAATACAGTGGTTGTAACATCAGAAATGTCAAATCTGCAGCAGCCAAAATCACCTGAGGTTCCACAGTTTAGGGCTCTTTGCTCCTTTCTTATTCAACAGCAAATAGTTTGATGAAATCTAACATTTTAACAAACAGTTGAACAGTTTCCCACTTCTGAAAAACGTAAGTCACAAAGTTTCCAAGCTGTACTGTAGAAACCCATTTTTGGAGTAATAGGGCATTTATATCATGACTTTATTTCCATCCGGGAATATAAACACCAACATTTGACTTGCTTCTGTAACTGGCGTAAATTGTGCTCAAGTTTATTTGATTGTGTCGATGCACTGTGTGCGTGAGTGTGTGTGTGCGTTTCTTGTTTGCGTGACATAGCTACGTTTTTTTTCAGCTGTTTCTTATTTTGTTTGTCCCGATTGAGTCAGCATTTTTATACTTCACATAAATTCAGTTTGGTAAAAACAAAACATTTGGCCTCCTGAATTGATATTGCACAAAACTATACTGAATTAAATGTTAAAAAATAAAAATAAAAATCTTATCCTTTTCTATACCCTTTTATTCTGCTACTGCAGTTTTTTTTTTTTTTTTTTTTTTACAGCTACTGCAGCTGTAAAACCTCAGTGCCTACTTCTGCAACCATTACAGAAAAGAAAAGAGAAAGGACTGGTTTCCTTATTCTCAGCTACAGGGTTTGCACATAATTCCGTCTTCCTATTTACTGTCCTTTGTGGTCTTTCATGAAAGTAAACAGAAGCATTTCTGCATAAAGGGAACTGGGACAACTGTCCATCAAATGTGAGCCTTTATGAAATAAAATAATAAAAAATAAAATTATTTAGCTGAGCTTGAAATTAGATCTCCATGTTTTCACCTTGGGTAAGTTGCAGGTTTGTGGATTAAGCCAGACTTTCACTAAGGACTTACAATGAAACATCACATCAGCGCTGCAGCAGCTATAAGCAAAATGCGCTGCTCCCTCTGCCCACTTTAACAGATGTAGAAAGCCCTCAGTGTGCGTGACTTTGATGCATCAGTAAAATAATAAAACAAAGTGAAATCAGACGACCTGCAGCCCTTCGGGACGTAAACAGGACTTCTTCCTGTGTCACGCAACAGATGACAATAACAGCCTGAGCAACCTGAGACGTTACTCTTTTGTATGTGAAACTGTATCCACGGCAGTAACTAAAACGGAAAGATCCCGTCTGGTGCCACCGGAGGCTTTTTTTAGTGATGGACACCAGGAAGGAGACTTGAAGCAGACAGGCGGCGCGTGTCCTCCGAACAAGAGAAACTCGGTAGGAGGCGACATCTTGTGGCCCAGATTAATAAGAACAAGGATGTTTGTGAGACCAGACACAGTGGTTAGAGTTGATTCCAGTCTGTCTTCCATACAGGTAAATCTCACTAATTGAAAACTGAATTTACTTCATTAACTCAATTTGAAAAACTCAACTCATACATTATATTTGTTTATTTTGATTATGGCTTTCAGCTGATGAAAAGCCAAAATTCAGTTTCTCAAAAAAAAAAAAAAAAGACTAAAGTCCACATAAGACAATTTTTTTAAAGGATATTTAGTCTAGAAATGTTTATGTCCTACAAAATAATGGGGAAAATGATGTGAGTTGTCCTCAGATACCTCTCAGGAAAGTAAGCCACCGAGGTTTAACCAAAAACAAATGGAAATTTGAGTGGAAAGAAAAAGGTGTCAATTTTTGAACTATTCACAAGCTGCAGATAGTAGAAACTTCTCATCGAGGTGAAAAAGTCTGAACCGTTGCTCAACAGTAGCAAAGTCTTGAGTCTCATAAAAGTAAATTTGCTTTTAATTTTAATCTACCTGAAACTTTAAAGCGCTTCATGCGAGGGAAAAACTTCATAAAGATTCTGAATTCACTTTGTTAAAAAGTACCCAGATCTAGTCTAAAGAGTGTTTTTGCATAAAACTAGCCTAATCCAGAGACAGAGCTAACAATACATTATGGTAACTCAGAAAATGAGAGGCCAGTCCTCTTCTAGTTTTTTTTTTTTTCTCATCACAAGAAACATGGGGGACTTTCCAAAATCTAAGTGACTAAGCATCCATTCGATCACCATAGTTTCCACTGACCAGGGCCGCATCACTTTCAGCAACAAATGAACACGACAGCAGTTATTCTTTCCAGTGACTCCACTGCTCTGCGTCTTTCCTCGGCTGTGGTTTGTTACTCAGCACCAAACTGCTGTGTCATCCTGCAGCCTGCCTGACTTTGCTCCGCACACAGAAACGAGCTATTTCTAGCCCGCTTCTGGCAGGCGGCGCCTTCCTCTCGCTCTCACGCCGGCTCCTCGCCGTCCACAACAAAAGTCTGAGTGCAGAGAAGAAGAGCGGTGACCACCTGTTACCTGACCTCATCGACGCTTTCAGTTCCAGAACATGCAAAGAGCAGACGGTCGTTACGGTTATAATAAAAAACAGACCTTTATTTTTGTTTATCGTGACAAAAAGATCCAGGATCAAAAAGATGAATGTGACTAAATGTGTCGTTGCACAAAGACAAGAAAGCGGGAAACTGAACAAGTTATGTTTTCACTGCTGTGTCTCTGGATTTGTACATCACTCCTCTGCTTTTCAGCTCTCTCACCACACCTTAGAAAAGGGAGAAAATCATTAGCAAGATGAAAGGCAAGAAAGCTTAATAATAAAACACTGAAGCGCAAAATCATCTAACATTTTTCTTCTTTAGCATAATATTTTCTGCATCTTAGGTAAGCAGTATGGTGGGTCTGGTTGCCTTGCAGTGTCAGATTGGCTCTTTAAAAAAAGGAGGCAAAATAAGATATGCCTCCTGCCCCATAACTGACACACTGAATTATGTCAGGTTTTTGTAGCGTTATGGGCAGGCTCCAATAATTACACAGAGACAAAAACATTTCTACTGAGTGTGTCTGATTTTGCGGTAGGTTTATTACCTGGAGGTAGCCTGCCTGTCACCGACACTGCGTATACACCCGGCTTGCAGTTACCTGTGAAAGAAACAAAGAAATGTTATTTTAACTTTTTTTAAGCGTAGAAAATTAATACTAATTTTTTGGGGTCAGGTGGAGAAAATGAACAGGAATTTCATATATAAGAAAACTGCTGTTAAGACTATTGCAGCTGTAAGACAAGTCCAGGTAACTAATATTTATCTGTGTGTTTTTTTTTTTTTTTTTAGCTATTTCTGTAATTTTGTTCATAAATCCAGAGTACGAATAAATAAACGTCTTTGACATTTAGGCAGTGTTTAAATTGGTCTCCAGAAAATGCATCAGAAACAAACAGCAAACACTTGATTTGAATAACTACTATGGTGAAATGACCAAAACCCGTAGACCGTGTTTAGCAAATAAAACAGGTGGAGTTAGTTCTTTTGGGAGGGGAAATTTTTGATCCAAGATACTTGATTTAACTAATCCTTACAACTGGATGACGTTTAAACAAAGAGGAACTAATATCGACTCGGATTCATCTTTATTTCACACAGCTTAAATACCTTTCAGGACTCTAAAATGAGAGAAGATGCTTGGTCAGAAGAAGTATTTATAATGTGTTTTTGTATTTTTAAAAGTCATTATATAAAGTGGAATGTTTGCTTTAAAATATGATACTCTACAATAACAAATGTATCATATTATTCAACATACTATTATCTTGAATAAACAATATTATCAATGAAGTGACATTTATTCGAATCAGTAAAAAAGGTTTAGGGTGGCAATTTCTCACATAATGTAAAAAGAGGTACATAGATCTTACCAGAATAGCTATTTTCTTTTAGACACAAGCGATTTTTTTTTAAATTGCTTACAATTGTAATAGAAGTGACTGGGTTAACAAGAAATTAGACATTTCAGTGGAAACGAAGAAAGTGTTTAGAGCACATCTGGCCGTAGTTTTACCTATTCTCTGCCATTTAGCCACCCAGCTGTCTTCAGGACTCATCATGGCTACAACTCTGGGAACGCACGGGAAGGAAATTAACATTACAATAAATCAACAATTGATCATTTTTATTGTTCCTGTTCACCAAAGTGTTGCAGCATGGCGATTGTTGAGTGATTGTTTACCCATCAAACGAAGAACTCGTGCATTCATAAACCATTTCTCTGTTGCCCTTCATCTGGAGGTACGACTCACAATTGTCACAACCGTCATATTCAAACTGGTCAATGGTCTGAAGACGGACGGACACACACACACACACACACACACGAGACAAATTAAGCAGTGGTCAATTAAAAATAGGAAAAACAAATGCGACAGGAAAGCTAACAGTTAGCATAGACGCTAAATGGGTCTTTGCTAGGTTTACCTTTACAAGAGAACACAGCAGACAGGCCCGGAGGTGGCGAAGGTCTTTTGGCACCGTTTCTAATGCCATTATTTTAAATTTCCAAAGAATGTACCGCTATGATACAAGGTATCAGACTGGCTAATGTTTGTGGATATGTATTTTTTCAGCGACTACTAATGACGTAGTAGGCAGCTATTGGACCCACACTACGGCGTCCTAATTGTGCGCCTGATTAAAAAGAAAATCCCATGAAGCTATCAGTTTTGAAACATCTTAAAGATATATTAATACCAGACCCGCTACTTGACATCATTACAGGACTATGGGTTGTAATGTTTCCGGATGTGTAAATAAACTATTCTGCTGCTGAAAGACAATAAATTTAAACCATGCCAGTAAAATTCAACATTCAATTTACAGTAATTCATATTAATGTGATTTTTTGGTTTTTTTTTTTTTTTACTAAAAATTGAAATACTGAATATTTTATTTTAGAAATCTTTTAAGTTGCATGAATTACTGCATATACATGGTGTGGTACAGAGGTGATAAGCCTGTGAAGATGTTGAGGAAGTCCAGGTTGCTTTGATGGTAACATTCAGTTCATTTGCATTGTTTGGAAGGTTCTCATCTTTCTCTTAACTGTACTCCAGCAGTGTGTATTCTGGCCAACCCTGTTCTCTCTGTACACAAATGATTGCACCTCCATCTGAGAAACTGAGAATTTTGCAAATGACACATTGATGGTTCTTTTTCTATGCAGACCCCACACATCCTGGACAAAGACTGCTCATAGGCTTTTGCTTTTAGACTGGTGGTAAGGAGCATTGCCTGCAAAAACCAGTCGTCAAAGAGACAGTTTCGTTCCCCTGGGCTGTCTCTGATGAATGGAATGCACATCTTAAAGCCTGAGTATCCATCTTTGTATGGTGACTTACAAAGATGTCACCATACAAAGCAGACTCCTTCTGAGTCTGCTTCAGCCCATGCAATGTAACTCTTAATTAATAAATTGGCTTTGGTTCACAATTCCTTCAAGACTGTGGTTATTCCTGTTGCTAGTGCACACTTCTTCCTTCCACTCAAATTGTCCTTTGTGCAAGACATAACAAGACTTTACCATCAAAATGTTTTTCTAAAAATAATTTTTGTTTTGGTTGGTGTCATGTTTTAATTTTCTGAGATACAGTGTTTAAGATTGTTATTGGCCATAAGCAATAATTACGAAAACAATTAGAAGTGTGAATATATTTTAGATAAGGACATAGTGAATCTACGAGTTTCACTTTTATTCAATTTTAAATTTTCCTGATTTTCTAATTTGGTAAGATTAATAGCTCAAAAGCATTTTGCTGTATCCTACGACTAAAAATTTGTTTCAGTGTCAGACAGTGACTGTAATTTCTGTTCCATAATTGTTTCATATGGCATGATATCAAATTTAAACCATTTAAAATGGTCTAAATCAATTTTGGACAACCCCAAGCATCCTCTTTGAGGCTGTCATGCAACAACAGCCAGAAGCTTCAGTCAGAAGTTTCTCCAGATGTGCTGGAGCACAGAGCGCTACAAGAGTTACAGCGACATTTAATTCCTCCTTTTGAATCAACAAAGTATTTCTCAATTGAATTGAACTTTGACTGAATGGAGACAGTTGGAGCTAAAACCAGGTTGCCATGGAAACGTCAGACCGCCAACAGCTCCAACGATTTTGGGAATTCCCAACAGTTTGAGCCACAGTGACCCAAGGTATGTTTACAGCCGAGTCTTGGTTTATTCTAGCACTAAATATTTCAAAATATATATATTTGACCTTTTTAGGCAGTCTTAAATAACGTCACAAATGGGTTTAGTTTAGTTTAAAGGCGTTCGGCGATGCCTTTGCTAAAGCTAGCCAACGTTTCATAACTGCTAACAGCAATGCTCGAATATTGCTGAACGTTCTTGCAATTTTCAGAAATTTCCTTAAGTTCCCACTCACGATATTATTACCGTCTGTAACAATTAGCGTTATTTCATTTTTAGACGCTGAATTTGGGCGTTTATTACTTTTGGTCACCAAGAACGAGACCATTAGCTACAACGGCTAAGTTAGCCCCCATCACGTCCGTTGCTTTTTTTCTCTTTTTTTTTCAGAAGAAGCCCTGCCACGTAACATCGCCCGCTCCAGCTACACAGATGAAAGCATGGACGACGCTAACATTTTCAACCCTGGCAACATCAACCCCAACATTTTCCCCGCCAAGCTTTGGCGTCTGGTGAACAACCCGGCAGACGGAGCCATCCGCTGGGACAGCCGCGGCCAGGTGATCGTCATCGACCAGCAGCTCTTCGAGACCCAGATCCTGTCCCCGACCTCCAGGACCTTCAGCAGCACCGACACCTTCAAGACCACCAACTTCTCGAGCTTCGTCCGCCAGCTCAACCTGTACGGGTTTAAGAAGGTCGACCTGCCCGCCGACCACGAGGAAGAAGCGGGCAACAGGCTGTATCACCATTTTCACAACCCTAACTTTCAGCGGAGCTGCCCGCAGCTTTTGGAGAACCTCGTCCGGCTCACCGTGGACAACAAAGCCAAGCTGAAAGCCGGACAGGACATCAGCTCCCGACTGCCCAACCCCAACCGATACCAGCGACTAGGTTTCAGCACAGAGGGCAAAGACAATGTCCTAAAAGGAAGTAAGTGAGATCTGATGAACTCCTTGTTAATGCTGACCAGAATTAACAAAAAAAATAATTTAAACTTTGTCCATGTCCAACTGTGTTTGGTCCAGGATATTTCTTGCCTTCGCGACCCTCAAGCCAGTCGCCAGCGCATCCGTACCATCCCCATAAATCCCAGACTATGAGACCTCAGAGTGGTACCCCAGTGCCACCACGGTACCTGCGCAGGGTAACTGGCGCAGCTCTCTCCCCGACCACTCTGCCCCTGGTGAAAGACGGGCCGACGCCTTTGAGGCACCCTTACACTGGAGGGTCCTCAAACTCCAAAACGCTGCATGTTCAGCAGGGCTTCCTACCTCGTATGAGCAACCGAGAAACACATTTCAATAGTTTTAGTCCGCGGAATCCCCAGTATCAAGCTGGCTACTATCCCACAGGTACAGCAAAGGTTGTAGTAATGTGAGTTGACAAGCAGTTGTTGAAATGTTACTTAAAGGTTACACAGCTTTCAGATTAGTATGTTTTAAAATGTCATTGCCACTTCAAAAAAAAAAGAGTATTTATGTCTTTCTCCATATTCTTACTTGGATTTAAGTATGGACTTTAGGTAATTTTAAACCTTGTTTTTCCTATAATCTAAATGAGTCCACTGCCACCCTGGTTACATGTTTAGGCATATTGCCCTTCTGAAAGATGAACCTACACACCAGTCTCAAGTCTTGTGCAATATCTAGCATGTTTTCTTCCATATTTTATTATTTTTTTAAATTATGAAATTTCTGTATGCATCTGTTTGCAAATAGATTAAAAATTGCTGCATCGAAGTGCGTGCAAAAAAGAAAATTGAAAGCCACATTCTGCTTAGTGTTGATCTGTCATATATAGTAGCAGTACATTACATTGACATTTGTGGTCACAATGAGAGAAAATGCTGAAAGGTTTATGCGATGTGAATGTGTTTTGCGAGGAAATGCAGATGCAGTCACACGGGAGCTCAAAGTCCTGACTTGAAACTCTACAATTTAATGTCTTTTCCTGTTTGAAGTTTGCCCTTGCTTCCATCCGAACCTTGTCTCGCCGAATATAACAGGCCTCCAGTTTCCTCCCAGACGTTTTTACCAGGTCGGTGAATAAGAGTGGATGATTTTTTTTATTTTTTATTTTTTCATCATTAACTCGTTTTTTGAAAACATAATTAACGTTGAATTGTTTTAAAAAAATTTTTTTTTTTACTCATCTAGGCTGAAGGGCCCGTGACCGTGTTCGACCCCAACCGCAACTTACAAACTTCCGAAAGCCAGGAAGCGAAAAAGCCTGAAGTCAACTTAGACGTAGTTTTCCAGATTGCAGATGAGGTGATGCAGACTTCACCCAGTGCCTGTCTGGTCAAAGTGGAGAGCGCAGAGAAACCCGTCTCCGTGCCACAGCCCTCCTCTGACCCCAGGGATGCCGTCGCATGTAAAAACAGCAGAGCTCCTGTCGTTAAAAAGGAGGAGGAGGAGCTTGTGGTTTCAGTACCTGAGCAAATGGCTGACGATATTATATATGAGGTAAGTCTTTGTGCCAAACACTTCTTGTGTGTGTTTGGCACATGGAGTTAACATTTGCTTTTGAAGAAAATGAATTTTGAATTTATTGGAAACACCTGGAAATGTTGTCTGTTATTTGCAGGCTTTGTTTAGACTAGCGAATGATTATCTTTATTATTAATGTGTGTCTTTATGCTTTGTGTATAATTAACACACTGCAAAAACACAAAGTCTTAACAAGTATTTTTGCTGTCGTTTCTAGTGCAAATATCTCAGTACTCTTGAAATGAGACAAAATTTACTTACAAGTAACCTTTTGGTAATGTATAGAAGCTTGTTTTAAGTCAATAATTCCTAAATCTTGAAATAAAATACTAGATCCACTTTTTCACATATGAGAAAAATGTCTTGTTATAAGTGAAATAATTTTCCAATTCCTTAATCAATATTAAGGAATTATTGACTTAAAACAAGCTCATAAATCTTGCTAAAAAATAAGTCAAATAAGTTTGACTTATTTTAAATGTACTGGGATATTTAGAAATTAGAGCAAAACACTTCGTACAATTTTGTGGTATCAAAAATCTAAAACTAAATATTTGATTTTTTTTTTTTAAGCAGAACGGTACAGTTAAGTTAATTTATTCTTTCGGGAAAAAAGCAATTTAACTTACTGAGTATTGCATAGACAATAATATTATTAAAAAGTAAGAATACCCACTGGGAAACAGAGTAGTGCTTTTGAAACGATTCTGCCTAAAGTTTTGACCATTATACCTTTTGCTGCAGCTTCCAAATAATCGGTCCTCTTTTAGTTTTCACAACCTTGTATTTTTGACAACTGGGAAAAAACTTTCACCAAACACTATTTCCTTTTATTGTACGGAGTGGAATCCTTAAAACTTTTGTTTACCATCATACCTGTTTACATAGAATCAATCCAGGAATGTGTAGACTAAATTCTATTGTTTGTTTGTTTTTTGTCATCTTCCTCTGTGTCTCGGCAAGGTTCACTTTGATCAAGACAATGATGCAGAGCTCGTAAATGTCGAGGTTAGCAACTCGGTTCAGGATTAGGATGAGCAGGACAGCACAGGGACTTGCTTCTTAGGTAAGGCATGACAGGAGCACATTTAGAGGAAATGTAGTGGAAAGAAAGAGGTTGCATGATTATTTAGAGTCAGTGACAGGAGGTTACGTCTCCCCTTTAGATCTCAGCTCACTGATTGATTCAGCATGCGACAAGAAGTATCCGCAATGAGTTCACAGTGCGACTTCAGGCTCCACTTTGATGATTCCTGTCTGTGTAAAAAAAAAAAAAAAAAAAAAATGTTGTTTTCATATAAATCTTTTCTCTTTAGTTTCTTTTGTGATTGTGCAGTTGTGCTTTTCGCTGTAACTGGAATAATTTCAACTGTAGTGTGTTTTGAACCAATTTAAATTTTACATCAAAAGGAATGCATGTTTTTAAGGACTAATTTGATATGAAGACTTTGGAAAGGATTCTTATGAATTGTAATGTTGTACGACTCAGCTACTTTAACTTAAAGCAGTGGTGTGTGTGTCATGGCGGAAAACAGAACCTCTGTTCAATTACATTTCTTAGTGAGTGTTTTTTCTTTTTTTACGTCAGAAAAATGTTTGGTTAAAATATGAATATTTTCTACTACAAATTGCTTTTATTTTTCATTTAATTTCTTGTGTAGAGCACCTTTAAAACCTGTGAATGTCACGATTTTTAAAGCACACTGCAAAACATTCTTATTAAAACAGACTAAACTGTCCAGCTGCCTGGTTTATTTATGAGGAATTTGTTGGTACGGCGGAATGCTCGCTCGCTCTCTCTCTCTCTCTCTATATATATATATATACACACACACTAGGGGGAGCCATTTAGCTGTTTTTGATTAGTTTTGATGGCGCGGGGCAGCTCCACCCTCTGCTTGTCTCCATGCTGCCTTCACGTGTAATTTGTTAAATGAACGGATTTATTTTTTAAAATAGATTTTTAAATTGAAAATTTTTACATCGTTTTGATGGGATTCACCCAAGTATGTAAACGTATAGTGCTCGTTGGTTCATCGGCTTTTAAAAATAAGTATAACGTTGCAGAAAATGTCACTAAGTTTAGAGTGTTACAATAATGATGTATGATTAATTACGCGTAATCTCTTTAGACGATTCAAAATAAACTTCCTCTTCCTCTTTTTTCAATTTGTATTTATTTGTCATTAATTGCTACGGGTTTTTTTTGTTGCTGTTTGTTTTCTGCCATGGTTAAGTTTTTACCAAAAAACTTCTGTTTACGTTTTCACGTGAAGGCAGCAAGCTTGCGAGCAGGTAGAGTGACAATGAGATCCCACGGGAGCGACAGAGAGTCGGGGAGATAAACTTTTGAGACCGTGTCATAGCTGCGCACTCTGTCTCAGGACCCTAACGACGTGCAGTGGGGACCTCATGGAGGCTGGACTACTATTCCTTCACGCGTTTCGGGGTGTTTTTTCCCGATTACTCTGTTGTAATTCTGATGAGCGACTCATTTCCCCCCTGCGTGCTCTCAGGAGGGTCGGTTCTGATTTCTCAACGTGCCGCGGAGGCTCTCTGAAGTCGGGGCTGCGGGGGGAAGCCTGCCTCTTCTTCGTTTAATTAAGGAGCGACTGCAGAACGTCAGTTAATGGCAGATTTACAGGAGCCGCTTCGGCGTCTGAGCCAGTTCAGTTGCAAAGTTAGAAGCTCCGCAAGAAAACTGTCCGTTTGTTCCGGTTAATAATTAGATATAACCGAGAGCACAGCCGAGCAGCTTCTTCGAGGATTACTTTTTTTTTTTTTTTTCCCACAATTACCCCGGCCGTGAAGCACATTGCACAACTTTTCTGCGTCGGGTTTTTTATCCGCCAGCATGGCTCCCAACTCTCCGGCGGCAACCTGTGTCCCGGCCTTTGAAGTTCAAGCCGCGACTCTCGAGGGTTTTCCGTGGATTTATCCAGAAAATGCGGCGCCCACGGGACGGGCTCGCTCCTTCTGACACTTTCACCCAGCTCGCGTTTTTTCTCGCACGATGTGACTGAAAGACGCGGCGGAATTACGTCTTACTGCAACATAGAGCGCCAGTCGGATACATGACCGGGATTTGAGCCAGTGGAGAGGAGAGAGGGGGGGGGGGGGTAACTAACGCCAGTTCATCTCCGAGGAAAACAACCTGCGAGCGAGGGGAGCTGAATTTTTTTTTTTTTTTTTTTTTTTTGGTGTGATGCGGAGCGGCGTTTTTTTTGGAAATCAGTGCACGCTTCAGGTTCCTTCATGCTTGCATTGGAGTTTCCACCTTTTCACGTTAATAAACACTGGACGCAGGTTCATTTAAGGCCTGTTTACATTCTCTACCATAACCTGCAGTGTTTTATGTATGTGTATATATTTTAACCCAGATGCTGAACGGAAGTTCAAATGGATGCCCTTCATCACTAACAGTTTGGATTATAGCTCATTTTCTTCAGCAGTTAAGTTTCCTGAGGTAGAAAAATAAAAGCAAATAATAAAGAAGAAGAAGTGGGACCTGTTCGTATAGGCTAGGTTGATATTTCTGACAAAGTCCACAATGTGCGGCCGGGCAGCGCCGCTCCAGCCGAGGCCATGACCGTCCCTCTGCGGCGCCTCGCCGGGCTCTGGCCGTGGCTGCTCATGGCGACCCTGCAGGTGGTGCTGGGCCAGCCGAGCATGGAGTCGGGACTCCGAGCTGTCATCAACGTGACTCTGGTGAAGGATCCCACGGGGAAGCCCATCGTTCTGAAAGGGGAGTTCGTGGGAGGAAGTGCGGGCAATGCGCAAGGGAAGCTGAAGCAGGTAAGGAGTGATGCACTGGCCACTCAGTAAGACCTTACCTTTTTATCCAGTCAAGCCTCTGCACGTGATGCTGTTGTTTTTGTTTATTTATGAAAGTTTGCAAAATTGTGCGAAGGTGCATTTTATTGCAAATCCATGAATTGCAACCACTGCCTTAATAATACAGACCAGGGATGTTCAAAAGTACTTTTTGAGAAATAAGTAATGTCTGGAAAAAAATGAGGGGACGTGCATCTGAACCACGTTTATTGAATATGGATATTGTGATTCCACCGTAGCATGCCTTTCACTGCCCCACCTCATTGAGACTGGATTTATTTTCTCCCCATCTCCACCTGTTTCTATCAGTTTACACAACATCAACTGTGATAATGATTTTCACACCTCTGCCGGTTTTTATAGCTGCAGTTTACAGTCAAGTGTCAAATTAACTTCAAATCTGCATCTGAACTGTACTTTTTCCAAAGGATCTTAAAAAGAGATGTTTAATTTTGATACGACCAGGTTCAAGGTTACACATTTCATCTCGCATATTATCATACAGCCCCCTAATATTACGATGAGTCTCCCAACACATGTAAAGATGTCATCAAGATCCTGGCATGATGCTGGATTATTACCAGAAATGGCTTTGCTGCCTGGTATAGTCCATACAATTCAAATAAGCTTACAGCCAGCATGCTTTATCCATTCCAAAATTAGTTTTTAGGTGTGTGAGGGATCTTGTTGAAACACCGTTTGACGGAAAGTATCCCCCCAGTTGAAAGTTGTTTTGTGTGTGTGTGCGTGTTTTTATTTTTTTTAAATTTTATTTTTAAGAAATATCCAGAAGCTACCAGGAACTATGAGGTGCTGACGAGGCACCGACGTCCACAGCGACTAAAACAAAAAGGCGCCTTGCTTCTCAAAGAATTGACAATTTGGAGCTGCCTACATGGACAAGCCAAATGCTTTTTGAAGGAAAAAATTAAAAAAAGATATTGATTAGAAGAAAAACAGATTGAACTCTCAGGTTACAATCACCTGTAGAGGTGTTAAGCCAACAAACGCAGTGCCAACGAGCAAGCACAGCAGCGGTAGCGTCATGCTGAGGGCCTCTTTCACTGCTGGTGCTACTTCTGCAGGAAGAAAGAAAACCTTCCATTCTTCTCCGTTACATCATTTTAGTTTTGTTTTCCCGTTTCGGTGCTGCAATATAAAAATGATGCCAAACGCACATAAAAATAAAACTGACTTTGAACTTTATTGCAGTCATTAAGCTTCTGGACTGGTGTCAAATTACACATACTGAAACATTTAGGATCTAAATGGCTAAATGAGTTCAATGAGCTATACCATTTATGATCAGAACAGTTATCCAGTATTCCAGCGGATTTATGCCAGCAGCTCGGTGATTAAAAAAAAGAAAAGAACAGCTCAAATACATCATCAAAAGGCCACGACTCATATTGGAGTCATGGATGACGAGTGTATGTAAACATCTGACTGTAACTGTGTGTGTGATTGGATTGCAGATCACAGTGTCTCTGAGCTGCTTAATCACATCCCGACTGCTAACCTAAGTGGGACAGACGATCAAAATCCCTTCACCAGAGCAGAGAGCAAACATCTTATTACACTCGGTTTGTTTTGATAATGGAAGAAACATGTTGGCTGTGGTTGCCAACTGTTGTACAACCGCTTTGTTTTCGCATCAGCTATTTTTGGAATCTGATGTTCGTCTCATTTAATATCAAGGTGTGGCACAAGGCTTTCAGAAAGCAGCTAATCATGTTGAGACCAATGAATGCCTTTTGTTTTTTCTCTCCCCCATTTTGATAAAAAAACCCCCAAAAAAACAACAATATTAGCCTTGAAAATATAAAGTATGTGGACTATTCAGTTTGCATATTTAGCATTCAAGAGAGGATTAAGCTATAAAGCCGGCCTGTGTGAATTTATTTCCCGTCGCTAAAGGATCTGTAAGATCTCGTCTCTCCTCACTCACCAGGTGTGTGGCTACTTGTGAATGTTTAGCCAGATGCTTCGGTTTGCTGTAATTGATAAGGCTTCACGCGGCTTCGTCACGGAGAAAGCCCTGCGTTAGACGCTGTTAAAAACCTCCCGTGTTTATCCCTCTCCTGGCAAAGCTCATCTGACTTTGCCGTGTCTGCGTGAGATGTTGAAAACACGTTACAGATGCACATCCCGGCGCTGCTCGGATCAAAGGCGCTTCCAGCTCTCTGGGATTTCCAGCTTACTTTAGTCTTTTTTTTTTTTTTTTCCACTTTTTTCTTCAGCCCACCGAACCTTGTAGAGTTTTGGGGATGGATGTTTTTGTTTTTTTCTTAAGGATGAATACCGGTTTAAATGGTTCACATTTTGACACATAAGTATAAAACGTTTCCAGTTTTAAGATAACATTCTGATCTCTGCCACACTCGGAATACCTGCGGCTTAAATCCTTCGTTTCCCTCCCTACCTAACCCATGCAGGCGTAGTGAGATCATCGATTGCAGACCATTTCTTCTGAAAACTGTTCTCTGTGCACAGAAATGATGTTATGCTGCAGGATGCTTTCTGTTAGCTCGCCGACCTGTTTGAACAGGTCTTTTTTTTCTGCCAGTGCTGGCAGCTTTATGTACCCACTTTATGTTCTTGTCATTCAGTGGATGAGGCGGATAAAGGTTTGAAACTTTTATGTAGAAATTCTCTGCGTGTTTTGATTCTCACTTGTAATCTGTGATCTTCAGCATTAACCACATCAGTGTGTAATTAATCATCATGGGTTCCATATCTGATCAAAGATATGAGTATAAATATTCAGCAGGTGTGTTTTTTTTGGAGAGGTTCAGATCTGAGTTTTGGGTTCAATTGTAAAACTGCTTCTTGTAAAACTCTGATCTCTGAGCTAATTGCGAGTTCTTGTTTAGGAACTATAATGTAAGTTGATATTAGAACAGCAAGAATTGTGTCCTGATTATTAATTATTTCTATTAGAAGCAAATGTAACGTTTAAAAAACTGAGAAAGGGAGCAGTCAGTGCAAAACAATAACTTCAAAACAAAATAATGACAATAAGGACAGCTTTGATGTTAGTTAGCAATTAGCATGGTTAGCATTGGCTAGCATTACTGGGATAACAGTCTCAGTGTAATTTTTGTAGAGAATGTGAAAGTTCCAAAAGGTACAATGACAGAGGGAGATTTCAACTTTAAAAACAAATAAAACGGAGCATTTTCGCTGCGGTTTTTTGAAGTCTTGCTTTCTCTTGCTCTTTCACAGCCTGAATGGACTGCAACTATTATAGAAAAAGAGTGTCTTTTGAAACAGCTAGGCACATCTCTGTGCTTCCTCAGACTTCAGGTTTAAAAGACATAATAGCGAACCTTAGGTCATCGTCACTCAGTGACAGCACCCACACACAGAGTGTTGCTCTTACCACAGCCTATTAGCATTTAAGTGTGGCGCTGATGTGATTTTGACTTTCCGACCAGCCGGCCGGTCGCCAGCCAGGTCAATCAAACCAGCTGATTTGACAGTGCATCTCACGTTTTTAACGGGTTTCCAACATATCATGACCAGAACTAGGATGGTTAATAGGTTATCTTTTGCAGTAGTTAATTTTCTGCTGTGGCATTTCCTTTAAAAATGTAAAATGGCAGTACTTTGGATTTTCCAAAAACTTGATTACAGCACAATTTCAGTTGTTACATAAATGCTAAATATATATCAAATATGACCTATAAGAGAATTAACTTTGTAATTTAACATCGTGTCTCTTTAAACCTCACCTGCAGGAAGTCGTCACCGCGTTGCTCCTCTGTTAACCCTAAAAAACGATTTTACCGACGTTGCGCTGATGTGCAGTCCCACCAGGTGTTGACTAGTTGAAGGCGCTGAGTGGGGAAGTCGCTCTGAGGAGGACTGAGCGCTGGGTCCAACCAGGCGATTTGCACAGCTCAGTGGTTGCCACGGAGATTAAACAATTTCTCAAACATGCTTGAACGAATCAAAGCAACACTCCAGGTATAATTTTGATGAGGGGATACATTCTAACATGATGTAAAGCTCAAAAAGAGTCGGTTTTCCATAACACTGCCCATGTTATCATGCTGGCTAACATGAGGGGGCCAAACATGAACCACCGGGGGACAGAGGAAGTTCACAGCTTTCTTCAGCACATCCAAGTCATGCGACTTCACTTTGGTACGCAACTCCCTCTGATCTTTTAAACTGCGGTCTTCCTGGACGTATGCCCTGTCCGCTGAATGGACACGTTCATTGGAACACTGGCTGGGTTCTGGCCAGCACTATTTGGACAAACACTAGTGCAGAGGAATTCCTCTCTCTGTCTCACCCTCTTTTTTTCTTCTCTCTTTCTCTCTCTCTCTCGCCGTCTCCTTTCCAAAATGGAGCTCGGTGATGAGAGGAGAGGTCCCAAAACTTGGGAGATAACGCTCGGAGCTTTCCTTTGGGTCTCTGCGGGGAGAAGGAGATGGACTTTATCCTCCTTAACAGGCACGGAGCCCAATTACAGAGCATCATTAAAGCTCCACCTATTTCCACTTAAAACCATCTTGACTTTCTATTTCCCCTTCTCACTGTGGCATTTTTGGCTCTTTGTTCCTTATGCCATGTTGCCCCCATGAGAGCTCCCTCAGATTCATCTGCTATAATTAAGGCAGGCCACCACTTAACTCTGCACCACTTCACATTCCTCGCTCCTTCTTCCCCCTATGTCCCTTTCCCAGTTTCCTAAACGGCTCTGAATGTTTCCCCCTCACCTCTCTCGTCCCCTCTCTCCCTCACTGAGTCCCCCTGGCTGTCCGGGTCCGCTATCTCCACGGTGCCCTCACCCCGGGCCCTCGGCGCAGCCGTTTGGGAACGAGGGATGGGAGGGCGGAGCGGGCGCTGAGGGACTACATCAAAGCATGACCAGTTCCGAACGTGAGCTGGGATGATTAAAAGCCGAGTCTGTTTACACTGGGCTTCCCATTCGGGCCCTCTCTTCCCCCTCCCTTTGGACTTCCTGTCCATACTTCCTATCTCCCTGGATGAGATAACAGCCTGTCCAGGGCTCCTTAGGGCTCCTTGCCACTTAACGTTGCAGGAACTGTCATAATGCATAGTTCTACTAATATGTCAAAAATGTATGGAGCCTCAAAGTTTATTGAAGCCTGTGTGCAGTGTCTTGAAAAACTACTCGCACACCTTGAACATTTTCACATCTTCTCACACTTTAGCCAAAAACTGGGATATATTTTTACTGGGTTTTACAGAAGGTAGTTAGTTTGTTATTGTGAACCAGGAAAGAATGGTTTAAAAAAAAATAATGGGACAAGTCAACAGCTATTTAGATATATATATTTTTTTTAAAGCATCAAATTCCTTTATTGCAAAACAGTAGACAAGATAACACTTGCTAGAAGTGCTAATGTGCTTAATGATGGCATGAACCTTAGAATCAGTTGAACAAATAATTAGAAAACAGGTTTCTTAACTGTGTAAACAAGGTTCGGGAGCGTGCCAGATTAGCAACAGCCCCGATTACTTTCTGTGTTTCTGTCAATTTTGCATCATATTTTCTCTGTTGATCTGCTAGAATCAGCTGGTTCAGCAGGTTTCTTGAAGCAGTGTGACACTCCTTTCATTATTGGTCATACATATCAGTAGAAAAATAATTGTAACTGGATTTTGAGGGAGCAGTTTTGTTTTTCTCCGTTTCATACTTTTGTAGTTGTGGTCATTTTCCACTATGGGATGTTAGCTGAGATGTTTTCATTCCTTGCTTTAGCTTGATGGTGTAAGTCTCATCCTTTGAGGATGCTAAATTGGGTCAAATCCCGGAAGGAATTCCTGTTTGGAGGTTTTGAGACTCAACCTGAAACATGCAACCAGAGCGACAATGATTGGTTTAGATTAAAGCCTGTTGCAGTGTTGAAATGGTTCAGTCAAAGTCCAGACCGGACTGTGAGAATCTGTTGCGAGACTTGAAAACTGGTCTTCACCGACATTCTCAATCTGAACTAACCTAAAAAATTGTTTGAAATAGTGACTCTGTTTACTTTAAAACTTATGCATATTTTTCCTTCTGCTTCTCCATTATGAACGACTTATTCTCAGTCTATATCTGTCACAAAACTCCTTGGTGTAACTCACTGAAGTTTGTATTATAATGAGACTAAATGTGGAAACGTTGAAGGGGTATGAATATTCTTGAAAGGCACTCAGGGTGCTTACATTATTTTTATTTTATGCCAAGCATTAGTCAGCATATTTATTGTTTTGCATAATATAAATTTCATGCAAGCCAGCTTTTTTTATTATTATTATTATTATTTCTTGATTTGTTCGCCACCAGGAAAGAGCCTCAGGTGAACCTCGAGTGTCATTGGAGGGTCCCAGGCTGCATTTTACACATTTAAACTTCTCCTGGCTCCGCTGATATGGGAGCCATATGAGACTTGAATATAAATACGCCTCTTGGCGACTCTGGCAGGCGAGTAAAGGAACAAGCAAAATCGTCCTAAGCTCACAATTTCCTCCTTGCTTTCGCTACAGCGCCTTATGATTTTTGTGTTATTATCTGCTCTTTTTGTAGAAGGGGAGACCATTCAGGAACAGCCGAGCTATTACTCTAACATACAGGATGAAAGAAGTGATTATTTACCCCTCCACCCCTCTCTGGTCCGTTTAGCAAATCTAGCCCCTCCTTCCTCCGGCAAGAGCTCAGTTCTATGTTGCGTCTGGCTTCATGCCATGAGCAGACCCCTACGTGTGTCCAGGCAATCAGACAGGCCGCGCACTAATGGTTTCTCCTTAGCAGGGATCTGACAAAACAGAGCCCTGCAACACAGGAAGTTGGGGCTACCGCTGTCCTGTCCGCCGTTTTCTGCGAGAGACGACTGAGGAGACGCATCCAAGGATGGCGGGAAGAAGAAGGGGGGGATCGGCAGATGTTTCGGTCCTCCCAGTCCCCTTCTTTTTTAGCCATTAGGCTGCGTCTGGAATTTTTGAACGTTACACAACACATTTTTGTCTCTCTTTCATAGCACTCCATGTGCAAATAACCAAGGAAGCTGTCTGCTTCTTCACTCTATCACTGTCACTCATGTGGCCACTCCCTCACACATCTGCAAAACAAAGTCCCATGCTAAATTTGATATCTTTTTATAGCACAGAAACACGCAGACAGGCACATAGTATTTGAGTGCTGTATGGTGAAGCCATTATTACCGGGCTTATCAGGGAACTGGCCCACGGGGCGGAAAAAGAAACAAACAGCGTCTCTTTCTTCCCTCGAACACGTACGCCGTGGTTCCCTTTGGGGAACTGCAGGCACACTGAGGGAGCCGCGGATGCACGCAGCTCTTTTGAGTTTTGCCTTCATCCACTACAGCAGAGGGAGGTGACTCACCACCATCTTCAAAAGCACGAAGGCACACATTCACACAAGCGTATCGTCGTTTTCCTTGAGTGGTAGATTGGGGACCGGTCAGGGAAGATGTGCTCTCAGGGTCGGTGGCAAAGACAACGGCGGTTTTACCGCCTCTCCTACAACCGTTGGGAGTTTGTCGCTACAGCTCGAGCCGAGGGAAGCACCTGTCGCTTTCCAGCTGAAACCGATCCACTGAGAGCACAGAGGGGAGGCTGCTGATCCATCGTGGGCGTGGAGGCCAAGCCGTCCTCTCTCTGGAGGGGATCAAGGCCACATTTAGAGAGATTTACAGAGAACCGTGTTGCACGCATGACTGTTGTACCACCCCTCACGAGAATTCACGAGCTGCCAGCGAGAAGGGTGGACTTCATCTGTATCTACGCAAAGCTAAAGGTCATGATCGGCAGAACGAGCTGGCCAGTTATATACCTGCTTTAGAGTTTTAACACTAAAACTATTTATAAATTAAGCTGTAGTTCTTGCATCTGTACGCCCATGCTTATTGGCTCCGGTTTTGCCACATGACAGCCACAAAGTTCAGTGTCTTTTCATAGGACATACCAACACAAACTATTACGTAATTGTGAGATTGAAGGAGATGATAAATTATTTTCAGTTTTTTGCAGAATAAATACTGACAGCAAATAAATGCTGGAAAAGACATTAGTCGTCAGTCCCATCTGCTTTGGTGTCCCTAAATAAAATCCTTTGCAACCAATTATATTTTGAAGTCACCCAGTCTGAAATTTATCTTCAGTGTAAATAAAGTTGTTTTGAAAAACAGCAGCGTTATGAAGAGGAATCGCAGCAAACGTGAAAAAAGATGCTCTGGACAGATTCAGCTCAATTTAAAAAATATTTTTATTTTTCCCAAAGGGAAATGAAACGTTTTCATAAGTCACTGCTAATCCACCTCACTTGCTTTTGCCACTCCTCTTTAAAGCTGTGCCTGGCCATATGGTTGGAAACCCGGGCAGAGAGACGTTGGAGTTGGGATGTGATTGTTATTCATTAAGATGGATTAGAGAGATGGTTTAAACTTCTCTCTCTGCATCTGTAGCCTCTTTTTCAACTCCTCTGGCATCTGGGATTGTAGTCAGGATGTTATTTGAGCTCTTGATATGCTAATCCGCGGCTCCCACTTGTAAAAATAATACTTTGTTGTTGCCATGGTTGCGCATCTTTACAAAATGTCAGAAAGTAAAAGATTTTTCTGAAAAGTTCAATGTCTCAACCAAACAAAAAAAAAAAAAAAAAGATGAACTAAAATCTACATGCTGCTACTATGGACTGGGCGTTTCTAGAACAAATCCGATGTCTCTGGTCTACTTTCAAACATTTTTGTGTTTTGTGGAAAACTTAACACCACACACATCACACCCCCATCTCTCTGTAGAACATGGCAGCGGCAAAATCATGCTACTCTCACTCAGCCGGGACCAGGAAGCTGGTCAGAGTTCATAAGAAGATTGATGATGCTAAATAAAGGGCGGTACTGGAAGAAAACCTTTTAGGGGCTTGCAAAAGACTTGTAGCAGAGCAGAGTTTCGCCCTCAGGCAGACAACAGCCCTAAACATGCAGCCAAAGCTGCAATAAAATGGTTTACATGAACATGTGTTAAAATAACCCAAAGTCCAGACCTGAATCCAGTTAAGAATCTTTCGAAGGTCTTTAAATTTGCTATCCACCGACATTAGCTATGCTTCCATCTAACTGGTCATGTGAATTTTTAGTGAGCTTTTAAAATGCTGCAGAAAAGAAGAAAAGGGGCAAATTAGGCATGTTTCCATCTACTGGTTTGGAACGAGAGGAGAGGGCAACTTTGCTAACCCAAGAATTTAAACCCAACAAGATGTTGCAAACTAGCATGAACCACACAGCTCGGAAAAATGGAGCGAGTCCTCCACCCAGGCTAGAGGTTTGGATTTAGAAAGTTTTTGGGGGATTCATGTCCCCATTAATTCCCATACCCACAAGTCGATGGGAGTGTTTGCTACATCAGTATTTACTCTGCAAATGCGTTTCCATCTCCCCTTTAGTGTATTTTGAGAAAAGCTAAAAAAAAAAACCCACCTCAACTGAGCGTAAAAACCTTTTTGCAAATTTTAGGACACGTCTTCAAATTTTGCAGTTTCCATCGAGCTTTTGTGATGTGATAATTCAAAATGCAAATGAGAAACACTGCTGATGCTGAGTCATATCTCCACAGCGTTAGCTGCAGCCAAATTTAAAGGTATTATGAGTTCAGTTATCAGTGAGCCACTTCAAAATAGACAGCAATTGTGCTGACGATGACCTCAATGGATACTGCAAGCATGCAGAATGTTACTCTTGACTGAATTGTAATTCTTAAGTTGGTTACAATCACAATCATTTTGCACACCAATGCGATGGTGATGAAATGTAGTTTTATTTTTACTGCAGTGAAAAATCCCTGGTTTTCTTGCATTTATGTGCCGCTGATTTGATGAACTTTAGACAGGAAATCAGTATTTACCTAAGGACTAGGAATGTATTGGGGAAAGAAACTTTGACCAGGACATCCCCCCGGGTAATATTTTGGTCATTTCGGCCACGACGTCTGCCAGTAACAACTTCTAAGAGCAGACCTCTCTGTTCCCGGCGACATCAAAGGCTCGGAAGCCTCCCTGCAATTTTTCATTTCGCTGCCTGTATTGTTCCTCTTCATCCTAGCAGAGCAGCTTCAAATTCCCTCCCCCGCTCACCTCCTCTCCTCTCTTCTCCTAACCAGCCCTCTCTTGTTTCTTGACAGCTCTTTAAAATGGTTGTAATTCATTGCATGTGCTTCAGTTTCAAGGACAGAAACGGCCGCACGCTCTCAAAAGCCAGGAAGAGCTTCGTTTGCCGAGAACTTGGAGGAAAAGAGTCATCACCACGCCAGAGATAAATGCTATCTGACAAACACCCTCCCTCTCCCAGGCTCCCTGTGGCTCCTTTAGTCACTTGCTCAGACATTTTTTTTTTTTTTTTTTTACTATAGCTTTGTGCTTGTCCCTTTGGTAAATACAGCCTGTAAGTGCCTCCCAAAGCGAAGCAATCTCATTCAAAGTTGTTTGGGTTGCGTACGACAAAACTATTTGCGCAGCATGTTTATGAAGGACAGATTTACAGCTGCAGAGCTGCCGAGCAACATCATTAAAAAGGCAGCAGCGTCTGCAGGAAGCAAAAGAGCAAGAAAGGAGCATGTTTTTTTTTCTATCTTTTTTTATTTTGCCGCTTGAACGCTTGGCTCAATGATCCGAAGGGTGAAGAGCTTTCACCTGTGTGACGGTCCCTGTTTTTTTTTTTTCCTTCCTCTCTTTTTTTTTTTTTTTACTATTTATGTGTGTGCAGGCATGAATGAGTCTCTGCAAGTGTGTCCAAAGTGTGTTTGAGTGCATAAGGGGTGGAGCTCCCGCACTGAGATCATTTACCAAACTCTGTTAAGTAAGATCAAAGAGACTTAGATCTTTCAGTGCTGCATGACTACAAAAGCCATATTGTAACCCCAGATTAAGGGAGATAACACTACTGACAAAAAATGTTCTGTCTCTGAGAGTCACATGGTCACTAACAGACAGCAAACAGCATGTCCCAGCTCTGAACTTCTTCCTCCCTTTATTTTAAGAAATGCTTCAGTGTTTTTTTGTTGCTAATAATCTTTGTGCCACCGCGTTCATTTCTTGTGCGAACAAAGCAGAGCACAGATGTAGGGTTTCGTCATGACGAAGACGGTCGAATTCACCGGAGCAAGGTGATCAGGTTGGTTTTGATAGAACCAAATGAGCCGCTTTTGATTTCGCCCTTTCCACAGTTTAAGACACACGATCACTTTCGCGGACAAAGGGCCACGGACCACCCTGTGTCGGTCAGGGCACGACTGTTGCCAGGTGGAAGTCCAAGCAGCTGGCATATCTCTGCTCGCAGTGCAGCTATAAACAAAGACGATATGAGGACCACGCAGTGCCAACCCCGGTGACAGATAGTGTTTCGTGTGCCTGCTCGATCATAAGACACCTCGTGTTTGGCCCGTCGAGCGGTTTCGTGTAAACGTGTGGCCGATGCAGGAAGAAAAACTGTTATGTTTGTGAGACCGAACATGTCCACTTTTGGTAAAAAAGCAGACGAACTTGGCTGTGTGTCTTCAGTTTGGAGAGTTGCAGTTTTTTCCATCAACTCTGACCTCAAATTTCGACGTGGCTGCCACAGACACATACATAGGGATAGATAGTGGAATAAACTGATTATGTGCTTTTTTTTTTGCTGCTTCGTATCTTTCAGGTTTTCTGCTAAACAGCCTCTGTTAATGGACAGACAGTATATGAACGCATTCTGCTTTTTGTTCATATGGCAAAAAGCATTCTAGTTACGACAGGCCTGCAGAACGGCAGATGGACATAGATAATCAGTTAGCAGTACGAGCTAACTGTTAGTGGCTAGCAACACTGAAGTTAGCATCTTACTTTGGGGCTAAGTTATACAAAATGAAAACGCTGAACCCACAGAGTTAGATTCCTGAAACCCGTATTCTGCTTGTGTAAACACAAGAAAGGACAATTTAATTTTTTTATTTATTCTGGATTATTTCACACTAATTCTTTATACAGCTTATGATTTGTGAAACCTACTTGTTAAAACAAACAAAAAGGGGGTCGATTGTTAGTTTCGCTAAAATTATCAGCGAAGTCGTGTCTGATCTCGTCCGCTGGATGTAACTTCACACCGACGCTTTAGGGTTGGGTGCCATGTCATTCCTGATCTGAGTTCAGACTTTTGATGGAAATGGGATTGGGCATGTGTCATTGAACTAGGGTGAAGTAAATACATTTGAAATTAACACCATTAATGAGTACCCTAATCTTTAAGATCAGCACCAATTCAGAACAAAATGCACAATATGTGCGTTTTTTTTCTAGGCATAATGCTAATTCACACGCTGTTGGCTGCCAGTCCAGGAACGGGATCTATTGTTGTTGGCACTGATTAGCTGCAGAGTTAAGAGCGGCACCTAAAAGCAGAAAAATTGGAACATATAAAGGAACAGAGAATAACATGTTGCAATGGATAGAGGACAACAGATTCAACATTTAGTTGGGAAAAGATTTAAAAATTGCAAAAAGTCTAATTAAAATTTTCCAAAAAATTCATGAAACTCCTCTTTATTTTTGAAATTTCAAAATTCATTTCAGAAGGAAAGAAATTTATTTATTTTTTTTAATTCTTTAACCTAAAACAAATCCCCTTTTACACTTTAAAAACAATAACACTCTAAATTCCTACTGCTAAGACTAAATTAGCATATTAGCATGTTTTTGCCTGAATGGCAAATAAAATTACACAGTCATTTTTTTAAAGGTGAACTAATATATTTCAGCATTACTGCATCGAGGGATAAATACCGGCTTCCTTATTTTGAAGGAATAATTAGGAAATTTTCCATGAAACAAATTTAGCGTTAGATTATTAGTGGTTTATAACACATTCTCTAGTCCAAGTCAAGGCTCATGTTCATGACAATCGTTTGATAGAGCTCTTCAAAGACCCCAAATACAGAAAGAGGCAAATAAGTGAGGGTGAAAAGCAACAACGTACCTCGATTTGGCTTAATGGAAATCACTGATGTCTGTTCTATGATTATAGCTCATTCTTCTGCAGAATCATAATTCAATGCACACGCTGAAAAAAATGTCACATAAAATGTTCAGCTTTTAAAATAAGCGGCTGTTAAAAGGGAGGTAATGCCAGCCGTCTCCTCTGATGATTGCGCCTTGGCAGAGAGAAATTGATGGCTGCAGATCCAGTCACATGGCTGCCAGACGATGATGGATGTCTTAATCGAGTAAAAAAAAAAGTGCCTGCCGTTGTGTTCGCCAAAGGCATTTTGTGTCTGACAGTGTCAAACTGATGTGCTAATTTCTGAAGACAGTTTTCCTCCTGTTCATCAGGGAGCTCCACGAAAGGCATCCAGACAAAATGTCCCACCTGACTTGTCTTTGGAAAGTAGTGCAAAGTTGGGGGGGCGTCTCAATTTGTTTGGAGGAACCAGATATGATCTGTTTGTTTTGGTTTTTTACCTTTTACACAGGACATTTGAATTTCCATATTCAAGACGTGAACTGTCCTTAAGTGAAGTGAAGTTTGTGTCTATAGCACATTTCAGCAACAGGGCAGTTCAAAGTGGTTTACATCGTAAACGCATAATGCAGGAGCCAATTATTAAACAAGCAATAAACAAATGAAAAATCAAGCAAATATACTGTATTGATCAATGTTCCAGTCACTATGAATCAAAGATGGCTCTAACGTGCCTCTAAACCCTTGATTTAAAGGCTAATTTAAATAAACTCAGTGTTTCAGCGGTTTTGCAGTTTTCTGGAAGTTTGTTCCAGGACAAAAACTGAATGATGCTTTAGGGTTGTTGATTAGCAGTTACCAAGCGTAGTTAGCCATGTTAAAACACCAGCTCTCCGCGTGTTTTCTAGAGAATGTCGTCTTACTTTAAGAATACCTTAAGGTAAGACTTGTTTTCTTTACAAAAAAAGCTCCCAGGATTCTTAAAGTCAAGATGTTTAAAGTGCAAAGATATCAAAGTCTTTGCTGTAATCGTTTCATCCTTGCCATCATCTGTTGTATCGACACGTCTTACAAAATACAATTTTCCTGTGTAAATAGTTTGTCACAATGTTCTAATTTTCTGTCAACTTTCTCTTTTCTTTTTACCTAGTAATAGCTTCAACACTGAAGACAAGGTGTGGTGGATTCGTTCATAATTCATCTTTTGAGTTTCTGACTGGACAGTTGCTGTTCGGTCAGCTGAAAGTCATTTGAGACTTTTGGTCTCCAGCTGATTTCTCAATAAATATTGAAATCTAAAGTTCAGTTACATTTTTAAAAAATGTTAACATCTCTCTTTTTTTTTTTTTCTATTTTGCTACTTACAACCACAGTACAGCCACTTTTATTGGTGCCAAGCTGAGACCCTGTTGCTCCCAAAAACAACTTGAGTCTTAACTAGACTGCAGCATTCTGACTGAGGACTGTGTATCTCTGAGGCCTGCTCTAACTGGCCATGACCTCCCGACTA
The DNA here is from genome assembly GCA_010277075.1 of Poeciliopsis retropinna. NCBI lineage: Eukaryota > Metazoa > Chordata > Actinopteri > Cyprinodontiformes > Poeciliidae > Poeciliopsis > Poeciliopsis retropinna. The sequence goes on from VMRM01000024.1 coordinate 715,335, forward strand.
GCTGCCCCTAATTAGAGCCAGTCCTTCACAGAGCCCCCCTCTCATGTCCAAAGCAAATACTTTGGCACCCAATAGGAGTGCTGATAGATTGCCGTTTAGCGAATGCAGCTCTCTCGTGAAACCCGCCGGAGTCTGTTGCATGCAAAACTCGACCATCAACCAGTCACCACATGCAGCATGCGAGACGTTGTGTTTAAAATTTGCATTTGTTATCTTGAGGTATTTCAAGCCATGTTGATCTTTCAACCATGCACTATTCTTTTGAAATGCCCTTGACCACAGAGCGGGGACCTGATAGTTGCTGGCATGGCTTCCACAAGTTGGTTATATAACCTGTGCATGCACAATACTCTCCAACACAAAGCTTCCTGCAGCCATAAAGTGGAAAAGCAGATCTTTGCCGTTTCAGTGTGAGCTGCCCTCTGTGCACACCGGTCGACTGAGATCAAGCAGGCTGATCAAAAGGCAGCTCTCATTGGAGAGAAGTAGGCCAGGATGTCTCATCGGGGTCATTCTCCTGATAACCCTCCTTTGTTGGAGCTGCTCCAAAGCAACAGAAAAGAAAAAAAGACTTGTACCTTGAAGGCTGGTAGAGCAGGCTTTTTTAGCATCAGAATGGCTCGTTTTCTACTTTGAGATGGCTCCAGCAGTCGGGCCTCGTTCCCTTCAAAGGTTGCTATTTTAACCCCCGTTGATTGCAGAGCGGGAGCGGAACGGAGCACGGCGTCACTCTTTGTTCTGGGCCCTAGGTTGAGGCTAGCGCCGCATTCACGCTATACAGCGTCCCCCACCCCCCTTCCGAAAGCCAGATCTGAGGACCAAAACAGAGCCGTGTGTGGTTTGGTGTTTGGTCTGCTTCGCTCTGAGATTAGCAACAGGTCGGCAGAGAATCGGCGTAATGACACGTCTGCCGCTCTGCGAGTCCTTGGGGCGTCTGAGACGTCGAGCCAAAAGCAAGGCATGCACCTTCGCTCAGAAACATTGAACCTCCGCTGACTTGTCTTCTGTCGGGGGTGGGGGGGTAAAAAAAACCTGACCATGACAAATTACCAGCAGACAGATAAACGCAGAGCTTGCCAGAGTCAGTTTAACACTGCTAATCTATGTCAAATGAGATGTGATTTGGTAAGCCACTAATTGTCTTGGAAACACAGATGACATAAAAAGCACTAGTCATGTCTTTTTTTGCCCATGTTGAGAGATTGAGGGGAAAAAAGGTTTTTTTTTTTTTGGTTTTTTTTTTTGCTGTTTTTTGTGGAGCAATACAATGTCTACATCTGCTTCTGCTGCAGTGGAAACTTGAAATGTGAATTCTGCAGCCCGCAAATTGAAATGTTAATGTAATCTAATTTTTCAGAGATGTTAAAAAAAAAAAAACTATTTCCACCTCTACAAAGGGATATAGAGATAAGTTAGTGGCCATCTTTTTCTCTGTATCCCACATGAGTCAGCAGCGTGTTTAGAAAGCTGCAGTCCAAACCTAAACGCTAAGCGAAGGGCCGAGCTTTCAAGTGCAATGTCAGTCCTAACTGAGAGAGATAAGGCGGGAGGATCGGGCTGTGATGGAGAACATGGGGGGAAGTGAGGACTAGGGGGTGTAAGGTGTGTGTGTGTGTGTGTGTGAGGGGGGCTGTAACAGCACATCTGTCTGCTGCAGTTCTCTGACCTACCTCCACGCCGCTGACTTCCACTGTTTGTCCACCCGGTTAACTATTACCACAAGGCTTGTGTACCTTGGCTGCAGCCCAGTGCTCTTACACATACTGTGGGCCATTATCAAAGAAGACCTGCATTACAAGCCTTGGAGTACATCCAAAAAAAAAGAGCTCCAGAAACACCGTGTGCTCCACAAGCGATCTGAAGGCTGCAGTATTTTCTCAAAACTTCCACCTGTTTTGGTTCCCCGGCCCTTACGCAGTTCTTTCCCTTTTCAACGCTAACCCCTCCACCCGACCTCTTCGTCCTGCATTGCCATGCGTGTGGCGCTGCTGCTGCCTCTGTTCACGCTTCACCCACTCCGATTGTCTTTGTATAATCCCTCTTGTGTTTGCACTTGGAACTTCTGCAGATGTAGTTTGACAAATCTTTCCCTTTTCGATTTTCTGCGATCAATAATCAGTCAACAAAGATAGCACGATTACAGAGTTCGACCCTTTAATTGGCCTGGTTTCCTCTTGATCGAGCTCTGCCGTGTCAGTTATTGATTTATTTATTCTTTGTTAAATGCTTTTAGCCATCAACTCACTGTTTTCGGTCTTAAAGTAGTTAAATAGCCACATAAATACGATCAAATTTATGACATCCTCTGTGATGCGTTAAGAAATAAACGCTCAGTTCTTATGAAATTGGTCAAACTCAGGATTAGCAGGTGAGATCTGAAGGAAAACCCGAAATCAGTACAGACACACAAACAGCCTTGCATCTCTGTTGAACAAATTTGACTGGCATGTTTGCTAGACTTTTCACACAGTATATAGTTACATGATCTAAAGTCTTTGCTTGTTCAGTTAGTTTTACTTCATTTGACCAAAAAAAAACCCCAAATGCTAAGTATATGAAGAAGCCACTCTGATGCCTCTATCTTGTGGTTCAGGTACTGAAGACTGGATAGGAAGCGTAAAGGAAGTGGAAGCAGTCACACCTCCCTTGTTGGGTTTTGGTTTTTACCATGAATGCCTCCATTATTGAATTTTGGCCTAGAATAATAACACTTTATATGTTGTTACAGTTTTATTTAGTTTTAACAGCCAAACACTGAGGCCTTATTTAAAGCGCTGCAGGCGTTGTTGTGCCTTCTGAACAGCCCTCTCTGTTTGCTCTGAGACCTCCTGATTTACACACCAAGCAGTAAGATGCAATTTGATTATAAACCCTGAACAATGATTTAAAGAAAGAAAGGAAAACGACTTCAACTGAAGGAAATGAAGCGCTGATTACGATGGAAACATGGATACTACACAAAGAAGTGGGGTCTGTTCATTTGACATTTAATTTGATATTTAACTGAAGCTAGAAAAGGTCTAAAGAAAATTAATCAAACACTGATTAAATACTTGCAGCACTAAGGTGGTGCCGGCTCTGTAAAAGTGGTTTTCTCGATCTCAGCACTTGTTCTTAGGTGGTTGAAATAAATCATCAGGAGCTTCAGGAGACCAGCATATAATTAACATTTCATGGGCGCCACCTTTCAGACACCTGAGTTGGTTGCATGTATTGCCAGGTGGCCGTTTGTAAATCCTGCTAGGAGCAACATGTAACTACCAGCACTCATTTTAACTTCCAATAGAAGATCAAAACGTGTGGGTGGGATTGTAAACACGTCTTGTTGCTGATATTAGAGCTACTTGTTGCAAGGATAACAAGACAAATACAGGAATCTGTGTTGCTAAGCTGTCTCCCTGGACTCCAGTGCGCTGCCGCAGTTATTTTAAGACTCCTGTTTTTTTTACTCGAACGGCAAAGTAATCGAGACCCATTTTGTGATGCAGCCGGTTTGGAATCACTGTGAAATGAATATAATCATAGAGAAATGAATTATCAACTAGAGAACGATATAATTTAGGTATTTATGAATTCATCTTAGTTTTCCAATAATTTAAAGGCGCCGTTTGACGTCTCTGACGCGACGTCTCCATTGTCAAGTCTCAGACTAACCGGTTAATGTCTGGTTTGGTTCTGGTTCTCCTGTGGCAAAGTTTAGTGCGTCTCCTGTGGCAGTGTGTGTGCTTGGCTGGAGTTTGGGCAAAAAGAACCAAATTATCAACAAGCCATATGAAAACAAAAAGAGCTAATGTTAGCCTAGCATCCCAGCAGATACCTCTTAGTACAAACTTGCAGCGTGAGACCCATTTTTTTACCAGAGATTGTTTTGATACATGGATATGCTGAGTCAAACAGTCCCTTGGAAAATATGATAAAACTCCAGATATTTTATATAAACTGATAAAGCAATTTATTAAAACCCAGTTAACTCCATGTCTTGGTTTCTCCAAAACTGAGCTGTGTAAAAGAAACAAAGCATCCTAAAAATAATTATTGCCGAGTCAGAAAGCAAACAAAAACTACTGTAGATGTGTAATACTGTATAATTTTATTTTTTTTTTACAAAAAGGATTGTTTGTATGCTTTCACAGAGATACTTGCACATGAAACGTGTGTGCTTTTCTTTCCTACTTTGGGATAACTGGGTTTTTGAGTATTCGAATTTAAAAGCATAAAATAAGTGTTTTATTTTTAGATAAACTGCTAAACATTAAATGTTAACCACATGTTAATTGTTTCAGGTAAGCAAATATATAAGAAATTAATTTCTTAATCATAAACAGACTTTAGGAAATTACTAAAAAAAAACATTTTCTCTTATTTTGCTTAAAGGCCAATTTATTTGTTTTCTTTATTCTTGTATGAAATGGCATTATTTATTTTTCAATTAGGTCAAGTTTCATATTGGCGTGCTCATGTTTTCTTATTAAAAATTGGGAGAACGTTTTTATCACAAACGAGTTTCAGACGCAACGAGACGGCTCTCTTTGCTTGTTAGCTGAAAGCAGATTTAATATAATCATTAGTCGTTTTTGGACCTTTGGCGTTTCCCAGAAATCAGACCTTTCGACATGAAGTCCGTGAATCTCTGACCTACAGAAATTCAGCATCCAACAGAGGAAGATCAAACATTTACTGGAAGAGTTGGGACAAACAGACTTGGCTCAGCGTTAACTGTCTGCCTCTGGAAAACCAAACGGGGTCTTACTAAACCAGGACAAACTTCCTTTTAGTACAAAGTGACATTTTCATTGCTCTTTCTACTTACTTTTATGGAATCGACCAAAATATGGGACTATATTATTTAATACAGTGGTCATTTTTTCCCTTTGTCCTGTGCTTTGTAGCTTTCTCTGTATTTTTACAAATCCAGTAATAATGCATGTTTTCTGCCAACTTTTACTAAACAATGTAACTTATAAAAAATTAGTTTTTTTACATATTTGTGAAACCAGTCACCATGTCCTGACAGTTTTAATCTTTGTTATTCTGCGAAAAGATTAATCTCGTCCACCTCCTACTTCAGCTGCTATTGTAGAAATGCACCGCTCCCAACCAAAATCGACCAATCGGAGCCAGGAGGAGGGACTTGGCGCTGCCACTCATGCTTACGTACCCGCTGCTAAATGTGCTAATAGCAGAGAAACAACTCACCGTTCTAGGTCAACAGTTTTAAGCTGTCATAGCAGCTAACTAGCCTAGCATTCACAACAGGATCTGCTGATAGGGAAAAGCTGAAGAAGAGCAGGAGGGAGGAAGAGCGCCACATGAGACGTTAATTGCAGTAGCTGCTTCTATAATGGCTTCATCCAGGATAGAAACACGGTGAGGCGGATAAACTGTGAATTGTTGTAACGAAGCCACTCTGAATGGTTTAGATTTTTTTTAGGGGTGTTTGCTGATGTGGTTTGGATCACTGATCTTTCATAACCCAGGTCCTTTTGAGCTTTAGGTCACAAAGTTCCTTCTGTTTTCAGGTTGATATTTTAATTTGTTTAAAGCCTGACGCATTTAAATGTCACATGAATCTATTGTGACATTACCAAAAAGGGTAAAGCTGCTGCTTATCCACATTTTATGCTGCTTATCTCATGTATTTGAAACACTTATGATCTAAATGCAGAGTAGTCACACCAGCTAAAACTCAATGAATTTTTTTTAAATTTATTTTTTAATTATTATTTGTGAAGAAAATTACCAGTAGCTTTTTGTTTGCCAGCTGAGGAATACGTTGCTATCCAAACACATCCCAGAGTCGTAAATCTGCCTTATCATAAGATGACAGACTAATGGCGTGCGGAGATCCTGGCCGACCTGCTCTAGTTATGATTAAATATCAGTGGACAGTGGAAAAAAAAAACTTCAGCCAATCAGATTTGATATCAACCTACTAGTGACTTCAAAGTTGAAAGATAAAAAAAAAAAAAAAAACAAGAGCTCAATAGATTCTTTATCTAATTTAATTAAGAAAACTGTGAATTTTCCTTTTGGCGAGATAGCGAGATTTATAAATCACAAGAAAACAATTTCATGTGGCGGCAATTATGTAATTGTGTCATTAGTGAGGCTTACAGGGAGCAGAAAATCACAATAAGCCATTTGAAGATAAAGAGCCATGCCTCAACATATGAAAGACCAAGTTCATCATGTGTAACAATTAGAAAATAGAATAAAAAATAGATGGCATTGATAATCTTAGCCTTTCATAGCGGCTGGGGCTTTTGATGACTACAAGTCGAGCTTTGTCCTCTTGCCTTTTCAAATTTCATTCAATTTGCTGCGCATGCCTCAGATAAAAGTCCTCGCCGTGGTGCATAATATTTCTAATATTACAAGTACAAGTTTAGCTCTGATTTTTTTTTCCCCCCTCCATAGTGTCACAAGGAATTCATCTGCATGCCGGTTCCAAGCTCTGAATCCTTATGGGCACATGTGAGCCAGATGTCATACTCTGGTCAACCTCTTCTTTATTTATGTATTTTATTTCTTTTTTTTTTTTTTTTCATTTTACAGATCTTTTTACAGATTTGTTACGCCCCCTGTTGGTCGGCGCTCGTAAACATCGACCACGCCGTCTTGTAAACCCAAACTCAACAGAGGCTGTGTGTCTGCAGCGGGTCCACTCGTTGGCGTTATCCGTCTCGTCGCATTTTTGATGTATTATGAGGACAAGAGAAGCTGACAGCAGCCGGATGAATGGTGTGATTATGCGTCTGAAGTGCATTGTGTGGCTTATTTGATCAGGTGGCAGCTGTGTCATGCCGTACCCAGGTGCTCACCCTCATTGCCCCGAAATCGTTTCACATAGCACTTTCTGTGGCATGTAAACATTGCATACTTTAATGCGCAGAAGGCTGTTTTTATTAAACCTGGACTTCGATTCCCCCATAATTGATATGTAAACAGAAGACGCTTTGAAGTGCCTGTGTGGTGCAGACGGGATCTGATAGTGATGTTAGTTATGTATCCTTGGGCCACACGGTGTGCTCCTCTGCTGGTTCATTTGAGCCGGTTAATTTAAGTGTGTGTGGGGGGGTGAGAACACGCCTCCTCCAAACTCCATTCTCCCCCCCTGTCTCCCGTGTGCACACGCCTCTAACCAAGCTCACTTCCTCTTCCCAGCAGGAAGTCCTGGCCTTTTTCACCCTGACAAAGCGGTGCAGACAGTAGCTTCTCGTCTGAGCCTTATCTCTAAAGCTTTTAATTAACTGTGAGGCGTTTAGTCCCTGCTCTGTCATCTCTACCCTTGAAAGCCGGGGGAGGAGTGATTAGGCAAACAATAGCAGCACTGTGCTTTAATCTTTCACTTGAATGTGGTTCATATATTCTAGTCCCTGAATATTTTCGGAAAGGAATGTTTTTATTGTTTGTTAAATAAAAGCAGACACTCTGTACCTGCCATTTTATATCTTAGTCAAGCCACTGTTTTACCTTCAGTTGTTATGAAAATGTTGTATACAAACTGCTTAAAGGAAACGTGCCTTTGCATCATATCCATATCTGATGCCTTGAAATTGGAACCTGTCTCTTTAAGAACCTCCTAATCCTTCCTAAACTCCGCCTTCAGCACGTCATCACAACAATGCTTCTCCGTCCGCTGCATTGAAGCCGTTTACAACCATTCTTATGAGTGATAAGCCCAGCAGACACACGTTTCCAGCAGGTATTTGCTAATTGGTGCTGCCACCGGCCCGGTTGAAGCCGTGTGGAGGAGGGCTGCTCTGTGGGGTCGGTGTGCTGGAGCAGGACTGCGTCTGAAATCTGTAGGTAGATCTTGAGGACTGAGGTTGGAGACCCCTGAGATTTTTTTTCCCAGAGACAGGACGGGAGCAGAATGAGAGGATTTTATACTGTTGGCTCGACACGAGGAAATTTATGAGCCACGATACAAGAAAGTTTAGCTGACCCAGATTATATTGTGAGTTGTTCCATTTTTGGTTGGATGAGCATTTTGTTAAACTGCTTTTCTTACGTTTGGAGAGTTCACTGTAACTCTCCAAACAAAATTGATCTGTTTTGCTAATGCTAATGCTAACAAACCTAAATAATTAATTTGAACCCGGAGCAGCTCCTAAACTCTGTCCTTTACGACTATAAAGCCAACAGAAGCAGGCAGAGAATGATAATTGTTGGTTATTATTATTGCCATAAAATAGGGCGGCTGAAGGAAGCATTTGTAAACAAATTTACTAGCTAGCCAGATTGGAATACAGCACTGCTATTTCCTGCTAATGGTGGCTTTTTGTCAACTTGTCCTTTGTCCTTTCTTACTTGTTTGTCCCGAGAATAACAGGATGGATTATTTACATATGCAAGAATGCTAGCAACATGCGCATGTTTGGCTAACATGGAAGAGTGGAGTAGAAGAGTCAGTAGAAGTGACAAATCCTGGTAGGTTTATGGATAGTCACTATAGAATTAAAAAATCCCACAAACCCTATATAAAAATATTCAACCCTTTGAATGTCTTACCCTTTTTATTGCTTTTGCACATCAATCTTGATAAACAAAAGTTTTCACACACACAAAAAAAAACCCCATCTAATATATAGATGTAAAGAAAATATTTAACATTTTTAAGTTGACATTTTTTTTTTTATCAAAAAACAGATTTTGCTGATCAGGATTGGTTTGTAAAGATGTGTTAAATAAAAAATACACTCCAAATTAGTTTATTTTATTACATATACAGTAGAAATATCTCCGTTCAACTATAGTTGAGTCTAGATTATCATTTTGTATCTAATGGGATCAAATATTCATAAAAATGAGTTGGAAATCATGAGCATGTGAGGTTTGAACATAAAAATATAATATCTAGCATCCCTGGTGTGAATGCATTTCATGATTTAGTTCTGCTGAAGTCTGATGTCTTCATGCTGATATCCAGGAGTTACATTGGTATGAACCCTGCTACATATGGCCGGGCTGCGTCATGGGACACGTCGGAAACAATTAACATTTTTTTTAAATTGTATTTTGTAGTATCACTATTGAGCATTTTCTCAATGTTCTTCAGGTGACAGGCCGACTTTGTAACTGTCTTTATTTGACTCTGAAGGTTCACGTTTGAGTATTAAGCCAATTTCTCTCTGAATCTCAAATAGGTTCCATTTATGAAACTATTACCTTTTATATGTTTATAAAATAATATGTGATGGATGGCTGGATTGCTGGATCTGGTGGCATGTTATGCAACCTGGATCAATGGATACGACTGCTGAGTCTAATGTAGTCAGCAGCCTGTAGCAGCCGGGGAGCTGCTGAGACGCTCACAATGCAGCACACACAAGCCACAATCTGAATGTATTACAACTCCTCAGCATGAATGTGTGCAGTTTTCAGCATATAATCAAGACTAAAATATAATGTTTACCACTTCCTGAATGTGGATTTATCGCTCTAAAGACCCTAATTTACTTGAAATGTGGTAACTAGTTATTTCACAAGCAGACTTTACACACACACACACACACACACACACACACACCTCCCACAAACCAGCGGGGAGCTACAGACACGTTTTATCCCCGCAGCGAGCCAGCGGCTCCAGTCTTCATGGAGAGCGGAGAGGGCAGCGCCCTGCTAGAGAGTTTCTCCTCCACACCTACGATGCCTTTGTGTTTTCGGATAATGATTTCCTTTTGGGTCACCTCTCCAGCCTTTCAGGGCAGTGAAAGTGGATCTGTCCGGGGCCTCTCCGTTACATAGTCCATCAGATAGGGAGCAGCAGATAAGTCCCCCCTGTATAATAAATGTCTCATATTTGATCTCCACAGGTGGGAGCGATCACACAACACTGTAGCCACGGTCGCTCTCCTGGGACAGCTTGCACAAACACCTGCTCTTTAGACAGCATGGGATGGGGGGGGAGGGGTCACGTCTACGTGCCTTTTCACATGCGCCGTCATACAAACATCATTTACAAAAGATGCTCTCCGTGGGCCACTTCCTGTGACTCTACACTTTTGGCGTGTTGGAAGGTGAAAGGTTAACCAACCCCCCTGCCCCCCCTCGCTTATTCAGCCCCAGCGACCTTTCAAGAAGCTTTATGGTGCGAATCGTAAATGAGTTAACCCCAACCCTGCCTCACCTTCCTGCTATCCCGCCTCGTAGGTTCAAAGTTCAGACCAAGGGCCTTCAGTCGGTGACGACGCTGAATGAAAAGATGGCTGGAAATCAAAGGGGTAATCTGATCGCGGTCGGCTTCGGCATAAACAAGTGTACGTGAATGCAGAGGAAAGTAAATCGTGGAGACAAAATGTCTGGGTGCCTTGTTAGCAGGTGTAGTGTTGCATGACTGCGGTCTGAGCTGGAGGGATAGGAGACGCGGCAGGGCAACCCTAGCTGGGAGCTATGTCTCTCCTGATGCACCCAGGACATATTCCATCCTTAGCATCCAGCGACTTTCATAGCTGTGGTTCGTCTTTATCAGGGTGACATCTCTGCGAGATGTTGCACTGGACCGCTCTCTCAAGCTCCCCTTGTGACCTGCAAAAACACTAAATCTTATCAAGTGTTCTTGGTCTAGTTTCTAGTGCAAATGTCTTTGTTTGCACTAACTTACAAATATCTTTTCAGCAAGAAATAGGAGCTTAGTTCAAGTCAGGAATTCCTTGATATTGTTGAAAAAGTGCTAGTTTCACTGGCAAACTATTTCCCTTTTGTTATTTTTCATCAACACAAATGAATTATTGACTTAAAACAAGCTGAAACGTTTCTTGTGAGTTAGTTTTGTCTGATTCCAAGTGTACATAGATATTTGCTGGACCAAAAATAATTTGTAATAAGGTAGATTAAAAATAGCCGTTTCTTTTTAATGCTATTAATTAAAAAACCAAATAAGACAGTTCTCTGTCTGTTCTACCATCTTTTTGGTTCATTGTTAAAAATGCAAAGACACAATCCCAGCCGGGAATACGTTCACTGATTTGTGCTTAGAAGGCATCATTATAAATGTATTTTATAATTGGACATTATCAGGAGTTCACTGTTTGTGAGAAGCCAAACTTCCACATACCAAACATGTCAGATGACATAAAATTTGAAATTTCTGGCCTAAATCCAAAGTATTACATGTGGTGTAAAGATAACACAGCTGGACATAACATCCCCATAGAGCCATGGTGATGGAGAATCATACTTCTCTTTAACAGGAAAGGAAAACTGGTCAGAGTTGAAAATGAATGGAGATGAAGACGCTCAGCACCAAACGGGGCGATTTGAAGAAAAGTCATGGCAAAGTCGTACCCTAAAAGAATCACGCTGCCAAAGATTGTTCTATAAATAACACAAAAATATGCCAAACTGTTTAGTTTTTTATTTGTGAAAACAATCTTTCTTCTCCCACTTCAAAATAAGGCCTTACTTTGTTTTGGTCTGTCTCATAAAATCCCCATAGTGCACAGTGAAGTTTGTGGTTATAACATATGACAAAAAGTTTCCGGTCTATGAATAAGTTTAAATGAATTTTGAAGGGCATCCCTAGCCTACCTTGTTGTTCTCAGTGTTTGCATGGAACAGCACTGGAAACTGGCATTTCCCTGTTATCTCTCGCTGTTTCTTCCGCTGCTCAGATTCAGTCTTTGTAACCTGCACACTTGACTTTGTCAGCGTTTACCTGCTTCTTCAGTCCCCTGTATTTTTAGATCGCTTATCTGCTGTCATGGCGATGCAGAATAAACAAACTGTCTGGATAGCTGCAGGCTGCTGGGTTGGAACCGTACTCTGGCTCCTTTGATCAAAGGAACCTTTCTTCCTGCCAAGAACCTTGAGAAACCCGTAAAGGAGACGGATGGTCCCACAGTGAAGCATCCAGAAGAACAACAGTCTGTAAGAATGTGAGGAAAACAGAGTGAATGTTTGGTTGGCTTACTAGATGACCAACTTTTCTCTGTCATACACACACGTGTTGTTCTCCTGGAGGCAAACAACTGAACATAATCTCAGACACACATTGAAAAATAAGTTGTGTTGTGAGTTTATAGTTTGCCGTTTGTTTTGGTTGTGCTTACTTAGCCAAAATGAATCCCACACACACGAGTACGAGAATCCAACACCTCACAGTTGGTCACTAAAAACAGCTCATGTCAGAACTGTTAGCCCTTTGATGAAAAATGATGAGGCCAAAATGATTATCCATTATTCCATGTAATGGACAACAGTGCGGTCTTTCTGTCTTACAACGAACAACAACCTGTCCCTGCAGTTCTTTACAAGGCTTGTAAATGTCAAACCGACCCTTCAGTGCCAAAGTTCTTCAGCAGACTGCATGTTTTTGACCTTGACTGCATTGACCTTTAGCACCAGACAGATTCTCAATGAGATTGAGATCTTGGCTCCACCATTTTTAACAGTGAGGACTCTGTTTCGGGTTGAAGGCTTTTCCCATTCTTCTCCAAATCAAAGGCAACATCTCTGCGCCCTCTGATCTCACCAGACCAGAGAACAGGTTTCTAAAACAAATCCCCATTTTTCAAACATTTATGAGTAAAGTGGTCACTTTGCCCATCAAATCTACATCGCTGTTGTTTCAGCAGTGGGATATTTGTTGGATGGTGACCTTAAGGTCCTCCTCGATGAACAGCTCTCCTTGACAGCTGAGCAACAGTCACCTTGGCAGAGACATCTGATTATGTTTCTCTCCAAAGTTTTAGAAATCTAAGGCTCACAGCCACACCTAGATTTGTTTGCAATAGAATTTGTCTCCTGAGGCTTTGCAGTGATGCATCGTATGGTTGTTCTGGACACAATGACTTGTTGAAAATGCCAGTGTAGTGTAGCCTTTACCCTTATGCAATAAGTGAAGCCCAGAGAGTTTTTTTCTTTTCTTTGCGGCGCCATGAAGGCAAATTCATGGTCCAAGTGTTCCAGCTGCACTGGCCCTCCTAACCAGACCTCCTTGTGTTCAAAGCCAATTGATTGATCAGGTGTGAAAGTTAGTTTTTAAGCTAATTGAGTGGTCAGATTTGTCTTGGATGTAAAAAAGCACAGCAGGACTAATACATTTGGCCTCGTCACTTTTCAGTTTTCTTGTTACAATTCAGAACGTCAATAAAATTAAACTTTGTGCAGGTGTTGTCTTGGTTCTTTTAGAAGGAATACAAGTGTGGACAGTTTTTACAGTGATGATTTCTATAGAGTTATTTTGTGATTATCTGATCAGGGGGTTCAATAATTCTGTAAAGCTAGCATGAGTGGGTGGAAACCGCTGTGTTGTATTTGTTGGGGTATAAATGCCAGAAACCTCACTGGGAATATCTGAGGGTTTAACACTAATAAATACTGCTCTGTGGTGCATCAACATCGTATTATTTTGACTATTAACTGCAAACTGTTTTGGAGAAAGTTGATTTCAGGTTGTCATTTTCAGCCCACTGGATATCAGCTGGATATTCTCCTGTGAAAGGACGTTATAGTACGACTACGATATAATATAACACAACCGACCTGATTCTCTGTTAGGGCCTGGCCAAGCGGCTTGAGAGAGTGAAGCTTTGGCCTCACTGCTTAAACGGTTCTCCTTGTGGCCTGATCCTAGATCAAGCAAAGGGTAATGGCTGCGACATGATGCTGCCACCACCGTGTTCCCCAGCTGAAATGAGTATTCATTGGGATGTGAAGTGTTTTGGCTACAATATTGATATGCAGCTCAGGCAAATAGGTGAATTTAGGAGTCGTTTACCTCAGTAGTTTCTACTACATGTTTGTAGGGGGCAAAGCAAACATGGGACGTTTCATGGCCTTCGTTTAACAATGGCTGTTTTTTTTAGCCATCTTCCTCAAAGGCCAAACTTGTAAAGGGCACAAGTAAAACTTACCATGTTGACAGACTTTCCTACATGATGTGTGGATCTCTGCAAGACTTCCAGAGTCATCATGGGCCTCTCTTCTTTAATTAATGCTGTCTTTGCCCTGCTGTCAGTTTAGGCAGACAGCTTATACTTTTGTTATACTTCATATTTGGATAACGGATTTGAACAGTGTGAGGCAAAGTAAAGCTCAGACTTTGTTAGTTTCCTGTGTAAAAATACCATCAACTTAAACACTTGTTCTCACTATATTATTGGATACTTTTTAAATTTATTTAAGTATCAGTGAAAAGGTCAACCTTTTTACTGATATTTTTAAACTAGTGTACATAATTGTACCTTTTTCATGCCAAAGATCAGTCAATTAATGAAGTTAGCACATTTCAGCAACAAGGCAGTTTGAAGTGTGTTACATCATAAAAACATAAAAAACATTATAAACGCGTCATACAGTCGCCATTTATGAAACTAGTAACAGACATAATATTAAATCATTGATAGATATCAAATAATTCCAGTTATTATTGGAATAAGAAAAGCAACGGTACACAGGTGGGTTTTTAGCCTTGATTTTAAAGGAAGTCAGTGTTTCAGCTGTTTTGCAGTTTTCTGGAAGTTTGTACCAGATTTGTGGTGCATAGAAGCTGAATGCTGCTTCTTCATGTTTGGTTCTGGTTCTGGGGATGCGGAGCAGAACCAGAAGGCCTGAGTGGTCTGGAAGGGTTAATTCTGCAACAATCAAAGATATGATTGAACAACGGTGGTCTGAGGACTGGGTTCTGTGATTTACTGGAAGCGACGCAAGTCCAATAAATCCTAATAAATCTCACAAGAGGCAAAACTCCACTTTATTGCTGCCGTGTTTCAGAAAGATCATGCCACGATGAACCCCACGTGCACGGAAAGAGGAGTATGGGCATCGTATTTTGCAGTGCATGCTTGTGCAGCGGCACGGTGAGGTCGTTGCTGATTGGCCCACTGGTGGGGGTAAGGTTGGGGAGCCGTGACGCTCGCCACAGATGAGGGGAGTGTGGGAACCAACTGACCAGTGCGCAGTGAATGGGGGTCGATAGGAGGGCGTGTGGGAAGGGGTTAATGGATGAGGTAAATGTTTCCGGAGCCCAACAATCAGCACGTTTATTTCTCCACTATCTTCTCTGGGCGTTGGAGAATGGAGCGGGTCGCTGGCTCTCAGGGCGCTATAGGAGCGCAGTGCCACCATGTCGGATGACGGGACGAGCTGTACCGCTTGATGCTAAAAATAACAACATGGAATCAGCGTATGCTGTAACAGAATATGCTCTCCATTATATAAGGACTCTGGAGTGTGAGGAAAAGAAGGCATGACTCCAGTGATAAACAGTTTGTGTTTGGCTTGGTTTTCAGGCTCCTTTCCTTTGGTTTGACTTCTGCTTGAAATTGTAACACCAGAATGCGTCCGACAGACATTTAATCAAATTTCAGGTTAAAACTTAGTAGATTTATGTTGGGGTTTTATTTGATACACCAATGCAAACCTGTTGTGTTTTTTTTTTTTTACCATAAGGGTGTGAAAATGTGTTTGGCTCTGTTTAATCTAATACCACACAATGAAATCCAGAGCAGACCCAAAATCTTCTTTGTATTTACGTCTTTACTTTGACTGGGTCAGCAGCGTAGCGTCTTCATAGAACGACGCATATCTCTGTTCAAAAAGCCCACAATGAAAAACCAGCTGTCCCTCGCCCTCTGCTGGCTTGAGCTGGCCTCGGCTAGATGCTCGATGTTAAACCCTGGTCGCCCCCTGGCCAAAACACACACACACACACACACACACCCCTGCAGCCCTGCAGGCTTGTGTGCAAGCACGAAATGCCATCACCATCAGGCGTCGGGTTACATGGGCCCAGAACCGAGATAGGTCACACCCTGCAAACGAAGGCTTTGATGAGAAACTTTTTTTTTTTTGCTCCGGGCTACAATCGCTCTCTCCCAGCTCAGAGTCGTCACACTCGTAGACACACACCGCTCCAAACGCCGGTCGACAGAGCTCGGTTCTGTGAAAGTCAGCCATATGACAGAAATAGAGCCCGGCGGCCTTTAATGTCGGAGGCTCCCCGAGAAAACACAGACTGCTGGTGGAACTCCTTGGAATAAATTAGAGCTTATGTGGCCAACTCGTATGTTACTATAAGAGAAGAGATCTGTGACTGTTTTGAAACTGTAGCTAATCAAACACAGTGGGGAGGAATGTCGGTGCGGCTCACATCCCCCAACGAAAACGCAATGTAATTACAGCTGAAGTTCTCCCGTGTTTTTCACTTTTATTTTCCTTTATAGCTATGCTGATGTCTGACACAACTGGACGCGATGATCCCTTTGCTTAATATTTCAGGTCGTCCTGCAGAGACGAGAACCGATCCCAAGCAGATCTCTTGCATCTTTTTGCATGTGATGCGACTGCTTGGATGGGAGCTCATTTTCTGAGAGCGGACTTACCTTTTTGATGCTTTAAAAACAAAAAGTATATTTCAATGTCTTATTTCTCTAAAAATTACCAGCCCATCATGGCTGGAGGATCGGCGACAAACTGCTGTTCCAGATATCAGCCGTCCACTTAAAAGCAGAATCAGTTTTGCTTTGTGGACACAAAAGGTTTGAGCATATTTTAATGAGTGAGCCATTCATGTTAGTCGTGGAAAATATATATTTTTGAAGCTCATTCATGCATTTATTTGGGTGACTTGAACCTTCAGAGACACAGACATTACAAAGGGTTTAGCGATGCCTTTGATTCATAGTAACCAAAACACTGATTTGACAAAAATGTAATGTTTATTGCTTGTTTCATAATTGGTGACTGTGTTGTTTTTATGACATAAAGCACTTTGAACTGCGCTGTTGCTGAAAAGTGTGACATACAAATGAGCTCAGAGCAAGTCTGTCTTTTTCCCATTTTAAATCAAATCATATTTTCATTTTAATAAAAATTTCAGTCTTTTATAGTAAGAAATTCACCAATTTTCAGAACAAAACAAGCTAATATGTTTGCTGAGCTACAGGTTAAGTACTGAAAGAATCTGATGTTTTGCTGTGTTAATGCATCACACTATTTACCACCAACCCACAGCATGAATGTCAGGTTGTTGTTGTTGTTTTTTTGTTTTTTTTTTAAAAACTATATTTTGAGTGTGTAAATAAGGTTAATTTTGCAATCTTTTCACTTTTTGTTGGATTCAAAACTGCTTCTTTTAATTTTATGCGTCACAGTCGTTGAACAAAAGCAGAATCAGTCAAAACCAGAATCTGAAGGGAACCAGAAACTGCTTTTTGTCTGGAAAGTTGTATTCGTATCTATGTCTAATTGAAAAGCCCAGGAGTTACAAATCTGTTAAGTGACAAGTCATCATGTAAATGTCACTGTGAGTGTCTAGAAGGCTGGTGACTTTTATCACGAAGCATGCAGTAATATGTGTGCATGTAGATATATCCGGTAACACACACTCACCATAAAAGAAAAAGTAGGAGTGGAGAAAGGGTCACACCAAGCTTTTTTTATCCCTACAATATTACGATTAAACTGCAGTAAATATAACTACTTTTAAAAAACTCAACTTATTGCAAGAATGAAAATATCCTTTATTGGGGAAATTTGTGTGCAACAGAAGCAAAGTGACAGGCAATAACAGCGAATAGACCCACACAAAGATAGAATACAAAAATATACACGGAAAGAGTGAAGAAAAAAAACAAAAACATTTGAGTTGGCGTTTAGCTGCGATTACTTTACTACTTAGTGGAATGGTGTTTAATTCTTTGGATAATTAATTATACAGGTAGAAATTGTGTAATAAAGAAATATATTGTGTTTTCAACTACAGAACAGAACCAAGCCACAGTTTGCACATGACCTAAATTACAAGAGACAAGCTAAAAAACAAAGAAAAAACCCCATAAAAGTCAGAAAAACATAAAAGACGTGTGTAAAGATTACACACGTTTGTGCAGCTGCTTGTTATTAGTGCTACTTAGATTGAGAATTGGACACGGAATAGGACCAGACAGCAATAACGCCCAATATCTGGCGCTTAAAAGATGCACGTAGCAGTTGGATTGTCATTAGCATTTTTTGATGATTATCATCAACATAACCGCGGTCCTGATGAAGCTTTGAAGCTGCGTGTCCTGCTTCGTTGAGCCAGAAACGGACAGTGTTAGCAATGGAGCTCCGTTTTCCTTCACACATTTGTTTCAATCACATCATGTGCAAACAACAAAATGGTATTGAAACGCCTGATATGCTCCTGCAGATAGCGGGCATGGTTTCATTATGGGATGTAAAAGGTTGGATACATTTTGGCTCGCACCGAGCATACCCGGCATAGCCACAAGAAAACAAACCCAGATTTCTTGAATGTGATATGAGCTGCTATCAATTCTTGAGTCTCATCCATGACGGGCCGCATACTTCTCCCACTGTAACAAGACGCTTTGCTCCACACAAGCGCCATCATTCATCTGCCATGGGATAATATTTGCAGGGAGAGGATTGTTGAGAACTCCTTCAAGGAGATTTCTGTTTCTTTAGGGATATTAATCGCCTCCCTGCCGCTTCCCCCACTTTCCTTCTTTCTCTTTTGTCAGAGATAAAATTGGCTTTAATGACTGGATGCGATTGTTTGTTAGGGCAAAACGTCTGCATGCAGCTGTGGGTGCAGACTGAGTCCAAGATGGCAAGACGCCCATCTTTGGACTCAGTTTCTTGGGAGAACGGGGCCAGTTCACTGGACGTGCTTGATGTTGCCACTGACAGACAGAGGACAGCTTGCTGTATCTCCAGGAAAGCAAAATTGCTCTCCCAAAGAGACGGGGCAGCTTAGATGGGAAATTCTTTGACAGAAAACACTGAAGAGCAGAGCCAACATAGACGAGGGTTGACTCACTCGACTTAAAGTGAAAGTAACTCCGCGCTGCCTCTACTTTGCCTCCATTGATCCTGTTTCCACGAAGTACAATCTGCTTGTAAGAATTTCCAACAGGAGGATGTGACAACATCAAAACAGCAACATAAACTCAGGGTTAATCTGTGGGTTCCTCTGTCCCCACTGTCGCTATCGGAGCCCATCAGAGGATGCTGACAGACAAAACACTCTTATCGTTTTATTCCTGTGGGCTTTCCTTGTAGCTTTTAAGTTTTGTAAATCCTCTCAAATGTTACCTGCGGTTCAAAAATCCTCATATGGGCAGATGATGAAAGGATAATAAGTTATTAAACCTCTTGAGTTTTAGCATTGTCATGAAAATTCAGTTCAAAAGTACTTTATACAAGGGAAATTAAATGTAACTGATACTATCAAAGGTTCTTCAAAGAGTCATTGTAGACCCTGATGGCTATGGGCATGAAGAATCTCCTGTAGCAGTCCGTTTTACAGTGGTACTGAAGAAGCCTCTGACTGAAGACACTGTTGTTGTGCAGCAGTCTCATGAAGAAGATACTAAAGGTACTTTTCTTTGCATTGTATCTCTAGATGTTTTATACGCTGCTTCAAAACCCAAACAGAGCAGGACAAAGTCATAAAGAATGATCACCTAGATATATGTTCATCAGTTTCTTTTTGTTTGATGGGAATAAAACTTCTGGTCTGTGATGTTTATTGCATAAGAGTGCAGAAGGGATAAGGAACGAACGTGCCATTTCCATGCCCCCATGTTCAACAGCATAGCAGAGTCGGCGTACGTGGCCCGGTGGAAATAAAGGCTGTGGATGAAAGAGGACAGATTACATATTCAGCCGTCCCATTTAGAGGAAGCGAAGCCTGCACGGATGCCCGTGGGGAACACGCTGACGAATCATAGATTACTCACAGGTGCAACTGTAGAAGAGACGCATCCATCTTCACGCTGCGTCTGTGGCGTTCTCCAGAGCTTCTTTCTTCCCGTTGCGCCGTTGCAGATGCTTGTGTTTCGCCACCTTAACAGCCCTGCGTCTGTTATCGGCGGCCTTTATCGGTCCGGTCACGGCGCGTTTCGGCACGTACCGCCTTTGTTTCTTATCGCCAATCTGCACAGCTTATCAGTCCTGCTTTTATGCGTAGGATTTTTCTTTTTTTCCCCTCTTTGTCTGCTGTCGGCAATCTTTTATATCCCCACAGTTGCTCACAACAACTCCAGTGCAGGAGAGTTCTCTTGCAAGGTCAGTAGTGTTTTCTTTTTGTCTGCCAAACGGAAGCAGGAGGGGCTTATAGAGCAGGTGATGTCATGAAGCACGCTCGGTGAATTCTCTGATTTTTTTTTTTTTTTTGCCTCATCATTTCAGATGATGCATTATACACTTTCCACAAAGTTCTCCAACTTATACTGCAATTAATTTATCAAAAAAATTTATTCTGATTTTAGAAAAGTTATCACTGTTGAATCTAATATCAAATAAACTCCAAAGGCTTTGTGAAATTTTACCGTATTTAAGCCAAAAGGCTACAAATGGTTTCCTGGTCTTTATATAGGCCACATGATAACAAAGTCACCACTGAAACAGCTTCAGACGTGACACTGTTGGGCACATGTACTGCCTCTTGAAGGCAGAGATTGTGCATTAGCTCAAGATAAGCTCTCTTGTTGACTTTATGTGGTGGAGTGCAGATATGTAAACACAATGAAGGGCATGGTCAGCGACCTCACGGTGAAGAAAAGCCAAGAAGCCTGACTAGCCGGGAACAGCACGGACATACTTTGGGAAGTGCACCCAAGCCAGAGTTTGTTCCTCCTTCAGGCCATCTGTGGTTAGTGATTCATATTTGATCTGCCAATTTGCTCCCCGTCCCACCTTCAGCCCAAGTGGCCCGAAGGAACGTAGACGGCTTGTTTCTCAGCGGCTCCGCACCAAAGAGCTCAGCACGTCAGCTGTCGCAGCTCGGTGCCTCAGGCATAACCCGTTGCGTGCAAATCACCTCAGCATCCAAATTAGCTTCTAATAAGGAGTGACAAGCTGTATAGAGAGATACCATATGCTGTAAACATTCAATCAATCAATCAATCAAGTTTATCTGAATAGCACATTTAGGCAGCAAGGCAGTTCAAAGTGATTGATGTCATGAAAACATAAGAACATCATAAACATGTACAGTGAAACCAGTAGTGTCATTATTAAAATTATGAAGTATGCTGGTTAATGTTCCAGTTATAATGGGTCAAAGGTCAAGTTAACCAGGTGGGTTTTTAGCCTCCATTTAAAGGAACTCGGCATTTTAGCTGTTTTGCAGTTTTCTGGAAGTTTGTTCCAGATTTGTGGTGCATACAAGCTGAATTCTGGTCTGTTCTGGGGATGCAGAGCAGACCAGAACCAAAAAACCCAGAGAGATCTGGAGGGTTGACACAACATCAACAGGTCTTTGATGTAGTTTGGTCCTAAGCCGTTCAGCGATTTATGAACTAGCAGAAACAGACATTTAGCTCTTTTTTTTTTTTGTTCGCCATAAAGCCTGGTTAAAAACTGGTTTCCATTTTGACTCCGTTTTAGTTTCTGTGGATTGTTTTCTGTCTTGTTCTTGTTGCGTCGCATGCATCGGAAAGTGCTGTGGGTTTCGGGGACGGATGACTCCTCCAGATGATCCGGTGTGTAGCTGGAGCAGCGGCACAGCTGGAATTGTTATCTCTTTTGATATCGGGACCGCATGTAATGTGGAAAACACCCGAAGCCGGCCCCACTTCCTCCTCGAGCAATTGGGGTTTCACATGCCAGTTGGCTTTTACAATCCCCCTGGAGATTTGTAGTTCATTTTGCAGAATTCCTACTTAGCTATGTAAAATATTTCCCCTTTGCCATCAGAACCGAGAGAGGAATCCTGGATTTACGTTTTGTTTGTTTGTGCATCTTGATATTAGATTAGATGCACCTTACCCAACCGCCTAACTTTAACAAGATGCTTCTTAGAAGTGAGCAGAGGGAAGGAAGTGCTTTAGATGTTATTGCCTGTCTACCCAGAGGGGCTGCGTGTTGAGACACACCCTCCCTCCTCCCCTGTTCCCCTTTCCCACCTTCCCTTCATACCCCTCGCACCTTTTCTACCGGCCCATCCATCTCTCCCCAGGCGAAAGTCCTGTCTCCTTTGCCAGAGCTGTCTGGCATGTGGGACCGTCGTAAAGTGACAGACACACCTTGCCTGTAAAAACAGAGCAAACATCACAGCAGTGCTCCGAAGCAAAGTACGGTTTTCTCATGCTTGTGTAACTGTGACTGTCTGTGGATCAGCCTTTAGTTTTGGAATGTTTGAAACGGCAAGAATAAGGAAAGTTTTAGTGATTTTTTTATTTCGGTCGTTGCTCTCAGAAATGTGAAACATCAAAGTACCTTAGTTGTTTAACAATCAATGCCAAAACACCTAGAGATAGATAATTTGGTTATAGTTATTAGTCAGTTTGTGATATTGATAAACTGATATTGTTTCTACCATTAAGATTTCAGAGAAAGGGTCAGCGTTTTTATTTTTAGTCTATTCTTGTGTTGTTTTTTTCTTGTAA
Organism: Poeciliopsis retropinna; assembly: GCA_010277075.1. Taxonomy (NCBI): domain Eukaryota; kingdom Metazoa; phylum Chordata; class Actinopteri; order Cyprinodontiformes; family Poeciliidae; genus Poeciliopsis; species Poeciliopsis retropinna. The sequence continues at coordinate 737,684 of VMRM01000024.1, forward strand.
AGTGGATGAATGCTGACAAATAAAACACATTATTATTATTATTATTATTAGAGTAACCTGAGTTTTGTCTGGTTGTTTGAAGGATAGGGAAGAGCTACGGCTGTCCCCCAGCTGTTATCGCACGCTGCCAATTTGCTGGTTGCTGCACTTTTCTGTCTTACAAAAAAAGGCTAATTCGGCTGTTTCAAATGATTTCTGTTGAGAAAAAACACAACCAGTCAGGGCATGGGAACTGGGAAAGAGCCACCCAGTTCAGTCAAACTACCAAGAGACATTTACTTTTGTGTTGGGATGATTTTATGCCTTCCTTGTGGCGTTCCACAGGGTTCGAGTTTAGGCCATTTTCTATTTTTATCTATTCCTTTTAGCTCTAGTCTGTAGAAACTTGTGACGTCCTTTCACTGCGACGCAGACGATTGTCAGATTTATATCCCACTGCTGAGATAAAGCCTGTTTTGACCAGGTGCTCGGCCAGTTAAGGTCTACCAAGCTTCCTGTTTTTCAAACAAACTTCACCAGCTCTCTCTGCTCTCGTTGGCTGCCGAGATTTTAAAGTTCCCTTGAGCGTCTCGCTTTTATGGAAAAATATAAATCCCACCAAAAGCTACAAAACATAAAGTCCAGGTTACCACCTGCAGATGCGGATCTGAATCGAGCATTCTACATTTGATCACAAAAGAGTGAAATATTTAAAAAATAAAATCTCACACAATTAGCAAATATGTAAATCCTCACAATAAAAGTGTGTTTTTTCATCGTGGAAATGCCACGCCACTTGTTGCCAGATGCCCACACTAATGATATTATACTGTTTTGATAGCTAGAATGATGTGTTTATCTGGCGCCTTGGAGAAACATGTGTATAAACTGTTTCTGTGCCAACAATCACAGAAAGCCGAGGTACTTGACTTCACAGCAATACTGCTGAAACTTGAACTACCCTATCAGGATGACTCACTTCAGACTCAGCGTTAATAATCTTGGCGTAGTGACAGCATGACTAAACATAAGCTTGAATCACACGTCTGCTGCTATTAATTTAACCGATAGTCTTGACCTCAAAGGCTGGTCCGAATGGCAAAACGCATTAAGCCGACACACCTATAGATTACAAAATGAATGATGAGCTTTAGGCAGAATTATCTCATCTGCAATAGCTGAACCCGACTGAACTGAATGGATCAGAGCCTGTTGCATACAGTTAAGAAAACCAAAATGAGTAGAGGATCTTATAACATGATGTCTAACCTACAGACAATTTGTTGGTGAAAGCGAGCCACTTGATTTTAGGCGTTCAAGATAAAATAGGATTGTCATTGCTAAAACATTATGTTCACTTTGATTTTTTTTTATTCTTTTTGCTTAGAGACACATTATCATATTCTCATTTTATCATTGACAATCTTGTTTTATCTTAATGTTAAGTATGTGGTTTCATTTGCAGCGTACAATGTTCAACAACCCCACAACTGACTCGCAGGAAAAAATAGGTTGCAGAAAGAAGCTGGGAGGGTGTTTCCCACTGCTTGCCTGCAAAACGCCCATCAAATCCGGAGTTTAAACAGCAGCAGACGTGTCTCTTCGAAACACCTTCAAAGGATATGACTGTTCAATACATGCATAAAATTATAGTATCATTATTATTAAGTCATTAAAGTTTATTACATTTTGAAATTGTTGATTATTTGGTCACTGTTTCACTTGACGGCACCACATTAGTGTCTTATCGTTTGACAAGACACAAAAAATTTGAAATGTCATCTTTGGAATAATGTCTTTTAGAAAAGACATTAGAAAAAGTTTGTTAGAAAAAGTTTTCCACCGATTGCTTGTGACATAAAGGCAAAGGGCGTGACGTTATCGCTCTTCCAAATGAAGTTAATGAAAAAACAGTAGTAGCTTGAAGGCTTAAAAAGATGCCAAGCATTTTTGAGTTATTTTATCTTCTATTCAAATTCTTAAAGAGAAATTAAAAATTAGTCTTGGCAGGCCAAACTTTAGATGTTTTTGGTAGCAGTAGTTTCTGTAAGGATGCACCAATATGAACATTTAGACCAATATTGATAAATCAATCCACCTACATTACTTCTCTGCTTTGGCTAAACATCCCATAATCCTGTGCTGCATCACTATCAGTGCCACATGACAGAACAGAAACCACATGACCTCCTCGCTTCCCTCTTCGGAAACACAAAAGGAAACAAGATGGAAACAAACTTCGGTCGCCAAAATTGGCCCAGTTTTACTTATTGGGTCGATACCAATATTTAAAAAAGAAAAAACAGAGAGAGACAAACATTAGTCGATACCGACATCGATGCGGATATATCATGCTTCCCTACTTTGGAGTAAATGTTTTATGGTGATACATTTGACCTGGATATCTTTGTGTTTTTAGCTCATTGACCAAAGGGAAAGAACACATTTAAAAAGTGATTGCCTTGCAGAGTACTCGGCGTTCTGCAAAGAACAGCCTGGCCTGCGTAACTTAAAAAGCAGTCGCTTCAACATGCCCTTACTGTCACCTGTCAACACCAGGGCAGATGTTCGTCAATAAAATAGCCAAAAGAGCCCATATGAGCACTCCATCTACACTCGATTAAGGTTAATACTACACCCCTGATCCTGTGCTCTTTTATTATCCATTATTATTATTGCCCAGTAATGATAGATTGGGAATGGGAGGGATGTGACAATCAGGAGGTGGTAGTGCAGTCCTAAGGTCAGCGCTTCTGCTGGTTTGGCTCTGATGTGGTCTACCAGAAGAAAGTTTGAGCGGGACGCAGCCTCTGCCACACGGCACCCATTCCTGGAAGAAGCTGGTTCAGATTTACAGCCCACCCACATCGCACTGCGGTGCAGAAGGACCAAACCGAGGCAGCGCTGTGCTTTCCCCTCAGCCAGGGGTTTTGATTTTATACGGTTATTTACTGACTTGCTCTGCTATTTTTCCTCGTTCTCTTCCTACTCCTTTTTCGCCGAGTGCAGGTGTGCGTTTACTGAGCCGAGGAGATTTGTTGGCTCGACTACAAAGGCACTTCCATATAAAAAGGAATCAGGCAATTCTGGTTTATGGAGTCCCATCCCCCACATGCCAGTAAATGCCACAAACCAAGCCCCTGCAACAGGAAAAAGGAGTTTTCCCTTCATGAGGTTGTTGTCACCTCACGAGCGTTCGTTAGAACATCCTGGATTTAATTAGTGTTGCACTTCAGGGGTTTGATTAGTCAGACAGGAGGTGAGGATCACCTGAGACAGGGGAGTCTTTCTTTGAGCCACCGGCGCTTCAGGAGCCAGTTTGACTCGGGTGACACTTAATTAGCCTGTGAAGGACTGTCAGTACCACAGAGCCTCCAGTTGACTCCGGTTGAGGCGGGATTCTTGAGTCACTTTTCATGCCAGATGAGGTCACTCCCTTTTGTGTCCACACACACCATCGTAGAGAGACGCTCTCGTTGCCGTTGCACCCCGGGGGGGAAGGAGACCCGGCCGAGGAAACGGGGAGGCCTGAAACGCGGGGGACCGCTGAGTGACTCTGGAAGTTTTCCGGATCGGGTTGCGGGGCCAACCGGGTCTGCATTGTGAAGACGAGTCAATCTGTTTGGGTGAAGGGGCCTTGCATCCATCAGGGGAGTCATGTTGTCTCTAAGACCTCTTCACCCTGCCTGCAGGCACTAAATGCCACTGTGGAAATTTGAATTCCTTTGAATTAGAGAGGAATGAGATTCATCACTTTTTGACTTGAAATAAGACACCTAATGAGTCAATCGCCTGATTTTTAGGAATTCAGGGTTTCCCCCAGTTTATTATAAGCCTGGTGGACTGCCAGACTTTACTTGGACCCCACTAGGGGAGTCATGTTGTCTCTAAGACCTGTTTGGTGTTTGTTTATCTTAAATATTGTTGTTTTTTTTTTAAAACGGTGACAGTAAGACTTTATAGTTGACGCAATGAACTGGGCGTGACCGTCCCTATACCTGCTCGTTGGCCACACAACCTATTGTTTCCAAATTAAGATGCCGAACGCATGATGGTGGACTCACCTCTATCACTGGCTGAGCAGATTTTCTGTGGGAAACCTTGAAATTAATTAGAAATTCTAAAAATTTAGTTTTCATTGGTGTTGAAGTTGAATTTTTTTTATCCTTCTGAAACCCACAGTACCGATGCCTGGCCCTCCTTTAATAACTTTTTAGCTGTAATTTAGGTGAAACAATGAGGAACAGAGATCAACGATGAGTAAAAGAAGCAGCAGTAGTAGTAGACAGAGGTTGAAAGCTCATTTTTAAACACTTTTAAGTCTTCTTCACTTGATAACTTCTGCAGAGTGGCTTGATGGTGCTTAATCACGGTGCCTTCACTGATTGGAAAAAGACTGGATTTTCACTTTCCAACCAACCCGTCACTGGTTGGAAGTGAAAAAGAAGTAAATCCAGTTGCTGCTCAGCTTCTCTGGGTTTTATTGGGAGCTTGTACTCATTTGTGCTGGGTGTGAATAAAAGTCAGTAATTAAAGTCAGTAATTAAGGAGCCGTGTTCTCTTGTTCACCACCCAAAAACGATCATCGCATGGAAAACTTTCTGTGATCCAACAAAGTGGACTTTGTGCTGCTTCAGAGCATTTGAGAAAAAACAAAAACCAGTATCTATCTTCGGGTTTGCAGAGGTTTCCCGTTAGGAGCGGAGAAGAAGGAAAATGAACAGTTGCTCGCTCTTAGCGTACCTTACCCTCCTCACCATGGCCTCTTCTTACCGTGGGCCAGCAGCGCAGCAGAGCCCGCTTGTGGAGCTGTCTGGCCCTTAAATCGCAGACACGATATCCCTTTCCTGCTAAAGTGATTGATCTATTTGGTACTGGAAAACACCAGCAGACCAGCCCTGCCAGGCAGCAAAAGTACCAATTTGGCTCCAACCCTGTGATATAAGAGCGTTGTAGTGATGACAGACCACGCTGTTTTCTGGGCTCCCCCACCTTTCATTCTACACAGCGTACCGAGGGACAACTGAGGACGACTGAGCGGCCTTTATAGTTGGAAGCGCTGTACATTTAATGTGCTGCTTGCTGCAGAAAGGCAGCTCGAGTTTTGTTGCCCAAGGCTAGCTAAGTATAGTTAACTCATAGGTGCACGAGGATATTTAGAGAAATAACTATTGTTTACATGTCATTTTTGCAAAAGTAGTTTGAAATATCTCAGACAGCGTGACTGTCGTGGTTCAGACACTGCTCTGGTTAAGTCTGGTCTTCACTTTGACCCCGTTATTGAACTAAATTCTTCAGAGTTCATTCATCGGGCTAGGAACCATGCAGAGATGTTGAAAGGCGCTCAGATTCTTCCTGTGGAGCTGGCACAGCTGTGTGAAAATGAAATCTTCCGAACGGTCGCGACTCAGTGGTACTTGCTTATATCTGTGTGTATCGTGTACACATGCTGTTGCCAAGTTGGAGAAAGTGCTTTATGTGTGTTTACACGATACAGAATTTTATTAGTTTACATACAAATGTGCTGAGTAAGTTGCCGGGTTATTTGACTGAAATCAGAGCTGTGCCGACAAAGCGTGCCACTTGTTTTTGTGTAATACTTTATATGTAACTTCTATCTCTGATCATTTCATGTAGAGGTCGCACTGAAATGTTTTCCCTCCTCTATTATGAATAATTTGATTAATTTATTTATACATTACCCAATGAAGGCATGCAGAATTATGTATTTGGTTGTTTTGAAAGTTTTGCACTGTCTTCCTTTTGCACAATGAACTTTTACAAGGAATAAGGAGAAAGATCAAAGGGAGATCTGACAAAGTAAAAACCCTGAATGTAAATATACGCTGTAGCAGTAAAAAGAAAAGACACAATTTATGTATTTGTACGGAGTCTTAAGCTGTCCAGCTGGCACGCAGTTGAGCTCAAAATTTATCATATCTCTGGCAGATTTAGACTTAAAATTATTTGCTGCTACTTTGATGATTTATCTTTGGCGATGAGCTCCAAGTCTTTGAACTGAAAGGTCTCTTTGCCTTCACTCTAATCCTTAACTCCTGCTACAGATTGAAGTTTGGAGTTTTAATATCACCTCCAGTGAGAAGAAACATGTTGGTAAAAGCAAAAGATTGTTTGAAACTTCATTCTGCCAAGAGATTAAATAATGCTCGGCACAAATATAGACTTTAAAGCCCTCTAAAATTTTAAATATTATAAAACTAAAGACATAATAATGTTTGGTGTTCCACAGGGATCTGAGCTAGGAACATTTTGGTGAATAAAGATGAGAAACTAAAGGGTCATTGACCTGCATCCATACAGGATAAAACTGGGTCAGAAAGGTAAACTCTGCCGACTGCAGTGGGAAGTGTCCAGATGTGAGTGATCTAAACTGTAGAAATGTTCAAACGTTCCTGGAAGGGGAAAAAAAAAACAACCCACTCACATGAAGTGGTGTTAAGCGTTGATGTGTTCTGATGGAGTTCTGTGTGAGGTTCTTGTTCCAGCTGGATCATGTTTTCACACCTTATAGTCCGGTAGACTCGGTTCAATTGGGGCCCTAAATTTCAACATTTGTTACATCTTCAGTTGCTGTGGTTCGTTTTCACACGGCCCTACTGCTGTGCCGATTAACAAAGAGAGCACAATTCTATCCAGTGGCGATGTTGTCGTCCGGGCGGTTTGTCCAATTAAACAAACCTCTTGAGAAACCTGTTCCCCTTTTCACCTTTAGAGGCGCTGCAACAAGATCCACTGAAGGAATCGATACAAAAACCTCTGAAAATGACACTGAGAGCAACTTCCTTCTTCATGAAATAAAACAGAGCAGTGTCAAATTTTAGTGGTCGCATGAGCCATTTCTTACACTAGACTCGCGTCTTGATTTTGGTTGTATTTACCCAGAATACCCTGCGTCTACTTGACATTCACCTACACATTTGAACCGCACCAGAGTTCACCTCAACTGAATCAAGACCTCAGTTTTTAGATTGACCAGAGTTCGCTTGTTTGGTCCCCATCAAAGTTCAGTTGTACGTTCACACCTCCCCAAATGAACCGGATTTTCTTTGCAAACAAATTCAATTAAAGCGGATTAAACGGGGCCGGTGCAATGCATGCTTCGCTTATGTGGCGCAGAAAGCGGTTTCTAGGAAACCCTGACTCAGCCTCAGGTTTATTCAGCCTGCCGGTGAAGGTCGGGCAGCGGTGTTTACCTGCCCACTTGAGCAGATTCCTCAGCCGGCTGCCTCAGACGCGGAGCTACAGGCTGCGGTGCCTTCGTGTCTACTGTCTACACTGGAGACATTCTTAACCCGATATCGCTGCAGCGCGCTCAACAAAGACGTTGAAAGGCCATATTGAAGCAGGGCCGAGGAGGAGCAGAGGGGGGGTTTGATGAGATAGACGGACCGACTGTAGTCAGACGGGCCGGAAGCCTTGAAGTGCCATGCCATGAGGGAGAGCAGGTGTGAGCCTCTTTATATGTCTCTCTCCCTGTCTGTGTGTGTGTGTGTGTGCAGATACGCATGGCTGACTGCGAGCTCTGCAGCGTGTGCGTGTGTTTTTGAGGAATAAATAGAGCGTGCGCTCCACGCTGGGACGCTGAGCATGCACCGAGGTGATGCACGCAGGGTTTCCAGGCCGCCCGGACGACAACATCGCCACTGGATAGAATTGTGCTCTCTTTGTTAATCGGCACAGCAGTAGGTGATGGGTGGGTGCGCGACAGGGAGATGGAGGCGACTTCAAAGTGCCGTGGCAGCATTCTCTCAGCCCGGCCTGTTTACACTGCTCAGTGAAGTCTGCATTCCACTGTCTCATTTTTCCATGGCATTCCACGAAGAGCTCGGTTCTCCTGGCTGCGTGCCCTACAAAGTTTACCCCTCCCTTCACCCTGGCCATGTACACACTGTACAATGCATGCATGCTGCTCACTCCATTTGGCCCCTAAAACAAGACAGGACCCGGCCGGGTGTGAAGAGGGCATGTTTAGTGGAGGAAATAACTCATATGCACAGCTGCACCTTGGAATAGGCCGGGCTGGTGAAGATTCAGTTCACCTTTTGTTTTGAGACAAGCTAATGCTAACCGTTGCTCAATCTGGATATCAAAGGCAGGAGATTCTGCTTGCATGGGGAGGTTTGTGTTAAAAAATAAATCCTCAATTTTATGATATTTGGTAAGAAATTAAAGAATCAAAGCCTGGGCGAGGCAGTGGTGCAGGGGTAAAACACACAGAGGCCTCAGTCCTCAAAGCAGACGTCGCGGGTTTGAGCCCCGGCCCGATGTCTCACAACATGATTTCCTGTCTGACAACTGGCACATAAAGGATACTAGAGCTGACAAAATCATTAAAAACAGATTTAAAGCCAAAGTTTATTAAAGGATCTAACTCTGTTTGGAGTTTGCCAAATGCAGCTGGATAGATAGGGATAATAATGCCGTCCTTCATTTTCCACATTATGACTTCTGTATGTTTTGCAACTGGAAATAGTTAAAAAAAACAACAACAAATGTTTTCTTTTTTAGGAAGAGAAAACCATAGGAACTTTCTCTCAACCAGCAGACCAGGAGCACACAGCTGTGTGATCAGCAGACCAGGAGTCTGAATCTGATCAAATTTAAAAATTGGAATCAGAAAGTGATTCCTCACAGAGAACAGGAAAAACTTGACTGTCTCGGTATCATGATGTTATTTGAAGTTTCGATTTCACAGATGGCGCCGTGGCCCACGCCACATCCAGCTACATGTGGCGTGGGCATTACTCCACGCCACATGTACCTGGAGAGAACCGATGCCATTACGGCGCTATCTGTGAAATCGAAACTTCAAATAACATCATGATACCGAGACAGTCAAGTTTTTCCTGTTCTCTGTGAGGAATCACTTTCTGATTCCAATTTTTAAATTTTTCTGACTATTATGACACATAATAAACATGCTGCTGGTTCTGAAGGAAGAGGTTTTGAATCTAATGGGAAACACATTTATACAATAAAAACACATGACCATAACGTTTATTGGCTTTTTATTAAACTCAGAAAGGTGCATCAAAGTACAGGCTAATGGTTATAAACTGAGTTTTTTATTTTGATGCATTTATTGTTAAATAGGATAAATTATATTTTCATATGATAATTAAAGCCAAAGGGAAAATTAGCGGTATTGTTTTTATGGTGATTAATTGGTGCTTTTCTTATGGGCTGGTAAAATATCAACACGTAATACATATTTTTATGACTTATTTTGTCATGGGGATTATTAGAAAAGGCGTGGTCAAGTGAAATTACTCAGAGAACAATAGTCAACAACAATAAGAGCGAGAACAACCGACCCATTTATTACTAACTCGTGGCTTTGCTTGCTAAATAGAAGTGCTGCTGGATAGAAATCCCGGACTGGACTTAATCCTGGACCGGACTAAATCCTGGACCGGACTAATCCTGGACTGGACTTAATCCTGGACCGGACTAAATCCTGGACCGGACTAAATCCTGGACCGGACTAAATCCTGGACCGGAGTGGTTCTATCAGCGTGCTTTTATCTAAAAACTTAGATGGAGGCCGATATCATCCGATACTGGTCTGATATCAATATCGGATCGCGTCAACCCAAACCATAACACGTAATTTATTTATTTTTTTATGTGCTGTAGGTTCTCTGACAGAATGAAAATTAACAAATTACAGAATTCGAAGTGAAGTTGTTTTATTCTGATCTCGGTTGTAGCCACCTTGTGGCCGACCCAGACCTGTCCGCTTCTGTGAGTCTCTGCTGGCTCGTCTTGAAAAGCTCCCGGCGCCTCCCCGGCCGTAAATCAAGCGACTTCCAACGCCTCCCGCGGAGCAACATCGAAGCACAGCAGCAAAAAGGAAAATAGTTAACAGTGCCAATTACAAGGTGTGTATTTTTTTTTTTTTTTTTTTGTGGCAGTTTGCTGATGGTTTGTTAGGCATGTAGGCTGTGCCAACATGTTGGGGTAAGAATAAAAATAGCACACGCGCACATAAAAAGAAACCTGTTTGCATTTACCTCCTTTGTGTGTTTCTGACTGCATCTCTCCGACACCCACTGGTGGTTAAAGGGACACTTGTGCTCTGGACTTTAGAAACGGTGACGCACAGTGACATTTTTCCGTTTTCCTTTCCCACTGGATCCTCCCTTGGATTATGTTAGAGATCTTCCACAACAGTGTTTCTGGATAATGACATCAGCAGAGTGCTTCCATTACATTTGGAATCTCCAAACATTTCAGGAATCTGTAGGAGACCCTACGCGTTACTCGTTTTGCGTAATCTGTCCAACCCGTTCGTTTCAGCGACAGGTTTTCCCCCAATCGCGTGGGAAATCGGGGGGCCAAATCCGGACGTGTAGTCAGCGTCACGTCTTGGCGTGAAGAGCTGCGTGGCGTGTACAGAGTGCATACGTTGCAGGCAGATGTTGCAGCAATCGACTGTGGGAACAGAGGAAGTGTGCTGGAGAAGTCGTTTCTGTTTGTCGTTTGTTCTGTGCAGATGGGAGGACAAAAATGCCTCCCAGGGTAGTTAAGGAAAATGATTTACGGTGTCAACTCCAACCCCAATAATCAAGCTTAAACGTTTACCTGCAATCACTCTTGATCAACCCGGTGCCAGAGATGACGGATATTAATTGATTCCGTTAAATCAGAGGCTTATCCAAACCATTACGCAACCTTTTGCACGAGGATGCGTTTGTTATTGTGCCGCGTTCCGTTTTGCAACGAACCTTTATATAAAAGTGGTTTTGTGGGCTGCAGTTTGTTTAGTTCAGCTCGAGTTGAAACTGTTTATTTAATTCATTTTGGTTTCTTTTATTGGTGCATTCACTGCGTAAGCATCCCTCGATGCCCCACTCTCCACCAGGCAAAAAAGAAAGTCATGTTGCAAACAACGCACTGATCACGACTCTGGCAAAATGACATGCTGTTCTACTTCAAATCCCAGCTGGCTTTAGAAACGACCTCAACCAGTGCAAAAGTATTCTTACTTTTATATATATATATAATATATGTACATTATTAGGATTTAATATGAGAGATTGGGCTAAAATGATTAATAGGATAATTTGTGGCGACTCAATTGTTGAAATGATGGTCAATTAATTTAGTAATTGATTAACTGTTTCAGGCCATTTGCTGAAAAAACAATATGCCAATACTGTGCAAAAATATCTACATTTTGCCTTTAAGATGCAAAAACTTGCTCTATAATTATGTTCTACCCAAAAAACCTTAAGTAGCCTAGTGGAAGCTTCAACAGGTTTAAATTGTGTGAAATAAATCACTTATTAAGCTCCAATTATTGATCAAGCATCTAATCGCGACACGTGGAAACTGATGCTGTAAATGCAGCAAAAGGTAGATTCTAAAAAGAAATCCAAGCCACACTGTTCATATTGTCATATCAAAAAGCCTTAAGACCACGTCTAATTTCCCTACTAGGTCACTGCTGCGCACTACTCTCTGTCAGTTGATCTCATAAAATAAAAATTGATCGTCTTGAAGCGCAACTGGACGTTTTTATGGCAGAATTTAAATGCAGTGAAGAGCTTTGAACAATAAGCCAGAACAAAACTTTATAGAATCTCGAGCCTCCGAGGAGTAAACAAGAAGCGGCACATTTGCTTTTCTGCTTTTTCTTCTTTTTTTTTTTTTTAATCGCATTCAAGCAGCCCTTGATTACTAAATTCAGCCGTTCGTCAAGGCTCTTTATCAGCCATTTGAGGTTTTCTCTGTCTTCACTTGCTGCTTTGTGTACAGAGCAGCTCGGGGCCACCAGTGTTCTGCCCAGGAGCCGTGTTTTGGTCGTTAGCCTTCATCAAAGCGTTTTTAAAGCTGAAGCAGCAAACGTCTCGCTCTCTTTAGCAGCGGCAAATCATTATAAAAGACACTTGTTGATGGGTGGGGACGTGGGCTGGGATTGCATTCCTAATAAAAGAGGGATGTTTAATCCGCCCTCAGCGGCGTACTGTGTTATTTTACGTGCAAGTGTGTAAAAAAAAAAAAAAAAAAGGGGGACTCTCTCCTGAGATGTCCTGCAACATTGAATCTGTAAGTGGATGGATTGCTCTTAAATTGCTTAATTGAAATGTATTTTGAGCAATTAGCTTCCCTTATTTCTTCTCCCATTAGTCAGGTCCTTCAGGCCGGGGCCAACTGGCTGTGTGGATGCGGCCCCAGAGGCATCGCTGCAACACTAGATAGTCCTCACAAACTGCAGGGTTTCCTAGCCACTGGCTTGTTATGACAGGGAAGTGCTGTGTTTATGTTTAGCTGTGAGCTTTGAAATGTATAGCACTATCCTGGCCTGAGACTGATGGAGAGCCTCAGGTTGTTTTCTTTCTTTCTTTTTTTTTTTTTTTTTCCAGCGTCTATGCTAATGTGTTTGTATATGCTAGGTGTTTATGTTAGGAAGGACGCAGAACCTGTGCGTGACGTGCAGCCAAGGCACTTGGCTTTGACCTGAGTCTGTTTCCTAGGAATCCCCACTGCGACACACAGTTGGGTCTGTAAAGAAATGTTTTGCTTTTTTTTCTTTGAGACTAAGAGCAATCAGGTGCTTGCTTTACTGATTATATCTTTGAACTATAAATCAGAGATATCATCAATTGCTTCTGATTAGTGTTACTAAACTGTTACCCAACCTCAAGGCAAGATTAGTGTTTTTTTTAGCAGAGGCTTTAGTTGCATACACCTGCAGAAATTAGTTAATATAAAACAAAAATACTTTTTTTTCCATTTTTTTAGTCACTCTGATTCAAATTATTGCTATTTATTAAGTGCCAGAGAACTTGGTGAGAAAATTGGAGACTTTTTTAATAACCTTTTTATCACAGTATTGTACATGTCAGTCTTTTAAACTGTTTGACTCTGGTCTAACGTTTTGGGCTTCCTGCCTCTCGCTATAGTTCACATGTTGGGGTTGGGTAATAAATCAATAGGAAACTATTGCTATTGATAGAAACATGATCAATATCAATAGAAAATGTTCAATAATTTAATAAGAAAACCGTTTTGTTGAGGTGGCATTACAAATGTTATCTAACAGACGTCAATATTTTCGTGTTTCACACTGACTTTAATCAAACTGTTCTTTGCTATATGTATTTATATGTATTTATATATTAACTTTGTCCACATTTTGTCACATTACAACCATAAACAATTCAGTATTTTGTTGAGCAGTATAACATAATTAGAAAAAAAGATTTTTCTTTATTTTTATCCACAGTTTTACAGCTTAAAAAACTGGTGATGGGCATCTGAACTGATTCTTCCCTGAGGAAATCGTTTTGCGGAAGCGTCCTTTAACTGCAGTCACAGCTCCAAGTCACCTAAAAGCCGACCGACTGATGTTTGTACCTCTTCTTTTTCCCAAAAATAGTTCAAGCAGTGACTGTCAGGTGTTGGTACAGATTCTAAATTGGCTTAAAGTCTGGACTCTGTGTACGTTTCACATCTTTTGCAACATCTAGCAGGTTTTCTTCCGTTATCGCCCATCATCTCTGTCCCTGCTGATGAATTGAACCCCACATCATAATGCTGCCACCACCATATGTCGTGGTGCGGAAGTTTCTGTCGGTGTGTTATGCAGTGTTAGTTTTCCAGCACATGTAGACTTTTGCATGTAGGCCAAAAAGTTCAATTCTGGTCTCGTCTGACCTCATCTTCTTCAGCATGTTTGCTGTGCTAAACTTTAAATATGAATTTCTATGGCTTCCCTTAAAAAGTTTTAAATCCATACAACAAAAATTAAGGCATTCAAATGTCTTGAATTCAAAAAGTAAATTACCCTTAAATACATTATTTTGTATATTTCATGTTTTGTTTTCCTCACTGCACTTTTTTTGTTAGGCAAAAGTTTGGGTCAAACATCTTCGTTACGCTCAGCGATTGAGGCTACCGCTAACATAGCTCGCTAGCTAGGTAGCTCTTTTAACATGGGGAGCTGCAAATTTTTCACCAGTTGTCTGGAAGAAGTGCGTAAATTCATAATAGTCTTAAAATTTTGTGAAATCTGCAGAAACCCTGTATACAGAAACCAGGCGGGGTGCGAGTTTCTCTGCCCGTCATGAGATTTTATAATTATTTCTTCATGTCTGTCTTGATGGACTGCACAGCATCATGTGCGATATTTAAAGCTTATAATATTGTTTTAGGTCCAACCTCTGCTTTAATCACCCCCACAACTTTCTCTTTCCTTGAACTGTCACATAAAATCCCAGTTAAATTCATTGAAGTGGCTTGTAATGTGACACACTGTGAAAAAGTTAGGCGGGCATAAAAACTTTGGCGAGACAACGTAAACAGCGCCTTCTGCAGACATCCTTGCATGCCCGCATATTTTCGCAGGTGTCTCCTTCTTTGTCTGTTCGGTTATAAATATGCAAACCTGCTTTTGACATAATTGACTGAAACTTGACACCCTGAAATAACAAAGAACACCCTGAAATAACAAAGAAGTAACATTTGTGGCGACAGCCTCCACCGCACAGGTGCGGCTGTACCCAGCTCCCGCGCCTGGCTGTGCAAAGTTCACCCCTCTTTTTATGCCACGTTATCTAACAGAAGCGAGGGAAACAAGCATGAAAGGGAGGGCCGAACGGTGCAAAAGTGCAGACGGCGAACACTGTGACCCGCTAACACATCCTTTATCTGGCGTTCCAAACAGTGGAAGTGTTTTAATTCACCCCTCAGCCGCCCGTTTCTTCTGCTCTTTGCTCCTTTTCCATCCCTAGGTTCTTTCTTTTCGCTCTAATCCCTTTTATGAAGCAGAGACAGTCTGACGGGCCTGAACTTTGGCGGGGGAGCGGGCGGGTGTGGAGGGGGCTCCTACTTACAGACAGCGTCCGGGCAAATTTGGGGTCGGTGGTAATTACCTGAGCTTCATTAAGGGATCACGTTTCCCCCCAAGTTATTCCCTGTGGTAACCGTTACTGGATACGGGGCGACACTGTCGATAAAAAAGGGGCTGGAAGATGACACTCTCTTTGTTTTGACAGGACCAAAGCAGTAAGGCCTCCTGTTCATTTGTATTTCCAAAGAGAAAAGGGGGGGTGAAGGACTCTGATCCCACTTTTCCAGATGCTCCAACAGGGAGGATGTCTGCTCTGCTCCCTTGGCAATCCGCCTTCGCAACCATATCAGCGATAGATGTGTTCGGGATACACAAAGATTTCTCTTGTAGGAGTGCGTATATGGGATGTTTTTTGACACTCGACAGCTCAAAGCACACTGGGTCAAAAAAGAAAAGCAAACTTTGGGGATTGGACTCTCAACAACTAGGTATGCGTCAGTCTCCCTTGGAGAAACGCTCAAGAACCTTTTTCTTTTTTTTTTTTTCCACCAGTCGCTCACGCTCGTGCACACGTTCACATTCGCATGCAAGCACATGCTCGGGTGCCTTTAGCAAGAACACGGAGCCGTGCTCTTTCTGCAGACTCTCACACCCTGATGTTGAATGGACTTGTTTCCAAAATGGCAAGGTGGAAAGCGAGGGGTCAGTGTCTCAACCCGCCCTGTCACCTCGGGCTCATTTCTCAGTGGAAACCGTGTGCCGCTGGTTGCTGTAGCGCGCACTGCAACAGTAATCTGGGCAACCGGATTGTGACTGCTTTTAGCTATTACATGCGGTTGAGTTGCTCCTTTTTGTAACCGCTTTTCCTGTGATTAAAACAAACCACTGCAAAGTCGGCTTCGGTGAGTTTTGATTAGACTTTCAGAGACAAGTTTTAATCCAGACTTCACCGCAAAAGTCATGGACCTCGCATCATTATTGCTTTATATCCTCCTTGAAAATGGACAGAAATTCATCTGAAATTAATAGCAATAGTTTTCTAGGTTTTCTGGAAATCTTTGGCTGTTTTTATCTTTTTCCAAAACCTGGTAAAGATAACCTTAATGTGTAAGTAATGAATTACAGCCAGCCTTGTGGTTCAAATTGCCAACTTTGGAAACAGTGCATTATGTTAAAGCCGCCTTGTGGACGGATCAGATCATCACATTGTTCATTACGTAACTTGTAGGCTCCCATCCTTTTGCCGTTCAGTATTCGTGGATTTTCTTTAGCATTTACTACAAATCATTCATGGAAAACACACCTACTCACTAAGCTCCCGAACAAAAACAACCAGTCAGAGCCAGGAGGAGGGTCACAGCGCTGTCAATCAACCGCATGTACCCACTGCTTATTCTCCTAATAGTGGAGAAACAACTTACCATCACAGGAAAACTGTTTATCCACCAACATCGGTGGCCATGCTAACTAGCCTTAGCATTCACGACAAGGTCAGGTGCCAACAGCATAGCAGAGAGCAAGACGGGTAGAGGGCAGAGGAAATGAGCAGCACCACATGGAGGGTGATTGACAGCACTAAGACCCGGCTCCTGGTTCTTATTGGTTGCTTCCAGTCAGCACTGGGAATACCAGGGGAAGGTGGGGAAGCTCAATTTTTTTCACAAATTACCTGTCTCATAGCAGACTCGTATGTAAAAAAAATATTTAAATTTTTTATTAACGTTAATGTGTGTTTGGTGTTTGAACTGTTAAAATAGACAGGGTTTTTGCAGGAAGGTTCAAAAGTTCAGCTTGACCCTAAGCTTTGCGAATGATCCACTGTATTGAACTCTTAAATTTGCACACCATGACAACCTGTGGAGGATTTAATGTCTTTTGTGGGGTTTTTTTTTTTTTTTTTGCTCTTCTCTAATATATTTTTTGCAAAAATTTATTTTGAACCTCTGTGTTGGTGATAAAAACAGTTTGTACATCTTTGTGGTGTGATCATACGTAGTTTGTTAAAAGTTGTGTGTTGCGTTGAGGCACAGCTCAGATTTCATCCGTCTTTGCTTTCGTTAAATGTGAAATAAAGCCTCAGATGAAATTAGCTCAAAAAGGTTTAGCGAAAAATCATTCACATCTTTGACCATTTGCAGGCTTTTCTTCTTTCGTCTTATTTCAACAGCTCTAATGTCGAGTCCGTCGCCTCCTGATGCAGATGTTTGGATCTGAGTCACCCCAGAGGTGCGTCAGAAGTGTGTTCCCTGTGTGTATTCACAGGTTTGCGTGTAACACGTTGATTGAATTGCTGCTTGACTTGCAGTAACCTGGCAGACTTTCCAGACCCTTAGGCAGAGCTTCTTCGCTCGGAGTCTTGATTCGACGGATTTCAATTGAATAAAAGAAAGAAAGAAAAAAAAAAAAAAACTGCTTCATTTGGAGGTAGCAGTTTGGCAACGGGTTGCTAGAGGACCTGTGACTTGAACAGCTGGTGGCAGAACCTGATGAGAGGCTCAAACTTCCCACCTTAGCTCCGACTGACACAACCGCCTGGGCTTGGTTCCCTCCTGGCAGCAGATGAACTAAAACGCTTGCATACTGATTATCTTTTTTTAAAAAAGAAGATGATCTGAAGGGCAAAGTCATGGGGAAAAAATATTATTGACTCTGTACAGCAGCTACTATTTATTTCCTCCTTTTTTTTCTTTCCATGTACTTGTTTTTGAGGCTGTTAGGTTTTGTTTTTTTTTGTTGTTTTTTTTTTTTTTAGCCCTGGAATATTTTTGGTAGTCTTTGATTGAGCTGGAAAAGAAATGCCTTTAATCGAGGCTACAAAGGAGCCGAGGGACATGTCCCCGTCGGTTCTGCAACAGATCTAGACAGATGAGGAGGAGGCGGAACGGAGGAGTTTGCATTGTTAACAGTCTGTGGGGAACAGTTTGCGTTGCTTGTGGTTTCTCGTCCCTGTGAAATGGAGACTCAGTGATTTGGTTTCCCAGGCTCTGTTTTTGTCAGGGCCACACACCAAAAAAAAAAAAAAAAAAAAGCCAAATGAAGACGTTTCGGACTGTCCTTGTTGCTGTTTATAGTCCAGCAAAGCAGCGCGCCTCGGAGCGGTACGCGGCGCCGACGGTGGCACATGCAGAGTGTTCGCAGGGCTCTGATTGTAAGCGGTGCCGATGCATCGAAAATAGAAGATAATGCCTGGTGTAGTTTCAGACGCAAAACATAGGTGGTTGGCCTCAGAGAAAAGCCAGAAGAAAGTAAAAGCAGCCACTCCTTCTGAGCCTGTTTGGCTCGGCATTGGGGTTATTATCTCCTTTATTTGGTGTGATTGCACAGCGTCATGTAGCGACTTGCTTAATGTCACAATGAGATCCAAACAAGCGTCAAGTTAGCCATTTTCCCCAAGCATCTTGTTGATTGTTTTTCTGTTCTAGCATGTCCCACAAATTTACCACAAAAGACGAGCAGAGGTCAAGGCATCACCGGAGTAATGTCAATAAAAGTATTTTTTTCTGAACTTCTGTTTTGTCGAAGGCCAAGTTCAACTGTGGGCCTCTAATTTGAGCCTAGTAAATGCAGATTGGTGGAGACAGCTGGCAGCGCAGCGTGTGGAGCGAGCCAGGGGTTCTTTCTGCTCTGCAGCTCGCTGCCGTCACGAACACCGGCCGCCATTTTTGAAGTGGTCTATTCGAATTCATCGTCTTTGTAAGCTCAGCTCGACAACAACTGCTGTCGGGGCTTAGAAAGACACTGCAATCCTATGATTTAACGTACGATATTTGTTTTCGTACTTTCTCCTAAGATTAAGTGATGGTGTGTTACACATGATGTATTAAAATGCATCTTTCCACATTTACTGCTTCCATAGGAATCCAGACGGTGAGTAGCGGCCAGGTGCTGCTGTTTTCTGGCCCTTCCTTTTATCTCGCTGTCCCAGTCTGGTTTTCCAAGTCTGTTTTCCGTCGTGTCTCCTCTCCTCTCCGCTCCCTCTCTCCCTCCCTCCGCCTGACAGACATGCACCAGCCCTTTGCAGCCCATTACGTCAATTCCCCAACCCGGGGATGCCAGCTGTTGATGTCACCCCTGGGTCTTTTTAATTTGGAGATTTCCGCTGGGCGAGTTGAGGGGTAGGAGGGAGGGTGGGAAGGGGTACGCAGCCACATGAAGAGGGGCAGAACCGTTCTGGACTAGGCCAGGACCGTGGAACTGGAGTGTGGGTGCGCCCCTGGAGTCCAAAACAAGAACCGATCAGGAGACGACTTTACTTGGAGGAGTATTCGGAAGGGGGTTTAGGAGCACATAGCTGCCTGTGTGACTCGTGACAGCATGTCTGCGACCTGCGAGCGCTGCGGCTATCCTCTTGAGCTGTTAAATGCAGCCTTTCAGCAGTTACGATTTTCTTCCCTTTCAGAGAGGATCAAATGTTCCTACCGAAAGCCTATCTCTCATTCTTTGGATCCTCGAGGCTTTGTGTGGGAGTGAACATCACCTTCCATGTAATTGATTTCATTGGTTTATGAGGGAAGAGCGTCAGCGTCACACATAAATGCCTCCAACTCAACTGTTGGTGTGAAAACGTCTGCCCATAGCTTGTCTCTACAGTACCTGGTTGACGTATTTATACTCCCTGAACTTTGTCACCTTTTGTTACAACCGTAAGCGTCAGTGGTGGTTTGGTGAGACGGACCTCGGGTTTTCATAGTGTTTTACAAATAAAAATGTCTGAGAAGGGCTTAGTGAGGAATTGAAGCCTTACAAAGAAGACAAAGCTGATGAAGAGTCTACATAACCAGCAATTTGCAAGTCTTGTCACAGATTCTCATCTGAATTTAGGGCTGAACTTTGGGCCAAACTAACATTTTAGAATATGCCTCGATCAAACCAGAGGTTTGGACCTCAAATCCAGGCTATGAGGTCTTAGATTCGCCTCTGCTTTGAAACTCCTGAGTCAAATAACGAGACCCTTCGCAGGGCTCTGGAGAACTTGACTGCATGAGAAGGTGATTCAGTTATTTGATTCAGGTCCAGGGACTTATCTAAAGTCTCACTCTAGCTGGTTAATGTTTGTTAATGTTTGGTTTGCTTCAAGCCAAGTTGGGTGTCTCTATTGGCAGTCTGGGTTCGGGGTTGTGGGCGCGCAGGACCTGAGCTCGATGTCATTACGCGTGTGTACCCGAAATCCCTCAGTGTATTTGCTTGTTGCTGTTTCCCCTTTCCAGTCGACATTGTATACGCTCTTGGGCCACAATTTATAAAAGGGTTTGAATCCCCAGGTTTGACCAGGCAGTTATCTAATTGCAATTTGTCAACTACTACGGTCTCATCACAAATTGAAAATGATGATCGATATTTTGCTGTTGACGTAAATCAACAGCAAATCAACGACTTTAATCTGCTGCCAATGAAAACTCTGGTCTGCTTAAAAACCGAGGTCCCTGTTCTTCTATTTCTCCCATAAAGCCCAGAGTTGTCCGATCCTGAACTGTGGACCTCTTTGCTAATCTCCAGTTAGTTTCATTAACTTTTTCCAAAGTCCCATTGAAATGTTAGGCAGCTAGCATGATGGTATAAATTGTGATTGCTCAGAATTTCAAAGATGTTTGTGTCGCTTGGGTAATAATGAGTAAAATAACTGGTGGGAAAACAATGTTTCCTTACCCTGTTTGTCTCTCTTCTGCAGTATCACCCTGTGTCTCTGTGCAACACAAGCGAGGATGAGCGACAAGACAGCGGCTTCATCACCATCGTCAAGCTGGAGCAATTAGGTCCCCACTGCTCGCCGCTGCTGGATAAGGTACCCTTCACACACAAAACACACAAGGATGCCCCTCTCTGTGACCCCTTTTCTTTTGTCAGACTTGGCAGCGGCGAGATGAAACATCTCTCCACGCTGCCTTTTCTCCCAGCTCTCCTTCCGCTTTTGGATAAAGTACAAAAGGTTTTTGAGGGAATTATTTGGCAGAATTTTTTTCTCTTTGGAGAGGACAGTGATCTTTCAGGGTGAGGTCTTGAAAGCAAAAGAAAAAGAAAGAAAGAAAGAAAGAAATGAAGGGGCGGTGGGGTGGGAATGGCTCGGCGCTGCTATGTAGCAAGTGGCTATGAGCCCTGGCTCTGGATGTGAGGCTTTCGGGCCCCAGCTGTCACCGGGCCGATCTCAGCCAGCCAGACGCTAAGGCTTCTCCATTTCTGCTTCCCTCTAATAAGAATGCAGCCAGACCTCCGCAGATTCCAGCCACAATAATTTCAATGCATGTGTAAGTTTTGTCGGAGCTGACCTAAATCTCCCCCCGGCGTCTTTAAGTATTCTGCCATGCGTCGCTGGCTGGCATCCCTTGGCTTGAAAGCGGCGCGACTTAAACTGTTGCTATTTTTCTCTCCCGTTTTTCAAGTGGTGACAAATTAGCAGGCAGGAGTATAGTTAGGCGGCTCGCTTTTTTTAGCCTGTGTTTTCTTTTCCCCCCTAATTTAAAGCCATGTCGAGGAGCTGCCCGCCGCGGCGACGATGTAGAGACATTCCCACAGTTTCCCTTCTCTTCCCTCCTTCTGTTGCTCCCTGCGAGGGTGGGTTGGTTGACGGCGGGGATTGGGGGGGGGAGCGCTGTCACTCAAGGCTGACTGCAGAGAATAGTTTTGATTAAAGCCTTAATGGCAACCCTGTGTTGTCCCATAAACAAAAAGTTCCCTCGCCCTCCCCAACGCTAAAAGAGCGTGGAACAAAAGGCGACCGCTTCCGAGTGCTCGCTCTCTCCCTCCCCGCTGACGGCCTTTGAGATCCAGAGAAGTTAAGGGGGGAGGAGTGTGTGTTTGTGAGGTGGGTGGAGGAGGGGAGGGGGTCTTGTTGTTTTGGCTCCCTGGAAACTATGTGTTGCAATAAACTCCAATCCAGCCACCTGCATCCTCCCTTTTCTTGGTGAGATTCAGAGCTTTTGGTCATGGTGGATTTACTGGGGGCGGGAGAGAGTCGTTGAGGGGGTTTCACCATGCAGCTGTTATGAAGTTCACCCCGTGCCTTTTGAAGAGGATGAATCAGACCGTACTGTACGGGATGTGCGGTGCCGTCCCTGCCTCCGTTCTCTAGATGGCACTTGTTTATAGTTTAGTCTGGCTGCTAGGCGCCCCGGCCAGCCTATAGGAGCCTGGGACGGCCACAGAGGGCTCGTGTTGCGCCACGTACACTTAGAATAGAGCGCAAAGCAAACAAAGTGAGGTTAAGAACCTTAATGGGGAAGGTTTTGTTCTTGTCCTTTGTTTTTAGGTTGGTTTTCAAAAATTCCTCGAGTCACTGCAAGGAGATTTCTTCACCCATCTGACTAGTGTTTAGTGTTCTTTACCCGAGCTTTCACACCGCGTTTTTGAACATTTCGGCTGGTGTGGCTCGTAGGATTAAAGACTGCACCGATCAGAGATTGGTGGTCGGTTTCCAATTGGCGAATTTGTAAAACCTGTAAGTATCAGTTCAACTGGAGGCAAAAAAACAGACATAAACAACATCAAACATATATGTTATACTTTTCTGATAAATTTCAAATGGAACAGTAATGATTAGGGTTAAATACAACAAAGATCTTCATAAAAGAACAAACTTTTCTGTTTTTTCTTAATCAGATAAGGCATCGAAGATCCCTTTAATATTAACATTATTGCCGGCTAAGCTAACATTTGAGTGGAAAAACCTTTGATTTTCAGTAATGTTAAATTTTAAAGTCAATAATTAATTTATTGTAGATATATAGGAGCTTGTCTGTGATCAATCATGGAGTCTTTCTGTTAGAGATGATGTCACATTGTGACAGGATTTTACTGTTTTTTCATAATAAACACAACATGATTATGATGGTGACATTTTAAAGAGCAATATCATATATTAGCAATAAGGCATATGTGTGTATTTTATGAAATATACCGCTGTCTTACCTGTGAGACTTTGAAAAGATTACCAACATTTCATCTTTAAGGCAATAATCAAAGCAAATATGTTTTTACTCTACAGACACATAGCTCTTATATAAGCTGCGTTTACCAACTGGAAGAAGAAAAAAAAAAAGATAATTTCCAACCAGCTAATCACGGATCAGTCACAGACCAGACCAGTAAAACTGGTCAGTGGTTCAGGTCATTGACCAGTTTCTCTTTGCACCTCTACCTCAGACACACAGTTTTCTTTTTTTGTTTTGACAAAACAAAGAGAATAATTGAAGATACCGTCCACATCTTTCACTGTATTCTTCTTTCTTGTAACATTAGAATTTAGAGATTAATGATGGAAACATTCCTTAGTTTAAATTTATAATACATTTTCATGTACGACTTTTAAGTTTACAGATAGTGAATGAAGTGGAAGGCATCCAGTTTATTAAAAACCTGTTCAGCTTTTCTTTTTTTTTTTTTTTTTGCATGAATCATTTAACACTTTTATGAATTTTATTTTAACTTTTATTATAAAGCTCTGGAAAATCCAACATTTTCCTAAAAGTGTACAAGTTCCCTCTCAGCTCCAGCTGGTGCCCACCAGTGTGTGTGTGTCCCTCTCTCTTTGTAAATGTCTGAATCAGACCCTTCGACCACTCCAGTGGTTTTGCGTCATTCCGCCACACAACACAACCCAAGTGGAGGCTGCATACTTTCTCTGTCTCTCTCTCTCTCCACCAGCATGTTGTGCTGCAGTGGAAAAGAGCCGTCCGCTCTCTGCTCTTCTCGTCTGTTTACACGGAGGCTCTGGAAAGGCTCTCGGGTCGAGCAGCGGAGCAACACGGGACTCCGGAGGAAGAATCTGAGAAAAACCTCACGCTCCACACCAGTTCGACTTTATTCCAAACACACTCTCCCATCAGCTACTCCCACTTTGTGTTCAGCTTTGTGAAGCACTTTAACCCTGGGATTGTTTTGTGAAAACAGCTCCTACAGTGACTGAGTCTTGGGCCCTTGCCTGAACTTGTTAACTCTCATAGAGGTTTTCTTATTGATTCTGCCCCCTCAGATGAAAAGATCTCCTGGCCTGCTTTTTGCAGTAATCCTGTTTTCTTTGACGGAGCCTTTGAAGTTCATCTGTTTGTTCATCCAGTATGTGTGTTAGTGGATCATATCATGTCAGGCGTGCTTTACAGACGTTTCACAGCGGATCACATTGTTAATCAATCTGTTTATACACCCGTTTTAATGTGTCACATCCATTACGAACGCAAACTATTCCTGATCCCTGGATGTCGACGCCCGCTCATTTCTGCATTCATTAGAGCCGCCTTGTGTCTAATCAAGTCAGTTTTATTCACTTTGTGTGCAACACCAAATATAGCAAAGCAGCTTGTAATGTGCTGTTTGTTTCTGCTAATCGAGCACCATTATAGACCAGGCTAAGCGCCAGGCAGCTTTAGCATGATAAGTAGCACTAGCTACCTGATGTAACAGCTCTATTTGGAACTTCATGTTTATTGCTCTTTAGAGGAGATGTCAGCAGTAATGTAATTAATAGCAACACTGTTGTGGAAAACAGCTAAACCAAGTTTGTATTTACCTATTGCATACAAACTAGCATTAGCACTACAGTGTAGCTTGCTTCTGCAGGAAGTTAGAAAGGTAGTAGCTTAAAATTTTAATGAGTTATTGCTTCAAAACTAAAGAAAATGCATTGTTATATACATGTTGTGTGAACTTTTGGGCAGATAACTAAACATGAGAATGTATTTTTGGTGGTAATTCTGAGGATTGTACTACACCAGAGGAACACAGTGCTGTGCAACCTCCATTTATTAACATGTTCTTTTGGCGTTTGAATGTGTTAAAGGCAGTAATATATATTTCTTTCAGCACGTACTACTGCTAGCGGTTAGCATCAAAAACAAACAGCAAATCAAATAAGTTTTCCTTCTGGCAACTGGACCACATTCAGCTTAGACATGAAGACATTTCCTGGTCTGAGTTCAACGTAATTTCCATTTTCTAGTCGGACAAATCGAACACACCATTCATTGTGTGCAGAAGCTAGAGGCAGCTAGCTGCTGCAGGAAAGTTAGCATCAGTTAGAAAACTAGCAAACACTAACAGTCAATGAATATGAACCATTGCTTCAGGTTTTGGCAGTTAGCATTATTTTACTGGCGCTCTATGCAAATAGTTATTGCAAAGACTGGTAAACAAAGGCCAAAATGGAAAAACAGTCTTTGGGAAATGAGTCTTATTTTGCCATCTTGTGAAAAAACCTAATTCGGTTTAGTCATGTGAATTTCTATGTACACACGTCTGTGGTGTGACAAGAAGCTACATGAGTTAGCCTGTTGCCACTCAGTCGTCAAACATAAATAGTAAAGTTGACATTGAATGATTGATATCGTTAGAAAATGGAGGGTTACTATTACCATATCCACATCCTATTTACATTAATGTCAGCCTGTTGTACGTGTTTGTTTCTCTACTTGTTAATTTGCTGTAATGATCAGATTATTCCGAAAATAATCTAGTTATTGGTGAATTTACTGGTAAATCTTTGGTCATAGTCATGTCCAGTTCTGGTTCAGCTTAGTTTTTGTTTTGTTATATTTGATCTCTGATTTTCCTCTGGTAAAAGGTAGAATTGTGGTGGACGACGGTGAGCTGTCATCTCCGAATCATGACACTTTCACCTCCGTGTGTCACAGTTGGCAGCAGCTTTTCCTCATGACAGGTTATATTTTTCCGGTGCCGACGTCATCCATTTTTAGATTCAATTTTCTAAAGAACATTATTCCAAAGTCTCTGATCTCTGTCAGGAACACAGCAGAATGAATGCTTGTGTTTTAAATAGAACACAACACATTTTACAAAAATGCAGGGTCGTTTCTTCAAACTGTTGTTATTATTATTATTTCATGTTTTGTTTAAATTGACATGAAATATTTCTATATCTAACTATTAGAGCAACACAGAGACTGACAGATTTTTTTTCTCACACCACTATACATACATGATAAACTGCATTGGAGTGGGCAAAGCGCAGTGTCTCCGAACACGGACCACGCACACAGGGTTCGATCTGCATTTTTTTGTGTTTGTTTTCCCTTGGGAACGCCGTGAAAGAGGAGCACCTGAACAACTTGTGTCTTATCACACGGGCAACTGCTGCAACACGCCTACCTCTGGGCAACACTTAAAGATGAAAGTGATGAGGAAGGTGATTTGTGCAGGCGTTGACTTGGTAACCAGGTGTTTTGGAAGGAGGAGGAGGATTCAAATCGACAGATTAATTAATCAAAAACGACAGATCTGGAGTGCATTTAACCATCAGGGTTTCTGCGGTGTAGTTTTGCAGCGAACCCGTGCGCTGTTGCAAAGGAAACCTCTCGCTCCGGTCCCTGACAGCAGGTGAAAAACATTTCTTCAATCTTTTTTTTTTTTTTTTTCCAGGTATAACATGAAAACTTAAATACGTGTGGGTTGAGAGTTAATTGGGCGACATTATCGTTGCCTGCTGTTTTGGATCCGATCCATTCCCTCCCCTCAGATATGTTTTGAGGAAAACAAACCGATGTATTTAATAATATCTACTCCCAGAGCACATTGGGCTGCTGGAAGGAAGGAAAGTTAGCGCAGCATCCATGTGGAGGAAGGGATTTTATATTGCTATTCCACACTTTAAATAAAACACTCATTCAGAAGGACTGAAAACTGTGATTGGCCGGCCTGTGGAGGCTCAGATCTCATGTGACAGCTCGATTTGACTGGGTGACCTAACTTGCGGGCTCTGATCCATTTGACCAAAAAAAAAAGAAATAAGAAGGAAGTCATAAACTGCTCTTAATGGTTAGGTTGGTCTCCTACTGTTGCCTTAGCTTCCAGACTAGTAAAAGCAGCCCCAGTGACAGGAAGTGGTTGAGAACAAGAGAAAGCCCGCTGAGGGATGGATAAATCACGGCCCTCATGACATTGTTTTCCTCTCTTATTGTCTGCAGGGGGGGTGACTCTGGCCTCAGGCTGTTATTTGTAATGTAGCATAGACAGGTCGCTGGAACGGCAATGGCAGCTGCCTTTGGCATCTCTGTTTTTTTGGGGGGTTTTTTTGTTAACCGAGGCCAACGTCTCCAGCTCAGCTGGGACACGTCAAGGAGGAGGAACATCGGGAAACATCTGGAAAAAGACTGATATTTTAGCTTTTAGACTAAATGCAGAAAGCAGCAGGTACACAATGGCCGTTTTGGCTGGTATGAAATGCGTCAGTGTTTGAAGACTCCTGAATTCGCTTTGATTTCTCTCCTGAAAAATTCATTATTCGCTCGCCTTGTGCCAGACGGTTGTAGAAAGGTTGTATTCCAGAGGATGAACGAGGACTTTCTGTCTCTTTCTTCTGCTAGTCTGAAACCGACCTCCCCCCCCCCCTTTTTTTTTTTCTTCTCTTTTCTTCTTTGGCTTTACTTTAAAAGAGCTGCAGAAAGCACGCACATTCCAATATCTGAAGCAAACACAAACACACCCCCCCTCCCAAAATTTAATCTGTTTCCAATATCAGATAAACTCTGAGTCTACTACATAAAACCTGTAAAAACCACATGGGGATAGTTTAAAATCTGTTTTTTTTTTTTTTTGGTCCTTCCACCAAACCATACAAGCTGTTTCTTACTTTTTTGTTGAGAGTAATATTCCTTCTGTACTTTGACAAATAGGTTTATGGTTTGGTCTTTAGTGCGGCAGCTTCAAAAGAATAAAGCTCACATTCCCATACAGGTTTATAAACACCGCTGGTTAACAGTTTTGTTAAAATCTCCTTTCAATTTGCTTGCTAATTTCAGCTTCCATTTAACCTTGAAAAACTTTTTTCAGGCAAAGTAGAAACGAAGAAAAAAAAACCCATTTTGACTCTTCAACTAGTGAAGAAATAAAAGGTTGGTTTTCACACCTCGTCTGTTTTGTTGGTGAAAACCCTGAAAGTCGCCTCAAATAAAAGCCACCAAACCCAGCGAGGAACGAGACTGGAGTCTTGACTTTTGCAGACCTCCTCGATGACTCATCATTACATCCAGCTGAGCAAACGGTTAAAACTGTGGCTGCGCAGACAAATGCATCAAATACTTCTGACCGGGGAAAAAATTGTGGCCTGGCAATAACATTCACACCCGTTCAACTTTTTGCCATTCTGCAGGATGAGTTTTATTGACATTTCACATCAAAAACACAACATAATGGAGCAAAAAGTATTAAAGTGCAAGTAAGAGGACTTTTTAAAAAAAAGTGGGACATGCCTATCTACACAGACTGTATATTGTAAATGCTTTTCATATATTTCTGCAATTTCTTTCAGAAGTTAATCAACAGTAAACAGAAACCGCTTGTCGATAATAGGGCAGAAATAATTTATTGTGATTATTCAGTTATTGAAATAATCGTCAACTAATTGAATATTCAATGAATCGTTAACGGGAGTACACAGACTCAAAAAAAGGCCATACACTGAAAAAAAACATGTTCAGAGAAGTAATTAGGCCAATCTGTACAAAAATATACGTATATTTTGCATGTAAGGTTAAAACACTTTTAGGTTTTAGCCATAACTTCTCAAGTGGCATTGTTTTAGCTACACCTTGTTCAGATTTACTAAAGGACTGCTGTGTTATTGCATTTCAGGCAATAAAATGTTTATTTTCTTAATAAAAAATAAATTGAGTTGTTTAATTAGGCTATTTTTAATATTATATAAAAATGTTTTAGTAGTAAAATTAAAGATCTGCAGAAAGTTCTTTAATCCTATTAATCGATTAACCGTCAGAATAATCAATATAATTGTTAGTTGGAGTCCTCGTCTCTAATGTGAACGTGAACCTATTTGCTCTGTGAAGGCCTCGGATGTTTGCGGCTTCATGTTTCTGGCCTTTATGCAAGACGAATGATACGAAGAAAGTCAAAACTTTGCAGACGTTTCCCAAAAGCCAGCCAGCAAAACAGGTGGAAGACGGTGGATGGAAAACCAAATGAGTGCACGAGGAGCAGCACGTCGGTGGCAGCCTCATGCTGCGGGAATGCTTTCCTTCAGCAGGGTCAGCGGGGATTTTAAGATGGATGAAGCTTGTCATCGAATAAATATGTAGTCATGTTCTCATTGTCCTCGTCGCCGAAGCCCGAGTAAAGATGCCCGAGCATCGACTGTTCAGCTCAGCATCACGACGAGTGTTTTTTACGTTTCCTCGTTCTCTGTAGTTTGTTTTTCTGCACCCATTCGGTTTGTTTTGCGTCCTTCTTGTTCTTCCCTGAGGGTTTTCAGCAAATTCACACAATGTGCACCTTTGTCAGACCTACTCCCTTATCCACCTGTCCCAACCCCACCCCACTCCGACATGAACTGGCGAACCTTTTACTCATTTGCTTTGGCGCTGTTGTTGATGCTAAGAAAGAAAAAAAAAACAGCACTACGCTAAAAACCATTCATTCTGGTGTGTGTTTTTGGTGAGACAATTAAAACAGGAAAATTCTGGATTCATAAAATACTCAAAATAATACATTTATAACTAAATGCTGTTCTTCTTCCATTGTTTAAGATGGAATACAAAGTAAAATTTAGCTACAAAAATGTTCTAATCTGCTTTTCTAGAACAAATTTCTCCACAAGTCTGGATATTCAAATGAAACTCCAGATGAGAGACGATATGAAAAGGTTAATAAAATATTGCATCTATGTAGATAATTTCTAGAAACATTGCATCAGCAAAATATATATCATAAAAAACCAAACGGAATTATGATAAATAGAAAAATATAAAATAATAATTCCGTCACCACAGCTTAACCTGCAGTCATGTTCAATAAATTAGAATATTTTTTCTGAACAGGCACATTTGTCAGATTAAAAGAACCTTTTCAAAATAACAACTTTTAAGCTCGTATTAAATTTACTTTTGATCAAACCCACATTTTTCTATTATTATCTATAAATCTAAGCAGAAAATCATCATCATCAACAGAAATAAAGGCTGGAAAACACCAGCATGTGTGGCATTAATCTATATAAATGCTTCAGGTAGTGATAAAATGTATGTAAATAAATGTACATTTCAGAAATGTTGTTAATTTATTGAATATAAAGTATATTATCTTATCACAGAGCAAATATGTCTGCAGTAGCACTGGTGTGTGTGTGGGTGTATGTGTGTGTATTCCCATGGAAGAATATTTTGGACAAAGAAAAGTCGGCGGCAGCAAGAATGTTTTTCGATCTACAGTCACCCAAACAAGCCTTGGGCTGCTGTTTGTTGACCTCATCTTATCTCTGAAGGGCTGGAGGCACAATTTCAGGAAGATTATCCACACATTAGGGGCAGACAGCTGCATTCAGGCTGTTCAATGCCTCAGCCAGCTAAGTGGGGATTCACCTTGAATGAAATTTCCCACTGGTTACAATGGGAGTTCACCAACAAGGTGGAATCTGTGGGTGTGGCAGCAACTGTAATGTACATCTGTGTACTTTTTAATGGTGGTTCTCTGGAACCAGAGAGGGGAGGGTGGATTAGAAACGCCAGAATAAGCCTTTATTGCTGGGGGAAGACCATTCACTGGGAACTTTGCTTAGCGAGCGACCCAACAAAGAGAGGAGGACTGCAGCTTTTCCCACTTAATGAGAAGTGCATTCCTGTTTTTGTCATCACTTCAAAAACAAGTGGTATCCTTTGCATTTCGCAGCCACCTAGTTTTCGGAAGAGGTATTTCAGTGGCCTCAGAGAGGCAAAAAGCCCCCACACACACTGAGCTGAGTGGTGTTTGTTCAGGTGAGCAGATGGGACACAAAAGTGTGGAACTGTCCTCAGGATGGCGAGAGGAGATGTTCGTTAAGGCGTTTTTGACCTGTGGAGCAACACAAGTAAACTCCATGGGAAGACACTTATCAGCTACGCTGAGGGGTGCGTCGAGAAAACCTTTTGCGACCAGTAAATGCACCCGGTTTT
Source organism: Poeciliopsis retropinna (assembly GCA_010277075.1). Taxonomy (NCBI): domain Eukaryota; kingdom Metazoa; phylum Chordata; class Actinopteri; order Cyprinodontiformes; family Poeciliidae; genus Poeciliopsis; species Poeciliopsis retropinna. Next base: position 768,365 of record VMRM01000024.1, read on the forward strand.
TGCGGACATCGACACTCTTTAGAGAGGAAGTTGTAACTGAATGGTGAGGACTTAAAGTTAGCTATGTGCTCTATCAATCAAATATTTTGAAAATAGAAACAGAGATGTAAGGAGCTACATTTCCGTAGTTTCTTTTGATTTTTTTTGTTTACATGTTGAGACATGTCTGCTCTTCATTTTGGCTTTAAGATGGTGAGAGAGAGCAAGACTTGGATAAAATGAAGGTTAAGCAAAATACACAAATGTCTGTTTTATACAGCAAACCTAAGACTCAAGTAAAGGTCTACATTTTCAGGGTGTCTGTGCACCCTTATCTAAAATTAATTCCTTTAATGACTTAAATTCATTATCAAAATGTAAGTTGGCATTAAAAATGTTAATCAGATCTTAATCATGAACCATGTTGTCATGGCAGGACTATTTAATCTCATATATTCCATGTTTTTTAAAATCCTAACAAAAGTTTGAGCCTGTCATAGACGTCCACGTTTTGTGATTCAAAGCGGTTGATTCTACCGTTGACTAGCTGTCAATATGGCCTTGCTGGCTAGCCTTGCATCTATCAGGGGTAACTGCACATTTCTCTCCAGTTGGCTAGATGATGTTCATCTTCAGCACTGGCTGATCAGTCCCAATGAGCCTTATGATGCGACATACTTTCTGAGGGTAAACGTTTGGTACTACAGAGGGTGTCAGAAGTATAAAGCTTCTGCCAAGATCCACAAACAGACCCTAGAAATGTCACAGTTTTGCTCCCCTGGAGTGACTAAAGCGCTCCAGAAAACAGCCGGCGCTGCCGCTGATCGAAGAGCAACATCTGGGCCGACTCAAAGTCTGAAGTTGGAAGATTGTGTGGATTTTAAACACGGTGGTCAAGCAGCAGTCTTGACTATTGCAGAATTTTATTTCAACAAAGTTGTTACTATGTACAAAAATACAGCTGAGTATTTGTAAAACAAAAGGCTAGTAAAAGACATTTGGAGTGTTGTTCTCATCTTATAACCAACATTTTCTTCACTGACAAACAGAGAAAAGAACACGGACACAAACACATATTGATGCAAATCAAGGTATAATCTATTCATCACTGAATATGTTGTCAATTGAACATTAATTCTAGTTACCTAAACCAGCATACAGCAAGAGCAATAATCAATCAGCGACCTTCCAGATGTCTGGATACTGGGAGCATTTAAAGCATTTCTGGGGTTAGACAGTTCTGCAGGTCAGATCAGAGCACACCACCTTGACCTGCTGCATTGTTGACATTCACTTCTGCTCACCACTGTCATCACCGCTGCCAACAAGGTGTGAGTGATTTGCAGAGGGTCTCCGCTGTGCTCCCTCCTCTCATCCTGTCACGGCTTGTCGGTTTCGTGCATGACGGCCGCGTTGCTAAGCTAAACATTGACTCTGAGCCGAAGGAGCAGCAGAAGCTTTTCCCAACACATGCATAAGAGTTGGACGACTTGCTGTTTGCTTTTGGAGGTGATGTGTTCAGATATGCTGGCTCTCTTTCCCCCGATTAACAGCTTGTTGCTCGCACTTTCTCACTTTTCTGCTTTTCCCTTCTTCCTCTCCCCTCCCTGAAAAGGCACACAGGCTGTGCACAGCCTCTGCATGCTCACAGGCAAAGGCTTCTCTGGTTCTCCACAAACTTTTTGTATCAAAACAGTGAGATGTCTACACTGTTGCCTAGTGGGAAGCAGCTCTTCAAAATAGAAACAGTTGGACTATCACCTGCTTGTGTGTGGATTGTAAGCTATCTCCCCCTAACGTGTGATGGCAGAAACTTTACACTCATTACTTATGGGTGCTAGCAAATGTGTTTTGACATAAAACGTATGTTAAATTAATCTGTTCGGCTTACACGTGCAATATAGCACAGCTGGCTGCCACAGGAGGTTAGAAAAGTGTTTAAAACTTCAACAAGTCACACTCACACTATGTCTATTAGTTTTCTTTATGTTTTGGCTTTTAAAATTTGTTTTTGTATTTTTCTTTGAGAAAAAGTTGTTTGTCTGAAACATTGTTTAAAACGTAGCAGTAGATGTTTCACCATTTTGAAGCATATTTTTAAAGAAAAACCATTAAATTTACAATTCCTTCATTTAAAAACACTATTCTGAGCTCAATTCAACATATTCCTCTTTCCAACTTAATTTTCTGTGTTGTAATATTGAAACCCGCCAACAGGTTCAATTATATGTTATGATATAACTTGAGTTCTATTTTAAAGATGTTTTTGTTCAAAGTATAATTTAAGCCTCAGTGACTTTTATGTTGAGCTTTTTTATGTCTAATCCAAAGAAGAAGAAAAACTGCAACAAAAGTTTTTACTAGCACCTGTGTTTTAGGGCTTCATAGTCATAGGCCTTCATAGGCCTCTGGTCCAGCTGAATAGCTTTGTCAGGGTGATTGTTAATCAATACACACAAGTTAAAGTGAGTTTTACATTCCAGCATCTTCTACTGGCTTCCTTAACAGTTTACATGATATAAATGTGTCTGTTTACATAGAAAGAATGCAAATATCCTGCTTTACTGATCAATATTTTACCACTACTTGGAACAGTTGCACTCAGAAGTTGACTAGTTAAACGTCATAATTTTATGTCTTTTATTTTTTTACCAGAACCCAGTAATGTGTTGCTAACAATCCTTTCAAAAATTGGGTGTAATGAACAAAGTTTTTAGCCGACCGAACTACTACGTTTTGAAAATGAGTTCAGAGTCAAATAATAAACATTTTTTTAAAAATTGGAAAATAGTCTGTAACCGTAATTGATAAATACGTTTAGCATGGTAAATTCATAATCACACTATTACAACAAATCCCGATTCCTGCTGTCAGATTGATCCGATGCAGCATGTTTCATTTGTGCGTTTTTGTCTGAGCCATCGCTCAAAGGAGCAGCCCACCAGAAGAGGCTGTTTTAAAACGTAAACCTGCTAATAGCCGCCGTTAAGGGCAGCTCCACATGCTTGCAGTGAGTTTAATGGAGTAAATCAGCAGGCCGTTCCATAGTTCCTCACATCCTGTTGTGTTTAAATCGCCTCCTTGTAAATCTCTGTGTTTTTGCTTTATCTGATGATTGCGTAAACTGTTCAACCCTTACTTTAATGAGTCAGCCTCGCCGTGCTTAATAAACCCAGGGTAAGCAGCTTGAAATGGTTTGTAGTCTCACATGAATGCTTCTTGAAATTGGCAAATTTTCACCCAAAGTTGACATTATCTCAGCGGTTGGAGTCAGCTAATAATTTCTCTCCTCTCACACGCCGAAGTGCCTTTGTGATCGTGCGTCGTGTTCAAAAGTGAGCACACTTCGCTTTTGCCCCGGCGCGCGTCCGTGCACACGGGGCAGATTATCTGCCGCCCGAGGGTTAAACACGCCACCTACCCTGCAGGGCTGCTTCTGGTATTCCAGAACGAATGCCTCTCAAGGCTTTCATTTTAGCTCGCCGCATCCCTCGCTTGTCACTTCAAAGGGAGTGTGCGAGGGTCAGGGTTTCATCACGCTGTCATTTGGCACATGAGATATGAGAGAGAGAAAAAAAATGCTGCTCTAAAAATAGGAGGTTGTCCTCGAGAAGAAAGACAGGAGATATCGTTGGGAGCCAAAATACTTTTGGTTGTGATGCGTCCATGGCACTCAGGCAACTTCAGTGTGATGCAAGTAGGGCAAGGGTGGCTCTCTTGTGGTTTAGGTGGTGTATCAAAATATTGAGAGTTTGAGATGCTTTCAGATCATTATATCAGTTTATGCCTTTCCCCATCAGCCTGCAAAGCTGAAGGTATTTTTCCACATACAGATGGCAAATAGGATCATATGATGAGTGCCTAATAGCCCTGCAGTTACAAATGTACTATATCACAGGCTCTCCGTGATGAAAGAGGCGTTCATAGGGCAGTAACTTACTACTACTGCTGTATTAGTGCTTTGATCTTCCAACAGCTTGAACCCTGGAGATTTTGAAGGGGTGGCTCGTCAAAATAGCTTCGCAGATGGGCCCGGTCTTGCCTCGGCTGTGGGGCGAGGAGGCCCGGAGGTGTGTAGAAGCACCCGTGTGCTCGAAAACATGGCAACAGAGGGATGACGACGCAGTTTACTGGATCTGTGGTTCCTAATGCTTGAACGGATGCAAGAATTGCATGATGACAAAAGGCTTGCTGATATGTGGTTATCTATTTTATGTATGCTTGCAAAAGTATTCCTACTTCTTGAGCTTTTTTGCACTTCTCCTGCAAACCTCAATGTTTTTTGGGGGGATTTTTATGTGATGAACACAAAGTATTGTTCTCATATGATCCGATACCACTAAGTAAAATCCACTGCGACCATCGCTGCTCAGATTTGATGGAACAACGGAGCTTAATTCAAGAACAAAACCTTGAGGCGGGAGCATAGGTCCAGCTTCCAGCAGGTCAAAGACTGTAAATGTAAACGCCAGAGTTACAATAAAATCAGATGTCAGAATGGCCCAGTCAAAGTCTAGATCTAAATGAGGCAAAATTAGTTTCATGCCTGTAACGTGACAAAATGTGAGAAGGTCCAGTAGGTATGCAAAGTTTTGCGAGGCACCGTAGATGGATGATTTGTCTGCCTGGTGCAGATGGTTTTGTGGGAAATAGAAAAGCCAGGTTTTCTTTTCAAAGACCTTAAATATAAAGGTGCTTCCCTTAAATCTCTGCCGAGGAGCCGCAGTGAACCACAGGTTGTCATTCCAGCCAGGACATTCCTCTATTAATGACAAAGGCAGTGGGAAGTCTCATGGTGAAACATGAAGAGGGAGAAGGGAACAGGAGAGTTGAATGGGTTGATTCAGGGGAGTGGCAGGCGAGGCCGGTGGGTGACCCTTACCGTCCAGTCTGTCAGGCCGGCTCCAGGTCATCTCTGCCGGGCCGTGCACAGCCCCGTCTACAGGAAAAAGCGTTGCTTTGATTCCACTCCGTCGCGTCTATATATATATATTTTTTTTTTTCGTCTGTGCCATACCTGCTGCTTGCATTCCCTCTTAAATCTCTTCCCACCCTCCCGTCTTCCAGCAGTACATCTGGCACAGCACCCTTCCCATTGTGCATTCAGAGCCGCTGGCCTCTCTTTAGGATCTGCATTAGAATGTTGTTTTCATATAACAGCAAGCGGAGGCATGTGGAGCCTCTTTTGAACCGCTCTGCAAACAGAAGGAGATTTTAACGCTGTCTTTATGAGATTAAGTGAGACATTCCCATAAAAAAAGACATTTCCTTATATCCATTCACCCGTCCCAGACTCCCTGTCTCTTTACTCTTTTCTTTCTTTCCCTCTTCATCTCTGTCCCTTTAACTTCTGCCTTTCTTTTTGGCTTCCCTTAGGCTAACACAATGCTACACTTCTGAAGAAAGCAAAATGGAAAGTAGACAGGTTGGGTTTAACAGCAGCTTCATCCACAGGGAAGAAGTAGAGCAGATCCTCGAGTCCAGGCCAAACTGGCCGGACCTGGGAGTGCATCCCTGCTGGCGGACACGGCCAGTTCTTGTTCTGACCCTGTTTAACTGACTCAGGTGGGCTTGTGCCAAGTGAACCCTCCACCCACTCTAACAAGAGTTTGACAAAACACATTCACAGGGCAGACAGTGAGGCCTTGCCGGACGAAACTTACTGGAAAACAATAACGCTATTTAGACTTGGATTCGCATGGCATATATGTTTATTAGCCATTAAGAACAATATGAGAATAGCTGCAGTAGGCTATAACATTTGTAAAGTCATATTATGCCACTCAGAGGAGGACTTGCCCCTGGGTTTCAGAAGACATAGTGTACCATTGTGTTTTGCCCTAATGTAGCAGTTGGGTAGAATTAAGACAAGACCATTTATTCACTGATTTTTGTGAATAAGATTCTCATTAAAGATGTAACATGTTGTATCATGACTGTTGTGTACATATCATGCCTAACAGTCTTGAAGTAGTTTTGTTTAAATTAGCAAAATATCTATAGATTTTTTTTGCTCTAAGAGTGCAGCCAGGCGCTACCTTCAACATTCCTATACTACGATATTCTTCGTAGTAATATCAACATGTACACCGATCCCTTGAGTCTCCTACCAGAGACCTGGAAACTGAAGTGTTCTTCACAGCGTTTTAGCTGTTAGGACTGAACTCTACTGGACTGAGATCTCCTATGTTTCTCCAGACGTCTGTTGCAGCTGCTTCTTTCTCCTGATGTGTCCATTGATCGGTCTCAATGACTGTCCGCTGCTGCTTATAGATGATGACTATGTCCGGTCGGTGGGCCAGTACCATGTTGTTGGTTTGTGTCTGGAAGTTACACAGGATCTCAGGTTCATCAAAACTAAGACAAAACTTAATCAGAATAATCGGGGTGTCCAGTTTGCACTCCACAGAGACGCTTCTGTGCACCATATTGGCTAGTTGGACATGCAGCACTACTGCAGAACATGCACAGTCTTCCTTATTTCACTTCTACGTAAAGCCAATGAGCATCAAGAGAACGAAATGGCGCTCCTGGACTGGCTGCTTTTCAAAAGCCAGCCAATAGAATTGCCTCGCTATTTCAGCATCTGAAGCTGTATTTTTGTACAAATATTTTAAATACACTCTACAAAGAAATTAGCAAATATGTGGATTTTCTGCAAATATTTTAAAATTAGGTTCCACTGAAAAATCCTCAAGTTTTTACATCCCAGCTCCTTGTCTGCCAGTTCTCCTTGTGTAAGACATTCACAGAGCACTTCATCCCTTCAGGCTATCTTTCTGATGTATTCTTAAAGCTTAGATGTTTGATCTAGGACAGTGGCTCCTGGGTTGCTCGGTTCTTACCATCGAGCCGACTTCTCAGAACTCGCCTTACCCATTGCAGGCATTTGACTGGTTTAGGGTCACTAAATTAATCCTTAAGCTTCTTATTGGGAAGATTTGCAGGAAGTTCTGTATTAGTCTACCTGCTGTTTTGAGGCTTTTAAGAAAGTAGACACTCATCAACTGCATCGGGCAAAAAAAAAGAACGTCAGCAAAATCTTAGAAACAAAGGTAACTTAACCTAAAGCACAAGGTTTGTGGTATTTTAGGGTATTTGTAAGAAAGAAGGGGATTTTTGAGTTTGAAAGCTTAGATTTGAGCCTTCAAACAGTAACAGAGAATGGCTCAAGGAATGCCTGTTTTAAATTGGATCAAATTCTCCTATAGGTAAACTGTAAGTAATCATTTCAACCCTAATTCACATAATTCCAGGAGTTTCACAACTTTAAATCAGCAATTGATGTATTCGAAGTTTCTCCTGACTTGGTTATTGAGCCTGGATTTGTAACGTTTTGACCTCACGATTAAAAAAAAAAAAAAAAAGTCAGCAGGTTCAGAAAAGTGTTTGTCACCCATTTGCGATCGTCCAGATTTGACAGTGTTGCACACGTCTGAAGTTGTGTAAAAACTGAACCGTTTGCTCTGCTGCTTAATTCTTGAGGTGTGTCTGCTGATCACCACTTCCACTGGCTGGCGAGCAATTACTGCCGAGGACATCAAAGGCATGGCTCAGTAGCAAATTGTGTTTGCAGTAATCTATGTAATGACTCAGGATTTAGTTTGAGGCTCTCCGACTGTCATCTGCCTTTGCGGCTTTTTCTAAATTACCTTTTAGCCTGGTCTTCATTGTCTCTAGCATGACAAGACCCTCGAGCACTAGGGCCCACTTGAGTTGTGGGAGTAACTGACAAAGAGTAACCTTTTCGTTTGCTTTTTTAATCGGGTTGGATGTGGTAAAAACCTCGTTGGGTAAAAAAGATAAAAGTTACGCAGCCCTGGTCCAAATTGGTTTGGTAATATTCAGTTTAAAGTGGACGTATCATGCTTTTAAATTCTTATTCACATGTAAATCATTCACTTTTTGTCTATTTAAAATAGAGCTGCAGGTACTGTAGCTCCACAGACTCATCATTGTTCCCTGTTTTGTGTTTTTGCTGCAGTCTTTTTAAATGTGAATGAAACATTTTGTGCCCCGGCCCCTTCCAGGTCGCAGAACTTACCTCTCCACTCCGTTCGACCATTTGATACCAACAATGCGGTTATCTACCGGCAGAGAAACTTTTCATTCCCACGTTTATTAAAGGTGTCACCAACTATTCAGCTTCCTTACATGCTGGAACCAGAGTCTGACCCAGAGCAGGAGCATGAAGACGACGAGCCTGCAGCTTTTCCATGAAGTCAATCAAGTTTATTTACATAGCACATTTCACCAGCGGTTAAAGTGCTTTACATCGTGAAAACATAAAAGAGCATCATAAACACATCACATAACAGTTGTGAAAAACAATAATTGCATTTTTGTCAAATGCCACCATTAAAATGATAAATACTCATTATAAATACTGGACAAATGGACCAGTATTTACCTGAACTTTGCACCAATTTATGATAATTGTGATAACTTCTGTTTTATTCGCATAGATTTTACTTTTATTTTTATTTAATTTGCCTTCGTCCATCTAGATGCTCAACACTTTAGTTAGTAAGGGTCTGAAAGTTTGTTGAATATATATATATATATATATATATATATATATCTCATAAACTTAAAAAAAACAAAAACATAAAAATAAAGTTTAGGAAAAAAAGCTAGAAAAAAAATAAAGTAGATTTTTTTTTTTTTTAGATACATTATTATTTTTCAAATCAAACTTGCCAGAGAGAAAGCTACACATCTCCATGTCCTCCACTGATTACAGAAAATCTCTGAACACTTGTCCATCTAATGAATAGAGCAATACAATAATAAAAACAAACAAATTGGTTCATTTTTTTGTGAATTTGTTTGTATCTAGGTCAGCCTCATTCACAGAGAGCCTGTATTTGTGTGTGTGGTGTGTGTGGTGGGGTTGTCAGCATGCTGCTGGTGTTTGTGTACGTGTGTTTGCTCTGCAGAGGGACACGGCTCTGTACACGGCCTGTTCCAAGAGTGAATTCCTGGAGGCTTACAAGAGCTGTTGAATGAGATGGAGGGCTCAGGACAGGAATGATGGGAGAGGGAGGGAGGGAGGAAGGGACGCTGCTCAGCACCGTGGGAGGGGGGTGTCAAGCTCTCACTTACAGGCCTGATTAAATAACAGGATGCTTTATGAAAACAAGAACATTATCTGCCTCTTAAAAAGCCGGGAGAGGCCCTCTAATTGGCTTCCCCCGAGTCTCCGTGTCGACGCCCGTTTGTCAGAGCCGGCTACAAAGAAACAGGCGGCGCTCCGTTCGCTACCTCCTCTGGTCTGAGCTCTCATCCGTGCCGCATTACAGGAATGTATCGACGCACGGATACGGGGACTACAAAGAAGGGGGTGTCCTTTTCAACTCAGAGGAGGATTACTCCTGAGCGGAGCTTCTGCTTGAGTTCAGCGCCGACAATGAAGAGATAGTGGCTCCTCTCTGGCTTCGGGTGGCTTCTCATGTGGCAAATTTTACAGCTGGGGTTTCAAAAATACCCTCTGTGTGCAGGGGGAGGTATGAGGAAAATGTCAGTGGGAGAGTTGAGAGTGTTTCCCTACTACATCAGAAAACAATGAGCCTGCTCTTCCTCTTTACTCTTTCTCAGCTTCCCCTACAGTCTATGACGTTTTCTTAATTATTTTTTATTGCTTCCAAGTAGAGCTGGGGTGCTTAGTGTGGCCAAAATAACGTTTCACGATATAAGGGTTTTATAGCAGTGGATATTAACAGTTATAGATTCTTTTTTTTGTTTTTAATATCTGAAATATTGAAAACTGGTGGTTTTCCTCTCCAGTTTTGTCCAGGTTTCACTCCACGCCGTTGTCTTTTATTTTTAACTAGTTATGAGTGAAACATAAAACTGCTGCTGAGCAACTTACTCAACAGGTTGTTGCTAGGTAACCAAAGAGCGAATGAGTTAGTTGATGCACCAGCCCCAGCTTAGCTTGCTGTGAGAGCTTGAGCCTCCTCTGCCTACATCCCCCAGAATGCTGTGCAGTTCTGGATCGGAGTTCACTGAATTTTCTATGTACTGAATACCGACACCTTTAATGATCCAAGTCATTATTGGCCAAAGGACACATCACTCTCAACACACAATGGTGGCTGCATCATGCTGTGGGGCAATTTTTCTCAACACGGACAGGGAAGACAGTCAGAGTTAATAGGTAGAAGAAAACCCATTAGAGGCGGCAAAAGACATGAGACTCCAGCAACAAAACGACCATAAAAATACAACAGAGTGGATTAGATCAAAATATTTTAATGAATGGCTCAATCAAACTGCTTCATGTTCCTCCGTTACATAAAACAAAGATTTGCAATGTGAGAGAATATTAATATAAATCCTTTTGCATGGAGTCTTAAAACTAACATATAATTCAGCCAGTTTGGTTTAATCAGTTAAAAAGTTAAAGTCTTTGTAAATCTAAATGTTTTTAGAGCACGACATAAATTAGTTGCAGCCAGTCTCTCTGCCAGGGTTTGATTGCATTATTCTTCTCTGTGTAAAAAACGAAATCCTGTCTTTGGTTCCCCCTACTGGAAGTGTTTTGAATGACACCTTAATTTGAACACTTCATCAGTTCATGTTTTCATACATGTCCCAACTGTTGACTAGCGTAGCATCGGCTTCTGTATTCTGAGCTAAAATTGAACTCTGAGGTCATGAACAAGCAGTTTGCTGATTTGCTTTTTCACAGTTTCTCTGAATCCAGAACCAAAATTGACGAAACCCAAGAAGTGAGGTTTTGTACGCTTATATTCTTGTGTAAAGCACATAAAATGTTATCAAATTAGGTTTTTTAATTTTTTTTGTCCACAGCAGTAGAAAGCTAATGCTAATGTTTTGTAAAAACGGCTAAATCAGGACTTTAGCTCAGCTCGTTACTATGGTTTTCTGTTCTCTTTGACACCTCTCCCATCTGTTTAACCTTCGATTGTCCGTGCCTAGGAGCGGGCTCTCTGAAGGATGTGTAGGTCACACGATGAGTCTCTCAGCTCCATCAGCGCTCCTGTTGCTGGCACACACTCCAAACTGATCCGTCCCACACATACCCCTCAGGGTACGGATGCGCGCGCGCTCGCTGCTCGGCTCTTTGATGTTGCCGTGATGTGTTTAGCAAGCGATAGCGTATCAGATGTTGCTGGCTTTTTCTTCTTCTTCTTTTTTTTTCCCTCTTGTCACCTTGTGGTTTGCATTTCAAATGTGTATTAGCTGTGCCGGCTAATCGGACGCCCCTAGATGACCTCCGCTGCCCGCTGGCAGTGCAGGTGAAGAAAGATGGCCGAGTCCAGACTCTGGATTTCATTTCTTCTTTTTTTTTCTTTTTTGTTTGTGTGACATGAATACAAACTGAAAGTAGGAATGTGTGATTCAGAGCCCTCCTTCTTTCCAGTGTTAAAAACTTTCCCTGAGAGGTAGACTCTGCTCACCTGCCTTGACTTGCCTTCTGCCCCCCCGTCCTTCTTCCCCTTCCTCCACCCATTCCTTCCTCTTCATACACTTCATGGGCCCCTCCCCCAATTACAGTGCCCCACATCAAAGAGCTTTTCTGAGTAATAGATACCCAGCGGGGCCACACCCTTCCCTTCCCGCCTTCAACCAGCGTAGCTGCCGCTCAGCCGGTAACGAGCAGACGGCAATCTCACAAACGTACGGCAATTGTTCACACGCAATTTAGACTCAAATATGCAGCCTCCGAACATCATAAACAATATTTAGAGCAGATGCTGTGTTTATTTTTGCTGTATTCTGCTGAAGAAAGAAGAAGAAATATCAGTACATAGATGGAGGATTTCAGCTTTTGGATCTGTGGTCCTGTTCTATCGGTGGCTCCTGACTGAGCGACTCTTTTTCCAGTCTAAACGACTCATTTGGTCTCGTCTTCAATGCAAGGTGCTCCACGAAATGAGAGATTTGTGCAGAGTATTTACATGTAGTCCAAAAACTAATGGAATATGAAACAAGCACATGGAACACGATTATTCTTCAGAGCAGTGAGATTTAGCGCCATCAGGATTAGTCACTGAAATGCAAAACTCCTGCAAGTTTAATGTCCACAAATACATGCTTATATATTTAAGACTAGATGCTATTAGGTGTTTGAAATATCTGATTTTTACCTCTATTATGCTCTGCGATAGTGCCTTGCTAAAGTATTCACTCTGCTTAGCCAACAAATTAGATAAAAAGCAATTGGTTGCAGCTCCATTTCCTTCTGAAGAAATACATGCCACACTTTTCAGATTTTAGTTTGTAAAAAGTTTTTGAAATGTGTCCTTTTCCTTCCACTTCATAGTCATACACAGAATCCAAATGAGAACAATTGAAGTGTTGTAACTGTGGCTGCAGCTAACGATTATTTTAGTAATTGATTATTCCAGTGATTATTCTGACAACTAATCTGGGAAAGATTTGGCACGTACTGCAGGTTGTTCATTAAACTGCTTAATCCTTTTTTCTTTACAATATTAGAAATTCATTAAAATATGGAAATAAACAAATTAATTCCTTTTTTAAGTAAGAAAATAAACATTCTATTGCCTAAAATGGAATAACAAAGCATTCCTTTAGTGAATTTGAACTATGTAAATATAAAAAACACTTGAGGACTTTGGAGTAAAACATATTGACAGACAAAAGGTGTTTTTATCTTAAATGCAAAATGTATATATATTGTACAGTTTTGACATAATTGTTGCTCCGAATGTCTTTTTTCAACAAATGACCTTTCCATTTGAGTCTCGTTTAGTAATCGTCAACTACTAAATGAGTTGACGATTATCTCAATGATTAATGATTAATGACGATTAAAGATACGATTAATCCCTAGGTGTAACAAAAACGTGAAGAGGTTTTTGAATATGCTGTTTCAGTTGAATATAAACACTTTTTATCTCCTTTCAAATATTCTTGATCAAGTAACTGATTTGTTTTTTTTCATTTTGGCTAAAGAAGCATCGTTTTTTTCTTCAGTGTGTTCAATAAAAACTCCGATTTGAGTCCAACTGTTGCTACTTTGAGGTTAAACCAACCAAAAGAGTAAAAGCTGAAGCAGCTCAGCCAACAGTTTACACAAGGAGCCGTGTTGACTGTTCCTCGCTGGACAGATCAACCGGCCCGTCAGAAAGTCGATACCGGTGCCTTGGTGACCTGCTGCTGTGAAAATAAACGTTACATAAGCAGAAACGCAGACATGCTGAGCGCTCGAAGGTTTGCCGCGAACTCGGCATTGATTTAGACTATTAAAACTGTCACAAAGTGCACCTGCTTTAACGCCTGTTTGCCAGCCTCTATCATCAGCGAGGCCCCTCGGTTCCTCCTCCCCACGTCGATCCACGTGCATCTAAGTAATGACTCCAGTGTGGCCGTGTGGAGAAATGACAGAGCAGAGCGGCGGCCTCAGACCTGCAGGCCCTGAGCTCCTTACTCTGTCATTAGACACCAGAGCACTGCGGCACCGCAGCACTGCGTGCCTCGCTCCTCTCCCGCCCCGACCGTTCCCCTGTTCCCTTTACCTTTTTCACTCTCACTCCTTCCTCCCACACGCGTTACCCTGCAGTGTAACGTCTGATGTGGGCGTCATGATGAGGGACGTGGAACCGAAGTTTACAGAGGAACTATAAAGTTAGAGTTCTGCTCCGTTTTTATGTTGTTGTTGTTTTTCCTAGAGGCGAATGAAGCAGGGGTGGGCATTTATTGTATCGTTTATCGTCTATCGTGAAACATTTGATTTATCGTTTTCTCAATGCATTTCCGTTAATGTTGACAGTATTACCAGAAATTTTGTTTTTTGCAATTTTCTCCAATGTTTGTTCAAAGAGAGCATCAAGAAATAGCAGTAAATTTGATTAAATGGAGTTACTGTGTGCAGATTAAATCTCACCGCTTTAATTAAAGAAGACACTTTCAAATGGGAATGTTTTTCAAGAGCAGTGTTTGTGTTTGTGGCACTGTAAATGCTAAGCCATTCAGTCACAGTTACCTAAAAAAAGAATTATCTTTTTATTGTCACTTTTATCATTTTCACTCTAGACAGTGATAGACAAAATATATCACTCTCCCCTAAAATGAAGAATAATGTTTTAATTTGGTTTCCGGTGAAATCTCGTTAGAGTATACAGGATAGGCTGAAAATGTCTTATTTTTTCACCGTTTCGGGATATTTAATTTAAATCAAGTCAAATTTTTTTATAAGAAATTTAAAGGATTACACAAAATCTGCCTTAAAAACAACTGCACTACAAGGAGCTTAAGATGTGTGTGCTTTAATTCCACATGTTAATTATGGCTGCAGCTAACAATTATCTGAGTGATCGACTAATCCATCAATTATTCTGAAGACTAATCAAATAAAAATTGCCACATTTTGGAGACTTTAGACGATATTAATAAAACATATAAACTGAACTGGGTGGAACTAAAACTTCCAAATGCAAAAAGTTTGTTTTTGTTTAATTACATCTGTTATTCTATCAGTTGTTGGCTTTTTTTTTTTTTTTTTTTTTTTTTGAGTGTTCAGTCCAGTTAACGATAAATCGATTATTTAATTGCTTGACTGTTTCTTCAGTAATTGATTAATCACGATTAATACGATTAATCGCCCTGATAACACAGAGGTTCCTCCGAGACCATTTGTTCATACGCCCTCCATGGCGCTAGGAAGAAAGCGCGGATAGTGTGTCTCCTTCTTTTAGTCACGATGTAATACGGAGAGAGTTTGAGGTAAGAACTTCCAAGGCTCTGTCATCCGCTCCACATTAAGCCCGTGACAAACCCTGACATTTTTACCAAGCAAAGCATCTTGTCAGGCGATGGAAAACGCTCGCCTGCAATAAAGACATCAGAGCGGCGTCGTTTGTTTCTGCTCAGTCAACAACACGCGGCGATGCCAGGCCTCGGCTCACAGTGTGCCCGTTTAGCGAGGCTGCACTTTGCCGGGGGTTGTAAACAAACAGCCCCGCCAGGTCCAGGGGAAGGCCACCCACAGCTGCGGAGGGCAGATCACTGGCTCCGACTGATGTTTACGCAAGCTCGCTGTGGTTAATACGGAGATTTAAGGGCTGGCTTGTTTGTGTGAGTCATCTGCTTCCACCGGCCCATCTCTGCAGCAGCTCGAAGCCGCTGCGAGGTCCCACGTTTCGCAAGATAAAAAGCATCAACCAGGCTTTAATCTGTCCATTTAGCGCATCGGATTAGAGTTGCTCTAAAACAATTTCGTAGTTCATTGTGGTTTTGAGTGTAAAGATGAAACGAATCAAACAACATTGCAATTCTGCATTGAAAATTTTATTTTACTTTTTCCCAGTTTTGTTTGCTTCTTAACTTTTCTTTACTAAGAAGACAAGGACTGGAGCCTCACTGGGAGCCGTTCTCTGTTCTTGTAATGCTCTGCATACACTGCAGTAGCTGTCATGATTTTATTTAATTATATACATTGATATTTATTTAATTATTAAATAAATAAAACACAAGAACTAAAGAGCATGCGCATTGCTCTTTGACGGTTTTTGTTCAAAGTGCTCTTAAGTATTTAATATCTAGGTGTCTTTATGGGAATGTGAATCTTTCAGATCAATTTGATTAGCAATTTTGATCATATTTCACGTTTTAATGCGTCGTGTAGCATGGGGCGCTGGTCTTGGTCTTGTCTTGGTCTCGGGTCAGGTGGTCTTGACTACAACACAGCCTCAGACTTAAATGTTATCCTTCTACATGCATTACATTTTTAGTTAAAGGATATGTGTATTTCATGTTTACTCAGAAAGTAAAAAAAAACCTCAAGATGTCTGCTGAAGTTAGAATTCGCAGTGGGAATGCCCTTTGACCCAAACACAATATGGCTGCCTTGCATATTAAAGAGGGGCTCTTATGTAAAATTTACTTTTTTGACCTTTATATGACGTTAAAATGTTATTCCCCCATCAGAAACACACCTCAGGTGTTGCTTTGATTATTTCATGCATGTAAGAGATGGCAACTATTTTAGAGGTCCTTAAAATAGTACAAAGCGCCACTTTATTTCCACAAAACTCCTCCGGGCTAGTGGCAGCAGCAATTAACAAACACCTGGTGGAACTGCACATTTTTAAGTCGTGCTTCACATAACAGCTTTTTTTATGTCAACTGAAGGTAACATAGTTACTTTACTGTGCTATAAAGTAGCACTTTGTGCCTGGAAAGTACAAAATGCCTCCGCTTTAAGCTTAACTGCCTTGAATAGAGAAACAAGCTTATTTTCTCTTTTAATGCTCTTTTTCCAAGTTTCCTTCGTTTTCTGCTGGATTAAAAACTTAAGCTCTTCTCTGTCGTTTGTTAAAGTGCTCAGAAGAAACGTTCAACAATCGGTTAAACCAGCATTGACCTGAAAAATACCCTGATGGGTGCTTCTCTAGTCTTGATAATACAGTAGGAAATGTAAAGCTGAGAAGTTGATTGTGATTCCTAGAAGCAGATTCAGTGTCAGAATCACTGCATATGGTGCTGCCTCTGTTTTATAACATCAAATAATTTTTTTTCCCTCACATGCCTCGTTCTGCCTTCCTAGTGCCAAATGATTGGCTCTGAACGGGGTTTGCCGCTGGGTTTCCTCAGATGTTTGCGACGCCACCACCTCAGCTGAACTCGTTTCTCTCTTGCAAAAGTTACAGCTGCACTCCTCTCCTGCCCTGCCCGCCCTCCGCTCCCCCGCCTCATGTTTTCCCTGCCCCTCCATCAAAAACATTGCATTAAAATAGGAAACAGGCCGCTGCGGCTCACTCGTTGTTTGTTAGTTTTTTCGCTGAAGACGTCTTTGCTGTGTTGCTCCGTAAAACCGCAGTCATTTCCGACGCTGCAGTCGTTCCTGCTCGCATTGCCAAACAGTGTGTAATCACATGTGTCAGGTTGCTCCTCATGAGGATAAGTGTTTACTCAACCGCAGTCATGTCTGTTTCAGCTCCGGACCCAGTGGCGGGACCCGGACATGTCGAAACACCCGTGTTGATAGCCCTCTTAACGGTCTTGTTAGCGTTGGACGTCCATTTTCTCTGCACCATTAAAGTTTAAATATATCTCCTTTTAATCATGTAATGAGATCTCTCTGCCTGTTTCCGGATCTGCGGCTCTGGGGAACCACATGGCTTGGCAACCACAATCTGGAACCACTACTACTAATGCCGAGATATAAAAAGACCACAGCGGTCGTTTAGGAAGTGTGTGATGATATATTTCTGAGCTGTTTGTATGTGCGCGTTGGACTTTTGAACCCCAGGTAAAGCAAATTCCCACATGTCAAACAGCAGCTTTGGAAAAAAAAAAATCCTTTTATGTGGCCGCACCTCATTTAGGCCCAAGCATGCACTACGATTACTATTATGATGAAACAGGGGAGAGGCTGTTGCAACAGAGGGCTAGCAAGCCACTTGACCTCGTTTTGACATGAAAAGCTTGGTCAATACTTCGAATGCCGCCGGCGTCTCCCAAGGGCTGGGTTCGACCGGGGCCATTAGGTGTTTCAACTCGCGTCTCGTCCTCATCAAGCGTTGGCAGATGTCAGACACTGAAGAGCATGTGATGAGACGTTGATGAAACGGTTCCCGTTTGCTGTCACGCCGACTTCTGCCAAGAGCTTTTCTGGTGCCTCGGCGTCAAAAAAACATCCTTCAGAAGCAGCGCGCTGATGCTGACTGACAGCAGATCATACAGACTTGGAGCCAGCACAGATCCAACTCATCTGTTTGGTTTTTTTATTATTGTTTTTGTCAAAGAAACGACTTAAAATCTCTGTTTGCTTGTTTGTGGATCCAGGTGTTTTCTTGATGTGGATGTTTCTGGGAAACGTTTCCGTCATCAGGTTAAAGGTTATTTCACCTTGTAGAGGTAGAGAAGGTAATCAGTGTCTTCAGATATGTTCAGAAACATTTAACCTTTTAACGCCTAGGTATTTTTGAGTGTGTTGCTATATAGGAAAGCAGAACAATATTGCATATTTGGGGAAAAGCATGCATGGTTTTCAAAGTGGCAAACTGAATTACATTTCATCTTATTTAGCCAATAAATTATAGAACCACCTTTTGGCTCCTCCAGTTTTGATCATTTGCAAATTCACAATTTTTGCCCCCTGTTTTTGTGAAAAATGCTGCATTCTTTGTGGATTAGGTTTAATCTATACAGTATGATTTAGGGGTGCACCGATCTTTCAAAAACCTGACTTTTCGATTTCAATTTTGAACAATAACTATTACGTTTTTGTCTGAAAAGTTACTAAATATCGCAATGAAGTTGCTAACTCGTCAACGGTGACGTGACTGTTGTTAACCGTGCAGATGTGAGCAGGTCTGTCAGTCAGATAAGATCGGTATCCGCCGATTGCCAATCTCCCAAACTTTAAAAAATTGGTGCCAATTTATTTTCCGGCTGATTTATCGGTGAACTCCAATGTTTTGGGTCACCTGCCTGCCTGGAAGGTGAACCTTACAGGTGTCTTCGTTAGGGGGAAGAAAAAAAGACATGCTATGAAGCAACTATCAACATGTTTCAGAGTAGGGCTGGTGCTCCAGGATGCAGAGGAATTAAATTATAAACTGGTGGACTCATAACTTAGCTATTAGTTCTGAATTAATTGCACTAGATTTTATTTAATGGCAACAGCAGAAAAAATAAAAAGCACAGAAAAACTGTTGTGTTGATCAGATCAACCTGGCATAATAAACACATGGCAGTTTGTGCAACGTGAAATCAGTTAAGCTGTATGAATACACTGCAACCTTCACGTCCCAAAAGGCCCTGAGATTTCAACTCGTAGCTGCTTTTATTTCAAATATTTTTTAGGGACACGGTTTGCTGTCACTTAGGATATGAAGAGCGCTTCTGAAAGCACACCATCGCTTTCCTGCTCTAATGGGACTGTTATCACTTTGAAAATTACACGCTGTGACAAATTTAAAAAACAGTGAGGTGATTTTTAGAGCCTCTTTTGAATGCTAAATTGTCCTTATTTGCATGTTGGGCTGATATTGGACACGTCATCCATCGTTGCCCTCCTTTTGTTTTCACGCCATAAAATGATCCGCTCTTGATTTCAGTCTGTAAAAGATCCTAAGATTGTTAGGCCATTATTGTACTTTTGAGTCTGTGTTGGGCCGGAAGGGACTTGGGTCCGTTTGTCCTGCCAGGTCCAAACCCCTAGCAGGACATGACTGCCACCTAGTGAGGATTTGGCACAAATACATCTGTTTGCTTTGCAGGACAACGTGAAACTGACCTGTAGAAAGCATGATGTTTGTTGCTTTGGGAGCAAGTTAGTTAGTAGTGAAACAGTGAAGGGCTACAACTAACAATTATTTTAGTAATCAGTTAATCAGTAGATTAACTGATTACTAAAATCAATTAATCTATCGGTTATTCTAACAATTAAGCGATAAATCAGATTTTTAAAAATGGCACATTGTGCAGATTTTTCCTATTGCTACTTATATTAGAAATTTAAAAAAATAATATTTTACTGACTAAAATGCAACACCACAGCATTCCTTTGGTAAATCTGAGCCAGGTGAAGCTAAAGAGGCACCACTTGAGGAGTTTTGACTCAAATCTATTTACAAATGCAAAATGAATGTATTATTTTTAACAGTTTTAGCTTAATTCGTTATATTAATATCTTGGTTTGTTCAGAAAATGGCCTTTTTCTTAGACTAGTTAACGATTAACAGATTACTAAATTAGTTGTCACGATTAATCTGCCTCTGATTAATTGTTTCAGCCTTGGAACATTTGATGTGTATGTATTGAAATGTGACATTGACTGTATGTTTCTCCCTCAGGCTCGCATAGCGTTGGAAAGGGGAGCCCAAGCTGTTATCTTCGACATCAGCGACGTTGCCATCGCAGATGCCGAGGTAAATCTGCTCAAAAAGTTGTACCCTCTCAGAATATAAGTAAGACGAAAAGCCACGTTTAGTAGATTTTTTTTTTCTTTTTGCACAGAAAATAATCTAGATAAAGCTGAAGCCACTTGAAGAGTTTTGAGTAGAACATATTTGCATATAAAGAAAGTTTTCATCTTAAATGCAAGACATATTTATGATATTTTGGTACAGATTTGGCTTAATTACCGCCTTGAATAGGTTGTTGTTTAAGCAAATGGATTAATCGATTGCAAAGTTTTTTAGCGATCATTTCAACAGTCGAATAGTCCCATTGATTGTCTAAGCAGTCAATGGGATTATTGATCGCTTGACATGTTCTTCATTTAACCGACCAATGCACAAATTCCTGCCCACAGCTGAAGAACACAGACTCCCTCCCCCATCCAGTGGTGCTGATTAAGGGAGCGGATGCTAAGAAGCTGATGAATCTGGTCAACCACAATGAGGAGGCCACAGTTGTTATTGAGGCCAAGGTGGAGGCCAAATGGGTAAGCAGGACGTCGTCTGATGTTCAAATGAAAAGGAATCCTGAAGAAGCAGGCGCGTGGGTCGGGCTAACACGTGTTCCTCCATTCTCCAGCCGCATTATGATGTGAGCATCCTGCTTACCATAGTCCTGGTTATCCTCACCATCGTTCTGATCTTTGCTTTCCGCTACAAGTGCAAGTCCAACAGAACTTGGGTGAGTGAGTGGCAGCTGCGGCTCTTTGGGGCAATGAAGTCCCTCAAAGGAAGTTGTTGAAGTTTCTGACTGCCTTCATCTGCTGTGCGTCCAGGACTCCGTCCATCAGCAGACAGTGCGGGCCATCAGTCGGCTGGAGACCAGAATCTACCGCTCCCAGAGCTGCTCCGGCTCACAGCGCCACCATGGGCCGTGGGGTTCGGCCAGCAGCTCCAACTCGAGCCCCGTCTGCGCCATCTGCCTGGAGGAGTTCCAGGACGGCCAGGTAGGGAGAAAGAGAGCCTGCCAAACGGGTTGTGTTTGTTCAATGCCTCGCGAAAAGAGTTGAACTTTTTCACTTTTTGTCCAATCAAAATCACAAATTTCAAGATATTTTATTGAAATTTTGTGTCATAGAAGCATAAAATTGCTAAGTAGAAGAGAAAAATAATAGAAAGTGAATACACTTAGCGCAACTGCAAACCAACCAAGACATTGTCATCTGTATAAATTTGGAGGAGCTGCAGAGATTCACAGCTCAGGTGGGAGAATCTAAGCCCCAGCTGACAGTTTGGCTCTAGAAACTTTTACATGGAGGGTGAAGCATGTGAAAATCCCCCATGTATGTCAATAACACAACAAATTGTCCACAAAAAAACTATTTATTTATTGTCCCACTGTCTCTTGCAAGTAAACAGACACGTTTTAGGTACAAATGTTTATTTTTTGTTTAGTTATTTTGTAATTCTGTTACAAAATAACTTTTATTTTTATTAGTATTATTTTCTGAATTAATTTTTAATATGAAGGCTGTAAGATGCTTCTTGACAAAAAACAGTTTAGGTTAGAAATTGCGATTTTGAGACATAAAATTTGTAGGGGTGGGGTGGCAAGGCTCCTCTTGCCCCCCATGAAGGTCCACCCCTGCCAATCAGCCATTTTTATAAAAATGGCAAGAAGACCTTTGTTGAAATAAATCCTATTTAAAGTTTGCCATAGGAGAGAGCAAACGTGAAAGCAGGTGCTCTGGTCAGAAGAACCCAAAATGTAAAAAAAAAAACACTCCAACCACACAAAGAAACATGGTGGTGGCAGCATAATGCTGAGGGAATAATTTGGGTTATTTTTTCATCAGGGTTCAGGAATTCTTAGTTTTTCTTTCAGTCATTCACTACTTTCTCTGTCTTAATCATATAAAGCCTTGATAAAATATAATAAAGACGATGTGAATATATTTGCTGTTGGTTTTTTGTTCCTGGTGGGTAATTTATCAACAAATCTGTCTCTGTCTATTTACTTTGCCAGAATCTGAGGATCATCTCTTGCGCTCATGAGTTCCACAGAGACTGTGTGGATCCCTGGCTGATGCAGCACCGCACCTGTCCTCTCTGCATGCACAACATCATGGGTCAGGACGCAGATTTGTTGCTCACCTGTCATCATGGAAAAATAGTATATGATGATAAAATAATTTAGATTGCTATTTCCACCTTGTGGTTTGTACTACAAATATTGGGGGGGTTTTTGTACGAAACTCGGGAAAAAAATTTGGAATTTTTGTATTATTTACTTCTGCTTTGTCTAAAGTGCTTTCCTCTCTGTTCTCTTGCTGTCTGTCGTCCTCAGGAACGGAGCGTCAGCCTCAGAGAAACAGAAACCAGCAGAGTTCGGAGCAGAGCCAGAGCTTCCTGCACCCGCAGCAGTACAGCAACCCTCACAGCCACCCGTTCCCCCAGCACGCCATCCCCTTCTCCATGAGGCCCCACTACCCGCGCGGGCCCTCTGGACCCTACCCCAACCTGGGCCACTACAGCGGCTCATCTCCTATGGACGCTCAGACCCTCCACTTCCTCAGCAGTCGGCAGCTGGGTGCAAGTTGCGGGTTCCACCTCCCAGTGGATGTTCCGGGGCGATCCCACAGGCTCGGAGCCGGCTGCCGGACCTCCGCCCATCACTATGCGTCGCGGCGCTCCTGCCACACCTACCGCTCCTCCTGTCCGGCCCAGCGGAACGCATCCGGCTCCAGGCTGCAGCACGGCGCCTCGGCAGCGGCGCAGAGCAGGGGGGTGGCGGGCAACGGCCGGCAGGACGATGGGAGTTGTTCTGGAGGCAGCTACCACACGGAGCGCAGCGGGTACCTGGCGGACGGGCCGGCCAGTGACTCCAGCTCGGGGCCCTGGCACGGCTCCTCCAGTGACTCTGTCCTCAACTGCACGGACGTGTCCCTGCAGGGTGTTTATGGCAGCTGGTCCACCTTCCGCAGCTCTCTGAGCAGTGACTACGATCCGTTCGGGTACTTTGGGGCAGCGCCGGCGGCCGGAGTGGGGAGTGGGCACGCCCCACGCAGGAACAGTCTGGAGGCCGCGGCCCAGAACCGGCCCAAGTCTCTGGATTCTGTTGTGAACAAAGCAGGCTGCCTGGAGGAGCAGCCGCAGACTGTTTTCAGTCACATCCACTATCACCGGCACAGACATCACCACTATGAGGAGGGGGAGCACGGCCAGGGGCCGAGCAGGGGCTCAGATGAGGAGCAGGGGGCCGCCGCCTCTGTTCCAGGTCAGGACAAAGAATCCCCGGCGTGCCCCCCAAAACACAGCCCCTGCCACTGCCCTAAGCCGGAGCCCACCGACCGACCCAGCCCGGGGACGGAGCGACAGGACCTCGACCAAACGGGACCACCAGTCATTGTTCCCCCGATCTCCCTGCAGCTGCAGCCCCGCTGCTGCCACCAGGGCCACGGACACCCCCCCGCTCCTCTAGTGGGGGGCTGTCTACTTGATGGACCCTCTGTTCACTTTCACCAGAGCCTGGACCTGCAGGATGACCGCAGCATCCACATCCATTACGGCCAGAGCCCGGCCTACTGCTGCCCGCCGCCCGAGCTGCACCCGGCCCTGCTCCCCGTGCCTCTCATCTTGGACTCGGCGGGGATAGAGGAGTGGCCGTGCTGCGGGGGGGCTCACGTTGTGTGGCAGAGACAGGTGCAGCAGGCTCACTCAGAGCCTCAGCTTATGGGGCCCGGGACCTCAATGGACAGGCCCCCCTGCAGGTTCCACCAGGGATCCTCTGCTGAGCGCAACACGGACATTTGTTTATACTGCCAATCGATAAACCATAATCAGGGTGAGGATCCTTTTTATGTCCTTAAAACTGCTAGCCAGGCCTGCATGAAATTTACTCTTAGTAATTTGATATTTTGCTGCAATTATTTCATTTATATAAAATCTGCTGTCCTCTAGTCGATGTCGAAGTGACATCACATTTTATTTCAATACCCTTTCAGCAAAAAACACTGGAGACTGCACCACTTCTTCTCTGCTTGTAATTATCATCCCGTTTTCTTTAGCAGATCGATACCGATGTGTTAAACATGACTAATATTCGCCGATACCGATGTTATTGCCGAAATATCTTGCATAAAATAGCTACGTAAAAGCTCTTTATGAAATTCAGGAAATTTTGCAACAATTACACACACGGAGATTCATCAGTCTCAAAATATTAAGTCCGCAATTTTCAAGTCCCTGTACTGCTTGACGCACTGCTTACTGTAGAAGAAGCACAGTATAACTACTTAGCGCCACCTTGCGCATCTCAAGCTCTTATCTATTCGTTTCCTCCCTACAATACCTTTTTTTTTTTTTGCCTTTAAATGTCACCAAAAGCCGATGATGGACATTTTGGTGGATGAAACAAAACCTAAAATACTCAAACTGAAGGAAAATGTTTCCTCCTTCATTTGGCTCAGGCACAGAGGAAAGAAAGTTGATGCTGTGGCTGATGGATAAAGATTAAAAAGATCTGTACTCACAGAGGACACAAAAAAGAAAGCATTTTCCTATCAGATGAAGTTTACGTTCACAAACAACACCCCCCAGTTCCCATGATAATCTACTTTGACCTTTTGCTTCTGGTCAGCTCAATGCAATTAGCTGTGGTTTCTTCTCTTTGCAGTTTTTAAAAACTTTGACAGTTCCTCCTGTGGAAATCCAGGTTCAGTCGTTTCGCAGCTGTCTCGTAGTCAATGAATGCACTTTTTGCTTTTTTTCCAATCCTACTCTTGTCCATCTTTTATCATATTAATCATATTCAATTGTGTCCACAGGATCAGAAGAGGAGTCTGGGGTGTAAGAAACTGTCTCGTCCCCATCGCTGCCCAGGAGCCAGAACGGAAAAAGTTCTTACAAAATCCCACCAGTAACGCCTTCACTCAAGCAAAAGTCCCAGCTGCCTTAGGAGGACTCTCATCCTCAAATAGTGAAATTATCTTCTTTTTGTAAAAAATAAAAAATAAAAAGCTAGAATATTTGATATAATATATATACTTTATGATTTGAATGTGTGAAGATAGGATAGGGTGTTGCAGGGGCAACAACTCTCCTGGTCAGACGCAGGAGGATTGTTCACATGGTCGCAGTTTCCCAAGCTCCTCGGCAACCACCACCCAACGAATGGTCCTGCTTTGGGCGTTGAGCCCGCATGAAGTGAGACTTCGTCTCTGCATCACTTACTCTTTTTTTTTTTTTTTTTTTTTTTTTTTAATGCAAAGTAACTTGATTTCTCGTAGAGGTACTTCCCTTTCTCTGCCTTCCTTCGCTGAGTCCGCTCTCAGCAGAGAAATGCTTTTCTCTCCAGCCTACCTCAGCTCAGATTTTCTTAACACGCCTCACACAAAGAGAGAGAGAGGGGGGAGAGGGGGTGACAGAGGGGAGGTCTTTAAAGGTACTGCTGTAGTGTTTTGTTTTAAATTCCTGTGTAGCTTCCACAAACTCAACAGGTAGTAGTTCCCTCTCTCGGCAGTCCGGATTGTTCAAACGGAGAGAGGAAGTTTTTCTATGCTCAGCCCCCCTCAAAACGACGAGCATCCTCTGAGCTCGCTCAGCCTCATTTTCATTATTTCAGTAATGGCAGCTGTTTCTTTTTTTTTTTTTCTTTTTGTCCTCTTCTTTTCTGTTTTTGATGTTGTTTGCAAGGTTTTTAGTTCTTCAAAACCAGCCGGTTTGACTGAATTATGTGATGGTCATTACAAGCTATTATCATGTTCGTTTTTTTTTTTTTTTTTGACATTTCTCTTGCTAGCGGTTGTTTCAGTGCTGTTGAGCCCCTCAGACGGAGGCTTCGTCAGAAGGATGGCGATCACATCTTCGTTTTTATTTTATTAACTCACCTTGACGTTATGCTGTTTGCTGCTAAGGTTATGCTTTCCCCTCGTCTTCCACAACCTGTGAAACAAAACGTAATTGCCTTGTAGCGCAACTGGTGTAAAATCATGTAACAGTACCTTGCAAAATGTTCACCTGGTCGAATCTGTTCGCTTTTCCCGTGCTGCAACCTCAAACTTCAGTGGATTTTATTGGGTGTTTTTAGTGTTAGATCAAAAAAAAAAAAAAAAAAAAGCAATAAAGGGGGGAAAAGCACGTGTTCGGCCTTGTTCATGCTAACTGTGTTTCCATTGACCATATAATGGCAAAATTTGGCATTTGTAAGATAAATTTGCTTAAAGGAAACACGGCAATTTGGAAAAAAAAATTTGCTGCTAGGATGAGGAGGTTTTTGGTCGTATTGAAATTGGTTTATTTCGCAAAATACAATGGAAACATTGCAGTTTTGACACATAAAAACAAAAACATCGATGCATCACACGTGTCACATGATCAATAACCGGATAGATATCCGGTTATTGATCGGATGACGCAAACACACAAAGAAAAAGACGAGAGGGGTTAACAGGAGGAGGATGCGCGTGAGCAGAATTATTCATGTGTGATTTTAATTCCCTTTCTTAATTAATAGAAACACGGCAATCACAAACTTATCTTTTTTTTTTACATTAGCAGAATATTGACAAATTTTCATTTGTAAAGGAAGCGCAGAAATCTGGTGCTAATAACTGGCTTCCAGAGTTGGCTAATAAAATTCTGATTCAAAAATCCTAAATCATCCATTGATGCGTTCATGGATGAGTGGCAAGAAGAAGGCCAGAAGAAGTCCTGCCATTGAGGGAACAAACATGTGAGCGAAATGCACAGATAGGACGAAAATTGAAACACGGTGGCGGCAGCGTCATGCTGTGGCGGCAGCGTCATGCTGTGGCGGCGTTTGTTTTCAGCAGGATCGGGGAAGCCGTTCGGAGTCGTGGGAAGACGAAGCAAACGGGATGAAGCTGGATTAAAGTTTAACTGCTGACATTAAACATACAGTCAGACCTACAATGGGTTAGCAAGAACCGCCCAGTTACACACCAGCCTTTAAATCCTATTCAGAATATGCAGCAAGCCTTAAAAAAAAAATCACTGTGGATAATCTCTGTCCAGTCTGACTGAGGCAGTTATCATCCACAAAATATTTCTGAAAGAAAATTGGCAAAATTTCAAACTTTCAAACTGAAAGCCGTTGACTTAGAGGAGCTGGAAATAAAATGCATGCCACACCTTTAAGATTCTTATTTGTAAAAATAAATTAAAAAAAATTCCTCCACTTCGCAATAATTCGCTACCTTGTGTTGGTCGATCACGTAGAATGGCACTGAAATACACTGAAGTTTGCAGTAACGTGGGGGATGAATACTTTTGCACGGTACTGAACTTTAATCAGTTATTCTGATTCTGTGCTGTGGCACCACTTCTATGAGAGCTTGAT
Organism: Poeciliopsis retropinna; assembly: GCA_010277075.1. Classification (NCBI taxonomy): domain Eukaryota; kingdom Metazoa; phylum Chordata; class Actinopteri; order Cyprinodontiformes; family Poeciliidae; genus Poeciliopsis; species Poeciliopsis retropinna. The sequence goes on from VMRM01000024.1 coordinate 795,545, forward strand.
AACAGTACAGAAGAAAACGCTTGGAAAGAAAATCCACCTTGAACTCAGCAACACTTTCAATTCAAGAAATTTTTAACTGTCAACGTATTTTTTATTTTTTTTTCCTTTAAGTGTAAAACCGCTTTAAACAATTGCAAATGAGATAGTTGTTACCACTTATTCCGATTTATCCGTCGACCAGTGGAGGGGGGGGGAAAAAAAGTGCATTGCTAAAATACTAAACCGTACAGGAGAAAGTCGGTCTCGCTTCAGCATTTGAATCTGGACTTTCTAAAATAAGCTGAGATCAAACCAAGAATAATCGCATCTTCTGAAAGGCTCAGTGAGTATACTTTTACTTTTACAATTAAAAGTAAAAATATTTTTACTTTTATTTTATTTTTTTGAAACTTTTGGGCAGACCAGCTGCGGCTGAATAAAGGGCTTGTGGAAACTGCAGCATTTACAAAACCCTCACATGTGCCTTATTGATTCAGACTAAAATCAGGAAGCTCCCGATGATGACAGCTCTTACCTGCCTAACCAAAGAGGCAAAAAAAAAAATAATAATCTTGAACTCAGTGAACCCTGCTGTTATGCATAGTGCCTTCTCGTTTCCTCGCCCTTCCTTTGAATTTCTTCGTGCGCCCGACAAGAGAGCACATGTTCAGATAGACGTGGTAATAATTTTGGGCAATCATGCAGAATCTATCACCTCTAGTTCTTACAAATACCTCACTTTGAATGTGCCTTTAGCTTAATGTATGGGGGGAGGGTGACGTTTGCTTTTTTTTTTCTTTTTTTTTTTAATGTTCCCAAACAGTCCCAGGGACTGACATGGAAATGACTGAATTATAATAAGCACTTTGGCCTTAAGATTTTATACCGAAATGAGTTTAAATTCCTAGTATTAGTGCAAGCCAGCCCACAACCATCAGCATGTGAAGAGTAGCATTTACCACAGAACATCTGGCACGATTTCATCCTCGTTCAAGATCTTTCTCTTTGTGTTGTTTGTGTTTTAGTTTTTTTTTTTTGTTTGTTTGTTTTTTTGCAAGAATTAGGAGCTGAAACTGCCTTTTGTAATAGTCAAGAGAAAAAAGAAAAAGCGGTCCCTCTAGAACGTTAAGGGATAATGTCAGTATATTTTGGATACTTTGTGTACAAAAGAGAACAACAAAACCCAGAAACAAGATAGTGTTGTATTTTATATATATAATAGAACATTTCAATATAGTGACATGTCACTAATATATTTATTTACTAATATATTTATCCATTTTTGTCCAGGTTTGAAACGATTTCTGTATAGAGTGAATGTTTCTGTATAGAAACTGACCGGTGCCATCGCAAATATATCAACCTGTCTTCATTCCAATTATATGCAAATAAATTATTTTGAAATACAAAACAATTGAGTTCTGATTTTGTTTATTTTGCTACAGAACCATTGGAGTATTTTTTACACCGACAGTTGTCTAAACTTTCTAAACCTTCAACCCTTTTAATTCTTTCGGTTTCTCTTTTCCCCTTGTCTCCGGTTCATTTCCATTTCATTCTTTTTCACTCTAATGTCCAGATAAGGATGGGCCATATGGACTTCCAGCATGTACTGATTGCATTAAGGAGTTCAATATTAAGTTACAATAATGATGATCTAATTTATCACTACACAGCACACGATACGTGCATTTATTCATAGCTTAAATATTGATATGTTCTGCTGTCATGAAACTAAACGTGGAGAAATGAAGTACAGTTCATTTTTGGGGTACTTAACATTATGTAGAGTTTATCGTTTTCATCATAAATCTAAATTCTTATTACGACAAAATTATCCTTCTATAGTTCTGCACATCTCCCTCACTCCAAAAGATGGCGTCCTCTTACCTGTCCTATCTGCTGTGTTCATTGGTCTTTCACGGTGTTATTTGCTCGACGGTGTTCGCTAAGAACGTTAGCATAGCTCGATGTCTGAAAACAGTAAAAGAAAAACAGGTAGCCGTGTCCTAATGACGGCTAGATTGAACTTATCACCATTTGAATGTCTTATATATACGTCACATTTAGTCATTGTAATTTTACTGTTTATTAGGAACTTTTCTTTTTAATCCACCTGACCAAGATTAAGCTAAGTATCTGCTAGTATCTGCTAAGCAATTAATCAGTTAATCACATGATAAATTTAAATAATCTAGGTGACTACCTTTATAACTGTTAATATTTTCAGAAGGACAGTTTTAACAGAGACATCAGGAGCTGTTTTATTTGTGATTTTATTTGCTTTTAGCCAAAGCTAAACACGTAGCCAAAGCTACGTGTTTAGCATAAAAACAGGATGCTAGCCTCCGTCTTCTCCATTGGAGGGGTTAGGTATCAGATATATATATATATATATATATATTAACTTTCTTAAACACACATACACGACAGATATAAACAAGACGTTCTTTATTTAGCCAAACACAAGTACTAACATATTGAAGCAAAGTGGGGTAATGCTTGCGTCCGCCGTCACATGAGGATTTTCAACACTCTCAGACGCGTTAGACGTGCTGCAGCTGTGGCGAGGGTTTTCCCGCATCTCGGCCGTACAGCCTGCAGCCACGCAGCCTTCAGAGTGAGTCTCGGTCTGGTCGGAGCTCAGCGAAAGGCTTTGGCCCTCCCTTCAGGTGTAACCACAGTCAGGTTGCCCCGGGCGTCTTGGTCCTTCTCGATGGCCTCAAAGAGAGACTTGAAGTTTCCCGCCCCGAAGCCCTGAAGACAGAAGAAACACCGGTGCAGATAAGTCACTCTGAACTCCCCAAATTAATGGTGGAAATATTTTCCCAAATAATCAGAAGATCAAGTGTTGCTGGTTCGTCTGAGGGAGTCTTTGGTGTGGTTCCATATCCAGTTACGCACATCTTTCATCCTTTCCATCCACATCTGCACACCCTAGAGAGTGACAAGACGCTCCTGTTCTGACAGGCAGGATGGGTGCCGGGCGTCATAAATGAAACGCCACAGGGTGAAAGTCAAAGGAAAGACCCCCGCCCCTCCTCCCTTTGCTGTGTAGATGTGAGCTTTTTAATCTGGATCCATCTGTGAAAGATTTACCGAGCTTTTACAAGTGGGCTGGTCTGATACAGTTCTCGCTGGGTGGGAGCTGCAAACAGGTGTTCAGGCATTTTTCTGTCTTTCAGGAGGGGAAAATGACCACAGGCCTGTGAATCCAATCTGTTTAGGGTGACTAACTTAAACACAAATACACAAAGCACAATTTTAGCATTAGTCATTCTATGATCTATTGCTAATTGTTCCGCATGTTGTAAAAGTGCTATGGCTTGTATTTCTATAACATAATCTCACAATAATAAATGTAGAAAAAATGTTTCACTTGAATACATTTCTCATATGCAGGGCCGGACTTAGGAGGGTGTGGGCCCCTGGGCTTGAGCCAAGGTGCGGGTCCAACTTAATCACAGTTATACAGTTGCATATATATGTATATATACATGGAATATCCAATATTCCATGTCCAATATGGAATATTGATTTTTAGCTTGGTTTTTATCCAAGCTAAACACCCTGCTAGCTTGGATATTTCCTTCATCACCTCTCGGTTGCGCTCTTCTTTTTCTTTCGTTCCTGTGGTTCGCTGTCATTCGTTCTGTTGTCCACCATCTTGAGAAATCCCTCCCTGACGCTGCGCCCCGAAGCGTCCAACTTGGACCAATAATAATCAAGCATTCATGATGGACGTTTGCGGTGTTGTTTTTTCAACAACACCGCCAAAATCCTCTTTGCCAGTGAAAAAATTGAGACATTCTGACCTCATTCATTTGTAAAGATACAAAGCATCTTTCGGGTTCCCTGACTCTCCGGGGCCCCGTGCTGCAGCCCCGGTAAGCCCATGCTAAAATCAGGGATTGATCACATGGACAAAACAGGACAAAACCATTTTTGCTCACCCTATTTTTTTGCAAAGTGTGCCTGGGAGCCATTCACAGCTTGAGAAAGACACAATTTTTGCCTTCCATGAAATCTAACATTTTTTTCTACAACAAAGTATTTCACTTTCATTAGCTTTCAGCTTATTAAACTGTTGAAAGGATCGCAAGTGTTTTAGCTTTTTGTTTTTCAAACGCAGACTTAGGCACGCCTGTCGCTAAACATGGCGACCATCTTCTGGTGACCCACATCCAGTTCTTGTTGCTCAGCCACAAACGTTTAGGAAACTGTATCTTTCTTTTGGATTTCTTTTTTCAGATATTAAACTTTGTTCATCATATTAAAAATGTTGCATGTTTGGTTTATCATAAATAAACCAGAAACATTATCCCCAGGTAATTTATTTTGGCGGGGATCTGGCCCTTTACCATCACCTGAAACTTTATATCCCTCCAGATTTTAAGTCAGGACTCATATGGTCAGCTCCGAAATGTTCATGTTACGTTCAATCACTTCCATGTTGGTCGAAATATGAAATGACTTGAAACCCAAATCTGAACAATTTTTGGTTTAACCGTAAACTCTTGGGATTTGCCGCCCAACAAACATTTGGTATTTCTGCCAGTGCTCTGACGGCACCAGTTCTCGGTCAAATGCCTCACTGGCGACTTACAAAGTGATTGTTCCTCTGTATGACCTCCAGGAAAAGTGTCGGCCTGTCTTGCACGGGCTTGGTGAAGATTTGAAGAAGGTAACCCTTATCATCAAAATCAACCAGGATTTTCAACTTCTGCAGAGGAAACACGCGTCACTGATGAATGATCAGCCAAAAACAATACAGCCCTGTTGAAGAACAGAGTGAAAGACAAAACATCCTCACCTGTAAATGGTCGAGGTCCTCCTTCACCTGGATTTTGGCCGACCTGAGTTTCTCCCGCAGCGTATCGTAGTACGTGTCAGGGGCTGAGAGGAACTCCACTCCTCGTTCCCCCAGGTTTTCAATCTGTTGAAGACAAAAAATGCGAAAGGAAAGCTGCGTTGGGAATGTCCCTGCCGAGTCTTCCTGTCAGTCGGTCACTCACAGATTTAATGATGTTCGACGTGTTGAGGGCGATGTGCTGAACGCCCGGTCCGCCGTTATAGTCCACATATTCCTGTGGACAGAGATGCTGGGCGTCAGTGCATCGCAAAAGAACGTGCGTCTGTTTAGCTTTTCCATATTTTGATGAGTTTATGTGGACTCTGATCACAAATCTGCAGTGGAGCAAATCTAGTCTGTTGATGTGTTTTTTTGTTTGTTTGTTTTTACAGAAATAACTCCCATGATTTAAAAAAAAAAAATGTTCCAATGGTTCAACACAAAAAAAATAGTTCTCATTTATTAACCATGGTTTCTGCATTTATCTGATTTTTGCAGTAAATAGAACCAAAAACATCTGGCAGATTTTAACTCAAGAGCAGAGTTGGCCACTTTGCTAGATCAATGCAACGAGAGCAATTTTTTAAATCCGTTATTGAGGTGTACAATAAATTTATTTCAAAAGTTTCCCTTTGTGGCCCTGTAAGTGCTTTCTATTTATAATTTTGGCCCACATAAGAAAATGTTCGGACACCCCTGATGCAGAGCGAACGGTTCTTATTTTGACAAGCCCTCGTTTGGAACATGAAAGGCCGAGAAAAAAATAAGCCACACCTGGATCTGTGACTTCTTTTTGCCCATGGCGGGTTCATTGATGGGCATCTTAATGGTCTCCTCATAGTTTGTCACCACGATGGACCTCAGCGCACTGTACTGTGTGTGAATCTGCTTGTCGTCTATCGACCAGAACCGATGGAACATCAGACACTTCTGATACCTGGGACATGAGGAAGAGTCTTAACTCTTAAACTGATTGAACTCCCCAACACTTCCCTTCCCTTCCACACAACCACAAACACACACACACACACACACACAACCTCCAGGAATCACAGGGAATGTAAAATTTTTATGTGTTTTGCCTCCCAACCAAATAAGCTTTTTTTCTTTGTCCAAATTTCCATCAAATTCTGTGAACAAGACAACTTTCTAATTAACCAATGGCTGTATTATCTATTATTTGGATATGCCACTGGTGAGAAACATCAGTTTCAATAAAGTGACACAACGAAATCATTTCTAATGAACAAAATGTGGACTTTCGATTTTGTGAAACAGCAGTTTTTGTTTGTTTTTGTTGTTTTTTTGTTTTTTATGTCCAAACATGTCACTCCAACATAAGCGCAGTGTTTACTTTGTCCCTTTTTGTCCCCGAGTGACTCCTGCGGCGGGCGTTTGTGCACGCTGACAGCAGTCTTACCAGTCGGAAATTGGCACCATTTGGTCATCTGGCTGGTTTCCCACAATGTGATCGATGAAGTTCAAACCGGTTGGCGGACTACAGAGAAAAGGAGTGAACGGACACGATTTACGGATGGACTCCGAGAAAACTCCAATGATTTAAACAGAATGACATTTCTTTCTTATCAGGGAATTTAGGACATTTTTTAGGACATTTAGGACATTTTTTAATCAAAGAACACCAAAAGAGGGACACAACAGAGCATATTTAGGAAGTCAGATGCTGCACTGCAATGTCAATTGGACGACATCAGCAGAGATAAAGTATGAAACAGTTTAATATATAAGAGTTTTCAGCGATTCTGTGTGTCAGTATACTCTACCACATGGGCCAGACTTTAGAACGTGCTACTGGGGCAGGAAGAACAAAAATTGTACTTAAACCCACAGGCCTAAATTAGGTGAATTGCATTAATATTTTGGGATTTTTTTTTGATGAATACAAACAATACTCAAATCTTTGAAAATTATAAAGTTCTAGTCAATTTCTTTGGGAACAACATAGAGATACAGGCTGGGGGACGTTTGACACTTTCCATGCATCAATTCATGCCTGGTGATGTAAAGGATTGCCCATTAATGTACTGTAATTTGCATCAGTAAAATCATTTTTTCCTTAGTGAATAAGGCACCAAAACAGGCTCCAGCCCTGGGGCCCACATACTTGTAAATCCGGCTCTGTGTACCCTATCTGTTTGTTAACAGCACATTTATTATGTCCAGATATACAAATATGCAAAGCAGAGTAGAAGTATATTCTATAGTCTGAACATAACAATTTTGCTACAGTTTTATGATTTTTTTTTTTTTTTTTGCTGCAGTGAGAACTCACAGTTTGGCCAGCAGAGGGTCCCTAAACAGAGGCTCTTTGTAGCGTGGCAGGAACAGGCCTTTGTAGGGTTCCAGGTACTCGATGAGCGTGTGGGTTGTATCGCCATACTGCGGACAAAACGTTTCGCACGACACCCTCATTCAGTCCCAGACTCCTCGGTGTGTTCTACATGAGGCTTACGTGCGTGAGTCATCTTTTATGTACCGTCTGAATCACAGCATATTTGACCTTGCCGTTGCTGTCCTGCTCCACCCACGGCTCCCTGACGACCACAGCTCCTCGCTCCCGGGCTGTCTGTCAGCGCGGGATGACGTGGGAAAATAGGAGCACACAATGGTGACTGAGTGATCAACTACTTAGGGGGCAAAAAAAGTGGTATTCATACACCGTTTCACATTTGCTTATGTCACAAATAGAAACTAATATGACAAACATGATTCTGCCACTTTACTCTAGTGCCCTTCAAAGGTTTAACTAACAGCTTTCTGAAGGCTCCACCTGCTTACGTTTCATCTCACAATTAATCCAGATGTTCTAAGAAGTCAACTATTAATCTGGCACAGCAGCAAGAAGGCAGCCATCGTGGAAACAAAGCCCTAAGAAGTTTCTTTTACAGTCTGGCATAAGCCATTTGAAAGAAGGTCAGGTCAGAACAAATTTGAACTTTTTTTTTTTTGCTACCATGCAAAGTACTGTGTGTGGTGGAAAAATAACACTCTGTATGACCATGGTGAAACATGGTGGTGGCAGCATCATGATGTGGGGATGTAAAAAACACATGATATGTGTTTTCCTACACAAAGAAATGGTTTGGATATATATGTACACAGCAGTGTTTTGGTGTATCTAAGCTCTGTAAAACGGCTCATGGACGCCCTCCAGTGGCTAAATAACAAATCGCCCGTCTATGGACAGAAACATGTCGCTAGACTGGTGTCTGCATTGATTCAGCAGTGATTCTATGACCCTGCGACGACCTGACAGCCGACAGAGTCGGTTTATCTCAGCCTCCCGTCTGACCTTGACTGTGGAAAAAAATAAAGTTCAGGCGGACGTCGCTGCTGGAGAATGTATTACAAGGCTGTCATGTTTGCGATTGTTTCAACATGCACACAAGAGCAAAGCATCAGTTAAACATGAAACGCAGTTCACCGAAGCAGGTGAACCTGCGGGTCAAAAGTGTAACTTGAATGTGCAGCTATATTTAAAAAATGTCTAACCAGAAAACCCAGTGGAATTTCTTCTAGTTTTACGTACTTAAGGAATTTTATAAAAACATTCGTTAGAGTTATAGTGCCAAGCAAAAGTATTCACAACCTTTGAAAGTTTTTGTGTATTTTCATGTTAGTCGCAAACTTTGGCGTAGGTTTATGTGATAGACCAACACAAACAGTGTGGGATATCTCCATCAGAGTTGCACATCTGCAGAAGGAATTTTCTATCTGCTCTTTCTCCGCAAGCTGAGCTAATCTGTTTTAGATGCTAAGGCTAATCTGCCTATTTTCAAGTTTTGCAGCAGAATCTTGGTTCGTGTCTAAACTTTGACCGGGCTATTCTAATATATAAATGCATCGTTGGATGGTAGCTTTTAAAGTTGTTCTGCTGGATGGTGTGTGTCCAACCCTGTCTCAAGTCTTCTGCAGCTTCTAAGATGTTTTCTTTTGTGATTATCTTGTATTTAGCTCAATTAATCTCCCCACAAACAATGGTGGCTTGCAAAAAGGTTGGTTTTGATTTCGTCTTCCTCAAGGTGTTTGTGATCTTGTTGCACATCCAGCAGAAACTCTTAAGTCTCTCTGAAGGTCAGGTTTGTAGAGAACATGAATAGTTGTCAAAAGATACATCCATCTGAGCTGTGGATCTCAGCAGCTCCTCCAGACGTACCATGTTTATGGATATTGCTCTACTTGCCCAGCCTTTCGGTTGAAGTGGGCGACCATGACCTGGTAGGTTTGACAGCGGTGCAATGCCATTTCCACAGATCTAATAGTTCCACCTGAGATGTTCGAAGCTTAGGGAAATGTTTCATAAACTAGCTCTTCTGTAAATGTCTCCACAACGTTCTCCCTGACCTGTCTGCTGTATTCCTTGGTTTTCAGGATGCTGTTTGTCCTCTGACGTTCTCTAACAAACCTCTGAAGTCTTTACAGAAAACCTCTGAGACTTAATTACATATGTGTATCTTTATACCTCTTCAATACTAATGCACTTCACCTTCATGCACTATCTTATACTGATCAAGGACAAAAAGTTGAAGGTGTTTCCAATCTGTGTTGTCCTCTGTCAGGTTACCTTGATCAAGAAGTCACAGTCCTCCACTTGGAATGCTATGTCCTTTACTCCATCTCCATGTTTGATCAAGTGTTCCCCCATCTCTGAAAGATGACACAGGCATGCCGAAAAGCAGACACACAGCTAATCACATTCAGAGCCTGTCGTCCTTCAGTGTCTAATGTGTCCTGAGGAGCAAACTCACCTTCATTTCCTGGGTTTAGTGAAGATTGGAAAACAAAGATTATCTGTAAAGAGATGGGAGGATGTTGTGCTTAAGCAGACTGTGGAAATATTTTAAATCCAGACGCTCATACGCATGATTTAAACTCCGTACTTTGTTCTGCTTAATGACATGAGACACGACTTCTCGGCTGCCGGTCTCCAAACCCTGGTAGGCCAGAGGCTCAAAGCCCATCTTGTCACAGTAGAACGAGGCTGCCTGGAATGTGATCAGATTCTTGTTACTCTGAACATTATTTACAGACACCTGAGGCAACGGTTCATCCTTTGAGTGACCGTAGATAGGTGATGTACTGCATGCTGAACCACAACGAGTATCTTGTATGTGACGGTCAGTTTGGGTACTAACCTGCTTGGCATTGCCAACCCAGAAGGTGATATGATGAAATCTGACAAATCGCCCCCTCAAGGGCTACAAAGTAGAAGACCAACAGACAAATTAACTTTGAGTTTTTATGACTGCCACGCAACACAAAATCTACATCAGATCATTTAGACCTTACCTTCTCCCCTTTATCTGTGTAAGTTGTCTAAAAATGAAAAAAGAAGCAAAGATCTCATACTTATAATGTGCATCAAATAGTGGGTATTCCCTCAAAAAAAGTTCTTTGCTTGTGTTGTGATTGCAGGGACTTACCATGGTGTGACTGCAGGATCTCAGTTCAGAGAAAAGGGAGATCAGAAATCAATGTCTAGCCTGGCAGCCTTCAGATAAGTACTGACCTGATGACCAGCTATGATTGGTCCTGTAGGATCTACACCCACCTGTCCGCCTCCTCGTTTCTTGATGCATCTCCTTTAAAAAAATTCAGCACCGCAGTCGGCCAGGTTGTTTCTCTTCTGAAAATGTATGACAAAGATGTGTGATCGGGACGAAACATGTATACATTCACTCCAGCAAAGGTTTTGTACTGCTATACCGGATGGTAAATCTGACACACTGAGTGAATTAGTTCAGAGGATTTACTGATTTAGAAGGGCGAGGAGGCTTTTAAATGCAACCATAGTAAGAAAGTAAGCTAAAACACTTTTGTAGTGAAAACAAAGCACTGCACATTTATAAAGTCGAAGGTAAATAAGAGTTTTCCCAATACCGTTGCAGTTTTATTTGTAATTTCTACCACCAGAGGGCGCTATTTCCATTGAAGAAACAAATCATAATCCTCAACTAAGAGTTGACGTTAATCACCGCCAGAACTTAATCCTTTGATATGATGAGCTTTAATTCATTATGGTGGCTCACATAAGTTGACCATTTCCCTCTTTGGTTATTTAATTGCACATTTTTGTTTCTTTTGTTTGTTTGTTTGAAAAACTGATAAGGTCAATCATATAATATAGTATGTAATTACTGTGGGCTACTGTAAGGAAGCCAGTTAAGATAAATTGATCAGTGATCCTGCAGCGGATTACTTATTTAAAAAAAAGAAATCTATTCTGTTTGATAATTATGTGACCACATTAATGATTTTAATTTTTATTTTTTAAAACTAAACGTATAAAATTTCCTATTCTGAATCGAACAAACTACTTTTGTTTCTGTCATTTCTAATTTATTGCTGTGGTCCATGCACAGGAAGTCGTGAATTCCTTGAATGCCTCATGTCGGCTGTACTCTCTCTGCTGTACATGTGAGCGGCCGCACGTACCGCGCTATTTGTGTGTGTACCCAATTTGTGCCGCGCTGTGATTTTCTATTGGTGCGCTTTGAGCGTTTTGTAACATGTGATTGGCTCGGCTGTGGGCGTGTGCCGTTCACTGGTTGCACCTATGCGAATTGTAATTGGCCAAAATAAACGTTAAAGCGCCATTGGGCTAAACCGGTCAGTTTGCTCGCTCGCTATTGGCCGGCGTCCTTGTCATCGCATAAGAATGCGGAAGTTGCGGAAGTCTACTGAGTCACCGTTGTGTCAGCTGATTCTTTCTGAGTGAGTAACTCGGTTTATTTCTTTAAATTAAGTAACTTCTGAGCGGTATATTTCATGTGACATGCCCCCGGGCTTTCAGACTAAGGTGGTACTTGTGAACCTTAAACTAGTTTGTTGTTTTCAATGGACGTAAGAGCGAGTTTTACCCAGCTTCTTCTTGTAAGGTTGCTATCCGGAAGCTAGCCTACAGCTAGAGCTTTTGGACACACAGTTCTCACTGAGAGACACGCTTTCGGTTTGATGAGTTGTCATGCTGGAGTACAGCATCAGTCCGTGAAACAAACTGGCTTCGACTTTCACTTTCACACGAGGGGTGTTTGAACTTCACCCACCTTGTTTACACCTGTTGTGTTTTCATCAGTCTCTCAAACAGCATGTTTGTTTCTGGAAATTTCTAACCAGAGTTCATTGAAAAGCACCGTGGAGTCTCCCACCTTTACCTCAAAATTATTGTTCGTCCAGGCGGAATAGAAACTGCATCTGCAGGAGATTCTTTATCAATAGGGTCTAATAATTATCACTCATATTTTGTTTGAAATAAACGAAGAAAAATGCGACTAAAATCAAGTTTTTAATAGACTGACTAGCAGAATAGTACACGAACTGCTAAACAGCTGAATCATTTATTTTATTTGAAACACAGCTATTGTCGTGCGTTAGTAGAAATATTGCTTTTCATAATTATAAATCTTTTTTTTTCTTCTTCTTTTTAGGCATGATCTCCTGATTTGTTTTCTGACATACAGAATAAACTTCAGTTGATTTAAAAAGTGACACATTTGGACTAGAATTGTATTTTTAATAAATACAGCAGGTCTCTGCCATGACGTTTTTAAAAACGTCTTAGTTTTTAAAGCGTAGCTAAGATGGGTTTGAACAACTTTTATTTATTTATTTATTGTAATTTATTTGGTCAGTTTAAAATACTTTAATTTAATTATTTTTCCACTGTATTTTATTATTATAGATGCATTCATTACCAGTTGGGTGGGGAAGACATCATTTTCTTAACTTAATTTTTTTTAAAAAAGATCGTACTATATATTATCTGTAGAATTTATTTTACAAATACTTTAATGCCACAATAAAAGCCCCATTCAAAAACTGACAAAGATCGCAGTGAGAAGGAAGCAGACACCTCAATGAATCCTTCATTTTATATCAAACTCTTTTGAGATGAGAGCTGAAACATCTTCAAGAGAAAAATCTAGTTTATTTATTTATTTTCATATAAAGACTGGCAAATCCAGGAACACTGAGATGCTAAGCTAGCAAACTGGATTTTTATTTTGAGCCAATTTGCAAAGCATTGTTCATCACTTTAACTACAGCAACACATAAAGTTTCAGTTGGAAATCTCTCCTACGTCTCTTCTTTTGACGTTTGTTGCCTGCAGTGAGAAATTGAAGTCCAGTGAGCAAAATTATGGACAGCAGTGATCTAAAAATAGAATAGACTATTTTGTAGCGTTTCAGTTTTTAGAGGAAGAAAAAGTAGCACAGATTAAGTAAATTGTTTCAGTCTTTATTTGTTGCCATTCATTGAACTGTAATACCACGGATGGCTGAGATTTGAAGAACTAAGCTGCTTCCCAAATAACTGTTTGAACACTAAATAGTAACTTTTTTGCTTACCAGATAAAACCTTAATCTGGCTGACTTGATGTCTTTATTTGATATTTAGTTGGTTTTTTTTCCACTGTAAATGTTCTTCATTTTTTTGACTAATCAAAATGATCTTTGTTGATAAATGCATGATGTTCTGTTGAGAGTCACATGATGTGAAGCAAAAGCTGATTTTCTTATAAGAAGCATCTCAGCGGTTTGATATTTCTGTGGAAGAAGCATCAGAAGGCGCTTGATAAAACACTTTTTGTTCGGAAATGCATTACCCGAAAATTGCCGCTGTGTTTAGTGTCGGGTTGTATGTTTGAAGAGGAAATATAAGGGTTTACCAACAAGATCAGTAAACTCTTAAAACTTTAAATGTTCAGCAGACTTTTCAGGACATTTTCTGCAAAATTAGAATATGGCTCATCGAAGCACATATTCTAATTTACTGTGATGTACCAAAAAGTTGTTTTATTAGCTGCTGCTTTTTTAAAAACTGTTTTACATGAGGAAAAATGTTATTGAGATTATATTGCTTTGACGACGTCGATTATGATTAACTTGCATTTTCCTGAGGTTTTATTTTCACTGTTTGTGAGTTTTAGCTCATCCAGGTCAGTGAAGTCCATCCAGTTGGTTAACAGTGTTATTGGCAGCAGAGTTTTCATGGATGTTACTTAAAATATGTCCTACCAAATATTGCATCCAACTGGTGCGGTTGTGATATAACAGATTGACACTGCAATGTATTTAGCTCTAGTTTTATTTCAGGCATAAAACTGTGTATGTTTAAGCATGATTTGACTTGCATAAACAGCCACATGACACCCAGAGCGGTGCGGGAGCATTTACCTGGAATTGCTTGCTTGTTTGTTTTTTTTTTAAAACTTTTGTTACCTGTTGTTAGCCCTAGGGACACGGCTGTTTTTAGTTTAATAAAATGCTGCGGTGAGCGGGATGAGCGCCGTCGCCGTCTTTATTTCATATTCAAGCAGGATCTGTTCTGTAAACAGATTTGCAATTAATTGAATTGAATTGCATGCTTGGTTGTTCAGGTTGAGGTGTCTTAAAGCCAAGAGCTAGACTTTTTTTTTTTTTTTTTTTTTTTTTTTTGCTAAAATCAGTCACTTCAGATATAATTTCTTGGCTTTAAAATAACATTCTTTTTTTTTTTTTTTTTTTTGTATTTTCTTGTAACTCATCAACATAAACTGTTCTGTCTCCCAAAATAAGCTTTCAGGCACATAAATGTCTCTGGTTTCTTTATAAAATGCAGGACTCATGAGACCCTAACTGTACTGTTAAGTTGGGTTATGCCGCATTTACAAATTTAGTGATAATCATGTGCAGAACCTTAGAGGGTTGTTAAAGTATTCATACTCGTTTTGTGGCAGAATGTCATCATCGCTGTTTTGCTTCCAATTTGTCATTTATTGCAGCTTTAGGGTCAAATTGTGACTCAGAAGCGATAGGCTTCTTGCATCTTGAAATGTGCCAGAATCTGTTTGGAGGTTCACTGTTTATAATGTCGACTAATGGTTTGTAATCTGCTCAAGTGTTGTGATTTCTAAGACATAAAGAAGTTGTACAATTTTTGTGTGGTTAAAAATTTTGGGCTGCAGTAGAAACCTGCACATTCTTCAGGTGTTTCATTTAACCACTTGTCTTTTTATACAATATTAGATATAAAGGGTTTATTTGCACTAAAACATGCAAATAAACAAATCCATTTCTTTTTAAGATGAAACAATAAACATTTTATTGCCTAGAATGCAACAACACAGCATTCTTGATCGTCCGTAGCAAGAGATTGATCTGCAACTAAAAAAAAATCCTAACATGTGAAAAGCTCGGCCTTTTCTGCTAGACTTAATATCAGTGCAATGTCGAGTCCTCTGACTTTTTTTTATTAACTAGTTGATAAGAGAACAGCAAAATAATTTTTTGGGGGGAAACAGAATTTGGAACCAATGAAGCTAAAACTTGCTTGAGGAGTTCTGGGCACAACATATCTTCAGACAGATATTTCCCTTAATCTTAAATAAAAAATATATGTATTGTGGAGTTTAGACTTAATTACTGCTCTGAATATGTTCTTTCAGACTCAAAAATAAAATTTTTGAGCCTACATACTCCAGTTAACGATTAATTGATTAGTAAACAATTATTTCAATAATCGATTCATCACGATTAATCGTTTCAGTCCCCCAAACATACTACAAAGTGAGATTCTTCTGGCTCCTGCTAATGTAGTTTGGAAGCTACTTTCTGATTACAGAAAATGTTTAGGTAGATGGTGTATAAATCCTGTTTTTTATAGTTTATCCTCCATAAATGATTAGTGTAGTTGACGCAATCCGTTTTTGGTTTGTAGTTCTGCTGCCAGTTCCAAAATACAAAGTTGTACAGTTAATCCAGTTAATAGCTTGTTTTTGTTTACAGTGCGATTTCTTACAGCTGCACGTATAACGCATCGCCTGTATGGAATAATCGGCGTTGTATGTTCGGGATTGACAGTAATGCCCCACGATGAAACGAGTCACGAGTGCGCTGCATGTTGTAAGGCGTGTGTGGCCCGCAGTATGACTTTCTTTCACTTCAGGGAGCGGGAGCAGGGGGGTAGAAGAGCAAGCGGTAGTGGAGGGAGGTGTGTCACACACTCGATTACAAGCAGTTTCTGTTTGGGACTCAGAGGCTACTGCAACTCTACCCGACTCTAATTCAGCTTTAAAAAGTAGACGGAACTTTTCACAGAACGTTTGATCCGACACTTTGAGGTAAGATTGCAGCTAAAGTTTGGTGTTGTGAGTGTGTTTCTTTTTTAAAAAAAAAACAAAAAAAAAAACAATTCTCTCTGTTCTGCGGAGTGGTGTGCAAAAGGGGGTGTGTCACCGTTAAAAAAGAAAACGGAAGAAAAAAAAAGCCAAGCAAGAGGATGGCAAGTAAAAACTTTGATAGAACAATGTGAAACAATAATCGGATTGTTTAGTCTAGTCCTAAACAAGGAAGTAAACACTTTGTCCATGTTTTGTCTGAAAGCCAGTGTTTTCCTTTTTTCTTTCTCTCTAAACTTGCACTGAGCATGCTCCTCTTCCTCCTGACTGAACTTGCAAAGGCAAAAGAATGCACTGAATGAATTCAGCAGCAGAGAGCTTCACATTCATTCAGTGAACTCCCGGGTCAAGAATAAATATATATTTTTAATATTTGTATTGTACTATTTAGGGATCCGCTGTTTTATAACATCTTCCGACAAGGCAGGAGTATAAAAATGGCATTTAGCTTCAGGTCTTCTATGTTTCCAATACATAATCACTGCTGAGGTGATTTTTAAGAATCTGTTTTGATTATGGCAACACCTACACCTGAGCTGCTTGCTGTGTTTTAGGTGTGGAGAAAAGTTATCTGCCTGACTGCTGATAACCTCATAGGTTATCAGCAGGAACGTTGACTCTGCATTTCTCATAAATCGGAGAATTTCCGGTCAGGTCGGCCGATGTGCTCCCGTGTCACCAAGCTGGTGTCGGAGTACATGTCTGGCACGTTCCTGCGTGTCCGCCTGCAGCGCTGCATGTGTGCTGCGTCTCTGCGTCGACTTTAACTCATTCTCTAAGAGCACTTGTCGTCCAAAGGAGCCGGTCAAGCCATCCGCGTTTATCTCCAACCTTATTTGGGAAAACTGTTGAATTGTGGGTGTTTTCTTGGGTCTATAGATCTATAAATCTATAGCTGTAATTTGAACGAAAGAGGCGTTGGAATACTTTGAGCAACCACCCATGCACAGAAGAAGTCTGAATGTAATGCGTTTTGTTTTTATTTTTTTATCTTGGCAGGATTCATTGCTGGCACGGCAGAACCCAGCAGACAGGAGGAGAGGGGAGGAGTCTGAAGGGGAGCACCCACCGTCTCTGTCTGCAGCGCCGATGGCTGGCAACATGGTGAGCCAATCGCACTGAGGAGGCCTGGGTGTATGTAAAAAAAAAAAAAAACGTCACCTCCTGCTGGTTCCTGACGCGTTTTAATCCTCTTGTTTCTCTGAAGCCCGTGAACAATTCCTCTAAACTTAAAGCAACAAGTTGCAACCTCGCTCTTTTACAGGAAACAGCAAAGTATGGTTGCAGGTCTAAACAAGGCACGAAGAGTCGCACACAAGTTTTACACAATCCACCCTTCAATCCTCAGTCTTTCCAAAGCTGTTCAGAACCTCCTGGTTTTGTTGCAGAGCTAGTCTTATTGTAGGCCGACCTGGCCTGTTTGCTGTTATCACAAGGTGTTTTTTTATTTTTATTTTAATAATACAGAAATGAAAAATATCAAGCAGAAAGTTGGCATCAGTTTTCCATTTTAAAACTGATGGGGAGAGAATCGTTTTCATCATTAACTAAAACAAGTGGGAGACACTAACCTTTACTCATGTCTGAACCAACTCTTTGGATCCAAAGAAACATTTTGGTTTGTTTTCGATAAACCAGGCAGGAATCATGTTGTTGCTGCTATAGTGACTCCTTCTGGCTCCACAAGGTACCGGTGCTGTCAGCATTGCTGCATCTTCAGATGCTCACTGTCGTCTTAATCAGTGAAAGCAGCGGAGCAACTCACTGATGTCTCAACTCTGCTGGGGCTCCGTGACACAGATATAAGCACATCGAGCTGATGTTATATTTACATGAAACAAAAACCCTGATTTATATGTATATAAATGTGACGTTTGAAACTATAGCTGATAAAACTCCAGAGATCCAGGTATTAAATATTGGGTGTTTTGTTCTGTGATGGCATAAAACGCTCCCAGTAAAGATGAATAAACACTAGTCTACAACTGAATGGGAATTTGACCATTTAATACTTTATTTACTTTAATTCTCTGGACTTGTTCTGGAAAAAGTCAGTATGTTTGGAACATTCTCACTAAAGCACTTTTCTATGAACTCACAAGTAAATTTACCTTTCAAGAATACACTTCACTGAAACTCTTAGATGTAGTAATTTTTAATTTTAGGCCTTATAAAGTACCAAAATCCATCTAAAATTTTTAATTCTAGGTATCAATGTACATTTAGCTACATGTAAACATTTGCTCTTTAATTGCAGTTCTTTTAAATAAACATTTCTTTTAAAAAATAATGTGACAAAACTAGAAACTACATCAGGCAAAGGGACTTGATCCCCTGACATTCACTCTTCTCTGCAAACCAGCCTATGATCCTCTAATTGAATCCATCTTATTTTATTACATTGTACGTTTAAGGCATTAGAATCAAACTGGTCTTACGTTATTCACAATCTACTCTGAAATCATGAGAGTGTATATTTAAGAGGTTTGGCATGAAAACAGGCATTCAAGTAGTTGCCTTGAGCACCTCAACCGTAGATGTTATGAAGCTTATTGTAGAGAGTAAGAAGACCCTAAAGTGGGTAGCTGATGTATAAGGACACTTGAGGCTCCTGCCAAAGCTGGAAAACATGCTTAACCCATTAAGTAAGCCAAATGTAAGCTATTTGGTCAGTCCTTTACTTTATTAGTCCGTGTAGCTCTTACATTTAAATCATAAGTCTTGAAAAGGTCTTAAAATTTAACTTCCTACAACTTGCAGAAACCCTAAAATTTGACATGGTTATTCCACTCTGGTTGTTTTTGTCTCTGATACTGATTCAAGTCAAATGTGCGTCTGTTGATGCCTTATTTCGTACTTTTTTTAAATGTATGCAAATACTGCAGTCCCTCTGCGCTATTACATTAGTATTGTGGTGTTGCAGCATTTGATCCAAAACGTAAACTCAGGATGGACTATTTTGTAGCGTTTAGTTCCGTTTTTAGAGGAAGAAAAAGTAGCACAGATTAACTAAGTTGTTTCAGTCTTTATTTGCCGTTCATTGAACTGTAAAACCACAGATGGCTGAGATTTGAAGAACTAAGTAATAATTTTTTAAAAATCCACCGTAATGTTCTGACAAACACACACACCAACTGTATAATTTGTTTCTTAAACACTGGACACTGAGGATTCAGCTCCTGTCTTCAGTAAGCTAAAGTCTTACTGCTTCTGAAGTACCAGACTAATGTTGGCATGTCTTTTTTTTTTTTTTTTTTTTTTTTTTCTTCCATATGACTTGTTGATGATTTAGTTTAGCGCATTTCAGTGCTTTTCTAGTGAAGGTATCCAAAAATATAGAGTGGTATTTACACATAGCAAAATACTATTGATTATTGTTTTGCACTGTGAGCTGCTTATATGAGAAAACCATTTGTATTGAGTTTTGTTTTTAAAACACAACCTACCCCTAGAAAGACAAGATAAGTTATGGTCAAGATGGCAGATTTCTCTTGAATCTAAAGGGAACAGAAACAGGAAGTATAACAGGAGGACATGCGTCTCATCGTCCTGATCTGCCCTGTCATTGTGGCTGGTTCCCAGCTCCCAGCTTTTTAATGAGAGCTTTGGCTCAGACGGTGGCTCGGCTGGTGATGTGTCCACTAAGACAGGTGAAATGCTAACCAGCGAGTCCTGCAGTAAAGTTTAATTCCATGTATTACTTCCACCATCAGGTCTCTAATCTTGCCTTCCTAGGTATGTTGTAGAGTAGTTGGGTGTGGTCGCAGTTGTGTTCTGCAAGAGAAACCATACTTGAACTGCAATGGTAGGCTAGGTGAACCAGACATATCTTAAACAGGGTGTCTGTGCATCCTTAAAATGCATTAGTCTTAAATGAGTAAAATTACGACCTCAAACATTGTCTTTGGATTCTGTGACTCGAGACGGTTGAGGCTACCTCTAACGTACTGCTAGCATACCCTTGCTATTTAGTTAGCTTCTTTGAGTCTGTCACGGGTGATTTAGAACATTTTTGCCAGTTGACTGGATGAATTTTGTACATTTCTGTAGCAATGTAGGTCTTCAATTCCAGTCATAAGTCTTAAAAAGGCATTTAAAAGTCTTAATTCTGAGTTGGTGAAACCTGCAGAAACCTTGCTAAAATAATTCAGTCACTTGCTGTCACATAAGGCCGTATTGTTGCTTTGATTATGATCCACATATACACATGTTGGCAGTCTTTGTACAACAAGTGGTTTGACTTTTAGGACCTTTAACTCCATTAGGAAGTGATATTTTTTTCAGTAAGCCTCTAAATGGCTTCAGGTTGGGGTATTTCCGTCAGTTTTAAGTTCTTCTTTGCGGTTTAGGACTTCAGGTGGGGTTGTCTTGACTCCTTTCCAGCAGTTGCTACTGTAGGTAATATGATCCTGTTAATCTTCTCTTGTGAGAGGGTGATTATAATGGCTTCCCATCCTCAAGCGTTTCCCTTCCCCTCCCCCCCCCACTCTTTCTCAACTAAAACAAGATGGAAGGTATTGAATTTGTGCTGTTGTCTGCTCATGCCGCTCGTTTGTTTGTAGAATAATGTGAGCATGGAAACACGGACAATGGCGTTGATTTTACTCCTGCCTCTGTAACCGCTGTGCGTTGAAAAGCTACCTTGTATGATTATTTGGAGTTGGTGAGAGAAGTTAACGTACCCACACCACACACACACACTCATGCACACACAGGCAAAGGTGTGTTTTGTGTCCCTGTTTCATATTTTAGGTGAAGCTTGCTTCAAACCCAATTAAAGCCAGTGCATAGATGTGGGTGATTTGAGAAGCAACCAGTAGGCTTGAAGTTGAGGCCCGAGAGTTAATTTAAAGTCAATGTTAATGATTTGACAGAAGGGACCTTTGCTTCCGTCACAGTTTGACCTTGTTTGTCAAGTCTAGTTCCCTACCATTTCCTGTGCTTTCAGTCAAATATGTAACTTTGACACTAACCTCTGTGTGCTTTACATGGGATTTCTCTCTTCTTTTTTTTTTTGTTACTGTGTGAGATGTATTCTTTGCATAACTGTCTAATTTTGAACATTTTTATATAGAGATGCTTTATATTTATACTGGTTTCTGTCAAATTGTTGAAATTGCTGGGAAACGATGGTTATTTTTGCAGTTTGCTCTCTTAACTTTAACTGCTTTGCCCAGTTGGACATGCAGCCTAACATCTCTCATCTTATCCACTTCTATATCTGTGTGTGAACATGTAGGCTGACACCATGCATTGGTGACTCGCTGCCCTGTTTTCCTAAAATAAACCCGGAGACAGGAGCCTAAATCTGCTGCTCACTTTTGTGACTGGCTAAAGTGGAGCTTTTGAATGTAAATAGGCAGAAACAAAGATTGGCTGACTTTATATGCAGGTTGTGATTTACTCATTTCAAAGTTGCTTTGTTAATTTTTAACTACCATTATGACCCAAGGAGTTTCAGATTGCAAATAAAGATTTTTACTCGGATAAAAAAAAAGATAAGGTGTTGGGCCTTTATTAAAAGGACAAATGTTTAGAAACATTGGCTGAAAGGTTTACATTCTGTATAAATGGAAATCTATAAACACTATTTAGTATTTTCATGTTAAAACTACATGAAAGCATGCACTTTACTCTGTCATCATGATAAAAGATGCCAGAGTAAAGTGCATATGGCTTTTCTTCACTTTTGAACATCGATCTTTGTTTCTTCAGTCTGCAAGAAATAACCTGTTTTCTGTTCCAAGCAGAGAAGCTGAAGAAACACGGTTCCTCTTTTTAAACAATAATAAACACTCAACCTGTTTTAAAAACACATTTTAAAAAAACACCGTTTTAGTTTCACTTCAGTTTATTTTAGTTTCAGTTTATATTTATGTGCACTGATAAAACAGACTGACAAAAACTTAACCAGATAAAATGTAACCAGTTATGTTGTTTTTAGGTTAATTTTAAGCAACATTTCTGAGAAGTTTTGTTCTTTACCAGTGAAAAACCACCTGTTTTGTTTTAAGTAGTATAAATGTAATTATTCTGATGGATAATTACATTAAGATTTAGATTTTATGTCTAAAAATGTCCCCACAGTAGGCCAGTTAAGTAAAATTCTTACGCTTTTTGTCTGTTTCTAATAATTCTAATTTATTCTAAAAGCAAAAATAAGAATTGCAGCTTAAACAATGCATTTTATTGGAAATTTTGGCCGCAGCCCTTTCGCTTCAGTTCGCACTTGTACTGAACGAGTGCCGTGTAATTTCATTCTCAAAGTGCATAAGATCCAACTTCATGTTCTGCCACAATACTTTAGGAAGTGAAACCCTAACTCTACCACTCCCAGCCATCACTGAAGTCTGCCGTTTGGTAGAAATCAAACCATGATGGTTCCTAACTCTGCATTAAGTTGATGTTCCTTCTGTTGGGACCCTTTGCCTTCATTGTTTTCTGCTGGACAGCTCACACACTGAATAACAGAAAACCGAGCCGACGTCTGTTGGATTTAAAGCAAAGTGTTTAAATATTTATTTCTAATACACCTCATGTAAAAATTACAATTACAGGCTAATATACTTGATAAAATTTTAATCATTTTTATTCTGTACATAAACTTAATAAATACTACTGTTGCATAGGTGCCTGTACTTGATTGACCTTTGATACTCCAGATGTCCTTTTTTCCTATTTTTGGATGCATAAAAAAACAAATCAGTAATGAAGTAATTTCATTATTTTAAAGCACAACCTTATTGTGTAGAATCAAATCCTTTCATCCATGAAATCAATATCTAGCAGTGCTGCATTTTGTGTACTTCATTACACCTTACATAAGTGGGGTCAGGCAGCTGGAGGTGAGTCGCCGTCACGACTCGGCAGGGGGGAGGTTGGCGATGGTGGGGTGTTTTATACTCCCCGTCTTCCCCAGTGACGCTCTGCATCCACTGATGCAGTCCATAGTGCAGAGATGGTGGAGAGGAAGGATTTTCAATAATGCTGTGTCACCAGAGCTCCCCAAATAGATCCCCTCTCCTTCAGACCCCCTCCCACCCTTCCTCTGTCCTCAGCCATCCAGGTGCAGCTGCGCCGCATCCAGTGCAGCAGTTTTGAGGCGATAAACCTCTAGCTGAGGGGGTTTTCCGCTTTTCTTCTGCCTCGGGATCAGCTGCTGGTGTTTTTTATTTCACGTCCGTGCGTGTCCGGCGCATTCGTCAAACCGCATGCAGCTTTGAGGATGGCTCAGCACACTGCAGTTGTCAGATGGCACGTGTGGCCCTCCTGCTTACGCTGCTCGAGAACCGTATTCCTGTAAGAAGCTAGCGGGGGGAGGAGAGCGAGATGAAAGGGATACAGGAGGAGAGATGCGAGCGTGTCAAACGGAGAGAGAGAGGTTGATGCACATGCGGAGGGGTGGAGCTTAGCATCAGGCAGTTCCCTCTGTCTTCCTTTTTCCCATTTTTTTCCCCCTCCATTACTCCATCTGCAGTGCTTTTCAGCTCTTCCCACTGTTTTTTTTTTCTCTAATCGCCGTCGGACTGCGGCTCCTCATTGTACCTTTCATGGACTATCCTCCTTTTCTCAGCCGTGCAACAGGGACCGTCTTCAGACGCCAGAGCACTCCCTCTCCCCTCTCTGGAGTGGTGGGGGGAGAGGATTGGGGTTTGGGATCCTAAATGGCACCAGCTTGTCATCCTCCAGCACATCTTGAGTAGAGAGAAACCCGCTAAAGGTGGCCGGGGGTACACGAGTTCGAGGGGGGCCGGGGCGGCTGGGAGAAGGATGGTCACGCCGGCTCCTCGTGCTGCAGTCGCGCTGCTCGTCTTTCAGGCACAGTCTTGCTTTTCCTCGACATGAGCCTCGCAGCCAGGGTGTCCTGCTCCATGCTCAACTGCTTTGTAAGTTCACTCTCATGTTATTGTGCTCTTTGTTGTCCTAGTTCAGATTACAGTGGGTGTGTATTCCTGCTTCCCACCTCACACACCTTTGTGTGTGTGTGTGCATGCCTGCCTTCTCACCAAAGGGGGAAGGGATTTATCAACACGAGTGCTACAGTTATTAACCAACACCAGCTTCAGCTAATGTACGTGTGTTGTTAACAAAGAGATGATGAACAACTACTTTGGCGTACTTTTAAGTTGCAGAGGTTTGGTCCGGACAAGGTCGGGTTCAAAATGTTTGTGCCCAGAGTGAGAACAAGATGTGCCACGCTAGCTGCAGTGGAGGGCTAGAGCTGGTCTCTCTGGAGGAAATACGGAAGACTGATGTGGAGCAGGTGTGCTTCTGTTGTTGAATGTCAAGATGGAGCTAGAGAAAGGTCAAATCTCATTTTCCACGTAGGACGGCGTGACCGCACGTCTGTGGAGCTGAATAAGATGATGCTGCTTCGTTTACACTTCATTGACCGTTGTAACTTTCAGAAAGTCTGCTGTTTAACTCGCCATCTAGGGCCTCCATGTTTTCCTTCTTACTTTATCCCATATTATGCTTTTCAAAGGATAACATAATGATAGGATAAAGCAGAACGAACATCTTGTGACTCAGAGGTTTCACAAGGTAAATATGTTAGATTTTTAATCTCTAAAGCTTCTGAATTTTTGTAAAAATGTATAGAAATAAAGCAAAGTAAATATAAAGTTTAACTTAGGTTGATGTTCTGTTGCTCAGTGAGTTTCTGAGGCATCCTGAAGTTATGCTAATATGCCAACATGTTGTATCTGGAACACAGTGAAAAGTCAAGTTTTTCAAAGGCATGTCAACAGTCATTAAAATCTAAAAATTAATCCTTAAATTTTAGTCAAATCATAACCAGGACATACAACAGTTTATTCGATTATTACAAATTAGTTGGTGATAGACCAAGACAAAATACTTTGTGTAAAAATGGAGAAAAAATTAGTGTTCAGAAATGTAATAACATCTGAAAAGTGTGGCTTGGGTTTATATTCAGCCACACTGGTACAATACTTTGTAGAGTCAGCTGTAACCACAATTACAGCTGCAGGTGTTTGTTTGTAGACCTTTAATCGTAGTGCCGTCTTTTCCCTACTTGAAGTTGAACCTTCGCTCCAGGTTCGAATCCTTGAACTGGTCTAGTTCAAGGCTTTTCCTGTATTTGGCTGCACTCAACGTCCCACCAACGGTCAGGAGATTTCCTGTGAAGAAAAGTATCCCCACCAACACACGAGGGATGACTATGTTAGTGGTTAAATTTACATGGCCACACTTTACTTTTTTTTTTTTCTTTTTTTTTTTTTAAAGAATGTTTTCTTCCTTCTTCTTAACAAAATGCTCTACTTTTTTTTTGCCTTTTAACATGACAAAATATGAAAATGTTTAATAGGTGTGAATATTTTTGAAGGCCCTACAAAAAAAATATCACTTTAGAAACTAAATTGAAATTGAGCTTTTTGATTACAGTGGGATCTGAAAGTATGTTTTGAGAAAAAATAAGAGGACCTCTGCAGTAAACCTGAGGTTAGATTATCATTGTTTTGATTCTTGAAGCCGTGATAGAAGAATCAACTTTCAATGGCAGAGCAGTTTTTTTTGTTTTTGTTTTTTTCTAATGAGGTAAATTTTAATTTTCAACTGAACGCTGAAGTGTTTCTCATACAGATGGCTATGGAGCTTCAAAACTTTCAAGGATTTTGCACAAAACTGTTCAAATATACCTGAAACGTAAGAATGAAAAGTAAAATTTGAAGATCAGGGAATCTTTCACTCACTTTAAATCGCATTACTTTGCGTTTTGATTGGATGATGTTTGGAGATGATTTGTTATTCCGACTCTTATTTCTGAGAAAACCTTTTATAAAGTCAGCTAGATGAAGACGCCACCTTTCCATTTTCTTGCCTTCTTTAAAAAAAAAAATGCTGCAAGTCATGACACAATTTATGATCGGTCTTAAACATGTCTGTGACGCAGCTGAGTCGCCACTTCTTCTTTTGCGTCACTGTCTGTATAATTTAGTGTCCACGTCCTCTGTTACCTAAATGGATCACAGGCTCGTCAGTCTCCTCCATCAGAAGAAGAGCTGCAGAGTTTTAATCATCCCCATCCTTGTAGTCATCCATCAGTGAAGGGAGGGAAAACAAAAACAAAAAAACAAGCTTCTGTGCCTGCTCCATGTGCAATATGTTGATCTCACTAAATGGAGCCATAACACCTAATTGAATTGATGTAGATTTTTCCCTGTCTGTAATCAAATTATTCATGCTGGCTAAACGAATCAAGCAAAACCAAAAGCTTTTTGGAGATGGGTTTTAGGTGTTATTTCTTGCACTATTTTCATACCTGTGACCCCACTTGTACACAGTCATAACTCTTCTTCATCTTGCAAAAAGAGTTTACAGGCATGCACCAGGGACAGCTCAGCCGAGCGCACAGCTTCTTATATTCTACCAAAATTATAATACTGTTAAAAGTATTTGCTCATTTGCCTTCACAAACACAAATCTACAAGTTCATTATGTCTTGCCACCTCATGCAAATCTAACAACTTCAACTCTTACAGGAAGGTTTAGTTTTGTGACGGCTGAAATGATGAACCAGATTAATCGCAAGGAATCGGTTATTGGTTGAATCAATTAATCATTAACTGGTGTATACAGACTCAAAAAATGCCATTTGCTGAAAGAACGGCATACTCAAAGCAGTAATTATGCCAAAACTGTACCAAAAAATATAAATTTATGCATCTAAGAACAAAACAAAAACAAATCTTTGTAAATATTTTCGACGCAAAGCGCCTCAGGTGGTATAGTTTTAGCGTCACCTGGTTAAAAAAAAAAAATTCTCCTATTAAGGATCTTTTCCTACCCAGTTATTAATCAGTTAATCCAAAAAATAATTAATCGATCAGCCCTACACAGCATTGATGAGCTGACTGCAGCTCATCAATGCAGCTTTTCACATGTTGGAAATATTTTTGTAGTTGCAGATGGAACCTTTGCCAAAAATAACCAAGCATTCATTTAAGGATTGTTTTTGCATTTTAGGCAATAAAATACTTATTTTCTTACTTAAAAAAAGGAATGAAATTATTTGCATCTTTTAATGTATTTGTAATATGGAATTTCAAAAGATTTGAAGAAGAAAATTGATTGTCAGAATAATAGATTAATCAATAGATGAAATGATTTAGTTGCAGCCCTGGTTTTGTTTTGACCATTCCTCCAGAAGCACATCAGTGAGGTCAGACACTGATGTTGGGCCAGAGAGCCTGCTCTGTTTAATCCTAAAGACGCTCTGTTTCGTTGTAGCTGGGCCGGTCAAGTTCTTCCACTGTGAACCTGTTACACGGCTCATCTTGAAGCTGAATAATCCCTTCTGCACCAGAAGTTACACTCAATATGAGACAGTTCAACTCTCAACCGCCAAGCCGAGACTTCCCGATTGGATTGCAATGCAGGCGAGACTGGTCACTCCTGGACTTGGTGCACAGGTGTCATCCTACCAGAGAACCACTGAGCTCTAAAAGAGCAACCTATCTTTTCCCCTAAATGTTTGAAGGAGCAATCTGTATTTTGATACAGCTGTTGCCATGAAAATGTTTGAATTACATAATAATCAGGTTTGAGCGAATACTTTGGAGTGCAGTGAATGCAATAAATTCATTTGAGCAATTTAGCTTTCTGATCACCATGAGTGTATGTTTATCAAAAGTATGAAAATATTAACTTTGCTATCCTTCAGACCAACCTGTTCCTGTATCTGTATTAGGAGGATGGCCAAGTTATCCCACAAAATGGGATTGATTGTTTAGAACATGATGTTCTATGAAATATTAATCTGGCCACAGAGGATGGGGGGAGAAAGCAGAGGAGTGTGATGGGAGAGCTTCATCGGGTTCTGCCATCTTTTCATCTCGAACTTTATGTTGGCATGTTGTCAGATCAGATGCATCTGAATCCGTTGTTGTTTTTTTGTTAGTTTTTTTTATATAAAGGAATCATGATGGCATTCCAGCTCTGTTTGCACCCGTCACATCTTGAGATACAGGATATGGTGAACTGACTGTTTGGGCCAGTGCGAGACTGAAACATTATGATAACCGCGAGGGAAAAGATCACAATATAAAGTTAAATAAAAATGTGTAATATAATTTAACAGCTTTTATTTAAAACCCCAAAATAAGTCATTTCTACTATTGTTAAAGGCAACAAATTATCACCGGTTAACAAGCTTTTTTTATTTTTATTTATTTATTTTTGCAACAATTATTTTAGTTGCAAATAATTAAACTTATTAATTTGCCAATCTGTTCGTATCAGAAAATCATTCTGCAGATTTTTCATTTAACCACATGTCTTTTCATACAGTATTAGAAATTTATTGAAAGGTGCAAATAAAAATGAGTAATGACATTTTATTGCCTAAAATGTAATGATCATACTTTTTAGTTTATGGCTATAGATTATTTGTAGCAAAGGATCCATCTGTAGCTAAAGAAATGCATGTGAAAAGCTCTTTTCTCTATTTTCGCCTATTTTTTTTTTTTAGATTATCCAGTGAATATATGGACAGCAAAAGGTGCCTAATGTAAATAATTTCAACCAGATGAAGCTAAAACTATGTCACTGAGTACTTTGGTGTAGAACATATTTTTAGACATTTTTTTTTACTTTTCTTGAATTCAAATTGTTTTTGTTTTTATACAAAATTAAGTTTTGGCTTAAGTACTGCTCTGTGCGTGTTCTTTCAGAAAACGCTATATTTCAGAGTCTGTATACGCCATTATAATGATTATTTGTTTACTAAATTAGTTGACGACTATTTCATCTCTAAAACAAATTGATTACAATCAAAATTGCTTTTGGGATATTCACCACCATTATTGCTGTTCTCCTTGTGTTGACATCATGCAGCCCTCCTCACATCACTGCTCCAGGCACCTGGAAATCTATTTCAGGCTCTTTTAAATATTTACAACTTCATTGCCAAGTCCTGCATCTCTCATTTAAAATGACCCGTCAGTTCACAGTCAACATCAGATATTTGAGCACATGCTGCCACAAAAAAATTCAAGAGGTCACCTTTGCTTTGTGCTCCTCTAATCTGCACAACTCTGGGACAAAGCCAGATTAAGTAAATAATCCGGTAAAGGCAGAGTTTTTTTTTTTTTTTTTTTGTTAAAGCTACAGTGAGGGACTCTGAAAAAGTGCTGGTTGTAGCCATGGCAACCAGACACCTCTTAGTAAAATGTGTGCCAGTTCTTCTCCGTCTCCTCCAACTATCTGCGACGTCTCGAACTCCCCGATGGTTTCATTTTTATTTAGTTAAATGTGAGCGGAAGTTTTCCCCTACTCCGTTTCTCATGCGCCGTCATCAGATCAGTTCAGATCGTAAATCAATAAAAACACAGCCGCCTTTCAGACGCCATTAATTCGCCTCGTCACGGCATGTTGTCTGCCGCCACGCTGACTGCTGCTGTTCTGCGTGTTATCGTGACATGCAAAGTGGCGGTTATAACTGTAACGCATCGAGGCACGGCTGTCGTCTCCGGCTTTCCGAGCGCTGCTTAGGCAGAGGTTAGGGAGGGTGTTTTGGCTCACAGCAGTGACGAGGCAAAAAAAAAAACACCACCGGCCGCAGGACAAGCTGTGCTCCATCTTTTTGTGTGAAGTCAGAGCATCCCCGTTCCCCCCTTAATCTACTGTAAGCCACTTTATCTGCAGCCCTCTAGGGAGGAATAAACTAAAACAGAGCTGTGTGCTGCATGTGTTTGTTGAGGAGTGCAGAGTTTGAACAGCTGTTCTCTCTTTAAAAAGGTATGAAGAAGCTGAAAATCTCCAGATTCTTGTAGCTTAGTTTCAGTGTAATAAATACAGCTACAATCATGTGTCCTTTTAGTTTGCCAATTCTTTTGTTTCTGCAGTCTTTACTGTCAAATAGGGGTGGATGATGTGGTTTTATCACAACATTTTGTGGTACTATTGTGATAATAAGCGATAAGGACTATTCATTTCATTTTTAGTGTAAGTGGAAGGCAGTGACTGCATGACACAGCAGTAATGGCCCCACAAATACAAAAACTACTCGTGAAAAACATTCCAATATGTAATATGCTTATTTAGGACACCAGTCACACAAAAAAGTGATTTGTTCCACCAAACTGCACACAGTAACTGCATTTATTCAAGTTTATTGATATTTATTAATACTCTTATTGAACCTTTTAAAACAAAAACAATCATGACGGCACAGACAGCTTTGTTTTTTTTAAAAAACATCCTTAAAGCTGCAGTATGTAACTTTCATTAAAAAAATTATCACGTTTGTTAAAACGGTCACCATATTGTGACGGTAAAATATGGGACAAATAATCTGATGCAGAGACTGAGCTCTTCCACCAAGTGTTGCTATTGCTGTCTGAAGAAATCCACCGTTCCCAGTGAAAAATAACCAATTAGAGCCAGGAGGAATCAATCAATCCTGTGTGTGGCGGAGACATCTTACCGTTACAGGAGAACTGTTTACCTGCCATCATCGGTGGTCGCATTCATGGGAGCTGCTACTGGGAAGAAGTAGTAGCTTAGCAAAGAGCTAGGGGGCAGAGGGATGAGCAGTGCTTACACAAGCATGATTAACGGTGCTAAGACCCGCCTCCTGGCTCCTATTAGTTCTTTCTAGTCAGTACTGGGAGAAGGCAGAGGAGCTTGATTTATTTATCTGTCAGATTATCTGTTATGCTGTCACAACTGTTACAATTCCAACAAATATGCAGTATACTACACCTTTAATCAAAAATTTTCTTGACAACTATAAATCAAAATTCTTATAGAACATTTATCCCAATAGACGATAAACGATATAAAATCTCAGCCCTACTGCCAATTTACCTTGTCTCGGTAACTGTTTCATCTGGAGTAGTGTCTAGTTTCCGTCTGCTTGTGTCTTTAAAGTACGCCGTGTTCCAGCGGGGCTCTCACCAGAATGCATGGTCAGGGTCGCTGCATATCATAATTCAGCAGCAGGTGCCAAGCACTGTAGTGTGGCTCAGCAGAAAGCAAACGAGAGCCAAGGGAGTTTGTGGCTTATTAACACTGAGGTTATGTCGCTCTGATTGCTGGACGAACCACATGGATGTTCTTCTGAACTGATGAACATCGATTTCCTTGGGGTGAGATTAAAGCTAACCTTTCTGGTAGAGCAAACATGCGTCTAGATTGCAGGAACAGGTGAACACTGAGATCTGCCTGTAATGGCCTGAATCTCTTGAGGATGCTCCTGACTGATGGCCACTGTCACCAGCCACCTACTTCCAGGGGAAACTGGAAATACTAGTGAGGCGCAGGGGTCTGACCAGTCTGCTGCAGGCCTACTTAAGCCAAAGGTCATGATCGGAGCGGAGAAAAGCTTCAATAACAGGTTTTCACACGAATCCTGAACTGAAATTAAAATGGTAATTTATTTATTTATTTATTTATTTAGCTGTATTCTCAAAAAATGTTCTTTGAAGAAAAAAAAACTGCTAGAATTTAGTTGCTTATTTCCAGTCTGGGTTTTGTGAAACTTCGACCTGCGGATGCCATGTTCAATTTTTCTTGAATTCTTTTCATATTTTTAATGAAACAAGATTTACGAACAGCATTCAGAGTATTTTTCTAGGCTTCTTGTTGTGAGCGGTCATTAAATATTTACTTTAGGAGCAGAGGGGACATCTTGCTGCACGCAGGTGAGAGCAGTAGCTGTACAATAGGATTTTACTTTATCCTTTAAACTGTATCTTCTATAAACAGTTTCATTCACAAGCCATTTCTGAGTTCATAAACCTACCGTATACCTGCAGTTGTGAGAAGCCAAACAAATTGGAAACATTCAGAACAATAGTAAGCTGAACTTTTGATTCTGAATAGAAATAAATTAGTCACATGGTTATTAGTCGTAGTAACCTGGCAGGTCGGTCAGTCAGTCCTCTGTAACAGAGAAAAAATGGGACAGTAGCTGATTATCAGATCGGTTTTACATTTAAGTATCAGCCGATCACTGAACTCCCAGAAGTGAGGAAATCGGGGCCAATTTATCAGAGCATGCTTGGTAAAAATGTTGATTAAAAAATCCTGTATAAACAGCGACAAGAGGAATAAGCTATTTATTCTAATAACAAAGGATCCAAACTCCTCTGTTTCTGCCCTCCAGGAATAAAACGCTGCTGCATTTAACCAGAACAAAACTCCCAACGTCTCCTTTACCTTGAGTGCATCTTCCCTAACAGTGGAAGCCTAGTTTTATAGAGAACATAAGGGCAGCGTTTAGAGTCAATGGAGCTATCAGTAATGTCAGAAAGCTCTTAACTTTGCAGTTTGTTTCAGGAAGTGTAAACGTCTGTGTGGCACAGCCTTGGCACCCACCTCCATAAGCTGCCATCGGTATGACCGTTTAGTAAAATATATGGTGTGGATGTGGCAGAAAGAATGGCTTTGTTTAGTTACGTTTTTACTG
Organism: Poeciliopsis retropinna; assembly: GCA_010277075.1. NCBI lineage: Eukaryota > Metazoa > Chordata > Actinopteri > Cyprinodontiformes > Poeciliidae > Poeciliopsis > Poeciliopsis retropinna. Next base: position 827,990 of record VMRM01000024.1, read on the forward strand.
CATGAAGTGACTGATGGCTTTAATCTCTCCCACACCCCTAGTAGGTCATCGGTTACTGCATAAAAGGAGCAGAGGACGCTCCATCAGGAGTTGACACTCCTGCTTTCTGTTAACTCCCCAAATCTAGATCAAGTTTCCAGACAAGTCTGTCCAGGGCTTACCTGTCGGAAGACAACGTCTTCATTAAAGTGTTTTAAGTAAAAGCTGGGATTTACCCTTGCCTCAGTTAAATAACTGCTTTCAAATGCTTATCAAAATAAGAGGAAAACACTCGATCTGTTTTTTTTTCTCCTTTTATTTTCTTGGTGTTTTTAACCAGCCCAGCAATTCCACCTACAGGAAAAAAACACTACATGCAGTAGAAAAGTCAGCACACTTCAGCAACAAGGCTTTGCGCCGTATAAGTAACTAATTATGACACACAACGTAATAAACATTACATTTTGTCATCAAAATTACCTGAAAGCTGCTTCTCCAAGAACACTGGACATCACCCCTAATGGACACTCCCCATGAAGAAGCCAAACTCGTCACAGTTGATCGGAAGATGATGGGTGCAGAGAAAACCTTTTAAAAGGTTGTGAAACACTTGAGACTGGCATGCTGGTTCACCTTCCAGTAGAATAACAAGTCTAAACATACAGCAGAGGGTAGAGTAGGATGGTTTAAATCAAAGCATTGATATTTGTTAGGGTGGCCCACTTAAAGTTTAGATCTAACTTTCACTGGGAATCTGAGCTAGGACTTGAAAATAGTTTTTTTTATGGACACACACCATAAATTAAATTAGATTAAACCAATCTGAGTTTAAGCTGTTTTCCAAAAAGAATGGGGATAGATGAATCTTTACATTATGCAAAGCTGGCAGAGACGGACTCAGAGTACATTTACATGGGCATTAAATATGGGTATTAAAATGTCTCACACTTATATTTCATTTAAAACAAATAAAATCCTGTCTAATTCTCATTCCATTTCTCACTCAGGGTGTCCCCCAGCGTATTATAAGCTTGGCGGGCAACCAGGCTTTACTTGTGCCACCAATGTCTATACATCTTTTTAAAATGTTTGCATTTTTAAGACTTTATATTGGTGTTCAGGTATTAATCTTCCAATCTTTCAGTAACACATTATCAAGTGATATTTTAACATTTTCTGTCAACGTTAAACATTTTTTAACTCAGACAATTCATCCAGAGGGCCGTCGTGTTTGTCTTGAGGTAAACCTTGCCCACTTGCGCTCTACTTCAGTTTTTATAAAACTCTGGTCCTCAAGCCGCTCCAGCCTGCATGTTTTAGACGTCCCTTGCTTCAGCACACCTGATTTCAATTGATTGCCGCTAAACAGGCTTTTGTTGAACTGCAATCCTCTGAATCAAGTCGTGCTAAAGCAGAGAACTGTTTAAAGTCATGCAAGGCAGTGAGCCCTGAGGACCCGGGGTGGGGAAATACTGCTCTACTTTGTGTTTGTGTCACATAAAATCTCTATGTAACAAGTTTGCTCCAACATGACAAAATGTAAAAAGAATCAAGGAGATCGATACCTTGTTCGCATACCGTAAATGTGAAGTGTTGCGTCATGCAGGTTAAAAAAAAAAAAAAAAAACTCCAGCTCTCCGGTTACGATTTAGATTGTTCGTACCTTTACCTCATTGTGTGGTTTAATTAGCTGCTCGGAGCTTTCGATGACGGTCATTATCAACGAGGCTGTTGTTTTGCGAGGTTTGACATCATCAGGGACTTTCCTCTTTTATTTGGTGTCATTGTGTTGGCATGTTGTATCTTTGAAAGTAAAAGCTCAAAGCAAGGACTCTCGTTCCGGTGGCATGAAGGAATTGCAAAGATGTGGTCCCACCTGCGTTGGCACAGCAGTCGAAGTGGGTAAACATGTTCACCGTATGCTCAAATGAATCCAATTACAGTTGAACTTCCTGGAAGTCTTATGTAACTCTTAGTCAATTAAAAGAAAAAGAAAAACCCAATGCAGGTGCTTCAGTGCAATCACTTTATTCTCTCCAAGGATTTAAAGTATGACCTGATAAGTGTTCATTCAGCCTGAGTAGGGCACTAGTACCCTTGGCTGCAAAGGACGGCGCTGACTGGTTTCTTTTGTTCTTCCCCTTTTCTCCTGCTTGCCTCCACTTGAAGAATTGCAGGCTAATTTTAGTAACCCATCCATTACGTTGGGCATGAACCTCATAAGCCTGGATCTCTTTTTGGATTCATCAGCTGCCAGGAGTGTTTTGGTCTTGCTTTTTTGTTTTTTTAGATGATTATGTTCATAAAGTGACAATTTTTCTTTTTTCAGTTATACACACTCTACAACTAAATGCAGTAAAAATATAGAAAACATAAGCACTCAGAAAAAAACATGTATTCAAACTGGGCTCTAAACAATGAAAGGGAAGAAACCCTACCTAAAGAGATTACCTTTGTGTCGGTAGGTAATTTCTCATCAGTCACATGTGGGGTACCACAAGGTTCAAACCTGGGTCCCCTCCGGTTTAATATCTACAGTCTCCCGTTAGCTCAGGTTATAATAATGAAGAAGATTAGTTACCATAACGATGTGGTTATTAATCACTGAACAGCTTGGCACCAAAACATATTAAAGATCTGTTGTTGAATCAGTTTTCCAGACCACTCGGGTCTTCTGGTTCTGCTCTGCTGTGCATCCCCCAGAACCAGAACCAAACATGGAGAAGCAGCATTCAGCTGATTCAAAAGTCTGGAGAACCCACCTGTTTAGATTTGCTTTGAACCATCAACATCTTTGATGATATTTGGTGACTGTATGATGTTTTCATGAAGTAAAGCACTTTGCCTTTTTGCTGAAATAAACTTAATCACAGTTTATTTTACATTTTTAGTCAGATTTTAATCTGCTGCGCATTAGCTTGGAGCGTTTTCCACCAGAGGCCAACGACCCTGCGAAGTGCCTCTTTCAGTGGTTAGTCTTAGTATTTGAACCCGCTGTCATTGTGGTGGTGTTTTTGCTGTCACTGTCATTTTTTTGGTGTCACTGTGAACACTAGTATTACATCCATTGTTGTGCATTTACCAGGGTGAAGAGGGGCCTCCCAGTCTGGAGTATATCAAGGCCAAGGACTTGTTCCCCCAGAAGGACCTGGTGAAGGAGGATGAAAGCCTTCAGGTGAGCTGATTACTTTCCATAAAGCACATTGGCTGGAAAAGCTGTGTTGTCTGCCAACATGGTGCATCAGCAGAGCAAAGGGCCTCACATTAAAAGATTACCACTCAAGACATTATCCCCGTTGATGCTTAACGCAAGAAAAAGTTAACGAGGCAACCTCGTTAATGAAAAAGTAATTGCATTTCAATCCAGCTGATTTATCCGATCAGGCATCATGTATCCATTCCATGTTTGTTCTATTAATCTGAGATGTGACTTTTATGTTTTCTGTGTAAACATTCCTACAAATGCAAGAAATACTGGATTAAACGCAGCTTTTTAAACTGATGAGCTCCTTAAAATCTTTTCCTAGTACTATAAGAACAGCAGCACACAGTGCCGATGTCCAGTAAAATTCTGCCTCCTCTTACTGTAAGCTATGACATCACTGAGTGCTGGCGTTACATCTGTTCTGCTGCTGTAGCGCTCAGCCGTTTTCTAAAATAATCTGATCACTTTATTTTTGGCTGGGTGGTGAATGTCTACGCATCACACGCAGGATTATGAGTGAGCTGCCAGCTGTCGAGCAGATAGGTAAAAATTGATCAGTCATATATATATTTTTTTTTTCTCTAAGAACTTCAGTCTCACAGCTTTCACATTCTGTTAAACTTTTTATTTTCTTTTTTTAAACAGAGGTATTTGAGCTCAGATGTGCTCTGAATAGGACTTAATGCTTTTAATACAGATGCACAGACCAGACCTTTGTGGCTGATTTCTGACCTCCATTTTTTGCGGCCCTTTGACCTATTTGTACTGAGTTTAGCTGACCCCAGTTTCTCTAAACGTATGATGTTATAATAAAGCATAGTAAGAGGATTCAAAATTATTGGACTTGGGCATTTTCAGCATCAATGTGTCTTTGTTACCACAATCTGAAAACCTTTGAACACAGAGGTTATTTGGTTTCTGATCATCCAGTTGCCAATAAGGAACAGTTCTGCTGATTAGCAACTGATTCAGTTCACCAGGTAATTTCTCTGAGCATTCATATTGCTGAAGGCCAACATTAAACTGTCACTGACACAATAAAACCACTAAAAACATTTTTGAAATGAACCACTGTGCTTTCATTCTGTGTGCGCCAAAGCTTTTAATAATAGATATTTCTCACAGAACACTATAAATGCAAAGTGACGCTGTTCAGGGTAAATCAAACCATAAACGACTACGGTTGAGTACAAAGAAGTGCAAGAAGTTATGAAGATTTCAGCGAAGATTTGTGTGATTTATTTGCAAATTTTGGAGGTAGAAGCGAGATGGCGTGATGGAGAAGAGGGAGCTGGTCCTATTGAAGAACTGCAACCATCTTATTTGAGCCATATTGTTCAGGAAGCACCAACTCTGACATTTCTGGGGAAGAAGAGTTTGAAGGTGAAGGGCGTCGCCTTCAAATTACTGAACAGTAATAACCAGATCTATTACTAAAACTTTTAGTAGTTATTCATCTTTAATTCTGGTTTAATTCTAATAATCCAGTTACTTTAAAGCAATTGGTTATTTCCAACTGATGACCAGTAACAATAAACAGCTGATATTTGTCACCTTTGATGTCCGTTTGTGAGGCTTTTTAAGAAAAACAGCATCATCCTTTTGCTCTCCTCAAACAGCATCTGCAGATGCTGTTTGAGATGCTGTTTTAACAACATTTTGTTGTTAAAAAACAACAACAAAATGGGAAAGCTGCAAAACATTTGGGTTAGACGAGAGACAAACATCGCTTAGACTGTTGGTGAAGACGAAGCTGAGAAAAACACGATGAGTAATTTACTGTCTTCTCCCTGTGGAGTAGAGTTTGTGCTTTTAGGCTGTTTGGTTAATGGAGCCGAGCATCGCGTTCATAGAGACCGTGACGAAAGAGAGATGGACCCACCCAGCCCTCGGTTACTCCGCTGCTTTTTTTAGTGGCTTTCAAAGGAGTGACATTTCCAGTGGATTGAGGGGGGGGATATCGGCTCATTTTAGAGGTTTTATTTCTAAAGCGGTCGGCTTTGAAAAGCCTTCCAGTGAAAGAGAGTGAGATCGGTATCGGTCTGAGGGGGTAAAAGCTTTATAATTATTCTCATTGAGCTGCGTTCACACATGCAGTCACGTGTTTTATCCAACCTTTCGTGTCTCTCTTCATTCTGTCACATGTCCTTCTATTGATTATTAGCAACATATTGACGGATATTGGTAGAAAACCGTGCAAAGTAATCACAACAAATGCCCAGACAGCAGACACACCCGTGCAAAACTAAACTTGGCTAAAGTAAGTTACATTTGCGCAAAGTAGAAGAAGTAAATAAAATTAAAATTTTTGGCTAAAATCACTTTAGTCAAAAACTGATTTTGGCCATTATTTTTAAGCAGGTGATATAATCCACAATATGTGGATTATAGAAGAAAATAATTAATCATAAAAAAGGGGGGGATGTGCTTCTAACTCTCCTGATTGTCCTCTCTCGCTTCCATCATACATCAGTTTTCTCCCTCAGACAAAATGACAGACCTCCCCTGCCCTACTTTATACTTTTCTGCTTTCCCTCCTCTGAGTCTGCACATTTCGGCATGCACTCGCTCGCAGCAGCGTGTGCATGCCCTGACACGCAGGCTGCCCGAACCGGAAGTCACGACTCGCGAGTCGGCGCATTATTCATGGTTGTTTCTTTCTTCTCACCCTCTTCCTCTCCTTGGCTCTCCTGGTTTTCCTCTCTCTCTCTTTTTTTTTTGTTCATGTTTCTGCTGCTTGAAAGGCTTCGTAGAGGAAACGTGACACAGTATCTTATGCTGCGCTCGCCAGCTGCCAGTGACTCATCCGCCCGCTTTTGGAGCCCGGCTCGTTTAATGCGGCTCCCAGTCTGCACAGCATGTTAACTATGGCGATCTGGGCAGGACGTGTTGGGTGTCTCCCTGCACCAGAGAAACAATCGGATTCAGCGGCTGCAGAATCGCCTTTCAGTCGCATGCGTTCACGTTTAATGCCAGCTGTCAGCAGTCATGTTGCTGTAACAACGCTGGTGTGCTGTGTTTTTCCAACTCATCGATACTGTGGATCGATAAAATGGTCTGCAGTGTCATTTTACTGCAGATCCCAACACTTTGAAAATGTGTGTCTGTAGATTGTCTTTGTTTTATATCGGCAGGTTTTATAGGTTTTCCTAAACGGTCTGGAAAAGTATAAAACTAATTTTAAATTTATTAAATTCCACAATTTATTCTGGTCTTAGAACACGTGGCATGTAGCAGCATGTTGGAGAACCTCTGATTAGTTATTGTTACAGACTTTGTGTTTTTGCTTGAGGCGATGCGTGTTTGCACAATTATTTCCTCTGGAATTTTACGCTCAGATTTTTTTATTTTTACTTTCAGACAGCTGTTGTGATGTGCAACCATGGCAACAAGGTGTTTTTTTGTGTGTGTTTTTTTTAACAACTGGGAGCAGGTGATTAGCATTCCAAAAGCTCAAATAGTATCTGAACTTTGACCCCAAATCCCAGAAGAATTGAAAAGGAGAGTTCATGGATGGAGAGCAGGAACAAAGAGTAGAGAGAGAAGGAGGAAGTTCAAACTATTTCTTTGACCAATCATAACGGGCAGAGATTATATTCTCATCTCAAATCCTATCTATCGTTTCCTGTAGATCGGAAACGATAGGGACGCATCAAAAGCAAATGAGGTGGATTAGCAGAGCTTGCTGATCCACATGATGATGTCATCCAGGACATGTTCCTGTGAAATATCTTCTCTGCAGGTCGGCATCTCCTGACAATCATAATGTTGTCATACGGCAACGGTCTTCAGTCAGAGGCCTCTTCACAGCTGTTACGAGACTGACTGCTACTGGAGAGCCTTTCCAGCCCACTGCGTCAAAAGACTCTTTAAAGATGCTTTGATAATTTGAATTACTTAATTTCCCTTTGGGCTAAAATAAAGTGTTTTTGCTGCATCCATCTAGTTTTGCAGGTTCTACATCCAAAACTTACTCTCTCTAGAAATATCCGTCGTAAATTTACAGTGGGATTTTGTTTTCATCCATTTCAAATTTGCTGCAGAAATGTTAGGAACTTTGAAAATGTGTACCTGGAACAATTTGTAAAAATTGTTCCAGACTGGCAGAGCCAGTGTCGGAAAACCTGACACTGGCTCTGCTTGTGTGCAGGCCCGTTTTCATCTTCAGTCGCTTCAAAGCAAGTCCAGTGCAGGTATTATTTCTACATTTAAATGTAAAAAAAAAGCATTTGAAATGCTAATGAATTTTTAATCTTTAATATTTCCCCGTCCTGCGTTGCTGTGGAGGGGGGGGGGAGTTGCTGCTGCCTATATTTGGCTCTGATGTTCTACTGCAGAGCACTATGTGCTCCATTTCCCAGGTTAAGCTGGACTCTGTTTCTCTGTCTGGTCCGACTGATGGGTGCAGGATCTGCTGAAGACCTGAAGCAGACGTCTGGAGGCTCTTTAACAAACTAAATAAATAAAACACCATCCGATATGCCTAACATTTTATTTAGGCCCGAGCAGCAAAGCGCTACGAAGGCATATTGTTTTCATTTATTTCATTTTATTTTTTTGGCTCTTGTATCCATTGCGAGCATTTATTTTTTTTATGATTTTGCTTGACATACTTAAATGCACCGTTTGTAATTTTGCTTAATTCCTGTAAAGTGTCTGAGTGTTTCAGAAAAGCACTGTACAAGTAAAATCTATTATAATTAATAGTAGTAGCTATATTAATGCAGTACATTTACTCTTTCTCCCGTTTCAAGTCTGCCTGACGTCTCTCATAATCCCCCCATCTGCCTCACTGCATGCAGTCTTTTTATCGCGCTCTGGTCACTCCAGCTCTGTGTGACTCAGCAATACATGCTAATGCACAATGAGGTAATGTTGTCTCTAAGCAACGCCATTGTCCTCGCCAGCCGGGACTAAACAAGATCTAAGTTGCCATTCATGGTCCACTATGACGGCAAAGTTGCTTAAAGGAGACTGAACCCAAGAGATACCAGCCTTCGTGAGCTTTTCAGTGATTTCTGATCCTCCAGTAACATCCAGCACTGAACTAACAATTGTTTGAAAGGGGAGGTGAGAAGCTGACCCGTGTGAAGGTAATTGAAAACTTCAGATTATCCCATTACTTCGAAGTTGGCAGATGTAACTGTGTGTCACATTCGCCGGCTTGGCTTTTAGAGATAATTCCCTGCCTAAAAGTAAGAAGGCAAAAAAAAAAAAAAAACGCGTTCTATTGACCTCTTCTAGAAACCAATTACCTTAATGTAGTGTCGTACTGCAGCCAAAACCAGGCCTTGGCTGAGACTGTAATAAAATGAGTAGAAGTAAGAATGTTAATAGAAGGCCTGGGATCCAGTCCGGCCTTCTTGTTTGTCTGCTCATTCAGGCTCAGCAACAGGCCCTTTACGCTCACAAAGGTTCCTCTGTAAGACTACAAGCTTGTCTAATGGGACACCTTATTCAGCTTTATTGTCTTTGGTTTGATTAGTGGAGGTTTCGCTTTACAGAAACTCAAAGCCATGCAGAAGTATTCAGTGAAATGGGAGTAGTAGAAATGTTTTCCAAAATGTTATTTTGTAGAAAATGTCATGCCACAGAAAGTTTAATTCCATATTGAATTTTCTTCTCAATATGGCTCAAATAAACATATTTCATTTCAAGCTCCTGCTACTGATAATAATTTCATGTCAATGTGTTAAAAGATTAAGTATTTCCTTATTTCTAAAACCGTTACTAAATTGTAACATCACAAGATGCTCAACATTCTTCATTTTCGTTTCTTATTTTTCTTGTTGAAGATCTCATAAAATCACGAGATTTAAAAAATGAAGACAGTCTGACCCTAATATTTTATCATAGCTTCGACCTGAATTCAAAGTCCAAATAAACAGAAGCTGTAAAACTGGCTTGCCAAACAGGAACAACGGCGCGCTGACATCACTCTGGTCTGTGGAAACCCAAGAAGTGGATTGGTGGTGGGGGATCCAGATTTTTCAAAAATTAAATCTTCAAACCTTTGATATGTTAGTAGTTATAACAAAGAGTGTTTGGTGAGCTCTATTTGGGATGGTGATAATTGAAACATGTTCAGCTTTTAACCCGCTCCAACGTCCCTTTGTGTTCACTCAGGTCCCATTCCCAGTTCTTCAGGGGGAAGGAGTGGAATATCTCGGCCGTGCCGACGAAGCCATCATCGCCATTTCCAACTACAGACTCCACATCAAGTTCAAGGACTCTGTCATCAACGTGAGTGCCCGTCTCAGCGGAGGAGCTTGCGGATTTGTTTGCTTCTGTACAAACAACCCGAGCGTCTGCAATGCCACGCCACTGCGGAGGCCAATAGCAGCAGGGAGGAGGGTTCAGTGTTCAGTTTGGACGCACACAGGCTGCTCCCCTTTCACCCCAGTGTTTTATAAACGCACAGCCGAGCTAACGAGGTAAATAAAGCGGAGGACTTGCTGTAAACCAGGGTTTTGCGTCACTTATTGTAGCAACATCGTACCACAGGAGTTGCAGGCTCTCCTTTGATCTACCGGTGAAGAGGGCGTGACGTGACATCCAAGTGTTAAAGCCCGGCCCTTGCTGGCGCTGCCGTCCTGTTGACGTCAAGCCCTTGCTCAAACACAAATGAGCGTATTGTTTGTCCTCCCTGGCAGTCAAATTTTTCCTCCTTCCCAAATCGTGGTCAGGTTTTCCACAAGGGTTCGGTTTTCTGGAAACGGTGGAGAGTAGAGCGCAGAGGCCTGACCACCTGGGCATTTAGTGTTCTCCTTCAGAAAGAGAATAAGTCACTGTCTAACCATGCCCATACAACTGATTACCCAACCACTCAGACTCCTGCCTTGACCCCCAGCTGTACAGATGAACTCTGTCCGAAAGCCAGCAAGCCACAACCTCTCACCCACATGTCCTTTCACAACTTCACCCCATCCTTCCAAACCGTTTCTGCCCTTTGCTCTCCTCTGTTTGTCTTTCTTTCTCACCATGATCCATGTTTGATTTGGACATGTGCCGCTAGTAGCACATCCACTCGGTTAGCTTTCATCTTGCACTCTTTTGTTTTTTTTGTTTTTTTCTTTTTAACTCTTCATTTCCTTGTTGTCTTCTAAGCTTTTTGGGGTTTTAATTTTTTTTATTTATTTTTTCCCCATTTCCTCCTGTCTTGTGTGTCTCCTCTCCCTCCCTTTCTCTCTCTCTCTGTGTGGGTGTGTGTGTGTGTGTGCTCCATGGTGGCTCTGTGTTTTAGACCTACCCTGGTGTGGACAATGAGATCTCTGTGAGTACAATACGATAAAACACATCCCTCTGTCACAGATTAGACAGCTCTGTCATTCAGCCCTTCACTCTGTCTGGTTATGAAGCACTAGAGACAGTGTCTCACATTCAGCTGAGCAGTGGCCAACAACCTTTAATTTTCTGCCAGATTGTCATTCAGGAATAATCTTGACTTAAGTTTGTTTTTCTTACATCTGCAGGTATTCTAGCTTTAAATTCTGCTCAATTTTAAGTATCTTCCCAGCTCTGACATTTTATTAGTTGATTTTACAGTCAGACATGGAAAAATAAAAAAATACCTGTTGGTATTTTTAAGCCTTTCAAAAATAAGCAATGAATCAATTAATAACATGATAAATTAAAACAATCTCCATAATTTCCATTTTGATTAATATTTTTTGGAGGGCAATTTTATTAATGGTTTTGATTGTAAGTGACTTTTATTTCCGTTTTATTTACTGTTTTTGGTTGTTTTTTGATATGTAAAAAATCTTCATTTTAATGCAGCTGTTGGGTGTTCCTTAACAAATTAAAGTGTCTGTTTTTTATTATTATTAGCATTTATCTACAATAATTACTGGGACAATTTATTTTCTAGTAACATTTGTTATGGTGGCAAGACTAGAAATTTGTGATGATTTCTTTGCAGAAGTTTTCTCTGCTTTGTGGGCCAACAGGCTGATATCATGTGCTCTCTGTCGCCCCCTGCAGGTGCCGCTCAGGCTGGTAGAAAGTGTGGAAAGCAGAGATATGTTCCAGCTGCACATCATCTGCAAAGACTCCAAAGTTGTCAGGTAGGAAAGAGACGATGGTAGTTTAATATGACGGCCACATTGTTAGTGGTGGAAGTCTAAAGATAGTGCAAAAGTTATTCCGTTTACTCTGTTCTTCTTTTAAATTATATGCAACAATATAATCCTGTCTCGTTTTAGCTCCGTGTGAGAAACCTGACTGACTTCTCCCATTAGTTTTTCTCTGTTTAATTGTTCCCTCTGCTGGTGAAAGGATGTGTGACGGAGCACTTGAGTTTAATCCAATTCATTACGTTTCTGTTAAATCGATGCTTCCCCATCAGTTGTTGTTTGACCTGCGACTAAAGATAGATGGCTAAATCTGGCTAACTGGTGAGGGTGGGGAAAAAAGGCTGTCTGCTGAAAGAGCATGATATTTTGAGTGGTAATTAAGCCAAAACTGTACAAATTTTATTTATTTTTTTTAAATTGTAAATGTGTTGTACCCAAACCTTAAGTGGCATAGTTTTAGCTTCACCCAGTACAAATGTTATGGGGAAAAAAATAATCTATTAATCACTTTTGTTATCTAATTATTAATTGGTCAAATGAAAAAACAGTCAACTCCGTATTGGTAAGTTGAGCTTTTCACAGATTTATGTTAGAAGTGTTTCGCATAATTTGCTACAAATGATCAAGCATAAACTAAAGTAACGCTATCTTGTTGCATTTTAGGCTGTAGAATGTTTTTCTTTAAAAATGGAATTTTCAATGTATTTTTAATATCGTGTAAAAAAAAAAAATAAATAAATAAATAAAAAATCAGAGTAATTGCTAACTAAATTAATCCTTAATCTCGCAAACTTTTCTTCACGCTTTTCTTCTCGTTCCTGAAGCTCAATGTTATACAACGGTATTGAAAACAAAGATGTTCTCTCTCGACCACACCGTGGATTCTCCACAGATGCCACTTTGCGACATTCAAGCAGTGCCAGGAGTGGGTGAAGCGCCTGAACCGGGTCATAGCCCACCCGTCCCGCCTGGAGGACCTGTTCGCCCTGGCCTATCACGCCTGGTGCCTCGGGGCCAGCGCGGACGACGAAGACCAGCATGTTCACCTCTGCCGCCCAGGTTTGCTCCACCTACCTAACAACATCGAGTTTAAAGAAAATGTTGCCATTTTGGGACTGTTTAGTGTTTACCTGTTCCTGTGTGTGTGTGTGTAGGGGACCATGTGCGTCACAGGATAGAAATGGAGGTCAGGCGGATGGGCTTTGACACGCAGAACGTCTGGAGAGTTTCTGACATCAACTGCAACTACAAGTACGTCTGTGTGGTTGTGAGCGGCCATGATGATGCTGCAGCAGTAAATATGGAGAGGTGGATGCAGTAAAAACAGTCCAAGAAAACCTTCCTGAAAAAGGTCAATCAGTTTATCAACTGAACGAATTTCCTCATTTTTTCTCAAATACTTACTCTTGCAGCACGTACTTTACATAAGGGAAAAGGGAGAAGAAAGTATTTTAAAAAAATCTTGTATGAAACTGCTCTCTCTTCAATAATTACAAATAAAATGTATATATACATATATATTAAATTAACAATGTAAACCACAAATGATATATAATTTTCCTCATTATTGACTAATAACAACCAATGAACAATATGTCAGGAGAGTTGATAGTTTTAAACCATTTTGACTTTATTTAGATTCCATGACTTAGTTTTTGGTTTACATGTTTTATATGAGATTTCCAGTTAAATTTATGATCCACGACGTCCCCCAGAAATTTAACTTGATGTAGTCGTCCCGCTACGTTATAATCCATGGATATTATGATAGAATCATCCATTTTTCTGTTACCAAAAATCACAAATTTAGTTTAGTTCCAGTTAAATCATTCCAAGAACAAGATATGTTTTTATTATTTACGAACAAGATTAATTATAACAGACAGTTCACAAATGTTAATATACAAAAGGCTGATAAGTTCCTAGTAGGGAGGCACAATAACTACTTTAATTTCTTCATATGAGGCCGATAATTATCTTGCCCCTCTAGTTCTGAGTGTAACCAAACTCAGGTTTTATTTTAAGTTTCCACGTTTTCCCCAAATCTTTTCGGTTAAACTGTGGTTTGGAAATTAAAGCTTAGAAATAATCCCGTATGAAGAAAGGTCAGTCTGCTCACAGAGCCCGTTGGCGCGCATCCTGTTGAGGGAGACAGACACGCAGGACAACGAGCTAATTAAACAAGCTGCAGCCCGCTGAGTCCCGTGACTCGGCACACTATTTTACTTTCATCCCTACTAATATCCACACAGCCTGTGTGTCCCTCAGCAGGCGGGGAGGAACTGGAGAAAGTATCAGGAGAGAGGAGAGACGACCGGAGACAGATGGTGTTAGGCTGAGAGTCATTAATGCCGCGTTGGAAACTGCGACGCCCTGACCCAATGTTTCCCCTGCAGGTTGTGCTCCAGCTACCCGCAGAAGCTCCTGGTTCCCATCTGGATCACCGACAAAGAGCTGGAGAGCGTGGCTTCCTTCAGGTCCTGGAAGAGGATCCCCGTGGTGGTCTACAGGTAAGCCGACCGGCGCGGCCTCTGACGTCTCCGGCTTGCACATGACAACGCGTTTGACCCTGCCGCTTCACGTTCAAGGCACCAGAAGAACGGGGCGGTGATCGCTCGCTGCAGCCAGCCTGAGATCAGCTGGTGGGGCTGGAGGAACACGGACGATGAGTACCTGGTGACGTCCATCGCTAAGGCCTGTCACATGGATACGGGAGCCAAGGCGACGGCGACGGTCCGGCAGAGAGGGGAGGCTCCCGACTCATGTGACAGTGATTTTGGTAAATCTGTGTTTGGATACGTAGAAGTCGTCATGTTGCAGCACGGTTTGAAACTGGTGGGACTTGAATACAGTTTTGTGCCATTGTGTAATTTAAGTATTGGATTTAAATCATTACTTTTCCCCAAAGTACATTAGATTAGAATGAATTATTCATCTAGTAACTCAATGAAAACAGATCCATTCTTTTGTAACCCTTCTCTTTGTGTTACACAGCTCTTTAAATGTTTCCAAATTGCATTATCCTACAAAAACAAGATGCATTTTATTCAAAACAAAGACGTAAGCGTGAAGTGGCAGAAAAGATGGATAAAATCTAAAAAGCGTGACATGCATATTGTATTGTGGGTCATTTTAGTTTAATGCCTCTAAATTCAGTTGAACCTTGAATCAATACTTTGATAACTTTTGGTGCAATGTGGATAAAAAAAAAAGCTTGAATGGTGTTTTCAGTCATGTGTAGTGTTAGTAGGCTCCACTTTAACCTGCTTTGTGGTTCTCTCTCCATTTAAATACAACATGAAGCTGCATTTGTAGTTCTGTTTTTGCGTGCTTCAATTTAAAACCAGAACTTGCAGCTGTTATCAACGACTGCTGTGTTCATACATTCAGTTTCTATGAAAATTAGAAACGTATTATCAGCAGAATTTGCAAAGGAAGCAATTCTTTGAATCTTTCAGGCTTAATTTGGTGGCATCAGTGTGTCAGTCTGCAGGGTTTAAGCTCCTCCGCAGCACATCACCAGCTTTACTCAGAGCTCACTTGGAGTACCGCAATAATTACTTCTCTCCAGCACAAGTAGCTTTTGGAGGCATGCCTCTTGTGATTGGCATCAGGAGGAATTATTGATTGATTGTTTCTCTTTATGGCGTCCACAGCATCTCTCTGTTTCCCTGCTTCTTGTCTTCCCCTTCGTCCTGCTCCCAGGCTTCACTCAGCTCTGTCGTCCTTCCTGTTTTCCCTCAGACTCGTCGCTGATGGACGGCTCTGGCTGCGACGACAGCACGGTTCCCCAGAAGCTGCTGATTCTGGACGCCCGCTCCTACACCGCCGCTGTGGCCAACCGAGCCAAAGGTGGCGGCTGTGAATGCGAAGGTTGGTCTGAGCACATATTATGCAGGTTTTCCTTCTTATGAAATCTGTCTACACATCATGTTTAAAACTCTGCCCTTGATTATACTTCAATGTACGGTAGAGTTCAGCCTGGGGCGACTTTTGTGACCCTTGAACATTTTCTTAATGCCAATATTTGCATTCAAAGCTTAATAAATTGTGATTAATAGCAGCACTAGAGTGTGATTAATCTGATTTAATTTTTTTCCATCAATTGACAGCACTAATATATATAAATGTTGTCTATATCTTGCAGTAAAGCTTAGAGATTCTGACGTATTTGTGTTGTTATTTTTAGAGTACTACCCCAACTGTGAAGTCATGTTTATGGGAATGGCCAACATCCACGCCATCCGCAACAGCTTCCAGGCTCTGCGGGCTGTCTGCAGTCAGATCCCAGATCCGGGAAAGTAAGTTGATCTGTTTGACCTTTCTCCATCTGAGCGGCTCTGCCCTCGTTTGCGCCTCCCTCCCCTCTGTCTTGATGCCAACGGTAAAGCAACACCACTCCGACACGAGAGCGACGCCACGCAGCAGTTCCTGTTCCTGCCGGGCTAACCCGTCCGCACGCATCGATCCGTACTTGTTTAAATTTTTTATTTGTTTACGTGTTTGGTTTTCTGACAACCCAGCTGCTGAGACATCATATTGTAAAATTTGCTTTGTTTTTTTTCTTCATGAGTTTTTAGCTCGGAGTCTCTCTGTGGTTAATTATGATGATCTAAAAATTCACTCTAACTGAACGCAGAGTAACTTAATCCGACGTATCCGTATAAATACTCCAGAGGCCTTTAGTATGTGATTAGTGAGGTTTTTATTGTCACAGAGCAGGCTAATGACAAGCATCACCATGGAAACCTACCATAAAACCAGATATTATTTCTACTTATTCATATAGACCCTAAAAAAATCAACTTTGTTTTTATTATTTTGTAAAAGACCTCGTGTGTCTAGAGTGTTTCTTTCAGTAAACATTTTCAGATTTTGTTACACCAACGCTTGTGGTTGCAGTGTATTTTTTACAAATGCTGCATTTAACTAAACTGAGCTAACGCAAAGAAAAATGGCAAAAATTTATCGCTGGGTGTAGAAAGTTGGAGTTGCGCTAGAAAACGTTGAGTTTTAACAGTGAAAGTGAACCAGAGCTCTACAAAGTATCATGTCAGGGGCGTTCCACATCACACACAAGAAAAGATACAAATTATAAACCTACTTTTATTGGGGGCTATTACATGAAATCTGATTTTAAAAAAGCACTTCCTGGTGGTTTTGATAGATTTCAGGGAAAAAAATCTGCTTTTTGTAACATATTAGAAATTAAATGTTTATATTCTTCCTCCGGTTCCACTCATTAAGTGGTTTCCTGCTTTGACTTGCTGCTGTATTACTTAAACTTTGCTCTGAATACTTTTTTTGTGGGTGTTTTGGCCTGTTTCTGGTGTACACTTGAAATACGACAACCTTATTTCAAGTTTTCCCATGACTAACTTTTCAGCAAGATAATGGAGGTTACTTAGTCAATAATTCCTTAACATTGATGAAAAGTTATTAGTTTAAGTGGTGGATTATTTCACAAGGTATTTTCCCATGTTATAAAAGAAATAATCTGCCAGGGAAACAAGTAATTTATTTTTATCAATCTTAAGGAACTATTGACTTAAAACAAGCTGAAAGTTACTTGTCTTATTTCAGGTGTTCTAAGATATTTACACGATAAACTAGACCAAAATACTCAGATTTTGTGTTTGTGTACAGCATTAAATTAGTAGACATAACTGGTAATTACATGTCAAAGATAAGAAAACAAGACTCACTCTCTCAGTGGAGTTGTGATGCCACCCGGTGAGCTCTTGATGGTTAAACCTGCGGACCAAAAGCACTTTAGGATACGCTGAAGCTGCCTCCTGTTACAAGCTCATTATCACACCACTTAGGGTGGATTTCAGCCGGTCGGTCTAATCGGCCACTTGTCGTTGTTTCAGCTGGCTGTCGGCTCTTGAGAGCACCCGATGGCTGCAGCACCTGTCGGTCATGCTGAAGGCCGCCACTCTGGTGTGTGGCGCGGTGGAACGGGAAGGCCGACCCGTCCTGGTGCACTGCTCAGATGGCTGGGACCGAACGCCCCAGATAGTAGCCCTGGCCAAAGTTCTTCTAGACCCCTACTACAGGACGTTAGAGGTGAGAGATTACTTGTTTTTCCTTTTTTATGTATCAGCAAATATTTTATTGTTGTTTTTTTATGGATTCTCACTGTTAAGTACATTTTTTTCCCCTCAGGGTTTTCAGGTGCTTGTGGAGACGGACTGGCTGGACTACGGTCATAAATTCGGGGACCGGTGCGGCCACCAGGAGAACGCGGACGATGTGAGCGAGCAGTGTCCCGTCTTCCTGCAGTGGCTGGACTGCGTTCACCAGCTGCTCAAACAGTTCCCCTGCCTGTTCGAGTTCAACGAGGCCTTCCTGGTGGGTGGTCGCCCAGCTCTCTCCACCCCGCGCCTCCCACCATGAAACCGAGAAAAAAAAGAAACGAGAAATTGAGATTGTGTTGATTGAATTTTGTAAAAAATATTGTAGATAGCCGAATGAAGATATTTTGTCCTCGATACTGAGCCAGATCGTTATAAAGTGTCGCACTAATTGCCAATCAAATACTCCATTCAAGTTATTTAAGTAAATTGTCAAAGTCCAGCTAGCGATGATTTTAGTTATTGATTATTC
The DNA here is from genome assembly GCA_010277075.1 of Poeciliopsis retropinna. Taxonomy (NCBI): domain Eukaryota; kingdom Metazoa; phylum Chordata; class Actinopteri; order Cyprinodontiformes; family Poeciliidae; genus Poeciliopsis; species Poeciliopsis retropinna. The sequence continues at coordinate 845,858 of VMRM01000024.1, forward strand.
TGACAATTAATTCATTAATCGTGTCAAAAAATTGGCCAATTATTCTGAATTAAGCCTTTTCTAAACAAAATTAGAAATACAATAATGGATGTGAATAAACAAATAATTAAAATTCTATTTTATTATTTAAAAAAAAACCATTTTCTAGCATCAAACCAATAACACAGTTTGTTAGTGAATGCTTGATCATTATCTGCAGCTATAAGAAGATGCTCATGTGAAAAACTCAGCCCTTTCTGCTTGACTTAACATCACTAAGGTGTAGAGCTGATTATGTTTTTGAATAAGTGATGAAAAATTGGAGAGTAAAAGGAACTTTATAGGAGATTTAATTTTCCTGAATTTGAACCAGGTTAAGTTAAAACTATCTCACTTGACGAGTTCGGGGTAGAACATTTTTACAGATGAATTTCAGCTCTTGTCAATGGCATTCAAGTGCCTGAAAGAACAATAAAATAACTGCATATCCAGTATTACGAGAGCAACAGCAGCACCTCAGGCCAGCCTCAGCATGTCGCTACAACACGAGTTAAATGAAATGTAATAATTAAACTCCTGGAATATTTCAGCGACTTAAGTGAGTGATGGGAGGATTAGCTGTGCAGAAAAAGAACCTGTTTTCCTTCTTCATAAACTTAGTGCAAGTCACGAAACGCTAACAGGAAGCTGGATGAAGTTCGTCTTCGCCACTGACTCGCTTCCGTTGCCAACTGATGCGTTTCTACATCAGTTCACAATAAAAAAAGCTTGACACCACAAGAACTATGTAAAATATGCAATTTTCTTTTGAGCATTTTTGTCATGATGCCTGTCTTAAATTACATGCAAAACTGTCTTAAAAAGGTCTTTAGAAGTCAGAAATTTGTGAAACTTGCAGAAATCCTGTTTTAGGTTTGAACGTTTTTACGCTGCTCAGCTGTCACTTGGCGCCAAGAGAGAAAAAATGTCCTGAAAAGGCCTAATGTGACTCATCCTCCTCCTTTGTGCAGGTCAAGTTGGTGCAGCACACCTACTCTTGTCTTTACGGCACATTTCTGTGCAACAACGCTCGAGAGCGAGAGGCAAAGAACATCTACAAGCGCACCTGCTCTGTGTGGTCGCTGCTCCGCGCCGGAAACAAGAACTTCCAGAATTTCCTCTATGTTCCCGGCCACGATGTGGTAATATAAACTTTATCTTATATACTCACTGTACAGCTAAACTACAGCTGAAAAACTTCTGATTATCTGAAATGTTTTTGCGGGTTTGCTTTAGTCGTGTATTTCCACATCTAACTTCCTGTTACTTAAAGAAGGATCAGAAGAGCAACCCTCAATTTTGTCTTTGGGGAACAAATTACGAAATAATCCACAATCATGACTTGCTGTTGAGCTGCCGTGTTCGTCCCTGCCTCTTGTCTGCCAGGTGCTGCAGCCAGTCTGCCACACGCGGGCCTTACAGCTGTGGACAGCTGTTTACCTGCCCACTTCGTCCCCCTGCACAGCTGTGGACGAGTCTGTGGAGCTCTACCTCCCCCCATGTGCCACTGGAGAGGAGCTCACCTCCCGCTCACTGGACAGGTATGTTCACAGTTCACTATTTATTGTCTCTTGCAAAAGTATTAATGTCTCTAAGGTTTTACGCCTCCCCGTCCCACAAACCAGAGTTTTACCACATTATGACCACAGGCCTCAATTTATTTTATTGGGTTTTTAATGTGGTAATAAACCAGAACTAAGTCGTGCATGAATTTGCAGTGAAACATGTAAAAGGTTTGCCATGCATGTGGATTCAGCCTCCCTGAGTCTCACTGCAGCTGAACACTAAACACTGGAAGATATTTTAAATACGCAAAATAAAACTCAACAACCAAAACCAATAAATAAAATGAAATTTATTTATTAAAAACGAAATGCGATGACTCTAAAAAAAGAAAATTTCCCTTCAACAATATTAATCATCAGAATGAAAATTATTGAGCTAATTTTAATTTATGACATTAATTTATTATTCTTAATGGCTCAAAAAGTTATTGGTCTGTGTAATTGAAAAGAAAGTTCGCTTATACTTTATACAGTACGTTATTAGTGTTTTGTTTTCAGATCAATCTCTTGCATTGAGTGACAGAATTTACAAAACATAAAATGTTATGTTTTAACTTATTTGTCCTTGCAATGTAGAATAATATCACAAGACATTAGTAATAACAGAAATAAATGACATCACAATTGAAACTTGTCATTTTTAGTTCATTTGTTTTGATTTTTAAAACTTAACATATTTATCTTGAAAAGTTCTTGAACTTTACTGTGGGAAAATGGACAAATTTTGATCTTTGTGTTGGTTTTTTGTGATGAAATCATAAAAAGAAAAGTATATTAAAGTTTGAAGTTGTCAGGTGAAAAAATAAAGAAGTTTAAGGGAAATGAAAACAGAGAGTTATACTGCCCTCTAGTGTCCCAAATAAGAAAATGTGGGAGAAATAATTTGCCTTTCCTGTCCAGACTTCCCAAGACTCGCTCCATGGACAACCTGCTGTCCGCTCTGGAGAACGGTCTTCCTCTGACCCGGACATCCAGTGACCCAAACCTGAACAAGCACTGCCAGGAGGGCCGCCCGGCCCCGGAGCCCTCTGCTGCAGCGGACGACCCGTCTGCAGGCCTCTCTGAGGACGAAACGACTGACGGGGCGGAGGAGGAGGCGCCGCCGGCAGCCGGTCCGGGTCTGGACCAGAACCACAAGAGCGGCTCGGGGGCGGAAGAAGAACCGTGTCTGACCACGCAGCCCCTGCCGTCTCCACCCCTGCCCCCCGTCTGCGACTCCCCCACCCTCTCACAGACTGCCTTCGTCACTCCGGTCCTCCACCAGGCGTCGCCTCAGACCCCCAGCCCGCCGCTGCCGTCTCCTCCGCTGGAGGCGGGGAGTCCGGGTGGGACTCCAGAACCCGCCTCCCCGTCCCACAAACCAGAGCCCTGCTTACCTCTGCCATGCAAAAACACCCAGCCTGCGGCCAATGCCTCCACCTTACTAACCAACGGACATGGCGACGACGAGGCTGACGGGCTGCCGCCGCCCGGCGCCCTGCTGGCGGTGAGGCAGCAAACGGCCAGCATGGACGACTCCACGGAGACGCTGACAGACGAGGCCGAGCTGCCGGCCGCCTCCTTCCCTCTGCTCCATCAGAGCCGCTCCAGTGACGACGAGTTGCCGCAGAAAGACAAGGACGGCTCAAGGACGGAACCGGCGAAGGGAAGAGGGAGGACGCTGACGGATTCAGCTGCTCACGCCGACTCCGTCCTCCGACCTCTGACCTCTCAGCTGTCTGACCTGCCTCTGCTGGGCTCCCCGTGGGACAGCGTCCCCGTCCCGGGTCTGGGCCAGTCCAGCTCCAGGCTCCCCAGCGGCTACCAGAGCCGCCGGCTGCTGGGTAAGCTCCTTCGCTCGCAGGGCTTCGCTGCCGCCAGTGGCTCGCAGTGCTGCCGCAGGGAGGCGCTGTGCTGCTCCAGTGGCGCCCGCAACCTCAGCTACTCCCTGGCGGCCCACCAGCTACTGCAGGCGTCGTACTCCTCCCCGTCGGCCTCCGGTTCGCCGCCTCCGCCCCACGCGCCGGCGTACCTGGACGACGACGGGCTGCCGGTTCCGCTGGACGCCGTGCAGCAGCGGCTGCGGCAGATCGAGGCCGGATACAAGCAGGAGGTGGAGGTGCTGCGGCAGCAGGTGAGGCAGCTGCAGATGAGGCTGGAGAGCAAACAGTTCAGCACCCCGCCCTCCGAGCCGGACGTCGACTACGAGGACGACATCGTGAGTTTCTTCTCCCTCATTCTTCTTTCTGCAGATTTCATAAATATTAGTTTTTCTAATACTAGTTTTTCTAGTCAAAGTACTTTACGTCATAAAAACATTGTCTAGCCACCAATTATGAAACGATCGATAAACACAAACATTACATTTTGTCAAGTGTTTTCTAAGCGTCTAGTGTTACTGTGTGTCCTCTAAAATGTCCGCCGTTTTCCCAGACGTGTCTGCGGGAGTCGGACAACAGCAACGAGGAGGACTCTCTGTCCACCCACAGCGAGGACCGTCTGTCTGAGGGCAGCTGGGATCGAGTCGAACCCAAGGACACAGAGGTCAGCGTCTTTCATCCACAAACACAGAACCTGTCTATCTGACTCTGTCCTGTCAGGGAGCTCCTGACATCCTCCACTGCGCTCTGTGTCTGTGCGCGCGCTTGTGTGTGTGTGTGGGTGTACAGGTGACGAGGTGGGTCCCCGACCACATGGCCTCTCACTGCTTCAACTGTGACTGTGAGTTCTGGATCGCCAAGAGGCGTCACCACTGCAGGTGGGGCTTTATGTCAGTAAATATAACACTGGCTCAGTTTCCACTAATGTAGAGTCATTACAAGCAGAAACTTGAATTTACCTTCTTTACTCTAATGCCACTAAAGTATCCAGTGCAGCCAGCTCCCTTCAGAAGTGACCAAGCTAGTAAACAGAGTCCACCGGCGCGTAACTAGCATTTCCTTTGACAATAGAATCGAGCAAATTGAAATTACAAAAATAAATTTGCTCCATCATGGATGGAGGTTTTTGCACTGGGATTAACTGTTTTCTCAACCATATTGAAATTGTAATGAAAACTCTTATTATTTCTTGCGTCACACCAGTTTGTGTACAGCAACCTACTTGCAACAGGGGCTTGATGCACACAAGTTGAGTTTGTTCAAAAGTGTTCAATGTGCAGCTGTTCTATGAAATCACCGACTATAATTTCTCCAAAAAGCCTGATTATGTCTGCTATCATCTCTGTACCATTATTAGGAAATTTGATTGACAAAATTTAATGTTTGATCATTAAGCATCTGAGCTGCTATGTACATTTGTTTTCAAACAGGAAAACATCTTTGAACATGCAGTCAGAGCAACATAAAATGTATTTCAAGCAGCATTAAAAGGTCTTGAATCTGTTTAATTATCCTGTCTTGAAGGCTTCGTTTTAGTGCAGTTCTCTTCAATCACACAAAGCATCAGCACAAATGCATAACACCATTGGTTTTCTGTAGGAACTGCGGCAACGTGTTCTGCAAAGACTGCTGCCACCTGAAGCTGCCCATCCCGGACCAGCAGCTGTACGACCCGGTGCTGGTGTGCAACACCTGCCATGACCACCTGCTGGAGTCTCGCACCCGCGAGATCCGCAGCCAGCAGCTCAAGAAGGCCATCGCCACGGCGTCCAGCTGAGAGGACGCACAGCGACGCGCGGCACCACCTCTGCTCCGCCCTGCTCGCTTTGGAGCAGAGCGACACCCCGTTGGCGACCTCGACGCGCCGTCGTCATGGCTACGGAGGGGCCACGAGGAAGAGACGTTTGTCTTGAAACGCAGACACGCCCGAGATTAGAAGGTGTGACGCAGGCTAGCGGGAAGCGGAGGTGACGATGATGCTGTTGGGACATTTTTTTCAGCCCGGAGCGCTGCAGCGTCCTGCTGCCCCCTCCCCCTTTCTTCACCCCGACACGGCGTCCCGTCTCTGTCCACCACCTTTGTCCACCAGTCTGGCTGGACTCCTGTCTCGCTGTCCAGAGGACAGTCGCTCAACCTTCGCGTGTCGGGGACTCCGACGTCCTCCACCAGTACCACTGGAGGCGACTTTAAAAGAGGAAAGAAAAAAAAATGCTGCTACAGTATTTAAAAGTCTAATTTTGTATTTTTATTTTGTGCACTACTAGCTGTTGTGTATTTGAGGGAGACCAAACTTGAGCAAAAAGGGAGAAATCTGCTGTTTACTCTGCTAACGCATCTTATTCCTTAGAGCCGGAATGTAACGCGAGCTGGGGAAGACTGGATCCGTTTCCGTTCTCCTTTAAGTGTTTGTCTCTGCCGCGTGTTCTCAGACCTTCTGTGTATGCACGGTCAACGTGGTTCTGTGTTTGTCGCTGCTTCGCTCCGCCGCGGCCGTGTCGGGGCGTCGGACGCCCCGAACGCCGCCGCTTGTTTTCGGAGACGACGGCTGAGAGGAAGGAGGAAGACGGGAGTCGGGATGTGAGATTTGAAAGGTGCTGGCGGCTTTTCCGTGACGAATTTATGCCGAAACTCTCATCTGAACATCTCAAGCTTGTGAACTGGATACAGAACACCCAGATTTCTTTTTCTTTTTTCTTTTTTCTCCCGTCTCTTTCCTCCCACTAAAAAATATGTTTTTGTGTCTACTGGTTGTTTCTTGAATCAATAGTGCCATATTTGGTTTTTGTCTACTTTTAAAAGCCTTTTTTTTTTTTTTTATTTTCTTCTGGACAGCAGCAGGTTTCTAATTGGCCACGTCTGTGTATGATTTATTGGTGCAAATATTTAGCTGCTTAATAACACTGATTTAAATTAAGATTAACAAATTGTTGAGTTTAGATAAAGACAATGATGGGACATAACTGAATTAGCAAACCGTTAATTAACCATTGTGTAATGTTTGCGATGTTATTTTTGCACGATATCGAAGTCGAAATTTTCAAAGCGAAAATGTAACAAGCTCTTATCTGATCAGTAGTGATGGCTAAAACCCATTACCTAATAATTGTTGTAAAGAAAATGCACTGTAAAACTGAAATCCCAAGGATTAAAAATAAACCATCATATCAACTCGATCGGTGTCTGTCAAAAATCACTGACTCCCAAAAACCTTCAGACATTTAAACACTTCTAGTGAAGTCAGCTAGGAGAAAACAGCTGCGTCATTGTTGAGAGTTAATATCACATTTATCCCAATAGCTAAGCATTAATGTTTATATTGAGACACTTGACAGAATGAAATAAAAACATCATCCTGATTCAGTAATGACCTCCAGACCCTTTTGATAACCACAAACCTTAACTAATCTGTTTTAACACAACAGATTAGAATCAAAATAAAGATTCTTCATTATAAACTTTTTTTTTTTTTTGTTTTTTTTTTTAGCGAAGAAAATTTTGAAAAGCTTATTTTATTAATCCCTGAATCAAGAGAAACACCTTACAGAGGAGCAAAATCTAATTTTAGCATATCTTTCCACCAGTTTGCACATCCAGAGGGACTCTTTTAAAGTCTTACCACAGATTCTCAATTCTATGAAGGTCTGGACTTTGACTAGGTCATTCCAAAACATGATTGTGCTTTGATCTGATGGTCATATAGTCTCCTAGAGGTAAACGTCAACCCGTGATCAAGTGTTATGCAGTCTATATACCACACTGCAACAGCATGATGCTGCCACCACCATGTTTCACAGGCAGATAATGTGTTTAGGGTGATTTGAAGTGTTTTTCTGCCATAGAAAAACCGTCACATGGGATCGGTTTCACAAATATTCCGCTTAAATTTAAATTGGCTTCTACAAGGTTTTGATGGTACTCTGGTCACAAAAATTACATTTCGATCTTATTTGATCAGACTTTGACAAGTTTGCAGCGCCCCCTACATGGGCACCCTCGATGTTAAACATAAACTCATTTTCTTTTACATGTTTATTTTTTAGGCAAACATGGAACAATCCCAGTTTAACAAAAGTTTTTACTGTCCAGGAGATTTTTTTTTTCCCCTTTTAGTCTTCAGTGGCTGCTGATGCCACTAGATGGCGTTTATTCACCAGCAGAAGCACAAGTGTCCCACAGGAAACCCATCACCTTCAACCAATCAAATCAAGAGTTTTACATGACTTTACAAGGAGGTATTTCTTAACTCCATTTCTTTTTCTGGTATGGGTGAATAAAGTTCCTTTTTTTTTTTTTTTAAATTTGGGGGTTTTTTTTGGGAAATTCATCAGAAAAGTAGAAGTTAATCTGCATGAGTCTCATGATATGCGTGATTCTGACCAAGTGTATGTAAACTTCTGAATTCAAAGAAAGTTGCAAAATCATCTCTAAAAACAATTGATGTGACCACATGTTGTGGCATTTAGCAAATAGAAATAATTTTGCTAATAAATTTGCTAATTCTAACTAACATATAAAGGTAGATTAAACTTCAGACAGTGAGATAAAAATACGTCTTTATTCGGTGTGTGTAAATATCCGGCGTCGGCTGCATGAGGACTGGACTTCTACAGAGTTTCATTGCAGTTTTCAGGAGCGTGTCGTTTTTTTCCCAGAAGTGAAACACAAGCCAAGTGTGTTCCTACTTTTAAGAGGAACTGCTGTTAATGTTAGCTCAGCATGATCAATAATTCAAGCTGCGGCTAATCCAGGTCTCCGCAAGGTGAATGAAAATAAAAGGTGACAGCTCCTAACTTTTTATGGTTGGAAAAGTTCAGGTGGAGAGCTGCGATTTTTTTTTTTTTTGCAAACTACGGTCATTTCCACGGCTGAGACGCGCCTTAAAATCTACAGTTTTTGACACGTTTCTCTCAGGTGTGTGCAAGCAGAGCTAGTCCCTCCTGAGTCAGGTCAGAGGTCACAGAGAGCTCGTCACATGGGATCAGTTTCACAAATATTCCGCTTAAATTTAAATTGGCTTCTACAAGGTTTTGATTGCCGAGTTTAGATAGATTTAAAATTCATTGAAATGTTCTACACTTAAGGATAATTAAAGGAAAAAGACTTCCTCAGTTCTCATCCTTGGTGAGGTTTTAAACTGTAGTTTGATGAGTCCAATAGGGCCATCAAGGTCACATGGGTCGCTGTGCCTCCTAGCCATCATTCAGATTGTTGACACCTGTGGGAGGTTTCCCATCATGCAAGCGGTATAAAGGTGAAATATGTCCGAAATGTCTTCACTGTTTGGTCGTCGTGTTGTGATTAAATCTGGTCTAATCTCAATCCGACTTGAATTAGATTAGAATTTTTCCAAAATTACATGAATTCCTACAAAATGACAAATCATCAGAGCGAGGAAATGAAAACATTCTGACTCAAAAGATCAAAAACATTAGAAAAATCTTAGATTGAAGCTAAATGATAAGATTATTCTAATCTGAGTGAAGGCGTTTTTTTATAATAATTTGTCCCTCCCCTGTTAAACCCGTCGCCCACCACCTCTCGGAATGGCTCCCGCTGATCCAAATAAACTTTAGAGTGGTTCCATTTCCTTTAGTTAGGTCAGTCAATGAATGAACTGTGGAGGAATAATTCTGGATAAACCTTCGGTAGTACCCACAAAATCCTAAGAATTACCGCAGGGTCTTCAGATTAGTAGGTGTTGGCCATGTGGGAACATCTTCAATTTTTGTTGGATCAGTTGAGACACCTTCTGCAGACACTATGTGACCGACATATTTCCCCTTTGTCTGACAGAACTGACATTTATTCAGAAAAATTTAATATGTTTATATGTTAATGAATTTCACACCTCTGACTGCAGTGGGTGGTAGCTATTGGTGTCATGAGGTACAGCAGATGTTAATGAATTATTGTAATTCTTTATTATTACTGTGTACTGTTCTTGGTGAGTCTGAAAGACACCCCCTACTGTTAATGATGCCTGCAGCTAGCAGTTTCTGTATATGGCAGCGTGCATCATTAATATCTGCAGGAGCGATGTGTCCGGAGCGCTCTCCAAATGGGCGGGGATCTAGTTGCGTGCTCCACCTCCGTAGCGAGTCCCACATGCAGCTCATCCAGAGAAAAGACAGATGCTCGTTCAGACAGCTTCTGACAAAGTTTTTGTTTCCATTGTTCTGGAACAGGTGACTTTCCTAAATGGGACCTGCATCGAATCCTGAATATACCGTGTTTTGTTTGGACACTGTTGTGACAACATCAGTGATGCAAAGACATTCCACAACAGTGTCAGCTGCTATGTCTCTCCAGGATTCCTTCTGGAACAATAAGGTCAGCTGGTTCTCCTCCACTGCATTACTAGGAATAACCAGGGCTTGTAGAGGCACACCAAGAGAAAGGGGATTTAGGGCTGAAGACTCCACCACCAAGATGTCATCAAGGAGAGGCTTCTCCACATCCACTCTGCAAGATGCTTTACATTTACCCCTAGCAGGAAATGTCAGGTCTCCAGGACCCTCCCATTTCATACATCAGATCTCTTCATTCTCTTCTTTTAAATTCAAATTTCTTTCTGCACCTCCAGGCAGAAGACTGTGTATTCCTAATGTCTGAACATGCACCTCAGATGTTTCCTCAAAACACAGCTGAGCCAAGCGTTTTGGAAGATTGGCTTTTGCGTTGGTGCCAATGATGCCAGGGGTTTGTTTGGTCTGGACCAGGTGGATCCGGACAAATCAGAGTTAGGACTGACAAAGTAGCTGGAGCTCCAGTCACTTTATTAGGAAACTCCATATCTACTATCACATAGCCGAGATATGTGCAGCTGGAATCACTCAAATCCCACATGTCTAGTTTACTGACAGGGTGAGTGGGTGTGCCAGAGAGGTACTTCCTGTACCAGGATTCAAAGATGATTCTGACCCGGGAACTTCAAGTGCTGTTTTGAAGCCATGTGACATAAAAATAAAAAATTGTGAGATGTTCAGTTCAGTTGTTGCCTTGGTAACAACATGCTTAGAGAATTTAAAACATATATAAGCATTAGTGTAGCCCAGCTATACCACTCTGAAGCAGGTAAGGGCCCCTGAGTTTGTTAAACCCGTTAATTTACAAATTATAACTCTAATTTAAACCTATGTTGAGTTTCACTCACCCAACAGCAATAATACACCAGTACTTTTCTATTCTTTTCACCCAATAATATGGCTCTGAATAAGAGTAATAACCTCCAAATACTATTCTATTAGAAATCAAACACACACCTGTATGAGATTAGGACTTTTGAACATTTATTAAACACGACAATAAATTCACAAAAGTGCAAAATGTTTGTCTTTTGGTTTCACAAAACCTATTAGTTCATGTGGGCCCACACTTCAATGTCCACCTAAGCAGGTGTTCTGTTGATCTGTGCCACCCTGAAATCCGTCCTACCTTGTGCTAATGCGCGTGCGCACATCGATGCTACGTCACATACTGCTTAGCAGATTTCTTACAAATACGTCCTACTTGAGGAAGTTTCGTTTCATGTGTTTTATTTCATCGCAGATTACGGTAATCTTTATTTAATTTATTTTATAACTGGCTTTCATTAAGCTGCTGTATTACTTCATATTTTTAGTTTACATGACAGGCAGCTTGTAAATATATTTATAAATGACTTTAGTTTCCCGTCTGCAATGTTGTTACTGTAAACAAGTTATTATTTGTAGGTTAATCAGGACAAAATACATTTTGTGGGCTTTTTTGTCGCTTTACTTTAAAATATGTTAGTTTAATAACACTCTTTATTCATAAACCTTAGATGTTAGTAGCAATACTATGTGAGATTGACTGTAATATCGGTGTAATATTAGTGTACATGAATCATATCGTATCATTTCAGTGAACTGCGCGGTTCGGTGGACACATTGTGACTGCGCTGATTTAATCAAGTGTCATACAAACGGATTAATGCGCAAAAAAGTAGCGGTGATCTCTATTTGTCTTAATTTAGTTTAGTTCCCCCTGTCTGATCCTGTTTTATTCTTACAAACTCCTCTGTGTTTAAAATATTTTAAACTGGTAGGATATCCCAGTAAAAGGATTAGTGCACACATCTATAGCTTTTCATTTTAAACGGGTAGGATATTCAGATGAAGGAAGTGATCTTCTTGTGGTTTCGTCCTGGATATAAACTGTTCCGATGCTAAGCTAAGTATAACTCCTAAGCTTCCACTTCAGACCCGTCACTCAAATAATGTTATCCAATATATTTAACATTAACACAACCCGCTATAGATTTCAGTTTGTAAACATGACGGTAGGAGTTTTGGACAGATAGACTTAGCTATCTATCCGCGCTATGGTAGGACAATCTGACGAGGTAGCACTGATAGTCAGAACACCGGATCCTGCGTGTTTTAGTTCTCTCCCTGGTTTAACGCACTTGGATCCAGTAATGGCTCGTTAGAAGGCCTAAAGAACAGTGACATGCTGAAAAGGTTGTTTCTACCACCAGGGAGAGCACTGAAACATGCAGGATGCCCTTGAGGACTGACTCTGGGCATCCCTGCAGTGAAGACAAGTGCAGCGATATATTTATAGTTTTCTCCTGTTACCACAGCGATAACTTACTAATAATCGCAAAATAAACATTAAGCCTAAAACCATACCACTAGAACAGACTGAATGTTCTGCTCTTTGTGTGGGAAATATTTCAGTTTTTTTTTTTTTTTTTTTTTTTTTTTTTTAGGGGCGTTGTCAGTTGCTATGGCAACTGCGTGTACCCTGGCCAATCCAGAGAGCGAGAAAGACGTGGTTTTGAGTTGTACTTCAACGGTTTCCCCCCTTTGCTGTGGAGCAGAGCACGAAATTAATAATATCTACATGTCTTAAGTTTGATTGAGTTAACAGAATTATTCTACAGCGGCAGCGCGGCTATGAATGACATGTAAATGAATTGTCCTTTTGTCCTCCAGCTTTGTCCGCATGCGCGAAATTTCCTTATGTAAACAATAACATGCAGATGGTCCACATGTGTAAATATAATTATGATTAAGTCAGTGCCTCATCAGCTGTGAACCTCACCGCTGATGTACATACATATGTATGCATATATGTACATATTTATATATACATGTATACATATATGTATATATGTGTATATGTCTATATTTTTTTTATTTATATATACTTATAGAGACAGAGATATAGATATACATTTAGATATAGATATATATCTTGCCCAGAAAGATAAATAGTTTTCTAATTTTTCCCAATTTCTGTAGGTTGATACTTCTAAAGTCTCTTTTTGTTCCACATTGTTTACATTTTCTTTTTCCAAATTTCCCTTTAATTAATAAATGTGGTTGTCTTATTTTCTGTGTAGAATTAGAAATAAAAATCTTACAATGGATGAACTTGAGTACTGATGTTGTTGAACGTGGGGGAAGCCGGAGCACCTGGAGTGAACCCACACCTACACGGGGAGACATTTCCCACCGTGCAGCCCTGGCTTTTTAATATTCAAATGTCCAGTTAACAACAACAGCAGGTCGTTTTCCAATTCCTGCCAATCACCCAACCCACACCTGGCCCCACCCTTCTTTTAAATCTAATGTACTGGAGACATAAATTGATGTCTATGCTGGATGGACTTTACATCTGCCTTTGAACAGACGTGATGGAGATAAAGCCTTTTTGAAACGCTTCCACAATGAAACCTTTTTCATGGGGCTCTCTTCTAGTTCAGAGACATTGTTCAGCTCAGTTGACTCTTCAGCTGCTTGAGTTTCTGATTCCTGAGGTGTTGTTTGGATTACATCTTCATCTGACGTTGAGATTTCTTCATCTGTGGAGGGGATGTTCTCTGTTCTTCCATTAGGCCACTCTCCCCTTCTGTGGAACCTACAGGAACCTCACCTGTTACATCTTCAGAAACTTTACAAGGTTTTGTCTCTATTGGCTCAACAGCAGTCTGGGGGATCTCTGGTGTCATTTCTAAATCTGGTGTCTTAGTGTTTTTGATCAAGTTCAATCAGGTTCACAACGGTTTCCAGTTCAGCTTTCATTGCCATCATTGACCGTTTCTTCTTTGATCGCCTCCTGTGGTTTACTGATGACTGTTTCATTTGTGTGATCGTCATTTTGGATGGTAGCTGTCTGATGCCCAACAATTTCTGGTACTGAAATGTGTTGTTCACTGTTTGCTTCACAAACCTTTTCATTACTGAGGGTTTCCAATTCGGAGGCAGCTTTCATTGTTGACTCTCTTCTGTTCTTACTTGTCGATCTCTCGAGTAGCTTGGTCTGCCGATCCTGATGCCCATTCAGTTGTGTTTCAGAGGGCTTTTTTCTAAGCAATAAAAAGAACTCAGTTTGTGTTGAAATCGTTTGACAGACTGGTTTTAAGTGATAGTTGGTTTTCTGTAGATCCATCTCCGTTTGCACTGAAGCAGATCGATAATTGATTGTTTTCTGCTTTGAGCGGTCTTGTGAATCTGTCTGAATTTGAACAGAAACCACTGAATTCTTCCTTTGTCTTCTCTCAGAGAGTAGTTTCCTCATCAGATCTTTCTGCTGTTTAAGTTCAGCATTTAGTTTATGATTTATATCGAACATCTCATCAAGTTGTTTCATTAGGTACTTCTGTACTTTGATATGTTCCAATTCAGACTCCTTAAATTTGGCAAGACACGCACACTTTGCTTGACTTGTTGTCTTTCCAGAAGAGTGGGACAAATTCTGAATCTCAGTCAAACACTCTCCTTCAACATTTTCTGCTGCTTGGTTATCAGGAACCTCAGCTAACTTCTCAGTTTGGATGTTGTCCTTGGGCTTACCCATAGATGGGCATTGCTCCCCTTTTTGATCCAGTGTCTCCCGCGGTTTGAAGATGAATTCTTCTTTGGTGACTACCTGTGTTGTAGAAATCACAGTGTTGTTGGAATAACTTTCCTTTTTCAAGGAAGCTGCGTCATCACATTCTTGTGCCAGCATTGAAACATTTTGGGTTTCAATATTCTCAGCATAAAACTTACATCTATGCGAGGTTCTGACTTGGGGAGCATTATCCAAACAGTCTTCTTTCCACTGCTGGGCAAAGCTGCCTGATGACTTAGTTTTTCCGGCAGAGGACCATTATTGATGTCACTGTTACCAGTAAAAAACTTAAGATCTATGCAGGTACCTGACTCAGGGAAAGATTTCCATAACAGCGGCATCTTCTTGATGAGCTTCATCTTCGATGTTTGTTTTTCCCTTTTCTGATCCACTTTCTTCTGTGATTCAGAGATGGATTTCTTTTCAGTGACCAGTTGTGTTGGTTCCTCTTTGCAAATCTCCTTTAAGGAATCTTTCTGATCACCTTCTTCTTTAGGCAGAGAAGTGTCCTGTTTTTTAACATTTTCAGTGCCAGACTTAATGGGCTGTTCCTTCTCAGGTGTCTCCTGAAGTACAGTGATCGATTCCTGTGTGGCAACCCGTGAAACGTCTTCCACTCCAGTACTTTCAATTGAAGTCCGTAGCTCAGCAGGGGCATGTTTCTCCAACCAGATATGAAATGGAATCATGTTCTTCTTGTTGCGCCTCCTTGTTGGTGGCTGTTCCTTCTCTGCCATATCGATTGTCTCCTACACTGGACTCTTCTTCACTGACCAGTGGATCGTTCTGCTTTTCAATGTTTCCTGCAGAAATCTCTTGGTCAATGGGGGCGTGTTCCCCCAACCAGGTTTTAAATGGTACCTGGTTCTTCTCAGTGGACTCACTCTCAGGTGGCTCTCTGTCCCCTTTTTGATCCACTGTCTCCAGTGCTTTGGTGATCGATTCATTTTCAATCACCAGTGAAGAGTCCTGCTGTTCAATATTTTTAGCAGAAATCTTAAGCTCCTCAGGTGCGTGCAGCTCTAGCCACACTGCAAATGACACCCTCTTCTTCTTGCGCTTGGGTGGCTGTAATTCCCTTTCAACAATGTTGTCGGATGCGACCTCTACGACTCTAGGCTGGTTGGACTGCATTGTAACCTTTGCTTGTTTCAGGTTGTAAGCTAAAATCATTAGGTCGCTAATGACCTAATGATTTTAGGTCATTAGCGACCTAATGACCTAATCTCATTAGGTCAAACCGTTTAACTTTATTAAAGAAACCGTTTAACTTTATTAAAGAACAGCAACAAAAAAATCAACGCAACGTGTTCAAACGAATGACCCAACAAAAATAATAATCTCAGTAATTATTATTTCAACAAGGCTCTATTATCTAAATAATAAAAAAAGCGACTTTTTTTTACTAGCAGAGCAGGAGTTTAAAATCAGCTCGACAACCACCGCTGTGTTCATGAAAGCACTTATTAATAAATGCAAAATAAGCATCAAGCCTGTGAACCTAAAAGACTTAATGTGAACGTAATTTTTCGTTACGCAGGCGCGCCCCGTTGCTCGGCTAGCGGGGCGCAGGCGGTTGCCACGGCAACGAGTGTGCTAAACCAACGAAGAGAGACGGGGAGTAAAAAGGTAGGAGTGGTTTTGAGCTGATCACATTTTCAGGTTATTTTTTACCTCAATAGTTTGTGCGTATATGTCATTCACAACAAACGGTCAATATGTTTAATTGAATACTAAACAAACAAATGGCTTCTACCGCGAAAATTATGTGAAATTAAATTAACTGTCTAATATTTTGAAACCTAGTTTGAGGCTCTCTGGCATCTTGAGCTCAACGCTTTTTCCTTCATCAAACATTTATTTAGTGGAAATGTTGATCTTGATGAGACCTTCTCCAAAATGATCAACTTTGTCAACCTTTATAGCACCACTGTTGAAAAAAAATTATATATATATATATATATATATATATATATATATACACACACCCTGGTCATGATGATGAAGCCTTTCTGAGTTCACCACAAATCATCAGGAAGCTGCTTGACTCAACCAGTAACTATTGCGTTCCTTTCTTCTTTTTTTTTTCCGGCTCCCTCTCTCACCTCTCTCATTGATGGGGCCCCTGTCACTCGGGCTCTGATCACTGCAGAAAGACCCGAAAAGGAGGAGCCGCCACGCATTCTTCCTTTCCTTTGGTTGTGCTGTGATAGATAAATATAAGGACCCCCCACACCGCCCGCCCTGAGGAATGCGATCACATCTGAGCGAATCGAGTCCTTGTGTCGCTTTCTCTCGGCTCATTCAGAGGCGCTCCAACATGCAGCAGCTGCTGATCCTCCCCGTTCTGCTGGCATCCTTCTGCACGGTGTGCGCCGGAGCAGGAGGTAGGTCAATACACCTGGTTTCAGGTATATATATATATATATATATATATATATATATATATATATATATATATATATATATATATATATATATATATATATATATATATATATATATATATATAATATATATATATATATATATATATATATATATATATATATATATATATATATATTGTTGACTGATAATGCTCATGATCATTTTCTGATGTTAACTGCACTAGGATAGAGAGATTTGTGCACCTGTCTTTGTTGTTGCTTTTATTGAGGCGGTAGAATAAGATTGATTTGGTTCAACGCTTGAGTATTCTCTAACTCCACAAAGAGAGAAGAGAGCGAGAGAGATGATTAAAAATTTAAAAACGAGACAGACGTGTGCGCATGATAGATCGCTCCTCGGATAAAATTACTAGGAACAGAGCGGGATACCCGCACCTGCCCCGTCCGTCACTCTGGACGTCGCTCTCCAAAGCGCGTCCAACATTCACACCTTACTGCGTCCTGAACTGACTGCGAGCTGCGTGAGAGGGCAGGAGAGGGGCCCCTGCACGTCTCACCCCTTACCCTCAGCCACAAAATCCCCGCCCGGTGAGGCTGAGACCCGTGCTGTGATTCCGTCATTTGGACGTCGAATCCCCGTCCTCTCTCTCTCTCTGGTGGTGCACCTGCTCGGTTCCGCGCGGACTCGGCTTGTGACAGATTGGGGGGCCGTTTGCCGCATAGATCCGGGTCGTGCGCGACGATCGCGTCTCCAAATAAACAGCGACGGGTCGCAAAAGGGGCTCGAAATCACTCGAAGCGTCAAAAATTACGCATGAAGAACAGCAGTCAGGTCAGATTGCGCGGACGACTCAAAGTGTCAGACCGATTCCCATGTGAAGAGCTGAGGGTCATTAAGGAGCTAATTAGCCCCTCTGCAGCCCTCATGGTGTGGGTCATCCCGCACTGAGCCGCTCTGTGGCCTCCGGGGCTTTGCGCATAAAAGGCGCAGCAGCGTTCTCCAGATTTTACGTGTCATTTTCCGCTATTGAAGATGCACCAACTTGGCCAAAGTTGCAGTCATTTACATTTTTACGATGTTTTTAATAGGGCAGAATGAAAAGGGGTCGTCTAAGCCGCTTATGAAGGAAACGCAAGCGTCCCAAAGCTGTGCATGAATGCAGACTCACTGTTGGAGTTCCAGATACTAAACACAGAGAACAGTGATAGTCCAGCTAATAGCAACCATTTCAGAAGACGACAGTAAAGAATGCAATAGCATTTATGCCAAATTATCACAAATAATTGATGTGGCGTCTTGGCAAACAACATTCATTTCCATATAACATTTCGGATTGTGTCACATTGTGCCCTCAAGCTACAATATATTTAGTTAGGATTTCATGTGAAAGACCAGCACAAAGTTGAGACAGAAGTGGGAGGAAAATGACCAGTGGTGCTGTTCAAAAATATGTTACCAAGAAATATCTGACAGCTGACAAGACTGTGAGGGGAAAAAAATTAGTTCTATTTTTTTTTTTTGACAATATGTAGACGGCTACATATTGTAATTTTGCCTGAATGTAGGCAGTTACTCCTGCCTACATTCAGAGCCTCACAACACAAACCAAGGTCTAAAATTTACACATGATCAAAAAAGCTAATAACAGATTAAATAGGATAGAACAATCATACAACCAAAATGTTATTAATAGTTGTAAACATATATTCATAAAACAACAGTTTGCATCAGTTACAGAGTGTTATTAACACAATCGATTGAAAATTTAACCTAGATAAATTCCTAACTAATGATATGTCTAATAGGGAGAAGAAAAGAAAAAATATCCCGCATGACGCTGCCACCAACATGTTTCTTCAAGGGGGTGGTGTGTTCAGGTTCAGGTGCAGTGTTGGTTTTCCACTGCGCAGTTTGGCATGTAGACCCAAAAATACACAACTTGAGTCTTGGGTATCCACTATGTGTGTGTTCTGCTAAATCCGATGTCATGCAGGTGAAAGTTGTGCTTCAGCTCCGTCTGTATTGCGCAGATTTCCGCCAGAACGAAGCGGTTGTGTCGACAGCTCCGTAATGTCCACCATTCATTCAGAAACTCGTGTCTGCGCGCAGCGGCTCGATCAGCATTTCAACACAATGGCGTTGAAATGCTGCGTTTGTGCTCACATTTCAGGGAGTTTCAGATCTGACCAGACTGGAAGCGTGTTTGTTTCCTTCTCGCTGGCTTTCAGCCTTCAGATCCACTGACACAGCCGTGTTCGCTCCGCTCTGGGATAAGACCGCCCATTGGTCCAGCATGGAGCGGACCGACATCTGATTGGATAATGAAGACCAGCGAATTAGTAGAGTGAAAAAATAGACATTTTGCAATGGAAGAGGGTGGTAGATTACTTAATAATGATCCAACGCCTGATTAGTAATAGTGGTGTGCAATTCCCCTCCTCACAAATAGATTTCCTGTATTTTGTAGGTCTGGGTATTTAGAAAATGAAGAAAAACGCGTGACTTTTAATAATAGATTAATACATTGGGGGCTTTTTTTGTTTGTTTTACACCTATTCTTTTCACCACTGGTGGACTGGTATTAGCCTAGTAGCGTACATCAAACAACTTATTGTGGAAAATCTCTGATTACATAATACATTCATGCAGGGGTGGAAATTAACACCCACCACTGGCAAAATGGGGGTAAAAGTATGAAGTGGCGTGTAAATGGGAGCAACTCACCCGCCACCGTGGCAGGTTGACAATTTGAACAGGAAAACAACAACAACAAAAAAAACAAGCTGCATTCAGTTTGAACTTCCGTCCAGGGCAGGACGGACTACAGACTCAAACTGTTTATGGGACGGACCTAGGCCGTGATAATTTAACAAAAAATATATCAAATAGAGTTTTTATCGACCGCGGCAGCCCATTGGGTGATCTCATTGACGACATCGGATTTATCCAATGAAATCCCTCAGTCCTCCTTGGCCCCGCCCCTTCTCCACCGAAGTTATAAATAGCGCCATTTAACTAACGGTTGCTGCTAACTGGAGTCCGAGGAAAGTGAGCGGATACGAGACAGGAAAGAGTCAGAGAAGTGACGACAACTAAAAGCTAAAAAGCGCGTAAGCCCATTCAGAAAAATGTGTCAAACTAACCGACATGTTAATTAGCACACAGTTACTGTAAAGGCAGGAAGGGAGAGAAGCTAACGCGCGCGGTGTGTGTGTAAAATGCAGTCGGTAAAATACGGTAGTTTCCCAGATAAAACGGGAGATTTGACCGGTATGGGGATAAAACTGATGATGGCCGTGGAATTATTAATGAACACGTTATGGGATGAATAACTATGAATTTCAATAGAAAACGTCATAAGTAAGGAACAACAAACAGAACAGCTAGAAAACAGTTATTGATACCATTTTCTCAGTTTGGCTGTCCAATGTGGTTTGTTTCATATTTCAGTCAAGTTTTAATTTTGGAACTTGACTTGGACCGTATCAACTTTTTTCTCGAACCAAGAACTAAAATGTCTATAGTCGACCATCAACAAATATTATCAAGTGAACAATAATCTTTTTATGGCAACCTGTCAGTTCTATAAATACCATCCCACTCTGACATTATGAGATCCATCAGATAGTGAGAAAGTCTTTGAAGACCTCACACAGCTGTGGGTGTTTTCACATTTACCTGCAGACAGTGTTGGAGATTAATTACGGCCCTTTAATCCGCTCAGCATCCAGGCTTGTGGTGACTAAAAGTAATTAGAAATTTCTGAGTTTGCAAGATGCCCTCCACCACCATCAGTGGCCAAATGTATGTAAATCCTGTAAGACTGATTCATCAACAGACATTTTTTCCTCTAAAAATATTTGACCCTGAGGTTTTGCATATTTTCAAAATATTAGCAGAAACAAAACTAATCAGGATGACAGAGGAATCAAGCATTGAAGTCCTAAATAGTTTGCTCCAAGAAGGAGACCCTCCCCATTACTCTTCAGTCTAATATTATATTTTTATAAATATTTGATTTCCCACATATTTTTCTCAGAGCAAAGGAGGAAACTAATCGTAAATTACTAATAAACAGTTTGAGGTGGAGCTCTGTGTTTACTCTGATTAGGCTGAAAGACAAAGTGACAACTTTTTATTGAATAGGATCACAATTCCTGGTAATTAGGAAGCTTTCTTTACAGTATAAATAACATGGGCATACATCCACAAGGACAATACCCTGTTTGCAGAAGCAAAGCAAAATAAACCAGTTATATGAGGCGATATATTTTATATGCATAAAATCCTCCTGGACTCCTGCCAGGAGACACGCCAACATAAAAAGTTTCTTTTCAGCTCTGACAGAAAGCTGCAGCTTGTTGATGTCAGTCAGAGGTGAACGTGACCGACATTCAGACGGCTTGCATTGTTCACCGCGGAAAAGTAAAACGCAAACGTTTGGTAAATAAACAATTGATTCTGTTTCAGGCTGGTGCTACCACAGTCAGTCATCCTGCGATCATCCGTGCGACGGTGAGTTTTTACCAGAAGTAAAGGTAAAATTATGACTATTTAACTGTTTAACATGTTTAGAATTTGGTTAGGACTTGTATATATCAGGCAAAGGAAGTACACAGACCCTCTTATCTAT
The DNA here is from genome assembly GCA_010277075.1 of Poeciliopsis retropinna. Taxonomy (NCBI): domain Eukaryota; kingdom Metazoa; phylum Chordata; class Actinopteri; order Cyprinodontiformes; family Poeciliidae; genus Poeciliopsis; species Poeciliopsis retropinna. The sequence goes on from VMRM01000024.1 coordinate 867,187, forward strand.
CAGACATTTGTAAATAAAGTATTGAAACAATAGATTTAAACAAATGTTAAAACTGAGGTCATTTGTTATTCCATTGAATTTCTTCAGGCTACTCTTGTCATGTTAAGATTATTTGGCAAGATTCTGACTCTAATATGGGTACAATAACATCACAAGTTAAGGAAAACAATAAAAAAAGCCTATAATTAACCTTTAATGTTGATGATTAAGATAAAAAAAGCAATGTTAAAATCATTACAGCATAAATCTAAACCATAAAAATGATTTCCTGCTTATATCAATCTGTCCTCTATGAATGTTTACGTTGTTTTGAAACTACCTTTTTTGCCCTGTTATAAGCATATTTCTGAAATAAGAAAAATGGATTCACATAATCATCATTACAAAAGTCAAACCAATTTATTGCTTAATGAATTGCAGAGGAAAAACAAAGGACTAGTTGATCATCCCTGTGGTACTCCTAATCTGATGGTCCTGGAACAAATGCAGATTGAAAATTGATTGTTATCTCCTCAAACATCCCAGCAGCAATCAGTCATCACTGGTCTTCCTCATGTTTCAGTACCAGAGAAGTGGGCTGGTGGCAACGTGTACTGTGGAGGAAAATACCAGTCGCCCGTCAATATCATCACCAGGAAGGCAGTGAAAGATAAGCGTCTGACCCCGATTGAGTTCAAAAACTACCAGCACACCTTCAAAATTTCTATGACCAACACCGGCCACTCGGGTGAGCGCAACATCAAGTGACCTTTGAAAGCTTTGAAGGTGTTTGCGCTCACACTGTGTCCATTCCAGTTCAGGTTAATATTCCTATACTCAGCACTATCTCGGGCGGAGACCTGTCGACCATATACAAGGCTGTGCAGTTACACCTGCACTGGGGCAAAGATGGTGGGCTCGGCTCTGAACACACCATCGACGGGGAGCAGTACCCCATGGAGGTAAAAGACCACCACATATATGTGTAATAGCCTACCTTGGACATCACCTAAACTGTGAACTTTACATTGACGACAGTAAACGTCCTTTTTCAGTTGCACATCGTTCACATGAAGAGCCAGTATGCTGACCTGGCAACAGCCCTAAGAGACCCACAGGGGGTTGCAGTTCTTGGGTTTTTCTATGAGGTAATTCTTCTTAACCCTCTCTTATAGTTTGCTAACATTTTTTGCAACAGTAAGACTCTTGTCACATGTCTTTCTGTTTGTGTTCAGGTATCCAAGAGTCCAAACCGAATGTATGACACCATCATCAAGGGGGTGCAAAGTGTTGCATCAAAAAGTAGGAGTTGAAAGTTTCTGCATGTAATTCCAAGCCTTGGTTGCGCATAGCCGTGCGACTAACATGGTGGTGTTTGTGTTTTCAGATATGAGCTTCTCTCTGCCCTCCATCTCCCTGGCACAGCTGATCCCTCCTGAGCAGAAACTAACTTCCTACTACCGCTACCAGGGTTCCCTGACCACCCCGCCGTGTTCCGAGTCTGTGGTCTGGACTCTGTTCGAAACCCCTATCCCTCTGAGCATGGACCAGGTTAGAATAAGAGATGATATTTTAACAAACACTTTTGAGTCTTGTTCCCCAATCCGCAGCTCCACATTTGGATCAATCTTCTCTTGCAGATGAAAGCTTTCTCCGCGGTCCAGTTCCATGATGGCAAGTCGATGGTGAACAACTTCCGGCCTGTCCAGCCCCTCAACAACCGGCTGGTGTACCACTCAGGAGGTGCCACGCTGCTGGTCAGCTCCGCCCTCCTGGCGGCTGCCCTCACAACAGCACTGGGGTTGTCCCAACCCATCTAAACAGCGAATCGTCCCACACTGCACTGCGACATCGATAAGACCCAACAGATCTGCGCCAGGCCTCTGCTGAGACTCTTGCTTCCAACTTCCAAGTTCTGACACGTTTGCAAAAGACAATGGACCACGTCGTAGTGTAGGGATTGCTCAAACGGTGTTTCCCCCCTTGTGACCCAAATGACAGAGGCGTGTTAGAAACGCCTCAAGGAAGGTGACGTAAGGGTTCAATCAGCATCCATGCATGTGTAATAAAGTATTATCTCTTATTTAAGCCTCATGAATGTGCCATAAATCAAATTATTGGACAGTCTACATGGGTAGTCAAACTTAACACCAAATCTTCTTTTTGGACTGGATTTTGATTTTCTCTTTGAAGCTCTGTACTGACACACACACACACACACTCTCTCTCTCTCTTCACAACTTTAGTTTTTATGTTAACTCATCCACCTTGTCCAATGTCAGGTAAATTTAGTATCTGTTAATACCAGTGTGAGTTGCCAATGGTTTATGGGTCAGCCTCATGACTTGGCACATGATGTGTTATTACCAGAGTATGTGAAAGGGATGGAATTACAGATAGGACTGAGTTGATAAAAAAACAAAAAACAAACTGCAATTCAAAGCCAGACATCAAAGGAGAATGCAATTCTCATAAAGTACAGCAGCTCAAACCTCTGCAGCCGTCAAGGCTTCTCGGACAGGTCAGCAGCTCTGTTCTGGTCTTGTTGTAGCTCACCAGAAACCATGAAGAACAGCTGCATGAAGTTCTGAAGGTCTGGCAGACTCTCTCCCCACAGAGTCACTTGGGGGCAAAAACATGGATGCTAACATCCTAGAGTCGACGATAGTACCAGCCCGCTATTAAAGACGGGTCGCAGCCACATAACCAAGGTTTGTTTTTTTTTTTTTTTATTTGTACAGTTAGTTTTTATGCACATCATATTTGAAGAGCATGACTGCATGCTGTGATGTTCCAGATGTTTGAGATCAACTACCTGGCTGTTGGAAGTGGGCTTCCCAAATTCACAAAGTGTTTTCCCAGAACACGCGGTTTGATTTCACAGGAGCTTGTTTTTCAAAACCGCTGTCGTTTCCAGGGCTAGTATTACCGGCATGCGGATGTATGGATAATTGTTGACAATGAGTCGCACCCTGCTCAGCTCTATTTTGTTGTTTTTTTCCAAGAAAACTTTGCCACATATCGAGAGGAATATGTGCAATTTGGCAGCAAGAACTGTTGTTACAGTGAGGAAGGATAATCTGAGTATTTTCCATTGCTTCAGAAGAAATCCAGTTATATTTGTATGAGGTGTCATTTTACACATGTATTTATGTACTGAGTGTGCATAGTAAGAGGTGAGATGCACATTTGGTGTTATTTATGTTATTGCAACATTCATATAGAATGCGAAACTGTATGAAGCTTGAAACTGTTTATGATCAATAAAGTTTACTTGTAATCTTGAAATGTTTGAGACTCCAGGTTGTAATGCTTGAAAGTGTCAGGGAAAAATAGAATGTTACTGTTGAATAATAAACTATATACCTTTTTAAAGACGCTGGCTTCTGTTTGCATGACCACAAATCGACCAGCTCTGCATTACCTCCATCAACACAAAAACGCTGAGTTAATTTCCTACAAGTAATTAAATTTAGATTATTTGTGTAAATATATTATGCTTATTAAGTTGTCATGTTAAACAAATGTAAATAAATTAAGTTTGACAAATTTAATTTGATTGCATGAAACAAATGATCACAGTTTTATTAAGCTGGAGCCCCATTTTCTTTTCCAATGTATCTGCAGAGCCTAACAGGGTTTGACCAAAGTATTTACTTTTACAACTTCTTCACATTTTCTCACATTCACATGTCGCTTCTTTTTAACTTCCTGTGTCTTATTTGCCCACAAAATCCAGACGATTGTTTTGTCATTCTGTGCAGCTGAGTCCGACAAATTCATATTGGACCCGAGTTGACCAGAAACACTCCCTGACCACTTTTGCCAGAAACATCCCTCAGAGACCTTTGTCCACATTGATCTGTCGACTGCATCTCAGCGATGTGCATGTCCTGGGCAGAGGGTTGAAGATGATGGGAGAACAGAGAGCTCATTGTAATTCTGAGGTATTTGCTCAGTCGGTAGTTAGAGACCCAAAGTCTGTCCAGAATAAATACCGCTCAGGATTACACCACCACTTGCAGCAGCAGCAGCAGCTTGGACAAATCACTGAAGGCACAATGCTTTCATATTCCAACCAAAAGCTACGGTGTTATTTATGGGAGGTTTTTGTGTTTTCCTTTTTCTTTTTCCAATCAAATTCAGACCTTCGTATCTGACGCCAAAACTGAAATCAACATTTGTTCAATCACAGACGGCCCTGTGTAGTGAATCTTTTCTGTTCTCGCTGTGGTCCTCTGCTGCTGTAGCCTATTTGCTTTAAGGATCAGTGTGGTTTTTGTCCAGACACGGTATCCTGCAAACTTTTGGTGGTTATTTGCTGCTTTTCTGTCATTTTTGCCCGTTCTCCTCTGACATCGACAAGGACTTTCCTCCCATACAGCCACCGCTCACGAGACATTTCCTACTCTGTGTGCGCTCTCTGTAAATCTGACTGACGGCTGCGCATGAAGCTCCCAGCAGATCAGTGTAGTTTCTGAAATATCCAGCCCTGTCTGACACTTACAACCATGCAACATTCAGAGTCTCTTATTCCTCTTTCTTCCCCATTCTGATGCTCGACTTAAACTTTAGCAATAAGTCGTCTTAACCATGGGTGGATGCTTAAGTGCATTGAGTTCCTGCCATAAAATTGTCTGATTTGTTATTTGTCTCAACAAGCAGTTAAACCGATCTACCTAAAAATATAATGCCAGGAAGAATTAATTTAGACAAAATCCTTAAATCAAAGTCAAATATGTACTAGACATGCAAGCAATCAAAATGACGTGAAACTAAAATCTTAGCTGTTGCGTCACAATAAATCAGAATAAAACAAAATAATAAAATATTCCCTTCAGCAAACCTTTCTTGTTTAGATTTTGGTAATTATATTTAGTCGAGTTATTTTAGTCTTGATTGCTTTCTGAAGAAGTTCAAACTCAACTGAGACAAAAATGATGACCTTCACACACAAACAAAACAAAACAAAGCAATTTTAAACTATATATGTTACATTTTACTAGTTGAAACCTCCAAGTCAAATCTCAAGCAGTCAATCATCAACAGAATGACTTGCTCCAGGCTTGAAGGAGAGATGCAGCCACTGGAGATATCAATCAGTGAAGCAAACCCTCTGTGTCACACATGCAAATCATATTAGCAAGAGATTTCCTTCAGGGACAAACAGAAACTTTGGCAATTATAAGTTTGAGTCACAGTAGACCAAAAATTACCCCGGACGTCCCACTCCAAGTTGATGGACATGCTATGAAGGAAATTTCTTCAGTGTTTGATTCTTTATTTAAGGCAACTTTACTGAACGTTAACGTGGACGATGTTCTCCAAACACTGAAGGTGTGCAGCACTGAAAGGAAGCCAGGTTTACCGTCTTATTCTAGTCTGATTACAGAGAATGTTGCACAAAGTTAACAGAGACCTGACGTAAGAGCCGGCATTGTCTGAACACCATGGGTCGCAGAAAGTCAAAAAGGTAAATTTGCTCACAGAACGGAAGCAGGATAAATATTTTAACATCTGCCCTGATCCCACATTCCTGAATCAACCTGGATTGAAATACAATAAATACAGAAATAAATTATAATAAATTAATTAATAAATACCTCCAGGTTTTTCTGGATAATAATTCAGAATTATACATCATTTATCCTTACATTTGATTTTTTTTTTTTGCAAAAAGGTACAACTCTAAAACGTGTATTTTGTATTGTAAACATTGTTCTTTACTTCTATACCCTTGAATAAAACTGCCTTCAAAAGTTGATTACTAAAGAAAGTCCAGTTGTGCCAGAATGATCTATTTCTGTAATTAGAGCTGCAATCTTAGGGTCTTTGGACATCTAGAGTCTGAAGTGTGTTTACCGTTCTTCGTCTTCAAGAAAAAGTTCAAGCGAACATCAAATTATTTTCAAGTCTTATGTCTGAACTTTACAGAGTCGTTCTAACACAAGAATATCCTGTTTGTTGTAACTGACTGTATTTTTAGGGTTGTTGTAAACCTCAGGCCCTGTTTGGGCCTCCTACATGTTTTCTTTCAGGATTGTCCTGCATTTAGCTCTGAAGAAGGTCCAGCGTTGTCTGTCAGTGTTACGTTTCTGCACAGCGTTTTGCATATTAGCCCCCCAAAAATTGTTTTTTGACTCATATGAAGAGCACCTTCTTCCACATGTTTGGTGTATTTTCTTGTAAACTACAAATGGAAAGTTCTCATGTAAAGGCCGGGTTTGTGCAGATCAAGAAGAGTATCTGTCTGTAGAAACTTCAATGAAAACTCTACCAGCCTTTGAAAGATTCATACTGACATTATAATTACATGCTCTATTATGCCCTTAGATAGTATATTTATATTTATTTCTGGTTTCCTATTGTTTGTATTATATTTGGTTCCTGTAGGTTTCTTGTTTGAAGTATACAGTAAGAGGAAACAGAACTGCGGCTCAAACGTCGCCCACTTCACAATAAGAGCGTGAATATAAACCTGAAGAAGTCTTGACAGTCGATAATCAAAAACATCTTTGAACTTTATTCAACTGACAATTTACAAAACAGCCAAGAAAATTATATGGAAAAATGTATTTAGCAAAAGAGAACTAATTGTGATAAAAGGTTTCAGTTAGTAAAAAAACGGCTTTGCTGTTAACGCATTAGCAGAAGTGTTCACACCTCTGGTCACTTATGAAGCCAATTTATTGAACTGAATCTAAGACAAAAACAAATGTACACACGTTCCAGATCTATAACAGCAAAAACTTAAAAACCATGCATCCTTTTACTTCCAAGTTCTGCAGGTCTGGGACATAAAATTACTGATTGCAACAAAAGAAAAATATGAAAAATTTAGTTTAAAGGGTGTCGATATTTCTGGACTACTCCCAGTATTTGTCATATAGTTTAGGCAAAATAAAAGCGTTTATAAAAATGTGTGAAAGGTCACAGAAATGATTCCCATCTCCTGTCCGAGAACCAAGAACTTTGCTCTCGTTGCAGACGTATGAGGATGTGACTGTCAGGAAAACGGCCCGTCCTACCATTTCTACCAAGTCTGTTGTTCTAGTTAACAACACTTGATTGTCAACAGCGTGAGGAAGCTAGAAAAAGAATAATTTTCCATTATTAATTTCTGAAGTCACCATGACTAGAAACAATGACAGGAAAAGGGTTTCCATCTGCTGACGCATCATTCAACAACACTCCCTGCTCTCTGCCTCCCTTCCTACGTGCCTCTCTCTGGCAAACACTCCCAACAGGTTGGGGAGGTAGCTGATAAAAAGTCTCTAATAAAATCAAATAACTGCTGAATCAAAAAGCCCTAAGACACTGTTAAATACAAACAGTATGTAAGAAAATAACAGCTTTGGAACAGTTTGTTCCTTTGCTTAGTTAGGAAGAACACAATCAGAAACAAAACACAGGAACGATCGGAGTCAAAAACTCTTATTACTCCACACAGTTTGGTTGTACAGGAAGACTTTTTGTATTCTTGTTATAAAGCTATGCTCACATCTTATTTATAATTAAAAGTTATGTCAATGCTCGGATCACAGAAAGTCCTTTTGAAGCCAGTTTAAAACACCAAAGCCTTGTTTTGGTCTAACTCTTGACCTTTTAAACATTCCTGAGTTACTCCTGCAAGGAGAACTATTAGTTTGGCATTAACCCTCCAGCGCTTCTGTCCTCTGCATGGCAACTTGCACAAGGTCAGGACAACTGCATGGACTGCCTCCTTAAGTTATTAAACATAAGAGTTATTAAACAACAAGAGTATTGTGTTTATTAGAAAAAGGAACTGTGTGTGGGATTAATTATTTGGAATAAGGAATTTATTTATCACCTCTTTGGTTGATAAATAAAGGTTTCCCTCCCTAAAAGAAACTCATATTAAAGCTAGCAAACACAATCAAGAAGAAAGAATTTGCTTTTGGAGACATGATAAAGCTGTGATTTGACCATAGTGACCCTGCTGCATTTTACCCAAGTTATGAAGTTACATATTACTAAAAAAACATATTCCAAATACTAAGAAAATACAAGTAAACTTCTACATTTGAAGAAAGTTGTTTTAAAAAATCCTCAGAAACATTCCCTTCATCATTAATGAATAATTTTGCTTATTCTAACAATAAACATGAAATGTTTAATCTGATTTAATGACAGACATGAAGAAAGAAAGGTTGTGTCTTTTACATAGTTGTCTATGTAAATATCTACTGTTAACTGAATCTTTCAGTAAAACCATTCCCCTCTCCTGCTACAATGTTTGAATGTTTAGCGGTTTAGCTGAAGTGCTATGCTAGTTTGTGTTTGTTTCCTCTCTGTTTTCGTAGGACTGTTTGATAATTCAGCTCAGCTGCAAGTGGATAAAACTTCTTCCGCTTCATAAACTGCGTGTTTTGCTTAGAACGTTGTAACATTTAATGAGCGGTGTTTCGGCTGCTCTCTGTAGCACAGACTCTTTAACCGAATATCACAGAACGGATGGGAAAACGCAGCAGATGTAACCTGTCTGCTGCTGTGAACTTCATTGTAAAGGTGAGAGATCAAGAGTCATTGTATCACCAATAAAATGTTACGTAAGGTGATTTTGCAAGCCACGAAAGGTAGTATCAGGTACTTGCTGGGATGGTTGCTAATGTAAGTTCAAACAGTACAACAGCAACAGGAACAGTGAGGTGAGTTTAATCAAGGACTATAATATTAATTATTTAAACAAAAACACAAAGTTGAAATTGGGCAGCTAGTTTACGGTGACAGTGCAGGAGAGGAAGATTCAGACCGGCAGATTTTTACTTTCTTTCAACAAACTATTCAGAGAGAACCGATCCAAACGCAATAATTGACAGCCTACAAGAACGAAGTGAGGATCTGACAAGAAACCACGGAGAGAGAAACCGGCACGGGAGAAGAGTGATTACTGGTAAACAAGAACCAGGTGTAAAAGGACCAAAGTGTTGGACTCCATGAGAAAAAAACAAAACAATAGGAGCCCAGAAAAGTAACATTTTGCCAAAAAATAAATAAATAAATAAAAAGATAAAATGAAATCACAAACCCACCTAAATCAACAACACATCAAAGAATAAACATAATGGACTCTTTTATATATATAAAACCAACAGGTACTGACATTTATCAAATAAATAAGCTGAATATTTGGTTTCAAATTCAAGTTTATGTCTACCTTTTGTATCTCTGTGAATATAATTTTTGCCAATCTAGATAAAAACAATTGTTCAGAACATATTTGCTGAAATACTAAAAAAGTAATTTCAAAAAGTCCATGTTAGAATACAAAATAAGAGGGTTTTCACTGTGTCATCACTGAGTTTGCTCAGATATATTGCTTCACTCTTCTTGTAGATGCTGCATTGCAACGTTCAGTTCTTGGTAACGTTGTTAGGTAACAGTAAGCACTGTAAAAACTGAGAACTGAACAGAGTTGCACGTTCCACTCACAATGCTGCCTGTCACATTGTCATTCACTTTTTCAGAAAATTATTTCATGATTTATAGCACTTTGAAATTGATAATTAACTTCTGAATTATCTGTGACAGTAATAAGCGGCCCCTTGTGCCAAAAATAAATTAATATTGTGGCAGTAGGTGTAGTTTCTGCTCCAGTTCTGACCAGCATTTTTTTGGCCAACGCTTTTTTTCTACACCTTGGTAGCAGAATAGCCGATGTGTTATGATGTATTGGTGATGATGGACCCAAATGAAGAGTAGATAATGAGTATTTTAATGAAAAGACGAAGGACAAAACTGAACCAAATCATAGAGAATACAGGGAGCTAAAGCAGAGCAAAAACAAAACAAACAAACAAACAAAAAAACAGCGATCCAGAAGAAAAGAACAACAGTAACATGGAGATGAATAAAAAAGTAAGGAGTGAGAGCAGAAAAAGAGAAAACTTGCACTTTACTTTATATATTTGTCCATTATTTCGAAACATCACATCAAATGCTTTGATCAGTTATTCTGTATTTTAGCCTTTTTGCGAAATACTTTTTGACTCTTATCTGAGTAATTTCTCACCACCTCTAGTTATCGTCCACATTCTTAAGTGAATTCCTGTTTGTGGGATTCACAGCTCCAAAGGCTCTTAATGATGGGAATAATAAAGTTACTTATCTCCTTTGAAAAAAAAATAAAAACAGCGAAGATATCAATCATGACTTTTTAAGTTTGTTTTTAAATTTTCTATCTCTAAATTCTGATTATATTCAGTTTATCAGTGTTTGGGCCTCTTTGCGGAGAATAATCAGTCCTGGTACTGTGAAGCTGAGCGGCCGGCCTGAGGTCAGTGTGACGGTTGTGTCACCTCTCGCCTCTGTGGCCAAAGCGCGGCAACCGTTTTAACATCTTCCGTATATTGTTACACCAGGTCATCACCTTTTCCACAGTGGAATTAGCAGGCCAGTTCCTGCCAAAAATGCACTACAGCCAGACAGAGCGACTGAAGCAAGAAGGGAAAAGCCAAGAATTTCCTCTGACTTTCAAGAGGTCGAACCATTAAAACAGAAAGCTGGTTAGCTGTGCATGGTTTAAGGACTCGTGCTCAGATGACCGCTGGTTGCACTTAAAAACCAGATTCACTGATGTTTACACTTGACGTTGGCTGCCATGTTGTTTCTCGCTGCGTATCGGTTGCCCCGTCCTCCGGTCCGTCCAGCAGAATGTTGGCAGGTGAAATCCCTGCCACGCGCCGTGAAACTCGGCGAGCCTCTCGGATGTCTGCTTTAAGTTCATTCAGCCTTTTTCCTGCTGCCCTGAAGGGGACAAGGGGCTTCTCTTCTGCTGACTCCGTGCTGACTGGGGCGCAGACGGGGAGAGCGTTTCGAAAAGCAGTCTGCAGGCCCCCCACAAGGCAATACGAGTTCCCCTGAGTTTCATTTCATCTCCCCCCGCCCTGCTGCACTTTTACTACCCCCCTCCCTCCCATACGCAGTTGTTTGTTGGCCCTGTGTGATCAGCTGCGAGTGGGTGTCCTCATCCTGGCCCTCGAGATGTTGCTTAGATGACAGCTATTGTCAGCATCAGATGTCTGCGTTGCCATTGATCGAAGAGTCGCACAAACCCGACATGACGCTGGAACTTCAGGCAGGAGCTGAGGGCGACAAAGAGGAACTCTGATGGATGAAGAAAACGGTTTCTTTACGGAAAGTCGGGATTGTGCGGGAGCAATTAGCCCGAAAAGAACGGGTATCTACTGAACCTGATGGCGTTGCTCTAAGAAGAGTTGTTTTTATCGTTGTTGTCACAAAATTACACAAGGCAAAAGTTTTTTAAAATAAAAATCCTCCCTTAAGTTTATGACACAGGACTTTATCACTTAAACATTAGAGTGTTGCGTAAAAGTGCAGAAAAAGAAAGTCGTGTATTACGCAGAACCATCGCATCTTGAGTGAAATACTTCCAACCTGTGGGTGTTGTAATTCTGATTGTTACGACTTACAGATAACGACAACCCAAACCAGAAAATGACTCAGAAAATTAGAATGTTGGGAGTAATGGAAACTCAAAGCCTAATTAACTTGAAATGCCTGTGTCAAACTCAAGGCCAGGGGGTCAAATCTGGTCCACTGTAGCTTTTTATGTGGCCCTCTAGACTCACGATTACATCAATAACTTCCTCCAGTTTTTCACAAATCTGCAAAATTTATGCAAAATCAACAGATCCCCACATTTACTCTGATTTTACTGCAAACACCACAAAAACAATCACAAAATCCTGGATGCACTGATCAGTGTGAAAAGATGTTTAACGATATTTCATTTTAAGAAATACTTACTGAATGTAGAAACAAACTGCTGTTTATTGACATTTTAACAGTTCAATGGGTTTTATCAATAGATTCTGGCACATTCAGATTTTTGATTTGGCCCAAAATGAAAACGAGTTTGATTCTTTAATCGGCCTTTCACTCTGGGTCACTACAGGCGACACAATCTGCGCTGAAAATTCACAATATATTCAAGAACAGAGCAGGAAACATGTGCGTACATGAAGGGTTAGCAAATTTTGTGCTAAACTAATAACGTTGTCGTTCTCACTAAATGTGCATTTTTCTTTCTTTCTGGAACAGGCTTTGTAAAAAAAAAAAAAAAAAACTTGAATGTGTACAATTCATAAAATGACTAGTTGTATATTTGTAACAGTTATCAGACTGATATCCTAAATGATCAATCTGAATGATTGAATGTACTGCATAAAACAGATGACGTGTTAAAGTCGTAAGTTAAAATGGCTTAATATTAATACTGAAAGTTTGTCCATTTGCTTCTGTAAACAAAATTTACAGCAGATGCTCCAAGTGACCTTCTGAACTTTATGTAATACGCAGTCAAGCAAAGATTCTCTTGATTTTTGCCACACAAGTTTTAAAAAGCTCATTTCATTTATACTGATTTACACTGAACTTGTTTTTTGAAGACAGAAACGTCAAAATGCTCATCAGTCAATAGACAAAGTTAATCATACCAACGATTTATGATATGCTGTGGAAAAACTCAAGTCCTATTAAAGTACTACAATGTATTCACACTTCAATAACGCTACATTAACAGGAATAAAGCAGCAGTTTTTGGATGATAAATCCCTGCAGTAGTGGTAAGTTACTTGTTTGACCTTTTTACACATTTTCAGCTCTTATTTTTCCAACAATTATCTCCAGTTATTAAAAAATAATCGCTAATAGCCTGCTGGTCAGATTTACCCATGGGCGTTCACCCATAGTGAATTATTATTCTTCCTGAATAATAATAATAACAGTTTTTTCCCACAGACGCTTCGGCTTCTGCTGCCGCGTGTTTGGGTTTTTCTGCCTCTGACTGTTCCCTCGGATGAGCGGCTCTCAAAACACCGGCCCCCTGGATTATTAATATTTATCATTCGCGCATCCTGCCGTGAATTATTCTCCAGAATAGGATGAGATTTTGTCAATAGCTGAAAGAAACAACAGAAAGTAAAAAAAAAAAAAAAAAAATGAGATCATGTTTATTTATAAAAACAGAGGCGCCTCTTCGGGGGGAGGGGACAACATTTGGGCCTGGCATGCCCGCGGTGTGACCTTCGATGATGTCAGGAGTGACATAGCGAGCGATCGGCTCTTGTGTCATTTGTAGGATGTGTAGCAGTGTGATGCAGCGCAGGCTATGTAGACACACCCCAGGGGTCCTGAGCGGCTCATTTCATCCCATTTTCACCACAGAAGGAATTTTAAAGTAGTTGTGTAATTGCCAGTACAACAAGAAGCACTTGCATTTATCCAATAATAGCCGAGATCTGTTCTCGCAGCAGGTCGGCTGCCAGCCTGACTGCAGGTTCTGGTTTCCCTCCTAGACATCCTTAGTAGGTCAATTATAGCAGCTGGCATCTAATTGGAGTTCAGTTATGCAAACATTTTCTGGTTATCGCACCGAAAGACGCGAAAGTAGTGAGAGCCTGAGTTGGATAAATTCACTCTGCAGTCGTCAGCCATCTTATGAAACACTAACAAAGAGGTTTGCTCAATCACTTCCTACATTTTCTACTGTAGAAGTCTAAATTTACATCGAAGGCGTTTTGAGAAGTTAGAGATGGCTCTTTTCTTTGTGTGGTTTTTTTGCAACATGTTCCTCAAAACACTGGTGAGACTTCAAGGCTGTGTCTCGGTATTTTGTCTGAACGCCTGTGAATGTGACCTTGATGTGATTCTGGCTCCTCCAGGAGGAGCAAATATTTAAGTTTTGGGTGACATGTCATTAGTCTGATCAGTGTTTTCAAGAAGAGTTTAGATCTTGTTGAAATGTTAGTGAAACTAACAAACAAATCAATTTTTCTTTTGGAGATAAATGGTATAAACAGGTGATTTAGGATCCTATCTTTACGTTTCTGTGCGAATTTGGACATTTCCGTGTAATAGTAATAGTTCTGCATTATTTTGGCTAAAAACTGCTGGCCTCCTTCGGTGTTTGTGCAGTTGAATTTTCCTGTTGGTTGCAGCGCTGCAGCTTGGTGCAACTTCATCACGACCTTGCGTTCAGGTGAGAAACCGCCTCAGACTGAATGGTGAGCATTGATCAGCTTTGCAATGGTTTGCAATGAGGAAACAGAGGGGAAAGGGTCTCCTCTGCTCTGACCACTGGCAACAATCACAATCATTTGGTGTTGAGCAAATGATTGTCAGACTGACCGCAGTGCTGAGGAAACCGCAAAACCACAGAGAAGAAGAAGACAACAGGAAGTGGTTGGAGGATTGTGGCGCATCGTGGTTTTTGATGACATATTGTGGGAGCAAATTTATTTTAATTGCGTTTAATTGCAAGTAGTGTCCCAAAGTGGTCAGATAATTCTAACCACTTTCATTTCCACTTTCTAAGTCACTTTCAATTCCAGCATCCCAGTGTGATTGACTCTTCATTAGGGCAGACAGAGCATTTGCATGGGGATAGATAAGATTCAATGATGCTATTATGGTCTCATTGTTGAGCTTTTTAGGTTAGCAGTTGTGTGAAGGACGTATATGTGGCTGTATATGTGCTGTTTTCCTACATGTTCATAGCTGAAAATCATCACAAATAGAAAGGCAATGCTAACATAGCTTTTCTACACATGCTGTTGAATTTCAGGGTAATTGTATGAGGGTATCGGTTCCTTTGACTATTTCATTTAGAAGCTGCATTCAGCATAACAACTGATCTTTTCAACTGCAACCTTGTTAATTCAACATGTGAATCCTTAATCTTGTTCATGTGGCAGCAAAATTAGCATTTGATTTGCCTTGTTCAATGTTTGCTTCATTCCCATCACTTTTTAATAGATGTTTTTTCTTGTTATATACAAAATACTATCTTATCTACATTTTTATGACTGAACGTGATGAATCACCTGAATATAAATTGAAAAAGCCATCAATGTGACAATGTGGAGACACCAGAATGTATATAGTATTTAAGAAAATTAATGGATTACCAGTTTCTGAGATGTTGTTTTTAAACTCTACACAATGTAGAGCTTAAATATCATAATAGATAGTATTACCAGTGTGTTTTGCAGGAATCTGACACGTTCCTCCCAAGTCCTCGTAAATTCTCTATATAGGACGAATAAGAGCTGAATCATGATGGCCGAGATAAGATCTTCCATGACAAACATTGTCCCGTTCTCATTGTGTGTGTTTGGTTGCAGGCACGCGGCAAAGCTCTGAACCAGGAACCGCAGCCCACAGAGATCAGGCCCATTGTTCCAGAAGGTCGCCAGGGCATGACCTGAGCTGACACAGGACACTAGTGGGAGGTGAGAGTCTCTGTGGGGCTCCAGCAGCCCCACTCACAGTACTCATGCAGTTCCTCGCAAAATTACCATTCTTTCTTTGTTAAACTTTATCATGTTGAAATTAAAGGCTCCAGTGAATTCAGGGTTTTATGTGAACTGACATAATTTATAGGGAATAATCTATGTTTTTATATATATGTCTTATTTATTAACAGGTGAAAAATGTGGTGTTTTTTATTTATTGATTTTTCTTTTTTTTAATCAATAGATTTCCACTTGGATTTACTTATTTAATGACTAAATCATTTCTGAATAAAGCTGGATGCATTAAATTACATTTAGGCATTTCCAACTAACGGACGGATGAATACAAATGAACACTTTTTAGATTTTGATATGTTTGTCCCAAAAGATAAACTTATTTTAGATGAGGAGATCTGGATGTGTTTGAAGATAAAGCATTACCTAATTAAACTGTATTCCTTTTTCTGAAATTGCTCTGGAAACAAAATGTACATCTTAAAGCCACGAAGGCCACAGCCTTCCCATGAAAGGTCAAGGAGACGGTTGTCTTGTCGGCTGAAAGCTCGATGAGATAACTTTGAATTCCAGATATGTTGTTTGTTGTGGGACGTCTGAGCACAAGGCCACAACTTTCTCGTGTCGGCCGTCTTCTTCCCACCACTGCCAGCCCAACGTAACATTCTCCGCACCGCTAAACTTCAACCTCAAAAATGCCTCCATACATCTGGGTCAGCACAGACTGATCAGGCTAAACCAGCTGAAAAACCTCCAAAAAGAAATGTACACACAGAGTGAATGAAGACTCACTCTTCTGTTGCTGTTGCTAACATGTTGCACACAGAGTTTAGGTCAAAGGTCTGTATTTGCTCATAGACAATAATTATGCATTAATTTGGGGGGATTTATGATGTATTTTTTATTTATTTTACTCCATGGAAGAACGATTATATAAGGCACAACTTCAGTGATTTTCAAAATTAAAACTGGGAGCACAGCTTTAAGTTAATTGTGGATAGACTCATATTTTTATATATATAAAAAAAAAATTCCCTTCTCACCCACCGCGGGTGGTTCTTATCCTCTGAGCTCGGGTCCTCTACCAGAGGCCTGGGAGCTTGAGGGTTCTGCGCAGTATCTTTGCTGTGCCTAGAACTGCACATTTCTGGACTGAGATGTCTGATGTTGTTCCTGGGATCTGTTGCAGCCACTGCTCCAGTTTGGGGGTGACTGCCCCGAGGGCCCCGATGACCACAGGCACCACTGTGGTCTTCACCTTCCAGGCCCTCTCCAGTTCCTCCCTGAGGCCCTGGTATTTCTCCAGTTTCTCGTGCTCCTTTTTCCTGATGTTGCAGTCACTCGGTATTGCTACATCCACCACAACGGCTTTCCTCTGTTGTTTATCCACTACGACAATGTCCGGTTGGTTCGACCTTACCATTTTGTCTGTCTGGATCTGGAAGTCCCACAGGATCTTAGCTCGGCCATTCTCCACCACCTTTGGGGGGGTTTCCCACTTTGATCTCGGGGCTTCCAGTCCATATTCTGCACAGATGTTTCTGTGCACTATGCCTGCCACTTGGTTATGTCGTTCCATGTACTCTTTCCCTGCCAGTATCTTGCACCCTGTTGTTACGTGCTGGACTGTCTCAGGGGCCTCCTTGCACAACCTACACCTTGGGTCTTGTCTGGTGTGGTAGATCTGGGCCTCTACTGCTCTGGTGTTTATGGCCTGTTCCTGGGCGGCCAGGATGAGGGCCTCTGTGCTGTCCTTGAGTCCAGCTTTTTCCAGCCATTGGTAGGACTTTCTGATATCAGCCACTTCAGTTATTTGCCGGTGGTACATCCCATGTAGGGGTTTGTCCTCCCATGATGGTACCTCCAGCACCTCAACTTCTGTTCCCCATTGTCTGAGACATTCACTGAGCACATTGTCTGTTGAGGTTTTGTCCCTGATGTATCTATGGATCTTGGATGTTTCGTCCTGGACAGTGGTTCTCACACTCACTAGTCCTCTGCCTCCTTCCTTGCGGCTCATGTACAGTCTCAGGGTGCTGGATTTGGGGTGGAACCCTCCATGCATTGTTAGTAATTTTCGTGTCTTAACATCTGTGGCCTGTATCTCCTCCTTTGGCCAGCTAATTATTCCTGCAGGGTATCTGATTACTGGCAAGGCGTAGCTGTTTATTGCCTGGATCTTGTTCTTGCCATTGAGCTGGCTTCTCAGGACTTGCCTTATTCGTTGGAGGTATTTGGCTGTGGCTGTTTTCCTTGTGATCTCATCGAGGTTGCCATTTGCTTGTGGTATTCCCAGGTACTTGTAACTGTCCTCTATGTCTGCTATTGTTCCTTCTGGGAGTGAGACCCCGTCCGTGCGAATGACCTTCCCTCTCTTTGTGACCATCCGACCACACTTCTCTAGTCCGAATGACATCCCAATGTCTGTGCTGTAGATCCTGGTGGTGTGGATCAGTGAGTCGATGTCTCGCTCACTCTTGGCTGATGTCATCCATGTAGAGGAGGTGACTGATGTTGGCTCCATTCTTTAGTTGGTATCCGTAGTCAGTCTTGTTGATGATTTGGCTGAGGGGGTTCAGGCCTATGCAGAACAGCAGCGGGGACAGAGCATCTCCTTGGTATATGCCACATTTTATGGACACTTGTGCAAGTGGTTTGCAGTTGGCTTCAAGGGTGGTTTTCCACAGCCCCATCGAGTTTGCAATGAAGGCTCTCAGGGTCCTGTTGATGTTGTACATCTCTAAGCATTCAATGATCCAAGTGTGTGGCATTGAGTCATAGGCTTTCTTGTAATCTATCCAAGCCGTGCACAGGTTGGTGTGTCGGGTTTTGCAGTCTCGGGCAACTGTGCGGTCTACAAGGAGTTGGTGTTTGGCTCCTCTGCTATTTACGCCTATGCCCTTCTGTGCCGTGTTCATGTATTTATCCATGTGTCTGCTTATCTTAGCCGCTATGATGCCTGACATGAGCTTCCAGGTTGTGGAGAGACAGGTTATTGGTCGGTAGTTAGGTGGGACTGAGCCCTTTGATGGGTCCTTCTGGATCAGGATTGTGCGCCCTTCAGTTAACCATTCAGGATGAGTCCCATTTTGTAGCAGCTGGTTCATTTGGGCTGCCAGTCGCTCATGGAGGGCAGTGAGCTTCTTTAGCCAGTAGGCATGGATCATGTCAGGCCCTGGTGCTGTCCAGTTTTTCATACCTGAGACTCTTTCTTGGACATTTGCCACAGTAATGGTTACCGGGGCTTGCTCAGGGAGGTTGCTATGGTCGTCTCGTAGAGAGATCAGCCACTGTGCATTGCTGTTGTGGGACGCCTCCCTTTCCCTTTCCCAGTATTGTTCAGTCTCCAGCCTTGGTGGGTCTGCTCTGTTGTTATTAAAGTGAGAGTACACTTTAGCTGGTTGGGTGGAGAAGAGCCGGTTTATCCTTCTGGCTTCATTCTCCCTTGTGTATCTCTTTAGGCGACTGGCCAAGGCTTGGATCCTCTGTTTGGCAGTTTCGAGTGCTTCAGGTATGGGCATCTGGCTGTACTTCCTGGGTACTGGTCCTTTCATTGCACCCCTATGGAGCTCTGATAGTTGTCTCTCATGGTTGCTCTTATAGCCAAGCAGCTCAAGGATCACTGATGCTGAGTTGTAAATCAGCTCATTGGTTTCCGTTATGGTGTTGCTAGGGATCGTTCTCAATGCTGCATTCACATCTTCAATGAGGCTTTCTGATGGTACTTCACTCGGCCGTTGTAATTGGCGCTGAGGAGGTCTGGTTGTCATTCGTGCCATGATCCTATCTCTCAGGTCAGCTGCAGCTTTATTCAGCTCCGCTTCCTTCATTGTGGCTGCATACTCCCTCTCTGGGCGGGGACTCGTAGTTAAGCCCCGCCCATCCTGACATCCAGGTTCCTCCTCTTTGCCGTAGCATTTGTGTTGTACCTCGTCAATCTCAAGTTGTGACAGCAATTGCCGTTTGCGGATGTTGGAACACTGAGCTACTAGTTGTTTAGCACTTAGTGTAGACTGGGGATGTCGAAGTAACCATTCCTCCCTCAGTCTTTGCATATAGCCTCTCCGATTAGGGCTACTTGAGTAGTAGCATTCCAACAGATCCAAGTTTTCACCTCTCGCCCATTTCCGTCTTGTTCCAGTAGCCCATTTATCGTCAAGGTGCTCTGGTTCCCCAACACCTGACGCAGACCTTGTTTGGCCGGGCGACGTCTGAGCCGGCATGTTTCCTTGCTTCTCAATGTCTGTCATGGTCTGAGGTAGGCAGTAGCTCAAAGGGTCTTGCCTAAGGACCCAGACGGGATAGCGCAATTTTTGCTGGATTCTAACCCGGGTCTTCCGAGTGAAAGACTGATGATATCCCCCTAACATTTGGATAAATATTCCCTACAAAGTTCCATCTCTGCCACAGTCAAACCAGAAGCTTAAAGTCACCTTCCTGTGTTCACTCCAACAATGTTGTGCATGTGCTTGGTAACATCGTCTAGCTGGAACACCCAAATGTGTCCAGGTTTTCTACATTTGACCTTAACTATCACCATCAGACAGGAAAATTGGTTAGAATGATCCGGAACCATCAACGTTTCAACTTGACGTGAGACAGAAGATGCTGTGGCGCCTTGCTATCCATCAGGACCGCCATAAGGCACGGAGGAGCAAATCAATGCTTGACGAAATCTGCAGCTGCTTAAACAAACAAGCCATTTTTTTAAAGGGTTCTGCTGTCATAAGAGAGAGACCAAGATGGAGTAATTCCCTTAACTAAAAAATTATTGCAGAAGATTGTTGTAAAATTCAGGGAAGACCCTAAGGAAACCCCCGAAACAATGACAAAAAATGATCAATTTGTGACACTACTTGCTGAAAATAACAAAAATAATCAGAGGAAAACTTTTCCATAACATAAATACGTAAAATATGCATCTTGGCCTCACAGGGAGTTTGTATTATGGAGGCTGATCAGAAGTTCTTGTCTGACATCACCAGACAGAGTTACCTGATTGGGAGCGTTCTGCCGCCCAGGCTCAATACTTTCAATCTTAAACTATATGGCATCATCAATTTGACAGTCATTTCCAAATTGATGGAAATGACAGGTAAACATATTTTGATCCGCAGCCATTATGGGATTTCTTGACTGGTCTGGCCTAATAATGGTTAGCGTAGCATATCTGCGCGTCACTTCTGTTAGATGTTTTAAAACACTGAAACTTCCATCAGCAGGACTCGACTCATCGCATATTATCATTTGTCCCCTTCCAAGATGTACAAATCATAAAAATACATGTGTTGCTAAAATAGTCTGAATCGTAAATGCAACTTTGTCGGCCATTTCTAGGTTAGCTCGGCACAGAGGTGTAGGTATATGGAGTGATGCATAGTGTGATGCCCACTAGTGTGTGCCCACAATAGAAAAAAAAGGAGCATTCACTTCTTTACATGTTTATGGGGCTATGTAGCTTTTTTATTTGTTGTTAACAGTGGTTAATGACGATTGGTGTATTTATGGTGTTTCACCAGTAGGTGGCGCATGGAGACTCTGAGCTGCCTGTTGCTCTGCGGTTTCTCGTAAGCTGAGGGAAATTGGAGTAACACAGACTGCGTCTCCCGTGCGCTCACTTATATGCTGTTTTCCAGGTGAGAATAAGCCTCAAGTTTATTTTAACAAAGTATTTTTTATTGTTCGAAAGATGTTTAGGGAAATACGTCGACGTGTAAAAGATATTGGAAGAGTTTTGTTGCGTTTCGGATCCAGTAACGGTTAGAGTAGCCAACGTTAGAGTAGCCAACGGCTAGAGTAGCACAACTGCTAACAGTTGGTTAGCACACTGTAGCGGCGGATAATTGCGGGTTAGTGGTTGCGACCATTAAATTATCAATACTGTTATCAAGCTATCAATACTGTTATCAAGCTCCATGGTTTATTTGTGTTCTAAACACTGATAGAAGGTTAAACTGTGTTCTAATGCATTCATTTAAGTAAAGTAGTTCAAATTCTAAGTTAGTTATGCCAGTTGACAATAACTGTAAGATACATGCCTAAGAAATATGTCACTGTGTGTGATTAAATATGCATATAAAGTGCAGTGAATTGAAGGTACCAGTTACCTGAGAGTATATGTGACAAGATATGATGGGATTATTTCTGGTTTAATGAAAGCTAATGTTGATGTTATGTCAATGATGGGATACGTCTACATAGATTATATAGCTACAGTAAATTACTGAGATATAAATTGGGCTGTATTGACAGTTAAATTAGCTGGTTTATACAATAAAATAAGCTGAGAGAAATTGGAGTAGCAGTCTCCCGTGTTCTCACTTATATGCTGTTTTTCAGCTTCATGTTCTGCTGCTGACGGGTCCAGAGCACCAGTACTCGTTACACTAAAATAGTCTTGAGTCATAGATGCCACTTTGTCGGCCTTTTCTAGGTTAGCTCGGCTCAGAGGTGTAGGTATATGGAGCCGAGGCGAGTGTGAGGAACAGGAGAGTCTCTGCTGTTTAATTGAAGTTGCACCATTGGAACCATACGGATAGATTGATGAAAGATTCATTCATGTAAAAAGTTTCGACTGCCTTTCTAAAGGGGCAGTGGAGTTTCGGTTCTGTCTGGGTAGAGAAAGCTTAACTATGAAAGGAATGAGAATGTTTTTCTGTCCTCACAAAAGAACAGCTCAATAAATCATTAAAAGCCTAACATTCACATAACATTCACAGGTAAACTGCATGAGGGTCAACCCTCCTAGGTAAATATCCAATGTGTTAACTGCTGACATTTAACTTGGCCGTGTTCCTGTGGGAACCATGTTTGAAAACTTTGCCCCAAACTTTTTAATGAAGCTGACCCCTTTCAAAAGTGCTGATTTTGCACAGAAGCTTTTTCTGAAAACCTCGCTTTAACTTCTCCTTCAATATTCATCAAACATGTCAAAGATCTGCAGACCTGGGGGAAACGTTCCTCCGCATGCACTCCGGCTGAAAACTCGAGCAGACCTTCATTTCCCAGAGTGTGCGAGCGACGCATGGTGTCATGGCCACCTGACATGTTCCGTGTTTCTGAATCAACGTAAGGACGGAACAGGGTTAGGAAAAGCATGGGAAAGTACTAAAGTACAGCTTATGAAAGGTACAGACACCTTGTCCGCCGTGGGACAATGGATAAACAGCATTTGATCGTGTCATTCTTTTAGCAACAGGATGCAGTCTGTTGCTAAACAGGCTAAACAGACATGCAGGGCTGCCTGGTCAAGCCAGACAGGGAGTGTGTGTTGGTGACATGTTGATCTGCATGACTTTAACCAGTCTGTAAGGACAATATGCCTCCTACATGCTGAAATGGACCGGTGGTCCTGCTGAGCGCTGGCCGTATCATCTGAGGACAACCTCTGTGTTTGTGTGATCACAGGCAAAGATTAAGTCTTTTGATTGAGGCACAAAAAAGGAACAATAAATCCATGGAATGCAATAAAGGAGGACTTCCTCTGAGAAATCAGCCTGGCGTGAGTAAACAAAAAAAGAAAGTCTAAAAGTGCCACAGACTGTGCCAGGGAAATCTTTCTTCTGTTTAATATTTCAGAATATTCTTCCCAAATGTGAAAAAATTATTTTGTGTTAAACTGACTTCCCCTAGCTATTTAAATCTGCACTTAACAATAAAAAAAATAATAATATAAAAGGCAGTAAGGAACTGCATCATTCTTCATTGTTTGGTCAGATTTCAGATTTCTATCTTTTCCTTAAAATAAAAGATAGAAAAGACAGGATTGTAAATTATGACCAAAAATATATTGTGTTAGACTTTTACTAAAGCAAGTTTATTCACTTATGGTATCATTAGCCTGCTGCCTGCTAACCCTAGCTATTTTATTTGTAGTTTAAACTGCCTGTTGGCTACCTTATGACTTATCATTTATACTATAGAGCATTTTAAACAAAGCTAGCTACTGTGCATCAGTCTTTAGTTTTTTCTTCATATTCTTCTTCACAACAGTTGGAGTTTCTTGCTATTATTTATAGCTTCGCCTGGACTGGTAACCTGTCCCATCTCATGATAAAATAACTTTACGACATAGACATGCCTGCAACAGTGGAGCTTACAAGTTTCACCACCACAGAGAGCGATTGTCATTCTGAAATCCATCTGACATGAAGTACAACAAACCAGGAGAACAACAGAAACATCAGGCTACTGGTCACTAATGATGAAACGACACAAATTCAAAACAGTTCAGAACCACGGAGAGTGATCGGATCATTTTGACTCTTTATCAATTTCAATTCAGAGTCTGGAGCAGCTAGCAACAATAAGGTGCATTTATTATTGACGCGTTGAGCCGAGCACGCAGCAGCACGCATTAAAGCGGACACACAGTGCCACGCGCCGACCGCGGCGCATGTGGAGCGTGTCGCAGCACCAAATTACGTTCACGCAAACTGGAACATGCTCTTGCAGGGGGCTCCAATGTAAACCGTAAATATAAACGCCATACTGCTGTCTTGGCTCGCACACGCTCAAGACAGCTCGACTATAACTCAACCTTGAGTCCCGGACATCGCCGTTGTCAAGTGGGGAAAAAAAGGGATTTGTCAAACGTGATAAAGACTTGGATCCTTGAAGTCATATTCTGCCTCCCATCCGGGCCCCCTTAGGCCCAGGCCAGGGGCCCCGCTCTCCCTGAAGCTCCGCCCCTGGTGAAAACTTAAAAAAAAAAAAATATATATATATATATATATATATTTCTAATATTTCCCAGAAATATTTTTAAAAAATCATGTTGTTTTTATGACTCCATTATCTTGGTTCTTCTTGTATGTTGTGTCATTATAACCTTAATAGATAAGCAGTATTTGATAGTGGTATCCAAGTATCCAAATAATAATCCATATATGAAAATGTTTTCTAGTAGTAGGTCAGGTAATGAGGTTTAACACACTCCAAGTTCAAAACCATCTGCATTAAATCAACTTTAACCACATTTGGATGGATTATGCAATACTAATTCAGATCACCACTGAAAAACTCAGTTACGCAGATTTAAAATGAGTTATATTTTACCATTGGGAGACCTATGCTCTATTTTAAAACTTTTTCTAATCTCTGATATAGTAAGCATGTTTCTTTGTTTTAGCATCTCTAATAAGGGGGTCATTGCAACATATATCAGCCTGGTTCTGTTCCTGAAGAGAAATGTTATTAAAGATGACATTCTTCACAGAAATGTGTTGATAGATCAGTTGTCTCACCTGCTGTCATGGCAGCAGCTCGAGGTCCCACTCCCTTCGCCGGACTGTCTGTTTTTCGTAAGAAATGCCCCCACCCACCAAACATCCTCTGTGTCACTCTCTTACTAGTCTCCACAGAGACAGGAAGAGGAAGCTGAGTGTTTGATTGTGTGTCGCAGGCAAACACCGATCAGGTTTACCCCTCCTCTGAAAATAAACCACATCAGAAGCACCGAGGCCGTGCGACAAACGGCTGTTTATCATATTAAAGTTGTGGTGGTCAGCTTTGATGTTCCAAAACAGGCAAAAGGAGTTTATTGATATATTTTCTCAGCTGAAGACTGCGGGGTTCTGCTTCACTCTGGGGAACAATGACCCGCTCTGGGACCATTCACCTCTACTCTATTTTCTAGTCAAAGCAGGATGGAAAATAACTGACAGCAAGACTCCACTGTGAAAGGGCCAATCAAAGTTGATCATTATAGTCATATAAAAACTGGACATTAATTTAACACATTTATAAAGAAACCCTGAAACCTTTTATTAGGGTTTTTATGAAGCACGCCGATGCAAAGAAGTGTTTTTTTTATATATGCATATGTAAATATTTTATAAAAATCTGAAATGTGTGGTGTGCACCTGTTGAATCAATCTTTTGTGGAGACACATTTCCTTGCATTTACAGCAGCAGGTTTTCTCCAATCTATCTAGAAAATGGAGGCTCTACACCAGGATTGATAAATGTTAAATATTAAGATTAAATATTAATATTAAAAATGAGGTTTCATTTGTTAATCTCATTAAGAGAAGTGCAACGGGTGAATTGGATTCTACAACATGTTAGGACCACTGTAGATAAAAATAGCAGCAGTAAATTTCTGGCAAAAATTTTGAGATTAATCTCAGAAAACGTATTAAAAAAACTTGTTCATTTTTGAGTTTGAAAAGTTGAAAATTTACTAACAAAAAAATGAAGTTTTGAGATTAAAATCAAAATTTTGTCAAAAAAACAAGAAGTCCAATATTTTTGACAGTTGAGACTCTGAAACGTTCACAATTTATTTCTAGAAAATTTTCTGAGATTAATCTCAAAATTTCCCTTTTTTTTTTTTTTTTTTTTTGCCTAAATCTTCTACTCCTGTTTTTTCTTTCTACGGTGGCTCTAACTCGCCATTGTATCTGCGTCTTGACGTCAGCATGTGCAAAACGTAACATTCGTCATCGTGCTGCTCATTCTGCCAAGCAGACGTTGTGTGATTGAAATATCAACCAGAAGTTTTTTTAGCTCACCTGTCAAGTCACAGGTGAGCTTTTATCACCTTCCTATTTTTCTCTACAAAATAGATAGAACTCAGTCATAGTTCGTGAGACGAAAATATTATTTCGTCTCACGTTCTGTTCTCTAGGACAGCTCCAGAACAGGATCGTGTTTCTAGGAACAGAGAAATCTGATCACGTCTAACAGTTTACATGAGGTTAATGTGATTTTAGGGAGGTGGGGAATATACAGAGTCAAACTGCCAGGACTTCACACACACACAAGAAGCACCGATCGTAAACAGCACAACGTGGTGCTGCTGCTGCTGAGGAAGTAAATGCTCTGACGTACATTTAGAAAAGTTTGCACAATAAATTGTATTCAGTTTAGCATTAAATCTGCAATCAGACGCTTCAAATGTTGCAAAACACAACAGCTAAAATGTAAAATGCGCTCATATAGTTGCCATACTGCACTGGAGATTGTGCTACAAACGCAGACGTAAAGGGTTTCTTACTAAAACTATTTAAGATTGTAAGCATATACTTTTAAAGTTTCACATACGCACCCCCAAAAAGTCGACAGATTTCTTTTGATTGGAGTCAAGCTGCTGAAGTCTTTTCTAGACTGAGACGAGACGAGATGTCAGCGTTTATTTAAGATTAGTTTAATAGAGGGAGATGCCACTTCTGAAAGGTTTCTCTTTTAAATAACTAATTAAATAAATAAATAATGCTAAATCGCTAATCTCATCACAAATTAGGAGAGTTACATTTATGTTTTTGGCTGTTTCAGACCTCCATACTACAAACTTCCATCAAATGATAAACAAAGAGAGGGTGCATTGTGAAAGATCTATAGTTTATCTGATTTTAGCATTTGTAAAGTACATTTCAAATATCCTCATTAAGGTGTAGCTTCTTAACTTACAGCCCATGATTTGGTTTGATGGATGGATTAGATTTTCGAGTTGGGCAAATCAAAAGCATTCATGTGATGGCCTCCACTTGACTTACTTTGGTTAGGGTGTTTTTCTCAGGTCGAGATATATCTTTAAATCATTTACCAGATTTGCAATTAATTTCATCCAATATTTAGATTTTATTTTGATAATGGGAATAATTCCAGCAGCATCGACTGAACCAACTTCAGCCACTGAGGCTCCAGACTGAGTTTTATTCTGCTTCCTGTTCAGTATTGAAACAAAAACCCTCCTTCTCTTAATTATGACGTAAACATAAATGAAAAAACACATCTTCATCTTTCGTTAATCAATGATTCAATTATCAATTCCACGTTGATTTTCCCACACACCTTGGACCAGTGGGTGTCACGTCGGCGGATGCACACACATTTACACGGAGAGACTCCTTCTAAATCCACGCACAGCCACAGGAGTGGGCTGAAGCCCGGATGCAGCAGCCGTGGTTCCTGCCCCCCCACCGTCAGGAAAAGCTCTGCGTGACGCCAGGTTGATTCATTTCCAACGTTTCTACACATGCATTCTTCTTTTCCCTCCATTTTTGTTGAGTCTTATTCAGTGAGTGCAGCCTTGTTGTCGTTTGTTAGGGGCCATATCCAACAGAAGTCGTGTTCGCCTCCCCCCCCATCCTTTTCATTAAACCCTTTGTGTGGCAGGTGTGAAAGATCACACAGCAGGGGAAGCCCTCTTCTCACATTCACTTTCTGCCTCATCGCTATGCATGCTTTAATCACACACACACATATTCATTATTCACCTCCCACTGGCTATGAATTATTCAGCACTTGGATTTCCACTTGAGATCAGCGATGGAAGATGCAATGAATGCATCTTCCTTTTTATTTATTTCCTTGTTCCTCTCCTACCCTTTAGCTCAGGCTTTCATGCAGCATTGTGAGTCTTGCATATGTATGGGCAAAACATGAAGTAAAAATCGCTCTCCTCCCAAATGTTCCAATCTTTTTCAGGAACGGACGGAAAGATGTGATTTTAGAACATGCTGCTTTTGCGGATGTTGTCTAAAATATTTGCAAAATCCCTTATTGCTACAGCGCATTGTTAAAGTATTCACACCACTAGAGCTTAAGTGTATTTTATTCTCTTCATGATACACTAATACAAAGGAGTGGAATTAACCAATGTGTTGTTTTCAAATTGTTTGTGCAAATTCAAATAGGAAAATAGTGGTTCACATTTGTTTTAAAACATCTTTACTCTGATACACCTAAATAATATCCAAAACTAGAGGTTGCCTTTGAAGTAATAATCACAGAATCCACTGGTGTGTAAATTTTAAGGTTAGCTTAACGTAGCAGTTAAATGAAAACTTGAAGGGAAGGTGGATGTAGCTAACTTCTGGTCGATCAATGAAAGTTGGATCAAATAGTTTCCATCCAAGCTAACTAAGCTTGAGCCACTTTGCAGGGAAGAATGGGCAAGTGCTGACTCAGCAGGACTAAATATATATATGTATATATGTACACACACTCACCGGCCAGTTTGTTAGGTACAACTTGCTAGCACACCTTGTTACCATCCGAATGTCAGCAGAAATCGAGACTCTTTCCAATCTTCTCTTGTCCGGTTTTGGTGAGCCTGTTTCCTGTTCTCGTCTGACAGCAGTGGGGCCCGGTGTGGTCTTCTGCTGCTGTAGCCCATGCCTCAAGCTTCGACGTGATCCTCTTCTCCACACCTCGGTTGAAACAAGTGGTTATTTCAGTTACTGTTGCCGTTTCTCCTCTGGCTTCAACAAGACATTTGTGCCCACAGAACTGCCCTTCACTGGATGTTTTCTCTTTTTCGGACCATTCTCTGTAAAACCCCGGAGATGGTTGTGCATGAAAATCCCAGTAGATCAGCCGTTTCTGAAAATACTTGGACCAGCCAGACCCAACAACACGTTCAGAGTCACTTAAATCACCTTTCTTCAACGTTCTGATGCTCGTTTTGAACTGCAGCAGATCGTCTCGGCCATGTCTACATGCCTCAGTGCACGAGCAGTTGGACAGGTGTGCCTAATAAAGTGGCCGGTGAGTGTATGCACACAGTGCAACACTTTGCTGGTTTTTACTTTTAAATCTTGATAATAATTTTAATAACAACAACATCATAACCCTTTTCCTTCCAGTTCATAACTGTGTACTATTTCTTTTTGATCTATTGCGCAAAATCTAAACACAATATGTTAAAGTTTGTGGGTGTAATGGTACAAAATGTGAACGTTGTACATAGTAAGGGATGTGTGTGTGTGTTTGCAATGTGGTCCTATAAAAGATAAGAGTCCTTCGAGTCCCTCCTGTCAGAAAATGATGAGACATCTAAATCCAGAGTGGAGGTGGCTGATCTCTGGCTCCCCGCTGCTCGTTCCCTCCACCATTATCTGTGCCGGCCATCAACTGGTTGTAGTCGATCCTTTGCCACTGGTGTGTCTCACACTCACATCAACACGGCGTGTGAATGAACTGAGACTGCAGCACAACCAGTTCATCTGTCTCACCCGGCTCAGACAGGACTGGAACCTGGATTAAAAATCGATCGAGGGTGTGGGCGTGTGGGTGATTGAACGGGCTGCAGAACTCGCATCTTAAAATGTGTCTATGGTGATATTAGCTGCTGTCGCTACTGGCAACCTGCTATTAGGAAAAAGAGAAACTTTAATCTATGGGGTGCCATTTGTAATGTTAAACAGTAAAAAAAACTAACAGCGATGTTTTTGGTTTATTTAGCAAAAAAAAAAAAAAAAAAAGGCCATTCATTTATCAGTCATATTTTCACCATGTTTTTCATAAACTTCTCAGTTCCAAACTAAAACATTAATTCACAAGCTAAACATTTAGTTTACAAAATAAAAACATAATCTGCTAATTAAATATTTAATTAGCAAACTAAATATTTAGTTCTCAACTAAGTCTGATCTAAATATTTAATTTGTAGACTAAACATTTAGTTCCAAATTGAACATGTACTTTCCAAAATAAATAGCTCTGAATCAAACACAATGTTAAAGATAAATATTTTCTTTGGAAAAAATAAATATTTAGTTTGAAAAGTTAATGCTTGGTTTGAAAATAAAATGGCTAAATATCTAATTAAACAAAATTGGTAATGATGAGCTAAATATCTAAATTGCAAGCCAAATATTTAGCTTCCCACACTAAATATTTGATTTGATATTCAGCCTGCAATATGAATATTTAGTTTGTGAATGTAATATTTAGTTTGGAAAAATGCATAGCTAACATGGCAAAAATATGAATGAACTCCCATTTTGTCAAAAATAAAAAAAAATTACTGTATAACTTTACAAACAGCATCATTTATTCATCATCAATTCATTCACTGAGTGCAAAATGCAGGAACCATCATGGAGTCCAGTCCAGACTTATGACTTCCTCAGCGGGTTGAAAACACGCCTTACTCCCTCTGCACATTTTCACGGTACATCTGCGGCCAGCATTACGCCTCCTCCTCCTCCAACTGAGCGCTGCTGCAGGAGGGCAGCCATGAGCAGAAACCCCGGAGGAAAAGCTCGGCTCTCGGCTCTTCTGCAGGCTCCTGGTCGCAGGCCCGGGCTTTGGCAGCGCGGTGAGAAACGCAGCAGGAGCAAAAGCGAGGACTTCCTGCTCTGCCATCCGCGCGCCCACTCAGCCAATCTGCTGCGAGCGTGAGCCTTCCGTGGTGCCGCGTGTGTCTTTGGCCTTACTTTATCCTCCATGTTCCAGAGAAGAGGCTGATTCTTGCCAGCGATGATGAGCATAAAGAAAAAAATTAAAA
The DNA here is from genome assembly GCA_010277075.1 of Poeciliopsis retropinna. Classification (NCBI taxonomy): domain Eukaryota; kingdom Metazoa; phylum Chordata; class Actinopteri; order Cyprinodontiformes; family Poeciliidae; genus Poeciliopsis; species Poeciliopsis retropinna. The sequence continues at coordinate 897,697 of VMRM01000024.1, forward strand.
ATCTGACAGCAGCTTCACATTGTGAGCTGCAGCAAACAGCAACAATTCTGTGGAGAGACTATATTAGATATATAACAGACTGAATTCACATGTACTGTCGTCCAATGTGTGCTTTACAAACATGCGTATCAGCAGAGGTTTTTCACATTACATATCTGCAAGGGAATTAACACAAATTGGAGCATATGTGCAAAGGAGGCTGTTTTAACCTGTAAAAATGTGTATTTGCAAGTCTATTAATAGATAACATGCAAATTTGTGAGATGTATACTAATGAGTTTGTCTTTTACGGAAAGCAACTTGAACCGCGCCAACTCAGCGCGCGGTTTAAGTCCCAATCGGACTGGATGTTCTCCACCCAGTCCGATGTTCTCAGATGTTCTCAGAACATCTGAGAACAGTCATTTCAAGTTGTCACAAATTTCGAACTGGATTTACGCTCATGCTTTTCCCGTCTTAAACACACGGATCGATCTTCCACACCTCCGGCTGCATGTTTAGAGTTGTTGTTGTCCAGCACTGGAGGAGAATCTTCACCTCAGCCTTGAGTCTTTTGCTGCTTCTCACAGGCTTTCTTCCTGGATTCTCCAATATTCAGCTCCGCCTATGTTTCTGACCAGCTTCTCCGTCCAGAAGAATATTGTCACAGCATGATGCTGCCACCACCACATTTCTCTGTCAATGGGATGATTTATTCTGTGTGATCTGTGGTGCTCGTCCTCCAAAATAGTGTTTTGTACGCAGGTCAAGAAGTTCAGTTTAATGGACTCCTCCCACATTGCCTTTGACATGTTGGAGACGGGTTTGTTTACAGTTTTATTTCAGGCACGTGTTTCTTCTTGCCACTTCCAAAAAAACCCTCCTTCACAATACAGCTGGATTTATACTTAAATAAAAAGAGAAAATTACAAACAAAACAGACTAATTATTAATTCGGTATCACAGTGAAGAGGGCATGGAGACAAATACACACCATACTTTTCAGAAAAACATTGTAGCATTATCTTTTCACTTCCCAGCTGTGCACCGCTTTGTGTTTGCTGCATTAAACCCCAATAAATTTGTGTGTTAAAATGACAAGATATGAAGACGTTACATTTACTGAAATCAGCAGACAGAGGAGGAGGAAACGTCCGCTTTCCCCTTCCAACACATGTTTACCGGGCCCAACTGTCAGAACCACCAGCGAGCCAAAAGAGAGATTTCCTTCCATCTGCTCTGGCTGACACTGGAGAGAGACATACTGCGGAGGCATCCATCCAAAAACAAACACACACACGCGCACACACACACACACGCGTACAGACTCAAACCAGCTCACCAAAGCAACGCAGGCCATCTCTTCTGGGTGTTTATCAGAAGTGTCGCCCGGCATCAAATGTTTATCTGAGAAGAGCACGCGATATCGACAGCGAAAAGGAACAGGATGCCCAGCTAGGCAGAAACAACACAAGGGTCCACAGCTAATTGGTTTGTCTAATTAGCAGACAACTAATTAGCTGTCTGCTTCTTCTAATGACACTAGAAAAAACATCTGGGTTGGTATTTCAACCCAAATTCTGGGTTCAGAGGGAAGAGCACGTTGTTACCATTTTTGCTGGCAGCATGCTGGGCTCTCTGCAGACAAAAACGTAATTTCATTCACACCTATAAACAAGATCTGAATAATCTGGGCTATGAGAACACCAGAACCAGCCAACAATTGGCTGCCAACGGCGCTAAAGCCGGTATCTGCTTTGCTGCGTCCAATCGATGCTAATTCACAATTTAAAAATGAGTTGGATATTTTGACACTGAATAAAATGTTTTCATGACATTCACTGATTAAAAAAAGAAAACGTTTAATTTCTGAAATTGACCAAAAAAAACGTTTTTTAACAAATAAATAAATAAATAAGACACCTTGACATAAAATTTCTAATCTGATTTCACGTTTTAAGAAAACCTAGTCTTGTTAAACATCATAAGTTTATTGTATTTATTCATTTAAGGCTCTTCTTTGGTGCCACTTTATTAATCAAAAATAGACAATTCAATTGTAATCCACTCTAATTTATTGTAGTCATGAAACAATGCAGCCTAAGTTCAGTTGAACCAGAACTGGGTCAGCAAATGATTGATTTATTTTGAACCCACTGATTTTTAGAGTGTACTGTTGGCTTGTTCATATAACATAAATAGCTCTTGGTTTCCAGGATGTTATCAGTGGATAGAGCATCCAGGTTTGCACTATACTACAGATTATTAGTTGGGCTTACAGAACCATTTATCTATCCCAGACTGTGTGGTACTGGCTGTGCCCAGAGCTCTCCTTCACACTCCGTGTTTCTGTTGTTTTTTTTACGTGCACCTGAGAGATATTTATTTCATGTTTTTACGTGAACATGAAAAAGTCCCGTATTACTCACCAATCGAGGGCGTCGAATGTGGGACTCTTGCTATTCTTGAGAAATGAAAGTGTCAGCGTTTTCCTTCACTGCATACGTGGAGGTAAAAAAAAGGGCCATGTAGAGCTCTGAAAAACTTATTAGCAACACATCAGCCGTTTGGGAATAATGTCTTCCTTATTTCTTTATTGTGCTCCCCCTCCCTCCACCTCCTCGCTTGGTTATGAATAATAAATAGAAAAATACACTTTCAAGTTATTTTTACCCTCAACTGTTTTTATTTTCTAAGGAATGAATTTATTTTAAAGCTACCAGGTCAACTTTAAAAAGTTTTCAAATGACAGTAGAGATTAAAAAAAAAAAAGATCAAATGGAAACTCACACACATCCAGAATCACTGGATGTGTGTGCTTCCTTTCAAAACACACGAGTTTGAACTTCACATGAATGAAAACCATTCAAATAAATCTTAGCTTACCTTTACATTAAAGTATTCTGAAAAATCCAGCTTGTTATTTTAATTCATTTGTCCAGTGGTAGAAAAATAACTTTACAGGAAACAAAAGCTGAACATGTGGAAAAACGTCTCTTGCTCACTCTTTGGACTCTCCACAAAAAAAACTTTGATTAAAAATGGTAAATGGCTGAAGTTTTATAACGAAATAATACAAAAACAAATCCAGACCTTAGAAATGTTTCAGTCATTTTTTTCAGACCTGTTTTCTTGTTGTTAGGATGGAAACTCTGCAAATAACAACCGACGTAGGAAAAAGTAGCAGGCAGACTTACGTTTCTCTTTATATTAAAACCTAATAATAAATATAAAAGCGGTTGCCCTTTAAAAATCACACCAGATTTGCTGTGGCTGATTTTTTTTTTTTCCCCAAAAAGGTTCAGGTAATATTTGTGGGACTAAATCTGTTTCCAATATTTCAAAGTCTTTGAAATCTGCAGGTTTAGTAGTTTAGCTTCTTCCATTTTTATAATTTATTTAACGTCTACCAGGGTTAAGCACAAGTATTAGTAGTAGGCCTGTCCATGTGATCGGGAATGTAAGCTGACTTTTGTTGGACTCTGGGATTGTCTGATATGTCTAATAAACCTCAGATTTCATTGTTCTCCACGGTAAGGCACGCTGGATATCCAGCTCGGCACTGGAGTGCTGTCAGCCTTGAGGATTTGTTGGACTGCATTGGCACCATGAAACATAAAAAAATTCTGGTGGCCACTGGGAATAAAGTGAATCTGAATCATTGCTGGGTCTTTCTACTGCATAATGATGCAACACAAATCAGGACAGAAGCGGTTTTCCGGTAGTCAGCCATTTTTTTCATTGCCATCTCAGTGTCCAGACTTAAATCCTATCAGGTTAGTAGAAGAACAGAAGAGGACTCAAAGACCCGTCTCTGTTCTTCTTCTTCCACTCTTGTGCGATGCTAAATCACTCAAACTTTAAAGCAACAATAGTTAATGTCGAGAACGAGTTACTTGATCGTCTTTCTGGTCCAGCCATGCTTAGTAGGACTCTGAAGTTAAATGAATTCATTTAAAATCTGATGTGTTTATGTTGCATCAACACAGCAAATATTGTCTAAAGGCTCTTTACAATTTTATGCACAGAAATTATTCCAAGAATGGCTAAGCCTGAATGAAATCCTTTCTGAGCCGTGTTGGGAACCAAATCATGATAGATGGATCCAGAAGTCAAACTTTTACTTTGAAACATTCCTAATGAATCTGTGGGAAAATGGCTGACAGACATAATGCAGGAAATTAGGCCTGAACTCTCCATTAACCTCACATTAATTTCAGGCAGATGGCAGCATTATGGTCTGTTTGGAAGAGCTTGTCACTCTGAACGTTTCTTTATTACAAACATGAAATGTTTTTGTTTTTTAAGGCTTGAAAGAGTAACTTCCCATCCCATGAATTTCACTAGATTAAATAAACATATCTTGTTTTTTGGGGGGTTTTTTAACCAACGAGGTTTTTAAGAAATGTATTATTAGAGTTTTGTTATTTGAAGAGGAATGTGGGAATCAGGCACTAAGAGATACATAACTAATAATAAAGTTAATAGATGTAAAGTTCATTACTTTTCTATGAAATTTCTGCATGCTTCCATAGGATGCATTTGCAACAGTAATCTCTTGATTTTTTTACGTAATCATCAATTGTCTATCCATATCCAATTCACTCTTGAAACCTCAATTCATTGGTGGCAACTGACCTCTGATTACTCTCATCTCTCAATACCTCAGCGGATTTGGAGGATAAAGTAGCAAATGTGCTAGTGTTTGGCGCCATCTTGTGTAAGTTACACGCAATACTAAAATGTGAATATATATATATATATGTATATATATATATATATATGCATCAAAAAGCCTGAATAGGGTGCAGGTCAGACAATTTCTCGAACCAGAACATAGCGACCTCAGCCAACTTGGACTCAGAATCACCATAATCTAATGGGGCATGCAGAGACCTGGGTATGGAGTCACTTCCCACCATGACAAAGCAAGAGATCTGCGCAGGACAAAAGGAGGATCCTGTTATTGGCCCTGTCTGGCACTACAAAAGTCGGAATGTGAAACCCAGTCGCAGTGAGAGGGTCAGTGGAGGATCAGGTCTGTCTTCTCCTAAAAGAGTGGAAGAGGCTAGTGATCAGAGACGCTATCATGCACCGTTGCAGCTGTGATCGTCAAAGAGGAGTGTTGGAACAGCTGGTGCTTCCAGAGAAGCTGCGAGAGGGAGCTATGAAAGCTCTTCACAATGACTCCGGACACTTGGGTTTTGAGAGAACAGTCCAGATGTTAAGAGAGAGATTTCATTGGCCTCAGATGTTCCAAGAGATGAAGATCTGGTGCGAGCAGAGTGAGAGATGCTGCCTCAGGAAAACACCAACTTCAGGAGTCAAGGCCCCTGTTATTAATTCTTCAAGTGATTTAATGTCTGACATCCATGCTTTTATTTTGAAGTGCTTCCTTTTATTTTGAAGGAAGTTTGTTCCGTTTATTTTCTTCTTCTGAAGTTAGTCAGCCAGCTGATCTGTTTGCCGCAGTCATTGATGATAAATGCTACAATCTATTTGCATCGTTAACATAATTCTCCAGTAAACTTATCAAAACATCTGATGACCAGCGTGTTTTCTGACCGAAGCCCTGTAGTGGTCAGTTAAATAATCCAGCAACAGAGGTCAAATTCCTCAACAAATGGTCCTTCGAGCCGGATAGGTGACTGCTACAGAATGTCATCAGAGGAAAATACAGCAACCCACCCTTCTACTGATGTACGAGAGCAACATGCAAGGCAGCACCGTACACCCAAGCATCTAGAAGAGTACATCCTTGCCTACAACCCTCATAGGCCTGCTCTGTCCTCCCACTTCGACCACGGAGAGCACGGGGAGCAGATGAGAGCAACGGCCACAGCAGGCAGTGGACAAGCGGATGGAACTTTTCATCTTGGACCAAGCGGAGCCTCACGTAGCTCTACCCCTGGCGACCCCCTGAGCACCACATCACTCAGACAACTTGTTGAGTCCATTTCTAGGACTGAGGAGGAAGAAAAGGCGGAAATAGCTGAAATCACTCAAAAACTTCGTCAGTATGAATATCGACAGCGTCGTCGCCAAGATCTACTGGAGCACATCACATCATTCCTACAGGAGGAAAAGGAGAATGAGGAGACTCACAAAATTAAAGGTGTCACACCCATTCAAGTTCGAGCAAAGTCCTCACTCCACACCCTCATCTGTGCCCAATCTCCATGGCCCTCACCTTCAGCAGAAAGGACATGTAGACACACACTGAAAGAAACACACCTGCAAATATGATTTTAACACCAGAGGTGTGGTGATCAGCTGAGCTGATACACCACAATCCCGGAGTAGTAAGGGAGAGAGCAGACTCTGCATTCACCCCAATATGTTCAACCTCTCAAAAACACACAAGCTCCTCTCATCCCAGCATCCCGCACAACTTTAGCCTGCAACTACGTCCCATATATGGTGTGCCCACACCCAAAATCCCTGATTTTATAACTGATAGTGAAAAGGAGTTTGCTAACTTAAAACTAGCCTTGGATAACCTGCTGGAACCCTATCCAGATCTGAGCGAAAAATACAAATTTTTGTGCTACTCGAACACCTCAAGCTCCCAGAGGCACAGATGATTGGCCAGTCATGCAGACATGACCCATTCCCATATACAGCAGCCATGCATGCATTGCAGCTTCAGTATGGTCAGCCCCATCAGTTAGCACAAGCTGAAATAGCAGCTATCTTAACTGCACCTGATGTGAAGTCAAGCGATGCACAAGCATTACAGAGCTTTGCTCTCAGAGTCCATCTCCTTGACAATATGCTGCTCTCCCTAGAGGGACCTCAGGGGATGGAACTCAACTGTTGCTCCCGTGTTGATTGCTTACTCAGTAAGTTACCCAGATATCCCCGAGATGGGATCATTGAACATCTCCAGCTACTTGGAAATCTCAACACCACAAGTCTCAACCCCTACAACTTGCAAGACCTAAATGGCTGGCTTCAAGGTAAAGCACAGCAGCAGCGTCTGTCAAACAGACTAGTACAACGCTATCAACTGGAGACACCTGCTAACAATGGCAAAGAGAAAATCCCTTATAAGGAAAAAGGACAAAGTGTAGCTGTGTATCATGAAGCAGATTCCATTCAGCCAAACACCTTCAACAAACCCATGTCATCTGGTGTTAAGAAACCCTTTAAAGTGCACTGCCTCTTCTGTGATAGAACAGAACATTACATCAGTTGCTGTCCCGTCATTAAAGAGAAATCAACAGCAGAGTTGGATAGGTGGATAACAGAAGGCAAGCGCTGCTGGAAATGTGCTGGAGATCAGGTGTACTCATACACCTGATTCTTGCAACCTTAAGAAACCTTGCAGCGACTGTGGTGACATCCATCTCCAAGTACTCCATGGCGTTGTTCAGCATAACTCTTCCCATCGACAGCCTAAACCCTCAGAGAGCCGAGTTTATTTGACACCCAGCATAAACTCTAGCAAAGTGCTCCTGAAAGTGGTTCCAGTTCTGCTGCATAACAATTCTAATTCAATAGAAACCTTTGCTGTATTAGACGACGGAGCACAACGGACGATGATCTTACCGACAGCGGTCCAACAGCTCAAGCTAAATGGTACGTTGGAAACCCTCGCCCTACGCACGTTGCGGACAGATGTCACACACCTCCAAGGATCAAAGGTTAACTTTGAGATCTCCTCCAAAGACAACCCACAGAAATGGTTCAAGGTACAGGGAGCCTTTACAGCAGCAGGTCTAGATCTAGTGGAACAAACTTACCCCATACAAACACTTCAAAAACAATATTCTCACCTTCGAGGAATACCCCTGAAGTCATTTAACAAAGTACAGCCATTAGTGTTACTTGGCTCAGATCATGTGCACCTCATCACTGCTGTTGAGCCAATCCGCAAAGGACCCAAAGGAGGTCCCATAGCCATTCACACTGCCCTTGGATGGGCTCTGCAAGGAGCAGAAAGGGGTGTATCAAACCAAATATCAGTACAACAATGCTTGTTCACCTCATCCGTCAGCCCAGAAGACCTTCTGTATCGAAACGTCGAAAGGTTATGGCAACTTGATGTTCTACCTTTCTGAAATGAAAAAATAGTTGTTCGCTCACGAGAGGATCAACAGGCCATAAATCTTCTGGAAACAAAAACTCAGAGACTCAAAATTGAAGGAATACGTCGCTATGCGACACCCCTCCTAAGGAAACCTGGAGCACCTAAACTCAACAGTTCTATACACTCAGTCATAGCTCATCTGAGAGCCACAGAGAAACGACTGAAGAAAGAGCCTGAGAGAGCAACAATCTACTCAACAGAGATAAACAAGCTCATCAATGCAGGGTACGTCAAAAGACTTCGACCTAAGGAGGTAGAACAGTCTACAGAAGCTTGGTACCTCCCCCATCATTTGGTGCTCCACAACAATAAACCACACCTGGTCTTCAATTGTTCATTTCGCCACCAAAATGCCTCTCTAAATGACCAGCTTTTACCCGGACCGACACTGGGACCATCACTGGTGGGAGTCCTCATCCGATTCAGGCAGCATCCGATTGCAGTGAGCGGTGATATCCGCTCATATATATTCGTGCAATGTTTCATCAAATCCGTCTCCTGCCTGAAGACAGACCACTCCTTCGGTTCCTCTGGAGGGACATGCACTGGGAAGATCCACCAGAGGTGTACGAATGGCAAGTACTGCCATTTGGCACAACAAGTAGCCCATGTTGTGCCATCTTCGCCCTATAACAACATGCTCGTAATCACCAAGATCACCAACCTAAGTTACTGCAGTCGGTGCAACAGAGCTTCTACGTCGATAACTGCCTCGAAAGTTTTCCCACCATCTCTACAGCCAGAGAAAGAGTCGATCAACTGCGCACCATATTAGCAGAAGGAGGATTTGACCTCAGACAGTGGGCCAGCAATCAACCAGCAGTAGTAGCCCATCTACCTGCTGATGCCAGATCTTCAGCTACAGAACAGTGGCTAAGCCAGAGTCGTACAGACCCACTTGAACCCACCTTAGGCCTGAGATGGAACTGTGCTGCTGACACCCTTGACTATCAGTATCGAATCATTGAACATTCTACACTGACAATGAGGACAGCCTACCAAGTGTTAGCCACCCAGTATGATCCTCTGGGATTTATGGTGCCTTTCACAACCCGTGCCAAAGTAATAATTCAGCAGCTTTGGTCGAAACAAAGGGGTTGGGATGACCCTGACCTACCTCCTACCCTCCGAGAACCATGGGAAACCTGGGAGAGCGAGCTAAAACATCTCAACAATGTATCCATCCCTCGCTGTTATTTACCACTCCCTGATAATAGTACAGATACAAAGTGTGACCTTCACATCTTTTGTGACGCCTCAGAGCGAGCATATGGAGCCGTAGCTTACCTGACAGTTGATACAGGAGACACCATCCACACCTCCTTTGTGATGGCCAGGTCCAGGGTTTCTCCGAAAAAGGCAACAGTCCATACCCCGCCTAGAACTCTGTGCAGCATTAGCTGGAGTGCAACTGGCCAAGCTCTTACAAATTGAGATGACACTCCCCATTCGACAAACAGTTCTTTGGTCTGATTCCACCACAGTATTGGAGTGGATTCAGTCAGAGTCCTGCCATTATAAGGTGTTCGTTGGAACACTTGTGTCGGAAATCCAAGAATTAACTGACCGTCAGGCTTGGCGGTACATTGACAGCCCAAACAATCCTGCAGATGATATAACAAAGGGAAAACCACTGCTGGAAGTAGCAGGACCTGGTCGTTGGAGCCAAGGACCTCCATTCCTTAAACAGAGTGCTGAAAGCTGGCCAAAGAAACCAGAGCAAACAGCAACAGTGGGCTCATCTGAATTAAAGAGTATCACTTTCTGCTGCTTCACAGCTGTAGAATCCAACAGCGTCATCCCTGATGCTGCCCAGTACAATTCATGGAACGAACTAGTGGAAGCCATGCGACAAGCTCATGGGGCAGCAACAGAAACAGTCCATAACCAGAACATTAGCCCCCGAGAAGCAGAAGTCTTATTGCTGAGAGGATGCCAAGCACATATAGTAGTTTCCCAAGAGAGGTCACTGCTCTTAAAGCACAGAAACCTGTACCAAGTAACAGTAAGCTGCTCAGCCTTGTTCCAGAGTGGGACACAGCAACATATCTCATCCGTGTGGGAGGAAGGCTACGCAAATTGGAAAACCCAAGCATTGTAGGGATCCACCCAATTGTGCTCGACCCAAGGCACCCGGCAGTAAAACTTCTCATCAAAGACATGGACAAACATTTACTACACCCAGGCACAGAACGAGTCTATGCTGAATTAAGGAGACAGTACTGGATCTTGCGAGGACGACAGGCAATCCGACACCACCAACTCAGCTGCTCCACCTGTCAATGCTGGAGGGCTCAACCAAAGGTGCCCCAGATGGCAGATCTGCCTCCACAACGTCTCAGGCTGCTCTGTCCACCCTTCTATTCAACTGGCATAGACTGCTTCGGGCCTTATCTAGTGAAGATGGGTAGACGGACAGAGAAGCGCTGGGGTGTTATTTTCAAATGTCTCACAACCTGAGCGGTCCACTTAGAACTCTTGAACTCTATGAATGTGGACGCATTCCTCCTTGCTCTTCGCCGATTTGTTTCCAGACGAGGTCGACCTAAGGAAGTGTTATCAGACTGTGGTACTAACTTCCGAGGAGCTGAACGAGAACTCAGGGAAGCATTTGCAGCCATGGAACCACAACTGAAAGATCAACTTCGTACCAGATTGACTTTAAATTCAACCCACCGAGTTCTCCCCACTTCGGTGGAGTATGGGAACGGGAAATACGTTCGATTAAATCTGGCCTCCAAGTTGCAGTCGGCAATCAATCAGTTTCAGAAGATGTTCTCTACACAGTTCTGGTGGAAGTAGAGGGAATCTTAAATTCAAAGCCACTAGGATATGTGTCAGCTGATGTAGCTGATTTGGACCCCATCACTCCAAACATGCTCCTGATGGAGCGGCAGGACGCCACTCTGCCTCAAATGACCTATGCTCCAGCCAGTATCGGACGACGTAGATGGCGATACTGTCAGACACTAGTGGATCAGTTTTGGCTCCAATTCACAAAGAACTACTTGCCGAACCTCCAGACCCATCAGAAGTGGCAAACACCATCAAAGAACATCACTGTGGACTCTGTTGTGCTAATCATTGACCCATCACTTCCAAGAGCTCAATGGCCCATCGGGAGAATCGTCAAGACTATTACTGGTCCAGTTGGATGCATCAGAACAGCAGAAGTCAAGGTCAAAGACTAAGTCTACTTAAGACCAGTTGCTCGACTCATCGAGCTTCCAGCACTTAAGGATGACATGAAAGAGACTTGAAGAATCTCTGGGTTTACACATTTACAAGTAAATGTGGGGGCGGCTGTTATTAATTCTTCAAGTGATTTAATGTCTGACATCCATGCTTTTATTTTGAAGTGCTTCCTTTTATTTTGAAGGAAGTTTGTTCCGTTTATTTTCTTCTTCTTGAAGTTAGTCAGCTGATCTGTTTTCCGTTTTACTGTTGAGATCGGTGCCGCAGTAATTGATGATAAATGCTACAATCTATTTGCATCATTAACATAATTCTCCAGTAAACTTATCAAAACATCTGATGACCAGCGTGCTTTCTGACCGAAGCCCTGTAGTGGACAGTTAAATAATCCAGCAACAGAGGTCAAATTCCTCAACAGCCCCATTGTCAGTGTTCACAGTAATGCCCCCATGGAATTAGTGTGTGTAGACTTTTTGACTTTGGAAAAATCAAAGGGTGGAATGGAGAATGTTCTTGTGGTCACGGATCATTTATCACGCTACGCATAGGCATATCCCACTAAAGACAGTGGCCAGGGTGCTGTGAAGACACTTCTTCTGCCAGTTTGGGCTTCCTGCTAAGTTGCACACTGTCCAGGGGCGCAACTTTGAGAGTGCTGTAGTGAAGGAGCTGTGTAAATGTATGGGCATCACTAAAACTCACACAACCCCTTACCACCCACAAGGCAATGGCATCACTGAGCGGTTCAACCGGACACTCATGAATATGCTCGGGACATTAGAGCCACATCTGAAACCTCTGTGGCATGAGCACATAAATGCAATGACCCATGCATATAACTGTTCATGCCATGACTCTACTGGGTATACGCCATACTTTCTGATGTTTGTCAAACATCCTAGACTCCCAGTTGATCTCATCTTTGGGCTCCAACTGCTAATGAACCAGGAGATTACAGTGAAGTGTGTCCGTTGAAGAGCACCGTACTTGGCGTCTCTTGCTGCGCGCTGACAGAGCAACGGTCCGAATAACCACGTTCTCAAGCCCCCTTTGCACCCCCCCTCTGCGCGTGCCTGCTAGAACTATATCACCGTGTGTTTTGAGTCAGTGTAATATTAGCTGCAGTTTCTTTTTAAACTACTGAAATAAATTAAGCTTTCTATTATATAATCATTTGTTTATTACAAGGTACATTGGTGCAATGTAAACAGCTTTATTGCCTGAGTCGCATCGGCGCTGATATTTCTGACAGAACGTGAAGGCAACGCAACTTACGCAGCTGGGAAGTCACGTGACTCTAGACCAGGTCACGTGACAATATGAACTAGGGTAACCGTCACAGAGAAGTTGCAGCAGTAAAGCTCAGGATGCTCCGAGTTTTGTGGCTGTTCGCCGTCCTGGACGCGGGGCTGCTGCTGGACTCCGGCATGCTGTTCCCCCGGGAGTCCACCTCCAGAGAACTGAAGGAGCTGAACGGCCTCTGGGCTTTCAGGGCGGACGGATCACCGAACCGGAACCAGGGCTTCGAGAAAGCGTGGTACAAAAATCGGCTGGCAGAGGTGAGTGGACCTGCAGAGGCGAAACAAGTCAGACTTGACCGTAAGTGTAAGATACCGAAATACTTGGTATATAACTAACTCGACCAATCACAGCGTTTATTACGAATAGTGGTAAATGTTGCACAATTTTTGCATCCATAAAATCTAGTTTGGAAAAAGTCGCCTGTTTTCCATGCATCTACTGCATTTTGCGTTTTAAAATAGCAAATTCGTTTTTTAAATGTACGTTTTTGGGGGGGGGGTTTACGTCAAATTGATTTTCCACTACAGAATTACACTAAAAATGTATTTATTTATTCCCATAATGTCAACAAACCAGTAGTTTTATTTTTTATTTTTTTAACCCTATGCACACTGCCCTGTTTTAGGCACTTCCCTGCTTCAGCAAACATGAATTCAATTGATGGCTTTTTCAGCAACGGTCTTTTTGCTGAACTGCAATCATCTGAATGGGGCGTGTTGAAGCAAAGGAACATCTAAAACATGCAGGTCAGTGTGCAGGTTGGGGAAACGCAGCACTAAATTCATCCTCTCTGCTGCAAATGTTAAGTTTTTCTTCACTTTAAAACCTAAAAACGTATTTACAAAATAATTTAGCTATTTTAAAAATTATAAATGCCTCAAAGTTGATATTCATACAACAAGCAGGTTTGAGGAAGCATGAAAAGCAAACACAACTGTCCTAAAGCCGTTGGAACACAAGAACTGGACTGGTATTTATACAAAAGATGTTGTACACACGAAGAAACTGGAATCTGTCAGATTAATAACAATAAAAATAATCATTTTTAAAAAGCCTTTATTCCTAATCATATCCTTAAAGGTGGGACACTCAATTAAGTCAATATCGAAAATGTATTTGTGGATAAATATTGCATTTAAAGCAACACTATTCATACCATCCCACAAAAAGAAATTAAAGGAGTCACGGATATAAATGAGCAGTAACTCGATGAATTTAACCATGCAACAGTTCAGTTAACCCTGTGAGTTTCAGGTTGCCACACACCTTCTCACATGTGCAGGGTCAGGCTTCCTAAATGTAAATGTTGGTGGCTATAAATTATATCTGGTGACATATTGGGAAAGGACAAATTAAAGAAAAAATAAATGAAAGTCGTTGGACCGCCCTGATGAGATGTGCTCCCAGACCTCCTGGCCAACATTTCTGACGAGGTCACCATTACTCCTTTACCCTCTGACCTTTCAGTCAGTGGGATGGAGTGCCAACAGGTTACAAATACTAAAAACTTATCAGTTTTTGAGGACTGCGTCTTGGTTTCCACTTTTAAAGCTTAAGGATGCACAAAAGAGCAACACCAATTTAAGTATTTTACTTTTTAAAATTGAAACTGTGAAGGTTCCTGTGTTTCAGTGATCATTCATGGAGTAAAAATAGGTTATTAGGAAATACAGGAAGCTGTTCTGTTTTTCTTTTATGTGCTTGGTCAATATTTATAGGATTGTTGCAGTTGTGCGTAATGTTGAGGGATGTTCTGATCAATGACTTGCTTAATTAGATCATTTCAAAAGGACACAAATATACCACTGATGATAGGATCATGGCTCACAACCCTAAAAATACAGATGTTGTCGGATTGTGGTTTTCTTGACTTAAAGTTTCTTCCACAAAGTTCAAGCAGTTTGACTCGCCCACTTCACTACAACATTTGCCACATATGTTGTTCCAGACCGGTCCTGTGATCGACATGCCGGTTCCTGCCAGCTACAATGACATCACTCAAGACCCCACACTGAGAGATTTCATTGGCTGGGTGTGGTATGAGCGTGAGGTGACGGTGCCCACCCACTGGATCACCGATAACGGCCTGCGAGTGGTCCTCAGAGTGGGGAGCGCTCACTATTACTCTGTAGTGGTGAGTCTTCCTCAGCAACAAAGGAAAAACTTTCAACTTGTATTGGAAGTTTTTAGATTGGTGTTTAAGCAGCTTCTTTATATCCACTAGTGGGTGAATGGTGTGAAGGTGACTGAACACCAAGGCGGCCATCTGCCGTTTGAGGCAGAAATAAGCACCTTACTCCGTAAAGACCCAACCATGCCCTGCAGGATCACCATCGCCGTGAACAACACTCTGAATCTGCACACACTCCCTCCAGGCACCATCCATTACATGTCTGACCGTACCAGGTAAATTCCTCTGCCTCTCATCTCTGCAGTGATCTTTCACACTCAGACCCTTGGTTGATGCCAAACTTCGGCTTCTCTTATGAATGGTTTTGCTAATAAGACTCTTTGATCCACAGGTATCCTTCTGGGTACTTTGTTCAGAACATCGATTTTGATTTCTTCAACTATGCCGGGATACACCGTCCTGTTCTGTTGTACACCACTCCTAAAGCCTACGTGGATGACATCACTGTTGTTACAGATTTCTTGGACAACACAGGTAAGCCACGGGTCAAGAGTCTTGGGATTCACTCGCACCAAAGGGTCAAATGTGATTTGACCCTTTAATCAAATCAAATTTGATTAAAGTCAAATTTGATTTGACTTTAATCAAAGTCAAATTTGTTTTCATAGAAAGTCTGGTTTATTTGGGGAGAAATGAATGCACAAACTCTGGCCTTTTTAAAAATCTAGATCTTGGTTTGGATGAAGTGAACTTCCATCAGACCAGTGGCCACTCCAAAAGCAGGAAGCGAACTGCAGCGCAGGGTTTCCTGTGTAAATGCAACCAAAACAAACATAAAATGGTCTTACACCAAAGACAAAAAGATCAGGATTTTTACACTCCAAAAACACAAAAACTTAAGTATTTACTAGTTTCTAGTGGAAGTATCTTAATACACTTGAAATGAGACAAAACTAATTTACATGTAACTATTCAGCAAGATATTGAAGCTTAAGTAAATAAATCCTTAACATTAATTTTAAAAGAACTAGTTGCTCTGGTAAAGTTTGTCACTTGAAACGAGACATTTTTCCCATGTTGGAAGTAAAAAAAAAAAGTCTGTTAGCAGAACTAGTTCCTTTTTTTTTTTTTTTTTTTTTTTAATCAATATCAAGCAGTAAATGACTTAAAACAAGCTCCTGTATCTTGGTAAAGACATGTAAGCTAGTTTTGTCTTGAAGTTTTAGATACTTGCACTATAAACTATAACAAAAATACTTGGTAAGATTTTATTTTTGCAGTGTGCAACCACTAAAATATTACTACTTCATTTGTTTTACACTTTCTAAAGAAGGAAGTTGCGCTCAGTGTCGTCTTCAGAGATTTTCATGTGGTTTCCAGCGCCACCACAGGTGAGGTCGGGGTAGAGCTGGTTTTTCACAGTTGAGGTTCTTTTGACCCAATGCTGTGTGAAAACAAACTGCAGCAGCTGAAAATGTAACAAATACTGCAATTTTGGTCCCCAATTGAACTAAGTCTACTTCACGTGTGATGCTGTGGATATTATAAACATCAAATGACAGAGAGCTGTAATAAAAGCAACAGCTCATGATGTTATCTTTGTGGCGCTTCCAGGGGCGATCAAATATGATGTGTCAGTCAAAGGAACAACCTCCCCTGCTATGAAGGTGACTTTAATAGACAAAGGAGGCCACTGCATTGCTTCCTCCAATGAGTCTTCTGGAGTGCTCAAAGTGCCAAATGTCAACCTGTGGTGGCCGTACCTGATGCACAAGAACCCGGGTTATCTTTACTCGTTGGAGGTGAGTCATGCTTTGATCTAAATTAGTTACTTTCCGATGCGGATCACATGAGGGGTGCCACCAGGGAAGTGAAACTTGGAAAGTAAGCAGATTAGTAAAGCATCCCTTTTTAAAATCAGCTATTGCTGTGAAGGGTATCTGAGTTAATGCATTTTCCAGTGTTTCTTTCTGAAATTATTATGTGTCTTGGGGTTATTTTAAAGCCAATTTTGGTCCACATGTACACAATAAGGTCAAAATGTAAGTCAAGGAAGTGCTGTGGAGCACTCTGCTCCTTTTTTAGGAATTAAAATGAAAGATTTTCATAAAATAAAATCTACAGATTTAAAAAAATGTTAACATTTCTTTGTAAAACAACGGTAACCATCTCTGGATCACTTTCCTGTCCAGGTTCGCCTGAAGGCTACTAATGAGAGCTCAACGTATGAGGATGTTTATACTCTACCGGTTGGCATCCGCACTGTTAACGTCAGCAGCACCCAATTCTTCATCAACAACAAGCCGTTCTATTTCCATGGAGTCAATAAGCATGAAGATGCTGACGTAAGTACCAGAGAGAAGCTAAATACTGACTGAGGACTCATTGAATTTAAATGCATTTCCTTTCATATTTGGTAGAATAACTCATTTTGTATGTGACAGACCATAACTCATAACTTTATTTTAGAAGGCAAACGACGGTGTCAAATTCAAGGCCTGTGGGCCAAATGTGGCCCGCCTTAGTCATTTCTGTGGCCGTCTAGACCTCACAGGAGCTTTAAGAAAACAGTTGGGCTTAAATATTGATCAGTCAAATCAGTTTATTTTTATAGGACCAAATTACTTTTATCTCATCCAAGATTCTATATCTGCTTAATCTTAAGAAGTACAAATCAAATTCTGAGGAAACTGGGGCCCTTGGAGAACATTAATGATCTTGATGAGCCCAAAATAAAAATGACACCCCTGTCTAAACTCTTGTACTTGTACTAGTACTTGACCTATTTCACTGTCTTTCATGTCATAGCTGTTTTTCTGCTGCAGCACATCTGACTTTAATGATTGCGTTGTCTCCTGAGCATGTCATCAGGTTCTATAGATCTGTTTATTGAACTGGGTGAGGATGGTGAGCACTGAGGACCGGGATCGAGAACCGTTATCTTAGAGCTCTGTTCAGAAAGTTGTGGTTGTAGCATTACAGAACATCAAATGTATGCCTTGCAACATTTTCATGGACTGGGAATGTCGGATCAAATCATTTTGAGCCTGTCCTGCCTTGTGTTGCAGATCCGAGGGAAAGGTTTGGACTGGCCCCTTATCGTCAAGGACTTTAACCTGATGAAGTGGCTGGGGGCCAACTCGTTCCGCACCAGCCACTACCCCTACGCCGAGGAGATTCTGCAGATGTGTGACCGCCATGGCATCGTGGTGATCGATGAGAGCCCAGGGGTCGGCATTAGAGACATGTAAGACCTGGCAGAATGTTGTTTCAGCTAATCAACTCGTGTCTTTAAACGGAGGGTTCACCTTTCTAATGGAGTTTAACAATGATGTGAGCAGGTATTTATATTGGGTTTAAAGTAGGAACTGGCAATAATTCAATAACGATGTATAGACATGTGATCAATATACTCTGATCCAGAACCACATGGCATTCTGGGGGATGTAGGCAGAGGAAAGGCTTTGGGCGCTCAACCTTTCAAAGCTAGCTAAGCTGGGTTAGTGGCATCAACCAGCTCACTCACTTTTTTTTTGGTTGCTTAAGAAACAAAAAACTGTGGAAAAGACTAAAGGTTTCTCCACCAGTTTGGCAGATTTCAGATTTTTGAAACAAAAAACGAATCAATTATTTTACATTGACTGATATGAAACAGTTATCGTCATGTTTTTCAGCCGTCCAGCCCCAGTTTAAAGGTCACATTTCACCCTGTTGACGTGAAAAATGAGAAGTTCTAGTGTTTTGTTTTTCAAACAGAAATGGTTGTTTACATATTGAGATGGCTGTACAGTAGCAGGAAGTGCAGCTAGTATTAAAACTACAGGCTGTCGCCTCCACTGTCCTTTGTGGGTACAAGCCCAAATGACATTATTCCATAGAAAATACTTTTTATTGTCCACAGATTTTGTGCTGCTTCTGATTTTAATTTCAACTGCTCCAGCTTGCTAAAATAACAAACTTTGACTACACCCCTGGCCTACATGTCTGTTGCTTAAAAATGATCATGATTGATTTTTTCCATTGTGAGAATATCAACCAGAACTGTCTTTTTTTTTTGATCATTACAAAATGTGTTTAATCTGACATTCAAGGTTTTTATTTATTTATTTTTTTGCCTTATTTGTGTACAAAAAGGGGAGGAAAACATTGAATTCCACACTTTAGCTTGTGACCACATTGAAAAATGACCTTATTTTATGGAAACACCATAAATACAATATATATATATATATATATATATATTTATTTTTTTTTTTTTTTTTTTTTCCCCTGACCTTATTGGACTTTTGATAGTTTTGCGCACATTTGTAATGGAAGCGCAGCCACTGTGATCCCTCAAATGTTGCTCCTACGCTTTTCCACCACAGTCGCAGTTTTGGAAACGCCTCCCTGACCGTCCACCTCGCTGTTATGGACGAGCTCATACGGCGGGACAAGAACCATCCCTCCGTGGTCATGTGGTCTGTAGCCAATGAGCCCGCTGCAGAGATGCCCCCTGCTGAGGACTACTTCAAGTAAGTTATTGTGGCGTTTTGGTTTTGATTTACTCTAAACTTCCCTTTATTCACTTGATTTTTACAAGTTGCAAATTAATTCAAAAAATTAATTTATTCTCTTAGCACTTACTCTACACAAGTGAAAGTGAAGCAAGAAGAAGAAAAAAATCTTGTATAAACTTGCCCCTTTGACAATAACTACAAAATACATGTTCATGGCCAAATGCATTCGATTAACTGAGTTGCAAATGTATAATTAAAAATGCACTCAAAGAGGGCAAAATGTATTCCAAAGGGCAGATGAGGAAGCGAGGGCAACAGTGGGTCTTTGGTCTGTAGAGAATATTTACTGCTGCTCTAAATAAAAATGTAAATATTGCTTCGTCTGTATATATTATTTTTAATATAAGAGTTGTTTGAATTTTGCCTGAACAGATTTCCCTTTTGGCCGCAGTACTTCATAGCTCCTTGTGGAGGCGCTAAGTGCGTCATTAAAAGAAATTTGACTGGAAGACGTAAACCAGAAAAGGAGTTAATGGGGAAAATCGAAACATTTACTGAAGCCACGTTTTTGAACACTAACTTCTTAACTTAACTCTTGATGAACATAGAGAGTCCCTGAGTTTGTCAAGAAGGATGAAGTGCATGAAGAATGAAGCAGACTTTGGGATGTGTTAGTTTAGCCTCGACTACTGGAGAACTGTCGGTTTGTCCTTGAGCTGTAATGTAGGGAATCCTGTCAGGCTGGTTATGAAGCAAACAGCTGGAGCTCAGGGCTCGCCTGAGACCGCAGAGACCCACCCATCCAATCACTGCACCCATCAGACAAACTGTGATGTAGGAAGAACAAAATAGCCTCACGTTTCTACTGGCACAGGCATGCATGATTACTATAAAGTTTAAAGCTGACTTTAGCAGATTTCTTTCCCTCAGTGTGATGATGTAATCATCCATCTGCGATGTGGATCAATCCCCTGACGACTCTCTTGCAAAATGACTCACTGCAGTTAGTTTTTTTTTTCCCCCTGCAGGACGCTGATAACGCACACCAAAGCTCTGGACCCTACCCGACCTGTAACCTACGTCACAAACAGTAACTTCGCACGGGACAAAGGAGTGAGTTCGTCTTAATCTCACTGCTGGCAGTATGTATATGTGTGTATATATATATATATATATATAGTTAATACAATCCATTTATCTGGAACTTTCAGTGCCAAAAGACAAAGTCTTTCCAAGTATTTTTGGTCTAGTTTCTTATGCTAATATTTGAGTACACTTGAAATAAGGCAAAACTAACTTAAAGGTAACTTCTCAGCAATATATAGCAGCTTGTTTTAGGTCAATAATTTCCTAAAGCTTCAGTATGTAACTCTTACAAAGTGTTTTTCCATATTTATTTAAACTGTCACAATGTCTTGGCAGTTTAAATAAAAAAACCTTGTATACCTTGCTGAAAAGTTAAATGCAAGTTGGTTCTGTGTTATTTCAAGTGTAAATATGTTTGCACTAGAAATGTGGCCAAAGTTAACCTACCATTTGTAAATATTTGGATTTTTAACAACTTCTGTTCAATAAGGAGCATTAATTTTTGGTTATTATAAATGCATCAGTCACACAATGAACTAAAATGAGCTTCATGATCACAAAAGTCCTGGCTGGCAATTTTGCCTGTTGTCCCCATATGAGCTTTTTTTTTTTTTTTTTTTTAAGGGCAATTTTGTTTAGAGACTTCATAATCAATTACATTTGTAGTTTTTTTATTTTATTTGTATGTACATTTGAAATACCTTCCAGTTCCTGTTCTAGGTGTTCTTTCCACAGTTAAAGTTGATCTTTGAGAGGACACACTTGCATTATTATGCCATTATCATTATATCAGGTGAATAAGGTCTCAAGGTAACAAGATTATTGTTCATCTCAATTTATCATCCAGCAAAGTTTATAATTGTGACATTAGATTAGTAACCCTTAGTGCTGCTATTCCAGAACAGTCAATGATTGTATTCTATGGAAGTACGAAGAAAAAACGAATGTTTAATTTAAGAATCCTCATTGTGTGTGAGGTTATTTTGTTAAGCATTAATTTGCTCCGCCTCTAGGCTCCCTTTGTGGACGTCATCTGTGTGAACAGCTACTTCTCCTGGTACCATGACCCCGGCCGCCTGGAGATCGTCCCTCTCCAGCTCAACACTCAGTTTGAGGACTGGTACGGAAAGTACAAGAAGCCCATCATCCAGAGCGAGTATGGAGCGGATGCCGTGCCAGGGCTTCATAATGTGAGGAGCTGCACCCACAGGGCATTAAAGGCATCTTTTCTGGCCTCTTTATTTATACATTTTAACACTTTTACAGAAGTTTTAGTCTTTTTCTTTGACTGCAACCCTATTAAAAATAATATGAAATTCTTAAAAGGTTCACTGCTTGAAAACCAACACATTTAAACATATTTGATCATAAGTTGGATCCTGTGGATTAGAAACGTTTATTTTATTTTAAATTAGGCACTAACTAATTTGATCTGAAAACCAAGTATAAGCACATAATTAAAAGCCCAACCGTATTATGCCATTCCTACCCATTAAATATGTAATCTCTCGCATTTTTACTTGAGGTCTGCTAAGGATTTGACCTTTTTCATCACCATAGTAACAAGCCATTTGATATTTGAGTCATGCAGTCATATTTCTGCTCAGGATCCCCCGGTGATGTTTACTGAGGAGTATCAGAAAGCGGTCCTGCAGCAGTACCACAGCGTGTTCGACCAGAAAAGAAATGAGTACGTCATTGGCGAGCTCATCTGGAACTTTGCCGACTTCATGACGTCACAAGGTGAACCAGAGCTGCTCACTTTCTCTCTCAGCAACTGTTCATGTCCTGTTGATCAGAAAAGCCCCAGCCAGAATTATTAGAGGCCACTTTTTTTTTTGTAAAACTTTTACATGCTTTTACTGATTTTTAATTAGAATTTAGCAAAACATTTAAAACATTTTCTCCTTGCCTGCCTGCCATGTGTGGCGTTATTTATATTAGGAGCAAAGGGAACATTGTGCAAGAGCAGCTGCTGTAAAACAAGGTTTGTTTGTACTTTCTAGTGTATGTACTTTAGTTTAGAGTTTCCAACAGGTGGCAACATTTTTACATCCATCCTGTTCTTGGATGGATGAGTGACAGTTCAGAGCGTTTTTTTCTGTACAGCCTTCCTTTTGTCCGCTTGATGGATGTGCGGCCGCGTCTCGTTGTGACGTAGACAACAGTTTCAATTTTTGGTTCTTCCTTGGATTTCACCAATACAGAAAGTAGCTAACCTGGAGTCTTCACTCAATAACATCCACACGGAAGAGCATTACTGTTAACATTACGTTGAAGTTGGAGGGCCATCTGAAGGGTTTTGTTCAGATGAGTTCAATTTTTTTTTTGTCATTTTAAAGATGAAAGTTAAATTTCTTCAGCTGAGGATCTGGGCTTGTAACTTTGATACAGAGGCTATAGTTAAAGTTTTTATGCCTGCTATTTGCTTCATGCACAAGAATGTTAATATTTTTATTAAAGTCCAATATTTCTTTGTGTTTGCAGGGATGTTCCGTGTGGTGGGGAACAAGAAGGGGATCTTCACTCGGCAAAGGCAACCCAAAGCTGCTGCATTCGTCCTCCAGGAGAGATACTGGAGACTGGCAAATGAAACTGGCACCCTGCCCCTCTGGAGCAAGTACCCCTGCCCACTGTGAGTGACCAACACAAGCGTTTAGCCCCGCAGGACAACTGGAGCTGCATGGAAAATCATGTCTAATCAAAATGACACCAAGGTCTGCTTCCAATTAAACCATCCATTTTGTGTTTCTCCACCTTTTTGTGTTTCTCCACTCTGTGATTATATAAACTGTTTTATCTCTAAATGTCTGTATTGACTTTTCTTTAAGGAAAACAAAACGAGAACAGAAACAAAGAAATGCCAGATACAACTATAAGACTCAGTTTTCAGTTCCCCTTATTAGCTGCTGGAGTCTCCCGCTGGACTGACTTGCAGGCAGGAATTATGAGGGAGAAAAATAAACGGCGACAGTAATTACAAAAATGTAGGAAGGCCATAAAATGTGTTTTAAATAAAGTTCCTAGATGTGATTAGAACAGGCAAAGCTGCTGATACTGGACCGATCCTCCAACATGCTCAGCCAGTAAAGCTGCGTTTTCACACACATCCAGGAAAAATGAATGTCTGTGACTTGATGCAATATTTTACTACATTGAATGGCATTATTGCATCCATGCCACTCAATGGCACGGATGTAACCAACTTTGAATCTGAGTGATTTGACTGGATGTTTCTCTTTCCCTAAAATGCGTGGTTATATGTGGTGCTGTATTAAAAAACGTAATCGACAGCTTCGCGTTCGCAGTCACGGCTGGGGTTTTGTAATATGCAAGCGACGCAGGATTTTTATATAGAACAGAATTGGCTCAATTACAGACGGAAGCAGTCATGATGTTGGTCCAGATTTACCCGTGTGAGTCATCAGTGCTGATGTCATAAGATTGCTCTCAAATTTTAGTGGTTTGTACATTATTGGGTAAAAGTTGAGACTTTGTATGAAACAGAAAACATTTTCTACATGTAATTGGGGCTGTACAATTAATTTATTTTCTCTACCCAAGCACAATTGTTGCCAGAGTTGTTTATCAAATATCAGCTGGAGATAATTGTAGCTTTACTGGAGGCAATCAGGTCCTCAATGATAATGCTGACCAGTGTTTACTCCCCTCAGTGTATAGATTTTTGAAATTTTTTTTTTTTTTTCTTTTCCATTTTGGCTTAATTAACTGGGTCTGAATAAAATACAACAATTGGAGCACTTTCACTTTTTTTCAGCTTTAGAGAAAGATATTGGCATTTCCTCCTGTAAACTTGGAAGGATTTTGTTTTCTGAAGATTGAGTAAACCAGAACAAACGTTTGACAAAACTCCTTAGATAATTCCCATTTAAATCCATCAGAAGCTGCCGTTCCAAGAGCATTTAGGCGCCTGTTCAGCCTCTCCTCAAGAGTGTGTTCACCAATATTACATTTTGCATATATATATATATATATATATATATATGTAGGATAGAACGAATCAAGAAATTAATCTGAAATTAAATGAACAGGAAAATACCTGCCCTATTTGGTCTAGAGTTCTTCACAGTATTATCACTGGACTCAAACCATGTTTGCTTTGCAAATCTAAGAAAATGTTGTGAAGTCACAGTTGCCTAAGCAAATAAAGGCTGAGTTTAGACATGTTGCTGGAGACGGGCAAATGAAACCGGCACTAATTCAATGGGGTATATTGCTCTTATTAGTTACACTTCAATTATTTCTTTCTTTTTTTTTTTAAGGCTCAAAGAAAAATGTCTTCTGTTTTGTTGTTCTTCCCATTCCATTTGTTCCCATCTTCAAATTGAGATGTTTGTTTTTATTTTCTGCATCAACCATAGCTCAGTTTCATGATCTGACTGTAGCTTTGCTTGTGTTTCATCTGTCTGTATTCAGGGAATAAACTTGGATAATTTCTAGCAATATTTTTTCTAATCATTTTTATTGCTGGACAAATGAATTATTAGTTCCTCTTTAGGTATTCTGATGTGTAAAAATGATAAAAGGTGGGACATGATTTCTATTGGAATATGCCTGACTTTATACAACCAATGACATGTTATATGTAAAGGGAAAATCTGAATGTGATGTTTTTCCCACAAATTGAGAGGAAAGAAGTATTTTATATCTGAATCACTGCAATAAAGACAATATAATGACGCTACATTTATCCCTCAGGTTCTGCCCTTTGTTTTCTTCTACAGCTAAAATGCTGAAGTCTGGCTAAATGTTTGCATGATGCTTAAAGGTTAACGAGACGTGACTATTGTTGATGGTGGCGTGATCGCGGATATTATCAGTGTATCTGATCTCTGACCTTTGTGTTAAAAGTTCCACCAATGCAGGGCAAATATTATTCCTTTCTAACTCTGACAGCAGCCGTTTAAACTCACATTATTTGCTTATCTAAACTACAATGTTTCACAAGGCTGAAGTTTTACTACAAATAACAGGAGAAACATTTGTTTCTTTCACAAGCCCAATGTCGCCCTGAAACGAATGTTAAATGTTTCCAAAGTTGAATTAAAAATGGAAGAAATGAACAAAATCTCAAGTTAGAAGACAGTCGTGTCAACAAGTAGGAATCTGGTTAAAATGGTATCATCAATCTTCAATATTTTTTGAAAATGAAGATTTTTCCAAAGAAATGACAAATTCGAGGCTCAACGTCTTACAAGGCATGGCTAAATTTAGCAGGTTTCTCTCCAAGTTTTTATTTTTTTTTAGTGGTGAAAAATGGATGTACATATTAGAGTTGACTGTAAAATTTCTAAATAAGTGAATAAACATTAAGGTAGAATAATGCTGATCAACCAGCAACGTGGTAAAAGTTTTAAAACAGTTGAAATGTTCCATATGTTCCTCCTTTACCAAGTTTTTTTTTTTTTTTTTTTCTCGCCTTTGGAGTACATTAGCTCAGTGTGATACCTTTTTCTACCTTTTTACTAGAAACTGCTGGTCAGATGGCTGAAATGTGATGTGGACACAACACATTTTACTCACACGACAGTGGCGTCCTCAAGGGGTGGGCCAGGGGGGGTAATGGCCCATTGTTGGAAAATGTTGCCTACAGCATAGATGTACAAATCAAGCTGATTTATAAAATAAAATGTAGTTAAAGTATTTCCTGGGGGGCACCACTGACAGAGGAATTAGAAATGTAGAATTTTTTTTTGAAAGTTTGTGGATTTGAAATGTCTCTTCAAAAGGTAAATATTTTCAAATGATAATGGTCAGAGAATTGGGTGCGTCTGCCCCCCACACCTCTTTCTAAAATGCTTCTAAAGCTACATTTGAGCTACATTTGTGGCTTTATTAACAGCATATTTTGTAACCAGCTGACTGTAGGTTGGGTTTCACAGCAGGTAGGCAGCCAGTACCCTGCGCAAGAGGTACGTTTATTTAAAGCGTAACATCATTCTGCATCAAGTCTATTATTAATTGTTATAGAATTACAAAAGTATAAAACCAATGTTGCCAATTGTAGGAATAATTGTTGCTTTCTCTCTTTAAATAAACATTAAAGGTTTTTATTTAGTACTGTGAAACTGCTTTGTGCTGAATTATATAATATACTGATAAATTATGTTGCCAATACTGCTGTTTGTTTAATTGACACTTTCAGAGGGAATGTTTTAATGGTAGATAATTTCAACATAACAGGTTGAAATGATCAACCCGGCATTCTTAATGTTTTGAATTAATTTTTTTTTTTTCTCTGCACATTTCTACCATTAGTATGTAAAACGTATGTGGCGATACAGAAGCAAACCCAGTAAGTTTTCCTCCACAAAGAATTTTAATAAACAATTTTCACCGACACATGAATTCCAAGCCCTCCAGCCCCTCAACTTTAATTTTTTTTTTTTTTTTTTTATATACTAAAATAACTCGATGTTAACAGTCTATACAGCTAAAGGGCAAAATTAATCAAAGAAAATTACAATCTCATTCGAACAGTGTACTGTGTTGAAACAAACCATTCTTCTCTAGACAAAAAGAGGAGAGTTACATGGTGGGGTTTAGGAACAATAAAACAATGAAGGACAGTGGGTTTGACAGGGTCTTCCATCTGGCAATTGGTGAACACATTTCTGCACTGTAACGTTACTGGATGTTAAATCTTTGGGGAATTTCCAATTTCTGCGATTCCATCCTACGGAAGGCAAGCAGAAGTGCCTGGTGCATTTCTTCTTCTTACAAGGCTGTTACTGTTGCTCGTCTTTGGCTCGAGGCCGGGTGATCAAACAGAAGGCACTTTTGTTGGTATTAGTGATGCAACTAACATGGCAGTTATACCTCTCGGCCTAAATAATGTTAAGAATGGAAAATTGCTCCCGCTCACATCAAATAATCCAACAACAAAGTGATCCTTTATTCCCAACATTCCTAACGGTGTTTTCCTCAGTCACTTTTTAAGAATTAGTGTAAGTCGGCTTGCATTGAGCGGCTACACACTTAGCACAGCCTGGTCTATGTAAACACGACCAGACCCGTATTTCGTTCCAGGAAGAGCCTGGCAGCTTAATGTCAGTTTGTTTTGCGTTGGAAAAAAATAAATAAAAAGCCATACTCTTATCAGTTCATTCCTCATGAAGATGATAAATTGGTTTTACATGCAATGTTCCCAAAACGGGCAACGAAAACCAAACGGATGTTGACCTAGAATCTTGTCCAAGCAGCTATTGGTTCCCATTCTTTCCTACACGACATAAAAACGCTACATATAAACCATGAGGAGCCCCACCCAGACTGGGACAATGCAAAATAAAATACTCAGAAGCTGACATGGCCTGGTTGTCACCATTCAGGTTTAAAAAGGCATAAATCCATTATGTTAAAATTTGATGTCGCACCATTCCTACACTTTAAATCCCGTTTGGGATAACTTGTTTTGCTTCCAATGTATATATTTCAGTATTTTACTTGAGTTTGTATCAAAATAATTACTCAGAGTTCCCATGACATTTACAGATTTTTCATATCGTTCACTTATATGCTCCGTTTTTTACCCCTCAGCGATCGTAACACGGTGAGTTGGCAGTGTGGTAAAGGGCTATTTCACTATTTTTATGGCATCTAGACGGTTTAAGATGCACAACACTGAAAAGTCTGGACTGAAGGATCCTGAATTTAAATCTTTTAAAATCAGTTTGTGAATCGTAATACTGTAATTTCAGAAACATCTTGGAAAAAATTAAGCGTTTTCAATTCTAAGATTAACTTAAATCATTAATGTTGGTCTAGTTAAAAAAGTTGGCAGAGGCCCCCAAAAAACAAAACAAAACAAAAAGGTGAAATAGCTCTTTATATTTGAATGAGTTTCATATGGCAATAAAAAAAGAAAAGAAAAAAAAATCCTCAAATTGTCACAAACCCGATGTCATATAAAAGTAAATCCATGTAACTTTATTTTTCCACAATTTCTAATAACTTTAAAAATGGAATAAGCAATAAAATCCAGAAATTCCCAACATTAAATACTTAAATATTCATCCTCACTTGGAGAAAGAATAAAAATCCTTCCACACTTGTCAAAACGGCACAAGACAACTGATTATATTAAAACTAATAATAATCATTGCTTTTCTGTTTAAAATTCTTACACATTGTTTGTGAAAATCTTGGTATAAGTACTGATATTGTGGCCCTTTTACATCAGCCTATACCATGAGAAACCCAGAGCAACTCATGCCTTTCTCATAAGGACAGGATTATGGTCTGCAGAGAACAGAATGTGTGTAAAGGGGGGTGAATAATTCGGGCTAAAACGCGGCGTTTGCCTCGGAAAATGGTCAACAGTAAACTGCAACAAGCAGAGGCACAGGTTGCAATACACCAGGATAGATTCATTACTTCCAATGGTTTCACAATTGGTCTCTAGAAGCATGTCACTGAAAGCACAGCGAGACATTCATCAGCACCTCAACACTCCCTTCGTTTACAAAAGGAAGGATGCAAATCGTACTAAGGGAACCATAGGCGAGATGGTTTATTACCACAGATGAATCACACCATTACATTTATTACAGTGACTGTTACAGATCTTTGAAAGTGTAAGACTGTGTTATGGCCATGTGAAGAAAGAGAAAAAAAAAAAAGGATGACCTTTTGGATGGAAGAAAAATGAATCTCTAGAAGCTACATCTGCTTTCTCCGTAGAGCAGCCTAGTTCTGCTTTCACCCGACTATGTTAGATCTAAAACTTGGTGCAATTTAAAACAACAGTGAGGGACTTGGTTTAAAAAAAACAAAAAAACACACAAAATCCACATATGGCTTAAACGCAACATTTAGTTCTTTAGTAAATCTAACTCCTTGGTTCACATGTGCAGTTCACATCAACAGTGCACTA
Organism: Poeciliopsis retropinna; assembly: GCA_010277075.1. NCBI lineage: Eukaryota > Metazoa > Chordata > Actinopteri > Cyprinodontiformes > Poeciliidae > Poeciliopsis > Poeciliopsis retropinna. Next base: position 926,877 of record VMRM01000024.1, read on the forward strand.
GCTTTTGTTTTTCCTGGGACCGTTCAACCAACACCCCACCAACCGTGTGCGAAAGCCAGGTGAGTTTTAGTGTAACCGTGAGGCTAAAGTGGGCCACTTCACCCGGTGCGCAGACGGTCACAGTGTAGCAGCCTATTGCTACCTTGTGAGACAACGAGAAGGACAAACACTTCAGCGGCATCTTCCAGGCATGGACCGGTTACCGGGATCAAGGTATATCAGGGTTTTTAAAAAACGAAAGAAAAAAAAAAGTAAATTTTTTGTTATAGTGTTCCTGATTCAGATCTTTTTAATGAGATGGCAAAGAAAGAAAGAAAGTCAAAGCTAAAGCTTTTCTGTAGAATAAAAAATGCAACACTTCCCCTCCCACACATGCTGCTGATCAAAGCCAGTCAGCTACATTAACCCTAACACCGTCTTAAGAGACGGGGTCCAATTATTTTTGATCCCGCCGGGTGCGTTTTTACCAGTTTTGTGTGTGTGGTTTTGGGAACCGACGGTCTGAGGGCACACTCCTCCTGAGTGTTGCACTGAGGGTTAAAAAGACAAATTGCGTTGTTTGTGACTTTTTCAAAGGAGAAATTGGTGAGCTACTTGAGCAGGTAGCCTGACTAACCAGCTAATGCTGGCCTACCTCAACTCAAACCAAAGAAAGTGTTTAGTTGACCAGTTTTCCTTGGCTGTTCGCAACTGTTGCTGCACACCGCCAGCCAGCAGGCTGAAAGAAGTGTACTAAAGTAGCTCTGCCCATAAACTACTGCTTAACACTGCTTATTCCTTACAAGTTGGCAAACTGCAAGTGGCATTTCTGTTTGAAAGCCAACTGCAGGTAGTCTGAGTCCCCAGCTAGCACCAGCTTGTTTAGTAGCACTGTTACTCTATTTAAAAAAAAAAAAAAAAAACTGCAAAAAAGGGATCCTATTCTGCTTCATAAACACTGAAATTTGTGATACTGTAGTTGTTTTACTGGGAGAGTCCCACACCGGCCCATGCCAATGCTCTTCATTTACTAGAACAAAATGTCCCCTGTGACGATAAAACGAGGACAAAATTGGTGTCGACATCAACTCCCTCCCGATTTCCCCCCAAACTAAAATCGTTTAACAAAAAAAAAACAAACAAAAAAAACTAAACAGGTAATTCACATTAACACTCCTTTAGGCACATAAGTCTCAAAGAATCCCACTTGTGTGGTGGTCAGGAATGCTTTTCACGACAAAAATGAGAGTGAGGGTGCTTTCGAGCAAACGGTGAAAAGAAACCTGCAGATCTGTTTCTGGTGTAGTTGCTTCCACTTCTAAAACGACGACGGCCTTCTGGACTGCGAGCCCGACCGGGCTGTCGCGGAGCAGGAATCCTTGGACTCATCCGCCCAGACGAGACCTTAGAGACCTCCTGTTGTCTTCTCACCGTTTCAGCTTTGTTGGTTGGGGTTTTGTGTCATTTATGCCACCATCTAGCCCGGTGTATTGCTCAGCAGCTATTTACAGAATTGCAAATAAAAATAAAATAATAATAATAATAAAAAAAAAAAAACATCTGACTGATCTACACACAGTATCTCACACTGTCCCATGTTTTATTTTAGTGGTCCTCGTCAAAAAAAAAAACAAAAACAAAAACAAACAAACAAAAAAAAAACAAGGAAATGTACTACGAAGTGTAAACATGGAAGAAAAAAAAATCGTCCTTTATAAATGGTAATTGTTGAATCGTCCTCTTCTCAACCTGCTGTGAAAACCTTTTCTGCAGACAGGTAACCAAATGGGCGTTTTATTTTGACTTTGGGACTTTTGCTCAGCGCTGAGTAAAGATGATCTCTGTCAATTTCATCGTTTAATGTCCCATCTCTTCTTCTTCTCGTCTGCGATCCATTTTTTTTTTGTTTTTTGTTCAGACCAGAGCTGTCCTCCATCAGTGCGTCTTGTGTGGGTACTTCCACCTCAGCAGCGTTGTGTTTTCCGCCCACACCCGCAGGCAGCTGAGCCCATAAGTGAGAGGTTAAATGGAGCAGAGGAGGGGTAGATCAAATGGAACAAAAGCCATCTTTCACTTACAAATCCTTCAGAGTTTGCAATCAATATTGAGATGTCAGGCCCAACATTTAAGTTAAATTTCTTCATTTTTTTTTTTTTTTAAAACACACAGCAGAATAAACATTGTTTGGAAGCAAGGTCTCCTGGTGGCAAGTCAAATGTTCAGAGGTTGCGTTACTTTTTCCTTTTTTTTTTTTTGTTTAATTTAATATTTTGTTATCAGGTTGCTTTTCTTTTTTTTTTTCTTTTTGACTTTGGAGTCGTGCCCCCTCTCGGCAGCTCAGTCCTGTTTGACCTGAAGCTGCTGCTTCCAGGCCTCGTTCAAGTAAACCAGTCGCTTGTAGTTGAGGATAAACAGAATGAAGTTCAGCGCGTATGTGGTAATGCAGATGACGCAGAAGTCCTTTAGGACAAAGTAGAGGATGTAGCCCAGGTAGAGCGAACCCACCACCGACAAGATGGATGTCGTCATGAGGAAAAGGGCGGCCATTGCGCTGACGGTCATTCCTGCGGCAAGAAACACAAACGGAAGCTTAGCTGAGCAGAGAGGGACAAAAGAGAAAGAAACCAAAGCTGATGAGTCAGCGCTTTCCGCCGAGGCGTCGACACTTGGACAGTTCTCCTTTTGTCCTGAGCGCCTCCTCGTGACGACGTTCACCTTTAAAATCTCAGCAGACCACAGGTTGAGTAGGGGCTCAACACATTAGCCGGTATGAACAAATTAAGCCTTAATGATTATAGAATAAAAATGAGCCGACATTCAGGGTATTTTGCTACTTATCCCTGAAATAACCACAATTTGTTGTGTGTTCTGACCAACACTGAGGTCCATAACTGTTTGGAGCAGCACAATGTCTCAGTCACTGACATGATCCGCGTCTAAAGCCGCGCTTTGCATGTTCTGGATTCACAACGTTTAACATGTAAACATAGTCGCAACCCTTGACCAATGAGCGTTATTGGAAGCTTATGTGATGGACTTAATTGTGAATTTTAAAAGTGTGGTGTGCATTTCCGTTCAACCCACTTTAATTGGACTCCCCTAAATAAAATCCGGAGCAGCCAATCACACCGAAATAGGCCTCAAAGCTTGGCGAGGCTCAAACAGCAGATCTTGATGCTCAATTACGATTGTTTTTATTTAAATCAGATGGGGTTTTTTTTGTTTGTTTTTTTTGTTTTTTTTGCATGGTCGTTCAGACTTCTGTTTGAACAGTTTATGTCCCTGATGCGATATGCATGTGCAGAAGAAGAACGTCGACGTCACACAGCATCACCGTTTACAGATGTGATAATGGATGGAGCCTGTATGGATCGGTTTTAAAGTGTTGTCGCAAGGTCATAACGACACAAAGGAAGCTCATAAAAAGAAAACAGAACAAATAGTGACAGACTTTCATGGAGTATTGACTGCAACTTCTGTAAGGATGATTAAAGGTTTTTGGTAACATGTAGATTCCGCCATCTGAGGTAGAAAACGGTGTACATGAAGGAGGGATGCTTTTTGTTCAGCAGGGACAGTGAAGCAGGTCAGTGTTTGTGGGAAAATGGCGGAAGCTAAAACAGGGCAACACCAGAGGAAAACATGTCAACAGGGCTACAATGGAAGGGTTTATTAGCACATTCCTTTGTAATAATGGTGTAGTCAAAGCCCAGACGGCCATCTAATTAGAACTCTGTGGCAATACTTGCTGTTTGCAAGCGCTCTCCTTTTCAATAGACACAAAAATATGTTTTTACTGCAGAGCTGGTAAAAAAACATCCCAAGACTTTCAGATTAGTATTTGTTTATGAAAGTTGTGCGTCATTGTGCATGCATTTATAGTGAAAATTTATTTTTATGATGAGAATTTTTATTTATTGTCACTTTAAACTTCAGTTAATGTTTGAAGAAAACAGATTTTTACTTCTGCACTGTTTTTGCAACAACATCAATAAACAGCAGAAATTTTAAAAATATGTAATTCAATTATTTAAATCATCCTTATTTAAATAAGTGGCATCCTGAAGAGGCTTCTTTTAAATAGGATCTAAAACAAGATTTCTTAATAATCATTTTTATTGTTATTATAACTGCCCACCCTTATCCACTACTGCAGTGGAAAGAAAGTGAAGTTTCCAGTCGTTACATGACAAACAGTTTAACAGTTGGTGCTAACTTATGGACGGGTCAAAGGAAATGGGAGTAATCAAAGTTTTCAAAGCAGCCTCCAGTGTTTCCCATGTTTCTTGGTTGAACTGAGCTGCTGCTGTTTCAGTCACACATGTGGAAAATGATGTGGCTTTAAAAAGAAACTCTTGTTCGGCGTTGAGCCCAGGTTGCCGAGCGAGTCTACCAGCATAACTCCCATCAACACACGGTGTGTGTTAATGGGAGGATGAGGAGTCTGTTCAAACAAGCTGCACATGAGAGGAAATGTTCAGAATCATTGCTCAGCAACAGCAATGTTTACCTCTAGAGGTCAACCCGCTCGATGCTGCTTTCATTTCATTAGATACCCTAGATTTAAGAGGACAAATATCATTTCCACATGGTGGTCTGATATTATTCCAGGGGGCATCTGGGTCAAGTTTAGCTGTAACATAAGAGGGGAGATTCAGCAGAGGCGGCGCCTGAAGACAGAGGAAAAGTCTCCCGACTCTGCAGCGCTCGCAGCAGGTTGCATCAACTAAAATTGTATCTTACCTAGCAAGAGCTGAAAGGCATAAAAGAGTATCCCGTAGACACTGTTGGGTTGGTTCAGCGCACTATCGTTCCCAAAAATTGAGCCCAGGAGTCCAAATCCTCGACCCCACCTAGACCAGGGAAACAAAACAAAACACCAAAGAGGACAATTTTATTTCAGGAAATCCAACAAAACAACGTCGGGTACTGTGGGTAACAATAATAAAACATGTCCTTGCGGTCGGGGAATGATGCAACTTCCTGGAATTCTTAGAGAGCAAAACTGACAGAATCAGTGGTTTGTTAACCGGTGGTTTGCTCATTATTGATGCTGCAGTTAAAAAAAACAAACAAACAAAAAAAAAAAAACTTGTTTTCTTCTTTAAAGAAGGAGAAACCTGTTTCTCCTTCTTTAAAGGAGGGTTTTCCACCTCCTTTTCAAGAAATTTCAGGTAGACATAATTTCCTGGAAAACTGGGAATGCCTTTGAGCAACGACGTGTTCATTTCAAGGTGGAGCTGTGCTAAAACATGCTTCCAACTTGAGCCTGGAAAGCTTTATAATCTTTCAAACATCAGCCAAGACTATTTGACCAACTCATATGATCACCATCATGTTTACCACAACATGAATTAAAACTTACACATTAGAGTTCACCGGTCCATTTGTGACAGATTTGAATCAGTCCTGAAACAATTCATTAGATAAATCGCAATAATCAATTGCTTAAATAATTGCCCACTAATTTAGTAATTGATTAATCATTAACATGGATACACAGACTCAAAAAAAGGGGGTATTTTGTGAAAAGGGAAACTTCAGAGCATTATTTAAATCAAAACTGTACAAAAAAAAATATACATTTTGCTTTTGAGATAGAAACGACTCCATCAGTTTTAGCTTCACTAAAATTTTGTTCCAATTTACAAAGTTTCAGTCAGAAAAGGTTTCTAGAAAAAAACCAGCAGGCATCCGTACACACATATAAAGAGTGTGTGTACTCTCATCAGGATTCCAATAACAGCCCATTTAAAGTTTGGCGCAGAGATCAGGGTTCGACCCAGTGAAGATGTTCAATAGTAAACACATGGTGACATCGTGTCCTTCACAGCACAGAAAGCTACTCAATGCTACAAAACATTGTGCGTGCGCTAATTTCCTCCGACATCCAAGTTCAACGAGGCGGATGGAATCTTAATTGCTGTTCTGAACCAGAAATTATGTTCAAAAGAAACATGATAAAAGGTTCCTTAAGCAGCACCGTAACCGGTTGAAACACCCAATAGACTTATCCTCTACCCAAAACTACGGTTTCTAAATTAGAAATATCTTAAATCAAATTCCCCATCTCCCTTCTGTTGCGCACAGGCTCTATAGAGGTGTTTAAGAAGTCACAAACACTTGTTTTCAAATTCACAGTTTCCACTGGAGTTCTCGAAATATTCTCCATTCTACTTGTCTTAAGACGTTTCCATCTGAATCCAAGATCAGAAGTAGCTAGAATCAGTTCAACCAGCTTTAGATCACAGAACATTCAGCCAAACTCAGCTTCATATCAGCTGCAGGTCAGAAAAACAGAAAGTTTTGCTAATTGTTGGGATTACCTACAATTAGTAATAGAATTCAATCAGAGGCTGTAGATTCTGATTTATTGAAATAAAATACATTTATTGAATTTTTTATTTATTTTATTGAAATTAAAAAAATATATAAAAAAAAATCACTAGTGCAGCTAGCTTCAACCTTACAAGTCCGAAATTCAACTTCCAAGGGTGTGTCAGTAAAAGTTGCCGACTCTTAACTCTGCATTTCAATCTTATTTTGCTTCATATTTACCTTTCAGCAACAAAATGAGTCTGAGTACCACTAATGTGACATGTAAGTTTAAAAAGCCAAATCCTCATCAAAGCACTTTTTTATTGCTAAACAACTCAAGCTAATTCCTGTATTTTATCTCATCATTTACGTTAGCCATTTCAGTTCCATCGGTTACATTCATTGCAACAGGTGTCCCAATGAATGGCTGACAAGTATTTTCTTGTCAGACAAGTTTTTAATAAACGCTTAGCTGATAAGGAAATACTTACAAAGTAAAAGTTTATTTAAAACCTGCAATTTAAAATGCATAAAAGTTTGCCAGTTTTAATCCTGTTTAGCTGCGGCAATCGGTTGTGGCAGACCACTTGTTGGTCGTGGCAAATGGTTGCTGGTCCAGAGTCAGGTTCTGGTTCTGCTGGAGGATTCTTCCTGTTAAAGGTAGTTTCTCTTTTCCACTGTTGCTGCATACATGATCATTCCAAAGGATTGCAGTAAAGTCAACAACAACACAAGCGCGACATGCTTGTCCAGGAGGAGTGAATTCTGTAAATCAGTGCTTCGATGCAATCTGCTGAGTTTTCTTAGATAAAAACTTTTTAAGCTATTCTGAATGATTAATTGAGCGTACCTTACGGTTTGATAACTAAGATCAAATTAAATATATGTGTAATTGAACTGAAATTATTTTTTTGTAAAGTGCTTTGATGACATTTGTTGTGGATTGGTGCTATATAAATAAACTGAACTGAAAGATGGTAGAAACATTTCTAAACATCAGGTGATGACATAAAACAAAATGTGTTTTACATCATCACCTGATGGGTAGTCACTTTAATAATACAGACACTGATAACATCAAGAGATTCCCTTATGTAAATTACTGTGATTCACGGGCAGGCTTCCAGAAACAACTAATAACGCCATGTTAAAAATATTCAAATTTTCAATCATAGCATTCCTATGAAAGTCCTGGAGAAACCAGAAGCTTTGCAGGATTTTAGGGGAGTTCAACTGTAAAGTGTTGGCTGGCTGAAATAAGGCTACAACACTTATCCTTTGCTTAGAAAAAAAAAAAAAAACATTACATTTTGCTATTTGTTAGGGACAGTCAAGGGAATGTCCCTAAAGGGGAGATACCGATCACTTTATGAAGGTAAAAATATACATTTTAAAAAACCACAAGCAATAAATGTCATGTCTGTCAATCAGCTGCCTGCAGGATAGTAGATAAGGCAACAATTTCACAGGCCAATGTCAGCATAGTAGACTTCCACTGCTATTCTGTAAAGTGTAAAGTGACAAGAAATAATATTCAATCTCATAAGCACCTGGAAAGTACAGCAAATGTTTGTATATATTATAGACAGGTCCAGGTAGCCATATTTTTTTCCATATCCATTCATTTGAGGTAACCATCGCATTGGAAACTACACATTTACATTGAGAAAGTTTTTAATAAATGTTTGGCTGACAAGGCAATACCTACAGCTGGTATTTTTCTTTTAAGTTTCAAGAGGGAAGGACTAATCTGACTCATCAAACAAATATGCAACAAGTCTTCAACAGTCTGCATTCCAGAGACATTGTGGCCTTTTATTCTGCCAAGTTGGGTTTTGTCATTTGTGTGTGCTCTGCAAAACTACTGAGAGTGCAGAGACTAAATCTGGCTTTTAAGTGGGGGATTGTTTCCCTGTAAATCTGGATTGCATTGTCCTGAATTGAACAGTGATACATAGTGTGCGGTATGTGTAGATGTTGTCTTGGGTGACAAAAATAAAATAAAAACATACACAACTCTTAAAATCAATTAGTGCATACAGGTCATTAATTAGTGACAAAAATTACAGTGATGTGCCAAGTCTGAAACCAAGCACTATCGCTAAAATAAGATTTATTTTTAGCACAAAAAAAATAAATATTGTGCCAACGGCAACATTGGTAACATTGCTAACAACAAGCTAAATAGCTAATGTTGTGCAAACAGCTACATCCAGAAATTAATATTTCAATTTACAAATAATGGGAAAAGAATTAAAAACATGTTTTGATTCTCAGTTTTTTATTGTTTTAAATCTATCATACACATTTATAAGCCTGAATTATAAGCCTGGCGGGCCACCAGGCTTTACTTGTGTCCCCACCAGGCTAAGTAATACATAAGTAAGCATTACTTAATTATGCGAGTATTTTTAAAATGTTTGCCTTTTGTAAGACTTTATAGTTGGTGTAGAGGTATTAATCTTCAACCTTTCAATAACACATGATTATCAAGTGATATTTTCACATTTCCTGCCAACAATTGTAACTCAAAAACACATAAATGAATGAATGAATGAATGAATCAGCACCCAAACACGGGGCTCAAGTTTTCTGGGGGAAACCTCATAATAATTTTATTAGTGAGTATTTTACTGTCTTAACCATTCTATCTAAAACTGCTTTTTATTCCCCCTTCCAAGTTGCATTTCTTTTGGAATTTGTCCAATAAAAGGCGTTTTGTTTTTTTGTTTTTGGGAACTGAAGACTGTTCAGGTTCAACAGTCTCCAGTTGAACCAGAAGACTCTAATCCTAAACTGGACAATGGATCAAACGTTTAAAGTCAATCTAAACCAATCAGAAACAACAGAGTCCAGTCGCAGCAGCAGCCCCACTGTCAGCTGGCTGTATGTGTAACTGGCACCAGAGCCTGATTATGCTCGGACTCCTCTCCGTTTCTCCGGGCTGAACGCTCACGCCCGGGGCTCAGACTGATAGCTGGGGACGGATGATAAACGAACAAGTGAGCGCCGTCTATGTAACGAAACACGGCGATGTTAAAAAGCCTGAACCACAAGAAAGTCTAGCTTTAGTCAAGGGTCTGCCAACAACACCAACATTTCAATAAGCTCACACCACCTCTCCTTTACCCTCACCAAGCAGATAAAGTTTGGGTTAAATGTGTTGGAAAACTACAATTAATAACTTATTTATCCGCCGTTATTCACTTGAAAGAAAGCCGGCTAAAAGTAACTTACGGTAGCCTGTTTGCTAGCGGTTAGCAACATTAGCTTTGCCGAGCTAAATAGCTAATGTTGTGCTTATTAACTACAGGCAGGGAGCTTCTTCCTGGAGGTTTCCTGCCTAGCAAATATCCTCCAGCATCTCTGCAGTAACACAAAGGCGGTTTTACAGTCAAGCCTCTGCGGTCCAAGGCAGCAGTCAAACATTAGCGGAGTGCATTTGACAGTTTAAAGCGCGCAACCCCTTCCCAGATTGCCACAATAGCAGCCAGCTTTCATTGAGCGCCACAGAAGGCGCTCTTTGCTGAATTCAAATTACCTGGAGCTGAACACTTTCGAGCAGCTGATGGAGCTGCTGACGTCGCACATGGCCTCGTAAGTCGGGTCCCGGGCCTTTTCCCTCTCGACGTGAAACGCGTACAGAGAAAGGAGAATGCCCAGCAGGCAGACAAGGAGCCGGGCTATTCTTTCCCACCGAGGGGTGGACACTCTCAAGACGGGCGCCGCCATCACTCTCTGGCCTAGCTGGAGACACGCATACACACGCAGCTGGTTCGCCTATGAGGCAGAGCTGCGACGTGGAAAAGCGTCAGGACGCGCCACGCCGTGAGGGGCGGGCCGCCGCCAAGCAGCTCTCTGGCGGTTTGTTATGGCAAGCAACACGCCTCGGAGGAGTTTTGTTTTCTGTAAATGCCGCTTTCAGTACCTCAAAACTGTCCGGGTGCCACCACTTCGAAATGGTATCCAAAAATAATAGACTTTTTCCTTTTCTTTTCTTCTTTGTTGAATTATGACATAAAATAAAACCAAAGTGAAAGTCTTATTTTTAGAGTTCAGAACTTAATAATTAAGACCTCAAAACACAATATGGCTGCCTTGCATATGAAACTAATCTACAAAGCCTCTAAGGCACAGGTGTCAAACTCCAGTCCTCAAGGGCCGCTGTGCTGCAGTTTTTAGATGTGCCACAGGTACAAAAGGTTTGAATGAAATGGCTTAATTACCTCCTCCTTGTGTAGATAAGTTCTCCAGAGCCTTAATGACCTAATTATTCTATTCAGGTGTGGTGCAGCAGAGGCACATCTAAAAGTTGCAGGACACCGGCCCTCGAGGACTGGAGTTTGAGTCTCCTGCTCTAAGGAATATGGGGAAAATTGTCTCTTTCGCATTACAATAAGCTTACTGCAATATTTGCTGGTCTACTTTGTATATAGTCACATGTCGATTTCAAATCTATACACATATAAAGAGCCTCAGTGAAAATGTGTTTATTATTATTATTATTAACTCTCTGGTCCAAAAAAACTGATTGAAATTCAATTTATTCACTGCATTTTTATGTCTGTTTGTGTAAGGTTGAGATGCACATGAAAACAGCCCTTTAAACCATTCAGACTAGCAACACAGAAAATACACAATCAAAGCTGTCAGATGACTCATTACCCCGTGATAATAATTCAGAAACAGTCCAAATAGTTTGGATGTGTTTTTTATTTCTTTTTTTCTTACGGAAAGTTTCTGTTTATATCATAGGTTTGAGACACATTTCTATCCTAAAGAAATATAAAACTTCAGATATTTCACGACGAGATATTAACATATGTGGAAAATCTTTACGAAAACCTTAAATAATAGCAGAAAGTATGATGGTCACTGTAAAAAAGGCTTTCAGAAAAAGATGCATGCATTTCTGCACTTCGGACAATTTGTCTCTAATTTAACAATACAGTTACCACAATATTTTAAAAAAGGCAAAGAAATACATAGTATTACTAATAATACTTCCCCTAATAGTTAGCCTGATCAGTAAGCTCCTCAATTAGAGCACAGTCTTCCTTTCAAACTTGAAATTTCATCACAGTTCATTTTTTCATGTTTATCTCTTTAATATTAAACTTTCCACTGAGTCCGACTAAAGATGTGCCGCCACTGGTAGCACCAGAGCTTGAGAACCATGTATATATGAATATAGAGCTGTGGCTTTAAAACACCCTGTGTTTTAAGTGTTTTAAGACAAGTAATCCTATGTCTTCTTTGGAGTGTCACAATATCAACTCAGCTTGGTGCAGCAGAATTTGGACTTTTTTAGACTCTCATTCAACCCGTCACACTCAATATGCCCACCCTTTCTTTTAAGGACACACTGACATATGAAGGTCTTCTGAAAACGCCCGTATTTGTACTGAGATTATAAAACAAAATTCAACTTTATTACCTGCATCGCTCCACACTACAAATGTTCTTTAATTTTTCTTTTCCCTTTTTTTTTGCGTGTAGACTACTAAAATTTAAAATAACCTTTATTTCCCTATTATTTCTTGCAACTCTAGATACTCTTTGTCAGTTCAAAGCATGTGCAGGACAAACAATGAAATCGAAATTGTGTTTGTCTCTCTTCATGATAAATTAAAATTAAAATACTTTGTAAATTTATTTACAAGGTACTTTAATCAAATAATTACACTTTGTTTTATTTATGATTGTTATTTCCTTCTTGTTTCCTCTACCTTAAAATCACCTTGCCTTGTGAATTTCCTCTTCACATTCCTGTGTCTGCTTCTCAGAGCGACTTATGCTGCCTTCCTGCGTGCTTCGTCATCCAAACAATGGCGGCCGCTGTCAAATGTAAGAGAAATGCAGGTAGGAATAAGCTGAGAGTTTCAATTCAAATAAAAACGCAGTAAAGGAAAACAAGATAATAACACAATCATAAAATACTAACAACTGTAGAGAAGGTATTCCAAAGAAAATGAGGAAAGTCCAAGTCTTCCTGGATGCATTTGTACAGAGAGCCATTTGCATGTTTCTTTTTACTATGACAGCTCATGTTGTACCCCAAAGCAAGGCTGTATTTCAATCGTGTTTATGGACTGCTTCACCACTTGAACTTAAATGTATTTCATTAGGATTTTATGTGATAAACCAACACAAAACAGTGAACATTTGAAAAATGGAAGGTAACAGTTTAATAATGTGAATTTGTGTTCAGCCTTCTTTACTCTGATACCCCTAAAATGGCTTCTAGTTTGAGCCAAATAGTTAAAAGAGTCCAGGCGAGTTTCAGTTTTTAAATCTCGGGTAAATTTAAAAACAAACATATATTACTGGTCAAAGAGAAGGTTGTAGAGCAGGGATTGATAATAAAACAGTATCCCTCCCTACTGAAGAAATAACAATTCTGCTTTTCTTCAGTAGGGGAGAGGAACCGATGGGAAGCGACAAGAAGCACGACGACGCCACTAAGCATAGCGTCTGAGGTCCAACGAAACAAACCAGATCAGAACATTTGAATGTGAGAAGAAAATGTGCCAGTCAAAATTTAGAAACTGTACGACTTCAAGTTTGATGTTCAACATGATGTACTTTCAGCAATTTTGCAAAGAAAAAGTCCTTAGATTTTGGCAAACTGTGGGAGACATAAAACACTACTAAAGATGGACTCCACTTTTCTCATTTTACTTGTGAATAAAATCACATTTAGGTTAGTGATTTCTAATAAATCACATTGAATTTTGAATTTAACAATTACAAACTGTGAAACAAGTATTGCTACTTTTTGCAATGCTTTATGTGCAACTGTGGTTTTAATTTATTTGTTTTACTCATTCAATAGAGAAAAAAAAAATCTGATATCACATCAGCACACACCAGTAATAATAACAGCATAACTACCAAAGAAGGTGGGGCCGTCACGTGACTTTGCGAATATAAACAAAGAGTGACATCATCTGTTTACTTGCTCCCGGACCCGACTGCAAGGACAAACAGCCGCTGTCCTCGCGTCTCCAAATGGCGACAGACATGGAAAGACTGGCCTCCTTCGAGGAGGCCTACTACGATCAGTACGACTACTACAACCTGCACGAATACCCCTGCCACGCCGGCGGCAAGGGCAGAACCAAGAGGGAGATCGAGCTGAACACGAACCGCCATTGCCCCGCCGGACACGAGAGGAAGCTCGCTGAGAAATATCACAACAGCCAAATGAAGCGCAGGAGAACCAAGAGCGCGTCCTCGTGATGACTTTGTTTTGTTTGGTTTTCCGGATGTTTATAGGTGAGAATCATCGTACAAAAGGTCCAAATAGGGAATAGCGATGTTGTTGTGGAGTTAGTTTGTTTTTTCAAGCCAGAGAATTTGCTGACTCGTCAAGCTGCACAGGCCTGGCAGAACACAGCTCGCCTTGTCTGGTGACATTTTGCCACTTTAGATCTGAACGCCTGTTATTGTGTTGACGCGGCTGTTTAACGACGAGGCTTGTTGGTTGAATATAGTTCTTACATCTGCAGATGTATGATGGCAACTTAACAGCTCGAAAAATACAACAACAAAAAAAAACGTTGATGCACAAACTCTATTTATGGCTTAATTGGACGTCTAATTCAAATGTTTGTCTTCCTGCAGGTCAGTTGGATTTCTGATGTTGACAATGGCCACGAGTCTCCCTGCCTTTCCTGATCCTGGAAATGGAGGCTGTGACATTGAGGGCATAGCCAGTCACCAGTCACGAGAAAAAGCCCTGTAACAGGAGCCACCCCTCTCATGTTACAGCTGTGCAACAATATTTAGTGTTGAGCGTATGTGGGTCAGTTGTGTGTGCTTGATTAGTTGTATACATATGTCAGTGTCTGTGGATGAAGACGGTATTACACTGTATTTTAATTAAATAAAAATGTCTTAATTTTAAGCTTCTTTTTTTCCCCCGGTTGGTTTATTTGATCTACTTTTTTTTCTTTAAAGGTGTTGTGAAAAGGCTTAGCAGGAGCTTCTGTGAACGTCAACTTTTAAGTGTTGTTAAAGTAAAACATAATTAATTAAATATACAACAAAAATAATTGAATGTTTATTCAGCATTGATAGCATGGATTAAAAAAATAATAATCCATCACCATACTGTATACAGTCAATAGTGAACAAAGTTTGGTTATTTCTAACGGAAACTGACAAATAATTTCTTCTTAGAGCCCTAGACTGGCTCTGGAGTTAATACTCGGCGATTAAAATGAGACAAAAGGTCTAAATATGAATAATAAGAAGCTCAAATGTTATGAAAATAAGTCAGAGAATCAGTAACACTTGAAATCACCATTTCCCCCCCCAACGGAAGTTAATGCTTTTATTGTGAAGAACAGTCCTCTCAACCGGAAGTACTACTTACTCTGTTACACTGGTCAAATAAAAGCAACAAAACTAGTATTTTTTATCTTTGCGCCTGCCGGGAAGATGCAGATATGCTGTGTGTGCAGCGAACAGACTCCAAAATACAGATGTCCAAGCTGCAACATACGATAGTAAGTAAACGCGTCTACGTGCTCAAGAGAGAGTTTATCACGTGTTAGCTGATTTTGTTAGCATAAATAAATATAATCAATCTGCGTTCGTATATTTCTTTCAATACAAAATTATGTTTTTCTGTGGATAAACATAATGTAAGAATGCTGTGGATAAAAACGAGGCTAAACCTAAGCGGCGTTATTCTCTTATTTCTCCAGATTTTTAACGAATTATCATTATAAAAAAGAACATAGCAACAACTTGAACACATGGTACGGGAACTGGTTTGAGACAAACTTAGTAGCGATTCGTCCACCTACTGTTGAACTGTAAAAATAAGTCTGAATGGGCCAGGGTTTATTATTATTATTATTATTATTTATTTTAATATCGGCTCACAATTATAAATACGGGAATAAATCGGAGTAACATGTTTCAAATATCTCAGAATTTATCACAATTGTCTCATAATAAACTGTTTATTTTTGTTCTCCCTGTCTTTCCCTTTTTTTCTATATATATATTTAAATCCCTACTAATGGAGCAGGATTATGCGTCTTTGTTAAAGTTTCGCTCGAATTTAATTGTTTCCTTTCTGTGTTGCAATCTTTGCAGTTGTTCGCTTGGCTGTTACAAGAAACACAAAGGTATGGAAGTGTAAATCCTGTAAGTTTTTATTATTACAACTGATATTGAGAGTTGTCTTGTGTTCAGATTCCTGCCTTCCTGTTGAGAAGCCTGCTTCGTCAAATCCTGAATATAAAGATGCTGCTGGATCTGGTAATGAATTCAATTAGCTAATATTGTTCTTTTTCTCTAAAATGCCCATTAAACATTTGTTTTGCTGTTTAAGAAAAAAATAATCTGTTTTGGAAAATTGCTTTACACTTAATCATAAGTTTTCTACATTAACATTTTCATCCACATCTGCATTCTTTCTCACTAATGAAAAACCACATTTTCCACCAATCGTGTTTGATTTATCTTACAGCAGCTGCAGCTCAATTTTGCAGGATAGAGCCAGCATTTTTTTGTTTTTAAACTTGGACCATAAATCTTTAGCTGGATTGGATTCATACTGCTGACCCTTTCATTAAACTTATTATTCTTTACTAAAGAAAAGATTTAGTGCACTTTTCTTTCTTAACCCTTTGGTGTTCATTTTCTATTTTTAAGCCATGTTGCTTTGAGTTTCCGTCCTGGTGTTTTGCCTTCTTTGGTCTACCTCAAATATCTCAAACCTGTGGCTCTTTCGGCTCCATCAAATTTTGCCAGAACTGCCAAAGATTATTAAACAGAATGACATATCTTTTTTTTTTGAGGCCTGGTTTTCAATACCTAAAAAGTGAAACAACTGAACATTCTTGCAGAATAACAATAATGTCTTCTTTTTTTTTTTTGCACCAGATTTATATGTTTTGTTTTGTTCCTTTAACTTCCCAGCAGAGCCTTTGAGTTTGGACGACCTCCTGCACGAGGATGACATCATCGACAAAGTGCCGCCGCAGAGGCTCCAGTTATTGGGTATTAAACCAGTTTTATGTTTCTCTGTAAATTTTAACACGGTTTGAGGGGCAAGGAGAGCGACAATAATATGTCAGCATTTTGTTTCAATCGTATTGCTTTCCTGCAGGTCAGTCAGCAGAGCTCAGAGATTTCCTCTGCAACCCCCACCTGAGGCAGTTGCTGCGCTCCGTTGACGACGCAGAGAGCAAAGCGTCCGCCATGAAGGCCGCCATGCAGGAACCTCTGTTTGTTGAGTTTGCAGATCAGTGTTTAAAAGTTGTTGAAGGTGAAGGCAACGCGTTATCTTCTGATGATTGATTTATAAAAATTACACGTGCAGCTAATTTTTGATATTTCTTTATATAATTCCAAACACGCTGTATAGCAATATTTACCTCTAATGACGCTGTGTTTAAATAATGTTCAAAAAAAAGGCCCAAGTTTTCATAGAATATTTATTAAACACATATGCACAAGTAAATTATTGACATTTAACAGTTATATAAAATATTTTTTTACAAATCAACATTAAAGCGAAGTTTCTATGACTGTGTGATTCAAGTTTGCATACATGGATCCCTTTGCACCTGACAAAAACAGCTGATTGAGCTAAATTATGAATGACATTTTTATGAATCTGCATCTGAATGAAATGAAAAGCAAGATGTTTTACATTCTGAGTCAAAGCTGTTTGAGTGCTTTATGCAGGCTAAAAACTGGAAAGTTTAGTACAGACCAGCTACCTTTACCAGACAGAAATCCATTTAAAAAAAACTCTTTAGTGTATTGTGTTTTACATTTACAGGCAGGTCAGGCCTTTTGAAAGACTTTGTTTTTAAGAGCAGCAACATCACCACAAATGGTAAATCAAGTTGATCGATTTCATTCATGCAGTGAATCAGAAGAATACAACTTTTCTACATTTAGCCACAAAGTTCTGAGTATTTCATAGAGATTTTCTAAGACAGACCAGCACTATATGCTGCATCATATGGAATTTGGTTGATAATGGTCCATGTAAAATGTCAGGTAAAAACGTGAAAAAAGTAGTTTACACAGTACTGTTCCAAGGTGAATACAAATGTGTAGCTTTCAGACTATCACTGTGTTGGTCTATTACTGTAAAACTCATGGAAGTTTGTGGTGTTGATGTGACAAACTGCACTAAACTACATGGTAAATATGCAAGTCCCTGTTTTGTGAGCCAAAGCTGTCAGTCAATTATGTCATGGAAAATATGCTGGAGGTTAAGCATATAAAAATATTGCACTTATTTTATTAAAACTGAATTTCATAATGCCTCACAGCTACACTGTCAGACGAATGAAGCTCTCACATCCACACAAATATACAAAAAAAAAAGACTTTGGTCCACATGAATTTCATGCAAGTATCTCCTTGTAAATAATTTGTTAATGTGCTTTAATTTGAAACACAAATTAAAAAAAAAATCCAAATGTTTTATTCCCAACATTACTGCTTATTCGTACATTAATCAAATGTAGCTTTTCCAGAAGGCACTTTGTAAGGCCTAATGGGCTCAGACATAATCTCATGCAGGCAGCGGTGCTTTGACTCTACAAGGTGCTAAAATTGTGCCATCTTCAGTACATTTCAGGAACTGCAACCAGATTGGTTTTTGTGGTTTTGTTAAGAAATGCTACAATTAAAATAATCATAATTTATATATTTTAGATGTCAATCACATATAAATATTGCTAAAAATATCTCAAATGCATAGAAGATTTTTGTGATTTGATGCTGCGTTATCCATCTGCATCACTTCACTGTACACAAACATTTACAAATATGGGTATTTTGGCAAAAACCCCTTTTGATTTAGTGTTCAACAATAGATGCAGAGGAGCTTAAAATATATTTTTTTGTGAGATTAACTGAACCTTTTCAAATGAAGTTACTATAAAGTCTTCTCCAGCAGGATCTCGTTGAACCCCGTCACGTCGCTCTTCAGGTCCGGCTGCATGTCGGCATACAGAAGGGGCGAGCGCTGATAGTGCAGTTTCACAGATCCCTGTTGGGAGAAGAAAAACAAAATTAAAGACTCACACTGAAATCCATTTATAAAGAAGGGATCGTGTCCTCACCCTGGGCCGGGCCCGAATGGAGGCGAGCCCCTGCTTGTACTGGTTGGTCTCCACCTTGTACTCTCCTCTCCTGGACGGCAGGTTGAGGGAGGTCATCACGGAGATCATCTTCTGGAAGCCCGTGGCCGTCAGGGAAACGGTGATGGAGGGTGCCGAGGCCAGAGCCAGGCCCATGGGCCAGCCGCGCACCGGGACGGGCTCCTGGAAGCTCGAGAGCTGCACGGAGCCCCGCTCCCTGACGACAGCGCTCAGCGCCGGGCCGTCATCCGCCGCAAGGTCGTCCGCGTCGTCAAGCTCTGCTTCAGCCAAAGACTTCAACAACGCCTGCACGAGCATTTACACCGTTAAGTTACGTCCCGTGTCCAAGAAGAAGAAAAAACTGACAGAAAAAGGAAAAACGGTGGTGCTCGGTCTCACCCTCCATTTCTTCCAGGTGTTTTGGATCACTGTGGCCGCTCCGTTCCACCTCCGGATCTGCTTCCTGACCAGCCAGGATCTCACAGCTGCACACAGTCCCAAACGTCCAACCGTAAACGGCCTGATCGCTCACAAGTCATGTCGAGGTTAGGGCCGCAGCTAATGACCGACTCAGTAATCAATTCATCTATTGATTATTCTAGAAGTCACATGCTACAGATGTTTTATTCGAAACAAATTGGGAGAAGCAAACAAATAGTTTTTTATATATATATTTTACTGCCTAAATGCAGTAACAGTATTCTTTTAGTGTACGCTCGATAATTTGTAGCAAGCATTTGGGCCATGCTGAGAAAAAAAAAGACAAGAATGAAATTGTAATATTATGAGAACAAAGATATATAAGAATAAAGTTAAAATAATATGAAACTACAATTTTAGTTTATGTGAATGAAGTCGTAATATAGAATTTTTTTTTCTTTTCTGTTAATACTGTGGTTTTATTCTGGTAATATTACAACATTTTTCTCATAATATTACGACGTTTTTGGATTAATTGTTTAATAATTAGGCAGCAAAAAGTGCTTAATAGATTTTTTTTTACAGAATTTGAACCAGATGAACTATGCTACTTGTGGGATTCCGGGTAAAACTTATTTAAATTTTTTTTCCATCTCAAATGTAAATGTATATATTTATTGGGACAGTTTTGGCTCAATTACTGCTCTGACTGTGTTATTCTTTCAGCAAATGGACTCCAGTTAGCAAGTAATCGATTACTAAGTTAGGTTACAATTATTTCAGTAATCGATTCATCACGATTAATCCAATTAACCGTTTCAGCCCTCGTCGAGGTTCATGAAATGACAGAAATGCGACACGTATTTATCTCAGACTTGCACAGAAAGAACATCAGAAAGTAAGACGACATGTGGCATGTCCTGCTTCTCAGAGGACAACCTGTCTGGACCTCGCTGTGCCAACACCGCGTGTTCCTGACTCACCGGGTCAGAGTCAGCACTCACAGTGGAATCGAGGCCAGGCGGCTCTGCCTAATTCCTGCCAGCTTCACCTGTTCAGAGCGGCGACCAGTTTACCTGCTTGGATTAACGTGGCAGACTGCCGGCGGGCGAGGCGCCGGCGCCGCTGGTGCCGCAGCCAGCAGCACTGAATGGTGAAGGCACAGCGAGACAGGATCTTCCCTCTGTGATCCTCCAGCAGGTCGAGCTGTGAAGAGTTTGAAAGATCCGACTGAGTTGAAACGTCACAACGGAAAACTCCTGGCAATAGTTTGGGGGTTAATTCATTTCTCGTGTTTGTCGTCACAGTGCCTTAAAAATAGCTTCCCCATCACTTTAATTTTAAAAAAAAAATTAAAATAACTTTTATTGGGATTTCATGCGACAGACGCAAACAAAGTAGCACATAATTGTAAAGTTTAAGGAAATGGAAATCTGAATAATGTGGCCTCCATTTTTATTCACTCTGCTCTCATTCACCTCAATAAAATCGGCTGCAAACATTTGATTTAAGAAGTCAGCGCTTTAGCATTTGGGTGTTAACAGATCAATATAGATTAGAGCTGCAACTAATTATTTTAGTATTCAATCATTCTATCAATTATTCAAATGATTAATCAAATAATTTTCTTTTGCCTCACTTTCTGCATTTTCTTTTTCATTTAACCACTAGTAAATAGTAAACTATTTCTAATATTACAGTGGTACAGTCTATTTTCTGTAATAAGAAATAAGAAAAATATTTTCCTATTTTTTTAAATCCGAAAATAAACAGTTATTGCCTAAAATTAATTAATATTACTTTTTTTTAAAACAGAATTTAAACTTTGTCAAGCTAAAACATTTAGTTTTCTTTTTAACTCAAATGTAAAATGTATTTATTTTTTGTACCATTTTTGCTTAATTACTCCTCTGATTATGTTGTTCTTTCAGCAAATTATCTTTGTAAGAGAATTTTCTAGTTAACAATAAATAAAACACTAAATTACTTGACGATTATTACAATAATTAATCACAATTAATCTGATTAATTGTTTAAATTATGATTATGATTATTAATTATGATTATTTTAATTGTGGTAACAACTAAATACATCTTGTATTAATTAGGACTGCATCCTTTTCATTGTTTTTGTGGTTATATATGTTGTTTGTCTCTGTGGTTTCTCGGTTCTCTTTTTTCTCTCTTTCGGCAGGTGTACCAACAGACTTCCAGGATGTTTTCTTGTGGGTTTTTTTTTACCCTTCTTCCTGTCTTCTGGTCCTACCTCCTTCTTCACTGAACCTCCTCACCCCCATTTTTCTCTTTCTGTTTCCTCTTTGTGTCTGTTGCATTTGCAATAAACCCAGAGTCATTTCTAATAAAGTTATATATCTAGCCTTAATGAAAGAGCAACAAGAAGACAGAAGGAAAGATAAAAGAAGCTCTTGTAGAGCATTCTGCAAAAAAGTAAAAGAATTTATTTACGAGTTGCAGCATAAAGGTGGACACAATACACTTCAGGCTTTTCTTCGTCAAAAGATCCGAAAACCATGTATCATGCACAACTTTGTGTTGGTCTGTTGCATATAATCCCAGTAAAATAGATAAATACTTTTGCACACCACTGCAGTTCCCCACTCACCATTGGCTGGGTGAGGAAGACCTTAGTCTTCCCGCAGTGCACCAGCGACCTGCGTTCGTCACGCGACACATTATGCTGGAGCGCCACCTGGAGGAGCTTCTCCACCTCCTGCTGAAGAACGTTGGTGCCTTCGGCGTCGGGATCTGAAACACAGGAATGAGGATGAATAGAGGCTAAATCAGCCAAACAACCCAACAGTGTCCGTGTCAGCGTGAGGAATACTGAGAGCTGACGGAAAACATTAAAGTGCTTCAAACTCAAGAGGTGAAGAGTTGTGGCTTCATTAGAGGTGATTTAGGGCTGCAATTAATAGTTATTTTAGTAATTGATTGTTCTATCAATTAGTTTGATGTTTAATTGGACGGAAAAAATTGGCACATTCTTCAGTTTTTTCATTTAACCTTTTAATATTATTAGAAATACCTTTTAAAAAAATTATGTAATATTAAAGTAGAATGTACATGGTGCGGAGAATTACGTTAATGAAGGAGAAAAAAGAATAAAAAGGGAAAAAAGAAAATCACATTTTTAAAAAAGCAAATATTTTCTATTGCTTTTTTAAATAAATAAATGATTTCTTAAAGTGCAACAACACAGCATTCCTCACTGAACGCTTGATAATTTACAGCAAATTTGTAGCAAAAAAATATAAACTCCAATTAATCGATTACTAAATTAGTTGACAATTATTCCAATAATTGATTCATCGCGATTATTCAGATTAATCATTTCAGCCCTACCGCTGAGTGAGTAATGTCAACAAACAACATATCCAAAATAAAATACAACCAAAAACAATAAAATGGGAATAAAAACCTATAAACAAAATTTCCCTTCAAACAATGTTAATCAACAGAATGAAAATTATAAATGGAGCTTGTGTCAATTTATCCCTGCTTATTGCGACAGGCTTAGATGTGAAGCACAGAAATAAGCTGATGCTGCGTGAACATGAGAGGAAAACAAATGCTTTAAAGTGAATACAACTTTACAATCCAAACGCAAAAACAGAGTGGTGAGGCGTGCAGAGGTGGCGTTTACCTGCAAAGTTTAGAAGAGGCTAAAAAGTCTTTCAAACTGAAAAGTCCCAAGAAAAGTAGAGAAGTCATTTTACCGAGAAGACAAATGAAAGGTAAGGAGAATAAACCTGCAGATCCAGGTAGAGGAAATAAAACCATTAGACCTCCCCGATCGACCAGGAACCGATTCAAGAATAATAAAAACTCACCAGCATCCAGATGACTTGATGTTGAACATTTCCCGATTGGTCCGTAACGCTGGACGAAGCTTTTCAAAGGAATTCTGTGCAATAAAAATTAAATTAGATCCCCCAAAGTCTCAGAAAAATATCGCACAACTAGAGCGTGAGGAGGAAAGCTGCACCTTATTGGAAAACCTGCAGCACTGATGTGAATGGTCTCCACGATCCCACAGGCCTCCAGCTGCAAGATAACCTGACGGAAAAGCATCAGACGTGTTCCTTTGGTGAACGAGGACGGCGATGGGACGATGCAGACGTGTGAGCTGATCGCTGTACCTCTCTGTTCTTGAAGGTGAGCGGCCTGCAGTCGGAGTTGGGTTTGATGCAGCGGGTGTAGTGAGGAGTTGTGGTGAGGAGGAGCTTCATCAGGTTCTCCAGCGAGTTCTACATGCAAAATCACATCATTTTGGAATTTCTTCATCTCTAATCTCCATTGTTTTTATACCAGATTCAATTTTAATTGTTTTTTTCTCACTTTCTTTTCTAAAAAGAAATTGTAAATTTACATGCTCTTTATTTTGTTGGTGTTACTGCCAATTTTACCATCATATATAAAAAATTCCCTTCTCACCCACCGTGGGTGGTTCTTATCCTCTGAGCTCGGGTCCTCTACCAGAGGCCTGGGAGCTTGAGGGTTCTGCGCAGTATCTTTGCTGTGCCTAGAACTGCACATTTCTGGACTGAGATGTCTGATGTTGTTCCTGGGATCTGTTGTAGCCACTGCTCCAGTTTGGGGGTGACTGCCCCGAGGGCCCCGATGACCACAGGCACCACTGTGGTCTTCACCTTCCAGGCCCTCTCCAGTTCCTCCCTGAGGCCCTGGTATTTCTCCAGTTTCTCGTGCTCCTTTTTCCTGATGTTGCAGTCACTCAGTATTGCTACATCCACCACAACGGCTTTCCTCTGTTGTTTATCCACTACGACAATGTCCGGTTGGTTCGACCTTACCATTCTGTCTGTCTGGATCTGGAAGTCCCACAGGATCTTAGTTTGGCCATTCTCCACCACCTTTGGGGGTGTTCCCCACTTTGATCTCGGGGCTTCCAGTCCATATTCTGCACAGATGTTTCTGTACACTATGCCTGCCACTTGGTTATGTCGTTCCATGTACTCTTTCCCTGCCAGTATCTTTTACCCTGTTATTATGTGCTGGACTGTCTCAGGGGCCTCCTTGCACAACCTACACCTTGGGTCTTGTCTGGTGTGGTAGATCTGGGCCTCTATTGCTCTGGTGTTTATGGCCTGTTCCTGGGCGGCCAGGATGAGGGCCTCTGTGCTGTCCTTGAGTCCAGCTTTTTCCAGCCATTGGTAGGACTTTCTGATATCAGCCACTTCAGTTATTTGCCGGTGGTACATCCCATGTAGGGGTTTGTCCTCCCATGATGGTACCTCCAGCACCTCAACTTCTGTTCCCCATTGTCTGAGACATTCACTGAGCACATTGTCTGTTGAGGTTTTGTCCCTGATGTATCTATGGATCTTGGATGTTTCGTCCTGGACAGTGGTTCTCACACTCACTAGTCCTCTGCCTCCTTCCTTGCGGCTCGTGTACAGTCTCAGGGTGCTGGATTTGCGGTGGAACCCTCCATGCATGTTAGTAATTTTCGTGTCAATCTGTGGCTGTATCTCTCGTATATATATATATATTTATATATATATATATATATATATTGATATATATGTTTTTAATTTTATGTCTTATCTTATCATGTGGCTTATCTGTGATGTTGAAGCACTTCAGTCAGCTGAGGTTGTTTTACGTAAATAAATCGTCTTTATATTACAATGAGTAATTGATTAAACGATTAACCAATTACTGAATTAGCTGATGATTATTTCCTGCAATCACAATTAATCTGACTAATTGTTTCAGCCCTGATTGCTACCGGAGAACCATGCTGAGATGCAGTGTGTTAATACACACACACTCACGTCGGGACTATGGTTAAACCTTTCCAGGAGAAACAACACAACCCACAGCAAGCATGTTGATGATAAATGCTTTCGTCGTTTACTCCTACCTTAAACTTGGAGATCACAGTGACTCTACTGAGTCCCTTGCCATTAGGAATCTGAGTTTCCTTGTCAGAGAAGATCTCATGAAGAAGGAGATTGTCAGATTTCTGAAGCAGGCCAATGAGCTCTTGTGGCACCGGATCCTGAGAGAGAAAACCTTCGTGAACACGACCAGACGGAGGTTTGGTCGCTCTGTTCGAACGAGAGCTAAAAGACGGCCTCTTACCTTGTTTTTCTCCACCATGCCTTCTAACTGGTAGCTAACTTTGCCCGCGTAATGGGTCACAGTGAAGTGTGGCGCCTTGCTGAACTTGTCCCAGCAGATGTTGTGGTTGCCGCCCAGCTCCTTCTCCAGGCGACCCCTCAGCGCTGCCGAGTCCGAGGCTCGGTTCAGACGACTCTCCTTCAGGACGAGATAGAAACCAACAGGGCATTCGTCCACTGGGACACGTTTAGTCGGCTGCAGCGTTGCTTTTCAGAATGTGGTAGGTCGAGATGCACTGAGATGCACTAACAATTTGTTTGTTAAACTTAGAAGTTTTGATTTTTTTTCAAAGGTCTACTTCATATAAGAGAGAAAATATGTATGTTGTAGGTTCCTTAATCAAGGAATTTTCAACAAAAATGAAAGAAAGCATGATTTATTTATCAAAACAAAAGTTCTTAACACCTTATATGACTTTTATTCAGTGGATTGAACTGCATGTTTTTTGTTGACACATTTACAGTCTCAAAATTCAGATTCTCCAGGAAGATGCGATGTTGTAATCATAGCTATTCATTCATTATATGCAAATTTTGCGTGGATTTGCTATTTTCAAAAGTAATCGCAACTTCTCCACAAATCTGACTAATCACCTGAATATTTTCTGTATTTTCTTCTTTTCTGATCAGTCAGAAACTCAGCTGAATTTTGACCAACCTCTTTGGTCCTCTTCTAATCTAACCTTGTTTCATGGCGTCTCTTGACAGCCGAACAAGCAAGATGAACGCATCTAAACCATTCTGCGATGTTCTGTACGATTTGCTTCTATTCTGCATAGAGTTCATGTTCACTAGAATAACCAGGAATTCTTCTTTTGCACTTTGACAACTCCTCAGGCCATGACTTTGTTTGTATTGTGGAGAATTATCCGTTCTCCATGCCGAGTTCTTGATATATGAGGTTGAAGAAGAGTCAGTGAGTTGAATTTATGAATTGCATTTATTAATACCAAAATACAGCCGGTCCATTTCTTATGCCCTATTTAGGAGTGAACAGACAAAATGGCAACAAGCAACAATATGTGATTCTATTTGTTAGCCTCTGTCTGAGCTACGCCCTAAAAAGGGCGTTCCCTCGTGTGTCATATCCTTTAAGCTTAGCTTTGAGAGTGTTTCCTAACATGTCACTTCCTTTAGCTTTGCAACTAGCTAAAAGAGATAGAAGAAAAACACAGAATCATTTATTCTCAACGGTATAAAGGGTGCGATTTCCTGAAAGTACTTAAAAATGTTATTTGCGCTATAAATATTAACTGTGCTAAAATCTTTTTTTGGGAATGTTGTGAGCAGCAATGCCAACTTTTTTGTAAGACCAGGCAATTGCAAAGATAAAGCTTAAAAATTAAGCTTTATCAGTTAAAAATCAATCAATCTCCTGCAATGTTATTTTGTGAAAGGATCACTAAAAGACATGGCAACATTCTGGAGGAACTCCATTCAGACAAAATGAATGAATTGGGAAGAACATCCCAATTTTTCAAGATTTTAACTGGTGATTAAATGAATTGGACATTTCTGATATCTGATCAATTGATCGGTGCATCTCTAATTACAAACAATGGAAGTCTCTGCAGAGTAAAAACAATTAAAAGTTTACCTCATTAAGAAGAGAAAACACACTGATGGGGCTTCCCTCTAAAAGGTCGAGACAACTCTGGTTGTCTTGGTATTTAATGAAGGACCACTCCAAGCCTTCGGACACGTACTCTTCCTGAGGAAAGGCAACAAATAGCATTGATGTTTAAATACCAAAACGTACATCCGAATGCATCCCTGCTGACACGTGGTAAAAACACTGAATGTCTCTACCTGCTGAGCTCGCAGGTAGTGGGCCACAAAGTGCTGCTGCAGTTTCTCATTGGCGTAGTTGATGCACAGCTGCTCCAAGTTGTTGATCTGAAAACACTCGAAGCCGTACACATCCAGCACGCCTGCAGATTACAGACGACTATCAGAGCTGGTGTGGAGAAGCTGGGAGTCATTCCCACTCTGAATAAATAAAGCTTTACCTATGAAGTTGCACCATTTGGACTGGTCGGCGCATATGCAGCTGTTGATGAACGTCACTAACCACTCAAATAATCTGGTGGGAAAAGGAAAATGTTGAATATAGCATGAAATATGTTAAAATGGGGAAGAGAATTTAGCCATGCCACTTCTACTATTTTACGTTTTGTCAACTTACAACCACTAAGTTTAGAGTGTTTTACTGGGACTTTATGTGGTACAACAATACTTACTTTTTAAGTAAAATAATTTTTTTTCACACAATAATCTAAAAAGTGTGACAATATGTACTCGTGTTCAGAATTTAACGGGTTGAAATTGGGCCACTGTCTCTTTAAGAAACTCCTGCTCTTTCTGAAACTCCGCCTTCAAGAAGTCATCACAACATGGCTCCTCTATTAATCCTTTAACAACGATTTTACCAGTGTTGCACATAAGAAGTAGCTCCTATAATGAGATCAGCAGATGCGCAGTTCCACAAGGTTTTTGCTAACTGCTGCTGGCTAGTCTCAAGGAGCTGAGTGAGGGAATTGCGAGAAAGAGAAGAAGTTAGGTCACTTGAAAACTGCAGCTGCACCTTGAAGGCGGTGCTAGATCTACACAGGCGTTTTGTACAGCTGAATGGTTGCCATGGAAGATAAAAGGATTTCTCAACCAATCAAAGCAACACTCCAGGTATGTTTTTGATGAGGGAATAATATTATAACATGACATAATGCTCAAAAAAGTTGATTTTTCTTAATACAGCCCCTTTAAATTTCTCCTCACAGACTCAGTCTGACATCATCCACTTCACAGTTACGTCCTACTTCATGTTGCTCTAAAATGCTAAGGTGAGTAATTTCAATAAATACTTTGCTGACTACTTGCTGAGCTACTTAATGATCAACTTGCAGCTCTTACTGGCCGTAGATGACCTTGGCCAGGCAGTCCCGCCTCACTCCGCACTCCGTTTGGGAACAGGGCTTCAGAATGTTTTGCTTCCCCGCCTTCAGCGTCCTCACTCTCAGACACCTGCAGAGCTCCTCCGCTGGGACGCCCAACAGCTCACCGGCTCTCTGCAAGAAGTCTAGAAAGTCGTGCTTTATGATGATCAACGCACGAGCTAGTTTTAGCTTTCCAAATTTGTAGCTTTTTTTTTTTTGAGTATTTATGCGATTAGCTGATCAACATGTGGAATCAAAGCTACCTTCAGAGTCTTGGTCAAGGTCGCAGGGTTGGGATTCATTTGTTGAAGAGCAGAAACTCACATTCCCCAATTGCAGAATCCCCGCTAAAATCTGTGATGAAAAAACATTATGTAATATTATTATTATTATTATTATTAAATGTGAACCTGCAGATTTTTCTGCCACAATTAACAATAAAAAAGTTTCCATCTGCATCAACCACCTGTGCTGGGGGTTAATTTTGTGTTATTATTAAATTGCAGTCGCGCCCGTACAAAATCAGTCAAGAGTGGCCCCCGGGTCACTCTTTGGACACCCGGGCATTAGACCAAAAGGAGAACAGTGGCTGATTTTCAAACCTTTGTGGAGTTAGACAGAATCAGTGAATAACATCAGTTTCACATATCAGCCAATCACCGATCTCCCAAAGTTAAGAAAATTGGGACCAATTTATTGGCGCATCATTAATTAATGTGCAACTAAAGTAGCTTCTATAAAGACAAATTACTTGACATTGAATCTTATTCAAATGATTAATTGCCGTTACTCTTACCCTAAATATCTGTCTTTGCCTTTCTGCATCAATTCCGAGGTGAACCATCACCTCAGTGGTTTCAAGAAAACCGTCCTCTGTAAAAAGAAAAAAGAAATTAAGTTATTATTTGTACAGACAAATAATAGGAGGCCTCAGTAGATATAAATACAAACACCAACCCTCAATTTGTTTTTCACAATTTGGCAGCCACACAAAACACTGATCCTGTGGCATCTTCCAGTCTGTTCTCTGCTCATCTGTGGCTCCTTTCATCATCTATAAAAACACCACAAAGCTTTGTAAACACACCAATATAGGCAAAAAAAATAATAAATCATACGGGCATCAGGTGTCAGGGGCTCACCTGGTAGAAGATGTGGAAGTTCCTCTCATCGGCTGGCTGACAGGCCACCCTGGTCTTCTCTAACAAGTACGTTTGCACTGAAGCGCCGACCAGCAGCTGAGCCCTGGATATGAGTTGAGTCGGACAGGGTGAGCTAACCCACTGACAGGATGTGAGGTCATGAAAAGTGGAAGGTGCCACTGGTACCTGTCCATCTGTAGCTGGATGTACTTTCCAAAGCGGCTGCTGTTGTTGTTGCGCAGCGTGCAAGCATTGCCTGGAGACAGAGACCCCTGACAAATGACTCGTCGCACCAGCAAATCTCACTTTAGTGAATTATTGTGAAGCGGATGGAAAATTTGTAATAGGGTTTTTAAAAGTGTGCTGTGCATTTATGCTCAACATCTCAATAAAATACATTAAAGTTTGTGGTGGGAGCATGACAACATTTTTAAAACATTTGAAAGAGCAACATATGAGTACTTTTGTAAAGAGAGTGTATATACGTATAGTTTATTGTCGTACCAAAAGCTTCCATCAGAGGATTGGAGTCCAACACTCTCCTCTCGATCCTTTCCACCGTGTCCTGACTGCTGACGGCCTGGGCAGAGGCTGCTACAGTGGCGTAGTATTTCATCAAGCAGCGAGACGTCCATGTCTAGAACAAAGGGAATTATTAATAGACCAACAGCGACACATAAAAATATTTTAAAAATCTGAGCAACAGCAGGGGAACTCCACAGACCTATAATAAAATCAAAAAGGAAAAGCTAAACGGATATTTTAAACATTTGTTTTTACCTTCCCGGCTCCGCTCTCACCGCTAACAACCAGCGACTGGTTCACGGGCTCCAGCTGACCCTGAACGTTCCTGTAAGCCTCCTCCGCCACAATGAAGATGTGAGGTTTGAACTCCTGGAATTCCATAGTCCATATTTAAATACGAGCCAACAGGTCGATGACGGCATGGCGCTTTTGCAGCGACGACGTGAATACCTGAGGCTGAGTAGCGTAGTGATACTCCTTCATCACTTCCACAGAGTAAAGGTCTGGAATGGGCTGGAAAGGGTTGAGAGCCACCAAGGTGCAGCCGGCGTGGGTGTAAAACACCTTCAAACTGTACCTGGCCTGCAGGCATTTTAGCACTGGCAGAAAGCACGACGGAAAATTAAACGGAAAGACGTGACGAGGACAAAGTTTTGAATTCTGCTGGAGCATTTGGACATTTTGCACTTGGTACCTGTTGCTGGAGTCACAGGGTTCACTTTGGTGAGGTCATCAAAAGTGTGCAGCTGGTCCTCGTTGATAAGAAAGGCCTGGACGTCCTCCTCCAGTGCATCATTTTGGCTTTGGTCAGGTGAGTGGACTCTCTGGGTGACTCCCTTCACCTGAGTGGAAAGATTAGGTGAGAAAATGTTAAAAGGCGTAATGCAGTTGAAGCCAAATGGATGATGATGGTGATTGTGGTTTTGAACATATTAGGTTTGTTATTCCCACAACATGAGGGACATATTTAAAAAACAAACAAACTCTCTGCAGAAATAAAACGACTCGTGACATCTTCATGACATTAAGGGTTATTTGGGGTTCCTTCAAATTTTCCATTTTAAAATCCTGGCATTTCAGAGCATATTAGGGGACTTTTTATCAGTTATTTATAATACTAAAACATTCAATTAATTGGACTTTAACCATCTTTTTCTTGCAGAAATCTGTATAGGAAACAGGGCTGTTGTTTGCTTTATGCTAGAAGATAAGTTTTTGGTTTTTTTTTTTTTTTTACATCAGGATGAATCTAAAGTTAATAACATCTAAAATAATTAGAAAGAAACAATTTTTAAATATCAAAAATAGTGGGATCTAATTTTAAAACCAGACATAGAGGTCAAAAAAGCATTTGTGGCAATTTATTTGATTTTTAAGTAAACAAAAATAATAATAATAATAATAATAATAACAACAAAATACTGTACATGTGGATGCTGACATGTTTATAGTCTAGACATGGTGGCAGCGCTTAGTTTGGATGAATTTAATTTAATTAACAGGAAAATAAGACTTGTATTCTTCTTCATTTGAAGAAGAATACACTGAGCTCTGAGCAGCTGATCACTGCTTAATCCAAGCTGTGATTGATTGATTCATGAATCTCTAATGTGATGATTGCTACTTTTTTTTTTTAGAATAAAAAGGCCAGTAAAAAAATGCATTTACTCAGTCACAAACAAATTGCCCTGACTGATGGACTGCTGCCAAATGACCTGACCCTGCTGCCCTTCTTGGAGACTGCCACCTGTTCAAGGTGTTGAGAGACACTTAATCCTCTGGTAGGTAGCCTACATCCCATAATAGAACCATGAAGTCATTTTTATTTAGGAAACACAACAACACAGATTGTAATTATCAGCATACATAACATGGGATGTACACTAAGGTTTGAAATGTCTATTATAAATTAGTAGTAAGTGTGAGCAGTACAAAGAAAGTAACTTTAATGTAATGTAAAGCATTGTACATTTATTTTCACTGGAAGGCTATTTATTACTGATCAGGCGCAGATCGGTCACAGGTACAAACGTCCTTCAATTTAATAAAAACAGATCAGCTTTATGGCTTTAAGTCTGGCGCTCATAAGTAAGAGAAGGTATGGATTTCTGTTGTTTAGGTTAAACATAACACATTATAAGTGTATATACTCAGAGAAAGATCTAAATAAACTCCCGGTGTTGGGGTCCTAACTTACCGTTGCTCCTCCATTTCTGGGTCCCACAGCAATATTCCGCCGGTCGGTGGAAGAACTCATTTATTTGATACTTTTTCCTTTATCTGGCCTGAAACTCTACCTGGAAAATAAAATAATACCTGTGGGCCTTATTTTCGATTCAAATGAGCTGCTACTCTATGATAAATGAGACGTTACTCGAATCATTCCGCTGCTGTCAGCAACAAGTCAAGGACGACTTCTCCTGGCCGTCCCGTTGCCTTCCAGACCAGACTCCCAAACCACGTCATTCCCGCCCTCTTCCCAGACGTTCAGGGACCGCTCGTTTAAAGCAAAATCAAAACTGAATGCTGTACAACTCCATAAATATGTTAAATACGGGTACAGCTTGGAGCTGTATTTTAATTTAGCATTCAAAGAAGGCCTTCTAAACTTCCACAGCGTGACTTTTTATTTTCCACATATAAAGTCTTCAACTGGATTTGCTATGTACAAGTAGGTTGCTTTTAGTATTATTATAAATTTCTGTATATTTTATGAAATTGTAAGAAAGAGAAATGCGTTCAACTTTCTTTTACGACAGTACAAATCTAACGTTTCAAGAAGTGCCAGAAAAACTCAGTGTTCTTGAATGCATCACGGGTCGCGAACACGGAAGTGAGCGAACGTGCCGTCACTGAACAGGTTCTGCACCTCCAGCAAAAATAATAATGCTGTTATACAGGTATTTGTTCATCGTCCGTCTTTAACAGACAAAGTCGTGGTAAGTGCTGGTCAATAGACACCTTTTTTCCAAAAAACATAAAACTAATAATTTTATTGACTGTTGTCGCTTGCATGTAGGACGCTGCTTTAGGGAGTAGAGCATTAATTATAACATGAAAACTTACGCATTGACTCTGTTTCTTAGACAGAGAAGTTTAAATCAGCAAATTAAGAAATGAACAGATCTTCTTAGCAGTCGACACTGTGTGGTTTCTTGTACTGCACCAATTTCTATAATATTTTAGGATCCCTTTCTGACTATATCTAAGGTTCTCTGAGGGATGTCATGAAAGATCATGACAGGGACGTTCCTAACGGTTTCAATAAAGTCTTGATGTTTTCTGGATACACTGCCCCCTGTAATAAACAGCTTGTGTTTAAATGTTTGCAGGTCATGGCTCAAAAGGAAGTAAAGGAGGCGTTTGTGAGTAATCTCAACGGGACCAGTTTGGGAGAGGTGACTCTTGGATCGTTTCTCGCTCCAGTTTGTCTCATCCACCGAGCGTTCATCTTAGTCCTCTACTACCAGGCCAAGGGGACTCTACCGCTACCACTTCCGCTGATTTCCCACCTGCTCCTTGATTTTTTTCTGCTTGTCCTTCCCCTCGTACTATCATGCACAATTCTCAGCGATGTTCTTCTGCAGGTCATCGTGTGCCTCACTTTTATTTCAGCTTGCGTGCTCTGCTGCATCTGTCGCGGCAGCTTCCAATCCTCTGCTCTGCAGCCACAGAGGATGGTCAGCAACTTTCTTCAGTGCAGCGTTCGGTTCCACCAGGTCCCCTTCGTGACTCTCTTCAGAGTATTCGTAAACGTGAAAACAGCCATCAGCATCCTCGCCGTCGACTTCAGCGTCTTTCCGAGGCGATACGCGAAGACAGAGACCTACGGGACAGGGGTTATGGACTTTGGAGTCGGAGCATTTGTTTTTGCAAACGCACTTGTCAGCCCTGAGGCACGGAGGAGGGAGGTCACGGGATCCAAGGCGAGCCATGTTACGAAGCAGATCCTGTCTGTTTGGCCTCTGCTTGCTCTCGGTGTGGCGCGGCTGGCGAGCATCAAAATGACTGGCTATCACGAGCATGTGACGGAATATGGCATCCACTGGAACTTCTTCTTCACGCTGGCCATCGTCAGAGTTCTAGCTTCTGTTCTTTTGGTTGTTTTACCAGCTGGACAGTCGTGGCTCTTTGCCCTTCTGATCAGTGGGTGTTATCAGATCGCCCTGGAAACATCCGAACTAAAGACCTTCCTGATGCACAATAGGGACAGAGGAAAGGATTTTGTGCACGCCAACAAGGAGGGCATATTCTCCATAGCCGGCTATGTTGCCATCTATCTAGCAGGAGTTCAGATAGGACTCTACGTGATGCAACAAAGACATCAAGTCAAAGATTGCCTCAAGATGCTTTTCACCCTCTCCCTAGGAAGTTTGCTGTCATACGGCGCTTTGTTCGCGTGTCAGGCACTCGTGGAGCCGGTCTCTCGCCGCTCGGCGAATTTGCCTTTCGTCGTCTGGAGCGTTGCTCAGTCGCTGTTTTTCATGTCCTGCCTAGGTCTGGCCGACATGGTCATACTGTTCTCCAAAGGAGCGTCCGCCTGTCATTTTCTACCATCGTCCACGAACTTTCTGGAGAAGAAGACGGATTCTCGGGTTTCCAGAAGCGGCGTTGAAGTGGAGCGACTCTGCCTCGTCCAGGCCGTCAGCAGGAATCAGCTGGTGTTTTTTCTGCTCTCCAACGTCATGACCGGACTGGCCAACTCTGTGGTGGACACGCTCAGCTGTAGCAGCTCGTTTTCAGTGTGTGTTTTACTGTCATACATGCTTGTGAACTGCCTTGTTATATATATTTTGCACGTCTGTGAAATTACAGTGAAATTCTGGTAGTGTTTGTAAGCGCACCATTTTTCTTGGGTTTGTTTTTCATAGTTTATTTGAAGCTCGAGTTATTCGCACTGAAATTCAGAACACTGGCAAAAACTGAAGATGGAAGAAAATGTTATCTGCATGGAGTTAGTTTTGATTTTGTGCCTGTTTATGGTGATATTGTCTTAAATGTTTTGTGTTTGTATATTTGGGGGACTTGCACAAATAAAGCCTCGTGAGAAAAAGAACTCTGTTATTCTTTCGAGGATGTAATGAACCTGAAATGTAACAATAACTGAAGCTTGGGACATTTTCATACCCAACCCAGCTTTAAATATTTCCAAAACTGATTTGCATGCCTGGTGTGTTCCTTGGTCTAGTTTGTTTACTAATATTTTAACAAATGTCTGTATTTATACTGAAAATACATTTTTGTTCAGGTGGAGTCTATTTGCTTATTAGCTGGCTTCGGAAGGCAAAGGTAACACTTTATTTAGGGGTATTAAAATAAAGAATGGTAAGCTTGTCATGTTTTCTTTCTGAATATTTTGAAAACTATAATTTTCCTTCCATTTTGACATTTTCCACTTCTCTGCACCACAAGCAGGAAGAAAAAGGCCCTGAAAACTTAAACTGAAGATTTTGGTAATAATGTGACAAAATGTAGAAAATATCCAGTGAGAATGTGTTTATGAAAAACTATAAAATATCTTAGGTTAAAATTGTGCTTTTTCATATATGTATA
The DNA here is from genome assembly GCA_010277075.1 of Poeciliopsis retropinna. Classification (NCBI taxonomy): domain Eukaryota; kingdom Metazoa; phylum Chordata; class Actinopteri; order Cyprinodontiformes; family Poeciliidae; genus Poeciliopsis; species Poeciliopsis retropinna. The sequence continues at coordinate 962,036 of VMRM01000024.1, forward strand.
ATTGGCATTTTATTGTCCATTTTTGATTTATATACAATTAAATACTGCACTCACTATATGACATTTTTACTGTCAAAAACAGTAGGGGGCTATAAATCACAACAATGTCAAAATACATCTTGCAATAAATTAAATCGAACGTGCAGGTTTTATTTTTTTTTCTGCTCAGCTGCGCCCCCTGGAGGCAGTGCGTACAACATCATTCGTCTTACGTACCAGCGTAAGGGAAGGGGGGCAAAGGTGAAATCAGTAATGAAGATTCCGCCACCGCACCAGGCTCACTAACTGTCGCACTTGTTTATTTTTAAGATAAGTTCCAGACGACGGTAAGTGGAAATCGTTCAAAAGTTCAACTATGCGTGTTTGTTCTTTACGAAGACACCATTCTGTTGTCAGTATTGTCGGCATATTTTTAAAGAAACTCTCGGCTGTCGCTAAGTAGCTACTCATAGTTCCAACTTTCTATTAGCTTAGGTTAGCTCGCTAACGCTAGCTGCGGGGAGCAGCGATGTTAACAAGCAGGTTAGCCAGGTTTGCTATCACCGACAGAGCGAAGTCAAGCTGGAATAATACTCCAACCTGCCTTTGATGGCGGAAGGAACACCATTTGATAAACAACAGTGCGCCCAAATTCAACCGAACGGCTTATTTGATTTCGGAAGTTTGTATTGTGAAGTGCAGTTAGCTACCAGGCTAACTTGGAAATCAGTAGGTAATTGTTTAAAAGGCAACAGATACAGGTGAACGTTCCAAACGCGGCTTTGTAAGCTGTACAATGCTAGAAATACATTTTGTAAAGCTAATAACTTAAGACATTTTCCAGAGCTTTCTATTGCCAGGTTGTTTGCTAGCTTAGCAGGGCAAATCTGGGTCAAGAAAACCATGCTAGCTACTTTAGGAGTGGCTATAACAGTAGTTTGTAACGTTTGGTGGTTTTTGTTTATATTTTAATGCACACTCTTGTGATTAAGAACCCCAAAGACAAATTCTTAGTTCCAAGATTATATCAGCCCCCACTGAGCTACCCTACATGTCAAACAATGGTGGAGCTTGTGCTCAGGGTTTGATGTAGTCATTTTGTCTCGTTCCCTGCACTTTATTTTGTCTTTTGTGCGTGTGTGTGACCTGCAGGTGAGCTGATCTACGACGCAGAGAAGACATGGCACGCCTGGTAGCAGTTTGCAGGGAAGGCGAGGAGGATTACCCGTTTTTGGCGAGACAGATTCCCCTGTATATTGATGACACACTCACGGTAGGTCCTCATAATCACGGAGAACACATCAAACAGCAATTAAGGAAGATAGACCCTTATGAGTCACCCTGTAAAGTACAAGCACAAATGGAGCTGAATAAACATATTTTCGGTTATTTTTTCCCCTGACTTTCTGAAATAAATGGGAATGGTTTCAGTTTTGTGGTTTCTTTTTTTTTTTTTTTTTTTTTTTTTCATTTTTACGTGGAGGCATGTTCAGGCAGTGCTCAAAAAGATGTCAAGATCGGATTGTGTTCTTCACAAAGACACAGCCGTACCCTGAGTAAGAACTGTCTGAAACTAAATTGCTGATCCGAATACCAAACTAGTTACTTGCGCCTCTGTCAGAATGTGACGGTGGAGTTTCTGATGTGTCATTACCTGTTGTTTTTAATGGTTGTCAGATGGTGATGGAGTTTCCTGACAGTTTCATGGACGCTGAAGGCACTGACATAGTCCTTGCTCATTGGAAGCAATTTTCTGAGGTATTTTCACACACTGTGTCACAGAATTTCTTCCAGTCTGGCAGACAAGCACACACAATAATCAAAGCCTAAAGGATGTTATTTGTGTGTATTTAGTAAAGATGCACTCAACTGATACTAATATGTGTATCTGTCCCGATTATTAAAAATTCTAGATCGGGTATCGGTGACAATGCCCGATCTAAGTCTAATTCTGCGTCATGTTTTATTTTTACATAATAATTATGATTCCAAATTGCACTGTCTGAGGCACTTGAAAGTATCGTTTCATTTTTTCCATAGTATTATTCCAAGCTGAAGCAGCAGGACCTGAATATCGCCTTTATGGTGTCGTCCAGAGAGGTGTACAGCGCGCTATCCCAGCTGGTGCCATGCGTGGGCTGCAGACGAAGTGTGGAGCGCCTCTTCTCTCACTCAGTGGAGACGGGGAACCCGGCGCTGGAGCCCCTCACAGTGAAACCCAAGGGCATGCTCACTGTCACCAAGGCTTGTTTGGCAGACATGAAGAAGCTTTATACCCTATTCTACGTCCATGGGTGAGAGGAAAAGTCTTTTCTCTTTATTTTTACATTGATAGTAATACAGCAGAAAACACAATGTTCACTGTTCTCTCCTTTCTAGTTTTTCTCCATTATTTTTATTGTGATGATGTTGATTATTTTTTTATAATTGTTAGAAAACATGTATATTTAGACTTAAAAAGCATAGGTCTGATACTACAGGGCCTTGCTTAAGTGTTTGGTTTTTGTTTTTTCAAAAACTATAGATGCTGCAGCTACAAGTATTTAAAGGAACAGTGCTTATAAAACTTATTCACCCCCTTGGATGTTTTACCCTTTTATTACTTTTATAAGTCAATCCTGAGCAGCAAAGTTTGGCTTTTTTAGCAAAAAATGTTTTGTAAAAATTCTTGAATGCCATAGTGAAAGCTAATTTCTACAAAATGACAAAAATGTATAGCATAACATATGTCATTGCATAAATATTCGCATCATTCAAGTCTGTATTTAGTAAATGCATGGAGTCTGTGTGGGTAAGTCTTTATCAGGTTTCACATCTGGATGCTGCAGTTGTTCATTCTTCGTTGCAAAACTGTTCAGTTTGTCAAGTTACCCGGGGATCGGCTGTGAACTTCTCTTTTCAGTCTTACCACAAATTCTCTATCAGACAGAGGTCTGGGCTTTGACTAGGCCACTCCATAACCTTGTTGTCTTCAAACAATTTCTGTGTGGCTTGAGCTGGATGCTAAACATGTTTCTCAGTGGGGGTGGTGTTTTTGTTGTGATGTGCAGAGTTTGGTATATCCCAAACATGACGTCTTTTGTGATGGCCAAAAAGCTCCATCTTGGTCTCATCAAACCAATTAACTTTCTTTGACGTGACCATGGAGTCTTCTTGAAACTAGTAGTAGACTCCATGGTTATTAAGCTTTGATTGGTGAATGCATTGAGCTAATTTTCAAGGAAAGTGTAAGTCTACAAGATGTCGGAAAGCTGGTAGAAACGCATTCCAACAGAGATGCGTTTGTCATTGCAACATGAGGTGATTCTAGGGAAGTACTGAATACAAATGCTTACCACATATTTAAATAAAGAGAACCAGGTTTTCTTTCACTTCAGGTTCACAATTATGTACCAATTTGTTTGTTTCTGCCTTGCATAGAAAGTCAATGAAATCATAAATAGATTGAAAGAAGGTGGAAAAAGTTCAATTATTACAATGACGGTTGTATTTTTATTTTTTTAACTTTCTTTTACAGGTCAAAGTTAAATGACATGATTGACGCCATTCCAAAAAGTAAAAAGAATAAGCGCTGCCAGTTGCACTCCTTAGACACCCACAAACCTAAACCCCTGGGGTAACTAATGTTCTTATTGTCACATTTTTGGTTTTATAAGTTTTACTCACTTTTTATGACAAATGCAGTAAATATGTTTAGCAATGTACAAAAATGTTGTTTTTCTTATTTTTTTGAATAGTTAATTCAGTGGAAAACAAACAGCTAAGATATTTGGATCTTTTCTTTGTAGCTATCAGAGCTGTCTGTGCATTGTCTTATAACACTGCTATAAATGCTCCAGGGGAAGTTGGATGGATGTGTGGGAGCTGATGTCTCAAGAATGCAGGGACGAGGTGGTCCTCATCGACAGTGCCTGTCTGCTTGAGACGCTGGAGACGTACTTGCGGAAACACAGGTACTCCGTCGTAACCAGACCATTTACTCACCAAATACTTACTCGTCCGCCATAAGACGGTGGTTTTGTGATTGAAGAGAAACCGACTGGCTTTCGACTTCCAACAGGTTTTGTACAGACTGTAAGAATAAAGTGATCAGAGCATACAACATCCTGGTTGGAGAGGTGGACTCCAGTGAGGAGAAGGGATACTGTGCCGCTCTGTACGAGGGTCTCTGTTGTTGCCCCCATGAGCGGCACATCCACGTGTGCTGCGAAACGGACTTCATCGCTCACTTACTCGGCAGGGCAGAGCCTGAGTTCTCAGGAGGTTACGAGTAAGTTGGATTCATGCCCGCATTTATCATTTGGTGAATGCATTATGATTGGGGATGCAAATGATCAATTTATGAGTCAATCTAAAGTTGAGTGATCTTCTTGATCGTCAAATGATTGATAGGTGGCCATTTTTTGTAAAAACTTGAGTTTCTCTTGTATCAAGAGCTCTAACCTTCTTTCCTTAACATAGACGGCAACATTTCTCATAATATTCTAAATTAAAAATATTTTAAAAATCATACAATGTCACAATTTTTTTGCGTTTTGCCTTATGCTTCTGTCTTCAAATTCTTACCTTCGTAGCACATCAATAACTTTTCATTGAGATTTTGTTTGGATCGCTTCTCTTTTCTTGTTCTGAAATGGCTCCGCCGTCTTTGATTTTGTATCAACTGGCTCCATTTAAGGATGGCAGCGACGCCCTCTGCTGGGTGGTGGCCAAACTACAACACTAAAAGAAGGTCTAAGTGGAAGGTATTAGTTAATTAGTTGGAACTAATTTTAGTCTAATACAGCATTAATTGGAAATTGATGAATTATTTGTTTACACCCCTAATTATGAGTAAATAAAAGGTGTGTTATACTTTAATCCTGTCAGGATTTTCAGGAAATGTGCTAATATGTATTAGCACATTGTCGGCCTCATGTGAAGGCTAATACATTAGCACTGTCGTATTGCCTTCTGCTGTTTTTTCCCCCTCAAGGCGCAGAGAGAGACACGCGAAAACGATTGATATTGCACAAGAGGAAGTTCTGACCTGTCTGGGCATTCATCTCTACGAGCGGCTGCACAGAATCTGGCAGAAACTACGAGCTGAGGAACAGACGTGGCAGATATTGTTCCATCTGGGTATCGATGCACTACGGAAAGCTTTGAGGTATTCCTCGTTCACTTTGAGGACGGCGCACAGTTTTTGACGCTCTGCGTTTAACTGAGTATTTTTCTGACTCCCAGATGGCAGTGGAGAAGATGCAGGGCATCAGTCGGCTCGAGCAGTTTGTGGAGGAACTGTCAGAGGAGGAGAGAGCCAAAGAACTGAAACTGGAGAAGAAGAGACAGAAACGGAAAAACCGACGCAAAAACAAGTGTGGTTTCGATATGTCTGAACAAGAGGCAGAGAACAAGGAGAAAATCCTGGATGAGGTGAAACTTCTGAGTTCACACGGCGCTAATGGGCTATAATATAAACCCACAGTTCTTCGTTTCAATGTTTTTGATTTTGTGTCACAGGGTTCCTTTGATTCAGTTGAGGGCAGCTGTAAGGCCTGCGGTAGCCACGATGAGGAAGAGGAAGAGGCTGGGTGTGAAGAGACAGTGACCACCAGCAGAAACGCCTCCTGTAACTGCTCAGATAACACCAAGAGAGGTATAATCATATGTATATGTATACACGTAAGTCCTGCTGGGTGTGAATTTGAAGAGAAGTAACAAGTCGGGACACAACAATGTCCTCAGATTTGTCCCACAACAGTAATGGCAGCGACTGCGGCTACTCATCAAGTATGGAGGGCAGCGAGATGGGATCACGAGAAGGCTCCGATGTCGCCTGCTCTGAGGGCATGTGCAACCACGAAGCAGGTCCAGGTTAAACACACACAGATATTCATCAATGATATTCTACCCTGTATGTGAAATGTTGTCCCTCTGATCTCACAGTCTGCTCTTACTTATCCTCTGAAGGGGATTACCCAAACGTCCACCGCTGTGTCGAAGACAAAGAGGAGGACGGGACAGACAGCTGTGTGGACTGCTGGCCGCACTCTGAGGAAAACGGTCAGTGCAAGAGTAAAAAGAAGAAGAAAAAGGGCAAGAGCTGCAATGATCAGGTGAGGAAATCAAACAGGACATTGTTGAATGCAGAGTATTTCAAGGTAAAAACTCTAACGTTCCCTCAGGAGCCAAAAACCGAAGGTTGTACGTCGTCAGACGGGAACACCACAGGTCACAATCTGACATCAGCAAACACTTGTCGAACCAAAGACATTTTTTCCTCCTTATGTGGCGATAAGCTCGCTAACATTGCACTACGGTCGCCATGGGCAGTCCATCAAAGCAACCTCAGCCTTCACATGAGGCCGACAAAGGCAAATTTAAGTCTGGTGGAACTCCTGGTAAGATTATTATTTTGCCCTGTTCTGATCATCATCAATAGAAAATTAGTAATTAACTTTATATTTAACATCGGAAAAACTAGTTATGAATCTACTGTTCAGATTCCACAACAGGATTATTGTAATTTTATTTTTTCTCATAAGATCTGGATCATACATGACCATCTTATTTCTTTTTCCTTGATCAGGACGATTCGGAGGTAACTTCCGATGAAGAGAGCGGTCTGACGCAGGATGAAATCCAGGCATTTCTAGAACAGAACCAGTCCTTCTACAGCAACCGCCACCAGTATCGACAGCTCCTCAAGGAGAAATTCACCAACTACTGCCGTGCCACTGAGCGGAGCAAGCGAGTCTGTGGAAAGTGGTTCGCCACAACCAGCGTCAAGTAACATCATCGTCCCGTGGAGAATTTAAAAGCACTCGTGACCACTGCTGCAAGGTTGTTTATAAAAAGATACATTTCAGATGTATCATTCGGTGTCTTGTTGGGTCATTTCTTTAAAATCAACGTGATTTATGAACTTTTTTTTTTTCTCTTTGAGATCTTTGATTCTTTTGCACTTGTACACTGATGCAGTTGTTCATCTCTATTTGCCACATTCATACATGTTAGTTGTTCTCTTTGACCAAGCCTAACTATTTATTCTTGGTCTTGTGTGGGGTTTCGGGGTTAGAGCACAGTGGAATAAGAAATCAAGTTTTGCAAGCTGTGATATTAGGGAAGAATTTTAGTCGTCTTATTTTTATTTTTGTTTCCATTTTCTCTCTCTCTCTTCTTTATGGTGACACTTCAATGTAGTGCTTACAGGTTGCACTATAAAATGTGTACAGAAGTATAAATATAAAAATTTTACAGAGAATAAACATCCATTTGTAATAAATTTGGGGTGTGTTAAAAGCGCAATGTTAAGAAAATTTACTAAATAAAGAGTATTTATTAATATTGATTATAAATGTGTCTTTTTTTCCTCCTCTAAATATGCATTTTTCCTCACAATATACAAAACTTATATGCAGTTTTGCAAACCAATTTTTATAGCCAAAAGCATGAGTTTCTATTTTTTAAGTGCAGTTGTGTCCAAAATTCTACTGGTTGCTATGAAGAAATGGCTCAAACTTTCTCTGCAAACCCATTTATTGTATAAACTCCAACTGGAAAGACAACAATCAGCATCTACGACTCTCTGAAAAACTTTAAATAATGAGTGTTTAGCTTCCCTTTGGAATCAATAAAGTATTTTTTTAAATGAACTGAAACACAAAATACTTTCCAGGTACTCTGCATTTCTAGGTTTCGCCTCGGACACAGCAGGTTTCACATCAGCTGACTGTTTCCTATTAGTCTTATCCAAGGCGTGAGATTTGTGAAACTTGTTTTAACTGTAAACTATATCCTGCTGGTTAGTACTGCTTTTGGAGTCGTTCATTTCAAGGACCGAAAAGTCAAAGTTCCTATTTTATTTTATGGATCAGTCTTCAGATGTTACTCAGTGGCTTAGTTGGGATGTCCCATATGGCAGGAATCTGAAGCTCCAGTACTTGAAGGCCCTTGTCTTCCAACCTTTATGTGTGAGTCTGCTTCAACAAACCTGAATGAAATAGTTTAGTCATTAGCAGGACTCTGTAGAACTTCATTTCATTCAGGAAAGGCAATTCAGTAACTTGTTTTTAAAAGGGCGGTGTTGTGTATTTTCCAGGCACACTGTGCCACTTAAAATAAATTTAACTTCTTCAAATTGGTCCTCTGTCTCTAAAAACTCCTGCTTTTTCTGAAACTCAGGAAGTCATCATGGCATCAATCCCCTATTAATCTTTTAACAATGTTTTTACCAGCGTTAAACAGAGAAGTAGCTCATATAATGAGCTCAGTAGATGTGCAAATCCACCAGGTGTTTCCTAATTGCTGCCGCTCATCTGAAGGAACTGAATAAGGGAGGAGCTGCGCCTCGAAGGCGGAGCTAGGTCCAAGCAGGCGTTTTGCACAGTTGAATGGTTGCCAGGGGAGATTAAAGCATTTCTCAAACTGAAAGAATCAAAGCAACATTCCAGATGTGTTTTTGATGATGGAACAACATGATGTAAATCTCAAAATGTCGATTTTACATAACACTGCCCCTTCAGGTGTGTTCAGACAAGGATGCATTGAAAGATTGCAGAACACCAAACCTTGAGGACAGAAATTTGAAACTTGTGCCTAACAGAATGCTCCGAATAAATCTATGTTCACATGAATCCCCTTCAGGACTTTATTCGTATATTTGAGCCTTTTACTAATCCTGTCAAAACAGCTGTACGGATTACAGTTAAAAACATATTGGCAGCATTGTGGATCTCCACTTTGTAAATGCATTAAGAGACGGATAAACAGAATTAGTGATCTGACATAAATCCAGTTTCAGATTAAAATGACAGAAGCAATTTAACAGTCAGTGCCAAACGGCCCTCTTTTGGGGAGTTTCATGCCTACAGGGAACAACTTGGTAAATAAATAAAGTAACTTGTTAATATGTCAGCTAGTTGTATAGACCAGTTCATAAATCTCTGCACCAGCTCACTGTTTGTGGGTACACTTCAGGAAGTTTCTATTGGGTTGATAAAGCATGAAATGTTTTCTCTGGCTGTAATACATTCCTGAATCAAGTGTGAACTTCATAGGCCATCATATCATCGGAGACCAGTGTTAGATTAATACCTAATAAAGCATTAGGTTAATTTGTCATCCTGTTCTACTCCCACATCTTTGAAAGTTTAATTTTCAGTTCAAGAAATAAAACAGTGTCCAGGAATGTGAACAATGGCTCACGTTCCTGGACAGATTGTACTGACGTTAGTACCCAGCGCTTCCTCAATGTGCAGACTGAGCATTTTTCTTTTCATGTTTCATCTCATTTTAGTAGAAATTTTAGGATTTTGGGTGGGAGAAACTAGTAATCAGAAAGTTTTATGTTAATTAACTATTCTCACTTTGGGTTTAGCAAGCAGGATTATTTTGAAAAAGGTATTCTAAGCCATGATGTGAAGGATGAATGACCCAGTTGTGCCCCTTCTTCTCTTAACAACAGATGAATTAAAAGATTGATTTTTAATTTTGTTTTGAGATTTAAAGGAATTGGCAAGTATGCTGTGAGAATGCAAATAGTAATCTTTTTTTTTTGTTTGATTGTTGTGTTAACAGAGTTATAACTTTAATGACTTTAATCTTTTTGTATTTCAACTCATTTTGTTCATGAAACACATTTTAGCAGACAATAACTAATTATCAGGTCAGCTAAATAAATCTGGCCCATCTTCCTGGATCCACTCAATTTGTATACAAATGAAATTCTGCTTCGGACCCCATACAACCTTGTGGCAACCCACTTTAAAAGTTTAAAGACTTTCTGGGGGCATCTCCAGCACATCCAGCCCCACCAGCAGTATTTATGCCACAGTTTCACCTTTGACTTTTACTACTCCATCCTCTCCACTAGGTGGTGCTAATAAGCTACTCTCAACACTCCCCAGTCCAGTGCGGCGGCTCGAAATGAAAGTGGGAGGTGAAGCGAGTCAAGCATTTCAACGCAGCCGGACTCCTCGCATTTCGGTCCGAGAGGCGCATGGATCGATCTTTACGACCTTTTATCGCCGCCATCGTCCTGGATGCTGCGCAGACTGACACGGGACTCTGGAACGGGCGCATCCCATCTTTCGAATACCGTGCGTAACCCCCCGCGACATCCTCAACCGCGGCAGCCCGATTCAGCGGGGCTCGGCAGAAGAAGCGCAGCGCGGGGAGCTGTCGGTTCGCGTCAGAAACGGTCCCGGTGAAGACGCTGGTGGAGATGGAGCGGTGGAAAGGCAGAGTGGCCCTGGTGACCGGAGCCTCGGTGGGGATCGGAGCGGCCGTCACCCGGGCTCTGGTCCAGCAGGGCATGCGGGTCGTCGGCTGTGCCAGGAATGTGGACAAAATTGAGGTAAGCGGCGTCGTTTAAAGGAATGTTATTAAGAAGGAGGAAAAAAAGAAAAAAATGAAAGAAAAAAACTGAGTGTTGTCAGAGCAACAACATTCCTGCTAACTAACATTAACGGCTAGCTAACATTAGCTTGACTGTTGAAGCTACAGACCTTTAGCCCCGGCGTTAGAAAGTCGTTATCCAGGTGGTGAAACGCGGTGAAGCTGACTCTGTGGGTTTGTTTGGAAGTATTAGGCACACCCTGCTAAGTTTAACCAATTTATGAAAAATAAATAAAGCCGTTAGTTTACAATTACATATGTCATTTCACGTATTAACAGTCAAATCATGGGAGATGGAGATAATTCCTGTCCTGTGGAGTTGTATCTACATAGTGATGATGGCGTATGCCGCACATTTCTACACGGAGTGAGCAATAATAATAATAATAATAATCCTTCTGTATTCAACTCACTGACAACCGCCCATCCCATCCTTAATCGCCTCTAATCTCAGTGTCTTCCTTCAGTTGCTAGAAATCAGAGTTAGCAACCACTAAGTTCCTGCATTTTACTCAAATGTACCCACTGAGCAAAATGAGTCAAATTCTAATTCTAATTATTTTTGTTTCAAGTCGATCGATTTAATCACTCAAATCGATTGTCAAATAATTGCAAACTTTAGACACAACAGGCACTATTTGGCAACTTCTGTTTTATTGATCATATACATTTCTGCACAATCAAGAGTCAATCATTTACAAGGAATGATTGATGTAAAAAAAAAAGGCGTTTATTTAACATTTCTCAATCCAGAACCACCTCCCTAAATGTAAGTTTAAGAACGACGAGCTCAGATGGATCAATACCAAATAAATGTCCAGGATACAGTTTTCACAGACCACTGCCATTCGTGCACGACAAGTTTTATGTCTGAAGTTGATCCAGTTTGTCACAACTGAGTCCTTTGCAGGGGAATCATGACTTGCAAGAACCTTTGCGGTTTCTTTCCCGAAGTTGTCTCATTTTAGAAAGGAAGGAAAACAAAACAGAGGTGTGCGATTAAAGCAGACACATCACTGAAATAGCATTGCATACTTTTAAAATCCTTTGTAAGTTGATGTGTAAACCATTTACAGCTGAAATCACTAGCAACAGCAACTCTATGAAACTATTGCTGGGCTAGAATTGAAATTTTTACAGTTCTGAACTTTCATTATATGAATATGTATTCTCAATACAACTCAAATTAGCTTGTTTTTAATCTGGCTTAATGTTCTCTGACTGAATTAACATATTCAGGTAGGATTTGTTACCAAAAAAGGTGTTCTAAGCATACACACTTGTACTAACTAATATGCCTGACTAAAATAAATGTAATGGCTAATATTTAATCCATGCCCAGATTTTGTTTTATTGGTAAACTATAAGGCCAAAGTAGTTTAATTTCTGACTGACACCTTTGTGTATAAAGATCACAGTTGAATTCTTGGTATCATAAACTTGAGCAAAGATATTTGTAGTCAGCATTCAGGTTCCGCTTAATAAAATCAGGTTGAATCACTCTGTTGGAGTGTTGCCGTAGGCGGACAGAGGACTGTTTCCAGACAGGTTTCTGCCGCCCTGCCCCTTTAAGTCTTTCTTAACTGTAAGCCTGCAGGTTCTGCACTTTGCTTATCTTTTCTGCGAATAGTTAGGCCTCACCTGTGTCGCCTCATTGATTCAAGGGCTTTTTAAATGCTTACCTTTATACCCTATCGGGAGGAATGCTGTTATCGCCAGGGTTTCCCCCAGAAAACTTGCTGAGCCTGGTGCTCAGGGCGCTAGGGCAGTCATCCAGCGGTTGGCTGGGTTTTTGAGTTAAAAAACGTTTAAAGTTGACAGGAAATTTGGAAATATCACTTGATACTTATGCGTTATTGGACGACTGTAAGGTTAATACCTAAGCATCAACTGTAAAGTCTTAAGAAAAAAGACAATCATTAAAAAAACTAAAATATGTTAACATTGTTTAGCCTGGTGGGGGCACAAGTAAAGCCTGGTGGCCCGACAGGCTTATAATACAACAGGGGAAACCCTGATCACAGTTTGATATGAATACCACAGCTTCACCTAGCTGCATAGACGATCAGTACGAGCTCTATGTAGTTTAGTAGCCTGTAGTGAAAACACAGCAGAACCAAAAATGCTTCTCAATCACTTTGCCAGCCAGATTGTTTTCTGAAGAGTTGTGGTAACTAAAGTAATGCAATTAGTGGACCAGATATTTAACCGAACCATTTAGTTGGTGTTTTGTGGGAGCATGGGAAAAATGACAGCTGACCGGCAGTGTGCAGTAACAAGTAGAAGAGGAGGCCTGTTATTTTTCTTCTTTTTTTTTATTAATATTTTTCCAAAAAGGAGTTGACACGCTGAATGGAAGAGGGAAACACATTTCCACATAAGTTCTGACATGGCGAACATTTACCTCACATACTTCCTATTTATTACAGCAATGCATATCGTCAACATCTGACGAAGTTATGCTTTACGTGACCTAATTGATTCACTCCAAGCTAGTTAGGTAATACACCTAACTGGCATTTTCTCCACTTATTTTTTCATTTTCTTTTGGCGATGTTTGTAGAAGCTCTCTCAAAATTCGCATGACAACTGGATGGACAACTTGTCATGTGACAGTAGCTATCAAAGCTACTGTTTGATAGCCTGTTTGTAACCAAGTTACGAGCCTCCCTGTTTCCTCTGGGGCAGATTCCTGTGATACTACGTTGTGACATAAGGTGTGGAACAGGGTGTGACTAGTTTATATCATTCCTTTTTCTTCGAAATACAATCAAATATGTTGGAAATGTAGCTCCACCAGGTTCTGCGTCCTCGCTCTTTACAGTTTGCAGTAAATACATGAACACCTTCACAGTTTCAAAACTGCTCAAATTTCCTATTATGCTGTTCTTTGATTTTAAAAAAAATGTCAGAGAAACCCAGCAAAATCAGCTTTCTGAACTCCTAGCACTACTTGTTGAAGAACGGAAGTGGGGAGAGAGTAATTCAGTGCAATAAACGCACAGAACATTACCTAAATTTGGTGATTTTTCATCCCATATTCTTTTTTTGGCTAAGTTAAATCTGTTTTAAATTAAAGCAGCAACAGCGTTTAATTAAAATTTTAGTTTAGCTTTTTGGAAGAATAGCTTTAAACTGTAGCTTATCATACTGTTACACTTAAACAGGTAGCTGAAGTGTTGATCGGGTTGATTCATTTTATTCTCATACTTAAATTACTTAGAAAAAAAAATCAAATGTTTCTATGATGTTTTATATCACGGCAAACGTTTCCTCCTACCCTGACTATAAACACACACCCTTACCCACAGCAGCTGAGAGTGAGTGTGAATTGTGCAACAGCCATCCTCCCTCCATTCATACTCCAGTCACATGGCCGCATCCTGTCAATAGTTAACTGTGACAGCCTGTGTCAGCCTAAACAAGGTCAAAAAAATGTAAGCTCTACTGTACTTAGTTTGTAAGAGTTATATATTTTACTCCTCTATAGGCTGAGCAGACTTTATTTTAGGAAAAAAAAAATACAAAATCACAATATAGAATTGTTTTACTTTCAGTACTTTTCTTTATAGTGTGTCTGTTCAAAGAGTAGGACTGAGCCAGTACTGTGCTCACCCGGCTTTGTAAGCTTTTCCTTGCAGTTGTGCCAAACCTAGCATGCTGTTCGCCGGGGTAACGTATGTACCCAATGCATCACCAAGCAAATTGTCACCAACTTCCTCCCGCCGGCTTTTATTGCCTTCACCTCGGGAAGCGAACCTCCTCACGTCAATGTTCCCTCTGAGCAGTAAAGCAGACGGAACGACGGGGGAGCGTCAGAAGCGCGGCCCCGAGCGCCACCGTCGTCTGTTTTTTGTACAAACAGGTCTCTCGAGTAAAGCGGATCGGAGAGTCGTGGCGGCAGCTTTGTTTTGTTGTCAGTGAGAATAGAGAGCAGTCGGGCGGGTTTTTTTTTTTTTTTTTGGAGGGTGATGTGTGGTCACCATGGGCTTCCGCGCAGGAATGGACAGGACGGGAGCCAAGGCGGTGGAGACTCGGCTTCTCATTAACGCTTGCGAAATCCTCTCCGGAGTGGAGAAAGAAGCCCGGCTGTGGAAATGAATATTGATTCTCCTGCCATATTAGATCCCCTCCAAAGTTTTTCTCGGGCCTTTTAAACCATCGCTTCCCACATAGCCCACATGGTTCTCTCGTTTTTCCGCTCACCCAGCACATTGTGAAGCTGTAATGCAAACACACTTATGAGGATGTGACGTGAACACTTAGGAGTCATTCAGAATAGCTTTATCTTCTACCTTGTAGGTGTTCAAAAAGTTTTACAGTTTTGGAAGATTTTATTGCAATATTTAGTGGTGGTGTTGTGATAGCAATAAAGATAAAAAAACATATTTACGTATTTTTTAGGTAATATTAGCTTTGTAGGATGGCACAGCATTCATAGGGCTACCAATGATATTCTTGAAAAACACTCATCAGAAATAGGCTTCTTCAGCACGCCTCTTATTTAAAAAAAAAAAAAAGTGATTTATATCACTAAACTGCACACAGTTACTGAATTTAATGATATTTTTGGAACTTACTGATATTGAACAATGTTCCTGCGGCACAAAATGTGTAGAAAATAACAAATAACATTTCGGATCATGTTTTGTTTTTTTTAGTTAACATCGATAACAGAAATGTATCAAATTTTTCTTGATAAACGATATGATAAACGGCCACTTTGTTTTCGGTCTATCACTTAAATTTCCTATGAAATACTTCAAAATTCATGTTTTTTGTGTGCCACTTAAAACAAAACTAAAAAAAACTCAGTGGGTTGTAGATCACTTTATCCTGCACAAATCCGAAGGCTTTCTAATGTTTACGTCTCGTCGGATTTCTAATAACATCTTAAGCGTTTCTGTGTGCAGCTTTTAATCTAAAATAATCACGATGTTTGTTGTCGAGTTTCAAGTGCTTAACTGCAGGTCAGGGCTCGTGTTGAGGAGATCGGCCGGGCCTTAGAGAGGAGCTGCCGAAGGTGGAGGCAGGGCGGAGTCGGCCGCATAATCAAATCCGGCGGTCGTGCTCCGGTGTGGAATGTAGCGCTATGCATCCCTGTCTGAGCACGCTTTCAGGAACCGTGTGAAATGATGGCAAACCAAAGAAAGTTTGTGCCTTTTTGGCCTATGTTGATGCAGCTTGGTGTTTTGTTAAAAGATAGAGGATGGAAATGGCAGGCATGTTTGTTGTAACCCAGACCAAATGTAAAAATAACTTTTCCCTCTCTGTAAAGATGCAGCTTTTTTAGAGCTGGTATTTGACTCTTTGATGAAAAGAGATGCAAAATTCAGGGCTGTCATTGCTGCAGTTTGAGATTGAATAAATTTAGCACGCATAATTCTGGGCGTCTGTTTGTCACATCGATGTGTGCATTATTTAATTATAAAGTTGTGATTTTATTATTATTATTTTGGACTTTCCAAGTAGAATTTGCTCTCTGGATGGTAAAGATTGTTGAACCCAAACTTTTATGTGAAATCACACATTGTCAGTTTTTCTACCTGCTCTCTTCCAAATTTGTGTTTAATCAAGATTAAATCTTCCTCTCTAAAGAAACTTTCATGCTCACATCCCAATGGTGACACAAGGCAGCTGGTCAGTTTTTTGAGGATTTCTATTTATTGTTTTTTTTTTTGTTGTTGTTTAGTATGTTTTCATCAAATCTCTCCTGTTAAGGTTTTCTATACAGCTGCAGCAAAACATTTAATCTATACAGAGAAATCGCTAGATGAATTTAAGTGACAGCCATTAAATTTGTTAGTGAAAAAAACCAGGGCAGACTGGAAAGGCTACATTTGATTATTAATAGTATTTAGCAGTCATTTTCATTTAATTACTTAAAAAAACACACATGATTCCATTGAGCTTTTCCATGAAGTTGATTTCAAAGTCCCACTATGTTTGCAGCTGTACTTCCACTAAAAAGTTCTGAGACGTAATGAGGCCAGTCGGCCCAACCTTGCCTGCACCTGCAGCACAGCCTCTGCTGGATTAGTCATTCTTACTCAGACATGTCATATTGAACCATTTTCTAGCTAAAATGTTTCAGAATTTCTCTCAATTTATTTATTTTCCAAAATTTCTTTCTCCATCATGTTTACCAATCCCAAATGACCAGCGGTAATCATACGCGTTTAGGAGACATCTGACAAAAACAGAACAAGGCAGAATAGTTTTTTTCTTTTTCTTTTGAGACTACATTTGTTTGAGGAAAAAATGCAGAAAAGCACAATGTCTTCACAAGTTTCTGCATACCTTCCCACTTCATTTCAACATACTTGTGACTCTGGGCCTCTTTACAGCTCTGCAGGCGTTTGGTCTCTCACTGGTTTCTCTGCCTAAGCATCCTTATTTTGCCTGGAGTTAATCTTGAATTAAGCCTGAAAGCTCTTGGCAGGTGAGTTAGAAGCTTGATGGGAGACCTCGGCTGATCTGGCTCCACTCTGCGCCCGTTCTGAGGGAGGCAGGAGAAGCTGTTCAGTCATGCTTCAGAATCTGAGGTGGCACATTAAGCATCTCCGTTTTCAGACATATAGACTGCCTCAGTCATCTCCTGTCTAGACAGCCTGTCTGCTACTGTCACAGTGACCAATTCGTCCCATTGAAGAGGGATGAAAATGGGTCAAATGAGACCGCTTTTCTTCCTTTGTTTCAGACCTTTTTTTAAGTATCTTGATAAAGTATTTACACCGAGTAAACTATTCCGCATTTCAAAACATAGTTTATCAGGGTTCGTATTGCTAGACATCAAAGAGCAGCCCATAATTGTGAAGTAGTCACAATTATTTTCATTTTATTTACAAATATAAATCTGAAAAGTGTGGCAAGATGAGCAATAAATCAGTTAATTGCATGTTAAATTAAAATGAGTATGGTCATTTCCATTTGGACAACAATCAGTAAAGATTGCTGAAAAGCAATATTAAAATGCTTTTAAAGTTTAGATAAGAATACAGAAAATCAGATTATCTCCGTATTAACTTTCTGATTTAAATATCTGAATTACTGCATTTTGAAAAATGATGTAAGAAAACCTTAGAAGAAAAGATTCGTTTTCACCTTTTCTTTTCTTCCACAGAGTCCTAAAAGGCAGCTTTTTCCTGGTTTCCTGGTTTGATTTGTATGATTATTATTTCTTGAAATGTAATTTTGGTTACGTCGACATCATAATTCTATTTAATTGTTGCTGTTTCTTTTTTTCTTTATGAGGGTTTATTTGCTTTGATACGTCATTACTATTATTATTACTTTATTAGTTGAAAATGGTCTCAAAATGACTGTTTTTGTTTACCACAATAATTCCAGGGGAAATTTATACTCCAACAAAATTTGCTATTGTGACAGGCCTATATTGAGTTTGTATAAAAAAGTTTGTTACAATTCCAGCTTTTTCCTGCTGTTTTTTTTTTCTTCCTTTAACCTGACAGATTACCTTGCGGCGTCTTCACCTCGTCAGTTTCACCCATGCAGAAAGCCTTCCCACTGACGGCGCATTTTCCGCTTCGGTTGGAAGAACAACATATACCTGAATAATCCATTTTGTTTCCATGGGTTCTGCTCTTGTGGGACATTTCAGTTGCAGCAGCACAATTAAAAGAAACAAAACAAACATAATTTCTCATGTCCTGATAAATCAAATGAAAGCACTGTGTATAGAGAGCTGTTTTAAATCACATATGGCCTCTCCACTGTTTTCTTTCTCTTTTCATAATTCAGGATTTAAAATTTATGCTCACATATTTCCTCTTTGAGCCTCCAGCAATCGTATACGGAAACACTTCCTGTCTCTCCCTGCACGCTCTTCTCCAGTCATGTGACTTGTGAGATGCCAGCAGCGCATGCGATGTTTTAAGAAGGTGCTCTGATGTGCGAGGGTGAAATATATTGCAGGAATGCTAATTTGTTTAGTGCAGCTATAGGAGCAGGTCAGCACATGTAATGGAACGAACACGCGTGACGGAGCGAGGGGAGTGAATGGAAACCTTTAAACAGGGCTGGATGATGTGGCAGAAAAACTGCATGGTATTAGCGTTTCATATCGGCCGATGTCAATAATTAAGGAATCATTTTTTGTTTCAAATGTCTGAATCACTGCTAACCTGGTGGCGTGACCTTTCCTGTCTTATCCATAGTTTACTCTTGACATGTTTTACTCATTTTCTCCTTTCACGCCACATTGTTTTTTATTATCAGTTATGAGGCACGGTGGCAAAACATGAAACTGCTGCTGCGCAAGTTACTCAACAGGGTGTTGCTAGGTAACCAAAGAGTGAGGGGGCTATTTAGTTAGTTGATGCTGCCAACCTTGCTTAGTTGATCTTGAGAGGTTAAGTTCTGTGAAACTATTGAAGATTCTATTGGACGAATTTTCTGTTAATTTTGATCACGTGTCTGTCGCGATATATATATATATATATATGTATATATATACATACATATATATATACATATATATTATATATGTATATATATACACATATATATATATATCATATATATATGTATATATATACGTATATATATACATATATATATGTATATATATATACATATATATATGTATACATATACATATATATGTATATATATATATATATATATATGTATACATATATATATGTATATATATACATATATATATATATTCTTATTGAATCATTCCCCAGCCCTACCGTTTCAAATACAAATACTGAGACAGTAGAGTTCGTCAAGTTCAGTGTTCAGAGAAACAAGGGATGAATGCAAATAGATTTTATTTTTCTCTTCACCAGCAGCCAAATTGTCGTCGTTATCGAGTGTTTGTCTGAGTTTGGAAGGCTTTTTATGTCTACTAGAAGCTCTGAGGCTGAATACACCGAGCCCCCTTTAGTTGGCCACGTTTGAAAGGCGTCCCAGTTTGGACTGTGTCAGATCAACTGTGTCTCCATGGGGTCCTCCTGGGTCTGTTTTCCTTGTTTTCTCCCATCTCAGCATGCGCTATGCCGCGACTCACTTCTGGTATCCAGGCTGCAGAGTCTGTCGATTGAATGGCATGAATGAGGAGCACAGGCAGCCTATCGCTTGAGAGAGTAGTGTCGCAGGATTACTGTTGGTTTGGTAGCAGGAGAGTATTTGCTTCAGAGGGTTAGAGCTGGAACTTGAAACTTATATAAATAGTGGTACTATAATAAAACGCAACCAGTTTTTGTCGAGGCAAGTTTATTTGCGCAGCACATTTCAGAAACAACAAAAACACAGTACAGTAGACAATTATGACACAAGCAATAAAAACATTAGATTTTGTATCATCAAGAAACTAAATATACATCAAATATATTGATCAATGTTCCAGTTATTATGAATCACAGGCAGATGTAAGGAGGTGGGGTTTTAGCCTTGATTTAAAGGAACTCGTTGTTTCGAGAGTTTTAGTTTTCTGAAAGAGATTAGAGGAGCATAAAAAACTGAATGTTGCTTCTTCATTTTGCGTTCTGTTATTTTTGTCCATTATCTAAAACTCCAGTGTGTTTTATGAAAATAGTATGGGAAAGACTAACATAAAGTAGAAAGAAAAGGATAGTTTTGCAGTTGTGCGGTTTCCATTTTGCTGATAATGATTTGGACACAGTTCTGTGAAATGTTCAAAACTTTTGATATTGTTTTATATATACTTAATCTTACTTTAAACTTCTTCATAACGTCCTTCTTGACCCATCAGTTATGTTCCTCGGTCTTCATGACCAGACATTTGTTCACAATGAATATTCTCTTATATTCTTCTTCTTAACCTTAACAGTTGCATTGGATTTCATTTAAGGATCTCAGAGTACAGAGGGGTTACTTTTTCAGATCACCTTTTTCTTTCCAGAGTACTTAGATTGTCTGTAAAGCGCCTTTGTGTTTTTGGTGACATGTAACTGCAATAGTTTTTTTTTTTTAAATTTTCTTATTTGAACATTAAGCTAAAAGTTCTTCATAAAAACCACTACTTTTGATGTAAAGTCACACAGTGTCACAGGTCTGTTAGACTTTTGACTTTGCTCCACTGATGGGAAGGAGCTTCAATTTATCACTGAGTGTAGTTACTAACAGATATTATGATCATTCCCCTTATCTCCTTGGATGATTGCGCAGTCTTAAAGGGAGTGTCGTAAACCCACCCTGTTCAACCTTTAGACCTTTTAGCTTAGTGTTGCAGTTTGGAAAAGAGATAAGTGCACAACTGTCCCATCCTGTAGCCTCTCTGATTGCGTCTCTCTGTCAACAAAAATGTTGAGAAAACAAGTATTTTATCAATACTTGTTTGATAAAATACTTAAACTTAAACTTAAACTTGGTTTAAGTGAATAAACCAGTTTAGAGGAATTCAGGTTTAAATAAGTGATGATTTTATGATTTCTTTGGTGTTATTTTGAGATTCTCCTGCTTCCATGTGTCCAGTCTCAAAGCTAAATCAGCCTGGAAGCTACCTGGTCTTTATGCGTTACACCAGATATCTGGAAAACCAGTACATATTTGTGTTTTGGCCTTTCATCTACACAAAAACGCTGTTTGATATCAACCGATTGTTTATAAAAACTATAGCTTTGAGAAAACTGTAGTATATTTGTGTTTTTCGTGTGTAAATGTTAAAACGGAAATGTAGGATTCCACTCGTTATAGTCTGCTACAAATAGTGTATATAAATACATGCTTGTTTTGACACAATTTATGTCTTTTCTTTTTATTAATGTTATATTCTAATGTGTTAATGCTGAAATGATTGAAATACTCAACTAATTTAGTAATTGACTAGACATTAACTGTAGTATACAGACTCAAAACAATGCCATTTGTTGAAATGCATAAAAAAGGCTGAAGTGGTTAATTGGAAAAAAGTGCCATATATTATGTATTAATCATCAGAATAATCGATTACTAAATTAATCAGACAGTCCTATAATATGCTACTTAAAACTAGTTCAACTTGTGTATATATGTACATACCAAGGAACCTCCTGGCACCATATTTAATTCCTAACAGGAAGTCTATGTTGTTTTGAAGCAATCTGATTGGCTGACAGGTTTTAGCTTTGCGCTACACTGCCCCCTATGTGTTTGGCATGTTTAAAGCAACGCTCTGGGACGTATTTGTGGGCGTTCATGTGAATGAAATCTTTTTTGAAAACGATCCTGTGTGTAAGATATTATCTTTTATAGCGACGTGGCAGAGATATTTGTTTTTTTCTGAAGACTCGGCTACATGTGGACAAGTCCTTCGTCTCTATTCTTTTTCTCATGCTCTCATTCTGGTTCACTTTTTGACGCCAGCACTCCCTCCCTTTCTTTCGTCCTTCCTCCATAATGAAGATGAAGATGTAATATGACAGCATAATTGTTTTATGTGCCACATTTGCTTAAGACGTGGAATTTGGAAACAGAACGGAAGAACTGTTGCTGATGTAGCTCTGTGGCTAGTGGTTTGTTACATGTTTTTTTTTTTTTGTTTGTTTTTTTGTTTGCCATTTTAATAACTTTTGTACACCCACCCGTCTTTGCAGGGAGCAAAGAGGAGACACTGTGTCTGATAACACAATCCCTCATTTGTTTGAGAGAGTTACTCAGCCATGCCGAGTCAAATCTAATTTCTCAGTTATCTGTGCTCATCGCTGCTGCCTTGAGGTATCGATCAGTCTCACACCCTAAAGCTCGGTCCGCAGCGCTTTGGAATCCCTATTTTTTATCTCTTTTCACCACTCAGAGAAGGTGTTTAGTTCATCCATCGACGCCTGTCCAACCTGGAAGGACGAATGATTGATGGGCATGATGATGGTCTGCAACATGTGCTTCACCTTGCCGGATTACAGGCTAGGGATTTAATTTCTGTGTTTGGCAAAAATATCCTGCATACTACTTAAACTTGTACACCTCCAAAAGCTTCAATGTATTGGATTTTGTGGGTTCATTGGCTAGAATTCATTCATTGAATTATATTTTGTTTGCTTAGAAAGTTCAGTTTGTTCATGGCAGAATAAATGCGCAATCAAACTCTGATGCGGACCAAAAAAAAAAAACCTAGACTTTGTTTGGTTGAAGTGGACTGTGGTGTGGTTCAAATGCATATGTGAATGCCAAGCAGACTGGAGAGCTCTCTAAAAACAGGATGCGAACTATAACAGGAAGCAAGGCATTCTGCCTAAACAGAGGTACAAGTCTAGCGGTAGTGTGATCCTTTAACCAAAAAACATCCTACACCAAGTAAAATTTCACCGTTTTTGTTTACATTTCATATAGAGGGAAGTTGCGCTCATTTCTTCTTGAGAGGTTTTCATATCATTTCCTTCAGTGTTTGTTGGTGCAGCGCCGCCACAGGTAAAGGGGGGAACAGGTTTTTTGAAGGGTTTGGTTAATTTGACACAGTGCAGTGTGTCAAATTAACCGCACTAACTTTGATTCCCAGACGAACTGTACTATTGAGTTTGAAAACATCTTGTGTTAATTAAAAAATGACTACAACATCTCATGGTGAAATTCAGCCACCTGGGATTCATACTCTTGCTGCTGCTCGAGCTTTCAGGCCTGGTTGCATATCTGTGGCTGGTACTGACCATAGCAGAACAGCCATTGCCAGAACACACCCACATCCCCGACCACGCAGAGATTCACAGCCTGAGACTTCCTGTAAGTTGGACTCTGTTCACAGCCTGTTTGCTCTGCTGCTCCCTCTTCAGCCTCGGTAACACAACTAAATCCTCCTCTCCAACAAAAGTCTGGCCCTGCTTCCCCATCGCTTTAACCTCCGCTCTCAATAAAAACCCCGGCTTCTCAACCAGGCAACATCCAGCCTGAGGGCCCGTTCCTGCACGGATTCACTGACGCATGTCGCTAGCAGCTTTGTTCTAACCGCTACTCGGATAGTTAACTTCTAAGGACGTTTTCTGCTGCTGAACACATCAGTTGTCGCAAAAGTGAGCGAGGCGACCACCCATCTAGTTGATGCGTAGCTCTTTATGTCGGGGTCTTTATTTACAGTGTTCTGACCTTTTGTCAGCTTTGTTCAGATCATGATTTCTCGGTGGATAATCTGAGTTAAACAGCTTAGAGGAAGAAGGGAAACTGGTGCGCACTAAGGGATAGATAGGATGTACACACCATCACACGTTTTGTTGGGGAAGGAACCGAAATGATGATTTAATTCTGTCCCATCGTGATTATAAATACAGAATTTTTATAAGAATAAAGTAATTGTAGTTATTAACGATCACTATTGGAAAAAATGTCCCTAACGTCACAATAGATTAGTAAACATTAGTCTTGGATCAAATGTTTAACAGAAAGTCAAAGCCACATGTAAGCATGCTACCAATTTTGTCTTGGTTTTAATATTATTATTATATGTTATAAAGTTCAAAGCATCCTTGAAACACTTTCTGATTTATTACGTTATAGAACCGTTGCCAAGACTTATCTTTACAACATGCTCAATCTGTCGATTCAAACATGTTACAATTAAAAACAAAGGGCGTGGTTACACCAAGAACAGAGAGCCATTGAGCACAATATGTATATCAAGAAAATATTACAGCTTTAGATTTTCTATTTAAAAAATAAAAAAATAAAAAACATCATTATTGTAACTTACATGGCACAATAAGCAATAAATCCCTTAATGACAAGATAAGTTGAAATGAGCATGATAATTTTCATTTGAATAACAGTCATTACAGATATGTTCCCCTTTTAATGTCGTTGAATATCAGCCATTTTGAGAAACTTTTGACATCCGGTACGAAGTAGTTAGTTTGCACGTTTACCTGATTTCATTCAGCTGCATAAGCTGTAAGATTTATTTATTTTTTTTGAAATGGAGTTTTGGTCAGAGAGACTTAATAATCCTTCTTAAATACTGTTGTTTTAATTGTTTGTTTATTTTGGATATAAGAAATGTTCTCCACTGTTAATTGTTCTTTAGAAATTAAAGGGTTTTTGTATCTTTATGTTGGTGGATGGACTTGCATTTATATGCCATTGTTACTATTGGTAGCTGGAAATGGTCTCAAAAATGATAAAATGATCATTTATTGCAATAATTTCTGGGGAAATGTATCATCCAGCAACATTTGTTGTGGTGACAGGCCTAAATGGACTGAGAGAATTTTCCTAGAGATTATTTTTCATTCAGGTGGTCTGGTGCATCATATCTGTGGGCCAGCAGCTCCACCTTCGTCACCCATGCTGCCTCCTGTCGAACCGACTCGCAGCGCGAGATGCCAGGTGACCGAGGCAGCTGCGCCTCGCTCGAGGATCCGCGTCAGGTTTCATCACGGCCCGCCGTGATGGTGACCTAAACGGAAAGCTGCCTGACCCCATCCGCTGCACAGCCAGTTTACCTCCGCGAGTCATACTTCCTAAGGAGTTTCACTCAACTGTTAGTATGACTCTGGGTCATAAATGGCTTTTATTATAAGCGATATCAGATTTTATTTGATATGGTGCTGGTGTGATGTTGATTTTTGTATTTATCTGCTCTCCGTTTCCTCGGCACCTAAAAGGGTGTGGCGGGGGTTTTTTATCGTGCCGTTGTAAGTTAATCATTTCTGGCTCTTCCCTCGATCCTGTTTCACTTTGCTTTCTTGTCCTCAGTCACGGAGCTTAACCTGAATTCAAACCTTGTGTGTTTCAGAAACTGGCAGCCGAATGTGAGAGCGCGGGCTACAGCGGCACACTCGTCCCTTACAAATGTGACCTGTCCAACGAAGAGGAGATCCTGTCCATGTTCTCGGCCATCAAAACGCTTCACAAGGGGGTGGACGTGTGCATCAACAACGCCGGCCTGGCTCACAATGAACCCTTGCTGTCCGGGAAAACGGAGGGCTGGAGGAACATGATTGACGTAAGTGAGCGTAAGAGATGGAGCCGAAAACGCGGCTTCCGGTACGGAAGAGCCGGAGATCGTTTTCACGTTGCTTCATAAGCAGGCAGTCAGAGAGGGGAGGAGCCGAAACGCTCGGCCAATGTGAGCGAAAGAGTTGTGTTTGTAGACTTTGTGCTGTTGAAGAAACAGGAGTTGAAGCCTCGTCGTGTGGACACCCACTGCTTCCCTCCACAAACACAGAGGCAGCTTCGCTGGCTCTCCCACAGCGGAGGCAAACTAATGAAAGCCGGCACTATTTCTCCTGGCCAATTTGATTCATCGAGCTCTTGACCACCAAAGACCCCCCTCCCGTTCTAATTCTTTGTCTCCACGGTCCAGCATTCGTGACGCGCTCCCATCTGTTGTCATGGCAGCCCGCATGAATGTGTACAGTGGTGTATTTTTAGCTCGCGTTTAATCTGTAGGCTGACCTTGTTTGATCACCTCCCCCTATGTTACAACCACGCTGCCGATAAACTGATGTCAGCCAGTGTCACCGTGGGACAGAAGCTTAGAGGACAGAAGCTGGACAGGCGCAGTCGGTTCGCAGGGTTTCACGCTGCGGCCGTTACCTGAACACGAGTCACCTGAGGATGTTTCAGCGCCTTGGAAAAGTGTTCAAACCTCGTCGTAGCCACAGTCGGGGTCCACCGATAAATCGGGTGATCGGCAGTCGACCGAAACTAACATGTGAAATCAGTCATGGTCTTCTTTTTGGACTGAACAACCAAGATTTATTTCCACCTTGTTGCCATTTGTTTCTGGATGAGGTTGGTCATGTGGTATTTGTTTGGTCATGTGACAAAGACAGGATTGTGGGTAGTTTAACTGAAGCAGTGGTGAAGTCAGCGGTGTGGCTGTTTTTTGTTTGTTTGTTTTTTTTTCAAATGTCAAAACAACAGTGAAGTAAATATTATTAGTCATAATGGCTATATTAAAATTGAATATTGATATTTTTATATTGGTGCACCCCGAATTTTATGCAATGACCAACATAAGAACATAACAGGGAAAAAGAAAAGAAAGTATGACACAATGTTCGATTTTTTTTATTATTATTATTTTCTCAATTAAAATCTGAAAAGTTTATTTGAAAAAATACATTTTCTTGATAGTTATTTGAAGTCAAACTGAATATTTCCCATAAGGAACCATTTGTTCACATGCAGGTTCAGAATAAGTAGCTGAAGAAGGTGTTCACTTTGTCTGCAGGTGAACGTCTTAGCCTTGTCCATCTGCACCCGCGAGGCCTACAAGTCAATGAAAGAGAGGGACGTGGACGACGGCCACATCATTAATATTAACAGGTAAGCTGTTCAATCAATCTGGGGACAAAAGAACTGTTTGTTCATGGTGGATTTGTAACTATGGATTAACAAAAGTAAAGTCTGGCACATAGAAAAATCAATGGGAGGGACAAATATCAATTAAAATGTTCCCTTCTTTGTGGTTTGCAAAAGCATTTGACCCCTTACAGATTTGTTTTTTTACTTTGTTCACCAGCTTTTGATTCCAGATAAAGTTAACCTCAGCAAATCTAAAATGCAGTCTCCAGATAATTTCATTTATTAACGGGACAGTGTTATCTATAATCGATTTTTGAGCTTTACATTGTGTTATAATTCTATTCCCTCATCAAAACCGTACCAGGAGTGTTGCTTTGAATCTTTCATGCAAATCCTGTCCCCATGGCAACCATGCAGCTGTGCAAAACGCCTGGGTGGACCGAGCTCCACCTTCAAGATGGTACTCCTCCTTGGAGTTGCAGCATCCAGGCTTCAGAGCTTTAACAGTACAGAGCTGCCCTCACCACTCAGCTCCTTTAGTCTAGCCAGCAGGAATCAGCAAACACTTGGTAGAACTGAGCTTCTGCTGAGCTCATTATGCAAGCTGCTTCTCTGTAAAACACTGGTTAAAAACATTGTTAAAGGGTTATTAATAGAGGAGTGAGGGCATGATGACTTCCTGAAGGCGGACTCCCAGAAAGTAACTCAAGGTTTTTAGAGGCAAAGTCCTAATCAATGTATTTGGGGGAATAAGTTTCGCACAACACTGTTTGTGCCTTTATTTATAATGATTAAGCCTCTTTCACTGTTTTTATTTAATTAAAGCTGACGTACGGAGCAGTGAGCAGCTTTTAAAACATTAGCTATTCATGCGGCTAATTTGTTCCTGAACTTAGGCGAAGCTGTGAAATATCATTATTCACCTGTTTCTTCTTTCTTTTCTCTCTCTCGACCTGCTAAAGCATGGGCGGGCACCGACTTGTGCCGAGTGCCGATGAGCATTTCTACTGTGCCACTAAATACGCCGTGACTGCGCTGACCGAGGGGATACGGCAAGAGCTCCGGCAAGAAAAGACACACATAAGAGCCACGGTGAGTGAGCGGCCATCACAACGCCACTGAGATGGAGGGCATGGAAGGGACCGGGGGCGGGGGGTCGCTGTCAGTAGCAAATGAAGGTGATAACTCTCACTGTAGCCAGCCTGGGTGGAATAGAAAGAGGAGTGAACCTTGAGCAGTAATTTTATCTGTCCCTGCAGTGTATATCTCCTGGAGTAGTGGAGACCGAGTTTGCCTTCCGACATCACAACAGTGATCCAGAGAAAGCAGCAGCTGTCTATGAGAGTATAAAGGTAAGCGTTTGTGTGTGTTTCTCCCAACAGTTTGATTTGGTAATGTCATCGACTGCTGCAACAGGGATGCTTCTCTATTTTTCTTTTTTAGTGCTTGAAAGCAGAGGATGTAGCCAGTGCAGTCACGTTTGTCCTCAGTGCCCCTCCTCATGTTCAGGTATGTTTCTCTGTCATTTGTTCATATTTTGATCTGGAAGTTTTAAAGTTAATTTCTCCCCTTTTTTTTTTCCTTTTTCTTCTGTCAGATTGGAGATGTGCAGATGAGACCAGTGGAGCAGGTATTATAGCAGTGACACTGGAAGGCAGCCACCATGACTCCTTAGCGCCCTCTGCTGGCCGTGTGTGAAAGAAGGAAGGGAGGGAGGGAGGTGTGTGGGGGGTCAATAGGAGCTGAACCAAGAAGAGCTGGAGCCTTAAAGAGGCTGTGCGAGGAATAACGTGCATGGACTCTGTAAACCACTACAAAAAATAAAAATACTACTGAACAGCAACGTTGTCAGCTGCTGGTCTCAGTCCTGAGCTGAGCCGACTTTAAAGTGAAGTAGGAACAAATTGGGACAGAGTTGCTGCTGCGCTGTGTGGTCATCTGCACGGCTGCCACCTCAGAGGGAATATGTCATTGATTGCACATTTTGTTTTGTTTTGTTCGTTTTGTTTTTGTAGGTCACATGACATATCTTTTGGAAATTTATTTGAAATAATTGCTGTTTGTAGGAAAACTTTTTTTTTTTTTTAATAAATACTCTAATGACATCTAATTCAGATATAGGGTGGTCTTACATAAACTAATCCTAAACAATACTATGTCATACCTACTGTGAGTAACCGGAAACAGTTTGTACATCCCACTCCATTATTAACTCCTTTCACAAACACATTCAGTTGCCCTGGTTTTGGATCTGGTGACTCTTTACAAATGTTCAGGGTGCATTTAGGGAGACATGTCTTTGTTGTTTTACGCACAACGGTTTTAAATACTGTCCACCTATTTGCCTGTGTCGAATTGTTCTGCACTGTGGAGTTCAGAAAAAGAAACTAGCTGTGCAACATGTTATCTTTCTCTTGGAATTTTCTCATGTACTTAATAAACAAAATAAATACTGTTCCCCTCATGGTATTTGTGTAATGTGTGCCTTTTTTTTTTTTAGAAAATCTAAGCATTGAAACAACACCACACAAAGTGTTCTTTGGTCAAAGATATTTTTATTATATCTTACATGACAGGGTTGCATGACCAATTAGTGCTACCTGCAGTTCCCTGTCGTGTTTGACCTAATAAATGAGTCAGCAGCAGTAAGATAATAGCAGTACCACAGTGGATTGCAAATCAGTGTCCGCCATCTTTAAGAA
The DNA here is from genome assembly GCA_010277075.1 of Poeciliopsis retropinna. Lineage (NCBI taxonomy): Eukaryota > Metazoa > Chordata > Actinopteri > Cyprinodontiformes > Poeciliidae > Poeciliopsis > Poeciliopsis retropinna. Next base: position 991,300 of record VMRM01000024.1, read on the forward strand.
GTCTTGCATACATGTATCAAACATTTAATTACATTTTAAAAAGTAAATTAAATTAGAATGTCTTCTACGTGTGAGATAGCCTTACATATGTTAATTTGACTTTAATCAGCCAAAAATTGGAGTCACGTGCAGACATCTGTTACTCGAAGCTACCTGTAGCTAGCAGCTAACATATCTTGCTTGCTAGCTAATTAGCTTTTTTACGTGTCATGGGTAAACAACGTCACTTGTCACTATATATCTTCTGTTAACGAACAAGTAATCGCATTCTGTGAGGGGAGAAAACAACATTTAATCCGTAGAGAGCCATAGGCGGTGTCAGAAGCAGAAACATGCCCCAGAAATGTCGCCGTTTTTGCTATGCTTGATTGTAATACAGCACGAATTGCCCCACCAATGTCTGTATTTATTTATGCAATATATTTGTAGGTCTCAAAATCCATTCAAGTTGGCATTAAAAAGTGGTAAGTTTGACTTGCTGAAACCTGCAGACACCCCGGCAAATGTTAAACCGTTATATTATTCTATTTTCTAATCCAGAAATGATGCTTTAGAAATGATCCGACACAATGTGTTGTACAGGTTTCACCAAAAGAGGGCGCACTCGTTCCAAGTAGTCAATAAATAAAGCCGGTAAAATACAAGAGAAGCCCACAAATTGAATAACTCAAATTACAATAACTGGTTATTTTCACCCATCTGCAAGCCAGATATGCAAAAAAAAAAAAAAAAAAAAGATATATATAAACAAAATCCCTGTTTAATTTCCCGAGTAAGATTCAAGGACTGACATTTGTTTGTGATTAGCTGGAGTTTTCCAGAGTTTAGTGTTTAAAGCAAAACACTAAATGTCTGTCTCAGAAGTTTGTCTCAATGGGCTTTTTCTCAGGTAGGCTGGTGCTGGAGCTGGAGCTGATGATGGATATGTCCGGTTCTCCTGCCCCTCCTTCCCTCTCGTTATATAGACCTTCAGAGTCATTCAGGGCATATGGTGTGATCGACAGCTTCAGTTTCTGTAACAGATATGCAGCAAAAATTTGACCTTGCTTTCTATGACACATAGATTGCACACTAGTAAATAAATAAACAACAATTGCACAGATGCTGGTACCCCTATAAATTCCTTTTGAATACAGCTATCTGAAGATTCTTTCATTCTTACACACTTTTTGTGTCAGTGTAATCAAAGCTGAATTTATTTTAGCTGTTGTCTGTTTTGTTTTTTTGTCAATAAATCAGGCTGTCACTACAACGAGGCGCTAAATTTCAGTTGGGATATAACTCGCCTTCATGAGCGAACCAGGAAGCACCCACAAAGTGTGAACTGCACCCAGAGGAATCCAGATAATGGAGGCCAGAGCAATGACCCAGCCAACGCCCTGAGCCCAGGGGGGGAAGACGTAGTCCCCATAGCGAGCCGGTTTGAACTGGATGATGGAGAAAATCAGAATGACCTGGCACAGAGAGACGGGGGGGGGGGGGGGTAAAGAAAAGAGTTGTGAAATCCGGTGCAAGGAGATAACGTCGATATTTTCTCTTTTTTTATGTGATAGACCTACTGTGATGAGCACAGGATCAACTACGAGCCAACACAGCCTGAAGAAGATGTTTGGCTTTCGCCCAGTCATCTCTACCATGTTGCTTGAAAGTCTCTTTACACCTGAGCAAAGAAAATATAGAACGTCTCTATGGGTGGATATGAACATATAGAAGCGGCAAGAGCCAACCTTCGCTCACCGTAACTCCAACAGATGGCTATGATCTCAAAAAATGCAAGGAACATGATGGAGACGATGGCAGTGTAGTGGTCCATCAGCTGGAAGACGTAAATTCCTACCTGAAAGCACAAAAACCAGTTGAGGACGTCCTCCTTGGTCTTTTTTTTTGGTTAAGAACTGCCTGATAGGTTATAAGGTTCACCTGCATCACACAAGGGATCCCTAACAGAAGGGCCACACCGCAGACTGCAAGAACAAACAGTTCCTTCCTTTTGAAAATTCGGACTAGCTGTTGGTGGAATTCGTCCATAAAACTGGTCACCATCACCTCAACCATCGCAAACTGTCACAAAACAAAGGACACATTGGAGCAAACGACATCACGAACACAGCGGGACAGGTCAGAAGAAAGTAGAAAGTAGTTTGTGTCGACCCTCCGGACCTCTCAGGTCATCCCCAGAATAAGAGCCAAACATGGAGAAGAAGCAGCATTCAGCTTCTATGCACCACAAATCTGGAGCAAACTTCCAGAAAACTGAAAAGATGCTGAAACACAGACTTCCTTTAAAGCCTGTTTAGAGTTACCTTTGATTAGTGCTAACTGGAACTGTACTGATGATGTTTAGTACATCATCAGTACTAAAAGTCATGTTTATTGCTTGTTTCATATTTGGTGACTGTATTATGATTTTATGGTGTGAGCGCCTTGATCTTCGAATTATTGGTGAAATGTGATATACAGATAAACTCAACTTAGTCTGAATGCTGCCTCGCTTTTCCAGTTAATAATTAATAAATAATAATAATAATAATAAAAAGTGTGATAACTTTGTGGACGTTATTGTGATCTAATGTGAAAAGGTTCCAGTTTGTCTACCTCACTGTCCAGCCCCAGGCAGAGCAGCATGAAGAAGAACAGGACAGCCCAGAGCTGGGACACCGGCATGTTGGCGAAGGCTTGTGGGTAAACGACGTAAACCAGTCCTGGACCTGCCGAGATCCAAGGAGATCAACGGTGACAGTTGAAGTGACTGAATGAAAGTACAACAGTTTCACTATGAGAGGTTTTTGAAGACAACGCCGGTATCGCCTCACCATCCACTGCCAGCTGGCTGACGGGAATGCCCTGCAGATAGGACATGTAGCCAAAGGCAGAGAAAATGACGAAGCCTGCCAGGATGCTGGTGAGGGAGTTGGTGATGGATATGAACAGCGTGTCCCTGTGGAGGCAGGACAAATGTCCCTCAGCTTGCTTTCTAACCATTTTCACCATCAATCTGGGCCTCCTCACTTCAGAACGTTGTTGTTGAAGGAGTTGTAGCTGGACATGGCCAGCAGGGAGCCAAAGCCAATCCCGATGGAGTTGAAGATCTGAGCCGCAGCGTTCACCCACACCTGCAAAAAAAAAAAAAAAAAAGCTTGTTACACCATCTCAAGTATTTTTCTCCACCGGCCGGCGCTCCAGCCGGGTTCCTCGTACTTTGCCGCTCTGACCTCCACGGACCGCAGCTTGTCCCAGTCGGGCACGATGAAGAACGCTATCCCGTCCGAAGCCCCCGGAAGCTGCACGTTATTGATCAGCAGGGCGATGAGGATGACGTATGGGAACAGAGCAGTGAAGTACACCACCTGCACCAACAGAGAGCAGGTGAATATATCTGAGCTGCGAAGAAAAGATCAAATTATTATTTTCTTTCTCAGCTAAGTTAAACATTTTAACGCGTGCTTGTGTTATTTCCCCTCGTAAACCACAACTCATTTCGCAACCATTAGATGTTATTTTATGATTACATGTTGAGCAACTTAAAAAAAATAAAAACCCTATCTCTCGACAGGAAATTAACTTGCGCGCCTATTTTCACTTCCGGTTAACAATTGAAAAGAGCGCGAAATGCGTAAAAAGGTTTGTTTTTTTAGCTCAATGTGAAACTGGATGACACAAAAAATGTTATCAATAATTATCTGTATCAACTGATATGAAACACTTATATTGCGATGTTTAAATATGTGTAACATTGAATGATACAAGCTAAATGATACCACACATGGAAAAACTATTTCTACATAATTTTTTAGAGTTGGGACACTTATAATCTCTTCCTGCTAATGGCTGCTGCTAGTCTGGGGGAAACATAAGGTATTGAACTTATGTTTCAATATTGTAACATAAGGTATTGAACGTTATGTTTACTGTAACGTCAGTGTTTGTCGGTTGATGAAGTAATTAAAATAATACAGCACATTTAAATATCCCTCTACACTTCAAAACCCAAATAATTGTATCTACAACAACACTGGTATGATATAAGCTAATTACAGATGACACTAACACTGTGTCCTGTTGCCAACGTAGAACAGCCTGGGAACGATGAAGCACCTGGTGTTGACCTGTTGGTATGGGGGTGCCCCATATGAACGGCAACTCAGGGCCCCAAACAGGTTTTGGCCGGCCCTGAGCCGCCGTCACCTCTAGGTTAACCCACCTTGCCTGTTGACTTCACTCCTTTAAAGATGCACAGATATATGAGAATCCAAGCCAGGATGAGGATGAGGAAAAGCTCCCACCGCAGGGTCCCTGTTTCCTCCACTCCACTAGTCTGGCCCAGCATTTTATACCTTCACAAGTAAGAAAATAGGAGTGGTTGTTAACAATTCCTGCTTTTACTTTAATGTGCCATCAAAACCCAAAAAGTCAGTCAGAGACTCTGTCAGAGCACTGTAACACAAGCTGCTACAGGAGATCCTTCCAGGCCACAGCCATTAGCATGTACAATAAATTTTTGAATAAAAAATGGATGAGTTACAACAACATATAACTTCCCTCTGGGATTAAGTGTATTTTTTTCTCTGGTGGCAGAGCTACCCTATAGCACCATATTGGAGTCTGTACAGCTAATTGATGGATCACTTTATTGACATTTTCTTTATCAATTAAACCAGACAACAGATGAGTGCCTTTTAAAACGTCTTGATGAGCCGCAAATAAGAACACGGAGTCCTGTTGAAAAATATTAAGCTGACCTAATCTATTTCTGTTTGCCAGTTCTCCAGGCTTTCTGGAGTTTGCTCAGTTTTTCTTCAGACTTTACGGCTGCTTTTTCTGTCGCCTACTGTTCAGTTCCTGTCACTGATTGTGACAGCAGTGTGGACTTCAAATGAGCAACGGGGGGCAAAACAATGGCAAAAAAAGAGTCAAGCACAAAAACTATGAAACACACTTTTAAAAAGTTGCATCTTAAGAGACAAGGTCATCCTTCCATGCTTCCATCCACTCTATGTGAGGTTTTCATCTAATATCTCTTTGGGAAACATCCTGCTAGCACTGAATGCAGGTTTGTGTGAGATCAAAATAAGATCTCACAATTTAGTGGCTTTCTTTTTCTTATTTTTTTTATTTTTGCAGCTTCAGCTCAGGAAATGGAGGTACGACTCAAGACCTCTTTACATGCAGCAAAAGCCGACTTCCTCCTTTGATTCAAAAACACAAAGAAATGCAGGGTGACATGTAATATTTGCAGAGCACCAAGTACCTCACATTCATAATCTGCTGTATGTGGAAGCTAGTCTTCTCTGCATGGCAGCCTTTACAGGAAAACATGGTGTTTACATTTCCATAAGCCTTGTTTCTGCATAGAGAGATCCTTGGGGTAATAAGTCAACCAGTACACAGAAACAGCACCAGATCTACATATTCTGTCTCATTTCCAAGTGAAATGCAAAGATCAGCGGCGGAGAACGCCGTTTGTTCTAAATTCCCAATGAGAGAGCTGGAACGTTTTAGAGTCGGTGCCAAGGGTTAATTCTGACTCAACGTTTCACACACTTCCACGGCCATATTTTATCTCATGGCTCCTTATCACTAACCTTCACTTTAGCCGATACTGCTCACATGACTCAGATAACTCGTTTTTAATCAGCCTTTTATCTCATTTCAGATTTTCTCCTAATGATTGCTGTTATGTTTTCATGCGTGCACAAGTCAAAACTTTTGCAGGAGCGTTAACTCGTGCGAGCCTCCTGTAAGCGGCAGGTTACTTAGTAATGCGACCGCACGCTAATCATTAGCGAGGTTTGGTTGGATCATTGTGGGGAGCAGCGAGTGATGGCCTTCTCAGACGCACTTGAAGAACTCCTGGCTGGCTGTGGACGAGTAGCTGCTGTTGGTGGCGTGGTCTGTGCAGTTGACCGTGTTCCAGGTGTTGTTGCAGCTCTGCCATGGAAGAGGCGCCTGGAAGGAGTTGAAGAGGTAATACAGGGCCCAGGTGATGACGATGTTGTAGTAGGTGCACATGATAAAGGAGATGGCCACAGATGCTATGCCTACCCCTGAGGTTAGACACAAGAAAAACAAAAAAAATAGGATCAGATGTAGTCTCTTTTTTTTTTTTAGCCAAAGTCGTCATACAAATTTATGTTTTTGGTTTTTATATTTATTAAAACTCTCATCATGTCCTCCTCATTGAGCTGCTATTGCAGTCTGAAAAAATGCACAGCTCCTGGTCAAGAACAACCAATTAGACGCAGGAGGAGGGACTTAGTGCTGTCAATCAGCTTCCAGTATGCTGCTCAAGGTGCTAATGGTGGCAAAACAACTCATGGTTACAGGGAAACCGTCTATCCACTGTCATTGGTGGATATCTTAACTAGACTTAGCAATTGTTAACCAGCTGTAGCTTAGCAATAAGTAAGCAGGAGGGTGTGAGCACAAAAGTGATTGACGGCGCTATAGCCCTCCCCCTGGCTCTGATTGGTTGTTTCTGACTTAGCTGTGTATTTTTGCATTAGCACACTGAAAGGAGGCAGAGGAGCTCGATTTTTTTCACCAATTATTTGTCTTATTGTCTACTGTAACGACATGATGATCATTTTTTAAAAAAACATAACATTTAAAAAAAATAAAAGATACATACCGCAGTTTTAATGCAGAAGTAATTAAAGTATGTCGTTAGAAAGGGATGTGTAAATCATTATAGGTACAAAACTTCTTAAAAAGTTTACCTCATTAAAAAAAGCACATTTTCTATCAAATTGATTTGTTTTTCTTGTTATTTCTGAGAAATGAAGTCAGGATTTGTGTCACTCTTTCTTTGAAAACGCTTGCTTTTGCCAAGTTCAACAAATGAATCAAAGGCACATTTGGATGCTGCATAGTCAGATTTTGAATAAAAGTCACTGGATACATTTGGTCCTTGAAAGAGAATACAAAAGGTCTGGTTATTTAAAGACAAATAATTAGTGTTGCTTCCAGTGTTTTCTGTCTTGAGAATATCTGTTAACTTTGCCCTAATTAAAAATAGAAAGTCCAAATTTATACCTGTGCTAAGGTGGCGGGGTCAAATTTTCATAACTTGTCAGGGGCCAAACAAAATCAGTAGTTTTTTTTTTGTTTGTTTGTTTACACACTAGGGATAGGGGGGAACGAGTGCAAAGTACCTTTTAAGAGTGGGCAAACAGTGGCCAGAGCATGAACCGGGCCTCTCCGGGTATACTGGCCCACAGTCAGCTCCATGTAGAGCAGAGGGATCCCCAACACCACCAGCATGAGCAGGTAGGGAACCAGAAAGGCACCTGGCGGACAGGGATGGTGAGTTCAACTCTTCAGTCTTTAACTTTTGTGAAAGTAACAGTCAGGTGAGGTTTAGCTCTATAAAATCTATCTTCATGACTATAAAACAATCAACCCCCAGTCTAGGTGGTATTAAAAGGCTTCAAATAAGTTTACGAAACACATTCCAGCACGCGCGGAGCTCATTTCACGAGAAAACCAAGGTGTGTGTGGTTAAACTTTGCCCCCTGATGTTAAGACTTCTAAACATATAGAGAACGCTGTTCAGTCTGCAGTCTTGCTTCCTCACCTCCTCCACTCCTGTAGCAGAGATAAGGGAATCTCCAAACGTTCCCCAGACCCACAGCGCAGCCGATCCCTGCCAGGGTGAACTCTATCTGCCTGCTCCATGTCGGTCTGCCGGGCTGCTGATCCTTGGCCTCCTCCTTGCTCATCGCGGCTGCTGGTCCGGACCCAAACTCAATGGACAGTTTGACGGTGATTTAAGCAGCTCTGGGGTGATATAACCTGCCTTTTTTTTATTTTTTTATTATCCTTAATGATTAGCCTACCACAAACACTCCAGCATGTGGCAGCTTCCAAGGCTAGCATCGATTAAGAAGTTGGTCAAAGTTAAGAGGTGGCATGAGGACGTTTGTGGACTGTAGTCACAAATTGCAAATGACAGCAAAAATTGTGGCTTTTTTTTTTTTTTTTTTATTCTGATAAAGTTTTTTGCCTGATTTTCCAGAGATTCGACTAGCATGTGAGCCATTCAAAGGATAGTTAAACCCTTTCATGCACAGAGGAATGCTGTTCAAAATGTTTGTTTTCACGCTCAAACATTTTCTTTTACAAACACATTGAAAAAAAGCAGTGACATTTTACAGAGAGAGGTAATTATAATTAATACATGAAATAATGGTCAAAAGCTCTTCATAACTTTGGCCTAACACCAATTGGACGCTAAATGCTTTTACTAGTGACATTAAGCTGAACTCACATAACTGGTCAACATGCTGTGCTGTGAGTAGCTATGCGCTTATTAAGCCAAACCATAATCTTTCTGTCCATTGTGGTTCATGATCAGCACATATATAACTAGAGTAGGCTCTTTAGCAGAGTAACAACCTCCAGCTTTAACCACACAGAGCCTTTCTGAAGTGCTCACATCAGCTTGGCTTCCTTTGTTTGTGTTCTTCTCAATCTGGAAGACATCGGTGTCTATGCTTTCACTCTGTGGTGGCTCCAAAACTATTTAAATGCCTAGAAAATGTTCACACGGCCACAGATTTCAGTGTATTTTAAGGCATTGTGACATGGAACAGTTTAAAAATTATACAGGCTTTTCACATTGTTTTTCTTTTCCAACAAGAGGGTGGTTAGGATTGGTCAAGGGCCTGAATCTGTTGCCTTTGCGTTTGTTTTCATTCTACTTTAGCATTGTGTTCCTCCCTGTTTTGGTCTTTCACATAAAAAAACCCACACATAAACAACACTAAATTGTGTGGTTGTGATTTGACAAAATGTGAAAATATTCAAGGAGTGTAAATACTGCGATTGAACAATAGAATATTACCTTCTATTGTACTACTGTAAAGACTAAACATTAGGCTTTTATTTAAATTCAGCTTTTTCATCTGATGTTGAAGACAACCTGGCTTTAGCCGCATCACCAAATATTAAAAGAACCATGCTGGAGTCTTTAAAAATGCTGATGTTTTACTTTCTCTTTTTAAAAAAAATCTTTCAGAGAGTTCGGATAAGAGGAAAAAATAAATAAATAAATCAAGCCTCTGGAGCACAGATGCACAATAGGAACGTCACAGATTCTCAGGACCTCTGTGCTGCAGCCAACCCTGGTGGAAGCTGGAGAATGGTGCAACAAGTAATTTGATAGATGGAGGAGAGGCAGTGAGGATGGTGAGCGGTGGAGCTGGGCCGCAGACACTGCAGGCAGAAGAGCCTGGAGTGCACAAAAACATTCAAACACACATGCTTCAGTCATTTAGGAAGGTGATTTGTGTCATTCTGCATATGGCCCTAAGGCATTAAATTAAGGCTTTAAATAAATTTTTGTATTGTTTTTGTTATCAACAGTTTTATAACATAAGAATCAAGAGCTTTCTAGTTGTCAAAATTCTCTACAAGATTTGTTGGATGTCATTTTTTTCAGTTTTCTAAGTAGCAGCCCCTTCCTCCTCTGTTTACACAATTGATCTTGGGTGACACATATACCATGTGAGAACTCATGAACACAAGCCCCCTCTTGTAAAGTAACAGGGATCCTGTTTAGAATTCCTTGTGCGGATATTTACACTACCACGCCCACAGTGGTCGACCCAGTAATCCTGGGTGGGAGTGGTAGCTGTTTCAGTCAGTCAAGTTGTTGTGAAACCAAACCAAAAAAACACAACATCGAGGTGTTCAGAATAAGCGACCTCAAAAGAGCGCTGGCTGGAAAACGTTTATTTTGAAAGTATGGAGCGGAAGTACTGTGTTTCCGTGTTGAAAGACGTATCCTCCGGTCTCCATTTTGAAAAAAAAAAAAAAGTAAAAAGGGGGAAAAGAAAAAAGAAGCCCTCCTCCTGTAATTTTACGGCAGGGGCGTGAAGAGGGTTGCGCTTAAAGCGGCCAAGTGAAGTTTACAAACAAAAATATTTGTTGTTTTTTTTTGTATGTTTTAAGCCGGTGTGGATTGACGTTTTTTTTATTTTGGGTCGATAAAATGGGAAATTGCCACACCGTTGGACCGAACGAGGCCCTCGTTGTTTCAGGTAACGTGAACGTTTCTGTGACGCCGTGTTTTTCCTGCCCGTATTGTCACTCTTTCGTTAAAGCACACATTATTTCATCGTTATTTAAAAGATGAAATAACGCCGAAGCGTAACAGTTAAATTATTGACATATTTTTAATTAGGAAAAAAACGCGTTCCCGTTGGACAAAATCCCGAGAATTATAAATTATATGACAACAAATTAATGTCTTCGGTTTATTTTAAGTCGACATATTCTCCTCCTCCGTAAAGGAGAAATAGCAGGTTTAATTTTCTCATGATGATTTGAATTTAATGTGTTATTATTTTGTGACTGGAATCATCATATCCGCCATATTTTCGCGTATGTACAGTATGTTCCCATAGCAATATTCCAGCGTTGTTTTAATGCAGTGTGGTCTGTTCAAGATGTTTAAAAAGTCCTCTTTTTATCTATATTACATCCCGACAGTATATGGCTCATAGATGTAATCAGTTTTGGTTGCAGTAATTTTCCTTTATATGTATTATTAAATTTTAGAATGGGTTACTTTGCTAAAATTAAGCAACTGTTTTATTAATACGCTGTGTATACAGAAAAGTAGACTTAAATTTTGAGCAGAATTGTATGTTTTCCCATGAAAGAATATGGTGCTGCTCTCCTGAAGAAACAGAGGTAACTAAATTAGAAGGGCGGGTACATAATTACTCTGTCTGGTCTGCAGAGCTCATGTTTGACATGGGCTCCATATATATATATATATATATATATATATATATATATATATATATATATATATATATATATATATATATATGCCTCTCTTTATAGAGAAACATAACATATATATATATATATATATATATATATATATATATATATATATATATATATATATATATATATATATATATGCCTCTCTTTATAGAGAAACATGTGTGTCATGTTCACCAATGCTCATGACAAAATTGGAGTCAAACACAAAACTTGTTCTGAACAAAATGTCAAATGTGTGCACCAATCAGACGAAGATACACTTCTCTAATTGATCTCAACTACCAATTCTGATTTTGATTGATTACTTTTCCCTCCATAAGGACTATAATACAGAATTTAAGAGGAAAAAAAATGTAGTACTTCTGAAGGAATTGCATTTTTTTTTTTTGTCTAATTTGTTATCCTTAGAAACGTGTATTAAAGTGCATGGTGGTGGTTGACCCTTTTTATAGGCTTGAAATAGAGAGAGCTTTTAGTTTTGAGGCATTCAGTAAATTGGAAAACAAATGTTTTCTGTATTGTGGTAAAACTGGCCAATAGTTTGGTGTACTTTAAAGTCTGCCTTGTGCTTGTATTAGATTCATGAAGGTGAGCAAGAACATTGTTCATAGCAAAATGTTACTATTTTGTAACATTTTTGTAATGTTGTGATCTTTAAAACTAATATTTTAAATCCTCTGTGTTTCTTCACCCTTGTGGCAGATTCACGGTTTGTTGAAACCTTTGCTTGGGTTTGTTGTACAGACTTCATGCCCCTTTAACTGAATCTGTAAGGGCCTCTTCCTCACTTGCTCTCTTCAGCTTCATTGTGAAAACAAAACATTTACGAGCAGCATGAAACATTGGAGCTTAACACTAGAGCTGAGTAACAGCTTAAGCTCCACATTTGGAACCAGGACTAGTTGATTTAGAAAATAAACATTTTCTAACTTCTTGAAAGGAGAGGATGTGTAGTTTAATGTCAGATATGTGTGGTGCAGTGACGTACGGTGAGGTGCAAAGCTGATGAGGCACTGACTCAATCATAATTATATTTACACATGTAGACCATCTGCATGTTATTGTTTACACAAGGAAATTTCATGCATGCGGGCCAAGCTGGACGGCAAAAGGACAATTCTTTTACATGTCATTCATAGCCACGCTGCCGCCGCAGGATAAGTCTGTTTGCTCAATCAAACTTTTAGACATGTAGATGTTATTAATTCTGTGCTGTGCTCCATAGCAAAGGGAAAAACTGTTCATGTGCAACTCGAAACCACTTCTTTCTTGTGGTTTTGTAGTTTTGAGAAAGAAATGCGAGATGCGAGATGCGCAACGAGTCTGTGCATCTCGTGGTGCGAGATGCACAGACTCTCGCATCTCAAGAGTCTGCCTCAGCTATGCGCAGACTCGTTGCCATAGCAACTGACAACGACGAAACAAGAAAAACACTTAAGATTTCGCTCACAAATAGCAGAACGTTCAGTCTGTTGCAGTAGTATGGTTTTAGGCTTAATGTTTATTTTGCGATTGCTGTGGTAAGAGGAGAAAACCATAAATATATCGCTGCATTTGACTTTATTGTATTTCTAGCTCGCTGTTTCTGTCTCTTACTCTGCAGTTGTCGAGTCACAATGTCTGGGATCACGAGCGCCCCTTGCCATGAGGCAAGAGAACTGCCTGCCTCACCATGAATCTGTTCTCTGACGTTTCTGATCGCTTCTCCACACATAAAACTCGTTACACACACAGTTGGTGACAAGAACACTGTACATTATATACATAAGATCAATTATGGAAAATCAGTTCATATGTTAAATGTTTTTTAACCATTTTATTGGCGACGTACAGACGGCAGGAACATGGTCTCATATAATGGCAGTTAGAGAGAAGGTGATCAATCCCAGGTGAGGCTCCGCTCGGCTCAACGGCTGCATTTCCGAGCATTTAAATTGGAAAATGCGAAAATTCAGCGATTTTGAAGAAAAAATGATCAGAATTGGTTAAGCAAAATGAAGAAGAAATATTCTAAATTGGTGAAAATGGCAATCTAAATTATTTTATCATTGTATATTAGTTTTCCATGATGCACGTCACTGGTGTGGTGTCAAGCTGTAAATTCCATGTTATTAACCATGAACCCTCCCTAACCATGTCTGTGGAATGAGTGCATTCAGGAATTTCAGCTATGCTGCTGTCTAAATCGGTCTGGAACCGGTGTTTCTATAGGTGACCTGAACAGTTAGCATTACACTTAAAATTTAAGGTCAAAGAGAGTGTCCTTGCATGTTTATAACTACAGCCGCTTTTGGTTTGTGAATTGCCTTTAAAATTTAGATTTCTGGAAATGACCCTTTGTCCAACAGTGACACTTCTGCTTGAGTCATAAAATGTCACGAGAACATTTACTAAGAGTCTTTCATCATTGTGTGACAGCTGAAGATGTGTGGGTCAGTAGGCCCTGCAATTATCAGTTGTTAGGTTGTGTTTTTTGAGACAGTAAATATAGATCTCCCTTTCCTTTGCCTGTCAGTTAATATGTGACAGCTGGGAATGTCCCACTAAAGAGTCCAGATTAAATCAATCTGAAAGGCCGTGACCTGTTTTGCTATTGGCACGTTTCCCAAATTGAAAGATTCCACAATTATCGTCAATGTTGTCTTGATTTAGCGTCGAGGCTACAAGCTCAGGCATGGGAATGTTTGTCATCAAGCCACAAGGTGCAACACTTTTGCAGGCTGTTTTACCTCAACTAGTGCAGCCTCAAATCGTCAGGCGAGATGAAACGACTATGTGAAAAGCAACGGCAATGTGGTTACCTTTTGTGAACTTGTGGGGACTGGGGGTGAAACAAGGAATGAAGCGTGAGACTGTTTTGCACATAAACTTCCTCTTTAACTGATTCCAGTGAAAGGGGGAAAAAAACAAAAGCTAGGGTATTGACTGTTTTTTTTTCTTATTTTCTTTCAAAAGCACAAATTATTATTTCTGGATTAAAAATGTTCTTCTGGATTTCGATTTTGAACGTTTTGAAGTAGTCATCTAAAAAATTAGAACATACCAGCTGTGTTTTAAATTTACGTGATTTACGTGATGACAACCACGTGACCCCTCTTCATTGTGTGTGAAGGTGGCTGCTGTGGCTCGGATCAGAAGGTGTATGTCGTGGGGGGCTGGGCTTGGGCCTGGTGGCTCATCTCTGACATCCAGAGGTAAGAACCTGTCTTGTAACAGAGACACATTTTCTAATTGTGTTGTCAGAGCAGGATGCCTGCTGGTCGACATTAACAGTCCACATCAGAGACCTGTTTTATGACTAGGAGTATCTGCTTTAGCTGGCTATTTATTTCTAGTGTCAACTAAAAAGAAGTATCCAAACTTTCAGTCATGTAATTATAAAATCAAATTTATCATCAAATCTAAAAAAATAAGGTTTAAGATCAAATGGATTTTGATTTAGTATTGGTTTATGATAATGTGCTACAAATTTTACTAAATTATATTTTCTCTTTATTAACATAAATATTTGATTATATAATTACACAATTGTTTTCTAATAATCAGATTTTTTTTCTCTCCCATTCGTGTTCTTTACACCATGTGAAATCTTTCCATTGTCAGTGACCTTTCTTATTTGCATTCTTCTAAATTTAAATAAAAGCAGATGAAAGGCGAGTCTATTTATGCAGCACATTGGGAGGATGCATCTACTGCTGCTGTTGTGGGTCATGAACTTGTAATTCCTGTTAACATTATTAAAAAAAATCCTGCAGTGGAGTTGGCAAATACATAGTTTGGATGAACTACTCTGCATTATTATTTAGTTATGAAGGTTTGGTTATTACATAAAATAAATTGTTGGTTTGATCAAATAGATCTTTTTCTGCACTGTGTTTGCCATTTTTTTGTTTTATAGAAAAAACAGCTGATTTAATTGCTAAACTATAACAGATGTTAGTAACATTTGCTGACTTTAGGGAAATCTCAGATATTTAATCAGTTTGTACTTTTGCAGTTTTAGTCATTTTCTACTTGAGTTGTTCCACTGGAAAAGAAACTGCCTACCTTGTGATATTTAAAAAAAACTTCTAATCTCTTTAAAGCTTGCCATGAAATGTATCAATAGTTTGATTAACTATTATTTTCCAACAGAATGTCACTCAGAGTGGTTGTATATATTTATCAGGGGTCATAACAACATAAGCTCTTATCAGAATTATAATTCTTGTTCCCTAAAATAAAATGCTAAATTAGCAAAGCAGGGAATAGACCTGCTTCATTAATTTAGTGTTTCTTTAAATTAATGAATTATCTAACATGCTTTGCTTTGTATGCATCTATGTGGCTAGCTTCCAACTTTTAGTTTAACAAACTACATGTTATCAGTAATTCACTTTTGCATTGAGAAAATATTTTCATGGTGAAAATGAATCGCTAGAGAAACCAATCATAAAATCCAGAGTTTATCACATGTGTCAGAAGAGCAGCTCAGCATCTTATTCCTTTCAGTGCAGCTCCACTGGAAAGACAAATTAATCTTAGTTAGTTTATTTTTACATAAAAAATACAAAACTTTTATTTCCTATTTAGAAATAATCTAAAAACGATAGTGACTTTATCTTCCATGTTTGAGTTTCCAGTTGTAAATGGTTTTATGATTTGTCTGCCTCCCTTCTTGTTTGCGCTTATCTAACATGCTTTGCTTTGTCTTTGATCAGCCTGTCTCAGCATTAAAACCTGAAGTCACTCGTTTCACATTAAGTGCTGCTTTTTGTCTGTGGTTGCTAGGAAACCTGAGGATAGACCAAACCTAAACGATGATGCGACATTCAGATTTAAGATTCTTCACTGTCTACAGCTTCTGTTTTATCTTAATGTGCATCCCATACTATGCGCTAAAAGTTCTGCTTGTACCATTTAACATAGACGGCATTCCAAAGTAGTGGGAGCCTCACTTCCTGTTTAAATGCAGCAATTATCTTAATGCTCAAGGATTTGACTCATTGATCCAGCTGGAAAGCACTGTAGGTGGAGCTGCAAACAGGCTCTTATTTCCAGCTCTGACACTTTAAACAAAACAAAAATACAATCAAAATAGGATCAACCAGAAATATTAAATTGGATTTTTAATTTATGATGCTTTCTTTTACTTAACTGTCAGAATGAAGTCTGGTAAGAAAAAGGCAAAGTTGTGCAGTGTGTTTGTCCCCGTCTCCCTTCCCTCTTTTACTTGTCGATGGTTATTGACGTTCCTAACAACTGTTGTCCAACTTACTGTTTTGCCTGTGCTATTCCCGCTGCCTGCCTTCCTGCCTGTCTGCATAGAATGTCTCTGGAGATTATGACCATCCTCTGTCGCTGTGAGAATATCGAAACCTCGGAGGGTGTTCCCCTGGCTGTGACAGGGGTGGCTCAGGTAACGCACTTGAACAGGTCCAAAAAGGCCAAAGACAGGCAAAGGAGAATGCTGCCACTAACAAACTAACCAATAAAATCTCTGTTTGGCCACTAATGGGGGATCTGAGGAGTTCAGTGCCAAAGAAAGTTGTGCTGCATTTCCTCATGCGTAATCCTGAGTTACATCGGAATTTGAAGGAGTCTGAATTCTGGATTAAGTGTCCTGTTGCTCTGCTGCTGGTGATCTGGAGTCCTTGGGTGAATGGTTTCACTTTTGTTCCTTTTTTGTTGTGTGTTATCTGTCCCTTCCGTTCATTTCTCTCCCTGCGTACATGTCAATTTTTATTTTATATTTTTCCACATTCTTCACAGGATAACGCTTGAGATTATGACCCTGCAGCCCAAGTGTGAGGATGTAGAGACAGCGGAGGGTGTAGCTATAACTGTCACTGGGGTGGCTCAGGTAAATCATCACACTTTTCTGGGAATGCCAGATCAGACTCCACTAACCCCTCTACCCATACCTTCCTTTCTTTGGCAGGACAGCCAGAAATCAAAGCAGACGAGGAGTTTTATGTACAGATTTTAAGATTCACTCAGACTTTGGGCTAAATTGTTTGCATGATTTTATATTATCCTAAAACAGAATGCATCGAGCTGAAATCCCCTGATTAGCTGCAGACAGTGTTGTGTTTTTTGCTCATTTCAGGGCTGTAACGTTTTATTCAAAGGTAAATGATCCATAGTGAAAATATCCAAAACTTTAAAGCTTACATAGGCAGCAGATTTTTGTTTATTTTCCTTTATTCTCAATGCTTTTTTTCTACCATCTGGTAGTGATACACTTTGCATCAATAAGCTGCCGCAAGAAAACTGAGACACAGGGTTAGTAAGTTTCTTTCACCCCAACTTGGATCCAAAGGAAAAGCATTTTTCTGACTACGTTGTATGGCCATGAGCCAGTTTTCCATTACATGGTACGGTATCGACTATTTTAGCTTGAAATAGAGTGGACACTTTGTGTACTAAACCCAAAGTAGCATAAAGCAAAACTAATGCGGTATTTACTTTACAGTTGTTTTTCCTCTTACCTACCTGAATTTCAATTTTGTTCAGGCTTTCAAAGCATTTTGCTAAATCTGTGACCAGCCCGTTTTGTTTGCCTCTAATCTGCATGTAATCTGCTGGAAACCAACTGTGAGGCTTTAAAAGCTTTTATTTTCCTTCCACTTTTTGTTATTGTAGCCAGCAAAACCTTCCAGGGATCCAGTTATAATGTCCAGGTGTGCCCCGATCAGAATCTTTTTACAGTACAGAAATTCAATCCAATCATTAAGTGCATTTAATAACTCAGTAGGTTTAAAGTGCAGAAAGATAACACTTAATTTTATCACCCTTAAGTGGTGTATGTTATTGCTTTGATTATGTTCTTAATTTACTCACCTATGGCGCCATGGGTGCTGCAGTTTCTGTTTTTCTTGGTACCAACAGGTATTATCTGTCAAAGGGAGTTTCTGCAGGATTATCTTTGTTTCTAAATAATTAGATGTATAAAGCTGTTGTTGAGCAAAGGCAGTTAGCTGAAGTGCTGAGCTAATGCTAGCATTTTTACTCTCGAGCAATGTTTGCTAATTCAGCTAGTCAAATTTTAATTCAATTCCAGTTTATGGAGAAAGTTTACAAAAAACATTTTTCTCATTCCTTATAAATGTAGTACTTTGCTTTGTACATCATAAAATGAAATGATGTTTTACTGATGTTTTCACTTTTTGCAGAGTGTTCTTTTCTACACCAACATCACTGTGGGTGTAACATGTAGAGAATGTCACGACGCCTGCTGAAGCTGCAGCAGCAGGGATAGTCTCGATTGCACTATAAACATCATTGTAAAGGGTGAAAATAAGAAAAAATACGTCAGTTAAATTTTGCAATCCGTGTGCAAAACTTAACTGCATATATTTGTGGGAATACAACTGAGGAGTATCAGCTATTAGTCCTTTAAAAGTGTCTTGATTGAAACCTCATTTATACAACCAAATAATTTTTATACTTATTAATGTATAACTCCTTATACATTAATAAGTGTTATTCAAATCCTTCTCTGATGCTTTTTCACAAAGTGATTAAGTTCAGTATCTACTTCCTACTCCTTCAGAATTCTTATTTTTAAAATGCACATCCAAAGTAGAGGTGTGTGAAATGTTATCACATTCAGGGAAGTGTGTGTTTTCTCAGAATAAAAAAAAAAAAGCCTTGAGCACACTGAGAGAATAAACAGCTTATCTCACCAACAACAAGAGGATACTGTGAGAAGCAAAGCAGGAAATCATTGTCATGTTGATCTATGAACACAGTCGAACCATACCATGTAGTGGAAAACTACTGTCAGTCTAAAACACAAACCAGTCAGAGGACTTGCTTACCAAATCAGAAAGCAATAAAGACCCTAAACTATATAGGATTTAATTCAGTTTGTGTTGAATGTTCATATTAGATTCTCAGGTCATTCACACTTTGTTTGAAACAGCGTCAGCCCGGACTTGTTCAGTGCCAAAATATGGTTTCTGTTTGTAAACAAAGACAATATTAAAGACAAAATCCACTATCTTTTTAAGGGCATGCTGTGACAGATTCAGCAAGGCTGTGGGCACACTCTTATTTTTGTGTGTTGTAAAAAATTCAAATCCATCAAGATCTCAGTGGCGACAGACGTACTATTTGACTATTTAAAGGCAAACCTTATCTTTAGTGTCTGAGCTTGTGAGGATCCAGTTTAACTACTTCTGTTGAGGATCAAATTTCCTTTTCCCAAGAGCCTGTGATCCATGTCGTGACATCACTAAAGACATGTTTTTGATTTGTTCTTAGAGCTTCTCTTTAGTCTAATATGGTCAAAATAAACCACATGGCCAAACAGGAAGAAAACCAACACTGCATTGTTTAAAACAGGACATATTATGTTAATATGTAACTGATTTTGTACTAAAATGTTCTTTATGGCCACTCTGTTGTGCTAGGTTTCTGATTTAGAAACAGATTAAAAATCAGCTTTGTTCAAGAAGCAAACCTGTCAGCTTTCCAAGGGATTCTAGTGGATTTTCTCTTTAAAATTGGAAACACTGTTGGCAGCATTTTTTCTCCAAATGATCTCTTTGTTTCATTTTCTTTCTTCCCATCTGCATGACAGAGTGGGATTATTAAACCTCTGTTTTAACCACAGCGATGAGACTGTTCCCTTTTCCGTTTCCCTAGTTGTAACTGACAATGAGCCCACTGTCTGCTGCTAAACAACTCCTCTCACTCTCAGTTTAACCCAGCAGCTCATCCTGGGAACCATTTGATTGGCCCAACCTAATCCAGAGCCATTGTGGCCTTTTCCATGGTAACAAGTCATATGTTCCTCCACAGTTAAACATGTCTGGACTTGAGGAGTGGCTCTCAGCAGGAGCTTTTCAAATAAAACCAGAGAAGAAAATAATGTCCATGTTGAGATTTGACTTTTTATTTTATTACAGATGTATTTTTTTTATCTAAATATTCACCTGATTTTACATTTTCACCTATAAGTTTTGAAGTTCATTTTAAGTTTGGGAATAAGTGCCTAACATGTCAGTTTTTAATAAGTTGACATAAGCTGGAGGAACAAAAAGATGGTGTCGCATAACAGATAGGAGGGCTTCTATCACCATCACCTCTCACAAGTCCTTGTGTAAGCCTGAGTCGTGGCACAGCTCCCCCTGCTGTCTGTTTGCGCTGGCATGTATGTTGAAGTGGTTGGCTTGCGACCTCCTCTGTTTGCAGACAGAGTTTCCTGGGAATGGCGACCATCTTTCCTGACTTTGTGTTTCCCTCGTTTCTGGAGTGGAGTGCATGTTGTAAAGCAGAACCATGTGCAGACCTCTCGCCTAAGGACCCAGCTCACTGTCTTTTGTATTGTTTCAGCTCCTGTGGACGACATTATCAGGCTAAATCTTCTTAGTGCTTTTTGAAAATGCCTTCATTTTGTAAACCTCAGGTTAAATGCAGTTTTTTATTAGTTGTCTTTTAAATGATTTACATTGTTTATGATCAGAGTGCAGTTATTACTCAAAGGTAAAACTAAATATACCCTATTTAAATGACATTTTAAATTAAATCTCTGCTTATCTTTTGATTAGATAAGTAGATCTGGAGTAAAATGTAGCTTTTTATATATGGTATTTTTATTATAAAGTGCCCATAATTTAAAAATGAGTTGGATTATGATTGAGAAAGTCACAAGGCTGACCATGTAGTTTGGTTTTATATATATACCAACAATGCATTAACTTTGGGGATTCATGTGAAAATAGTTTTGAACAAACCCATTCTGATGTGGAGGAATGATATTATGCAGCCTGGCGTCAGTTGTGAAAAGTTTAAAATGTCTTTGAAAAACTCACCCCTTATGCATTCATGTCACTGAACTGAGTAATGTCGCCAGTTTTATCACTTTTTCTGTGATGATTCACTCCGTTCAGTCACCTGGTTTTAATACATCAGTGATGATGTGAAAGTGAATATGGAAGGACGGTGTGTGTTTGCCCGCAGATAGCAGAAAAGCTAACACGTTTTCATGCATGCCGCTCACTCCTGGGCTTGTGAATATGTGTTCAGCTGACAATCTGTGTCCATGCTGGCACTAGGTGAAGGTGATGACGGAAAACGAACTGCTGGGTTTCGCCTGTGAACAGTTCCTGGGAAAGTCCGTGATGGAGATCAAGAGTGTCATCCTGCAGACCCTGGAGGGTCACCTGCGTGCCATCCTTGGTGGGTACTTCCTGAAGTTGAGATGGCTGTTTTCAGTGTCTGAACTGTTTCATGTTTAGTCCCATTAAAAACACAAACTACATGGTAGTTTATCTGGATTTTATGTGATAAGGTAGCACAGAATCATGTTTATCTCTGAAATGGATGGAAAATGATTTCTGGTTTTCAAAATGTTTTTTAAAATTTTTATAAATACATATTAAAGACGTGTAGTGTACTTTAGGGCTGAAGATTGATAGGTCATTCATATCACTGTAATAATGGTAATGATAAGATATATTGTCTGCTACAATGTTCAATCATTTCATCGAAGGCTGACACAGAACTGCACGGCATTCTGGGGGATGTAGGCAGAGGAAAGACTGCAGGACGTTTTGGGGAGTGTGTTAATTGGTTTATCACATTAAAAGACAAAAAGATCTGATGGATTACTGTCACAAAGTCTCCATTAGGTTTTGATCTGGACTGTGACCGCTAATTTAAGGTCACAAAATTCAATAAATTAAAAATGCAAAAATTACTTAGATTTTAAAGAGCCAAAACATTAAAACAACTTTGGACTTTTGAAAAACAGACAATTTCCAAATCTTTGGGGTCGTCAATTGTTTTCTACTTTGTTGGTCAAATTTTACTTTGGACCCATGTGGTTAAAATGTAGAAATTGGTTCATAAAGCATCGTAGAGTTTATGTGTGAACTCTACACTCTTCTATGCATAAACATAGAAAGATGGCTATAATCACTGACATTTCTTCTGTGTTTAAACTCAACACCTTCAGTTTCTCTGCAGTTCAGTAAGAAAAACAATCTTTGGTCATATTTTTTGCTAGTGGAATAGTTTGGCGTTTTGAAGTTTGGTTCTATGCGGTACTTATTGGCTGTAATTAGCTGTAGTAGATAGAGCATTACTAAAGGAGGTCAATGGAGGCTTCTCTGATTGAGGCCGTCAACAAAAGGGATTCCAGCCAGCTATCACATTTAAGTTAGAATGAAGGAGCAATATTTTAAAATTCCTCAGTCTGTTAGATTATCACTCAGTTTGTTACTAGCTTGAAATAATCTATTTTCTAGTGTAGATGGTTAAATGTCCTAGTAAAAGGGTGAATAGTAAGTAAGTACATTTTATTTAAGTAGCACCTTTCTCAGACAGCAGTCACAGTAAAAAAAAAAAAAAAAAATCTGTAGAGGCAATAAGATACAAAGATATACATTAAATCTAAGATCATTTATGTTGCAAGAACATGTGTTTTCTGATTTAGTTTCTAGTGCAAATATAGTACAATTGAAGTAATTAAAACCAACTTACAACTATGAGTTTGTTTTAAGGCACTTAATTAAGGACGTCAACGATCCCTTTAATCTTCAGGTACCCTGACAGTTGAACAGATTTACCAGGACAGAGACAAGTTTGCGTCTCTGGTAAGGGAGGTGGCTGCTCCTGATGTTGGCCGAATGGGCATCGAGATCCTCAGCTTCACCATCAAGGTTTTGTTGGGCTTTGATTCTACTTGCCATCCCCATGGAATATTTTCGCCACTCACTGTTTTGTGCCTCCCTGTTTATTTTCCCTGCTGACAGGATGTTTACGATAAAGTGGAGTACCTGAGCTCCCTGGGGAAAACGCAGACAGCTGCAGTGCAGAGGGACGCAGACATCGGTGTGGCAGAGGCAGAGAGAGATGCAGGCATCAGGGTAAGACGAGCCTCAAGAAGAAGATGCATTTCCCAACCGCCGATCATCTTAATTTAACCGTTTTTAATTTTTCTTCATTTGTTTTCAGGAAGCTGAGTGTAAGAAAGAAATGATGGACATCAAGTTCGTCGCAGACACAAAGATGGCCGACTCCAAACGAGAGCTGGAGATGCAGAAAGCCTCCTTCAACCAGGAAGTGAACACAAAGGTATCAAGTTCAACACATTCTGTAAAATTCAAAAATAGACGACTGAAATTCTAGATGTAGTTCCAAAAAACAAATAACATCCCTTGCAGAAAGCAGAGGCTCAGCTGGCATATGAGCTGCAGGCGGCCAAGGAGCAGCAGAAGATCCGTCTGGAGGAGATCGAGATCGAGGTGGTGCAGCGGAAGAAGCAGATCACCATCGAGGAGAAGGAGATCGATCGAACTGAAAAGGAGCTCATTGCCACCGTGAGGAGACCTGCAGAGGCTGAAGCCTACAAGATGCAGCAGTTGGCTGAGGGACAGAAGTACGTTTCATTTAGTTTTACGCAGCCCAGGAATTAATGGAATCATTTTTTTATCATATAAAATATAGATGTTATATGATGTGAAACAATCATTTTGCTTTTCTAGCTGTGTTTAAAGTTTAATCCAGGCTAATCTACGCTGCAAAAACACAAAATCTTACCAAGTTATTTTGGTCTAGTTTCTAGTGAAAGTATTTTTGTACACTTAAACTAAGTGGAGCCTCTGTCTAAACATTAAAATAAGCATTTGTGCTACCACAGTTACATTTGGTTGTATGTACAGAAGTTGTTTGGCATATGGCAGAAGCCTGCCAACATTACCTGTCACTCGCGATCCATTTCTGCTTCTGGTGTCTCATGCCAGGATGAAGAAGGTGCTGACGGCGCAGGCAGAAGCTGAGAAGATCCGCTGCATTGGTGAGGCTGAAGCGGCTTCTATTGAAGCTGTGGGGAAAGCAGAGGCCGAGAAGATGAGGCTGAAGGCTGAAGCCTACCAGCAGTATGGAGAAGCTGCCAAGACGGCGCTGGTGCTGGACGCTCTGCCCAAGGTCTGCGCTACACGATTATTTACATCTGGGTTTCAATTCGTCTTAACCCTCCCCACATTTCTCTTCTACTCATGTAATTTTTGGTCACTGCAGTAAGTCGACTTGTAAATTATATTCATTTCAGTCCGTTGTTCAGTATGTTTTGTTCTCATAACGTAGCCATTTCTGCTAATGTGGCATTAAATCTGAACTCCAATCAGTTCCATGTTGCACCATCAGATTGCCATGTAAACCAGCATTTAATGTGGGGCTGAAGCGATTAATCGTAATCAATTCAATTTTGGAGAAATTATCAACTGATTTACAAATCAATTAATCGTTAACTGGAGCATACAGACAAAAAAAAAACATTTGCTGAAAGAACATATTCCAAGCAGTAATCAATCTAAAACTGTACAAAAATTGTACACATTTTGAAATTTAGGTTAAAAAGGCCTTTGTCTGTGATTAAGCTCTATTAAAACTATGCCAGCTTTCAAGTGGCGTAGTTTTAGCCTCACCTGGTTCAAATTCTGCAGCACAAAAATCCCATTAAGCACCTGTTACTGTCCAATAACTAATCAGTTAATCCAAAAAAAAGTATCTCCAGAATAATCAGTAGCTAAAATAATCATTACACGAGTGCCTGAATGAATGTGTTTCTTGTTAAACTGTAGTGGAACATGTTGCTGTTTCTATTCCATTCAAACATATCCTTCAGATTCAGTCACCATGCTGTGGTTGCCGGTCCAGCGCTGGAGGCTTTAATGTTTTCTTTGTGTGTTTTGCAGATTACCAGTAAGGTGGCTGCTCCCCTGGCCAAGACCAGTGAGATCGTCATCCTGAGTGGCGAAGGCAGCCGCGTGACCGGAGAGGTGACTCGACTTCTAGCCGAACTCCCCGTCTCCGTCAACGCCCTCACTGGGGTAGATCTGACCAAGGTGAGCGCTCCGGTCTTCCTCTGTTCCCCGTCAGAGCTTCACCAGGTCTACCTTATCTCAACGTTTGGCTTGATGATTAGTCATTTATTTACCGTTTTTTGTCTTACGGAAAGATGTTTCATTATGAGCTAAAACCATAGAGGTTTGTGATGCATTTTCAAAGTCAATTTTTTTTTGTTGAAAACTTTGATGAGATTGATCTAATTTCTGTTTTTTATTCAAAATCATCCTAAGCACCATTCAGAATGTTTCTTTATAGCCTATGAATCATGACCAAGTAAATGTTTACATTAGAGTTTTGGAAAGTGCTTGATTTCTGTATAAAGTTCTAGAGAGCTCTTGATATTCAAACTGCACAGTTTTGTAACAAAGTCCAAATTTGGAGAATGTTATTTACAGTTGAAATCAGATATTTTCACACACCTGATAGAAAGACACATGAACATACATTGAACCTAGTCTGAAGTTAAATCAGACTAAACTTCTCTTGTTTTAGGTCAGTGGAGAATTAGCAACATTATTTCTATTTGCTAAATGCCAGAACATTTTTTTAGAGATTCTTTTGTAACATTCTTTGTATATTGTGTTCAATCATTTAATCTGAGCAGGAAAGTCATTTACCTTAACATGATTTTTCTGAATAGATTTAATTTAGTGAATATTTATTATTCCTAGCGGCTCAATCAGTTATTGATCTGTGTAATAGGAATAATAGTTTATTTGTGAGGAATTTTTGTTAAATTTTGTTCTTGGTCCAGTCAGATGTAGAGTATGTGAGAGAGATATTTCAAAATCTTTGTTTACCTAGACTGTAGAATACAATTCACATTAATAAGACATTATTAATAACAGTAATGGATTATATTGTATAATAGGGAACTGTTAATTTGTCTGATTTTTATCTCCAAAGTGCAGTGCTGGAAAATGTTTGCAAACTTACCTTGAAAATTCTTGAAAAGTTCTTGAATTTTACTGTGGGGAAACGTACATGATAGAAGAAAATCAATTTCCACGCTCCATATTCATCGCGATAATCCTTCTGATCCCACAGATCCCTCTGCTCCAGAAGATGACCGGCCCACAATGCCAAGCGGCTGTGTGATGTATGAGACAATGAGGCCTGAAGCATGAAGAGGCTTCTCAGTCAGATAATTCCTTGTTGCAACTGCCTTCAACCAGAAACACTTGACACCAACCAAGAGTTTTTTTTTTTGTTTAACTATTTTTAAGCAAATTTTAGTTTTGTATAGGAAAAAGAAATATTCGCATCAAGGTGTATCTAAGCTTGGTTTTAGTTCATCCTCATTCTCCTTAGCTAAGATGCTGCTGTTTATTCACTTCTACATGGTATCCAAAACAGAGCAGAGTGTATTGTTTCAAGATCCAGAGATGTATTGCATATTCCAGTCCAGATCAGGGGCAGATTCCCGCTGGAGTCAAAGACCTTCCAAGTCGGGCGTTTTGACGCTGTTTCACCTCTGGAAGCTGTGCAGTGATGCAGCTGCTGCCTCTTCCTGTCTGCCGTTGCAGATGAGTTCCTAGCTCTGACTGATCTCTTCCACCTCCGCTGAGTTTAAGACATGGATCTTTGAATCGGCTGTATTACGATCCTCACTGCAGTTTATCATGTTGCCCGTCTTGTTTCCGATGTCCAGTGCCTGTTCAAACCTTCACGCGCTAATTTGGATTTATGCCAGTCAAACACAGAGGGAGTTTATTCTCTTTCAAACATGGCTACAGTTTTTATTTTTTTTCTTTTCTTTCCCCTTTTATCACACGTTTGAACACATTTGCACCTGCGAAGCGAGAAGAAAGCCATACATAGCCTTAAAGGAGACCCTGGATCTCAGCTGGGGCTGCTGAAACCTTTTCTATTACCTCAAGTAGCAAAACGTTAGGCTGCCATTTTATTTCTCCTCTCTGTTCGTCTTCCTTGTTACCCCCTTTGAAGCGGTGTTTGCATCATAAGTAATCGCATCGTGAACCCCACGCGCTTCCTCTTCCATCCACGCTGACAGAGCAGAAATGAAATGTCACGAGTTGGAAAACAAGCATGTGATCAGTTTGGCAACACTTCACATGACATCTGTGCTTTGTTGCTCTTTTGATTGGTGGGTCTGATGAATGACTGAGTTTGAGCAGCTGGACCCAAAAAGGTTTTGGTATGAAGAAATAGAAAATGAACCGCCTATGATCCACTTCTTATTATCATGTCAGATCGTAGCGATTGTGATATAAATGTTCTGGTTTTAATACCGTAAAGATTATTATTCAGGTTGATGCTTTCTGAAGGATTTACTGAAGCTGAAACGGAGGGTTGCTTGTAGTTGTTACATAATGTCAGAAATCTAAAACTTTGTAATCATCTGTGTTGTCCAGCATACTGTGAATGTTTGGCCTGCCTTTTATTATTGTCGTTTTATTTTTTTATTTTTAGTAAACAGCTGATAAACCACTTTGAGCTTAACAACGACTTTCCGAATTTGTGACCATAAACATTTTTCTTACATTCTGCCTCTGACTTTTAATTTTTCTGTTTGTACTTTTTGTGAAGTTTTAAAAGCCTTTCTTTTGTTTTTGTTTTCTAAAACGGTCCGTGTGTTTTTACGCCTGAACAGATCCAGGAATCGCATTCGCGTGCCGGCTTATCGCTTTATCCTCTTTCGTTTGTGTCGGCCAGTGCGGTGGCTTTCAGCCGGTCCCAGGAAGTGAGTCATTCCGACCTGACGGGGAGAATGAATCGTTTTCCTGTCAGTGATAATCAAAGACTCTGATGTCATTCGGCTGCACATTACATAATTGGCAGCTCTCTCCCCGTATCATTCTTCGGTCACATTATGTCTCACCGGTTTCTAACAGTCACACTTTTTATGTTAAAGGTTGTATTAAAAAAAACCCAAAAAACAATAGATATATTATAATCTCACCTATATTTGTCATAATTCTGAACTTTTGTGCAGCAACGACGCACATTTTCACTAAACAGAACCTCTTTGTGATACTTGTTTAAATGTAGGAAATTAGATTTCCTTAGTGCCTTTGTTAAAGTAATGAGCTCTGTGCAGACTATCACCTCAGAGTAGTGACAGGATTTTTGTTTAAAAATGTGCTTTTGCCTAATCCTGTAGATAAAAATGAACTTGAATATATAGCTGAATTGTTATTAAATAAGTCTATATACATAAAAATTTTAAAAAAAAGAAGTTATTTTGAAACTTTTGACCTCATCGGTTGTTTTGGCCATCATATTTGTGCCAAAGAATGCAAAATCCATCGACTAATCAGATGCAACTTCTTGTGACTTGGTGTAGTGTTTGAGCAAGAAATAAAAACCACCAAAAAACATTTTCAAACTATGCCTTAACTCTCATCTTCGTGTGAAACACGTCTGTTGTCATCTATTCTCTCTGTTGATGTTTTCGTTTGGTTTCATTGCGTGGCTTCTCGTGTACCGATGACTGTAAGGAGAAGCCATGCAGCATGGAGGATTAAGCATGTGTTCATGTTATTCTGTGTTGTCACTCTAATATAAAGTTATATCACCTTCAATCCATCTCTGTGTTCAGTTTCTCTTATGCACGTAAATAAAATGAATTAAATCATTTTTACAGTGATGTACAATAAAGCTCATATTATTCCTTCACAGGATAACTTATTTATTTGATTCTAACAGAGCTGTCATGGCCAGTTCCGGCCAGTAGAGGCCACTGCAGGGACATTTTTAACACTTTTCCAAGTGTTATGAAGTGTAGGATGGAACCACTAGTCTGTTATTTGAAGAGTTTCTAAACGCCTTTTTGTCTTTGAAGTTAACTCACCAAGCGATTTATTTTGACAGTTCTTCTGACTTTAATGTGAGTGGAGCTCAGATGATCACCGTCAGTAAATGTACTGGAGGAGAAGAAGAAGACTTGGATCACACTGAAATTGAATTTGAATGCAAGCTTGGTATTTCTCAAAGTGGCATCAGCCAAAAATGTGGAGAAAATAAAATCATATATATATATATATATATATATATATATATATATATATTTAAACAAGCATTTTAAAATGCTTGTTTAAAAAAGTCCTTAAAGTCTATATATATATATATAGACTTTAAGGACTTTTTGAGGATTGACCAAAATCTTTGTTAAAAAAGTCCTATATATATATATATATATATAATATATATATATATATATATATATAATATATATATATAATAGACTTTAAGGACTTTTTTAAACAAGCATTTTGAGGATTGACCAAAACCTTTGTTAGAACTGAAGTCATCTTGTTGCTGCATTATGCCGATTTGTGATTGTCAATTCTTGTGACATTTGTATAACTAACAAAGAAAATTTCCTCAACTTCACTTTGATCAAACTATAAAATTAACAGCTTGTTGAGGAGATTCTCCACCAACCACAGTGTGCATCATTACTCTCCGGATTAAAACCTTGACTCTAGATTACATTTATTGTCATTGTACAGTCAGCAGCTCTTAACTGTGGAAGAAATTAAAAATGCATTTCATGCTGGTGGATGATAAAATCATAAAAGTACAAAATGCAAAGTCAGGAACAGGACACAAACCAACCACTGTGGGGATTGTTTTTATTTTTTAGATTTTATTTTTTTATTTAGCTTATTGATCAGGTATGCAGGCTGGAAATAGTTCTGAAATTTTAGAAGCAGGATAATTTGTTCTCTGCTAAATGACAAAAAGGTCAAAGTTGGGGGTCGTAAATGTTTAGAGATCTTCAGAAATCAAGCTGACAGAAATTATGGCAGTTAAAACATTTATAAGCTTTACAGCAGATTAAAAAGCTACACTTGGGAAGAATTAAAAACAATAAGTTGGTTGTTGATGCCATTTTGTAATAAGAAATAAATACAGTTTTACAATATTAATTTGGGAAGAGGAAGCGCTTGGGAACCACTGACTTGGATGACCTCTTTTTGAAATAATAAAAAATAAATGTCTGCTTTCTAATAGTTTGTTTTACTCAGCTGAACCTTTTTTTTTTTTTTTTTTTTAGAAAAAAAAACAAAACAACTCAGGGATTTAAAACACCAGCGGTTCGCGTTTTGTTTCATGAATATCGAAAACACCCAGAGTTCCCCGTCAGAGCAGGATTAAAATGTCCTGTCCTCCTCTCTAGTCGTACGCAGTTCTGTTCAGTCTTATCTCGGCTGATAAGAAGCTCATTTTTCAGCACAAAAAAAATAAAATAAAATAAAAAAAATCTTCTGTTACTTTGCAGGACGTTTTCTAATCTGCTGTAAGAGCCGTAATGAGCTGGCCTTAAGTTAATAACCTCATCTTGTGAAAACCCAACAAACTGACGTGGGACATCGGCCCTGTGTGCAGCTGCCGTTCAGACGTTACTCTGCTTGTTAATGAGATCTGTTCTCCAAACTCTTAATTAGTCTGAATTAAAAAAAAAAAAAAGATCCAATGAGTGTGGGAAAACTGCACCAAAAAGAAAAGAAAAAGCTGGTTTTACTTTTTACGGGTGAACTAAGGCTGCTTCAGAAGTTTGATTACAACTAAATTATCACATCTTAAGTAAAATAGAACATTTTTGGCAACAAACTTCAACTACTTGTCTTGAAATAACCAAACTTTCTGCATTTTCTCTTCCAAAGACCAAATGTAGCTTTTACCCAGAATCTGAACATGCTGCATCCAAATCTACTTTTAACGAATTAATGTTTTCAAAGAAAGACTGACCTAAATCCTGATGTTACTGCTCAGAAATGGATGTTTTACATCTATAAAGACTTCCCTTTCCAAGCACAAATCTACTTTATTTGTTTACTTAAAGCAATGCTTGCTTAGTTTTATGTTGAGTCAGTAGATATGTGTCAAACTCTAGGGTTGGGGGCCAAATCCGGTCTGCCATAGCTTTTGATGAGGCCCACTAACTTCTGAACTTACATAAATATCTTATTTTACCAATCAAAACAAAGCAGCTTTTATGTATTTACCGCCAAATTACATCAACGAGAAAAGAAGTTCAGTGTTATTTCACTTTAATAAGTACTTATTGATTGGAGTGACAGCTATTTATTCATATTGTAACAGTTTGTTTGTGGATTTAATCATTATTTTTCTACCACAAGCAGCAGTTTGAAGATATTAATGATCTGATGCGGCCAAAAATTAAAATTAGTTCGACGCCTTTTGGTGGAAAAAACTTTTTTTTTTTTGTGGCTCTCAAGTCTTTTTAACTGGGTGATTTTGGTCCACGTGACTAAAAGTTTCAATTCAACACGTTTGAAGCTTGTTCAACATTCAATGAAAGCGTCTTCTAATGATCACAGACAAGCAAAAACTTATCTGTCTTGCAGAAAGAGCAGCGGCTTCTCTGCTTGCAGATAAAGCTTCTGGACGCCACGGAAACCACCCAGATAATCTGGCCTGTGTGTTTATCGGCCCCAGCAGGAGGGACACACACACACCCTGACCAGGAGCCACCGGGTCCCACCTAACACTGGGCCCTGTCTGAGGAACACACACATCATTACCAGAGTAAATTACTGGATTTTTTTTGTGTTGTTGTTGCTGTCTCAACCGTACAGGAGAGGAAGTGTGATAAACGACACTGACCTTAGAAGGAGCGCATTAAGAGCATGGAGGGTATTTCCATATTAATGACTCGTTTTCAGAGGAGGGAGCATTCATCAGTCCACCTGGACAAAACCTCCCCCCGCCCCTGTTCCGAAGCCGTTTTAGCTTGCAGCTCCACAAACTTTCTGTTGTCGGTTTATTGGCGGAGTAGAGCTGAAAAACCTTCAAGTCAGACGACTTCGATTCCTCCACGAAGAACAAGAAGAAACGGTTTATTTTTAAGCGCATGTGGACAAACTGTCGGGGATTAAAGACAAAACGCAGCAGGAAACGCACTCCGTCACAGCTCAGCCGTGATTTTTGACGCCGCGAAACGTGACGAGGATGAGAATGCCTTCCTCCTCATCCCGCAGCCTGGCTGAGGACACGGCAAAGAAAGAAAATAAATAAATAAAAAGAAAGAGAGAGAGAGAAACATGGCGGCTTTAATAAGTCAGATAACGCCACGTCAGCTGACATATAGAGGTATTAAATTCCAAACGGTGAACGCTTTGCACATAAACCCAGCAGCGAGGAGATCCGGAGGAGTGGAGAGATGGAGATTGATTTCCACATGGGGAGATAAAGGTCTTGGTGGCTTTATGAAGGAACGTTGTCTTGGCTGACTGTCGGGATTCTTCTGATTAGAGTGTAGCCAAGAAAGGTCAAAGGCCACAGCAAGACAGAAAAAATGGAAAACAGTGTGGCTGAGTTCACAGAGGAATTCATTTAGCTACATTACGGCCACGAAGTTCAATGTATGACGCTGAAACCTTAAATTAGTGCATAACTGTGAAATGGAAGGGAAACATTTAGTTAGTTACTATTATTATTACTAGTTAAAACTAAAAGTCTGAACTGTGTGGCCTGCGTTAGAAGTCAAATTTAAAGGAAGCACAGTGGTGGCAGCATTATAATGTAGCCATGTTTCTTTTTTTCTAATTCAAGAAGACAAGTTAGATTTCTACGTACTCTAAAGCAGCCATTTTGTTTGTTCCTTTTTCTTCCAGAAAAAGCCATTACATGCATTCTTTCTTCTTTTTGTATGGCTCTAAATAAAGCAATAAACTAAACTTCAGGCTTCACTCTTCCTCCAGACTCTGGGACCTCAACTTCCAAATGAAATGTAGAATTTACTTTAATATAATAAGAGGAAATTTTAACCACTGAACAACAATCCAGCTATTTTTCTCCTTATCCCAAGGCCACAAGCTTCTGACGTCCGTCTCTGGTTCAGGAGTAACTCAACACAAGAAATGAATAAAAGTTTTAGTCCCAAACCTTTTGCCCTTGGTACTAAACTTGGCAAATTTAAACTGCAAAAATTTGTTTATAGTTTGTTTTTTCCAGTGTACTCTGCTCAATAATAAACAATTTTTAAAAATGGATTATATAAATTTTTAAAGATCCAAACTATAAAGTGCCTCATTAAAATAAAGAAGATTATTGCCACATTTTTGGAGGGTCATCGGCCGTTTTCCATTTTGTTGGCCAAATCTTTAACCTTTCTTGGACTGGGGTTCAAATTTTCTGAGACAATTTGGGTTTTTCATGATCTTTAAGTCATAATCATCAAAATGATAAGAAATGAAAGGTATTGAAACATTTCATTATATGTGTTGTAATTCTGTGTGATATGATTTTCACTTTTTGAAATGAGTGACAAAAGCTGTTAAACTTTTAGACAATGTTACATTTGGAAATGTACCCGCAGACTGAAATATTACCGTTTGGTCAACATGCTCCCTTCATGGCATGCAGGAAACTGCAAACTGGGTTCATTTGGTTCTTAAAGGTCCCTTTCTTCTCACCGCTCTTGCATTCAGGACACGTGTGGTGTCTCCGTAACAGCCTCGGGACGAGACTCAAGGGTGTGGACCTTTACTGGACTGTGGCAATCAGGTTGAGAGAAGATAAGGAGGAAAACAACCCCTCTCTGGTCCACCCCAGATGTCATCACGGTATGCTAATGAGCTGAGGGGGGCAACCTTTTAAGTGCTGGAGCCCAACAGACTGAGCAGTTAGGAGACATAGACCAGACATGAGCACTTGTAATGAAGATGTCTGATGACAAGGTGCAAACAGGTGAGGACAGCTCGGACAGGAGGCTACGGCCAATCAATCTGAATTTATTTGTATTTTGAAATAATTTTCACCCCAATTTCTTGTTGCAGATTCCAGACGAGCCAGGGACTAGCTGCTTGGCCGTTCTGTCTTGTGCCCTGGACAGGATATCATCTTATACTGTAAGTTTTTTAAAGAGACACTACAGTATAGATGATGTACTATCCAGGGTATCATTCCACCTCCAGGAGACTCGGGCCGAAACGTCAGGGGGGCCAAACACACAGCTGAGGGGGGCAGTTAAACCGTTACCATTACTGAGTTTTAGTAATGGTAAGGGTTCTACGGCCTTCGCTCAATGACGACGAAGGAAAGGACGAGCTGGCACATTGTTACATTTTAACCAAAAATGTCAAATAAAAATAATGGTTGTCTTTACATGAGTGCCTCTTTATTTGTAGAATCTGCTCTTAATGGTTTTGTGTTTACTCATAACAGGTTTCAAAAACTCAAATATAAGACTTTTTGACTTTTTAAAATATGTTTCAGACAGTTATGAGTGAAATGTATGAATATTGTCCAAACGGCAGTAAATTTTCACCCACTCATGACAAGTATTGTAGAAAACTAAACACATGCTAGCTAGCTAGCAAAAAAAAACATAGCGAGCTACCGGCAGGTTCAACCGTGTTGAGAATCGTAAGAGGGCGACTCAAGCTTTTGCCTGACAGAAAAGTTCAGCAAGAAATTAAAAAAACTCATAAAATATACGGGGTTAAATAAACGTGGCGAAACCAAATTTTAATTTACCATTATTATTAACTTATCTAAGGCTAATTTACTTTTTTTTTTAAAAAATAGTTAACATGAGTTGTAGACTTTTTAAGAATGCGCGGACACCCTGCGTAAGACCTAAATTACTTTTCTGGAGCTGGCTGGAGTTAGCTTGTCTAAGGCAGCGATCTTAGCAGCTGTTCGGGGACTGACACAGAGGAAACTCTCTCCCTGACATCAGGACTCTTACTGGTTATTCATCAAGATGCCCTGAACTGCTGAGTTAACCCACAGGCAGCGAGAATGAATCTAATCCCCATTATCTGACCCACTTTAGCATCAGGCTAGTGCTCCACTCTCCCCATCCATTAGGGAGACAATGTAGCCCTCGGAGGCAGAGACGGGCTTTATAGGAGCCAAAAGGACGGAGCGAGCGTTAAAAACACGGAGAAGAAGAAGAAAAAGAGGGGAAGTGATGGTCGCAGAGATGGATGGCTACACTTCAAAGGGCAGCAGAGACGGCTGAAGTGATAAAGGGAGTGGAGGGAACTGGGTTGGACGGTGCATCAGGGACATGTGAGTGAACATGACGGTGCAGCTCTCGCCTTCGGTTTATCTGCAGCGCAGCGTTTGTGCCCGCCGAGGGAAGAAAAAGCCCTGAGAGCCAAAGATAAAAACGTCGGCCTTTTCACAGCCTGCCAAACCCGCTCAGCCATGAAGGAGCTGTCAAAGTCGCGTCAAAACATCCATTTGATGAGCCGCCGTGTCATGTTTGCTACCAAAGAGGTACCGGAGCTTAAACATACACTTCAGCTGGGTTTTATTCTGCTGCAACATTTCGATTCGCTTGTTGTCTGAGTAAAGTTTGGACACCTCGCCCCTCGCTTCTAAATACAGTAACATGTCCCTGCAAACGGGTTAGACGAAGACACGGTGGGTTCCTGAAACAAAACAGAGGAGGACAGGAGCCAGGTCCATGGCGGTTCTTGCCCTGGAGATGGAGCATGTGCTGCCCCCCGGCTCCAGGTCACGCTCCTGATGAGGCCATCACCTCTTTAGCTCCGGGTCTGTCTTTGGCAGAAAAAAAGGTTCCAGGTCTTCTTCACTTATTCATCTTGGCAGAGATCTTCACCCGGACGTCCCTCAGGTAGACCCGGCTCAGGTCCTCCCCCGCCTCCCGTGCGATCCGCGCCACCATCTGGCCTGCCGCGCCGATCACCATGGTCTGCAGAACCGAGAAGCGACGCAACAGGTTTCATTCGATTTAATCGATTAGTCGATTAAAAAACCAATACATTTTTGACCGAAGAGCTTAATATTAAATTATTAAACTAAAAACTACTGGAACACAGGTTATAAGTCAAATAAAGAACTGAAATGGATTTACAATAGAAGATTATTCAGAAAAAAGCAAGAAATTTTTTAGTAAAATAAACAATAAATCCCTTTATGTTGGTTTATATACAGTACAATTTAGGGTATCATTTTACTCAGGTTGATAAATTGGTATGATTACCAGACATATGTGATCCACAACATATTATTATTGGTATTTTGTATCCATATCTTTATGGATTTTCTGGACCCAGCTATAAAATAATAAAATCAGCCAAATTTAAAAATCTGAAGTGGTGCAAAAGATGTCATTTATAGTAAGTCCCAAGTGGAAATCTGTGCATGTTTGCTGTGCACCTAAATATTGGTGAAAAATCTTCTAAGGCTTTGCATATTGGCCTGAATGTAACAAAGGCTGCAGTGGACAAGTATTTCAGTAATATATTATTCTGACGATTAACGATTACAAAATTTGGATATTCTGCAGATTTTTCATTTAACCATTTAAGAATATTTTATGCATTAGTAGAAATGCATAAGAAATAAGTGCTTCAGTTTGTATTAATATCTGGATATTAATATTCAGAAAACTGAGGGTTTCTGGATAGAACATATTTACAGATTGAAGTTAGTTGTTTTGTTTTTTTTTTACCTTAAATGCAAAATGTATATATATATTTTTTATATAGATTTGGTCCAGTTACTCTTCTGTTGGCATGTTTTTGAGTCTGTTTATTCCAGTTAACGTTGAATTGATTATTTGATGATTTCAATAATCAAATCATCACGGTTAATTCAATTAATAATTTCAGCCCTTTTTCAAGTTATGGTTGAAAAGCCATGACTTTTTAAAACCTGTATATGCTTTAAAACCTGTATACAGTCCATGTCTAAAACTAACTGATCTAAAGCATGAGAAATGACCTGAAGCTCCAGATGATCGAGAGAGATGGAGTAAAGATGCCTCTCTCTCTCTGTAACCCAACCTTGCGATATGTTTTAGAAGACTACCTGCTTTCCTCATGGAAATTACTAACAATTACTGCATATAAACTACATTTCCCTGTGATGTCAAACATTTTTCAGAGGTCGTTGGTCAGTCATCTGTTTGCTTTCCTTACCCAAGCTGGAAAACTGAGTTCTCCTAAGTACGACTCCTTGTGAGGCCAGTGGCCTTGAAACATTCAGCAGCACAGATGCATCTACAAATGTTCTTTCTGCATCTAATATGCAGAGTCCAAAAAGGTTGATTAAATATTTATGAGATAAAAAAAAGAAAAGGTTAAAATAGGGGGTAAATGGGGAATATATGTATAAACGGTTCCTTTAAAAAGATGTTTTACTCCTTTTAGTTCTTTTAGAAATCAATCATGATCAACAAAATGTGGCTTTTTTTATACAACAGAAATCAGTTTTTATCGAAGTGAAAACTAATTTCTACAAAATAATGACAATGAAGTAAAAAAAAAAGTAACATAAAATAAGTGATGACAACTGAAAGGATCTTCCAGTTGTCTTTACACTACAATCATTTGACACACAGTCACTGAGCCCCACTCCACTCATTGTGAGACTAACAGCACCATTTGACTGGTCATCTGTTGAATTAGGTCAGTTGATCTAGAGAAACTCATCCATGCGTTTATCTTCAATCGCATTGATTATTGCAACAGCATCTTCACAGGCCTGTCCAACAAATCAATCAAACAGCTGCAGCTGATCCAGAACGCTGCTGCTCGCGTTCTCACTAAAACCAGGAAGATAGAGCACATAACACCAGTTTTAAAGTCCCTCCACTGGCTCCCTGTAGCTCAAAGAATAGACTTTAAAATACTATTAGTTTATAAATCACTGAACGGTTTAGCACCACAATATATAAAAGATCTGCTGTTGTTGTATCAACCTTCCAGACCTCTCAGGTCTTCTGGTTCTGGTCTGCTCTGCATCCCCAGAACCAGAACCAAACCAGGAGAAGCAGCATTCAGCAGCTATGCACCAAAAATTTGGAACAAACGTCCAGAAAACCGTAAAACAGCTGAAACACTGAGCTCCTTTAAATCTCTACTAAAAACCCACCTGTTTAGAGTTGGATTTGAAACGTAATCAATTAAAAATTTAATGATGGAACTTGACTAAATGTAATGTTTTGATTGTTTATTCTATGTTGCATGACTTTGTGTTTTGTGTTTGTTATGATGTAAAGCACTTTGAAATGCCTTGCTGCTGAAATGTGCTATACAAATAAAATTTGATTTGATTTTGCTTCAAAGGGGGTAAATATTTAGGCAATCATTTATTTTATGATACCCATTTTTGTTTAATTGTCGCTGTTTTGTAGAAATCAGTTTTCACTTTGATATTAAAGGATTCTATGGGTAAATTTCTTGGTTGAGTAAAAGCCAAATTGAGTCAAATGTTCATGTTTCAATGAATGCTACATAAACAGAATACATGTTACAGACTAACAATTTAACTTTTCTATCCTAAAAATGGAGCATAAAATTAATCATTCTAAACAAAATGTCACATTCACAGTCAACCAGGATGACTCTGGGAGGCCTCTCTCAAAGATTACACGCCGATAAATGTTAACATCAGCATACTTCTGTGATGCTTGTCTGTAAACAGCGTCCAGCTGCACATTTTGACCTCGTGATGTCACCGGATGAACAGCTTGAGGAAAGCCAAAGTCTCAGGCGTTTACACGGACCGGGACGTGCACGTTTGTCTCCGCGGAGACGTTTCTGGGTTAAGCTGCTGGACAGCTGCCGCAGCTAAATGATGCAGTGTGTATATACTGGCTAAACTGCAGGTAAACACAGGGGACGTTAATGTCCAACCACCAAGCGGACATGCAGCCACGTGAAGCTGACGGAAACGCTGGAGGACTTACCATGTGAGTTTCTTTCTTGGTGTACAGTTTCACAGAAATATCCAGCTCCCCGTTTTCTCCATCCTGCCAGAATTCAATAGACTGAAAACAGAGACAGATTTTTAAGAGTAGAAACTGTCTGCACTTACTAAAATATTTCTATGAATCGATTAATCTTTAGGATAATTGACAGATTAATTGATTACTAAAATAATCATTGGGTTCAGCCCAGGACGAAACACATACTTGTGCTCTAAACAGGCCACGGTGCTGTGACAGCTCCCCTCACCTGGGTCATGGAGTAGGGCACTTCCTGTGGCAGATACTCCAGCAGCTTTTCCCTGATGATGTTGGTGCAGATGTCCTCTGGACTCTGGTCAGTCAGAACCTCGCTGTGGTACTTCCAGGGTCCGGGCTTGGCTTCAACCAGGAAGTAGCTCTGCAAGAACAAGCGATACGTGAAATGCATTCAT
The DNA here is from genome assembly GCA_010277075.1 of Poeciliopsis retropinna. Classification (NCBI taxonomy): domain Eukaryota; kingdom Metazoa; phylum Chordata; class Actinopteri; order Cyprinodontiformes; family Poeciliidae; genus Poeciliopsis; species Poeciliopsis retropinna. Next base: position 1,030,054 of record VMRM01000024.1, read on the forward strand.
AACTGACGGTCGTGTGCGGTTGTCTTCACATCTGAACGTGTGACGACCACAAACTTCGACACATTTATTTAGATTTTATGTGGCGGACCGGCACAAACCAAAAGATATTTACGAAGAGGAAGACTGAGCAGGAATAGTTTTCAAAGTTTCAAAACTAACCGTCTTTATTAAGGGATATGTAAATTTATTATGATTGATTTATTATGCCATTATCAATTTATGTAAAGATGGTCTCAAAACAACAATAATAACATTTATCGCGATAATTACTAAGACAATTTATCATCCAGAAAAATGACAGCTATTAGTATTAGATGAATACTTTTGCAGGGCACTGCAGGTAATGTAATTTTTCTGCTGCTGAGTCCAACAACTATATTATTATAGAAGTTTAATGTAAACTATCATATTAATTTACTTATAAATACTCTTCTTTTTTACAGCATTAATTATGCTTTTCCACTTTTATTATTTAGTTTAATTCGAGAAGAGGAGCCAAATAACTCATACTTTGGAAACTTTATGTTATTACCTTAATGTACCTTTTTCTTTATTTTGCTCCACATTACCAGGATAGTTAGCGCAGTGAGTGTAGCTAAGGTGTAATGAGTTTTAAACACCCCATGCATCCCTGTCTTGTGTGACTGCTCACCTTCAGAGTCTCCACATCCTCTCTGTCCACAGAAGACAGCATGAAGACGTCCTTAAAGTGAGGCCAGCCCTGCTGACTCCTCAGCTGCTTCAGTTTCTCTTTGCTCAGCACAGAGTTTGGCGTTTCACCGCCCTGGAGCGCTGCCGTGTCCTCGTCAGGAGATGACTCGGAACTCCTCTCTAGTTTCTTTTTAGCCCACGGAGGCTTGATGACGGGCCTGACCCGCACCCTCCGTCCGTTCACCACGCCACAAGTCAGCTGCACCGTGATGTCCAGCAGCCTGTTCTTGGCCTTCAACAGGTCCACCTTAAAACATCACAAAAGGCTTTTCTTAAAGTGCACATGGAAGCACAAGCTTTTTTTTTCCCTTACAGTTTTGGGTTATGTTCAAGAAAAAGTTGGCTCTTCCATATGATGTAGATTGAAAATGGAGGAGAGAGGAACCACAGCAGAGCTGCAGGAGCCAAAAGGCTTGAAGCCAAGAGCCACAAACTGGCTTTGAGAAGTTAGAATAGACAGCATGGCTGACTGACAAAGACGGAATAGATTGATCTTTTACCGTCATAAAGCAGCGTTAGAGTGGAGAGAGTGAGAAGTGCTTTTTTTAGATGTTTGATGGATAATAAGAGATTTCCTTTAATAATTTGAAGCACAAGGTCTACGCTCCCTTTGACTTTGCCACATTTTGTTAAACCACAACCTCAAACTTTAATGCTTTTGTGGGATATTTATATTCATCTGCTTTTAAAATAGTGTGTTAAGTCATTTTAGTCATTTTGTTCTGCATAACCTTTGTTTGTTTTTAGCTGAAAATTACAAACTTAACTTCCCAGGGATAAGAAATAAAAAATCATTTGAAAATTTAAACAACTAGTGCTGAAGAATAAATAAATAAAAATGTATATGTTGCAATAGACATGTGATCAAAATCAATGGATGATATGTCAGATAAAATATTCAATAATTTCACTGAACTCTGAACAAGAACCACAAAGCATTCTGGTTGGCAGAACAAAGACATTAGCTGCTCAGCCTGTCACTGTCAGCTAAGCTAGGACGGTGGCATTAACTAACCGACTCCCTCTTTGGTTACCTAGCAACAGCCTATTGAGTAACTTCTGCATTACCATTTTTATCTTTTACCACAGTTCCTTATAACTGCTTACAAAAACAACGTAGAGTGAAAACTGACAAAAGCAAGAAAGGTAACGCCAAACGCAAGTTTGGAAGGATTTCAGATATAAAAAAAAAAAAAACACAAATCAATTATCAATATCGACTGATATGAAACCCTTATATTGTGATATGTTTTTCAGTCACATGATCCAGCACCAATATCAACAAAAAGTAGAACATCGTGTTTGGTGGCAGCATCACAATGTCAGGACAGTATGAGACATGAATACCTTGTTGAGCACCAGGATTGCTGGGACCTGCGGATGCTTGGCCAGACATTTCAACACCTCGAAGTCCAGCGTGGAGCACATCCATTTGTCTGATACGTCCACCATGACAACCACTGGAAATCGACAACAGTTCGATTTGTACAGCTTTCGGAAACGTTCAAACCACAAGCGCAGCTCAGATCGAGACGTGACCATCTCATACTCAGGTCAGCTTCTTTGACGGTGTTCCAGGGATCGACGAGCAAGGATTTCTCCAGCTGGTGTCTGTGAAAGCAGAGGATCCGTTACAAACTCAGACAGACTAGAGACATTTAATAGCAACAAATAAGTGAACACGAAGTGCACCTTTTAGCCTTCAATGGTGTGGTGAGGCCAGGGGTGTCCAGCAAAATCTGCAAAGCGAGCACAAAACCGACTGATACAGGTCTTTTCTCTAGAGACCGAGAAATGCTTAAATCTAGGGGTGTCCCGATCCGATATTGATATCGGATATTGGTCCGATAACAGCCAAAGGAAACTGTGTATCAGATTATATTGGCCTGCATCTAGCATCTGGGATATAAGCATGCCCAAAGAACATTCGCTCCAGTATTTCACGTGTGCAGACATGTTGGTAAATAACAAATTGGTCAGTTGTTCACATATTTATTGTCGTTGACTATTGATTCGTTTGATCGAGCCTTTTCAAAAATAAATAAAAGTACGAGTAATTCATGCTCATATCATATCGGGTCAATATTGGTATCGGCTAATATTCAAAGATCCGATATCGGTATCATCAAGCTGTATCGAGACACCCCAACTTCAATCTCTGGTGACGCTCTTACAATCTGTGTGTTGGCCTCTGTTAGGACGCCCAGAGAACGTGACCTCGTTGTGTGAACTTTCTTGGAAACCGCAAACACCTTTGAGCAACGATAAAAGACTTGTGAGCATCGCCTCCTCTATAATAAGATGAAACGACAGCTGAAGCAGGTTTCAAAGACAGATGAAGACCTTTCTGCCGAGGAGCTGATTGGACAGCGTGGACTTCCCGGCGTTTGGCGGCCCGATTATAGCCACCTTCAGCACCTTTGAGTCGGGAGGCTGGTCAGGATGTCTCTTCAACAAGGATACCTGTTCACCTTTAAAGACGTGATGCGCGGGAAGATGATTAGAGAGGAAAAACAATGCCATGTCAAATTGGTGACAGGACGACATCATCAGCACTTTTTGAAAATAACGCCAAGCCTGCACAGTCAGACCGGTAAATCTCCGAGGCAACGGCCTGCTTACTGCTGTCTGGAGGAACTGAGGCTGGGAGGTGATAAACGCCGCCGTCCGTCTCCGCTGCTTTGCCTTTCATCACTCCGCCGAGAAATGCTTCAGATGTAATAAAACAAGCGGGAGTGAAGATGAATCCTTGCCTCCCGCCTCGGCTGCAGGCGGCAGCGCTTCCTGTTAAGACATCAACATCTCTGTGACTTTGATGCTCGCGCCAGAGCGAGATGACTGATTGCGCTTCCTGGATGCTGAATGATTTGGAACATTATTAGGATTTATTCACAGGGTTCTTGTCAAAAATGTCTCTCCGAAAATTCTTCAAAAACTTCTTATTCTAATGAAGCAGATGCTGGGAACTGCATGACGTTATCAATGTCTCGTGCAGTTTTTTTTTTTTTTGGCTTTTTGCATAAAAAAAAAATTTGTCTTCTGAATCACCTTCCTCCATTTTCATCCTATCCACAACATTCTCTTCTGTCACACCAATCCTCTAAACATGCTTAGTTACAAAACTCCCTACAGGGAAGCAGGTTGAAGGAATTCAATGTTTGCTTACAATAAAAACAAAACAAAAGAAGCAATGCAACATTGCAGCACACTTGGGGTTTCAGTTGTTACTTTTCATCTATCTCAGTGTAAGTGACCCACACTGGAGTTCAGTTATTATGTCTGGCCCAAAGTTAGGATTAGCTATGACCATTTAAAGAAGACTAATCAGGTATATTGTGCCATCTGCCACTCCTACCGCACACCTCACCACTGTCTCACGGCCCTGGTGAATGTCCTGCACCGTCTTCACATATGTCCTCCTCACTACCTCACAGACTCATTCAGCATCAGTTACAGAAAGAGCACAGGATACGTATAGAACAGCAAAAGTCTAATGGACAGTTGAGAAATTTTACATTCACATTTTTAAAATTATTTAGCTGAAACCCAATGAGCAAAAACAACCAAGATAGTTTATTAAATCCAGACAGATCCATCGACAGAGGTTTGGATCTGTCTGGATTTTAAAGTTAAAACATTTTCTTAACTTTGTCTAATAGCATATAGTTGTTTTTTTGTTTTTAATTCCCTTTAAATGTATTTTCATGTCTTTAAATTCTAGTTTGGTCTGATCTGTCTTTTCTTTTTTAACGTTTATGGAATAACTTTTACCTCTATTTCGCTTATTTTTTCATTTTAAATCATTCTTACTGGTTCTGTGACATGAAGGCATTTATCTCTGCTTAATATTATTGCTGCTGTAGTGTTCTACTTTATTAGAATTTTTCAAATTTTTGTTGTGTTTTTTTTGGGGTGGTGGTGGGGTCAGAGTGCAACAGAAATGGAAAAACATTGTTTTTGAACATTTGCAGTAATTTTACTATTATTATTTAAGATAATCATGTTATTTCACAACAAATAAAGTCCTTTCTTAATTTAGAAAAAAATAAACAAACCAATAAGTATATAAGCACTGGAACTGAATCACAAAGAATCCATTCTGAAAAAAAAAATTATTGCACATAGGAATAGCTCATTTGTGGTCAAAATAATCAAATTAACATGAAAAAGTTTTTTAATTGAGCAATAGTCATGATAGTCACAAAATATATATTTAAGAATAATATCTTTAATTTTAAAACAGCAGAAGTAATATAGTTACCCTAATAATTACATTTAGCCTATATAATTAGTTATTAGTTCCCCAATAACCTCAGAGTACTTTTATTTAGCTAAATGTCACATTACTCCAGCTTGCTCTAATAATGCTCAGATATGTCTCCCTGCTTAAACAGCGTCAGATAGAGGAGCAGCAGAAACCTTAACGTTAGCACTGACCAGCAACGAGGCGGCATGACGCACTTTCCTGCCGAGCAGACCCGACCAGCCGCATGGCGATAGCGGATCCATCTCTGAACAGACGGCCGGACACCCGGAGAGCCATGATGCTCCCAAACCCGAAACGAACCCACTTCACACTATAAAACACTAAATACTGCGACAGAGACGAGCCGCTTATTTACATTCACATTGCCTCAAGGGTGACACCATGTTGCTTCAGTCAACGACAAGCAGTTTCCGCTTTGGAGTCCGTAAGACGTCTGTGTGAAGGCGACACCGCCCCCTAACGACCGCCGTGTTAACTGCAGCAGCCTAATGTTGACACCGAGAGGCGTTGGTGTCGACCATGTTTTCGGTTAATAACCGCAGGTTAATGGCATGCACATTTACCAGGAGTGTCGAAAGAAACGTAGACTGTAGTAATTCTAGATAAAAAATTATTGGCGCTTATATATGTAACACTAGAAAAACACTAGAAAAAGTGTAGTTCATTCAAAATGTTAGATTATTGTTCAAATGTCCAGGACATCCATGCTTAAATTCACGCCAAAGAAAGAACATAAATAAACTGATATGATTATTAGGATCATAGTTGACACAATACTAATTAAATGCAATTTTCTTAATTATCAAAGAAGAAATGTAATACTTTAAAAATGTTTTGATACATGCAAGCATACATAAATACTGGAAGAATAATGGACAAATCTAGTCATATAATAATAATGCAATATGATTATGATTGTGGTCAAGGAAGACATTGCTCTTTTGGCTTTTAGGTAAACATTACGGATAGAAACTCACAGTTATCTGGCTAATGTCCTGCGCAGACACTCATTTATATTTACATATCCAGGAACGCACTGTCTGCTGTCAACAGGAACTGTAATTCCTCTGTCGTTACTTCTAACATCCTATCGTAGACAGACAGGAATTCAAGCCTGGAAGATGTCCCTGCAGCATTTTCTCTGTGACTTGCAATATTGACTCTTGGTTTATGGGAACTGCCTTAGCTCCAAGATTGTTTGTCTCTTTTTTTCTTTTTTAAATTTCTCATGGGGTTCAAGGGAAGATATATTTTAGACTTTCACCTTTTGCTGCTCCTTTAACCTCAACCTTTCTTTCAATACGATGTTTCTTTGACCTGAATGGATTTGGGGCTAATCCATGCTTAGTTTTACCTATAGGAATCTTAGTCAGCTTTTTACACGTGTAAACAATGTCTTCAATGTGCTTACTACACAATTAGTTTCAAAATTACAAGAAAGCAAAGAAAGGACCAAACTTTTGATTGTAACTATGTTAACTCAACAATCAATCAATTATTCTTTGAACTTTTACAAAGTAAACTTAACAATCCCTTTGAAACTACTTTGAATCTCTATAATGTATCACCTGAAATTATTGAGACAGTTATAGTCGATAACCGATATGTACCAATATTGTATGTTTTATATATATTTTACTATCCTTTTGACTTATTGAAAAAAAAAAAACGACCACACCGCTGATTTCACCACTGCTTTTCTGTTTCAGTTAAACTCCCCATGATCCTGTGTAGCTTGACTCTCACTGTCACAGGACCAACCTCCCCCAGAAATATATGGCAACGAGATGGAAATAAATATCGGTTGTTAATATCGGCCCAGCCGATAACTAACTGATGTTAGTGTAGATACATTGTATATTCCACGCCCGGGACTGAACTATTTCTGTTCACGTTTGACACCTACATATTGTCTTCGTTGAGAAATTAGGGAGAAAACAAGCTGATGTGCATAATTTTGCAGCAAATTCTCTGTAAATCCCAGAGGACACCTGGGGGGGCCCCACAGCTCTGGAACCACCTGTCAACAGCAGGCAGGACATTTAGAGGCGGAAAAACCTCCAACGGCAATCCCATAAGAGCTCATCACAATGCAGAAACACATCTGCTGACATGAGCAACTCGCAGTTCAAATGGACGGCAGCGCTCACAGGACCTTTTGGGGGGCCAGGGATGATATTCTGCTGATCATTTGGCGAGGGCTGCTGTGCCCCGTAACCACAAATCAGGTTGCACCGCGCAGACGCTTTCCTTCCCCCCTGGCTCCCCGGAGCGCACAGAACAGAGCTTATCCCTGAGGGCGCTCCAAGCGCATTTGTGACAATGTTGTTGAGGTTATATTGAGCACTCTGCCATGCCTGCTGTCATACCCACTCTCTGCAGCTCCTCAAAAACCAACCCACAACGACAGCTCGACATAATGACTTTATAACCGTGAGGTCTGTAAGGTTGATCAACAGGCCAAAAAGACGACGCTTGCATATTGATTGATTAGTGTAACACGGTGTTCCAAACATGCATGGCGAAAGCAGGCGGAGCAGATGTCTCCCTGTAGTCCATCAAAACCCGCCGGCTGTTTGTTAGTCCTTGAGGACTTGCTCGGGTTGGAACAAACACCTCCACTGGGGGAGAATGATGAAGGATATCAGGTAGCTCACAATCTGTCATCATCTAGCTCTAAAAGCTCGGCGGCGACGAAGGAGGGGGGCAACAAAAATGGAGCTTTTAGCAGACACTTACAGCCAAATTCCATTTGAACCAGAAACCAAAAAGGATATTTGAGGATCAGTAATGTTTGAACTTTCCCTACATCTGCCTCTCTCCCACTCTCTGGCTCTCAAATTCATTCAAGGCTCTTTTTTTCCCTCCCTTTGGGCTTTCCTCACATGGCCACTTCACGTGGGAGTGTATCCGAGTTCTTTCTGCAACAGCATTAACTTTGGCCTTCAGGAAGAAGAACCCACTACACCCTGACCAAAAGGGGGAAAAAAAAGAATGAAAAAGATTTGCCTGCATCCCATTTAATCATAAGCACTTTTGCTGTTTGAAGTGCACTTGCCAATGAGATCCAGCACGATGGGATGGGGAAAAAAAAAAACCTCTCATCCTTGTTGCAGCAATCCGACGAGCTGTTGATTCCTGACCAATCCGGGTTTGTGTAATTCAAGCAGCCAACGGTGTATTAGCAGGTCAGATCACCCTGAATATGCAGAAAGTTTCTGCAGCCGAACCAGGTGGTGTCACGACGCGCCCGGCCTTGTTGATTTACTGGGATTAGACATGCGACGAGTGTCAGGTTCATGCACTAATAAGGAGACCTCACCGCTCTCAGGGAATAACAAAGTATGAGCACAACCCATGGGGGCATGTCAACAGGGGGAGTGAAGGTGTGTATTGAGGGGAACAGAGAGGGGGGGGGGGGAACAATCTGTCAGAGCATCCGTCACTCCATCACTGCTGACTGCAGCGAGAGGCGTGATGCAGCACAGTCTCCTGGCTTTCTGTGAAACAGCCACTCCTTAACTTAATCACACTGAGACCCCTAGAAAAGTCGGACTATTTGGAAAGAATCCCACTGATTAATGACTATATGGATGCATCGTCATATGAGTAGACTAGATTTATAGGCCACTGCCTCAAAATTTGGCGTTTTTGGCAGGATTGCAAGGCGTGTGCTTGCAGTAGCTTAAAGTTAGTTCACTGTATCAGACAGGGCACTTTTTTACTCTTGTGAATAAAATAAAATGTATTTAATTTGCAAGCAATGCCTCTGTTAATTCTTCCAAATTGATCCGTGTGAATGGTTGGTAAAAATGAGAACTCTTCTGCCACTCACTATAGTTAGCAGCGATCGTGCCACAAGTCACATATGTAAAGCCTGAGAAAGGCACGGGGTTTAACTGTTGCACCGCGTGCGACACCTTAAAAGACCCCCAGGGTCCCTCCAACCAGCAATCACCGTTCCATACGTCCTTGCTCAGGCTTCCTTTGTAAAAGATGTGATTTGGCTCCAAACTACCCATATAGGTCACACTGATGCTCTGATTGTACAATCTCTTTCTCAGTGGGGGAAATAAAAGGGTGGGGGGGTTGCAAGGGGAATGGAAAAAAAAAAAACTTTCATTCATTCTAGACTTGCAATCGATGAGACTTGTCTGTGAAGTGGATCAATAACGCCTCCCTTTGAAATCATCAATCACGTCAGTGTTGAATTTAAAAAGCGTAATTAGGAACAACGTTCTTAAACATCCTGTATTGACGTCTTCTTCGCCATGGAGAAAGACACCATTCTGCATCATTAACTTTGTATTATTGCCTGATGGGGTCCCGCTTGCTGCTACTTCCCCACCTGCTGAACTCGGAGCGCTGCATGTGATTGGGCTTTCAAACCAAATTCTTCCCTCTTTCTGCCGCCGCTGATGGGGGAAGTGAAGCTCGCAGGCCTAAATTGGCTGAAGTATTGTAATAAGCCGGGCCTGTTCTGGGAGCCGGGGGCCGCGCGGTTAGCTCTCACAATGCGCCACATCAGGCGTGTTTGTGGCTCTGGACGTGTGTAATTTTCTCCAGGACAATCAAAACGTGATTACTTTTTGTGGCGACTCCACCTTGACATGACATTACGCAGCGCACCTAACACACGTTTTGGAGCGTTCTCGCTAACTCAGCCCAATCGTCGGTGTTGTCCGTCTGCCTCCGTCTGCCTCCGTCTGGTAATAAAAGGGTATCAATACTGTGGAGAGGGCAGGTGGGCGATTGTAATGGAGTAATTTATTTTAGTTGTCACAGAAATATAAGTCTTTGATTAGGGGGCCATACACACCAGGCTGCACAAATAGAACATTTCATCAAATCACAAAGCATGTGACACTATTGACCAGGAGTGTTCTCTCTTGGCTTTATCTTTCCCTGCAAGATTCCTAATATAGTACAGCACACAAGGAACACTGAGGTGAACCAGATAAACACTGCATGTGCAAACAACAAGGTGTCCATTAAACATAATAAAATAGGCTTTGAGTGTTTATTTGTTTGTTTTTGTGATTTATTTTTGAAAGGATACAGAGCCAGGCAAAGGTTGTTTAGAGCCTAAAGCAAAGTTTGATGTAGGGGCCTATTTACCACCATCTCTTCAAATGTGATCGAGGAACCACATTTTGTGCACTAAATACATGTTTGGTTGACTCATAAGAAAACAATTCATGACAGTGTTTCATCGGTGAGTTTATTGTATTAAAAAGTGCTTTGGATAAAATGGGTTGGAAGTAGACATGGTTATTCCTTTACATGCATCTGCCACTTCTTTTACATGCTAAATAAAGATCAATTTCACATTAAGAATAGTTCACAATTCTTCTCAGTCAAATCTGAAGTTTGAGAATATAAGTTCTCTAAGCATGGCTTAGATTGCATGTGCTTTGGTCCGGCTCTGGGTATTTTCAAAACTTCCAAACCCCTTTGTAATTAGTTGACTATCAGGAGCCAGGCTTTATTTTTGTCATATTAAAACGTGTTTCCTTGGACTTTGGCAGCATTTGCCCTCAGCCTTGTGCTTAATCATGACAAAATATAGTTCATGTTGAGATTTCAGGTGAGGGATGTCAAACTCATTTTTATTTGGGGCCATATAAAGATTATGAATGTCTTCAAAAAAACGTATTGATGAAACCCATTAACAAACCGTTAAATTTTTAATAAATAGCTTTCTCTGTATTCAGTAAATACTTCTTAAAGTATAGCAATATTAAACGTCTTTTCACATTGATTCAGGCGGTAAAAACTTTTAATAGTTTTTTTTAAATATAAAGCAACTAAACTGATTCCATTATGTTATTGACTTTGAAGTAAGCACAAGGTGACAGTGGAAAGAAATGACTCTTTTAAACAGCAGAAAACCTCCTGCAGAAGCCATCTGCCCTCATCTACTGGCGCTTTGACAGATCCAACAACAGATCAGCTGGTCAAACACAGATCCACTGAGCCAGGAGTACTTTCTATGTTGAAGAAGAATGAGAGGTAAATCACTTAACAGTAGGGCAGACCCATTGTGAATAAAAAGTAACCATGTATTTTGGACTTTTTCACATTTAGGCTCATTTCTAGTACTGAGAACAATGTATTTTATTGGGATTTTATGGAATAGACAAACACAAAGTAGCATATAATAGCCTGGCATGCTTTACAACAACCTTTCACTGCAAAGGACATGTCTCTTTCTATTGCTCTTTATTCTGCGTAAAGCAGCTGAAGCTTAATCTATGTTTGTGGAGTCCAAACGTTTTGCCTTGTGGGCTAAAATTATAAAGTGAAAAGTTCTCACATGCTGATTTTAAAATATACCAAAACTAATTTCAATTTTTTTTTTCAGAACTCAACAACTTTTATATCATTAAAACATACAATGCTTTAATGCGGGGGTCTCAAACTCCAGTCCTCGAGGGCCGCTGTCCTGCAGATTTTAGATGTGCCACAGGTACAAAAAACACTGGAATGAAATGTCTTAATTACCTCCTCCTTGTGTAGATAAGTGCTCCAGAGTCTTGCTAATGACCAAATTATTCTATTCAGATGTGGTGCAGCAGAAGCACATCTTAAAGTTGCAGGACATTGGCCCTGGAGGACTGGAGTTTGACACCCCTGCAATATATAAGCAAATTGCTCTGATTTTTGTATTAAAATGAATCTGTAACTCATGTTAGATCTGAAATATTTTAGTTTCATTAAAAGAAAGGCATTTTTCTTCAAAAATGCTTGCTGCAACCTATTAACTTCATGTGCTAGTCTGTAAAATTTGCATCATTCTTGAATTTCAAAGTCATTCAGAGGAACACAAATGCTCTACATTGTCACAAAATATGAATTATTGAAGCCATTGATGATATTTTATTTTATTTTAGAAAAGTAGACAATTAAAATGACACGCATCTTTTAAAACCAGGTGCTAAACTTGGGCTCAGATAAGTGGGCTGTCCCTTTAACGCTCTCTGTCGCACGGCTCTGTTTGGAACGGCTCCTGCCAGTGCGCATGCGCCGGAAGTTGGTGCCGCAGACAGCAGCAGCAGCAGTGATTCGGCCAGCGCAGGGCGACGGCAGAAAAATCTGTCCGTTTTAAACCATGGCCACGGTCTAAAATGATGCTTTCCCCCGAGGTCAACGGAGGGTAAGTTCCTGCGTGTTTTCCGTGTGTTCGCCGCTCGGTGCCGTGTGACGTCCCCCCCGAACCGAGGCAGGAATAAGAGGGGAGGCTGGGAGGGCAACAATGGGACTGTGTATGTTTCAGACTGTCTGGCTAGCTTAGCCCGGAGCCCTGGCAGTCAGCTGGCACTCTGACTGGCAACCTGGAGGTTTATGGCTTCCTGCTGACCCCGTTTTATCCCAGCTTATCTGTTGTGAAACCCCACAGCAGCGCGTTGGCTCCCGTGTCTGTGGGCACACAGGGAGCCTAGTTTAATCATGGCCAGCTGGTGTTAACTGGGCGCACTGGGCTTTTTAGTTAGCTAGTTGTATTTTGTGATGTGACACCAACCCGCAGGGGGATTATTCATTTCCCTGCCACTGGATTGTCAGACGTAATTTGCACTGCACATACAGGCGGGTTTATACCTCTCCTCCCAGGATGTTTTAGAAGAAATGTTTTTAAAAAAAGAGCTTCATTGAAATAAAGTTGAGTTTTTTTTTTAATAAAGTGTGTTTCGCTTGGTGATGTTCGCTGAAATCTTCGGGAAGTGGGAGAAAATGTCCAGCTGTGAGTGTCAGCCCTCTGCGCGGGGATGTGTGCGCTGTGCAAACAGCAGCTTTACGCGCAGCGACGGAGGAAAGTGTTTGCACCTGCAAAGGCAAGTGTTAAAGGTGATAACAAAAGGTTGACGTCACCGGTCTCATCCTGATCCTGCCGCACAACCTCGACCACCGAGGAGGAGGAGGAGGAGGAGGACAGGAGGAGCAGCTCCGGAGCAGGAGAGCTCTAATGGATCGTGTCTGGAAACAGGAGGACTATCTCTGATCAAATTTCGGGTATCCTAAGGGCGCACTTAACTAATGGGATCCTATCGATGTCCCTCCTCCTCCTGGTCTTTAGACTGAGGAATGTTAATGTTGCCCAGCATGTCCGTGTTGTCTTTGGCTGCTCTGGGTCCGCCGGCTCCGTTGATGTGGTCGCTCTATAATGTCACGGATTTTATTGAGAGGCTTACCGCAGTATAGAGCGACTGATGGGACCGGGGAAGTCTGACCCTCGGCTCGGGGTGAGCTGAAGCTGCATTAATGTTGGGTAGGAAATGATGCCAGCTGTTCTATTCTGTTATTATTATTTATTTGTTGGGGAAGCGGATCGGTCTTGACAAAATGCGGGACAAAGATCGTGTTTCTGTGCACCGATCAGACTTTTCTGGGCCAATACTGATATCCATTTTTTTTTCTGTAGTCCAACAATATAATAAGAGGGGAAAAAATGCTAGTTATTTTAAAATGCAATGAAGAAATTTTGCAATATTATTTTCACATCCATCTGTCGAGGCATTTCTCCCCACCCTTTGTATAATTTTTCTTAATCAACAAATGCATCTGAAGACTCATCTGACTGAGTCATGACATGCTGACGGCTCAATATCCTGGGAGAAGAAGAGACGATATCCCTCTGTGAAATGTCCTGCTAATCCACCTTATTTGCTTTTGCCACTCCTCTAAGTTTAAATCTCTTTCTGTAAATGCTCTAAACATGAAGGTATAACTTTTTCATAAAAAATGTGATATTTAAATATATTGATTTAAATGCAGTACTCTCCAATGAAACTACTTTGTAATTTAAGTCATGACCTTTGTTCTTGTTTGCCTAAATTGTTTAGGATACAGTAGACCAAGCGGTTGTTTTGCTGAAACAGTCATTGAAGTCAGTTTTAACATTTAGATGTAGCCTAGCATAAAAAAAAAAGAATAAATTTGTATCAAACACTTTGTGCTCAGTTTGTACTACATTGATTAATTTTCAATATCAGCAATAGGTCCAATGATTTTATGATGTTGTACTTCAGGCAGTTCAGCATATAATCCATTTTAACAAAAATGTCAATAAGATAATTGAACCGTCTACAAAACCAATCCAGGATCTGCTCTTTACTTTCCATCAGTTTCAAATCCAACTGGACAAGTTGTGGCAAATTAAAACCAATCAATAAGGCAATATTTTACCAATCTGCCTTGGTTTAGGCATCAAGATGTCTTGAACCGGATGTTTCTACTGGCGTAAAAGACGACGACAGGAGGTGATGGGAAGACGATGGCGCTGCATGTTTTTAATGACTTACCACACGACAACACTTATTCACATGTAATTTTTAATTTCTTATTTAATAGAAACACCAGAAATGCGAAATTGTTTTTTATTTTATCGACAATAGCAAAATATTGAAACAGTTTTGAGCACATTTGTAATGGAAACCCAGCTTTGAAGTCAACTACTTTAAATATTGCAGCTGTTTGGAGTTTTGCTTACCTTGCATCAGAGCCTTCAGTTTGATACAGAACCAACAGAGAGCAAATCTGTAGTCATGTGACAAAGCAATCCCCCCAAAAAACAAAGGTGAGACTGTTTAATTTATGGCAGCATGGAGGATGGGCTCAGTGATATCCTGTGCTTGCTCAAACAAGAGCCTGATATTACTTGCCCCAAAGTGCAGTTTTGCAATGTAGCTTTCTTCCCCTACATTTTCCAAAGAGCAGATAATTAAATTTCAGACCTTGTTGTTGGGGAAACTCGGGCCCCTCAACTCCCTGCAATTATCAGTGCAGAAGGAAACCGTCTTTGCGTTTGGGTGCTATGTTTCCCAGCACAATGAAGATTAATTAGGTCTTAGCAGTAAATTACTGTAAGGCCTCTTCTCATCTGTAAAGCGCGGCTCCTCTCTAATGACGACAGCCTGACGAATCACGCACAACTCTCCGCCTGAAGATGCCAGAGATGCGTTGCGGAGGTTAACGGTGGTTAGGAGCGCAGCGGTTCTGGTGCCGCAGGTGTGACTTTCCCTGTGTGCTCGCGACGCTCTCTCTGTTTGAGTCTGAAAATGACGCTCGTGTTTGCTCTTAGTCATAAAGCCAGGCAATCAGTCTGAGTGTCAGGAGCACCTGGTTCGTTTGTTCGTGTCACGCTGGCCAGCAATGCAGAAAATTACTGCGTTCCACCAAATGGAAATACCACTTGAATGCATGTGTTAATTAGATCTCTGCGTGGCTTTTTCAGAGTGCCTCTCCTCCTCTGTCCGTGAGTCATGTGCTGACTCTTTGACCTGTCACTGCAAATCCAGAGCCTCTGCTGAGGGCAAGCCGACAGAAAAGCAAGCTCGTCTTGTTTTTTTTTTTTTAGGCTTTTTTTTTTTTTTTCTCCCTAGGAACTTACTTACAGGTATATTTGAGCATATTGATTTACACTGTGGTTTAGGAGGGTAGTTTTCTCAATAAACTTTGGCGTGGCATTGTGACTGCTGATCCTTCTCAGTTTGCTTATGGGAGATGTTAAAGTGTTGCAGAAAAAACAAAGATGGGTTAGGGAACAGAGTACACTATGAATGTAATGCACCTAGGTAGCCACACTGCCATTTCTTACAAGTATTCATAAACATTTTTTTCCAATTTCGTAGGATAGAAACCACTAATTTTATTAGATTTTATTGAGAGTGATGTTTCAGACCAAGACAAAGAGACATTTTGGGCCGCAGTTCAGGAAAATAAAGCTGGTATAGAGCTGGAAATGTTCCATGACCTTTAGAGGAGAGGAACATTTTTTAATAAATTCCTATGGATGTTAATGTATTGTCACATTTTTATTACTATTTGTAGGTTTTAAAGTGAAGAAAAAGGTGACATTTCTGCAAAAAAAACGATGGATACATTGTAATTTATTGGCTGTTGATATTTGTGGAAAGATGTAAAGAAAAGCCTTGAGTTTCAAATATAAGAAAAGCAAACCTAAATAAATGTTGTTTGTACTTTTGGTGTCACTCTGTAGTGGAACTCCAATGCTATTATTCCATTAAAGTTATGAAAAACTGCTAAACCCTGCAATTAATAAAAAAGTTCTGAAAAGTGGATGCATTTGTACTCAGCCCCCTATTTTCTGATGCCCCTATATAGAATCCGGAGGTACACCTAATCGGTAAATTAAATCCACCTCAGTATCAGGATGTTGAAGACCTTATTCGATTGTTAGAGAATATTGATGAACAAACAGCATCACACAGTCCAAGAAACAGCGGGGTAGCTCAAGGAGAAAGTTGTGAAGAAGTTTAAAGCAGAGTTAGGTTGGAAAACAATCTGCCAAGCTTCAAATGTCTGAAGCACTGCACAATCCATCATCTAGAAATGAAAACGGGAAGGCCCGGTTGCCCAGAGAAACTCTAGACACAGCAAACGTGTTGGTCAGAAGAAACAAATGCTGGTCTTTTTAGCCAGCAAGCGAAATGCTACATGTGACAGATAACTGCTTGTAACCACGGTGTTGGCTCCATTATGCTGTGGGAATACTTTTCTTTTGCAGGAAAAGGGAATCTGGTTAATGGGTGCACACAGTGAAAGGTCACTCTAGCGTCTGTGGTAGAAGTGAAACTGATGTTTTCAGGTGATCTCCATCTTGCATTTGGCTAAGAAAGAAAACAGGATCTAGAGGTGGAAAAGGCGTACAGCCTTCCCCCCCAAAGCTTTAATTTCAAGAGATTTTACCAAGTATTGCATCAGAATCTTGGATGAAAAAAAGGACGGCACATTTGTTAAATATTGTAAAAACTGTTCAGAACTACATAATTTTCCTTTCACTTTGCAATTATGAGCCACATTGTGTTGGTCTGTCACACAAAATCTGATTAAAATACCAAAACAGTTGCAGATATGTAGGTACTTTTGCAAGGTGCCGTGTTATAAATCCTATTCTTTGGAGACAGGCGTGAGTGCTGCTTGGCTTTCGAGGCTAAAATCAATTTTTCTTTTCTTCGGTGGATTGTGTTGTGACGCCTTTCTGTTTTGTGTTGCAAAAAGGTTTTTCTCGCCTCATGACAGCCCAACAAGAACCCCGGCGTTGGGCCTGTGTCGGACAGCAGTCATAAGAGGATAACATCAAAGCTCTGCTTTATTTCTCAGAGACTACAGAGCAGTCCATGAATAACAGATCACAAGGTACAAAGAGTGAACCAGAGAACTTGAGCAGCTTTTCATGTTTCAGCTGTTGTTGGAAATCACAGGGGGCTCATTAAAATACATTGATTAGTAACAGTTTGGACTCTGTGATTGTTGACTGTGAAATCGTTCAGCTAACCGGAGTAGTTTCTTTTTTTTTTTTTTTTTTTTTTTTATATTTTTGATGTGCCTAGCTGAAGTGAGCCACTTGGCTGGCGCTCGCTCGTTTTGGGTTTATTCAAAGCCAGTGATTTGACGCAGGGTTTTAGTGACGGTACTTGAATTGGAAATGTGTAACCGCGTGTCCTCCCAGATGAAATGCGTTTGATTCTCTCATATTCCAGCAGGAACCCATGCATGCTAAATCTCTCACAGGTGCCTATGTGCTTGATGTGCATAGCAGGTTTTCACTTTCCTCACCTAGTCATTTTAGAGTAGTTTTTTTTTTTTGTGGATATTACCCATTTAGCAAATGAGGCAGCAGGGCAGAGATTTTATCTGGTATCTGTCAGCCAGCTCCACCTTTCAGCCCCTCTAGTCACCAGTGGAGCTGTCTGCCCACACTCACCCACTCAGCCACCCACCAGCAGGAGCTACCCTGTGATTCCTCTGCTATATGTGTTTGGTGTCGGACTCTGAGCAGATGTTCGCTAGAGTTGGTGGACAATTTTAGGTCACGCTCACAGGATACCTGGAATCATAATGCACTTTAGATCAGGTGTTTAGGATGTGCATCAGTGACAAATGACTGCCTTGCGTGGCTGCATGTTTCACCTGACTTGGTTTATTTTATCTCCGACGACTGCAGGTGTAGTTTGAGATATGCTTTCTGATTTTATTAGTCATGTTTTTGTGTTTTTTGTGTGTGTGATGTGTAGATTTTCATGCTAGCTGGTGCAGGGAAATGGGACAGAAAGCCCTGGTGATCTTTCAGAGCTGGTCGATGAAACGCCAACATCATCTATTGCGATAGACACATAACCAATATCAATGGAAAATGCGTCCGATAAAATGCTTATAGTTTCACTGATCCGTAAGCGCACAGCATTCTGGGGGATGAAAGCAGAGGAAAGGCGTTAGCTTAGCCTGGTAAAAAGAAGGTTGACGCCCAACTATCTCAGCTTGCTAGTATCCATTAGGATTATTGGAAATTAAGTGATTTGTCATGAGAAATGTAGGCAATCGGTCCGCTTCACTATGAAATCTCAACCGTCAGATGATGGCTAAAAAGTAAAAAAAGACTGGAGTTAAGAGAAAATGAGTATTCAAGAGGAAGTTGGCAATGAAAGGGGAAAAGTCATGTCACTAGATTAGCAGTTTTTTGGATGTTTAAAAAAAAAAACAACCAACAAAATCAATTATCTGTTGACTGACATGAAATGCTTATGTCATGATAAGTTTCACAGCCCTAGTATGTATTCAGCAAACCTGAGGCTTCAAGCCGGGGACTGACATTACAAACACTTGGACCAAAGGGATTTCTGAAATTGTTATGTCTTCAGCTTGAGGGTAATCATGTAGGAATCTTAAGCCTCCCAGTAACAGGAGTCAGTGCAGCAGAATCAACAGGACTTGCTTTAGGATAGCGTCTGTCCAATGAGGCAAGTCAGAGACGCCGCAGATGACAGCGTTGTTTATCCGCCTCCATCTCTCAGGAACAGCAGAGGAGCAGGGCAGATACCGTTATCTGTTTATGGCACGAGATAAGGTCGTCTCAATCGGATCACTGACCCTACGCTGATGCTCCCCAGCCGCGCTACCAAACGATCTGCGGCGAAAGGTTGCTAGGCAAGCCCTACATCGCTCTTAAGTAATCCCAATAGATGCCATTAGCATGTCAGCGGTTATTGCTGCACTTTTCCAATGTGGATGCCAGCTGTACATATCAGGACGTCATTAGCTACCGACAGAGAGGCTCAGAGGCTGACCTGAGCGGTGGGGTCAGCAGGGATTTCACAACAAAGCACCAGGAAAGCTGTGGGGGATGTCTGGGGAGAGAGGAAAGTGAACTCGGTGTTCTAGTTGGTGAAATGTTAAATAAGGCCAAGTTATGAGAGGATTAGAGATGGAGAAGATGTAAAATGCTGCAGGCTAATTGGGCTTTATTTTATATATTTCAAAGGCTTGGTTAGTCTAAATTGGTCAAGTGTTTCAGATCTGTCTCTCAAGTGTGATGACGTGGGGCCAGGTTTACAGCCTTGGTAAGATTAGATTATATTTGTAAATGCTACATGGCTGCAGTTAAAGGGGTAGGTCAGATTTTTTCAAGCAAGATTCTGTGAAGTTATCAGCAGTAGTTGCCATACCTTTAGCAGCAGGTAGCTATCACAGTAGGTCGGAGTGTAGCAAGTCTAAGATGGGGTGCGTGATGGGATTTTATCACCACTCAAACTGAAAGGTTGATACTCTTGAGGTACAATCCTTTATTTTAACCCTTTGCATTTTGCACTTCTGAAAAGTGTTGTTACACGTGCAACACATTCTTTTCTCAGTTGAGCAAGAAATGATGTTGCTTTAACGCAACCAGCTGCTTCCAACTGTCTGATCAGCTGATCTCCAGTCTGCTGTCATAGCATTAGCCAATTAGCGTTGTCAAGTTTACCATGGCTTAAAAAGTTTCAGAAACACAAACGTTTTATTAAGATTTCAGTGTCGCTAAGGTTTTATTAGGGTCTGTGCAGCATAGGGGAATACAGTTTCTCCCCCACCTGTTGCTGTAAGAATTGTTCACTTTTCTCACATGGACATAAATGTCAAAATATGCCGGTTTAAAATGTTATCTAATAGAAACTAAAAGGGCTCAAATTAAACTAATATCAGCTTGTTAGCGCTGTGTTTCTCTACAAAGAGCAGAGCAGAAAACATATTTGATTTTCTGTGATACAAGTACTTCAAACAAAAAAAATATGAGCTGATTATACATTCTCAAAATTATTAATACTCCAAAATGTTTCTTCTGGCTGGAATATTAAATGTTTTGGGGTGTAGCGAATCCTTTAAGGGAGCTAAAGATTATGGTGATGGTAAAGAGGCTTTTCAGTAGAAAACATGCAAAAAGATGGTTACCAGCCGCACACAAAGATTTGATTGCTGTAATGTGAATAAAGTTTTTTTTTTCTTTGATTTATTAAGGAAGGCATAAGGTATCTTTCAAAAATGTTTTTATTAAAATGTAAATAAAAAACCTGCTAAATTATTTGTTGTTTTGGCAGTCTTATTTCCTGTCGGGAATAAACTAATTCAATTTAAACACAAAAGTCTAAAACCATCTCAATCCAATAAATTGAATAGATTACAGCACTGCATTATACACATACAATATGCACATAGATTTAATTTTAGTATGCGATAGTCAAGTTGTTAGCTGTGCAGCAATCTCCCGTCTAAAGCAAGCATGTGGTCACACTGGAAAGGAACAACATGATTTTAACAGGAAACCACTAATCAGCAGAGCCCGGCTCAGTGTGAGCGTCTTTCTTCCTCGACCAATCAAGGGTTTTAAAGAGGACAGGCAAACATGTCAGACTGCCCCAGGACAGCTGTGGCTACTATCCAGTAGCTTGTGAATGTGTGTGTGTGAATGGGTGAATGTAGAGTTAGGCGTTTTGGGGTCGTGTGGACTTGATAAAGTGCTAAACTAGTACAAGCCATTTACTGGATAACTTTTTTAAAATATATATAATAATAATTCAAATGTTTAATCTGGGTGAACTTAAAGCGGACTGAAGAGTTATGGGTGATCAGGGGGGATTGACACGACGAACAGCCTCAATCTAATCAAAGCGTAGTGATACTGACATTTTTGTTTTAAACTCCTAAAATGAGAGAACCAGTTTGACTAGCTGTTGGCCTATTCACTTTTTAAAATCTTTTTACTGCAAGTAAAACAACAACAATGTAGCCCGGTACAAACCAACCTCTTGTTCTACGCTGAAGTTAAATCTTGGATGGAACAAAACTTTCTTCACCTCAATCAAAGTAAAACTCAAGTTATATTATTTGGTCAAAGTCTTTACATTAAAAAACCAGATCTGATTCTCTGTTCCTTAGCTCGGTTTTGTGAGACCTCAGCTAGGAATCTTGGCTTTACTTTTGATAGCTGTTTAAAGCTCCATAAACAAGTTAGTTCTGTCGTTAAATCAAGTTTTTATCACCTACGGATTTTAGCAAAAATTAAATCTTATTTTTGTTTTAAGGACTTTGAAGGACTTATCCATGCCTTTATTACAACTCGTCTGGATTATTGCTATTCTTTATATAGCGGCATGGATAAATCACTGATGCATCGACTTCAAATGATACAGAATGCAGCGGCACGGCTTATTACAGGAACCAGGAAGCGTGACCATATAAGGCCAATACTGGCCAGTTTACACTGGCTGCCCGTCACTTATCGAATAGATTTTAAGATTCTTTTATTGACTTTTAAAGTTTTAAATGGGTTAGCTCCTCGTTATCTTCAAGACCTTTTAAAATTCCAGTTTGTGTCCAGAACCCTACGATCAAACAATCAGCTCAGCTATTACTTACAGTTCCTCGGACCCGACTAAAGAAGAAAGGAGATCAGGCTTTTTCTGTTGTTGCTCCTAATCTATGGAACAATTTACCTTTCCAGATTAGATCTGCCAACAGCCTGGAACATTTTAAATCGCTTCTTAAAACTCATTTTTATTCTTTGGCTTTTAATTGAAGCAATGTTTGATTCTCTGTTTTTATCAACTTGTTTTTGTGCAGCACTTTGGTGCAGTTTTATACCTGTTTTTAAAGTGCTATATAAATAAATTTGACATTGACATTTGCTTTGTCCAGAGGATCTGGACTCTTGGCTATTGTTTGCTTGTTGGAGGCATGAACTCTGTTGAAGCTTTACATTGTACCCCATTGCTAATGTTTCCCTGTGACTTGTATAATGTGTCAGGTCGATGTGCTGAAGCTTACCAGAAATTGCCTGCGTTATAAACCACCAGGTGTGAAGAGGGAAGTGCAGGTCTGAGGAGGTCATGCTAACTCAATATTTGGAAGCGTGGTCAACACGGACTGAACGGATTTCCTCCGTTGTCATTGCATCGATATTGGCCTATGCTAAACCTCCAATATCTGTATCGGAAGTGAAAAAAGTGGATTGGTGCCCTAGTAGGACGGCAATGGCCAGGCTAGAAGCAATTACTGATATCACTGAACTTTACTCCACATATTATGAACTTTCCCCAACTCTAACTGTAAGCAAACATAATTCAAATAGGATTTCATTTTTCTGCCAAAATGAGTAGCTGTATGTGTAACATTATCTCCAGCGTACTGGAAACTAGAAGATGGTGATGTCATGATGTGGTTGTCATTTCCCCAAAATGACACAGACTCCAGCTCCTCTGACGGCGGTGATGAGATCCGTCCTGGAGAGGACGGCGGACCGAGCAGAGCCGCTCAGGAGGGCGGTCAGGCCAAGCCACTTGTCCACGACCCTCCTCATTTTATCATGGCTTACACCACTTCTCCAGGCCTCAGTGTGTGGGTGTGCTTTTCTTTTTTTTTTTTTTCTTCCTCCGTGCGTGCACTGTACTGGAGAGCCAGCTCTGCTCAGAATGGGTCTCTTTATAACCTTCTAACCCTCCGGTGCTGTTTGCAGCCATTGTTGGCCGCTGTGAATGGTATCTCCGTGCCTTGAAAAGTAACCAGATGACATTCTTCCTGTTGTTCAAAAGGGCCCGGGGTTCTGTTGTGAAAAGCGGCTGAAAGGATAGACTAGGACTGTGACCTTCAGAGGCTAATCTCTGGCATGTCATTCAGTGCCTGTTGGAGGCAAATGCAGGCCTCGCTCTCTGATAGCAACGTACCAACTCAAACAAGGCAGAAATTCTTCTGAGGCTTTCAGCTGCTGTGCCCGCAAAACATTCACTGTACTTTATTATTATTTTTTCCTTCTTCTATGAAACTTCCTCAGGAACCAGAGGGTGTTTTATAGCAGCTGAACTGAATCGTTATTCCAGACAGGCAGTGTGTCCGACTCCCACATTGTCCAAACAACCTCCCCAGCCTGTGACTGAGCCCTCTGTGCGCAGACCGGTGGCATCAGCAAGACCCTCCAACCCCCCCCCTCCGTACTGCGAGGTAAAATACCGTCGCTGCTGTGAAAGCAGCAGGGATGAAATGCGCTCGGTGAGACAGTAAACATCGTTGCAGCTTTCAAACTAGCTTACGTTGTTTATGTCTCTTCCTCTCTAGTGTATTTGCTGCCTTCAGCTGGCTGCCTTTCCTGGAATGTGCAGAGATGCAGTTGCCACTCTGCAGGGGGATGTTGGCTGTAATCACAGTGCAGAGTTGAGCTGTGCAGTTTGATAGAGGAACAATTAAACAGAAGTCATATTTCTTTGTAAAAGACTTTTAGTCATTGATATAAATGCAACATATTATTTAGGGATGCAACTAATGGTTATTTTAGTAACCGATTATTCTGGTGGTTAATGAAATGAAAGAATTGGAGCACTCTACAGGTTTTTTATTTATCCACTTCAGCCTTTTTGCATACATTCAATTTTATTGCCTAAAATTCAAGAACATAGCAATTCTTTAATGAATCTGAACTGGGAGAAGCAAAAACGATACCACTTGAATAGTTTTACCCAAAACAGATTTATAGACAAAAGTGTTTCTCCCTTAAATGTACACATGTAAATGTAGGTTTTCCCCCCAGCGTATCATAAGCCTGGCGGGCCACCAGGCTTTATTTATGCCCCCACCAGGCTAAGCATTGTTTAAGATTTTTTTAATGATTGCCTTCTTTAAGATTTTATATTTGGTGTTTAGGTATTAATCTTCCAATAACATGTAATTGGAATGATCAAATATCATTTGATAACTATCAAGTGACTACTTTTACTTTTTTTTTTTTTTTTTTTAATTTTCTGTCCAAACATTTTTTACTCAAAACATGGTGGCGGCTGGATAACTGGCCTCGAGCATCGGGCTTAGCGATTTTTCTGGGGGAAACCCTGTTATGTAATATGTAGATTGGCTTAATTACTGCTCTGAATAAGTTTGTTTAATCAGAAAATTTAATTTGAGTATTTATACTTTGCATAATGATTGATTAGTTCAATAATCGGTTAATCGTTTAAGCACTGGTGTTATTTCCAAGTATCATGGTTATGTTTGTGATTTTTGTCCTAGCGATCCATCTTAAAAGTTATTTATGTAATTACTTGATAAGCTGATGATTATTTTGTTTTGGTGATGTAACAAATCCAGTTAAAGTTTTTCTCACCCTTTCATAGTGAAATGGAAAACATATTGACTCCTGCCGCCGTTGTCCTGTCTGTCACATGACCTGCTCTGAGCGGTGCGTCGATATACACATACGTTTGGGTGTACACTACACAACTTGCCACTATAAGTGCTATGGATGTATTTACTGCATGATTGCACTTTTCTTTCCAATTCTTCCATTGATTTATTCAGTTTATCTTAATGACCACATTGATGTTGGCATGTAGGTTCATATTATTTTTTGCATCGTGGAAAAAGAAATCGACAATAAACGTAGAATTTTTTTTAGACTTTGTTGATATTCGTGGGTGAGAGGCTATACTGTAGTTTCTCCTCATTTTTGGTAAAAGCTAAACTCAAAAACTCTGATATGTCTTGAGATTTGTGGGACAAATTCAGGAAATAAAAATGAACGGAGGGTCGTGATCATCATGAAAGTTTGCAGGTTTCTTCGAGACATTTTGAAGTTGACCAACTGTAAAATATCTTTAAAGGAGATTTCATCTGATTTAATATGTGGAAAACATGAGATTCTCTGTTTTGCACATAATGTTTGAGTTCTTTACAATCATTCAATGTTCTCTTGTTTGTGAAACACGATTAACGGTAATTGGCTATTAGTATTGGCCTAATGAATATAGTTAATGGAAAAAGTGGAATTTGGAGAAGCGTAATAAAATGTATTTCCTAGAGCTAACTTTTTACAGTGTTTTTAGATAACTATATGACTGCATGTCACTTTGAAATGAGCTTAATCTGGACACTACTTGCATAAAGAAATGCATTTTCTTTAGTTGGAATTGATCATCTTCCTTGATCATGAAGAAATCTGTCGCATCTTGTTTTTAATCAGTACAGCTTGTTCGAGGAGTAGATGTATTATTCCATACACTTGCTTTTGTTTTCTGCTTTGTTTGCCTTCCTGATGACTCTCGAGCAGCAGCAGCCGCTTCAAAAATGTACCATTATGACTCTGCCATCCTCTTGACCAGGTGCTTGTAGTCCACACTAAGAACTATTCATGCGCTCGAGAGGATTTGCCTTTCAGTGAAAACATACTTCCCTGGTATGTAGGTGTCTTTGTGCTTTTCCAAATGATCTCCGAGAACTGCTCTGAAAACAGCGTTTTTCTCTTCGGGCCCGCTGTGTTCGAGCTGCGCCACCTGTATGGGGTTAAGATCAGGGTCATTTGTCTTTGAGGACTCTGTTGTTCGGGGGAGGCCGGCCTCTTTCTCAGGATCCAGATACCGCTGCGGATGGATGCGGCAAAGAAAAGTCGTCATGTTTCGAGGGCCTCTTTTTGTCAGACATCTTTCAGCGCGGAGTGATTGGCATATCTCTCGCCATTTCCTGCTTTTGTTTGCTGCCATTGAGTTTCGAGAGCAAATAATGACATTGACCATTATGTGTTCATGCACACACACAAAAAAAACAGAAAAAAGGAGAGGTTGTTTACAAAGGAGGAGGTGGATTAGGAAAGGAAAATGTCAACTTTTATCATGAAGACACACATCCATTTTACATTAGTTGGAGATTGTACCCTGCAGTCGTGTAACATCTGTAAAATATGGCAGAGATAGTGGCGGAAAGAAGGCTGGGTTTGCAATATGAAAGAGCTGCTTCCAAGTATTCGTAAGAAAGACCTGAGGCGGATTGCATTGATGTGAGAGAGAGGCATCTGTCTCGCTGCGATTTCACTGTAAGGGTTTGCTTTAATGCTGCAACTAACGATTATTTTAGTAAAACGATTATTCTATCAGTCAGACGATTAATCATGTTAAAAATTAGCAGATCTTTCTTTTAACCACTTAAACCTTTTTTTTATACAGTATTAGAAATAAGTGAATAACTGCAAATAAACAAATGATCCAATTTCTTAATTTTCTTTGTCTAAAATAACATAACGTTCCTTTAGGGATGCATCTGCAGCTAAAAAAATAATTATGATGTCAATAAGTGAAAAACTTTTCTGTGTGACTTTAATAGAAAAAGTAGATATTTTTGGTAGAATTTTGGCTTCGTCAATGCTCTGGATATGATGCTCTTCCAACAAATTACCTTTTCTTTTTGAGTCTGTACTAGCTAACCATTAACCGATTAATAAATTAGTTGGCGATTACGTCAATTAATCGACTAATCGCGATTAATCGATTATTTCAGCTCTAGTTTGCTCTCTCTGCATGTTCGCCGTCTGTAATTAATAGCCAGTAGCCTCCTGGCCCCGTCCAGAGACCAGGTTCTGCCCGGATCTGCTCCGGCGCTAAGAAACGGGCTTGTGAGATTCACTTTCCTCGGTGGAGGAAGCCTGCACATGTCACCGACTCGTCTCGCTCACCGCGTTCGACCCTGCCGACTGCGTACGTGTAAACACGCCGGCTTGGACTCAAAACAAAGCGATGAATTTTAATGATGCAGAGCTGATGGATTGCTTGTTGGTGGAGGATGTGGTTCATTTAGTCCACTTTGCGTCAAGCGCCATTGTATTCACGTCCTGTGCTGTTTAGCAGGGCTCGCTGCCCTGACAGATTGCCATCCCCGATGGGGAGATTTACCCTGCCAGCACAGCCAATGGCACTGACACCATCATTAGGCTTTGATCAGCTGCAGTCTGCGATGGGGACGAGGAGAGAGTAATATTCTTGATCTAATTACTGGGAGACATTTCAGGCAGTGTAATGTGTGATTTAACCTCTTGTCAGAGGCTATAAAAGGAAGCTGGGTTAATCTTCCTGACAACCTCCTTTCCACTCGAGGGACAGTGTCTTTAAATGTTCCCTTTTTTTCCGCCTGAACATGGTGAAAAAGCAGCATGGCGGTGCTCTGCGTTAACTCACTGCAGGCTTTATGCTTGAACTCTCCTCTGGGAAGATTTCTGTGACCTTTTGAAAAGTTAGCAACAGCTGGTTCACAGAAACGCCTGTGCAGCGTGCATTTTGACAATTGCAAATAGAACAAAAAAAAGAGAGAGGAAAAAAAAAAGCTGTCCTTTTGACTTTTGTATTCTTCCACGAAATGGATTGTTTGGCTGCCCCCTTTTGTTTCCTTCCATCTTGCTCTCGCTCGCTCGCCTGCCATCACCACCCACACACTGCACCGCGATGAGTGCAGGGGACTTGATTGAACAAATAGATTGTAAGTGGAATCGAGGGGTTTGGGTTAATCAGTCAAACATAGTTAAACAATTCTTTAGACATGGAGGGATTAGTCCTGCTTCCGTTGAGCTCATCAGAGCCCATTCTCCCCAGAGCTGCCTGGGCTTTTAGGGCCAAGGGGCCGTGGCCTCTCCGGCTCTGAGGAGAACCACACACGCACCCCTTCGCATGCTCCATTGCCTCTGAATGGCCCACCACTCTCCTTTCCCTTTGTTACAGTGTACAATTGGAATGATGGATTAGCAAATTAAATGCAGACCTTTCTATTCATGGCCCTTCCCGCTCAAAGTCTCATTCACTGGATCTATCACAAGCCCACTTTCAAATGGTAACCATGTTCACTGTATGCCCTCCTACTCCTCCAGAAAGAGTCTTTTGCCCTCACACAAATAAAGCAGCTCGATGACTCTTTCCCATGCAGAAAGGCTCTCTGTATCTTGTTTTTACAGGATGACTTCCTGCACATTTTCTCTCCCCTCCGTCTTTAAGCGAGTTGTGATCATTCATATAGGAAGTAGCCCTGCTATGATGAGGGTGATGTGTTGGCAAAGTGCACACTGCAGCCAGCCTGAGCTTGCTCTGCTTTGCTTTATCCACTTTTCTGCAAGCTGAATGTGGCCCTATTGGCCTTGAGATAAAAACTCCTGAAAGCGTGCGAGGTTTAATTTATTGATGAGTTGTTGCCTGAATGTGCACTGAAAAATTAAACGTATTTTTGCATCACTTTGAAACATTTGCTGCCAGTAATGTTGTAATAAGCAGCTTGTGACCTTTGGACCTACTAATTTTTTGATGTGTACATGGAAATTGATGAAGCAGGATTGGCTGATTTTTCAGACCAGACAACTCAAAACTGCGATCTTTTTCCAATCAGTAAGGGATTATGTTAGCATTGCTAGGTTGCAGTAGCTGTGTTTACGTTAGCCATAAAGTCGCGGTGGAAATTGAAATTAAGAAAAGAAATTTGCTTAATGGAAACACGGCAATTTTGAAAAGATGTTTGATTTGGGATGATGTGGTTTTTCAGCTGTATCAAACTGGATGTATTTCGCTGAACTGCAATGGAAACGTTTTTTCACATCGCACGAGTCACGTGATCAACAACCGGATGTTACTACTGACAAAAACCAAGAAAAGGACGACAGAAAGTGGTAGAAGGAGGATGATTTGTTTCTGCTCTTGTGAAGCTGGCTCCACCAGAACTCTCACAGCATCACACAGCTCATAAAAATACTATCATTCTGGTGTGTTGAATCCATAACTCTTACGTGAAATTGCAGAATACATTTCCCCTAAACACTGCAATAGAGACTCTCAAATATAAGGGGCTTGTCGCTTCTACTCCTGAATAAGATGTCAACGTCTCCTCTGATTATTGAGAGCTGGTGACGAGGTTCTATTATGAATGTAATCTTGTGTAACTCTTTATATATTTGTTACTGCCAGGGTTTTAATGACTTATTGGATGAAGAAGTTTATTCACGCGTGATTTTAATTTAATTTCTCATGTAACAGAAACATCGCAGTTACAATCAATATAGACACAAGATTTGTTCGCATTTGTAATGGAAACGCAGCGAGTCACACACCACCCTTTCAGTCTATTTTTTGGCGATTCTGCATTCAAGGAATTTAACGCAAAATCAACAAAATCTTGCATTTGTTCTGTCTTATGCAGTTCACTGCAAAATTTCTGTAGATATGTAAATCAATCAAAAGAAAATTCCCAGCGGAGTTTCCTCTCTGACCTTAACTTAATGCATCTCACCATCCATGAGTTGACGTTGCGTTGCAGAATTGTGGACAGAAGGAGCAGGATTTCCTCCCGCCGCCACTCGTTCTCGCCAACTTCTGATCTGTTCAGTTGAGGAAATGTCTCCTGATTTCAAAAGCTTCCAGTGTCGCAGCAGAGCACGGAGTTGGTTTCCAGATCAACATCAAACTCATAAAACCTTTGATTACGCACAAGCGGGTGCACAATTCGGTTCAATTTACTCTTCTTTTTTCTTCTATATAATGTTTTTTTTTTTTTTTTTTTTTTAAATGGCTTACTGAAGAAAATTTCATGCAAATATTTCCAAAGTAGCACCACAAAATCAGTGATTTTGACTGCAAAAAATAAAACCCTTAAAAATCCTAAGGGGTTTGCTCTTCCGAGGCAGACACTGTTACAAACTGAAGAATCATCAGTTTGTCATCTTAAGGGTTTGAGATACCATGACAATAATTTGTTGTCTCATCTATTCACACTCCATCCTGTAGGTGGCGATAATGCCCTGTAATGTGAGTCGACAGTCCTTGTTTCGAAGAAGTTGCTTACAGAGGCTAATTAAGCATGGAGACTGGATATATTAGATCCTGTTTTCCTTAGAAACTGAGATGACGACCCGTTCAGAAAGTAAAAATCAACACGTTGCCAAGCAACAAAGAGAATCAGCTGTTGGGACGGTCATGTGACCCCCTGCCCTGAAAATTGCAGAGGTAAGCCTTTCCCCGGTTCTTGTCCTGCACTGTGATGAGAGCGCATCCTTCCTTTAATGCTGGAGCAGTAAAAATCTGTCTAGCATGCAGCTCTAGCTACCTCTGTGACCTCTGACCCTGAAGACAAACCGCAGAAACAGGCCGGACATCGAGCCTGACCTCAGAGCTACTTTGTCTGCTAGAACTCCAGACTTGAAGACTCGTATCAGCAGGGAAAAACACGATCACTTCTACTGTAAATTCACATTTCTGATGCACCTAAAGTTGAGCTCAATGCTGCTGAAATATTTATCAACTTGATATTTTTTGGTATTTCATTGGTTGTTAGACAACCTGATTTTGTAAATTGAAATCCTTTTGGATTGTGCATTGATTTCTCTGAATGTGCTTCATTCAATAACTGCCATATTCGATAAACGGGAACATTATTGAAAAGTTCAGTCGTTTCAGTTCAGCAAGTGAAATGTTTTCACTTCGTTTCTTTTCAGTATGATGATCTTGTGCATACATCTGATGAAAACGTTTAAGGTTAAAATAATTACGAGACCAATAAATAGTAAAACAGAAATGTGAGCCTAATGAAAAGTATTAATTCTTGCTTAACTGTTATTTCTAATCTAACAAATGAGCCTCATCATATTTTAATCTACTGAATTGTATTTTCAGGGTGAAGAATCTCTGCTAAACTAAATCATCTGAGTTTTTAAACAATTTCTCATGTATTTTGCATATAGATAACGGTCTCAATGGTTTTTACTGATTGTCAGCCTATTCTTCTTTTGTACTGACTAAAGAGAAACAGAATTGGGCAATATTGTTATCAATAGGTAAAGAAAAACAAAAGCCAAATATAAAAGAAACCCTTAAGTCTGATCTTGCATGTTTCCGTTTTTTTCCTTAAATGTAATATTGTCCACATTTTCGTCCTTTCATTCCTTTTTTATAGTTCCTGTAATTTAAGAAACATGCCTCTTTTTTTTTTTTGCATTTTATTAATTGGACCTACTATATCAGTATTGTTTCACAGTAGCTGCGTTTCCATTAGAAATGTGCAAAAACTTTGTTCATGTTCTGGTAATGTTGAAAAAATTAGCAAATGCAGTGTTTCAATTAAATAAACACAATTAACATCACACAATAGTTTTCACACAATTGGTCATTAATAAACATGTTGCTTCCTCGTCTTCCTACCACTTCCTGTCGTCTTCTTTGTCTTTTCTGCCAGTAGAAACATCCAGTTGTTGATCTTGTGGCTCATATGATGCAAATGGTATTTCCACTGCAGTTTTGTAAAATACAATACTTTCAATACAACCGAAAGTCTACCTCAAAAAATGTTTGTTTAGCAAATTTGTTGTCGTAATTCCAATTCGCCCAATTATGATCAATGGACGCACAGCATATGTTGCACACTTAACTCATTTTGTTAGTCTAATCTGAAAAGTTTACTTTATAAAATATTAATCAATAATTTTCATTACAAAAAACTGGCATGTCTAAAAGGAAATTGTGCTCCTTTCAATAGAAAAGTCTGTAATGTCACAATACTAATCAAAATGTTTCATATTGAACAGCTTTTTGCAGGTTTCTTCTGGCCGTTTTCATGATTTATCCATCTCTAACTATCTCGGGTTTCCATCACTCTAGTCATATTCAAGCCCAAACTTTGATTGGTCCGCTCTAAAATGTTAAAATTTCTTCCAGTCAGAAAAAATATGTTGGTAAAATTAAAAGCTTACTTGAAACCAAATCTTCTGTCGGCGTAAATAATATTGAGGCCAAGTCTATGTTTCATTGTTGGACAGAAAATGACTTCATATCATACATATTGAACGTTTTCTACCACCAGAACCTTGAAGTTTAATTCTCTAAATTGAGTTCTGAAGTGCAGTCTGTTTACCACTCAGCAGAAAATTCTCTCGCCATCACTCTCTCTTTCTGTCTCTCTGCCCCAGCGGTCCTTCAGTTCACTGTGAGTGGGGAGTGGATTGCTGCGCTCAGTTAAGACCCCAATTAGCAGGACTCGCAGGCCTACTGAAGGTCACTCTCAGAGCTTTGGTGTGAGAAACGAGGAGGGCCGGGCCAGCCAGGAGCAGATCTTACAGAGAGGAGGCCGAGACCCTCAGCTGGACCCTGGAGTTCTCACACAAAACTCGCACTTTCTCAACCGCAGCGTCTGCCTGCATATTTGTAGTTTTAGTTTTTGTTTTGTGCATGGCACAGCACTTGCAAAAAGTGGCTGAGGATTTTGTTAAAGGTCAAGTGTTCTCTGTAGACTGTCATAGTATAGTGTGACCGTATCTGAGAGATCCATTTATCATTAGCTCCAAAGTCCCCTACTTCATCAGCCTGTGTCTGGTGTCGGCTATCACAGCCTGATTGATGGCTCTGTCCTTATTGCAGGGAACTGGGGTCGATAGCAAAAATTTGCTGCTGGGTGCATTAATGCTGTGTTCAATGGCATAGACCTTTGAGCAAGCCTCATCAGTCTTGAATCATTGGACAGTCACCGGAGATCCGTATAAACGGCTATGAAGCAAGAGCGGGCAGCAGAGAAATCAAAGAGAAAATAAACAGTTTTCCTCAGCTGGGTTAACTCTATTATTTGTATGACGCGTCTCGGCGACGCAGGCCAGAAACGGGTATCGACGGCTTAATGAGTTTAAAAATTCATCAGCGTCTGCACTCGAGATGAATCATATTATTGACATGTCTACTCGTTTTGGCAACTATCACAGAAATCGTATGCAGCCTGATTGTACTACATGATTTAAAAATGTATGTGAAATACTGGGAGCCACACAGGACAACACAACTTTTGAATTTCCTAAACATTTCCGAAGATGTTGTTGAACTTCTTCATAAACAGTCAGTTCATGTATATAGTAGCACAACTAACTGTTGTTAAAATGTGCCGTCTTTTTCTTTTCTACAGCTAAATAAACACAACTATATCCATACTTAGTTTGACTGACATAAACAAAGTAGCTAATAAAAAATCCAACTGTCAGAATGAACCTGAAGACTTAATAATTTATTATTGATTTTCATTAATGTGATTATATGAACTAACTACTGGATATTAAGTCTTCTACAATTGTTGTTTGAGATATGATAGTAATTCTTTATTACAGATATGAGGCCTACAATTCAGACATTTCACCATCTTCTTCTCTAGCGCTGTCCTTGTTCTCGCTGCAGATTTTTGTAATTTCTTGGATTTGATGCACTAAAACTGACCTGGATCAGTTGAATCGTTTGATTTTATTCACTGTGGAAGGAAAAGACTCTGTATTCGACCTCAAAACATTTCATACGTCATCCTGCTCCCACTGTTGACGTTCCTTTTAATAAGACGGGAAGAAAAAGACCGAGCCGAGTTCTGTTTGGCACAGCATGTCTTACCCTGCACACTGTCTGTCAGCTTGCTGAAAGACGACCGTTACACTTTTCCCATGTCTCCAAAGATTTTCTATTTTGAAAAAAAATATTCCCATCACTAAAAACATGTAGAACCTACAGGTACATCACACCTGTTGAGGAAAAAGTTTCATAAAGTTGACATGGAAAATGAGCGAAGTATGTCGTAGCTGACTGCAGATAGCCCAACTAATCAACAAGCTTGTTGGACTTTTTGTGTATATAGAGCAGGGAGACGAAGCAATCAATTAGTCTATGTATCAAAACAATTGTGGATGACAAATATTAGCTATTTTCTAACATCTGTATCGTCCAATAAATAATAAGTGATGTTATTTACTAGTGTGTGTGTGTGCGTGTGCAACACCATTGTATTTTTCCTCAAGCTCGTCATACGGGGTGAATCTCTTGTGCTCCATGTCTAATGACACGGCCATGAACATTTTCTTGCCCTCCAACATTCAAGACTTTAACATTACAGCTGTTGATCCGTGTTAGATTTATCTAAATATTTGTTCTGTTTACCACAGTTTTGCTGCAATAGATGGACATTGAGTTTTTCTCTGGTTTGTCTTGTAAAGCTGGTAAATCACTCCCTGTTTGCTTGCTCAGCAGCTTACGTGCTCACTGACTTGTTCTGATATTGCAGAGATTGTTTTTGTAAACCGACCAGTACCCGTGTAGGAGTTTAAAAAAAAAAAAAAAAAAACTGGTGCCATGACAACCCCCTGATACACCAGCCTCGTGTGTAGGCTCACATTTTAGACAGACGGACGGCCCTTTGAGCCTGTGAGGGCCAGATGTTCCCATGCAGTCACAGAGATGAGATGTTTGCTGTGCTGAGCCTCGTGTTTACCCGATTCTCCACCGTGCCGTCCAGCCCCCTCTGGGCTCTTGTCTGCTGAGGAAAGAGCTGGGGGCGGAGAGGTGTTCACATGTATGCAGTAGACCAAAGATCGACCGCACATGTCTTGTGTATCGCCAGGGGCCAAAGGAGCACATGGCCTCCCTGCAGTGGAGCAGAAGTCGTCTCTTCTCCTCGTCTGCTCTGCAGATACGAGGATCTTCGTTTGGTCGCATTGAAGGTCAGGCTGCTGTGTTAGCAGCTTGCCACATATATATGTGCGGAGTTTATTTATGGCTACTTTTATACTAAGCATGTCAATCAAGCTGAACATTTACCATGCCTCGCAAAAATGTTCACGCCTTTGAACTTTCCCACATTAAAGTCGAAACCTTTAATGTATTTTATTGGGATTTTGTAGCTGTGAGGTGAAATGGATAAAAAAAGGTTTCTTGAGAATCTAAAGCTGGGGGTGCAAAGGATGATGCTTCATAAACTCAGTAACATTATGGACAATCCTGAGCATCATCTTCAGTAGCTCAACAAGTGAATGCTTTCTGTCAAAGGCTCCTCCAGAACCACTGCAACACACACACACATCCGTCTGCAATGACTCTTTTAGGAAACCTGAACTATGAACGTTATTCCAGTCACTGTTTTCAACTGTGTTTTAGTAACAAAAAGCTAAAAAGTTGTACATTCCTGGTTTTTACACCACCGTGAGTCAGAAAAGGGGGAACTACGACTGAATCACCCTAAAACATCTTCCTTGTTGCTGAACTTGCAGGTGGCAGCATCATACTGTGGTTAGGCTTTTCATTAGGAAGAAGCTGTGGATTAATACCAGATCTAAATCTCTGTGTTCAAGAGGTGAACCTCTGTTTGTAATTAGGACTGCAACTGATGATTATTTTAGTAAGTATCTAATTAGTCAGAATAATTGGATAAAATTTTTTGCCAGATTCTACAGATTTTTCATTTCACCACTTAAACTTTTTTTAAACAATATTGGATGTACACAAAAAATATATGAAGTAATTAAATTCCATTTTTAAATAAAACAATAAGAATTCTATTGCATTTTTGGGTAGAAAATACAGATTTTTTTTTTTTTCTTGAATGCAAACTGTATATATTTTTGCACAGTTTTGGGTTAATTACTGCGCTGAATATGCAAATGACCTTTTCCAGACTCATTGTGCTAAAGCTAAGAATTAATCGATTACTAAATGAGTTGATTATTTCAATAATTGATTGATCACGAATTATCCAATTAATCAATTCAGCCCTAGATAAAATGGCTCTTCATATGACAGAATGTTACTTTCTAGAGGTTGGTGTTCACAAATGACGCTTACAAAATTACTGAAGTTCTTACTCCACAGTTGTTTTGTAACAAATATATTTTTCTTTTTGGCATTACATTGCATATTTCTTTCCAGAAATGTCTGATCATGAAGCTTTGATTTATACTCAGACATGCCACCAGTTAAATGACACGGTAAATAAATCTTTCACAAAATGCCTATATAACAGTGGTGTGTGTGTGTGTTAAACCCTTTTAGGATGATTTGTGAGAGTCAGCGCTGCACAGTTCTGCCTAGAAGAGCTGCTCCACCCCCCCCTAACCTTAAATCAGCCCAATGCTTGCAAACAGGCCAGGGCTGGTTAATGCTGGGTCAATAATATGGCTCTGAATGGGGCAAACAAAGAGCCTCCTACCCCCCCTGCTAAACCCAGTGTACGTGTCGATAGGAATGCACTGGAAATGCCAGAGGTTAATTTTTCCTGTTTATGTGAACTAGGGCTTGTATGGTTCCTTACGCATGCGGGCGACTGAGGGGGCTGACTCAGACGAACAGCTGCATTGATTTGGACTTGTTTGCGGAGTACTCTGAGCAGAAACGTAAGCCGTGGGAACACCTGGAAAATGGGAGGGGAGGAGGCGGTTTCGGCTCGGCTCCTGGCTCCGTACCAGGCATACATGCATGCACAAACACACGTCTCACATGTGCGGGGCCAGCCTGGGATCCCAATCAGCAGCACTTAACAAAGCGCCCCTCTTTCT
This sequence comes from Poeciliopsis retropinna, assembly GCA_010277075.1. NCBI lineage: Eukaryota > Metazoa > Chordata > Actinopteri > Cyprinodontiformes > Poeciliidae > Poeciliopsis > Poeciliopsis retropinna. The sequence continues at coordinate 1,066,416 of VMRM01000024.1, forward strand.
CCCTTTAATCGCAGGCTCAATTTGTCGCCGGGGTGTCGAGTTCCTGATAAGCGCTTTGACTGAGAGAGGCGAGATGGGTATAGGGAAGAACACAAAATGGATGCACCTGCTAACAAATGAAATCAAACCACTCCATCTTCATTCCCCCCCCCTTTTTTCCGCCAGCTGGAACAATACTACCTCACTTTAGCTTGAAGCACATTGAGTTATTTCCCACTAAGCAGGGGGGGAAAAAAGCATGCCTCACTTACAGTGAGTAGTGAGAAGGAGCTCAGACATCTGCTTTTAAACATTTTTATAATTTGGTGTTGCTCAAACTTAGCTCGTAAAGAAACACGACACGTGTTATTTGACATTGTCTTCTGTGGTTTGCAATGTTCTTCTAATTCTTTTGTTTTTATGTCAGATTTAAATTTGTTTCCTCCACAATTAAGTCCTGCTTTGAGCCAGTTTATCTCATAAAAGCCCCATGAGATGCATTGAAGTTTCTAGTTGTAACGTGGCAAAACGTGGAAGAAGTCGAGGGGTGGGAATACTTTTGCAATGTGCTGTGTATCTTTCAGAAAGTAATCAGCATGTCCTGATCGTCTGCTTGCTTTAGGTTTCCTCATCTTGCTTAAATCGTCACTAATCGCACAAGGCACGCAACTTGAAAAGCCACCTGTCTCGGCTCCCATCGCAGGTGATTTAGAATCAGGTGATCTAGAACGGTGGTAGGATGTTGGAGCAACTCTCTTATGTTGGCTTTGATTTGATTAGACTTCATTGCTTCTTTATGAGGCACTGAATGTTTGGTACCAATATTTGTATTTTTGCACTTTTGAACAGTTATGAATCCCAGCACCGAATCCCAGTATGAAAGGAGGCTTCATGGATGCAGGGTAGGACCAAAGAGCAGGAGGAAGTTCAAACCATCTCTTCCGTCGATCATAAAGGGCAAGGGTCACATCCACGTCTCTGCCCGTCTTTCTAACTACAAATCTGACCAGTCAACTTAACATTTTTGCATTTCCTGATCACTCCATCCAGGCTGAATTTTGACCAACCTCCTTAGCCGCCTTCTATTTTATTGTTTCATGACGTCTCTTGTAAGTCAAGCCTGCATGAAAAAAGCATTTACCGTTCTTTGTTGGAACCATTTTAAGATGTGCTGTAGGATTTTCTCACACTGTGTACGCATCATACTTTTGGGATGTTCCCTGCTTCTCTTGCTCTCTCTGTCTCCTGCACTTTTTTTCCCCAGTTGTTAGGATGTGGTAATGTGATTTTCCAAGCCATCTTTAAACACACCACGAGCGTAAATAGGCTGGTGCAGCAACAATCACATAATCTGGGTGGGACTGACTTTGGACTGCCATACAGTAGGTCTTCAGTCAGAGGCTTCTTTAGAGTTGCTGAGAGACTGACTGCTAATGCATATCTTTCCTTCTCACAGTGTCACCATTCACAACAAGTTTTTAAAGACCTTGGCTACAACATTTAATTTCCCTCTGGGATAAAGTGTTTTTGAATTGAACTGCTGTTGGTGTATGTATGTTTACAGGATCAGATCACGGAGAATAAAAAAAGTCTCACTGTGGTTTCCAGTCCTGTACCAAACCCACCAGTCTGGCATTTGACTGATCTGAATATGACCCGGCACATTGTTGTCTGATGTGATGTGAGGATCCATAAAGATAACACAGATGCTGTGGCACCAGCGAAGAGATGAAAGGCGCAGCGTCTCTCGCATATGTATGAGCGCTGGCTCCGAGTGTACGATCGCAGGGCCAGATTACCATGAACGTCTCCACAAGCTGTCCTAATATGTTTGATCTGCTCTGATTTTCATTCTTCAGGTCAGGTTTTACATTTCTTCCATCTGTTGGTTTCTGATTGTTCAGCTGGAAAACGAATGAACTCCTCAACATCTACTTTTACTCTGCACCTCTGGTCTCCAGCTGTTTGCATTGAGCTGTCATCAGCTTTAATGAAGACCGACCCCCCTGCCCCCAAATCTTAATCTTATCATGAATGATTGTAGAACAGCTTATTAAATTGAAGGACTGTATTTAATCAGAACTCGTTGAGATGCGTTAAAATCAAACCCCAATCTTCTAATGTTGCTTCACGAGAGCAGTTTCTTTTTTTTCTTCTTTTCTTTTTTTTATCCATTTCTTTTTCCTTCCTCCCTAAAATAGTTGAAGTCTGTCAAGTCTCAGAGTAGGTTGGCTTTTTCCTCACAGAGACATGCCCGGCTTCTGCTCTCCGTGGATTTGCAGCGGATAAATAAATAACTAAGCTGGCACCCCACGCTCTGGATCGCCTCTGTTTTGGCAGCCGGCGCACACGGCGTTTTCTGTCAGGTGTAAACACGTCTGTCAGTCGTTGCAGTCTGGGGGCCCCGGCCGCTTGGCATTCATGGCACCGCCAACGCTCCCTGCCCGTCCACCTGACCTTGGCTGGCCTCGACATGACTGAGCACACTTAGCGCTGCCTTCCATGTTTGCGGGGCTCTTTAGGAAGCAGGGCCGCCTTAAGTGGCTGCTAGGAAGCCAACCGCAGGCTGAAGAAGGGACATCTTCACCGCCAATGTGGTAGACTGGTAATGACCATGTGGTAGAGCTCGCCAGGCCAGCCCAGAAAACGCATTGCCTCATCCTCTCATCAGCTCACCTCGCTATCATTCCTGTCATCTTTTCCACTGCGAGGAAACTCGGTCATCATACATGAGGATCTGAGCTGCTGATCCAAATAAAGCAGGGGAAGGATGAGGTCAGTTTGATAAGAAGTCTCATAGTTTCCAAGCAGCCTTCCGTGTGTGACCCCGCCGCTGCTGCTCCGGCGTCGGACTGTGCGGTATTCCAGGGGCACGCTGTCTCTTTCCGCTCCATATCCACTACCTCACCTCTGGGAACTGTCAGTTTTTCATCAGTCAGTTACGAAGCGTTCACACCGTCTCTCCAGCTCGCTCACCAACTCCCCTCCCTCCGCCGAGGAGCGCTTTCCTGTAGCTGTCTTCCTCCTCTCCCACACTACCGCAGCAGTTTCGCTGCTTGACAGTTTTATCCCTGACACACACAAAACCACCATTTTACTGACTCTCAATTAAGGCGCTACAGTGCCTTGCAAAAAAGTATCTATACCACTTTAACTTTTTCAAATTCATAATACTTTGTAGAGTCACGTCTCATTGCAAATGCAGCTGCTAGTGTTTCTGCGGTATAGCTCTACTACTTTGCACATATAGAGACTGACAGTTTTTGCTCATATTGCTGTAGACTGGATGGAGAGTGTAAAGTTGCCATAGAATGATACCCATATTCAGGTCTGGACTTTTACTAGGCCATTCTAGTAAATGAATATGCTTTGATTTAAAGTATTCCTGGTGGTAAGCTTGGAGTCATTGTCCAGCTGGAAGGTGAACTTCCAGCTAGTTGTTTCTAACAGGTTTAAGATGCCTTTGTATGTATGGAGCAGTGCAGATCTTAGGCTTTTGTTTATTTTTAGATTAACATTAATTAAAGCCAATCAAAATTGACTTTGGTTTCCCATCAGTGCAGCATTATTGGCAGAGCAGGTGACCTGTTTTTGATGACACAAAGCTTCATATCGATAACGACACTTGACTTGGACATGGGAGAAATAACTTGTCAACATCTTTGATGTGTAGTTAGTTTTCCACCACACTACGTTTTTGGATATTTGCCAGAAAGTTGAGTTTTGGTCTAACCTTTTCTTTGTTTGTTGTGTCCTCTGTGTTTTGGGAGGTTTGCACCTCTGTTGTACGTTTTCCATTTTTAGATGGACTGAGCTGTGCTTATTGAGATGTTAGGATTTTATTTTATGGCCTAAACTTGAAAATGATCCACAAATATGTTCCTGATCTGAGTTGCGTTTCTTCGTCTTCACTAATTTTCTCTGACAAACCTCGGCAGGACAGCAACATTCAGACTTTATGCAACACCCCACTTGGACTCTGACATTGGCTGATTTCTGAGTGTAATTGATTGGCCTGGTTGGATTTTGTGTAGAACTACCGAAGTGAAAGTGTCTGAGCAGAAAATGCATTGTAACATTGCAACCCAACTCTGTGCCTGACGTTGGCCGTCTTGTTTTTAAATATTCTCTGCTAATCCATCACCGTCGGGTGATGACGGGGTATCTCCCGTCTGAAAAAACCCCAATGGGCTGCCCCCCAAACTGGATATCATCAATATGCACTGTGTGAAATGATGACCTGCTGTAACTTGGCTACAATCCTCTGCAAAGCAGCAGAAATCCTCCTCAATCTCATGGTCTAAACTGCCTAATAGCCTAATGAAGGTCTTAAACAATTATTTTCTTTCCTAGAGTCCTCAAGACAGCCAAGGCGAACCCTCCCTTCCCTCAACCGTTTCCTTTTGACAAACTACTCTGGCTCAGTATTCAACGGTAAAAAGCTGTTCTCATCTTCGTGCTCCTTTTTTCTTCTTTATCTCCTATTCAGAGACTCGCCTCGCAAAGAAAAGTAATTTCACTCCCTCTGTCCCTGAGAGAATCAACACGGTGAAGTTGCTCTGAATGTCGGCAGCTACATACTTTTTTTTTTTTCTTCCTTTCTTGGCTCTATTTCAGACCCATAACCTGGGGGTAAACATGCAATTAAAATAACAGCAGCTTGCTTTCTCTTCCACTCTTCCACTCTCCTCTCTTTTAGCCATGAGCACAAGTCATGTGCAGTGTGCTGACTGGCTTCTTCCAATTACCTTTTCTAATAATTGGTAAAGAAAAAAACAACATTCAAACAGCAAACAAACGTGTTCCCACCTAATTTGCCTCCCTTCGTTGTTTTTTTTTTTTTTTTTCTTTGCTAATATTATTTATCTTCTAACGAGCTGATTTCTCTTTTACAGACCCCATTCATTACTGTTTAGGGAGATTTTAACAAATGATTGGCCTTTTCCAGTTAATTTTCTTAGTGATTTTAGTATCTGATGGAGAAGATTTTATAAAGTTACAATCACAAATGTTGATGCTTTTATTGCTGTTTTTTGTGAAAGACAAACAGAAAGTTGAGAATTTTTTTTTTTTTTTTTTATGTAGGGATGCACGATACATCAGCACTAGAATCTGTATTTATTTTTTAACAGGGCTGATATCTGATATTTATTTGAGGTTTGTTTCAGGAAGGGGAGGAGGTTGGTCATGTGACGGTGATGCTGCAAAGGATTGTGCAGCATCTTTTGCAGCACAACTGAAGCAGTGGTAAAGTCAGCAGTGTCAAAAGGATTGTGAAATATGTCTAACATGCAATATTGGTTATGTACCATTATAGAAATATTAGTATCGGATATCGGTATAGGCCCAAAGTTTCAGGGTACATCCCAAATTGTTTCACTACTAAATAAATTTAAACTAGGGATGTTAGATATTTGGTCGATAACTGATATGCCGATATAGTAAAACTCATTTAGCTGATGACTGATACCAATATCGATATTGTTTTCCTGTACCTACTTCCTGAAACTCTCTACTGTGAATTAAAATGCGGCATTATCTTTGTCGATTTAGCCTGATGCCAAATACAAATGTTAAAAATGAGGCTGAAAATTATGCAACACTTTCAGCTTGTATTATGTTTAATGTCAAATGTATTCATGACACCTGCTCTCTCTAAGACAATGACAAACAGTGCAAGTTTGACATTGTGCTGTGCTGCAGGCATCATTGTCACTGGTTAGTCATAAACTGGTGAGTTATTTTGACGGAATGGCCAACATAAAATTTTACAGCTAATGTCGGCCAACGACGATAATATCATGCATCCTTAACTAAAACATTTAATTTTCCTTCCACTTCACACTTATGGACGACTTTTTGATTATGTATCATAAATAACGCAATAAAATGGAGCTTGTGGTTGTAACTTTTAACGGGTGTGAATACTTTGGAGGCCCAGTATGGGAGTGACTGCCATAATCCAACTCAATCGCCTCCATCCCTCCTGATCCTCTTCCTATTCTATTTTGTTTCCCCACTTTCGGCTGGCTTTCTTGCTTCCCTTCCCCGCCGAGGAATGAAAAGAAAATATAGGTCAGCTTTTATGGGAGCAATTTGACACATGACACAAGCCATGCGCATCACTTGCTCAAGTCCTGCTTTCGTCTGCTCGCTTTTATTTGTCTATAATAGAAGCTCCACAGTTATTCACACAGTTTTATTACAGCTCTATAAGTAGCTGACGGAGGCTTGCCGAGTCACAGGGGGGCGTGGGGACCCAAGTAATATTTTCAGAGCCCCCTGGTGTCTGTCTGCGCGAGGTTGATAGTTTGAGCCGCCTGGCTTAACTCCACAGGCCTGCCCAGCTGGCCCTGCTGCGTCTCCACACACCCAGCTCTGTTTCTTCTCATGCCAGGTGGGAGCTTGACTCTCTATCACAAAGCCACCAGGACACCGAGCTGAATACCTGTTGGCTAAAACCAATTAGGACTCAGAGTCAGCTGTTTATAACTAGCAGAGTTCCCGTCTGGATTTGATTGCCGGGTCAAGCCGACCAGCAGCCTCAGAGAAATAGCCGGCGCTAAAAAGCCTCCGCGGGGGTTTGTGGCTTTGTTGGAAGTGTCTGCGTTCGGTGTGTGTGTGTGCTACTGGATTTGATGTCACGGCGGACGTCAGGCTGCTGTCTGTCGTAAAGCACACAGTCAGCTCTGGCATTACCATAGACTGACCTTTGCTGCTGCGCTCCCCGCCGCACCGTTTTCTGACATTCAGGGGCGCTGTGGGGCAGCAGGAGGGCACGGGGGGCAGTCTGCTGCATGTGTGGGGTATGTTTGGTTTTTTTTTTAAACCTGTAATGTGTTAATGGGTGTGTGTACTTATTGGCAATATGAACTTAGAATATTATCACGATATTTTGTGGTGGTTATTGTGATTACGATAAAGATTGTGATTTAAAAAATAGCCAGATTTATACATTTATTTGTAACCGTGTGGCTGTGAGTCCATGCCACAACATTCATAGACCACAAACACAAATGCAGTTCTTGAAAATATTCCCATTCGGGGACGGCATTTATCATGTTTATTGTTATAAGATTATTACGATAATGGTTCTGATTCATCATTGTCACGATAATTTCCAATTAATGATTAAAAGCCCAAAAAACTGTCTATATTGTCGGGATTTTTTTTTTTCTTTTTACATTTTCTCAGCTGTTTTTTTTTTTTTTTTTTTTTTTTAAGTGTTTATAAATAGTAATACATCTAAAATCAGTAAATTTGTTCAGTTTAATGATAAAATCCAACTATATGTGGCTGAATTCAGACATTATAAACAGGAATGTTTTTAAGAGCTGTATTTGTGTTTGTGGGGTTGTAATTGCTGTGACACACAGACGCTTACAATACAATATTAAAATATCATAATTAAAGTTAAGTATTGCTCATCCCTAAGTCCTATTAGAAATATGTTTCCTCAGGATGCCACTTAATTAAAAAAGGGTGATTAATATCACCAAGCTGCACAAACTTGCAGGTTTTTTTTTACCATATTTTTTAATTTACTGTTTATTGATGCTGTCGTGGAACAAATGATAGCGGAAATAGCAAAACACATTTTTGACCATACTGTTAGAAATATTTGAGACATTAAATCAAATTTTCACGATAAATGATAAACGATAAATGCGGTTTTTTTTCCCCTCGGATTGTCCGTGGAGACGTTACCGTTTTGTATTCTGTCCCCGCATCATTTCTGCTGTGTGACACTGTTTTTTTGTTTTTTTTTCCTGTTTGTTTCGTTTCTCTTTTTGCTTCTGGAAGCTTTGAAAAACAGACTCTGATCCGTCTGATACTCTGCTCTCCTCCACCCCTGGATCTGCCTGTTGTCAGAGAGATTGCTGTTATCTTTGTTCGAAATCTTGGCAACCTGATAAACGAGTGCTGGAAATCCTGCCTGCTGACATCAAGGCTCCATGTACCTAAAAACTCTTCCAAGGCCGGAGGGGGGAAAAAAGAATAACATATCAGGCCAATTAGAGTTAATGCACGGTGACACGCCGTATCGAGGGCAGGGATCGCCGCCATATGGCCGTCCAGGCTGGAGCGGCGGAGGATCAGGGGAACGGAGAAGGTGACGCAGCACCTCCAAGGCTCCCAGATCCGTCTGAAGACAGCAGCTCCGCCACCCACTGCTAACCACCCACCATTTTCTCCCTGCCTCCCCTTTGCCACTGTGCCCCTGCTGCACCCCAAGGTGCAACGCCCTCAGGTATCTGTGTATTACTGGCAGCTTCATTAAGCCTTGTTTTTCTTCTCTCACTGGGAGGATTTAAATGAGCTGTCATCCTGACCTTTTTGAGCTCCTGTTTCTTTTAGAGCCACCCGTCTTTCAGTCTTACCGCCTTTCTCTCCGGCTTTGTCACTCTTTCCTCCTCTTGTCTATCCTCCCTGCGGGTGGGAAGACACTTTTAAGCCATCACCCTGCGGCAGGCAGGCATGCCAAGGTTGTTTTGTTGGTAATTGCCTCTCTCATAGAAGCTTTTTGTCTGCGCACACTTGCCGCCCTCCTCTGATGCCACACAGCTAACGGGGAGGGCACGGACTCTGTAGACTTAATTTGCTCCCTGACTGTTCTCCTGGTGCTGATTAAGCAAGCATCTGTTGTGTTTGGAATACAGCGGCAAGCCAAGTGGAGCATGGCTAACTATTCGCCTTCCTTCTCGTACCGAGTTATTGTACGACGTGGCTGACATTTATAGGAGCTACAGCTGTCCTTCTTTATTTTCCTGTCGTTGGCTCCACTGCTTTTATGTCCCTAAAACAAAGGTCTCTTTTACTTAGTTTTAGTTCTGGAGATCCACCAGGTCTTTCAGAAATATTCTCTCAAGCAAATGCAAATGTTTTCCTGTCCTAAAAACGAAATCTAATCCCTTCAGAGGATCCCATCGTTTCTGTGCTTTTTACCAGACACTTCCTTACCGCTAATGATCTAATATTGACACATCACCCACCCGTATGTTTAGGGTGGAGCCTTCACCTTAGGCCTGGTCCACACGTAGCTGGATATCTGGGAACACAAATTCATTTTTATGCGTATTGGCCTTTAACCCACATAAAATCTTTTTGTCATATCACTAAAAACAGTGGAGATATAAGAAAACTGCGTATTTGTTGGCGTGCACGTAAGAAAACTGATTTTAGTCTGAAACAAATAATGCACCAATATATCAATGTTTTCTATGTTTTGATACAATTCCCAATCGACCGGTGTTTCATTAACTTTAGATGCTAATACACTATTTAAGTGTCTGTCCACAGAAATGAGCGTCATGTTTAATTCCTAACAGGAAGTTTGGTTGTTTCGAAGCGATCTGACTGGCTGACAGGTTTTAGCGTTGTGCTACGCTGCCCCCTACTTGTTTGGCATGTTTAAAACAACATGGAGGCAGATTTTTGTGACAGAAAACTTTCCTGAAACAGACGGCGTGTGTGCTGTATTTTTAAAACGACGTGGAGAAAATATTTGTTTGAATGCAGACCTGGCTAGTTGTGGATAAATCTCAAGCTTTTTGCAGCTTCTAGCAAGTTTTCTTCCCTCCATTCATTTCATCAGATTCCTTTTTGAACAAAGGTATCGCCACTTCATGATGCTGCCACCCACGATGTTTCATGATGGAGATATTTTGGGTTTGTATGGAGGCTTGACATTCTCATAAATGCTTGAATTTCAAAGTAGATGTTTTTAAGGTTTCAGTCTAAATTTGGAAAGCTTTATTTGTAGTTGAAGCTGGATATTTGAAGATAATAAAGACACATACAATTTTTTTTCTCACTGTCTGGAGTGAAATCAGACCAAGTTTCTTGTGTTTTAAGTCAGAATTTCCTAAATTATTTGTATACGTGAGATTTCTTTAGTAACTCTCCTTGACCATTGAGCTGTGAGAAAGACTTTCAAAAATATGTTGGCTTATTTTGTCCCTGGTGAACAGTATAGAATACCATCAGGGTAATGAATTGAGACTTTATTTTTTTTTAGTTGGTTCACTCGTATCATTTATGTTGCTGGAAAGGTGTGAAAATGTACCTTCAAAATGCTTAGAACGTTCTTGAATTTTACTGGGAAACGTATACTAACTTTGATATAGTGTTAAGTTTTCCAAACACTCGCACTGTTTTAAACATCACCTAAAATCTCCAGTTAATTGATTAGATGGCCTCTGAAGGAAACTGGCTCCAGCAGAGTTTACTGAGGGGTGACAGTTGATCACAAAAGCGTAGAAACCAAATAAAACCCCCTCGAGTCTGTTGAAAATGCGGAAACTTCGCAGGACGATCTACCTGAATGACTGATTTCTCGTGCCGCGGTCTGAGGCAGGTGCAGAGCTAAGCTGCAGGTAGCGGGGTCTGACTGGCTTACATGCAGGGCGAGTCGAAGGAGAAGGTGGGGAGACCGGGTCGATCTAAAACAGCCAGTCCCTCAGGCCCAGTCTGCCCGTTTCACTTCAGCTGTTTGATGTTTAATTGAAGTTGTTATTGGCTTCAAATGTCACCTTACCTGATGCTGCAGGTGTGAATCAGTTTCTAATTGAAAGCTAACTATGTCCTCCCCAACCCCGTGCCTCCAGGGAGCAGCTCCAGACTTCTATTAGTCCAGACCCAGGCTCTGTATCGCCACGCACCATGTGCTGCCTCGCAGTTATGTGTGACCTCTCCCCCCTCTCTCTCCCTCTCTCTCCCTCTCTCTCTGCAGTGTGAGGAGAAGCGTGTGTCCCATGTTGCATTAGTGTCTGTGTGAAATGCTGGCCTGTCTGCCAGGGCCAGGTGACCTCCCCCTTCAGCTTCTCCCCCACACGCAGATGAACACTGGACTGCAGAAATGTAAGTACCAATCTCAGGACACACACAAAATCACAATCACAAGGCAAGCGGATAAAATTCCACATCTCCAGCTCTCGTTTTTTTCACTCGCAGGGGAATATTTTTGTCCTCCTCAAGCGCAAATCTGTCTTCAAGGGAAATTAGGATGAACTGCGCCATTAATTTGCTGATGAACTAGCTCCCCGCCCCTCTCCCTCGTCCCCCGCGAAGACGTGTCTGTCACAACAGCGCGGCCCCGCGTGCTTTACCAGAACGCAGCCGTCGCGGCGGAGTGTTAAACACAGCCATCTCGCCTAATTTTCACCATCAGGAAGAGTCGGTTACTGTCAGACTCGCAGACAGATTGCGGCTGAGTGGTTTTGCCCCGCTGATCTTGTAATGCGAATGAATTTAAGATGCAATCTGCTGCCCTGGTTTAACAGCAGACTTGTCAGTGCCTGCCAGCTGAATTAAATGTGTTTGAGTTTTACTACGCGACTGCTGACAAACTAGAGACTTTTGAGCATCACTAGCCAGCGGTGGAGAAAAAAGGAAATGGAGAAGTTCAGGTCAGTAAGAGCAGAGGCTGGCTCTTGGTGAATGCATAATCAAAACAAATGTGTTGAAGTTTTATTTTGAACTGCTTGCCAAATAATACGGCTCTTATTGATTCATTTCTATATTATGACAGAGAATCAAGGCCATGTTAAGGAAATATTAAAATACAATTACAAGAATAGAATTGTACGAGAATAAAGTCATAATATAACTGTATACTTGTGATATTTCAACTTTATGCTCTTATTATTATTACTTTATTCTTGTGCAGCTTTATGTTAGAAATATTGTGACTTTATTCTCATTAATTTAGCTTTGTTTTTGGGATATCATGACTCTATTCTCATAAAACTGATGATTTTCTTAATGTTAATGTTTTATTCTTATTTTGACTTTATTTTTGTATGAGTTTTTTCTTGTATTTTATTCTTGTGCAACTTTTTGTTTATGACTTTATTTTCAACTTTATTTTTGCAATATTATAACTCTAATCTTGTAATACTGTGACGTTTTTCTTGAAATATCAATTTTTTATTTTTATTTTTTTTTAGCTTAATTTTTGCATGACTTCTCGTAATATTATGACTTTATTCTTTTTTTCATAGTATCACCTGATATGTCGTCCTTATATATAAACATATATTTCATCAAGGAAACGTCTGATCATATCACAATAAGACCGGGCTTTGATTACCATCCTTTACATTTTCCAGCTTCTTGTCTTCCTGTCTTTCTCTGAGTGGAAGCTCAGTCCCAGCCTGACCCATTTCTATTCCATTCCAGCATTTTTTCTCTTTCCTGAAATGCTCCTGCTCATCAAGACTGTAATTTCAGAATCACAGTAATCAGCCAACCCCCAGGAGATCAGCGAGCATGAGGGAGTCTAAGTGCCGGCGTCTGTTGCCTCTCTCAGGCAGCCCTGTGACACGGCGCAGCCATCAGCCCAGACTGTTTCTCTGCTCTTTCCTCATTTCTGACACACCAAGACACATCTGAGCACAACTGGAGTTCATTTTGTTTTTTCTTGCCCAACACTATAATGCATTTACGTGATGGAGTGAGAGACGCGAGTAGCGCGGCGATTCCAAGAAGTGTAATTTCGCTCCATTTTTCCGTCCCTTTTACTTTTATAATGCTCTCTCCTTTTCATCTGTTCTTCAAACAGATGCTGCTACTTGAAAAGACATGGATCCTGTTTCATTCGCTCTTAATTGTTTTATCAAAGAGCCAAAGAAAAATTCAGTTCACTCAGAGCTATTGTGCGGTGTCGGACCCAGCACCTGTAGCTCTGTGTTAGCATCTTCATTCAGTCCACACAACTCAGTCTCTCCTTGGTACAGATGTATCACACCTCTGCAATGTAACCGTTGCAAATAATTCCAGGGATAAAGTTTTCTATACCACAAGTTTTCAAAACCATTGTAGCGTTGACCTAACACTAACCTTTTGGCCGATGCTAACTCTGGATTAAATAAAGCATCCTTCATACTAAAAGCAGCTCAAAGTGCTGTGCAGATCAATAAAAACAAACATTAACCCACCCCTACTTGGAAAAACATGGAACTGCATGGAAAATGCACAGACTAAGCAGAAATGATTCAGTTCAGGAAATAAGTCGGCAACATTTTCTGCCTGTTCTCTGGCAGACCGTTCCACAAACAGGGTCCATTATACTGTAAAGAAGCCTCGCCATAAGTGTGTGTTCTGACTCTGGGAACTGTTAATAGTCTGGTGCCAGAGGACTTTAGGGTTCACAAGAGCTTGTAAGGTAATATCAGCTCTGCAAGATAATATGGTGCAAGACCATTAAGACATTTAAAAACCAGTAAAAGAATCTTAAAATCAATATTGAGACGTACTGGGAGCCAATGCAATGATTTTAAAACTGGTGTGATGTGAGCCTGCCTTCAGGTCTTGGTTAGCACTTGAGCAGCAGAGTTATAACAGCTGAAGGCTGGGCAGGTTGGGTCTTTTTGTTTTGTTTTGGGCATTACGATAGTCTGGAAATAAAAGCATGCATCAGAGTCTGGGTATTGGAGAGGGAGAGAATAGGCTGAACTCTGGTTTTTTTAATTTTATTTATTTATTTTTTTTTAGATAAAATCCTGTTAATTTGTTTAATATGCAAAATAAAAGCAAGGTTAGAGTCAAGAAGAAGGTTTGAAAGATGCAGTTTGGAATTTCTGAATAATAATGTCCTTCTGATCTTCTGGTCCAATGATTAAAACTTCTCTTTTGTCCTGGTTGAGCAGGAGAAAGTTCTGTGCCGTCCAGGTCTTTATGTCTGAAATGCAATTAAAAAGTGCAGTGATTGGCTGGGTGTCATCCTGAGACTGAGATGTATGACTGGGAAATTCATGTTCCAGTAAAACCTACTGGAACTGATTAGATGAAAGCATTCTTTGTGTCAATGGCCCAGTCAAAGTCCACATTTAAATCTATTTGACAATCTCTGGCAAGAGGTGTGCGTAGATGCTCTCCATCCAATCTGAGTGATCCTGACCTATTGCCAAGGAGAATGGACAAATGTTTATCTCCAAACGTCCAAAGGTGGTAGAGAGAAGCTAGCAGACCTGCTCCTACTGAAAGGAAGCTGCGGTATCACCTGTGTTTTTGCTGGAATTGACGTAAATGGCGATTCTACCTAGTCCTGTCACAATAACTAATTTTACTGGACGATAAATTGTCCCAGAAGCTGTTGCGATAAACGATAACAATAAAGCCACAATAATGCAAGTGTGTCCCTTCAAAGATGAATAAACACCGACTCTTAATGAACATTTAACACTGGAACTGGCAGACATTGTAAATATCTAAAATAAACACTCAAGAAAAGAAACAGAATGGATACTGAAGCCTCTGAACAAAATTGCCCTTGAGATCAGTGCACTGACTGAAGACTCCTGTCATCCAATCTTTAGTACGAAGAGAGAGAAAAACAATAATTTAATCAAATGGAAATTATTGCGCTTATGCGATTAATTGGTTTATTTCATCAAGATTAGTTCTGCCAAATATTAACTTTGATGATCCTGAGTAAAAATGTTCACCACAGTTCTCCAATGGACTTGGATTACTTTGGAATCGTGGTAAAGTCTGATGCTCAGATTTTCATCAAACCAAGACTTTTAAGACGCAAAGGCGAATTGAGTTTGATTGGAGGTCACCAGGTGCTGTCGACACTTGAAATATATAATTTGCTGACATTGTATAAAAAAATTTAAAAAAAAAGAAATTGCTGCGGCCTGAAGTTGAGGTACTCGTTTGAGAGATTCCTTCAGAGGGCAAATAACTAGGTAGTAAGACGAGACATGATTCTCTTACAGAAGGGAACATTGATTCATAAAAATGTAGGCATAAAAGATTGCAGGGTTTAACAACGTGCTCTTTGCTCAGACGTCTCATCTCTTGCTTGCAGAGGGAAATGTGTGAACCAAAACTGCCAGCAGGTTTTAAAACAGACTGAATCAGCAAATGAATCTTGTTGTTGAACCCTTCACTCTAAGTGCTCTGCGTCGCTCGGCCGACCAGCCGGCCTCGTCTGCTGCGACTGACTCTGTGGATGTGAGAGTCGTTTAAAGTTACGAGCTCGCGGGTTGCTGTCAGAGACAAGGCCAGAGCAACTGCTCTATTTATCATCAGGGAGTGACTGTTAACAGATGATGGCTGTAAAGTGTAAAGGCTGTCGGAGGAGTATATCAAGTGAAGAAAACGGCCCATTTTCCTCTCAGGAAGACTCGAGAGCCTTGAAGTAGCTCTTGTTCCTCGGTTCTCATAGGCAGAACAAACGGAACGCAGCTGGGTTGCTTCTGAGCTACAAACTATTTTTTCCCTTCTTGTTTATTTATAAAGGTTATGTTGCTGTATTGGCATCGGCTTCCTCAAAAGTGCAAAAAGTAGGCAGGAAGAGGGTTCATGTGAAATCCCCACACCTCCTCCACCCGCAAACAAAAAAAAGAAAAAAATACCACTCGTCTAATTTGACACAGAGCCTTCAGTTCTAATTTCCTGCTCATCTGCGAAAACTGCAATTTCCAGCAGCACGAGCCCCCGCTTCCCCGCTGCTTAAACCTTTCTCAATAAAAACAGTAGTTTGAATAAAAGAAACCCTAATTAGTGCCTGCTGACTGTGCACTTGTGTTCCAATCAGCTCTCTAGCAGTGGGATAATTAGCGCTTGGTCAGAGTGGGCCCTTTTTTCCCCCCGTTTCCTCCTTGGCAACGTACTTAGCTGGAGATCTGAGAGATAATATGCTCCATGCCACCAGCAGTCACCAACATGTTTCCCCTGTATTCCTCATTAACCTTCCCTTCATGCTCGTAGCTCTTCAAATAATCCAGGTTTCAGGTTATTGCTAATAAGCTACATTTGTTTGGTAGAGGATATATCAACTGCCAACAGGGATTTTTGGTGATCTAACCAGCAAGAGATCCATTTTAGTCACAGTTGAAGGCTGACTTTGGGCAATGATTTGTCCACTCTGTTGCATATTTTAAGGCTGTAACATGTCAAGCCACTAGCATGATCCTTTTCCACTGTAATTCACTTTATCAGTCTTTTGTTTCCATCTTATTTGTTCTGAATAGGGATTTAATGGCATACACACAATTAACATGATGCTTTCACAGGAATCCCACCTCAAGATTTTGGTAAAATTTCAAGGGAAAACCAAGAATCATTACTTTGTTTCACACATGGAAAAGAGATTTCATGAGATTACCAGGAGAAATCATTAGTCTCTTTCTCTATTCTATTTATCTGTAAACCAGTTAGCATGTGCAAAATACAAAAACGTCAACTGTTATCCAAATTGAGGATATAACGATCTAGATTTTGTCAACAAGACTGACAGTCGGGTTCTATTAAAGGTGACAGGGGTGATGGCGTAGAAAAAGAGCGCAAGCATATAGGGAAGAGCAGTAGAGGCTGTCAGGAAGTACTGAGCAGGTGCTAGGCTAAGGTAAGAGATGGTCTCTGAAGAGCTCAGGGCTTCAAGACTCTTACTTTAAACAGCGGTGCTCAGTAGCTCATTCCACCATCTTGGAATAAAGCAGGAAATAGAATCTGGATCGTCTTGAGCATGGTGTGGAACTTCAAATCCACGCCTTGAGGTTTGGTGTCCTGCAACTTTTTGAGATGTCCCAGGTCCAACACACCTGAATTAACTTGTCAGCGCAGTCAGGTTTTCCAGAGTCCTGCTAATCACCTCATTATTAGAATCAGATATGTTGAAGCCGAGACGCATCCAATAGCTGCAGGATGCCAGACCTCCAGCCCTGAATTTGAAGAGCCTCAGTGTGGGAACTTCTAGCCGACAATCTCTTGACAATTGGAGTGACCAAGTCATGGTGTGGGCTCAAGTATATTGTAGTAACCTAAATTTAATTCAGACTGCTAAGGGTAGCCAGTGAGGCTCAACGAACACTTTTAGTCCAGCCACTATCTGTAGATCACTGGTCTCAAACTCCAGTTCTCAAAGAGAGGTTTAGTTGGAGGTTAAGGGTTTTAATCCATGTGAGAGAGACGGTCTGAGATTCTTAATGAGACCTTGTGGTCCTCAGGTGGGAATGACAAATAAAGCTGTGTATCATCAGCGTAGCAGTAGCATCGAAAGCCGTGTGATCGGATGATTTGACCCAATACTGTGACGACTTAAAACAAATAAATCCTAATTATGAAATGCTCAAGATGTTTTGTGACTTGCGGCAGATCGCGGCGCTCTCTTCCTTCTCACTCCCATCCTTTTTTTTTCTGCAACACACGAGACGGCGGGAGGTTTTCACACCATGCGGGCTTTTGTCAGAATCCCCGACTGTGGTTACATTTTCCAGTAAAATCAGCCCTGTATTTATTCAGTCTGTTCCTGTCACAACGAGACATCATTTCCAACAAGATCATTAATCATTCCTTGTGTTTGACAGGCGAAACCTATCCTCAGCATGTCTGTGTGCTTGTGTGGAAGTGTTCATTTCTCTCCGTTTGCTTAGCCTGGCATTTATTCAGTGACAGACAGACAGTGGGGCTCAACGATGGCGGGTGTCAGGCTCCAGTTCCTTGGCCCGGACCCCTGCATTAATGAGGGTGCCATCAGTGGGCTGAACACTTTGCTTCAGTGGAGCCTCCCCCTCCTTGTGCGGGTCTGTGTGCCACCCCATACCAGCCCCCACACATCACTACCCATTGTTTCCTGCTCACAAATAAAGCAGGAATTAATCGGCCGATTGGCACGACCAGTGGCTGTGCTCGGTCCGTGCCCCTCACTTCAGTCGCTTTAGCACTGAGTCTTGTTCCTCGAGGTTGGTCCGACTGCTGAGAGACTCAGCCGAAGCCCTCAGTCACAGGAAACTGCAGACTTCCAGCAGAATCTCACATACTTGATTTATTCCTATTTCTGCACCAAAGTCAGGTGACTAATTAGCTGTGAAGACGTTGGTTTTGCCTGAGCTAATTGTACCTCCTCCCCTGGTCAGAGAAAACAAACTTAAATGAAATTGTGTCACAGGTGTAGTTCATACTTTTATTATGTTTGTCATTCTTGTAACTGCTTTGAAAAAATTCTTTAGAAATGTGAACGATGGACATTCAGCGTTGGGAATGTCTATGATGCTGAAACATGTTTAGCATCGAGATGCTGTTTTAGACGTAAAAAGGCTCAATGGTGGGCGAATTCGTTTCTGCACAACTTTAACACAACTGTGGTCTTTTCCCGCGTCCCATCAGATTGTTTTCTGAAGCAAGAATTAAACCCCAGTGGTCCAAGAGAACCAACTTTGTCGACGATTGCTTTTCCTTGCGGATGTTCCTTGTGCGTCAGACTTACAAGCGTAAAAGAAACGAGCATTTCAGGAATAATTTCTCTATGAATTAAAAAAAAATGTGAACTGTCTTTGTGTTTCAAAGACCCAGGATCTGTGGAAGACAAACAGGCCCACAGCATCACAAGTCCTCCCTTTACTGAACACTTTTCCACGTATTCAGCTGTTGTCATTCTAAACCAACCTGAAGTGTGGCTGCTGTTGCCACAAAGCTCAGTTTTAGTTTTTTCAAACCAGAAAAGTAGCTGAATTCCTAGTAGCAAACGCCACATCTCGATAATAATGTTTTTTGGCATTCCTCACCATCAATCAGTTAATATCATATATTGATGATTACTCTCTCATGGTTGTTCTGAAACTTGATGACCCCAAGTTGCCACTCTTTGGTGCAGCTCCCTACCAAAAAGCATTGTGTTCTTTATATGCAGGGGGCAAAACATATGGACCCATTAAACAATGAAAAGTCCATTAATTTCAGGAACTTTATCACAAAGTGAAACACATTTTTTAGATTAATTGCACACAAACTGGTGTTCCCCTCCTGTTTGTTTACAGTAATGAGAACATGATATTTAAAATTAGAATATTACATCAGATCAATAAAAATACGTATAATACAGACGGATAATACAATAAAGATTATTTTAAAAGGTAGTTTAAATCTGACAAATGAGCCTCGTCAGAGATCATGTTTATTGAATATGTGGGTCATCCTCCAGCCGGTCACTAACAAAATGAGTCGGTTTCCCACCACATGCATCATTTCTTCCTTAGAGACACAGGAAGTCATTAATTAATAAATAGAATTGCCTAGAAAATGTGACCAACTTACAAAGTTTACGTAAGTTCAAAGCAAAAATAGAAGAAATGCTTCAGTCACCATTACTTTAAAAAAGGTTTGTAAAGTCACCAGTAATTGTACAATTATGGGATTGTTGCTTGTGGGAAAATATAATCAAATCAAAGAATGTAATGTCCATCTATTTGACACCATCTAATGGCCTTCTGTTTGTTAAAATTGGGTTGTGTATTGAAATCTGCTCAGATTTAAAACGACAAACAGAAAGCTAACAGATTAACTGGATCATTTTGACATGTAAACCAACTATTTTTGTGGCTGTTGTTGCCGTTTTTGAACAACCTCACACCCTCCCACATTCGCAAACAGGTAATCATGTTCACATTGTCACTCTGGCATTGTTAAATTTAGTCGCAGTGCTTAGCAGGTGCAGCAGAAGTGTGCGAGCCGAGTCCTAGGAGGTGTTCCTGCACATCAGAGACGCTGCCAGTGTGTCTGATTAGTTGTCTGCTGTCATGGAGGGGCTGCTCTCTGCATCTCTCTTTCACTCTGTGTTCTTTTTTTTTTATTTCTCCCTGTAGCAGCCACAGGGGACCATTACTGCGTCTCTTCTTTGTTTGGTTTGTGATTCACCCACTACATGGCAGCCCACCCTCAGCACTTATTCTTGGCCTGAATGTGTCAATTAGACCCCGGTAATAGCTTTTGACCTAAAAGCCACCAACAACTGTACTTTACTGGATTTCACTGGAATCCGAATACGTCAGCTTTGATATTTTCTGCTGAGAAGAGGGAAAAACCTCGACTTCATCTACATCTGGTGATCATGCCGATGGGAGCTGCTGGCTTTGAGGACAATACCTTTACACAAGATTGCTTTCTAAAGTCCAGTGAAAGCAGTTGCCCTTGAAAATCTGTGTTTTAATTCAATTTCAGTACAAATTTTTAACTATTTCCAAATCGTTGCAACAGGGAATCAGGAAGCTTGTGGAAGAACCTGCTCCAGTCAGATGAGGCCAAATTTTTAATTTTATAGTAGAAATCTCCCTCTGCACTTTGGCCTGAACACACTATCCATATGAAGAAACGTGGTGGTAGAACCGTCATGCAACAAGGAAGGACGGACAATTTGGCAGGGTTTCCTAGCATCCTTAAGTCTTAAATTGACAAAAGAAAGAAAAGTTGGGCTTATATACACTAATTACTGCTCAGACGTTGTTGTGGCAGGACTATTTAATCTTATATAGTTTAATGTTTTTTTGTTTTTTTTGTCTCGTGGGACTTTACTGTTAGTCGCACGCAGACATCTTCATTGTGTCCTATGACTACAGGTGGTTTAGGCTACTGGTAGCTAGCTGCTAATACACTCCTACTAGCTAGCTTTTTTTTTTTTTTTTTTTTTTGCATCTATTATTGAATAAGTACAAATTTATTGCCATTTTTTGCCACTAGCTCACTTTCTGTCTAGCTGAAAACAAAATGTCATCATGTTTAAATGAGAGAGATAATAACAGTAAAAGAGCAACACCTCTTGGGATGTTAAAGTGTCGTCTAGAAGAAACTGTGACGAGGAGGAGAGTCGGAGGGAACGGCTTTATGTCTTTTTAACAAGTTGTAATCCATCAGAGGAACATTTTTATATCTCGTTATGAAGAAGTTTGTTTCTTCATCAGATTTAAAATGTGTCTTGTTTAAATGAGAAACTAACGAGAAACTTTAGTTTTAACGAGTTTTGCATCTCTTTACAACGTGGAAATTTCTCGTTAGGAGATTCTGTACACGGAGGGCAAACAAAAACAAAAAGGTTTAAGCTTGGCGATATGAGGCTTAAGGCTGTAGAGAAACGTGAAGTGCCAAGAGCCACAAACGTCTTTGCTATGCATTGTTGTAATGCATATTTATAGCTTTTTCTCTTAAATTTCATTCAAGGTGATATTAAAAATTCTTAAACAGGTTTACATTGGATTTTCTGAAACCTACAGAGACTCTGGTTCCTGTGATGCATCATTTATTAAGTTAACATCTGTGGTTATAAGATGACAAAATGCGAAACAGATCAGTAATTTCACCTACATTGAATTGTCCGTTTCATTTGTTTCCTCTTCTTGCTTCCTAACTCCATCTATCCTGGTTCTGCTCTTCCAGGGGACACCACACAAAGGATGAGATCCGCTCCGTTTCCAACCCCTGCAGAATTGGATGCATATGCTAAGAAGGTTGCCAACAACCCCCTTACCATCAAGATCTTTCCCAATAGTGTCAAAGTCCCCCAGCGCAACCACGTGCGCCGCACGGTCAACGGGCTGGACACGTCAGGCCAGCGCTACAGCCCTTACCCCCCCTCTCAGGCCAGTGCCAAGACGGGCCTCCTCGCCATCGTTAAGGCACCCTCGGTCAAAGGCGTCCTGAAAGATTTCGACGGTAGCCGGGCTCGCTTGCACTCTGAAGTCAGTATGAACCCTCCCACTGGACCCTATCAAGTGGCTTCAACCAGCACTTTAAACCACCACCCACCTCTGCCCAGCCTGCCCCGGCCCCAGCACAGCTTGACCCACCAACAGCAGGACCTGCCTCAGACTTTACACCTACCCCTTTCTCAGCCGCAGGCTCACTCTCAGAGTCTTAGACACCCTCCCCCTTTGGCCCTGCACCCTCAGGGGCCAAGCAGACTCCAGACTTTGACCCAGCACCCAGCCCTCGGCCACCCGCAGGGCCCCCCCGCAGTCATGCTTCAGCAACAGCTGCCGCCTGGCCCGCAGGCGAGCAGAAAGCTGCCGGATGGCGACGCGCCACCTAACGTTACCGTCTCTACCTCAACCATTCCACTCTCGATGGCCGCCGGGCTGCACCAAGCCCGGCAGGCCGAACTGAGCACCATTGTGCATCAGCTCAACCAGTTCTGCCAAGCGCGGAGCCAGGGCCCGGGGCCCAGCTCCATGTGCGAAGGCCAGATCGCCAACCCTAGTCCCATCAGTCGCAACCTGCTCATCAGCGCGTGCTCCAGGGTCTCCATGCACAGTAACCCGGCCACGCCCGGCTTTCCCCCACCCAACTGCATCATTGGCCCCCAAGAAAAAGCCACTGCTCCGATGGGAGCGCACCCCCCGCCCAACGTGGCCGGTTTGAACCACTTGCCTTCTAATCACGCTGACCCACATCATCTGCAGCACCACGTTCACCCCCAACCGAATCCGCTCCAACACACTGCCCAGCAGCAGCAGCAGAAGATGCGCTCCTGGAACCCCCATCATCTGACCCACGTCCCCCATCTTCAGAACAGCATGACGCACCTCTGCAAACACCTTCTAGGGATCCATCCTTCCAGTTCAAAGGCATGGGCTATCCCGGGGAAGTGCTAGGGGGTCAGCCGTACTCACTGAAGCCTCCGCTGGACCGGCCCACCCCCTCCCCACCTGTCAACAGCAACATGCCCGGCCCCATGGCCCACTACACCAACGGCCACTACTTCCAGTCCCACATCTGGAACAGCAGCATCCTTCCCACGCCCAACAGTGACAGCTCGGGGTCTCAGGACGTAGCCATGCCATTCCACAACGCCGGCCCAGGAGGGTGTACCACGCTGGACTGTGGGCCCCCTGGGGCTCCCCATTACAGGCTCGCAACAAGCTCCACCACGTCCTCGTCCGGCCAGACTAATCTGATGCAAACGGCAGATTACTTGGGTGGGGACTTCCAGACGCCCTACTTCCGCGATCAGAATCTCGGGTTGATGGGCAAGATGCACAGGCCCCCTCTGAGCAGGGTAGGTCCAGAGGTCGGAGATGGCAGAACCGCTCTCATCCAGCACCCAGGGTACAGATAAGCTATGGCCTTGTCTCCACAACCATTATCAAGCCCCTTTGTTTAGTCTTAAAGGAATCACAAGAATAAAACTCAACAGATAACCTTAAGGACATCAAGTATTAAAGAGGGTAAAATAATATATTTAACGCAGAACAATAGTTTTTTTTTTTTTGTTTTTTTTTTTCCTTTTTCTCTGTTTTTTTTTGTTTGTTTTTATTTCATCTTGCAAGTGATCAATTCCTTGATTTTTAGTTTTGCTTTTCTCCTGGCTCCACAGGTAGCCATTATTTCCTGAAGAGTGTGTGTTTTTGTGTGTATGCGTGTGTGTATGTATATGTGTGTGTGTATACACACTCGTAATCCTCTCTGCTTCTTCCTCGACCATACATTGAATTTCTGTGCCTGGATTTGAACAGATTCCACGTTATCTCTACTTCAGATCCGTGACTTTTCTTATGCATGTAAGAAAGAAGTAAAAGTTATCGCTCACAGAAAAATGGCAACATCAACTATTTTTTATTTATTTATTTTCTTCTTTTTGTGATTTTACAGGACAATATCAGGAACTTTTTGGCTGCGACTGGTTTAGACTTCACTTTGGTGGTGACGCTAAAATTAAGTACAATCACTTCCATGCAGAGAAAAGGAGACTGACGGGAAAGGGGCTACAATAATTATAGGATACATGTCAGCAGAGGTTTTTGTTCTGTTAATTTATTTGTATAATAGGACTACTACAGATAAACTCCTTTCAGTTGGTAAAAGAAGCATGTAATCAGGTTGTTTGTACATTATGAAGATAAAGCAGGAGCAAATACGACAAAAAAAGCCAATGCTCTCTTCTGCTTATAATGCTGCAGTGAATTCAGGTATTTTAAAAAATAAGCTTTGTTGCTGGAGCCTCATTTGGCAACAAGATTCAGAAATACTAAGGGCAGAAAATAATGAAAACCGTTTCCCTCCTCTACCTTAAAATGGCCAAAGTCAGGTTGATGAAGACGCACCAGTATGAAATTGTGCCATCACATCTTTGTCTACTTTTTAGACTTTTTGATTTCTTTTTTTCTTCCGTTTTTGTAACAAGATGTATTACTTGAATGTCGAGGCTCTTCGTTTTGCAGGTATCGAAAGGGATCTGTCGGCTTTGTGGACACTGAAGAAGTTTGTTTCAATGCGATGCAGAATCTAAAGCCAAGGCGGAGCTTTCTGACCCACCGACCGGGTTAGAAACCGAGTCGCACGTGAGTTGCTACTGATGCTGATGTGAAGTCTGCTCTAATAGACCAAATTGATCACTTGCAAGATCGTTCGGAGGGTAAACGAAACCGGCGTTTCGGTTCGACGTGAAAAACAGCAAATGCATTGTTTATTTTCTTGTACACTGGCTTACCTACTAGACTACTGTAACTTTTAATGATTGTGTGTGAATGTTGCCGGCGCAGTTAAAAGTGAGCGTTGGCTGTGTGCGCAGGTGTGTGTGCGCGTGTGTATAATACTACAATGACACCTATGTTTTGTTCACCTAACTCCCTAACAGCCCTTAAAAAGCCTTAAGTGTTTGGTCCTTGGACTTTCCTTTGACAATGAGCATGGTTTTAATAAAAAAAACCCAAATAAAGAGAAGGAGGAGGGAAAGGACATACAGAAACAGCAATTTAAAAAATTTTTTTTTTGCCTTTTTATTTGAATGAAGGTTTTTTTTGTTTTTTTTTTCCATCGAGAGCAATTCCTTAGAGATTCCTTATGGTTGGAAAGCAAGAGAAAGGAGGAATATTTTGTAATTATATATTTTTAGCAATGTGTAGTTACTGAGCTGTAACTTTTTTTTTTTTTTTTTTTTTTTTTTTTTCCAGTTTCAAAGCTTCAGTTTGCAGTTGTGACTATTTATGATACTTGATTTGCTTGTTATTTAAATTTTGTTTTCCTCTTTGGTTTCTTGTACTATTGCTGTGAAATGGAAGAAGGTCCACGAGCCTTTCTTTTGTGTCATTCTGTACGACAGATAAGAGGCAAGAGCGTGAGTTGTGCTACTCTTTTTGTAATATTGTAATAATAAAATAAAGTTCTAATTTATGCTTTGAAATGTGTCAGAACTGTCTTTTGAACAATTTAGAGGAGTCAGGCCTGATTTGATTTGTGTTTTTTTTTTTATCGTTGTTCCTCTCCTGACCCAATCTGTCTGATATCAAACAACTCACTGTGGGCCACTGAATATCCCCGACACATTTATTTTTTTTTTTACGTCCCTATTAAACTTCACTGAATGTTTAGCCTGGAATGTGTGTCTTCCCACTATCATCTGTATTTTTGCCAGAGGTTTTGTGTGGTAGGCAGGGCCGGCCCAAGGCTCTATGGGGCCCTAAGCTAAGTCTGGTTTTGGGGCCCTCTAGTGGTGCTAACTATGTGGACTGGCTGCAATCAGCAGTCCGATCACTAGATCATTCACACACCTGCTATAAACTTATTGCATCTCTGACAGATTATATACATGTATAATACAGGATACATTTATTGGCCAACTGATTTATCGACCAGTTGATTTCTGGGCACCGATGTCCTTAATTTTGGGGATCGTGATTGGCCAATACTTGCATGTTCAGCTAATCTTATCCCCTAATCTTCATCAGCAGATAAATCAGCCTCTGTCCTATTCTGCTCTGCAGAGAGAGGTTTGACTGACAGGCCCATCAGGTCTGAACGTTCACAGTTAATATTCACCCCACTGTTGCCAACACACCGACTTTTTTTGCTATATTTGGTGACATTTCAGACAACAAAAAAAAATTTATATCAACCAAAATCAAAATTGGCAGGTCAGGCTCTTTAAAGATCGGTAACCAGGGATCGGCCAGAAAACTGCAATCGGTGCAGCCTTCCTTAAGATGGACACATATTCATGACATCCTTTGATTAAATAAATTTATCTTAAGCGTTACTCCAATAGCTAAAAATGTAATTTATACCAGGTGAGTCTTTCAGCCCTGAGAATGTGGATCGGTACCGGACTGATTTAACAGACGTTTCACATAACTTAGAAATTGATGTAAAAATAATGTTTTAGCCACAAAAAGATTAATCTCAGCAGCAAACAACAAATCCCCAACTACAGCATAGAGCAGCTCATCGATGTAGCAGCTATGTAGGCTGATGGAAAAACATTTTGCTGGATAATGTCAATCGTTGATAAGTTTTAGTTGTTATCAAACAGCGCTTTGAAGCCAAAAATACCTCAGAAATATCCAGAACCAACCATGAGAATCAACTCATTTAGCTTCTGCCTCTTCGAGATTGAATTATTTGTCCTGAATGGTGAGAATAATGTTCAGAGAAACCATGAGGTTCAAATCAAAGAACATGGCTGTCATGATGGTGAGCCTCTGATTCTCTGTTTGTAGCACTGGGACAGAAAGGGTAGAATGATGGTGACTGATTCAACTTCACCGCAAATCAAAAGACGACTGAAATGTTGAGAGAGCTGGAAATGCATAGAAGTCTGGTTCTGGAATGGATAAGGTAGGTTAACGCTAAGCTTCTGGAGCGACCCAGACCAAAACCCAATAATGGACTAATCTTAAAAGCTGGCTGCAAGGCAAGAGACCAATTTAATCGAACTCTAACCTCAAAAAGAATAGTGTTCAAATATGATGCCAAATGTTCTTTGGCGTCTCCACAAAATGCTTGTCAAAATCATACCTGTATATTTTATCCTGTTTGGATTCAATATTAAATTCTAACTGGGGGGGAAAAAAACATGCTCAAATGCATCTCTAAAAAGCCCAAATTATCACCTTTTATTTGCATAACACAAGGAAACTTCGACTGGAGCCGCACAGCCACAGAAGTGACTGAACAAAAAGGTCTGGATTACGTATAATTTGTAACTGCGTCAGCCGGTGCCGAAGGTGGCGATTGTTGCTCCGATTGCTGTGCTTTCATGCCCTTTATCCAGGCCTGCCTCTGCCTCATAGCGAGGGGAAGTCGAGTAGACGGAGCAAGCTGTGAAATCTGCAGGCCTGATCTGACTGCAGTAGATTTAGCTTGTCTGGCTGTGATGAAAATGGGACCTGTATAAAGGGCACACAGCAGGCGAGGCAGGATCAGCACCTTGGTGATCAGTAGAACGCCATGATGGATTTTAAGCCATGCCAGAGGCGCTGGAAGGTTGGGGCGCCTTTGCAGCGCTCGCGTTCAAAATCAGCTCGTTGACATACACATCACAGGACATTTTAATTAAAAATACAGCATTTCATCTAGGATTAAGCAAAACTTGTTACAGCATGCCTAAAGGTGATTTTTAAAATTGAGCCATTGACAACACACACAGAAAGACCCTCGGTATTTTCCTTGCTGCTGTTGATATTGAATGTTTCTTTTGAAATTGGATTTACAACAACGCAAACGCGGCAAGTGAGTCAGGGAATCAGTTCAAGCTTTTCTCTGTTCAACAACAATATGTTTGAGTTGGAAAGCCTTGTTGCTCGTGTCATTGAGGCTGAGCAACCAGGTTTAACTCTTCAGATGTACAGGGGGCTCATCTCAGTGGACTCAGGCATCCTCCTCCTCCTCCTCCAAGTGCCCTCCATGAAAATGTCTCTCCAGCTCCTCACTGTGGAAAAACAAGGAAATGTTACAACATCTGAATTTGTTTACAGTCTCTGAGACTTTTTTTTTTTTTTTTTTTTTAATAACCTCTGTTAAATCCTCTGGATGGGCTGTCCAGATCAGGCTGCTGGCATCCTGGATCCTCACTGATGTTGACCAGGTTGGTGTTCCATTTGTTCCAGTTCATCTCCTCGACCCTAAGGACACGAGGCGACACGTGCTTCCATTACCTCCAGCGGTGCAACACCTGAGGTAGCTTTTAGTAGCTCGAAACCTTGTGAATTGTGAACACACAGCTGAATTTTCTGTTAAATATATGCAGCGCTAAACCTTTGCCTCAGCTCTCTGATTAGTTCTTGCTGAGGTTTTTCAGCCGCTCAGAAGACGAGTCAACAGTATCAGGGGTTTTGCTTCACAGCGTAATAAATGTCCAAAAAAAAGATGAATACAGTTGAAACCAGACACACAATTATATTTAGCCAAATGTTATCTGTTCAGTCCTCCAGGTTAAATATTACTCCTTTTAGCCCACTCTCTTTTTACTTTAACATATTATTTACTTAAAAATAATTCATATCTGATCCAGAACTGGTTGGCAAAATGACCTAAACTCGGTTTGAACTCCAGCTCAGCAGTTCACTATTAATGTTTGGCGTTCTGCAGCGCGTTTCTTAATTTTGTCCACTGACTTTTGCTTCTTTGCTGTTTCTCTGTGTGAAGGTTTTGCTTTCTGTTGCCCATATCCCGAACTTTAGCTAAATGAACGATTACAGGTTCACTTGAGCAGTATTTACCTCCAGTAATATATTTACGATCCATCGTCCTTCCATCCATCCTTGCCATGCCCCACCAATTGTCTTTTGAAACACATTAGTGGACTTCTTCCTTTGGAGGGTCTTTTGTTAAAATAAATAATCTATTTGCCTCTAAAGCCTATTTTTAGAGGCAAATAAGGCGATGAGGCCCTTGTTTATCTGAAGAGTCAAACATGGTTGCTCAGCTGGATTGATATGAGCTGCCTGGACTGATTATAAGAAAGTCGATGACTTAATGTCAGAACCCGGAAGGCCTGAAACTCTACAAAGTCAAAAGCACTCTAAGAACTTTTGTTGCAAACTTCATTAGGCTGTGGAAAACCACCACTGAGGTCAATATTAAGCCAAATGTGTAAATCTTCATCAAATGTAGAATAAACTACGCCAATGCTCTGTCTCTGATGCTGATCTGCACAGACCAGATTACAATTAAACCTAGAAATGGGGCAACTATCAGTCACTTCCTCCACATACATGACATCAAGCTGTACGCTAAGAGTGAGCAGGACGCGCTACTGGCTCAGACGTATTATACTGATGCACTGGAAGAATCCTCTCCCACTCTCACATTCTTATTGGATAAAAGATGCCCTTTTGTTCAGGAAACTGGAAAACATTAGGCATACTCTCAAAGGCTCTGAAATCACATTTCCAAGAATCTGGTCACCATTTCTGGCCCATGTCTTTGACACTCGATGTGACCCCTTGAGTGATGTTCACCTTACTTCCCAGTTGTAATGGGACACACCCTTTATCTAAGTCTTATAACTGTTTTAGTAGCACAGAAGACATTAAGCCCATTAGGTGCCCTGTTTTAGTTGTTTTCTGTCTAATTTAGATTTTATTTACTATCTGTTATCTTTATTTTTTTACTTTTTATCCACAAACTTATGGAAATAATTGCTGGGGCTTTGTTTGTGTCTTGTTTTCTTTTTGGTTCTTGCTTGTTTTGTCATTTATTTTTCAAAGTACTGTCAAGTAGGACTTGAATATCTAGGTATGGTGCTCACTATTTTGTTAAAAATCATAAATAATGATAATAAAAGAAAGAGTGAGCAAGACAATGACTCGCCAAACCACATCACCAGTAACTAGAGCTGGGACAGAAGAATGCCAACCAAAGAATCACGTTTTACCAATCTTAAAAGTACAAACTCGGGTTTCCCAGCCCTTTGTGGGTTTGAGTAGCTGAAATAAACATCAAGAGGCCAACCTGAAACACCTTCGACAATCGTCTCCAAAAGCGGTGCTGAGTTTCCTCTCCACCCCAGAGCGAAAACTCTTCTTCAGACAGCAGGGTATCCGCTTCTCCATGTCCAGGATTACGAGAGCCCTCTGAGGACGACAGCAGCCCATTTAACCACTGCTCTCTTCAATAAATAACGAAAGGAACGCCAGTCACTCACCTGCAGCCTCCAAATGCTGGCGCTCTCCATGGTGATCTTTTCCACTGTGCGGCTCATGAGGGCTATAAGCATGTTGAGGAGCAGGATGTAGGTGAGAATGATGTAGAAGATAAGGAGGATGTAGAAGACCTCCATGTACTGGTACTCTTGGGTGAACTCCATGTCGCCCATGCCGATGGTGAACTTGAAGAGCTGCAGGGTTGTGTAGGAGATGTTTCTGTAGCTGGGCGTGAAACACTCTGTGTCGGGTTTAGAGGTAGTAAAAAATCCTTGCCTCCCTTTTCCTGTTCTGTTTTCAGGAGGAGGTTGTATGAGCAGCGTGACCACGGCTGTAACAGGAGACAAAATGTAATTTTATGTCAAACGGGTGAAAATACTGATAAGCCTGGAGTTGTTAGCTCTCAACTTACTCAGGATAAGATAAAATACCTGCTGAGAATCCAAAGAGGAAAACAATGTAAACAAAAAGGAAGCGCAGGATGTCGCTGAGGATCATCTGCAAAGAAATCAGGTATTAGAGGGCAAACTGTCCACTGCAATGTAAGCTGCAGCTCATTGATATCACTACCTTCTGTATCATGACGCTGTAGATGCCCATGTGTTTGTCGCCCCTGGAGTAGTACAGCACGTTCACCCAGCTTAGAGCCAGACAGATCACCAGGAAGCCCAGGTACTCCTGCTTCCCCGCCCAGTACAGAGCAGTGGCGACCAGGAACAGTAAGCCCTGTGTGAAGCTAACAACAGCATGGATGTTAGACCGACTCAGTGCATGAGACCCAAGTTTACTTGTTGTTACTACAGTCTTTGCAGAAATAGTCATTTCTTGTGAACTGTTTCAAATATTGACTTGTTACAACCACAAACTTGTAACAAAACCATACAATTTGTCTGGATTTTATATGATGAAACAATACAGATAGATATATCACTGTGTGTAGGAAGAAAGATTTAAGAACAATGAAGTCATTCTCTTAGGAGAATGAAGTCATTCTCTCAGGAGTCATTCTCTCTTGCCTCATTTCCAGTTATTTTAGTTTGGAAACATTCTTTCTTTTCCCTTTGAATTCATAATCTTGAGCTGCTATGTCTTTGTTTGACATACAAAATTCCAGTAAGTTTCTCAAAATGTCAGCGAGTATTTGTGTTAGACACTGTAAAAATACAATAATGGTAGAAAAATCTACTCACAAGAGAATCTCATAATATCCGTCAATCAGCAGTGTCTGCAGCTTTGGCCTCTTCCTCTTCATTTCTATAATCTGGGGATTTTGACAATCATAGAGGATTTACTAAACCTAAACTGCCACAAGGTGGCAACATAAACCACTGGGTGAAAATGTGTCTCACATACCCCAATGACAAAGAAATAGCAGTTTGCTAGTAAAGTCAGCAGCTGGCCTGAAACATACAGGTAATCCCAGGAGTCCTCAGGGATAAATGGAAGCTGTGGGACACAGAGGAGGAGACATTAGTTCAGGGCGTCTCAGGCTCTGTTAACCACTGTTTGAATCTGTTTACCTGTGTTGCATCTTTTTTATTGTAGGCTACAACAGTGAAGATGATCAGGTACACAACATAGACCAGGAAGTTGAAAAAAAACATTCCACCTCCAAACTTCTTCCACTTATCCTCCAGGAGGCAGCTGAGCGGCTCCTTCTCCAGCATCTCGTGGCGGTTCTGAGAAGAGACACGACCTTGTGACCTCGATGACACCGTAAGGTTTTTCTGAGTTTGCCTGCAAAGCTGGGACTCACAGGAATTTCAGTGCCATAGATTAGAATGTCCAGAACAGAGTTATTCTCGTATGAGTCCACAGAGGACAGGTCGTACAGAGAACTGTGGACGGGTCCGTAAACCCACTCGGTGAATTTACGGGACAAGTGCTTGAAGTGATTCTCCTGGAATTCCCTTTGCAGGATGTGAGAAAATACCTGTAGACAAATATAAAAGGAAGCTATAAACATTTGTGACAGTTCAGACTCACCTGGTTAAAGACAGAAGGATTCTAATATTGTCACAACTGAGGGCTCCAACCATATTAGTCTTTTTTTTTTTTTTAAAGTTACCCTGGGTTTGCATTTACCCCAATCTTGCCATTCTTGGCAGCCAGTTTGAGAGGTGTGAGTCCGTCGTTGTTCTCTCTCTCCTCCAGCTTTATCTTGGGATGCAGTCGGGCAGTGGTCTTTAGGATACGATCATAAATGGCCGTTATGAACTCTGTGTTCTCCTTCGAGTTCTCCGCCACCAACACCAGGGCGTGCAGCACTGTGTTGCCGTGAGAGTCTGCCATCTTGGCGTTCGCTGGATACTCATTCTCCATTAAGAAGCTCACTATGTCAGGCTGGTTTGTGCAAGCTGCTAGAGACAGGGGCAGCTCACCTATAGTGGAATAATTAAACAACAGGAATCACAACACATACTGTGCAACCTTTACAAATACAGGATCCCAGAAAACTGTGAGCTTTTGTCACCATGTCTGTTCTACTCACTGAATATTGCATAAATATGATAAACTCAACTCCAGAACTCTTTATATTAGCCATTGCAGTCCAAACAGTAGGTGTGATGCTAATGTTGCTCACACTGATTTTGCAATGATAGTTGGTTACTTGAGAAATTAAATGTAAATATATCCAAATTCTAGTGATTGTGTAGAAATTATTTCCAGCCAGTGTGGAGTGGAGAAAATGTAAGCAAAATCACACTTGTGCAGCTAATTACTATTATCTGTTAGCTAGCAAGCTAAGTATTTAGTTTAGTTTTTAGCAAGCTAAGTATTTAGTTTCAAACTGAAACTAAAAATACTCAGTTTGAAACTAAGTATTTAGTTTAACTAACTAAATACTCAGTTTGAAACTAAATACTTAGCTTGCTAGCTGAATAATTAGTTCACTATGGATCAACTATTAGCAAGCATTGAGCTTCAAGCTAAATATTTATCCCCGAGGTAGCACTCAGCTACATATTTAAGCTAATATAACCCTTCGCGTGCCGATAGCCGGAAGTGGACAATAAAAATAAAAGCTGAGTTTTGTGAGCCTCTTTATGAACTCCTGCTGATGCTTAATGTTGACATCTGTAGAAATTAAAACTGCTCGTCTTTTGTTTCAAGCTGAAATGTACAAAAAATAGATAGATAGAGAAAATAAACGATGACGAAGAGGTGACAGGAAGTAGTTCAGTCTACAAAGAGGTTCGTATTGTTTATTGTATCTATATATTACATAAATAGGTACTACAAATTTAGCTAGCTAATTAAATACTATTGTTTTAAACGGTGACGTTTATAAATGAATGAATAAAACGGTGAAGATGTAAGTTTGAAAAATGAGACGTCACTTTAACTTCACAAACGACAAGCACAAAATATTACTTTACTACTTTTTAGAAAATGTGAAAGAAGTATAGGTTTGTGAATTTATACCTTGTCAAAGACATATTCAACAAGTTTAAAAGATTTAAATGGTACAAAGTGCAAATAAAATGTTATGTTATGTTTTAAGGCCATGGTTGGCCAGAACATTTCTAATCAATTTTCTTATCGCAAATCTGGACATTCTAACACGTGTAAAAATAAAACTCCTTCAAGTCACTATAGACATTTTGAGGTAATAAATATGTTTTTGTTGTTTATTTTGATGACTTACAGTTAATTTGGAATAGATTTAGGCAACTGTCTTAATGAAACTGTTTCCCGCAGTGTGAAATCACCCAGCATGACTTAATGCCCACCAATAAGACATTTAGAATGGTCTTCCGGCTGAATCCTTTTGTCACATAGAAACTAGATTTGGTCAGAGCTGCTTGTGTTTTTTTTTAGGTAAATCCGATTTGTCAGAAGCAAATCAGTGTCCTGTGAGATAAAAGATTTACCAAAGTAGAAGTTGGGACCATTATGCGGCTGAAAAAACGTCCCACAGGCTTTGGCATGAACATCTGCACCTTTGCTGACCAGCAGCTTTACATAAGACATACTCCTCCTCTCAATGGCTATATGTAGAGCAGTCTGACCTATAATAAACATAGCAAAACATATATTTTATTATTTTGTTATTGTTGTTTCAAAAGGGACACTATGTAAAACAGTGGAACATGGAAAAAGCGAGCAGACTGACAAGTTTAAGCTTTTCTTCAGAAGAAAGTTGACCTTTATAGTAGCTATCGGTGAAGGCGGCGTTCACAAACTCTTTTATGTCGCCGATCCTCTCTGAAACGTTGATCAGCTCCTCTATGGTTTCGTTCTTGCTATCTTTGAGGTGCAGCAGAGCTTTCATCAGGGCGGTTTTACCGTACGACTGATCTGTAGATGTGACCGCATGTTGGGGGAGTCAGAGCACAGATCTGCTGTTTGGGAAACCTGCGGGGTCATGGCTACCTTACACACTTACACAGAGAGTCAGAGAGTTTCTTCATGTTCTGATGCAAGTACTGGTACAGGCCGTCCAGTTTGGTGACGTCCCTGCTGGCCACTGCTTCAAACAGACGCTCAATGGTGAAAGTGGAGCTGTCTCTCTTTGGCTGTGATGCTTCACCTCGAATCTCTCTGGAAACAAAAGTTGTTGCATATCTCAGGGTTTACTGTGGATCAAGCAGTTTTTTAGTCCATTGTAATCAGTAATAAGTGGCTTGACAGCTCACAGTACCCCTGTGGTAATGTAATGGTAAATTAAGGCAGAATCAGTTTATGTCTGTGTGCTGAGACTCACTTGTCAAAGTTGAGATTGAATCGGATCTGAGGCTTGACCGGCTCCATTTCCTCCTGGTAGTCGGTGTCCATGGGGGCCTTAGGGGCCTCCTTGCTCAAACCTAAAGCAGAAGCCAAGCCATCCTTCTTTGGTACCTTTTGCTTCCGTTTCTCCTCCTCCGTTCTGTCGTCCGCCTCCAGACGGAAATCAGAAATATCTGATTTCCTCATCTTTACGTAAAACTCCGGTAATCTGGAATGAGACATGACAAGTGTTTTAACATTCAGTTGGGTAAACACCTCCTGAGTATTATGAAGCATGCCATGATGTCGTTTCTTGACTACTGTTGTGTTTTAACAATAGCTTTCTGGTTAGAAAGCTAACTACTCTTGGCCTGTGTAGTTCAATTACCAGTTGGTTGTAGTTTTGAGACAGAACAAATCCAGGTTAACTCAGCTGGTTGTAGATTGGGGTTCCACAAGGCTGATGTATCAGTCCCTTGCCTTATTTAACAGGACTTACAACAAATATTAACTAGGCTGCAGTTAGAACCATATAATTCTGGTGTCATGATAATGGGAATGTACAGGATTAAACTCAAAGAGGTTATTAATAGGGGTGCACTGATAAATCGGCCCCGATTTTCCTTTATTTTGGGAGATTATGATTGTTCGATATTGGGTGTGAAGCTGCTCTTATCCACAGATCTTATCTGCCTCGTCAAAGGTCTAAAGATCAACTGTGGAGTATTTATCCGTTCTCCATGCTGAGTTCTTGATGCATGAGGTTGAAGGAGAGTCAGTGAGTTGAATTCATGAACTCTGTTTATTAATACCAAAATATAGCTGGTCCGTTTCTCATGCCACTTTTAGGCGTTAGCGGCCCAAAATGGCAACAAGCAACACTTGGTAGCTTCCTTTCTCAGCCCGTATAAGCTGTCCCCTAAAGTGTGTCATATCCTTTAACTGTAGCTTTGAGGGCGTTTCCGAACATGTCAATTCTTTTAGCTTTGGCTCTGCAACTGGCTAAAAGAGGTAGAGGAAAAACACAGAATTATTTAATCTCAACACAACCGGAAAGGTTTGACTGACAGATCCGTCTACCTGGTCATGTCTGCAGGTTTGCAATAGTCACCCCACGAAAAAAAATTTGTATCATACAAAATTGGAATCAGCAGGTCAGGCTTTATAAAGATTGTAACTGGTGGTTGGCCAGAAAACTGCAATCGGTTCACCCCTAGTCATTTATTATTTTTTTAAAGCTAAAAATGCATTGTCAGCTAAAATTGTAAATCCATTCCAATTTCTTGACATCTTAATCTAATCTCATCATTTAGTATTCTGTGCTTGGAAAAAAAAAAAAAATCCAGTCATTTGCCCTTACTTTAGATAACAGACGTTTCCATCTCTTGCTGCAACTATCATGATTGAAAAGTAAAGATTGAAAAGCACAGATAATCTTTGCTCTTATCTCCTTTCAGGGAAGCACTTAGGAAATGTTGGTTCCTTAACCTCATGCTTTAAAGACACTGTTCACTCTGCTGCAGTCAAATTCAAAGAGAGGCTCTTAGATCATCTTAATGCTTTATTTAAATTGATGGGAGGTAATTTATTTATATGTTGTGTTATAGGTAAGAGTTTATATGCCATTTTCCACTAGGTTTAGAAATCCTTTGGTTACTTCTCAATGGCTAATTTATCTTTGTTTGTAGTTTATGTTTTATATAACTTTAACTGTTTACTGTGTTATTTACAAGCTATGAAAGACATTTCGTTGTACTTTAAGTAGCCAGCATTTAGCGCATTGGGAAATTTTACCCATTTATTTCAGAGCCCTGTCAGATGTGTAAAAAAAACAACAACCTTGCAATAAATTTTGCTTTTATTTCATAACATTTCCTACAGATAAGGGGGATCTTTGACCATAATCTCTCCAGATGGTCTAGACTTCTGCTTCTCTTCTTCTATCCAAACTTCAGCTCACTCGGTTTCTTCAGGCAGTTATTGACGGTGGTCACAGCTGTGGGCAGGAAGGGTGCGCCAAAGCCAGGTTTCTTCTCTTACCGAAGAAACCTCAGAGGCTATATTACAGTCTCTGAATGCTCAGCGTTGTACGTTATGATCTTTGTTTTATGATGAATCCTTCTGTGCAAAATTATCTCTAGAAGAAGTTTCCTCCCCAGAATAAGTCCAGCTTTCTTTTGTCAGGTTCCTCCGGTGCTCCTGCCCCGACAGATGATGGCAGCCTATATTTCGCTCTTAATAACAGACCTTTTCTATGTTCACAGCGTCTTACTGTAAACTTAGAAAGACCTAAGCTTCTTTAAGAAGTGCAGCCTGCTCTGTCCCTTAATGTAGGTTTCACTGTAGTGGTATTTACACCCCTCCATCAACTTCACTTCTGATACCATGAAGTGGTTTACTGCCAATAAAAAGCTTGATGTAAGTCACCTCATTTCCAGTTAAACCCCCACTAGAGCCTGACAAACCTCACATTTTGAATGTGTCAGATCTTTCTTCAAAAAAGCTTTTTTAATCTCAATGAGACATTTTTCTCCCAGAATAAATAAAGGATACGATTTGTGATGAAAAGGCTTTTGTTTTTTCCTGA
The DNA here is from genome assembly GCA_010277075.1 of Poeciliopsis retropinna. Classification (NCBI taxonomy): domain Eukaryota; kingdom Metazoa; phylum Chordata; class Actinopteri; order Cyprinodontiformes; family Poeciliidae; genus Poeciliopsis; species Poeciliopsis retropinna. Next base: position 1,103,328 of record VMRM01000024.1, read on the forward strand.
TATCATTTGGGAGGAAGATTGTTTTTATGTGTTTTGGAGGCATTGCGATTTTGGGAACTATTTGATTTCTCGTGTCTTCACGTCTTTCCTACTATCCAAAGCAGCATTACTTGTCACCGTTCCAGATATTTGAACCCTTTGTCACGACTGTAAATATGGGTGAGCTTATTTTCCTGTGGCATTTTCTTGATTGAACAAACTCTGCCTCATCTGGATGGCATGTTCTCTTGTCTTCCCCTTTATCTTTCCCACAAAAAAGGAGTTGATAACTGACTAAAAGTTAATTAAAAGCCAAAAACTCTGATCTTTGTAGATGGTACAGAGCACCTTGAAAAATGCTTGAGTTGCATTTATTAATCTGAATTTTTATTAACCGAAAAATATTCAAGGGGAATTTGTTTCACCACTAAATAAATGTGCACGAATTAACGGTTTGATATTTTAACTCTGTATGTCCGTTAATTTATTTAAAGTTTTTTTTCGCACGTCTTTATCAGCGATTGATTGATTAAAAGCACTGAAGAGAAGAAATCTCAAAACATTTCAATCACATTTGGACATGTAACCCTTCTCTCTACTAGATGGATTACATGGCACACCAGTTTCCTGTAACCAATGAGGAACAGACCACTGAGCATGTTTAAATCCAGTGTGAATCATGTTTACCACAAAGTTTCACATCTCTGGCCTTTAAGTACACTCCCATTTCTTTCGGACATGTGATCTTTCCTTCCTGGTGACAAACAAAGCTGCTTATTTAGAAGATTTCCATGGCAGCAGTTACACACGCACCACCTGATCTGACAACTATTTGCTTCTCCGGGGTCAAATCGAATTCCTTAACGACAGAATTTATGAAAGAATCGATTCAACAAACACAAGATGTGAGATATTCTCCCAGAGTTCAGTTCATCGCCATAAATCGGACTGCTCAGGAAGCCAGGGGATGTTGTGGTGTTACAGACATCATCGGCGGCTCCTTGTTCTCCTTTCCAAAAATAATGGGAAATCACACGTTTGGACCCCCCACCGTGTGATTATTACACATCAGCACAGCAACAAAAAAAAGAGGAAACCAGAAGTCGGTCCGTTCTATTTTAATCTTATCTGAGTTGTGAAATCATTCACAACTCGGAATGATTGTTGTGAATATTAGACTAATGTTATATTAGTCAAGCGACAAATATAAGGAAAACACTCTTCCATAAGAGTGGTTGAGAGTTTCTGCAAGAGCATGCTCTGCTGAATTTTCTGTAATATTAGAGGCTGTATTGATTCCTACAGCTCAGAAACGTGAGATAAGCTCTGCAAAAGCACAAAATAAAATTGGAAGCAAATAAACATGTCATGAAAACAATAAGTCACCATCCCTGCAGCACTCCCATAACCTCTAAAGACAATTTAAAGATTGTTCTTTAATAAATATTACAATGGAAAGAAATGTGTAACCTAACTCACCAGAATAATCCTGATGGTCCTGTTTAGTAAAATAAAGAAAAATCAGACAACAGTTGGCTGTCCGGCTGAGATCAGGGCGTGTGAATCCTGCATCATAAGATGCTCGCTTAACAAGATGGCTATGAGAGGAAAGTAGAGCCTGAGTGGATGACCAAGACCACACCCGATCCTGTGCATTACCGAGGCTCAGAGTACTTAAAAGGTTGTAGCATTGACCATCAGTCCTTCCAAGAACACAATGCAACACATCAGCAGGACTCTACATGTATGTGCCGCTCAGACTGCAGGCGAAATTGACTTAATGATGACTTCAGCAGTTTCCTCCTGCGTAAAAAACGTCTACTTAGTGAACTGAAAAATGTCCATCAGTGATACTTTCAAATATATTGAAAATTAAGTATCCTCATGTTTTTAAAATAAATAAATAAAAATCCTAAGAGACTCTTACTTGCCCTTCAGGGTCCGAGGATGTTTGTCTGGTTTTCTGGCATTGGAGGCGCCTTTCCTGTCTTGTTCTTGTTAGTTGATGAAGTCGCTGCAGAGCTTCCTGTGTGCGACTCTTTGCGCTTTCATTTCAGTTTTCAGCTTGTGTGTGTGTGGGGGTGTGTGTGTGTGTGTGTGTGTCTGTTGTCAAAGCTGCTCTGGTCCTGTGACTCTTTGTGGTTTGAGAGCGTCTGCCAACCAGCGTCACTTAGGTTAGTCTTCATGAGAAATGTTGATTTCCCTTTCTTTAATGGTTAAATGGTGCACAAAACATGAAAGCATATAGGAAGCATAAGATGGTGCAACTACTGTCCCAGTTCCAAACAAACTACCCAAGATCTTTTGTCTGTGGGGACCATAGTTTGGTTTTTTTTTTAAACAAATTACATTCGGTTGTAGTTGATAGATATTGAGTCCAAATCGATTGATACCAATCAGTCACCTCTTTAACCTTTCCCCATTTCGTTAGAGATATAAGGTTTCATGTGTTTTATTCAAATTTTATGTGTTTATCAAGATCAGAGAAGCTGCTGAGAGGTGTATCTTAACTCTGGTGGAGCTTCGGCGATCTACCGATCTTTCACTGGAAGAAAACCTGCATCGACAAAACTCATAGTGGACACAGTAACAACGTGAAGCAAGGTGCTCTGGTCAAATGAGAATAAAATTATACGTTGCATTCAGCACATCATCCTGAACACACCAACTCAGAAGAAAAACCACCCCGTTAGTTCATGAGAAAATGGATGAAACTAAACACGAGAAGAGGAAGCAATAGGATTGGGGTGGTCAGGAGGTCCGTCTTCCAGCAGGATGATGAGCCGAAGCATTCAGCCAGGACTGCAATCGAATACGACAGATCTACTCCTGTTCATCTGCTAGAATGGCCTAGTCAAATACCTAACTCCAAAAGCAGAATCTGTGGTAACTCATGACTTCAAAATGGTTATTTCCAGAATCACCTTAAAGAGAAAATTACCTGACGAAGAATGGCGCTCACTGTTTCAAAAATATCGCTGATGGTTTCTGCTGACGATTGCATTGAAAAAATATTGAGATGAAGATATTGGATATTTATCCAATCCTAGCATTGATTATAAATATAAGTTTGAAGTCACAAGACAGAAACAATAAGAGTTAAATACAATCGTAGCACCAACTGGAACATTTTAGTACTCCACAGTAAAACAGCTGAAGAATGGAAGGAAGTTGGATCAATAGAGCTGATCAACACAATAAAAAATTCAAACAATGAAAATTTGACCCTGATTTTAGTGGATGAGAAAAGGTATAACAGCATAGGATCTGCCAAATGAAGCCAAATGATGGATTATTACACAAAAAATGTTCAAACAAATGACATAAATCCTGTCATAAAGTTAATTAAACTGTTTGCTTTGTTGTCCAGTGGCGACTAGAGAACACTGAAATCTGAAAGTTTCGTATTTGATGCTTCGATTTCAAGACACCTCAGCTCAAAAACACAAAACTAAACATGCTGAATGTTTAATTACATACATTTCAACCAAAAAAAAAAAAGAAAAAAAAAACATACTTTGAAATTGTGTCAAAATAGCCTTTTTAAGTTAAAATCTGGCACAGTTATTGTGAGATACTTGGATATTCAACCTCTTGATTCATGCTTGTTACAACCTGTGATTTGGATTTACTTCCTTGTCTACATGTTAATTTCAAATGAACGACTCATTTTTCCAATTTTCATCTTTAGAAGAGGATTGAAAACCATTCATCATATTCCTCTCATTCATTAGAGTCTGAAAGACTTTAATTCAGTCACATGTTGCCTTAATTAAAATATCCAGTAAGAATAAGGAGAAGACGGAGACATCCTGGTCATTTTCAGCCTGACTGAGAATCGGCTAATAGTTGCTTCTTCTAATGTTTGGCCAGTGGATGTGAAATATTTTAAAAACAAAACCGGAACAGGAACCACACCAGAGGGGCTCCGTCAGAAGCAGCTCGTAAACCGTGCAGCTGTTGAGCAGGTTTGGATGCAGGTGCATGGATGATAATACACTTAATGTTGGCTTTGAACTCCTCAAATATTATACAATATTTGCTTGCATATGAAAATGCTTGAAAATTGCAAAGATGTATGCAGATGATACTGTCGTGCATTTCACCCAAAAGACTCCTCAGCAGACTATTCTGCCTTTACATATTTATTTATCCTTTGACCTTTGATTTGTATCAACATAGTGGTAAAATTATTCCACTGAGTTATTTATAGAGATTGAAGACATGATGATAAACTCTTACCTACTATTTTTACTTTCTTCAGTTTGAAATCGCTGATTAAAAGATGTTGATTTTAGACTTTTATTTTTACCTTCAATCTGAAACAAATAAAAATATATTTTCTTTCCTCTTCGTTATGAATTTTGTATAAGAGAGTGAAACCGGTGAAGCAGAGCACAGACCTGGATGGAGGATCGCTGCTCCATTAAATGTGCAGATCAAATGTAAATAATTTGTTTTCACTTTGAAAAACAAATGGGATGAAATCATGGCACATTTCATCATTACAATGATGCAATGACTCTACAGTGTCCATTAAAGTTGTTCTGCTTCCATGTTATTGGAATCCATTACAGATAATTCTGATAATTCAGCTATAAAGTTGGGCTATTTTGTTAATAGATTCTCAGACTTGATTAGAAATACTCGTGTCAGTGATCACTCCTGGTTGTGTGACGAGTTTCTGAACTCATTCCTTCACAAGATTCAAGAGATGCTGGAGTTGGTGCCCCAATTAAATTAAATAATATTCATTTTATTAATTTTACAAATAACAAATTATTGATTATAGTTATTAATGATCACATAAACCAAACACCAATTCAAGTTCTGCCTTTCAGGGGGTTGAATCCCGGCGACTATTGCCCCGTGTCTTTCCCCTCTCTCCTAACCCAGGATCCTATCTCTGACCAGGACCACAGAGCTGACCAAACCTTAAAAAGTTTTTATAAGTACATTGGTGGTAGCAACATGCTGTGGGGAAGTGTGACTCAAGCTGAGGAGAGTCAGGAGGTGCGTAGTCAGCTGGCACGGAGTGAAGGTCAGCTGCTTTCATAAAACAAAATATAATTCAATACATTAAGCAATATATTTTCATATATGAGATTTCGTATTTACATTTTCCAATATGTCGCAATATAACCACAAGTCATATATGTGTATATAATATATTCAAAAATGCATTAGGAAAATTAACATATTAGAATATATTACAATATGCTTGCAGAAACACATTTGAGTAGCTGAAATACCATTTTTTATTTTAAGCTTCTTTTGTGCTCAAAGGTAATGAGGAGTCTGATATGCTTTCACCAGGTCAGCTTTGTTAGACTTCAGATGACAGAAAGGTTCTCTAGTGGACACAATCTGACAAAAATTGACTTATTTAAAAGTTGCAAGCATGAAGAGAACAATGCATTAATGGTGATAATGATGAACTGACTTCCTGTTTCACCTGCACTCATGCAGAGCACCTGCCTTATGCTCTCTCTCATCACACATGCAACCCGTTAGCTAATCAGCCCTGGTCTTTTGTTCCATCATTCAGCCTCCCAGTAGTAAAACATGTCTGCTGTCACTCCTTGCTGGTTGCTCCCCTCACTTCACCGCTATTGCCTGCTGTCTTTTTGCACCTGGTTGTGTTTTGTTCTGGGTCCTGTGTTTCCAGTATTTTCGTAACATTACATGCAATTATTCACTGCTTAAGCAACAACATACTGCTTTGAACAAATAGATACATTTGTTTGGTGTGTATCTTTGTCTTGTTGTATAAATGTGTTGGGTTTAGGTAGATTCTTATGCACATAGGTGGTAAAATAGATTTCTGTCAGTCAGCCAGTGGGCGAGGCAGCAAGTAATCCTATGGCATGTACCTCTTTGTTTGCCTGTAAACTTGAAATAAACACCAAGTGCAATTTCAACCTTTTTTGTGCTGCGTAAACCAGAAACCCATGATGCCTCAAGTGATCATTTCATTGTGTGCCTTCAGTTTGATCACTCAAGTTTCTTTTTTATTTTTTTGTTTTTTGCTTGCAAATAGTCAATACAACAACCATATTCACAATAAACAAACACTTCCAAGTCAGTTAGGGAATCGGTTCAAGTTTTTCTCTTTTACACAACAATATGTTTGAGTTGGGAAAACCTTGTTGATCATATCATTCAAGCCAAGCGGCCATGTTTAACTTCTTCTTCTTCTTTGTCCCCTATACAGGACTAGAGCTCATCTAAGTTTACTGAGACATCCTCCTCCTCATGCTCTCCATGAAAAAGCCCCTCCAGCTTCTTCCTGTGGAAAAAACAAGGAAATATCACAAGATGTGAAAATATTCAGTATTGGAGAAAAGAAAAGCTTTTCAAACCTATGTTAAATCCTCTGGAAGGGCTGTCCAGATCCGGCTGCTGGCTCAGATCACAGCATCCTGGATCCTCACTGATGTTGACCAGGTTGGTGTTCCATTTGTTCCAGTTTATTTCCTCGACCCTAAGGAGACAAAGCGACACATGCTTCCATTACCTCCAGCTGTGCAACACCTGAGGTAGCTCTAAATAGTTTGAAACACTGTGAACATTTTTTTCCTCACTACTACCAGTGTATTGTAAGCCTGGCGGACCACCAGGCTTTACTTGTGCTCCCACCAGGCTAACCCTGAATATAATATACAAACTTCTGATTTTGAAGAGATTAAAACTGTAAAATATGTAACTTTTATAAAATGTTCCTTACACATTTATTATTCTATGCTATTGCAATCTGTGTAATTGCACCGCTCCTGGTGAAAAAACAACTAATCACAACCGGGAGGAAGGTCTTAGTGCTGTCAATCCTGTTCGTGTACGTGCTGCTTAATATGACAATATGCAAGATAACACAGTGACATTTTGCAGCTTTGACAAAAAGATCTCTCATATGTTCCCCATCTCATTATTGTGGCATTTAGCAAATAGAAATCCTGATCAGATTTCAGTGACGCTCTTCCACTGGATTAAATTGTATATTGACCTTCATTATAACAGCATAGTGCAAGCTAGCTATATTGAGCATTCTCACTTTGACCAAAGGTTTGGCAATAAGTTTTAAACAATAAATAAAAATAATGAATAATGAATTTTGAAAAAACACCAATGGGTACAGCCTTTCTAGCACTGTTGGCTCGCAGCATCAGTGCTAGACACACTAGCTGGGTTTCTAACCCCTAGTAATTTATCCAGGAAGGACAGATAAATGGAATGAATTGATAAATATATTTAATTATTTAATCCAGTTGGATGGTGGATGGCAAAGAATCACGTTTTACCAATCTTAAAAGTACAAACTCAGGTTTCCCAGCCCTTTGTGGGTTTGAGTAGCTGAAATAAACATCAAGAGGCCAACCTGAAACACCTTCGACAATCGTCTCCAAAAGCGGTGCTGAGTTTCCTCTTCACCCCAGAGCGAAAACTCTTCTTCAGACAGCAGGGTATCCGCTTCTCCATGTCCAGGATTACGAGAGCCCTCTGAGGACGACAGCAGCCCATTTAACCACTGCTCTTCAGCAGACACCAATGTGGATGCCAGTCACTCACCTGCAGCCTCCAAGTGCCAGCGCTCTCCTTAGTGGTCTTTTTCACAGTGTTGTTCATTAGGGCTATGAGCAGGTTGAGCAGCAGGATGTAGGAAAGAACAATGTAGCCAATAAGGAGGAGGTAGAAGACCTCCAGGTCCTCGTGTTTCTGGATGAACTCGATGTCGCCCATGCCGATGGTGAACTTGAAGAGCTGCAGGATGGTATGAGCGACGCTTTTGTAGTCAGTTGTGACACAACTCTGATCAGTTTTGGGGGCATCAGAAGGACATGGATTCCCTTGTTTTGTTTGGTTTTTGTGTGCAGGTTCCATAAGCAGTGTGACCAAGGCTGTAACAAGAGACAAATACATGTGAGACAAGCCAAGAGTAGTTAACTCTTTATTTACTGGAGTTGAGATAAAATACCTGCTGAAAACCCCAAGAGGAAAACAATGTAAACAAAAAAGAAGCGCAGGATGTCGCTGATGATCATCTGCAAAGAAATCAGAAGTTAGATGGCAAACAATCCACTTCAACGTCAGTTGCAGCTGAGTGGAACCCCTACCATCTGTATCATGACGCTGTAGATGCCCATGTGTTTGTCGCCCCTGGAGTAGTACAGCACATTCACCCAGCTTAGAGCCAGACAGATCACCAGGAAGCCCAGGTACTCCTGCCTCCCCGCCCAGTACAAAGCAGTGGCGACCAGGAACAGTAAGCCCTGTGTGAAGCTAACAACAGCATGGATGTTAGACCGACTCAGTGCATGAGACCCAAGTTTACTTGTTCTTACTACAGTCTTTGCAGAAATAGTCATTTCTTGTGAACTGTTTCAAATATTGACTTGTTACAACCACAAACTTGTGTCTTGACTTGGGAATTTATATCACAAAATAATACATGGTGGTGTATAATTGTGCATAGGGAGACACTTTTAATAATTATAATCTGCTAAGTGTTGGTTTAAAACCCAACACCCAGTAAAGTCCTCAAAATGTCACAGTGTTTCCATGTTAGATAATCTGAACTACGATTGATCAAATCTGCAACAAAATAATAGTAGAAAACATTACTCACAAGAGAATCTCATAATATCCATCAATCAGCAGTGTCTGCAGCTTTGGCCGCTTCCTCGTCATGCCCACAATCTGGGATTATGACATAATAGAAAAAGATGTTTAACTCATTTTCATTTTGGGCCACAAAAAGATCACGAATGTCCTCAAAAGGCCGGTTGTGGCCGAATGTATTGATAAGATTACCCATTAACAAACTAATAAATAGTTATCTCTCCAGCCATGATACTGAACGTCTTTTCACATCGGTGCAATTTAGTAGTATACAGATAAAGATGCTTTGATGTAATTGATAAAATAAATGTCTACTTATCTTTAAGCTGTTTTTTGAAGGTCCTTTTAATGAAGCCCTCTAGAGTCAAGAGGGCCACATTTAAACCTACGGTGGGTCAAAATTGGCCTCCAGGCCTTGGGTTTGACACCTATTATAGAGGTTTTACTAAACTTAAACTTATACAAGGCGCTGATATGAACCAAATGTGTCTCACATACCCCAATGACAAAGAAATAGCAGTTTGCTAGTAAAGTCAGCAGCTGGCCTGAAACATACAGGTAATCCCAGGAGTCCTCAGGGATAAATGGAAGCTGTGGGACACAGAGGAGGAGACATTAGTTCAGGGCGTCTCAGGCTCTGTTAACCACTGTTTGAATCTGTTTACCTGTGTTGCATCTTTTTTATTGTAGGCTACAACAGTGAAGATGATCAGGTACACAAGGTAGACCAGGAAGTTGAAAAAAAACATTCCACCTCCAAACTTCTTCCACTTATCCTCCAGGAGGCAGCTGAGCGGCTCCTTCTCCAGCATCTCGGGGCGGTTCTGAGAAGAGACACGACCTTGTGACCTCGATGACACCGTAAGGTTTTTCTGAGTTTGCCTGCAAAGCTGGGACTCACAGGAATTTCAGTGCCATAGATTAGAATGTCCAGAACAGAGTTATTCTCGTATGAGTCCACAGAGGACAGGTCGTACAGAGAACTGTGGACGGGTCCGTAAACCCACTCGGTGAATTTACGGGACAAGTGCTTGAAGTGATTCTCCTGGAATTCCCTTTGCAGGATGTGAGAAAATACCTGTAGACAAATATAAAAGGAAGCTATAAACATTTGTGACAGTTCAGACTCACCTGGTTAAAGACAGAAGGATTCTAATATTGTCACAACTGAGGGCTCCAACCATATTAGTCTTTTTTTTTTTTTTAAAGTTACCCTGGGTTTGCATTTACCCCAATCTTGCCATTCTTGGCAGCCAGTTTGAGAGGTGTGAGTCCGTCGTTGTTCTCTCTCTCCTCCAGCTTTATCTTGGGATGCAGTCGGGCAGTGGTCTTTAGGATACGATCATAAATGGCCGTTATGAACTCTGTGTTCTCCTTCGAGTTCTCCGCCACCAACACCAGGGCGTGCAGCACTGTGTTGCCGTGAGAGTCTGCCATCTTGGCGTTCGCTGGATACTCATTCTCCATTAAGAAGCTCACTATGTCAGGCTGGTTTGTGCAAGCTGCTAGAGACAGGGGCAGCTCACCTATAGTGGAATAATTAAACAACAGGAATCACAACACATACTGTGCTGCCTCTGAGAAATGGTGGTTGATTTGTCATACTGGTGAATTTCACAAAGGAATTGGGAAAATAAAGTGGAGCTTCCTTCAAATCTGTCAAATTTACCTCATATTGCCAGTAAGACGGTTGACACACTTTGGTGTTCCATCAAAATAATGTTCTCAAGCATGCATCAGAACTAGTATTGCACTGGATAAAGCATACCAACAGATCCACAACAGTTAATTCAGGTGTTAAAAACTACCATAACCCAGCATTAGGTGGCGCTATTTTAGAGAGTAATTACCCTGGTAAAAACCAGCCTTGTGTCCTTCACAAGTTCTGTTGAGAGACGTTTGCTTGCTGATGGTGTGGACTGGACGTTTTCAATTTTATCTAACTGCTAATGCTAATAAACTTACCGTAAATCGCCTGTAAACAACCCTCCATTGTGAAGTGCCTAATCAAACGAGGCGACTGTTAACTTTAATTCAACATCTGGAAGCGTCTGCTTACTTTGCTGCCATTGCTAAATCTTCTAGAATTCTAAAACAGAAAATTGACATCATCATTCACAACTTCTCTTTCTGTTCACTGATTGGCCCGGTAAAAAAAAATCTACTGGAGACAATCCAAGTCAAGGGGAGAAAGCCCAAACTTTCGCTGGAAGCAATAATCTTTTTCAAGCGGAATTACACAGGATGCATTTTGGCGAATAACCCCAAATCCATAAGTCCCATGCTGAAAACCTTATATTAAGTTAATCCTTGAATGACTGCATTACCTGACACAGATCATGCCTATTTATGCTTAACTATCCCCTCCTTTAAACAGTAGGTGTCGCTAATGTGGATTGCTGAGAAACTTAAAATTCTGATTCCCAAGAACATTTCTAATAACGGAATTGACTAGTTAAGGAATTTTAACTCAAGTAAAAATAAAACTCTATGTCTTTCCACATTTCATAGATATTCTTAATAAACAATGCTGTTTTGTTTGGTTTTGATGACTCAACAATTCTATGATAGTTTGGTTCAGATGTTAGCAAAACACTCTTTCACATGGTGTGACTACTCAATAATGGCCACATACCACAAAAAAACCAATTTGGAATGGTCTTCCTGCATCTTCTTTTTTTGTATTTCTAACAGAGACATTGGAATTGGCCAAAATTGCTAATTTTATTTAGGTCAGAACCAAACCTTCTCCCCACAAACTTACCAAAGTAGAAGTTGGGACCATTATGCGGCTGAAAAAACGTCCCACAGGCTTTGGCATGAACATCTGCACCTTTGCTGACCAGCAGCTTTACATAAGACATACTCCTCCTCTCAATGGCTATATGTAGAGCAGTCTGACCTATAATAAACATAGCAAAACATATATTTTATTATTTTGTTATTGTTGTTTCAAAAGGGACACTATGTAAAACAGTGGAACATGGAAAAAGCGAGCAGACTGACAAGTTTAAGCTTTTCTTCAGAAGAAAGTTGACCTTTATAGTAGCTATCGGTGAAGGCGGCGTTCACAAACTCTTTTATGTCGCCGATCCTCTCTGAAACGTTGATCAGCTCCTCTATGGTTTCGTTCTTGCTATCTTTGAGGTGCAGCAGAGCTTTCATCAGGGCGGTTTTACCGTACGACTGATCTGTAGATGTGACCGCATGTTGGGGGAGTCAGAGCACAGATCTGCTGTTTGGGAAACCTGCGGGGTCATGGCTACCTTACACACTTACACAGAGAGTCAGAGAGTTTCTTCATGTTCTGATGCAAGTACTGGTACAGGCCGTCCAGTTTGGTGACGTCCCTGCTGGCCACTGCTTCAAACAGACGCTCAATGGTGAAAGTGGAGCTGTCTCTCTTTGGCTGTGATGCTTCACCTCGAATCTCTCTGAAAACAAAAGTTGTTGCATATCTCAGGGTTTACTGTGGATCAAGCAGTTTTTTAGTCCATTGTAATCAGTAATAAGTGGCTTGACAGCTCACAGTACCCCTGTGGTAATGTAATGGTAAATTAAGGCAGAATCAGTTTATGTCTGTGTGCTGAGACTCACTTGTCAAAGTTGAGATTGAATCGGATCTGAGGCTTGACCGGCTCCATTTCCTCCTGGTAGTCGGTGTCCATGGGGGCCTTAGGGGCCTCCTTGCTCAAACCTAAAGCAGAAGCCAAGCCATCCTTCTTTGGTACCTTTTGCTTCCATTTCTCCTCCTTCGTTCTGTCGTCCGCCTCCAGACGGAAATCAGAAATATCTGATTTCCTCATCTTTACGTAAAACTCCGGTAATCTGGAATGAGACATGACAAGTGTTTTAACATTCAGTTGGGTAAACACCTCCTGAGTATTATGAAGCATGCCATGATGTCGTTTCTTGACTACTGTTGTGTTTTAACAATAGCTTTCTGGTTAGAAAGCTAACTACTCTTGGCCTGTGTAGTTCAATTACCAGTTGGTTGTAGTTTTGAGACAGAACAAATCCAGGTTAACTCAGCTGGTTGTAGATTGGGGTTCCACAAGGCTGATGTCTCAGTCCCATGCTTTACTCAGTCCCAAGTAAAGCATGGGACTGAGTAGTGAGTAATGTTACTCACTACAAATATTAATCAGGCTTTGGTGAGACCCCTATAATTTCGGCGTCATGTCAATGAGACACCAATAACTTGACTTTGAATGTGATTAAACTCAAAGAGGTTATTAAGGATTTTTAAAAGCTAAAAATGCAACTTGATTTCATAAACACATTTTCAAATGAAACTTTAAACCCCTTTAGATTTCTTTTTATCTTAACCTAATCCAATCGTATGGTATCTGCACAGAAATCATGCTATGAAATAGGGTTCATTACTGAAAGTTGGACTCAAATTCAAGCGATGACTGGAGGTCAGGAATCAAACCCAAGACAGCTTTGTTGAGGAACATCACCTCGACGCCATATATGTTGCATACGCTCTACCACTGAACCACGTGGCTCCCTGGCAATGTCCTAATTTCTGAGGTGCTTGAAAATTAAATCCACAAAATCTCTTCTCAGTCATTTCTGCTTTAAACTTCACAACATGGCTCCTGGATTGGTAGAGGAACATCACAGGACATCATGATCAAAAAGCGAACGCACAGATAATATTTTCTCTTATCTCCTTTCGGGGAAGCACTTACAGGATATATTGGTTCCTGAACCTCACGCTTTAACGACACTGCAGTCAGACTCAAGGAGAGGCTCTTTGATGAACTTGATAATTTAAGTTGTTGGTAGCTGATTGTCTGATTTTATTATCATGTAGCTTCCCAGTACAACAGTATTTTTTCTTCTTTTATGTTTCATACAACACATAGAGCGATGGCAGTTTGGTTTCTTCTCTCATGCTCTCCATGCTTCAACTCACCCCACTGGCTTTCTACAGGATTTTACATCTGTGGGTGTGATGGTTGATTTCGTCTCTGCTGAACCGGATCTGTGTTGACCTGACCCGATGTTTCGGCTCACTCAGTTCAATTCAAGAGTGTTTTATTGATCTCAAAGGAAAATTGGATGCAATTATCTGTAAGTTTCTTCAGACAGTCCCTGTCAGTGGTTGCAGCTGTGGGCAGGAAGGACGTACCAAGAAGTCTTTGTTGCACCAGCTCTGAAGAAACCGCTTTCTGAAGACACAGAGATTATATTTCAGGTTGTTCATTATGTTCCCAATGTATATATATATATATATATATATATATATATAAAAGTCCTTCGGTGGAAAATCAGCCCAGAACAGACCTAACCATCTTTCTCAGGTTGTTGAGCCTTTTTAAGTTCCTACGTCAACAACTGATGGCAGTCTATATTATACTCTCCAGAAATAGAGAAGATCTGCATCATCTTGCTGCAAACACAGAAGAACCTAAGTTTCTGTAAGACATACAGTTTGCTGGATCTGCTGCAGCCGTCTGATTGTTTTAGTCAGGTCTGAAAAGAAAATGTTGAAAATGTTGTTGAAACACAACTACAGATAATGGCATGGATCAGTTTCTGTAGATCCTGCTGGAAAATTCTTCCTCTAATTCTGGAGACGTTCTTTGGGTGATAGAAGGCTGAGCTTGTAACCGTCTTTATGCAATCCTGAAGGTTCAGGTCTGAGTCCATCCATGTTTCAGGGCAGATCGCTAGTTTTTACCTGTAATAACTGAAGCTGCATGCCGACTCTAAGTCGTTCTTCTTTAGGTCCAAAGACAATAACGTCAGTTGCGTTTCGGTTCAGTTGGATAAAGTTATGGCACATCCACACACTGATTTGTTCTATGCACATGTTTAATGGGCTTAGATTCACATGGTGACATTGTAATGTAAAGCTGTGTATCATCTGCAATTTGTTATAATCTGTGGTTGTTCCACAGTCTGTATTTATGGAGACGTCATTAACACATTCACACTGATCTCCATGCTTTAAAACAATTTTCAGATTGCTCTATTGTAAAAATTAGAATGCTAATAAATGTGCAAGTTAACTCACCAGAATAAGCCTTTCTCTTCTGCTTGCAGAAACAAAAATGTAAGTGTTAGTAAACGACAGTCCTCTTTCCGGCTTAGTCCAGGGCGTGTGAATCCCGCATCATGAGACGATCACTTAACATGAAGTCAAGTGGAGAGAAGAAAGCCTGAGTGGAATACAGTGACCCAACCCAGATAAGATCCTGCACATTACTGAGGCTCTGAGTGCTTGAAAGGCTCCTGCACAGACCACAAATACATCCAAGAACACAATGCAACGCATCAACCCAACATGCATGTATTGTCTGATGGGAGCGTAAATTGATTTGATGATGGAGTCTTCTGCAGATTTGTCCTTTTTAAAATGTTTCTGCTTGATAATCTATATGGATTACATTTTAAGGTTTATCTTACCTCCTAACCAGAGACTCCAGTCTCAAAATTAGCAAAAGCTTAAGAGGTGTAACAGTTTCTTTTTTTCCATGCAACACTTTCCAACTCTTTGCCTGTTGGAATAAAATATTAGGGAGATCAATTTCCCTGTCTCTTAATCTGCCTCAAAACATAAGTGCTTCTATTTTTTTCATTTAATTTTTTTTTTTTATTCTGTCACCCAAAGCAGCAGAAACTGAAGCCTCGATCTACTGGTACTGTGAAAAACAGTATATTACCTCAATAAAATAACACAAAATAAGATTATTTTCAAGTATAGCATTTGCAATTTATTAGACCTTCGCTCAAATTAGGACTGATTGGAAAGTACACAGAGGTACTGTCACAAAGAGATGTTTATGGACTTCCAGATTGGGGTCAGTAAGTGATTTCTATTGATTTTGTAAGATCTACCAATTTTATACGCGGTATTCTTGTTTACTATTTCACATCAACTCGAATGATCTTAAAAAAACAAAAACAAAAACAAATACAGCTTAAGCAAAATTATCTTCAACTGAGATTCTGAAGACTTCATGGTGATTTGTAAAAAAATATTTCCAGACAAGAAAAGCAGAGCAAAGTGTTTAAGTCACACAGAAAACTTCTGAGGGATAAACTTGTTGATAGATCAACTTTTAGGCAGCAACCAGGCGTTTTGCCCAGGTGAATGGTTGCCATGGGAGATTAAAGGATTTCTCAAAAAAGGATGAAAGAATCAAAGCAGCATTCCAGTTATGCTTTTGATGAGAAAATAATATAACAGCTAAAAAAAAAAAGAGTCAATTTTACATAATAATTCCCCTTTAGCTTTATTTTATGACAATATGCAATAAAAAGGCACAGTCTACTTTAAGCAAACCTTTAAATTAGTTCAAACAAAAACAATTATATTCAATCAAAGTCTTAAAAAGTTGTACAAAAAATCTCGGCGAATCAAATGCACATGCAGGGATTCCCCCGTCGACCGTTCAGATTCGGTCACAGAGGGCCATGGCCACGCCCACAGCAGAGTCCGCGTTCTGTCCGTAAACCACCTGGAGAGGAAACGCCCTCTCCACTTCCTGCCTCAGCACCTCGTTGCGAGCGAGCGCGCTCCCGCTCCCCACCAGCCTGCGGACGCCCGCCCGCTGCAGGTGCCCCACAGGCATCATGGAGGTGATGTTGCTCACGACGCCACGGCAAAGCGCTCTGAACACGTGGCCCAGGGAAAGGTTGGAGGCGGAGATGTTGGTGACCTGACCCAGGCGGAGGGGGTCGTGTCTCTCCCCCAGGATGGTGGGACTCACCATCAGGTCGCTGCTCTCCTGGTTCAGGGCTGAGCCAATCAGCTTCTCATACATACACGGGTCCCTCGGCTCCACACCTGACAGGGTTAAAACGGAGCAGAAGTTCATTTTCACAACAGTAATTGCTTTGCTTCATCCTCCAAAGAACACTCTACTTGTGTCATGATGACCCAGTCAAAGCACAGGCCTAAATCCAATTGAGAATCTGAGGTCTTAAGACTTGCTGTTTACAGTTCCATCTAATTTCACTAAGCTTGAGGTATTTTGCAAAGAAGAATCGGGAAAGAAATCTTTCTATCAGTGCAAAGCTGATAGAGAGATACTAAGAGTGCACCGATTGCGGTTTTCTGGCTGATCACCGATCTTTAAAAAGCCTGACCTGTCAATTCTGATTTTGGCAAATACCAATTATTTTGCCTGAAATGTTGCTAACTATAACAAGAAAGTTGTTGAGTTGGCAACAGGGGACTACTGTTAACTGGAGAACCTTTCTCAGAGCGGAACAACAGGGAACAGCATTTGAGTTTTAGATTTTTTTTTTTTTTTTGCCGATATAGATAAGATTGGTGTAAAACTTGCTAAACCTGGTGCTCGGGGCGCTGGAGCAATCATTCATCCAGCCGGCCGCCATGTTTGTGAGTTGAAAAATGTTTAAAGTTGACAGAAAATTTGAAAATATCACCTGATAGATATGCTGGAAGAGTAATAACTAAACACCAAATATGGAGTCTTAAAAAAAAGGCAATAATAAAAATAAATAAATAAATAAACAATGCTAAGCCTGGTGGCCCACCAGGCTTATAATACACAATGGGAAACCCTTGTTTTACTCTGTGAACATGTGTCACATAAAGTCTCAATAAACCACATTGAGGTGAGAAAATATTAGTGGATTAAACACATCTTTGTGCTATTGTGTAGTAAAACATACCGAGTTCTTTCATCCAGGCGGTCAGCGTTTCCACAAAAGTGGCCAACGCGTTGCCGCCGTTGAGCGACGCCGCCACAGCCAAGTAAGACGAGTCAAAGTAAGGGAAGTAGGAGATGGACGACTCAAGCTGAGGGGAGTCAGGAGGCGTGAAGTCAGCTGGCATGGCAAACGTCAGCTGGGCTGATGTGCTTATGTTGAGAACTGGGAGATTTCCAAAACCGACAAAGATACGGAGTTTCAAATACTTTTAAACTTCTTCTTTGGTGCTCAAAGTTAACAAAACTAAATCAAAACAGGAGTATGGGACATTTCATTTCATTTAATGCCTTAATCAGGTCAGCTTTGTTAGGTTCTCTAGTGGAAACAAATTGATCTCCTTATTTAAAACACATAAACATGTAGCGTATAACGCACTGAATCACAGTGCAGACTGGACTTCCTGTTTCACCTGCATCTGCTGGTGAACTCATGCAGGAGTAGACGGAGCACTGGAAGTCTCCCAGTGCAGCCCCTACTGGTGTACCAGCAGGAACGCCGTGCCAGGCAGAATGCGTCTGTCCCACCAAGGCACCAGGCGGCACACACCGAGGAAGCAGGCGAGTGGGGAAGCCAGCAGCCTTCAGACTACAGCATGCACACAGGGTAGTTTGTTAAGAAGGACACACATCCCTGGTGATGGTGGGAACTGTTAGGTGCTATTACAAATCATACATGCACAAGATGCAGAGTTTAGCTTTTGACGTACATGCTCTCATTCCACTGACTGCTTGTGGTGTTGAAGAATCCCCAGCTGGCTGCATTCTGAGGCGTCATCACGCACGAGTCCAACCCGCACAGCATGGACACCACGTAGTCCTGGATCGTACCTGCAGCGCTAAAGTCCTCCAGGAATTGAGGCCTGCAGAGAAACCAGGAGAAAACAATGTCTGTTTTATTTTTATTTTTATCAAATCACAGAGGGAAGTGTAGCCTGAATGAGATGCGCACCAACCTGTGCTTCATGTACCAGAAGATGGTCGCGCAGCCAAAGCCTGTGGAAACGCCGAGGTGAGACTCCGGCTTTGGAAGAGAAGACAGGAAGTCACTGCTGCAGCGTCCGTCCTGCCACGTGACCAGCCGACTGGTGTCTCTGGGTGTGAAATAGTTCCCATTTGACCAATCACAGCCTGCGACACAGAAAAAAAATGATACTTTATGTATAATTGGATGTAAACATCATTCCAGTAAAAATCCCCCCTAATTATATCTGTATGAAGTGAATACAGCCATGAATGATGCAAATACCAAAACATTTGACAGGTTTTTTAGTAAGATTTTAATTTATTATCATTTTGTCTTTGTTTTGATGTATAAATAAAATCAATTTTCACACAGTGTGACATCACCTCTGCCCCTGGGACAAATAATTAATGTCAACTATTTTCAATCGTCACACTGAATACATTCATTGTACATGAGTGTAGAAAGCCCGAAATTTTATTTTTTAAAAATTAGATGTATTTTTTACCACTGGTTTAAATTACACAAATGTTTAATGTATATAGAATGTTTTTTGTGAGAAAAGGCAGAATTATAGGATTATATATACTTTCACCTTTCAACTTCCATGTTTTGTGTTAGCAATTTCTGTATCTATTTCTAAACCTTTGATCAAACACACCATGCATGCAAGTTTTCTAAGACAACAAATGACATAAAACTAATAAGGAACAAATATAACTTTTATAAAAAGTCTGATTCCAAGAAACAAAACAAAGCAAAAACAAACAGCTGCTTCATTTAGTGGAAGTTTTCAATAAATAATATAATATTATGAATATTTTATAGCACACCTTGCTTAACATTTTGTGTCAGAGCAAGTTTGATTCATAAATTATTTATAGGACTTTATGGATAAACTAAATCTGCCTTCATAGATGGGATAATAAACGGTTTAACATAAGTTTAGCAAACACTCCATCTTAATTCTGCCCCTATTTATTTCACATTCAGCCTTTGACGCCTGAGTTGAAGTGAGCAGAGCTCATAAATGTCCATCGTTAATATTTAACGATTATGACTGAGATAACAAAACTTTGGTTTATTTTTAGCAAGCTCTTCAGGACGAACTACCCAGCATCTAAGTATGCACAAAATAATTTGTTAGACAAGCTGGTTCTTTGCAGCTTATTGCCCTTTCACCGCAATGTAACTTTATTGTGAAATGTCATTGCTGTTACCGCTGTTTGCCTTCCAGAACAGAACTCCGTGCATCTGTCCCGAGAGGCCCACCCTGCTGACACGCTGCAGTTTGTCTCCGGGCAGCCGAGCCAAGCACCGGTTCACAGCGTCTATTATCGGACCGGGGTCCTGCTCTTTCGCCTGGGTGACAGAGACAAGAGGCTGAGCTGCGTTCAGTTCCCTCAGCTGCGGAGGAAAGTTGAGCGAGCAAGCTCACCTTTATGCCGCTGTCGTCGCTAACATCGGCAGCGGTCGGTTCCGAGTGACCCGCAGCCACGGTTCTGCTGCCCGGTGCCAACAGTACAGCTTTCACCGAGGTGGTGCCCAGATCTATCCCCAGGATGAAGTTGGACATGACTGCGGGCTCTGCTAGCTGCTGCACA
This sequence comes from Poeciliopsis retropinna, assembly GCA_010277075.1. Classification (NCBI taxonomy): domain Eukaryota; kingdom Metazoa; phylum Chordata; class Actinopteri; order Cyprinodontiformes; family Poeciliidae; genus Poeciliopsis; species Poeciliopsis retropinna. The sequence goes on from VMRM01000024.1 coordinate 1,123,184, forward strand.
TCATCCTGAAGGCAAAGTCGACTTTGCTGCGTTCACGTTAAAATAAATAAATCGGGAATCTCAAAGAAAGCAAAAGTGACCGTAAACAGTCTGCTGTTGCAAAAAAAGCTATTAAAAATGTTATTTTAGTAACTTTATTTTGACTTAAGTAGTCTTTAGTTAATCCCTGTTCTATGTGTGCTGAACTTTTGGACATGCCTTGTTATCTTGAAACAAATTTGAATAAATCTTTCATTTGCGTACAGCCACTCTTATTTATTTTAGGTACTTATTTTTTCTGCTTAAAGTCTATTTAACTATATTTGGGCAGGCATATTAGATCTTTGGGATTCTTTAAAAAATTCAAGTACTTTAATCTTCGATGAAGATTTGTTGAAGACAGGTACATTTTTTAATGTATACATATTCTAGCTTACAAATATAAAAATGTAATAAGTAAGGATTTTTTTCATCATGTATTTAAATTAAATAACTATCGCTAAAAATAATTATTTATTGCATATTTATATTTATAAATATTCATTTTATAGAATTGTTACATTTATAAATATCGACGGCTTATTCATGTTATATTAACATGAATATTAACAGCTTATTCATGTTTTAAATTTTAGCACTTGAATAAAATCCATCTTTCTATAAATTTGGATATCGTGATCATATAGCATGTCCAGCATAGTAACATCTAATTCATGACAAAATATCGGTGGATTTTTTTCTTTGAAGTTATAATATCCTACTTTTCCCCGTCTTGCAAACACACCTCTCTTTTTTGATTACTGTCTTGTACCCACAATGCATTGCGGAGGAGCATGGTTGACTTTCGGCTAGGAGTGTCAGTCCTGTGAGGATGAATGCGCCGTGTCCGAGCTAGAGCAGCTGATATTTACTAAATCGCCAGATGCCCAACGGCGTGAAGTAACCTCGTGTGCTGTTCTTATTATGCCGCAATAATTTCATCGAGTGGAATCGGAAAACGTCGTTAAAATCCGGTGAGTGGCCGTGACCGTTAGCCAGGGCTAACAGAGCTAGCCTGTCAGCAGCAGCAGTGACAGGAATGTAAAGCAGCAGTTTTGAGTTAAAGTGCAGTCAGGCATATTCACGGTCACATTGGAGCACCGAGTGCTTACTTGGTGGTTGGCGTCCCGGCCGGTGATTTTACTGTGATTTTAGGGATTTGTTTAATGTACAGAAGCTAACTAATAGCTCCATTTCGGCCTAAACTAGCAATAGCCAATTCTATCAGTTACTGTTTTTACTCTCGACGCTCATATTTGGTCATTTTAATGTTGCTGTGCTTCTATTGTTATTCGGTTGTTTTATTTTTGTGATTAAGGTTTTTTTGTTTCATCAGTTTGATCTGACTAACTCGGCAATTGTAGGCTTATTAAGAAGAGATTTAATACATTACCTTGTTTTTAATCCAGCTTTATTTCAAACGCTGTCTGTCTACTAATAATAGAAGGACAAAGTTTTAGATGCTTTGATCAAATAATCTGCGTATTATTTAAAGCTCTGATTTGTCAATACTGACTTTCTATTCAAAATTTTCTTCAAGATTTACACATAATTTTTATTTTTTTTATTTCTGGATGAATATAAGCATATGCTTTTCTGACAATAAAATAAGTGGTGGGTAACAATATAAATGGACAATAATATTACTGTTGCAGAGCTATCTCTCTGCTATTGCTGCTTAAAATAAAAGGTTGGTTTTTTTCAGTTTCCATAGACTATGAAAGTGAAGAAATTCAGTAAAACTAAATTGTCATGGGGCAAAAGGAAACAGGAATCAATCAGATAAGTGTGTCCATGTACCTTTTTAAAACCTGTAATAGCTGTTTATGGTGCACTTCACTCTGCAACGTGGCAATTTAAATGTGCCAAAACAGCAATTGTTTAGTTAAGATTGGATGAGAGTTGCCTGACCCTGCAAAATGTTTCCTGTATCGACAGCGCCCTCTGGTAGTAGACCAAAGCCAAGATGGCAGGAGTTGGGGCCAAGCGCGAGGGACCACAGTTCATCAGCGAAGTGGCGGTGAGGGGCAACGCCGCCGTGCTGGACTACTGCCGCACCTCCGTTTCCGCTCTGTCGGGGGCGACGGCTGGCATCCTCGGGCTGACGGGACTGTACGGGTTCATTTTCTATTTCCTCTCGTCCTTCCTGCTCTCCCTGCTGCTCATCCTCAAGGCCGGAAGGCGGTGGAACAAGTGCTTCAAATCGCGGCGGCTGCTCTTCACCGGAGGGCTGGTTGGAGGGCTTTTCACCTACGTCCTGTTCTGGACTTTCCTGTACGGGATGGTGCACGTTTACTGAGACGCCCGCCCACAATCAGCCCCGAAATGTTTTGATATGAAGCTGTGTAAATCATTAGATTTGTCTAGCCTGCTGCTGTTCGTAGCTCAATCCTGTAGTGAAAGACTAAGTATTTCTTTTGTGAGTAGATGGTTTAATGGAGAAAGAGTCAGTTTTACTGTAAGTAGCATTATTTGTCCTCCTACTACAGCTACCAGTAACATGACCACAGTGATTAATAGCTTAGCTTGTAAAATCCTAATAAAGTGTGGCAACATTTTCATGTTAAACATGTTGAATATTGCAACTGATTGAAATAAAAACCTCTTTGCACGTTGCTTTCCATTAATCTCTTGATGAGTCAGGCAGTAAATCAACATTATGTAGAACAGACTGAAAAAAAAAAACTCAGCATCCATTCAAACACATCCAACCACAGAGAACTAAGAAACGCAGCAGTCGGCTTCATTTACATGATCAAAACACAATGTAGCCACCTGCTGGATATCAAATTGCAGATAAAAAGCACCATTAACAGTTCACATAAATCATTTTCACTAAATAGTGTCCAAAAGGAAACCCCTTTTTTTCTTTTTTTTTTAAACAATGCTTCCAAAGGTTTGACACATCTGTTACAAATCATGACGTTGTACCCTGACCTTTTCTATTTCTACATCTTCCGTTCAAAAATGTTCATATTTTACTCAAATGGCTTAGTTTTAAGAAAAACTTAAGGATTACTTAAGTTTCTAAGAAACAAGTTTTCCTAAAAAAAAAACAAACAATGTTTCTTAGATAATAAGCACAAGTTTTTAAGATTAGTCTCAAAATTTTAGTTTTTTCTATGGCCCATATAGTGGATTTGCCTCCAGTCAGACCAGTGATGTAAATCAAAGTGATTCAGTTTTTGTGAAACAGCTACCAAAGGAAGTGTTGACTTTACAAGATGGATGATTTTACAGGTCGCAACATCCGACAGTCACATTATCGACACAAATACACGTTTGATATGAAGTTTGGGTGCTTGCATCGTACGACTGCCGAGCCTTTGGAGTATGCAGATGTAACAATGGTGCAATTCGTCATGCAACTTTACAAACACACCCTTTAATGTCACCATCTCCGTTCTCACAGTCATTTTCAAACCCTTGGCCCTCACTAGTCTGCCCCACATCTGCGTGTTTAGCGATTCTTGTCTTGATAAACATTCCACTCTGACAAAGTTTTAGTTTAACTCATTGAACATAACGATTACCCTCTTCCTATGACTGCCTGGTCCCTCATGCGTTCTGCAGAACATTTGAAATTTCCCTCCTTCAACACATCATCAGTCAGCGACCGGGCCATCAGCAGACGTCAGTCTGACACTGGGATCCACTTTCCGCAGCGTTAAAGAGACGTCTGCAGTCCAGTAGTCTTCAGTTGCCCGCCAAGCTAGTTGTGCGAAGAGAAACTGATGTGATGCTTTGGCGCCGCGCCTTGTTTGGACTTGACTGATGAATATCGCTGCCCCGTGTTGCGTGGAACGGTGGGACCCCGTTTCTCCGCCTGGCTCTCCTCAGGAGCAGACATCTCCACCGTTAGCTCAGTTTCCTCTGGCTTTTTGATACAGTTGGCTTCATCTTTGTCCACGCCGGCTTTTCTGGATCTCCTATTCCAGTTGCTTGTTTTATCGTCCTTACTTTTCTCTTTTCTGTAAAAAATAGAAATAAGTAGAAAAGCTTGAATGGAGGTGAAAAGAATCACTGAGGAGAAGGGGGGGCGGGGGGGAACCATGTGCCATTGAGCCATACTTAAAGTTGATTGTTTCAAATTTCTTGTTTCGGTAGAAGGAGCTTGTGTTCAGCATGTAGAGAAGTATCATATCACACACAAAGGCTCCCTGCAAGAAAAACATAAGACCCGAACTCTCAAAACCACAGCAGGATTATTTCTTTTCAGAAATTGTAAAGCAATGCCCTGCAAAACTTATTCGGATTACTTTTACTTTGTCACATAACCACAGATTTCAATGTACTTTGAGATTTTACAACCATAAACCAACACAATGTACTGCATCATTGTGAAGTGGAATTGAAATCATACATGGCTTGAAACCGGTGGTGTAGCAAGCTTTTCAAAAGTGCAGAGGGAGTGAGTTGATTGGGACTGTGGCACAGGATCACATCATAGTAACTCAAGAAATGTAGAAATCTTACCTGAAATGCACAAACTGCATTTGTTTCCTTCACATCATATTATTAGGCAACAAAATTTAAGTATTCTATGTTCTATTGTGTTTTTCTTAAATTCTACAGTTTTGATTTGTAATTTCTGTCACTTCATGGGTTATTTTGACTTGTTGGTTGTGATCGGTCCTTTTTTATCCAAGGAATATGCTGATTGGGTGAAAAAAATCGGCCATTTGTTGGTGGTGTGGTTACTCATGTTTTTCAGTTGATGTATTTTGGAAGACATGAATTTCACGGTATTTTGGCCTTGTTGGTGTTCCATACATGAGGAGCATAAACGTCGAGGCTGAGCGCGTGTCAGACGTACATTTAGCCATAAAGTGTAAGAAACCTAATTATTGTTTTACAAAGACTATGCGCCGACATCAGTTACACTGCAAACTCAGATTGCTGGGAGGAAGACAAAGCCACAAAGCTGACACTGAAAAAAAAAGTTTGAAAGTGTCTATGATGCAAAAAAGCTCAAAGTACCTAAATATATTTGCGATGTAGTGCATATTTTAATAAATTACTTACGATACCCATCAGGGCAACACCTGAGCCAATCGCAATTATCGTAGGAACGATGCTGAATTTCCCAGCCTGCAAAACATCAACAATACATTTATTTTATTTGTAGAATCACACACAGCAGGTAAATTATGTACAGGACAAATGAGTGTTTTTTGGGGTTTTTTTTCATTTAAATATTTTCAATGTTGTTATGAATGGATTACTTGGGGAGCAGTAACTCATTAAAATGAGATACAAAGCTTGTTAAAACAAGAACTTCTTGGAACAAAATATAAAACTTGATTGAAGAAATTTATATCACTAAAACTAAAAATATTTTCTCGTTTCCATAAGATCATATTAAACTAACTCATATAGATTTGAACATAGCAGCAGGTTTGGTCTCTAAATAGCAACAGATTTCAGCTGGTTTTTTTGCTTTCTTTGCCTTTTTGCACATTAATTTCTTCATATGTTCAATACCGACATGTTAGCGACATTTGGTGTGAATTTTGCATCAATGGCTCCACTAAATATCGAAACTGGCAAAATGCCGACATGTTCAGCATTTCTTTTACCCGCTGCACTTTCCTTACGAGTTTCTCATGTTAACTGCTTTACCTTCCCATTGATCATGATGTCAAATCGAATCCCATACACTTTGTACAGCGTGCGAAAAGTTTCACCATTTTGATCTTTGTAATATCTCGCATATCTGGAGGAGAAAAGGAAAACACTTCAGGTTAACCAAAAATGTAAAAAAGAACAAAAAAAAAAAACGAGAAAGTTAAGCAGAAGCATCGTGGAGCCACACCTGAAGTTGTATCCTGATGTAATGGAGTTGTTTAAGTTCAAGTCCAAACGGGTGAAGCTGTACTGTGGATTACACTCGGATGAGTCCCTATCCAGGTCGCAGTTCCACTCGATGAGAATACCGATAGAGCCGCCCTGTCGCACACACAGTAAAGCTAAGGTAAGACAGTATATATGGAAAACAAAGTGACCTCCAGCATCATGAAATCAAGAAGGTCACGGTTAAAGCCTGATGAGTTGTATCCCTTGACTTCATTTGGGCTTATTCAACGTAAGCCTTTTTTCTGCCACTCGCTAATTAGGTAGGGTCATTTTATTTATGGAGTGCCTTGTTGCTCAAAGTGCTTTACACGAATTAGAAGAAAGTACAACAACAAAGGAAAGAGCAAAAGAAAACAAAAAAAAAATAAAACTACGTACTGGTTCCCCATGTTTATGAATAAGTGGCTCGTAATTTATAAACTAGAAAGGGTTTCTCTGGATTCTTGTTTGGATAAAACTAGATGGTGCTTTCTAAGTTTGATCTTGTAAACTAACAGGAGTCTCAACAGGTTGCTTCTGAAAGAAATTGTTTTTGCACTGGGTTTTATTTATGGGTATCCAAGTGAAAGGAGTGAATATAAATGCAGCATTTTGACATTTTATCCAAGTATTTCAAACAATTTCAGCAGTTTTTCTTAGCAAAATCCTCCATTTTCTTTAATCTATTGAATACAGTGAGACATAATTATTGCTGCATATCAACAGCAACAGATGACGGTTACCGGTTCAGATCTATTAAAAGAATGCTATAGTATTGAATTTTAGGCAATAAAATATTAATCCAATTCTTTTCTTAAATAAGAAAATTATTTTAGTGTATTTGTAATATTTTATTTAAATAAAAAAAAAAAAGCATGAGTGGTTCAATAAAAAAAAAATCTATGCAATGTTTTCATTTCTTTATCCGATTAATTGATAACTGTCTGAATATTTAGTCGATTAATCAATTATAAAAATAGTTGTTAGTTGCAAGCAATAAAAAAGATAAATTGGGTAAAAAAACAAACAACAAATCAGAGAACATGGCTCCCCTTAGTGTAATCACCTCCAGTGTGTACAAGAGACTGACATTCAAATTTCTCTCCTTCCCTCAACATGAACCCATCATTATCGAGATGTTGAACTGAACAGTTGTTTTAGTTTGTATGTGTTACATAAAATCCAGTGGGATTTTTATGAATGCAGCGACAAAAAAAAATTCAAGTGAGATGAGTTGCTTCTCTCTACCTTAACAGCCATCTCCTGGAAGTTATGTCCCGTTCTGCTGACCAGATCTCTGAGCCGGAAGATGGGGCAGTAGGGATGGTTCTCTGCGTCATGGAAGCATCTCTTTAGGTAGCCCTCATCAGATGTTTCAAGGACATTTGACCTAAGAAGGGAAGAAAGAACCAAAAATGGGCAATTCTTTCAGATATGAATAGTGACAAATATGGCTTAAATGAAATTTGACTTTGTAATTTAACACCTTGCTTTAAAAACTCCTGCTCTCTCTGAAACTCCGCCTTCAGGAAGTCACCACAACATGGCTCCTCTATTAACCTGTTAACATTTTTACCAGCGCTGCACTGAGAAGCAGCTCGTACAATGAGCTCAGCAGATGCGCTGTTCCATCACGTGTTTGCTAATTGCTGCTGGCTAGTCTGAAGGAGCTGAGTGACAGAGTTGTGGGGGAAAGAGGAGCTTCTGAGTGGCTCTGAGGAGGAGCTTCATCCTCAAAAGCGGTGCAAATCACTCAGGTGAAATCAAGGATTTCTCAAACGTGCATGAAGGAATCAAAGCAACACTCCAGGTATGTTTTTGATAAAACAAAGTAACAGGCCTCATGATATACATCATGTTATGTTACATATAACATGATGTAATGCTAAAACAAACAAACAAAAAAGTCAGTTTTACATAACAGTTCCCCTTAAGAGGTTCAACAATTTTATTTTCTGATGCAATTTTTCCCTCCTTCACAAAGCTGCAGAGAAGCTTGTGTGGGCATGTCGCTAAAAAGTGAACAATAGATGCAATCTGATTTATGCAAAGTACTGAATAGAGACTGCATCTCAAGGCCATCTGACCTCTATTGTAAACTTTTGGAACGTGGAGAACTCGTAATATTTCTATTTAAGACCTGCTGTAACCTGAACACCTGCTCTTGTAGCAGTACACAAGATTCCCGGTGTAACTGAATGTGTCTCACTGTCAGGGGGTGTTGTATTGCCAGCCATTTTTAGTGGCGGTCATCGAGTGGCGTCAAATTACTCCTCTATTACGGTAATGTCTCGGCATGTTGCGGTTAAAGAAGACGCATGTGTAATCTGATGGAGCTCCTGATCGATTAATTAGGAACGATGTCCAGCAGAGGTCCGCCCTCTCCTGCGGGACGCGGGCGGCAAGCGCCACCAGTCCCACTTTCTGGGCAAACCCCGTCTGATCGGACACCTGTCCAAACCAAGGGCTGCCGTCAAGGACGTCTCAGATGACTGTTTCACTGTCTCGCTGAGAGCAATGCACATGCCGGTATAAATAGACGACTCAGCACCCTGAAGCTATTTAAAGCAGCCATTGAAATATGTATAGCCCCCCATGTCACTCTATGCTGCGATGCTTTCAGAACCACAGGCACAGGAGCCGTCAGCGGCCACTTATAGCGACTTACTTTGAGAATTCAAACTTGGGGAACCGGATGAAGTTCTTGATGTAGATGGTGAAGTTTTCTGCTTCGCTCAGTAACGGCTCTCTGTGGTAAAAAATAAGTAAAAGATGAAAAAAAGACAGCCAATATAAGGAGGCTGTTTTAGAAATAACAGCTCTGCTAGGACTGGGACATATGATTGAAAAATAGAATCTCAAGTTTTTCATATTAAGTAAGATTTTTTTTTCTCTCCCTTTTTTCTTCTTTAGTTAATAAAAATTACAAATGATAGAAAAAAATTTTTTTTAAATTGCTTCTATTTATATCATTGCTTCTAGGAGTCCAACCAAATACAAGATGTAAAATGTGCTTCTAAAAAATTACAGAAACCCAAGGAGTTTATTGGTGGAAGAAAAAAAAAATCCAGATTTTCCAAGAATTAAATCTTCATGAACAGAAACTTTGATTAATCAATAAAAATCTATTCATCGCCCGGCCCTTAGCTCTGCTGTATATCAGAGGAATATTTAGTTCAGTTTTATACGAGTTAGGGTTAAGACGGCAGCACACGGTGGGTGGAGGATTCTTACGTTGGCCTCTGGCTGTATTCGACAGGACACCAGCCGTGAATCTCACAGGTCCCTGTGCTGTTCAAACACAAGCCCGTCTTTATTCCTAAAACAGACATCATCACTTTCTTAATCTCTGTAAAGTAGCAAAGCAAGACGATAGCAATAATTCACACTTGGAAGGAATATCCTCCCAAATCAAAATGTTGCAGTACTGTGTGTACTAATGCTTTGATGAAGTAGTTTGCAGTTTATTGTTGAAATATTCACTATTGTTTTATATGCACAGCGACCATCTTGAATCTAAACCCTCGACTGGTTGTGAGGGTTTAGCTAAAATGAAACCCTAGAATTAAAACTTTCCAAGCTAAAATTAAAACTTCAGCTGACCACTGATTTTATTTTCCCCAACATTGAACACAGAAATTCTGAGTCAAGGCCATAAATTAAATTCACTATTTCACATAAAACGATTGTTTCTTGTCACCATTTTCAAATATTCATGTAGAAAATGGATCAATATTAAATACATCTCCTTTTTCAAATAAAGACTTTTTTCTTGACACATTTTTAAAATTATATTAGTTTAAATTATCACTTGTTGCTTTCGGGGACCTTCGATAAATTGTGCTCCTTTTTTCTGAGTTGTTTGGGCTAATTTTTGATACTAAAAGATGACTACATCTAAATGCTTTTATTATCGAAGCATCAAAAATGGTGACATGGTAAATTAAAAAAATTACAATTAAAGCTCATTTTTTGCACAATTTACAACAATATATCTGTCATCCTGTATGTGTGTGGTACCTCACTTTTGGTTTCAAATAATATACAACCACCAGTATTTCTAATATTATGAATGAACAAATACCAAGCAGTTTAATAAGGTAGCTTGCCTTAACTCAAAAATCGACTTCCTCTTTGAGTTACAGTTTTTGGCAGTTTTTCAGATTTGTATTTCCAATGTTTCTAAAAATGAACGACTCCTACCATGTCCAGCTGTCACACTTTCTCCTTCAGGGCAGTCGTCGTCGCTTTGACATCGTCCATCTGGTACCTTAAAACTCTGCAGGAGGAGCAGTAAAGGTTTTCACAATGGAATTGCTACATTAAAACTTTTTATTTTAAATCTCAGTATAAGGTACTCACCTCAGCACAGAAGCCCAGCCTCTGATTCGGGGTCTCTATGTAATTTGTTACAATAAAAAACACCTGCTCACCCTGCAGAATTCAATTAGATTTAGAAGAAGAAAGTAAAAGGTTAAGCACATTACATTGTTCAATACTGTTCAGTCTGCTGAGACAGACATTGAGGCTAATGCCACATGGCGAAAAAAGACACTTCTCATTAACAGCTTGGCAGACAGAAGGAAAGTTCTTCCTCAAACACTGTGGTCCACTGGACCAACAGATGTAGGGTTAGTCAGAGGAGCACTACCTGTCCAAATAACCCCAAAATCAGACTATAGACCATGTGTGAGACAGTACCCTCTAAAGCCAGATGCAGAAAAAGGGATTGAGCCGGTGATACAGGATTTATTAAAAGCAGGAGTGTTAGTACCCTGTGAAACCTCTCCATGCAACACACCTATTTTTCCTGTGCAGAAGAAAGCACCTTCTGTGGGATGGAGAATGGTTCAAGATCTACAGGCAGTAAATAATGCAGTGGTGCAAAGGGCACCTTGTGTCCCAGATCCTTACACCCTCCTCAATACCATGAGAACTAATGCCAAGTACTTCACAGTAGTGGATATCAGTAATGCCTTTTTCTCAGTCCCAGTGCATCCTGACAGCCAATTCTGGTTTGCCTTTACCTTTAAAGGAAGAAGGTACACCTATATTAGACTACCTCAAGGGTACTGTGAAAGTCCTACAATTTATTCTCAGGTAATGTCAGCCAGCATGTCCACGTTCATTCCACCAGGAGGAAGTCAGAGGAAGTATGTGGATGATGTATTACTAACCTCAACTGACAAAGAAACATGTCAAAAGGACTCCATAGCTTTGCTAACACACCTAGCACAGGAAGGCCATAAAGTCAGTAAAAGTAAAATACAGTTGTGCAGACAGGAGGTGAAATATTTAGGCCGTAACCTCAGTGAAAAAGGAAGAACCACACTGGAGGAAAGGAAAAGAGCTGTGTTACAGGCCCCAAAACCCCTCACAAAAGCTCAAATGATGTCATTTCTGGATCTAACAAACTATTGCAGAATATGGATTCCAAATTACACTGAAATAACAAATCCATTACAGAAACTTATGTATAGTGAGGAACTATAAATGTCATCCCCATTGAAATGGACCCCAGAAGCTGAAAAAGCATTCTGTGAAATTAAAAAAAACTAGTATCAAGCACAGCCCTGGCACTACCTGATTATGATAAGGAGTTCATACAAATGGTAGACTGCAAGGGGCATTTCATGACCTTGGTAGTAGTGCAACAGCATGGTTCAAAATTTAAACCAATAGCATTTTATTCATCAAAATTAGACAGTGTAGCTTGTGCCCTTCCACATTGCGTTAGAGCAGTAGTGGCAGCATCAATGGCTGTTGAAACAAGCGCAGGAATAGTTTTGTTCCACCCTGTAACTCTTAAAGTGCCACATGCAGTAACAGCCCTATTACTGCAAACCAATATGACATTCTTACCACCAGCGAGACATCCGTCATGCATGGCTACGCTGCTCTCGCAACCACAGCTAAAGATAGAACGATGCACAACGCTAAACCCAGCAACTCTAATGCCACTCCCTAATGAAGGAGAGGCACACGATTGTCAGCAGCTAGCAGAGCAAACTACAAAACCAAGATCTAAAAGATCAACCGCTACAAAGTGGAGAAATTATCTTTGTAGATGGCGTGGAGACGCATTCTCATGCTTTCATACAGATCGTATTTTCTCCCATCTTCAAGGACATCATCATACTTTCACACAAAGGCCTTTGTAGAAATAGAAATTTAGGTGATGCAGAACATCGGATGACCACTGGGTGTGCTCTTAGATCATAAGCAACGAATCTTCCCGTTTTTGATCAGATGCTGTATAGACTCGGTCACATTCACTTCTAGTCTGTGAGGGTAAGCGTCTCCTTTTTTAGTGCTAAAAAAGAATTTAAAAAAGTCAAGTCTGATTGCTTTGTGTTGGCTGATTTTCTGCTCCGTGTACTTGCACGTTTTTGGTCCATCGGTTTATAAGACATGATTTTCACAACAATTGGTAGCAGAGGATGGTTTTGTGTTGAGAAACGAGCAGAGATTGGACTGGCCGTTCAGGCGCAGCCTGCCGGATACAATACTCTGGTGTTGGGCCCAGACAAACAGGTGAGGAAGCTTTTTCCTTAATATACACCATTGTACTGTTTCCCTGGGTTGTCTAAATTTTACTCAAAAGCTGTTGTTCATATTGCTTTTCACTGAGTTGTCTTAAGTTGTCAGCTGTTATCAGTACAGCTTTTCGCTGGTTTGTCAAAGTGTCTCATTATTCATAGGAGTGAAGAAAGAAAAAAAATAAATAAATAATTTTAAAAAAGAACAAAAGGGTGATTGGCTGCAGGCAGTGGGAACTGGCCGTCCCCCCGTTCTGCCGGATGCGGCGAAGGTGTAGGCTAGGTTTTGTCTGGTTTTATCCTCGAGGAGTGTTGCCCTCAGAAAAGAACGGTAGCCAATCTGAGTCAGCTTGAGAAACGCAAGTAGCGGTGAAGGCTGTCCATCAAAGGATAAAAGATAAGATAAAGGTTTAAGGTTAAGGTTGATTGCGATCTGCTCCTCGTTGTAAAATATAAGAAAAGAAGTAGAGGTAGAATTATAAGAGAGGAAAAAATATTGGTTTCATGGCAGGGAATCTCTCATGCATTTGAACACAAAAAACAGGAAGCTGCCACCGGCTCTGAACACAGACTACACAAACAGACTTCACCTCCACCCTGTACACGGGAGACGGAGCTCAGCCTGCGAGAGGCATATATCCCATAATTAATATCACAGAGGGAACTTTAGCAGTGGAGGGGGAGACAGCCTCCTCACTAGACTCATCAGGAGTACTCATTGGGAATAGAACTCCAAATTGGACAGTATTTGATCAAACCCCTGACCAACCTCGAGCGTCCGCACCGGACCCTATGGTTTGGTCACAGTTAAACGACACCTTCATTAAGTCTGCTCAGAGGTTGCAGGACCTGTGTGATAAGGCCGAGCAGATGCAAAAGGACGAAATACCGTCGAAACCAGCCAGAAACGTTAAAGTTACACTGGATGCAAATGGAACATGGGTGTCAGAGGAGGATCTTAGAGAGAGAAGTGAACTACAGGAGAAAAAAAAAAAAGAGAAGTAAAAATTAATGAATGAAGAAATTCTCCAAATCAGCACATGAAACATTCTTTTGTTAGTTTTCCCACAACTCCTGTCAATTTGCTAGGGAGGGACTTCCTGCTAAAGATGGGAGCCACACTCATGTGTTCTGCTGATGGACTAATTGTTGCTTTTTTTGTTGGCACCTCCCTTCGTTGTGGAAGTTTCCACACGGATGGACAGTTTCTCGTGCAACCAGTGGTGTCTGAATATGCTGACATCTACTGGGGCCTCCTAACGAACTTATCATCCAGCAGCCTGATGTCAACGTTCATGACTTGGAAGCCCTGGATCTTGGCTCTGCGCCCTTATGTCTCGACACCTAACCCCCCTCATGTCACCCTTTTCTACAACAGGGACAACTCCGAATGGTACCAGGAGGCTTTCCTTTCCTCCATGGAGGAAACGACATGGGAGGTAAAAATTCCAGATATTTTTGTGGCTCCTGGTGGTGTGGCGGCTGCTGTCTATCTCACAGAAAAACAATCAGAGTGGTATCAAATGTCTGAAGAAGCTGTGCCTCACATCTCTCTCTGCACCCTGAGCATCAAGCTAAGGAACTGGGCTGCATGGTTAAACGGTCACTGGCAGCCACAGACTGGATTGTCACCGCTGCACCAGGTTTGTTTTTCTCCCCCTCTCTTGACACATACAAGATCAGTTTTACAGGGTCTGAAACAATAGAGCTCCATCATGAACAGGTGTCCAGACATCACGGTAGGGAAAAATCTGACCACCCTCTAGCAGAACAAAGGATAACATCTATGCCCGCTTCTCTCTGGGCTGAATCGCCTACGGATGTAGGGCTTGTTTCCTGTTCTCCTATTTCATTTCAGGTGGACTCTGAGAGACCCCTCTGGATTCCTCAGTATCCACACAAACCCGCAGCTGAACAGGGCATCGCAGAAACAATAACAGGGCTAATTGAGGCTGGCGTGCTGGAACCCTCACAGTCTGACTGGAACACTCCCATTTTACCAGTGCAGAAAAAAGGTTACAGCAGGAGTTACATTCCGTCTTACACAGACCTGACTCGGCCGCTTTGGGCCTTGGTTAACGAACAAGGCATGAGAAATCTGACCAAACCCTTCATTTGGACCACTGAGGCAGAACAAGCCTCCACCTCTCTCAAACAACACATGGCGTTGGCTGCAGAACTCGCCCTCCCCGACTACACCTTGCCGTTTTTCCTTGATGTTTCTGTAACAAAACTGGCTGTTAACTGAGTTTTGTTCCAGAAAAAAGGGGGAGAGAGAAAGGTACTGATGTACTTATCTGTAATGATGGACAACATGGAAAAAAGACATCACCCTTGCACACAACATGGCCGGGATGTGAGACTGCGAGCGCCTTCCACGATTGGTGGACCAATTTACAGCTGAAACGCCACACTGAAACCTCGTGGGCACTGTTGGGGTTTCCTATCGAGCTGCGCCGCCTCTGCATCTGGACACACCCAGAAACTGATTTGACATCGATAGGTCTTGCTATAAAAAGACTGCTCTGATTCAACTTTATAGATCTCATTAAAATTCACTCTTACTGAGTTTTTACAGTTACCTGCTCATTTGATTTTAATAGTATCATTACATTGTACTTAAACTGAATTTTTGCCTGTAATGCTGCTTCACTTCATTGGTTTGCAAATTTAAAATGTGCTCGTTTTATATTCTGTGCCCTTAACATTTATTTTCATTTGGTAACTTTGCATCCTTTCACAGCCATAAACTCCTTCACTGCTATTTTCACATTTCAGTGACTAAAGCCTTTTGACCTTTCAAACAGGGATCTTCACATTTCTTTGTTTACTTTTTCCATTTTTATCTAACATTTATTCATTTTAAAGTTTAACTTATGAATTTTTGGTTTATTAAATCTTGCATATTAACTAACACTTTATTCATTTTGCATTTTAGCAACTATTACTCAGTTTATATTTTATTAAGATTTACAGTATTAACTTAACATTTTACTCGACTTGCATTTTATTACTCTTTAAGATTTTACTGATTGATTTTTAAAGGTAGTCTTAAATTTCAAATATTGTTTTAACATTTTATTACCCTTTATTCATTTTTACAATTTTATTAATGTCACAGTTTATTAACATTCACAGATTATTTTAAAATTGCACTCATTTATAGTTCATTAACCCTCACATTTTCTTCTAACAATTAAACTTCCTTTAACATTTTTTTTTTTTTAATGTTATTGTTTAGCCTGTAAGAGGAACATTGTGATTTCGATCCACCGCCTCGAGGGTGTGGGGTGCCCTACAATGTTTTATCCCCAACAAAGGGAAATGAAAAACAACAGCAAGGTTGGAAGACAAGTCAACATCGGTAATGAGCCTCGAGGGGATGTTTCCAGATAGGGGCAGCGTCTACTCAGGATGGCCCTCCAATGTTGTGTGGTCTCTTTGAGACCAAAAGGGGGAGTCGTGGAGACGCTTATCGAGGTTTGTATACATACAAACAAGCATATGTTTGTATGTATACAAACATATGCTTGTATACACATTGCATTCTCATGCTTTCACACAGGGGCCTCTCTACTTGTAACAGATCGTCTTTTCTCCCATCTTCAAGGACATCATCATACTTTCACACAAAGGCCTTTGTAGAAATAGAAACTTAGGTGACGCAGAACATCGGATGACCACTGGGTGTGCTCTTAGATCATAAGCAACGAATCTTCCCGTTTTTGATCAGATGCTGTATAGACTCGATCACATTCACTTTTAGTCTGTGAGGGTAAGCGTCTCCTTCTTTAGCGCTAAAAAAGAATAAAAAAAAGTCAAGTCTGATTGCTTTGTGTTGGCTGATTTTCTGCTCTGTGTGCTTGCACGTTTTTGTTCCATCGATTTATAAGACATGATCTTTCACAACAATGGCTCAAGTAAGAAAAATGAATTTGGAAAAACACAAACAGGATATGCTGTGGTTACAGTTGAACAAGTTTTGAAAGCAGGAAGTCTCCCGCCCACATACTCTCCTCAGCCTGCAGAATTAGTAGCTTTAATTGAAGGACGTAAACTGATGAAAGGAAAAACTGCAACCATCTATACTGACAATCAGTATGCAAATTCAACAGTGCATACCTTTGCCCGGTATTGAAAAAATATAGGAATGGTGACATCTACAGGAAAATCGGTCACACATGGTGATCTTTTAACAAAATTAATAGCTGCAGTACAACTCCCAAAACACTTAGCAGTATGTAAGTGTGCAGCTCACACATCCGGAAAAGACGCAGTACTTGTAGGCAACACCTTTGCAGATAAAACTGCTAAGAAGCAGCTGAGAGAGGACTAAACCTTCTACAATTAGATTCCACTGCCAATATTGACAAAGACACACTAACTGAAATGCAACAACAATCACCACAAATGGAAAAGATCCATGGACAAAAATGGTGCTACAATGAATGATGACCTAAATGTATGACCTGAAAACAAACCAATTTTACCAAAAAACTTAACAAATGGGCTGCAATATTGAGCCATGGAGTAACTCTTGTCTCAACAGGAGGGATGGTGCAGCAAGTAAACCAACATTATACTCCCAATGGATTTAATAACTATTCAAAAAACTTTTGTAGAGCATGTCTAATGTGCGAAACATAATCCACAAGGTAATCTAAAACCAAAAACAGGGAAATTTCCCACACCAACATATCCATTTCAAGTCATACATATGGATTTCATAGAATTAAATAAATCTGAAGGAAAACAATACTGCCTAGTGATCATAGATGCTTTTTCAAAATGGATAGAACTATTTTCAACAAAAACCCCAGATGCTCTTACAGTAGCAAAAGCACTCTGCAAAGATATAATACCTAGAAACAGTATCCCAGAAAGAATCTATAGCGACAATGGTACACATTTTGTAAATCAGTGATGTAAAATCAGTAAAATAGGACAATGCTTCCACATCAATCAAAAAAATCATTGTTCCTATCATCCCCAGAGTGCAGGACTGGTTGAGAGAGCCAATGGAACAATAAAAAAACAGATTGAAGAAGTGTAT
Organism: Poeciliopsis retropinna; assembly: GCA_010277075.1. NCBI lineage: Eukaryota > Metazoa > Chordata > Actinopteri > Cyprinodontiformes > Poeciliidae > Poeciliopsis > Poeciliopsis retropinna. The sequence goes on from VMRM01000024.1 coordinate 1,140,629, forward strand.
GGAAGAAACAGGTCGACCATGGACCCAGTGTTTAGATCTGGTGAAGTCATACCTGCCACCTTCAATGTTTCCTGCATCATTCCAGTAATGAATTCCACAAACCCTCCAAAAATCGTAGCTTTTGGGACAGAATATATCCCCTCATGAGGGAAGATAAAAAGAAGCCTATTTTCTCAAACAAGGTGGCTAAAAATAATTTTACATGTCTTAACATAAGTAAGGGTAAGCAAAAGTTGGGACAGATTCAAATCGAGTGGTGCCCTAAAACACTGTAGGTGGCAACATTATTCACACCACAGGCTAGAGCTGATATTTGGATCTGGTATGGGGATAACAAACTGTCTGATCAACTGCCCCATATGTACTATGGTAACCTTGTTGCTGCCTGTCTCTGTGTATCCCATGTCACCTGGGGAAATTATTCATAAAATGTCCAGCATTACACCAAAACAGTGGTTATCCAGACACAAAAGAGATATATCTTTGTGTTTCAGATATATATGATGATCTGAAACATCATCATCATCATCTTCATCATCTATGGCATCTATGGCAACTTACATAGATGCCATAGGAGTTCCCAGAGGTGTACCAGATGAGTACAAACTAGCAGATCAAGTAGCAGCTGGTTTTGAATCATCTCTTTGTTGGTGGTGTACCATAAACAAAAATGTTGATGGCATCAACTACATACATTTCAGTGTACAACGACTTGGAAACTGGACTCAGAGTGGTTTCGAAGCCACTTCTCATATGGCTTCTCAGAACAGAACAGACATGTTGTTGGCAGAAAAAGGAGTGGTCTGTGCACGTTTTGGTGAATCCTGTTGTATGTTTGTGCCTAACAACATTGCCCCCTGATGGCAGCCTAACTGTGGCTCTGGAAGGTCTACGGACTCTGAATGGCAAAATGAAAGAACTTTCAGGTGTTGACACAACAATGTGGGACAATTGGCTGGATGCCTTTGGGAAATACAGATTGCTGGTTTCCTCCGTGTTAGTGTCCATTGCTGTGTTTGCTGCCATCCTGACTCTGTGTGGGTGCTGCTGCATCCCCTGCCTTCGAGCCTTGATACAGAGACTGATAAATACTGCAATCAGTCCAACTCAGCTTCAAATGTACCCCCTCCTAGCTGAAGACTCCCCCGAGGGCGATGAGGACGAAGATAATGGGGAAGAAAATGTACTGCAACTCTTTTTTGATATGCCTTAAGATAACCTTTCCTTGTTTGTGTGGTGTCTAGGTAAATTGTCCTAACATGCACATATTGTAAAACTTTCTTACAAATATTTCTAAATTAGCACCACAAAATTGGTGATTTTGATTGCAAGAAAACAAACAAAAAAAAACAATCACAAAAACCTGGACTGACAGACCAGTGTGAAAATATGTTCAGTATTATTTAAAGCTGAAACAAACAGCTATTTATTGATATTTTAATCAATTTAATGGGTTTTATCAATACATTTGGGCACAACTGGCCCAAATGTATTAAGAACATTCAGATTTTTTATTTGTCCCAAAATGAAATTGAGTTTGACACTCCTGCCCCAATACACTTTGGTTAAAGAACATTAGTGAACAAACCATATCATTAAGAAAACAAAACACACAATCGCCTTCATTATTAATTAATTAATTTTTTATGTCCAGAGTTTTATAGATTGCATGAACGTAGCTTTAATGAACTGGACTCGAGCATGTTTGGTTTACAATAGTGGCCCGGTCCATACCTAAATTAGAGTTTAAAAGTTTCTAGTTTAAAATTTATGTTCACAAACACTCTCACTGTCATTTGACTGACCTTGAGCAAAAATGTCAGAGAGAAATGTACACGACAGGTCATGACGTACCCCCCAAAAAACAAACTTGCAGCAGTAATTGGCACATCATGAGTGAACAAAGCATTAATTTTGTACTTTTTGGATTTGGTCTATAATATAAAGTCTCATACACTGATGTTTGAAATGTAAGAATTTGACAATATATGACTCACATTCGGAGGTATGACGTAATCCTCTGCGCTCCACAGGTAAGGTCCTGTCTCTGAGCTATTGGTCAGGGACACGCCTTTGAGCTTCGTGATGACCGAAGTCTGGAATGCATCCTCCCTCTCCTGGTAGCCTTTCTTCATCACAAACACCCATCTGAAACAACACCATCATCATCTTCATCACTCACTGGGTTTTAGAACAATCCCGTCAAGCTGGAACAAAGTTCTGCACCCTCAACAGGACACAGTCCTCATCAGCATGGAACAACAGACTGCTGCTGTCAATGTTTTCTGAGTGGTGGTTTGAAATGATTTGTCTATGCAGACGCATACAAACAATGCCTGAACCTGAGACCTGCATGCCATTAGGAAAAAACAGTTTACAACAGCCACAGGCTTTGCCATCTTGGATTTGGAGTTAAGTTTATGGTAAATGTAATCTTATATCAATAAATAAATGATATGTCAGGCATAAAATCTATAGTATAATGAAAAAAAGTAGACAAACAATATTCAACCCCGACTTGCTTCAGATAAAGTAAAGAAAGCAACTTTAAAGCCTCCAGCTATTTAAAATGGTCCCATAAGCCCTCCTATTTTTAACTTTGCCATGCACTCTCCGCCTCTTCGGTCCACGCAGCAGATCTCACCCGATTATGTATCCGACCACGGCCAGCTGATAGAGGCGAAACAAAATCCCGATTCTCCTGTTTTCAGCGATGACATATTTCTCGCTCTTGTAGTTGAGGAGAGAGAAGAAGAAGACCCTGCAGCCTGCCATATGTGGCGCCTCGCAGAAACCAGAATGAGACAGGAGCGGGTCCCAGTCTCTCTCTCTCTATCCCCGCTGAAATGCTGCAGCTGGATCACTTGTCAAGACAGACAGACAGACAGACACCCCAGCGTCAGTGTGAGGTGCTGAGACACCCCGTCACTCACTCAGTAATAGTTTTGCAAGTTTAGCTAAAAAAAAAAACAAACAAAAAAAAACAACAACTTAGAATGTTATGGAAGCCCGTTTCTTCCACTCTGTTAAAAATAAAACAAATAATCTCATTAAAATGAAATAGTATCTCAAAATAATGAGATGCTATCTCATTATTTTGAGATGATAACTTTATTTATTTTTTTTACCAGAGTGGCAGAAATGGGTGTCCTTAGAATGTCTTGGGGACAAAAATTTTTGTTACTCGTTTCACAAAGAGAAACTCATACATAATGTAGATTTACTACAGAGGGAAATATTCCATGCCTGTATTCTGTTTTCTTTTGTATTCATTTAGATTGGGGGCACAAAAAAAAAGCTAGTGTGTTCAAAAGCCCAACCACTATGCTTGGAAATTTATCTAAAGCACCTGTGTCACCCTCCAGTCCTGGAGGGCCAGTGCACTGCAGCTTTTAGATGTGCCTCTGTTGCACCACCTATAGAATAATTAGGTCATTAAGGCTCTGGAGATCTTTTCTACACAAGGAGGAGGTAATTAAGCCATTTCATTCCAGTGTTTTGTACCTGTGGCACATCTAAAAACTGCAGGACAGTGGCCCTCGAGGACTGGAGTTTGACACCCTGATCTAAAGTATTGGGCACATCTGCTATAAATATTGGACTTTGTTCCCAATTTGAGTAAAATATTATTGCCCCATTACACATTTGATCTATGTTTTAACATTAATACATTTCAGATCATTCAATATGTTTTAACATCACACAAAGATAGAACTTTCTTGAGGATATTTAATTTAAAGGGACGTGAAGCATCAATATGCAATTCCACACTGACTCTAGTAACAGGTTGTGCCACACACAGCTGCTAGAATAGCCAAGCATTTGTGCTTAATTGAATTGGTCTTTTTACCTAATACAACTAAATTTATAACTAGTGAACAGAATTGATCAAGGAATTATTTTTATTTTTATTTAAATACCTTCACTACATGTACCAGGATGTACAGTGGAAAGGTTGACCACTGTCATTTCTGGATAATGGCCAAAGTGGGGTTTGCTGTGGTCAAATCATCTGCTTGGATCAGGGCATGACAGGTTAATTTTTGGGGACCTTTCATTTAATGGCTTTGTCAGCTCTAATGGCTGACAGTAGGTGTCTCAGTGGCTAGAAGACAAGTCAAATTGAAGACCAAGGCTCCACTTAATCCCTGTTATTTAAAAAATCTGGCAGCAATTAATCTCAGGTGGGACTAAAATTCAGGACTTTAGGCATATAAATTGGTTTGGATTAGAGTCATCCACTAAAGACTTGAAAACTTTGTGAATTACTTTATAGTCCCCCCATTCCAACAGGCTGATATTGTAGTCTGAACAGAATAGCCTGACTAGTGTGCAACAGACATTAGTTATCAATGGTAACAGTGCCATCTAGCGGTTTTTACATGAATCTCAGATTTATGAAAACTACTGAGAGCAAAGGATTTTTTTTTACTCAATACTTTTATGCAATACTCAAACAAGAAATAAGGCAAACAAAATCAATTTATTGTGATCTCACTTTATTAGGTGCATTTGTCATGTTAAGTGAATTAAAATATTGAACTCATTTACTGGCCACCCCTGAGACGGAGAACAAGGTGGAGGGTAGATTCTTTCTGGATGTTGTAGTCGGACAGGGTGCGGCCATCTTCCAGCTGCTTTCCGGCAAAGATCAGCCTCTGCTGGTCAGGGGGGATGCCCTCCTTATCCTGGATCTTGGCTTTGACGTTCTCAATGGTGTCGCTGGGCTCCACCTCCAGGGTGATGGTCTTGCCAGTGAGGGTCTTGACAAAGATCTGCATGCCACCCCTGAGACGGAGGACCAGGTGAAGGGTGGACTCCTTCTGGATGTTGTAGTCGGACAGGGTGCGGCCATCTTCCAGCTGCTTGCCGGCAAAGATCAGCCTCTGCTGGTCAGGGGGGATGCCCTCCTTATCCTGGATCTTGGCCTTGACATTCTCAATGGTGTCGCTGGGCTCCACCTCCAGGGTGATAGTCTTGCCAGTGAGGGTCTTGACGAAGATCTGCATGCCACCCCTGAGACGGAGGACCAGGTGAAGGGTGGACTCCTTCTGGATGTTGTAGTCGGACAGTGTGCGGCCATCTTCCAGCTGCTTTCCGGCAAAGATCAGCCTCTGCTGGTCAGGGGGGATGCCCTCCTTATCCTGGATCTTGGCCTTGACATTCTCAATGGTGTCGCTGGGCTCCACCTCCAGGGTGATTGTTTTACCAGTGAGGGTCTTGACAAAGATCTGCATGTTTGCGCCTGAAATAGAAAAGAAAGTGAGGATCCCGATGCATTTTTCCCCAACTTCCCGTTTATCTTGCTGTAACAATTCAGGTGGGAGAAGTCGATTTTTATCACCCCGTCTATATTCACTCTACATTAACCTGTTGTCATAATTTAATTACTTGTCTATTCATGAAAGACACGGCATTTAAAAACCGTAAAGTCGAACAGTTTGTGGGATTCAGTGTACAGAGCGAACTGACTGTTTAGAGGGCGGCGATTCAACATAAACGCCATTTTGGAAAAAGCTATTGTTTGCCTTCCTGCTTTCAGTCGAATGGATGACACAGCTAGAAATAAAGTCGTGTAGTTTCTGAAGACCAACAGATGTTCTGTCTAACGGCGTTATTAAAATTGCCGACAGAAAAAGAGAACCTGCCAACCAAATGGCTTGAAATTGTTATTTCTGGTTGCTAACCACCATACGTGTTCCGGTTATTAGACGTCAGCTGACTGGGAAAAAACAAATTAAGCCGACTGGACTAAAAAGTAATTTAAACGAACTATACGAAACAGAAGCTACTCAAGAAAACGGTTAACTATAGCGTTAACCGTCAAGAAAACGGTTAACTATAGCGTTAACCGTTTTCTTGAGTAGCAGAAAGCATAAAGCACAAAACACCATACTTACAGTTTTTCACAGCTAGTCCACTAAATTGCTCAAAAACGGCAAATTCCGCTCTCTGACTGCTGTTGCTAAGAGGCGAACGTTTTTATACCCTGGATGCGCCCGTTAAGTTATATTCATCCGCTCACAAAAGTAGTCCTCGTTTTTTTTATTTTTATTTTTGTTCTCTATACCGTTATTTTAATTAATTACTTTTATTATACATATTTTTTATACCGGTTTTATACATATTTTTAAAATCCCCGAGCCTATAAGATATTATTCAAAAAGGTGCGAAAAACCGCAGTTTTAAAATGAATGAACCACTCTCAAAAATTTAGTTACAGGCTGTAAAAATCAGCTTTCTAAAAACGCGTTGTTGCCAAACTTTTAACTCAAGCCCCACCAGTGGTGGTTGTTGAAACCCCGGGGGAGCACTTACGTCTCCGCCTAGAATATATCGTTGATTTTACAAGAGATTCTAACAATATTCGTGAGAAAACTGAGGATCCCAATAAAAAAAAACGTACTAGATTGAGCAGATTTGGAATGTATTATATCCTGAATGTATTAAAGGGATCTGAAATGCAGTTCAGATCGCTTTAAAACAAAAACGAGCAGCATAATAACTCTTGAATTAAGTAATAGAAATATATAATCGAATACCAGCAGCTTCCAGGGCAGGCCCAAGGCATGTGCGAAGTAAGCGGCTGCTTAGAGCCCCCACGCCAATAGGGGGCCCCCAAGAACGACAAACTAGCATGATAGAAAAATATTTATTGAAAATAACATTGAATAAAGCAATAATTACTTTATTGTTTTTATAGATTATAATGATTAATCTCTTCCTGTTGATGGATGCTGCCATTGTAGGGAAATAGACATTACATTTAGTGTTAATCAGTTGATGTGCCTTTCAAATAGTTAAAATAAAATGGCATACTTAAATACCACTCTGCATTTTAAAATCAAATTATTTTTTTTATTTGTTATTCCTGTAAGGTTGAAGTTAAGTCATAATAGTAATGGTATAATATGTGCTAATTACAAATACTGCTAATGATAGCAGGTACATTACATACACAGCGCATTTTAGGAATTATGAATCATCTGGCATTAACATATTGGTATGGTGGCCCCCAGAAAATGCTGGTTAGGGCACCAAAAAGGATTGGACCGGCCCTGGCAGCGTCATCAGATTAGATAACTTGAACATCTAAATTTTCTTATGATGCCCACTGTTTTAAATAATAAAAAAACAGTTCAACATTAAATGATATCACCTTTTTAAAGTCCTCTGCTTTGTATGCTTCACCCTGACAGAAAGTAGTCTTGGGTATGTTGAACATTTTAAAACTTCTGTATGTGGCAAGTATTGGGAGATACTTTATCAATGTTTTTCTTCTTTTTTTAAACTTTCACTCAATTTGAAATTTTCAAGCATGAAACAAGTTGGGTTTGATGTCAGATGAGAATTAGTCGCCACCAGTAATTATTCCTGTTGCCTGCTTCAGGTCCAAGAAAATATTAACAGTTCCAAATTTGCTCCTAGTAATACCCACAAAAAAAATAACATTTTAGAAGATACAAAGGCATATGACGTAGTTTAAAGATAATTAGAAATACCAATGATATTAGAATATTAAAATGTGAAATGTTATTAGTGTAAATTTGAAACCTTGTAGCAATGAACTTTGATAACTGAAACTTTCTGGCTGATTCTACATTAACACGTTTCACACTACAATGAGACTTTGGTTAATTTCCTTTCAAAATTTCTATATGTGGATGTGCAATTAGGTTTCAGTTTTGCTATAAGGAGCAACATGATTTCAATAGTCTGGAGAGCTTCTCATATGTACTGTATCTTGTGTATTTATCAGTTGTCTTAAGCTATGTCTATTCCACCTATGTCTATTATGTGACATGGGGTAAGATTGTGATGTTGTGACAAACAAAATGGAGGTGTGCCTGGCCAGCAGCTGACCAAAGTGGCTAGTCTGGTTAACCTAACTAGTTCAGAATGTTGAACAAGTTAACAAAAAGTTGACAAAATATATCAATTTTCAGCTAAATGTAGTAGCTTTCTTTCAAAAAGCAAGTTGTTTCACCTTTTGGCCAATTGACTTAAAAAAAAGTTAAATATGTGGTAAATTGTGATATTTTAATCATGTTTGAGTTGTCCATTGACATTTCATTTCTGAATTCTTGGCAGCTAGAGTTTTTAATCAATTTGCAAAGCCTAGTGGTTTGTATTCATTACAGATTTAAGTATTTTATGGTCGGAGTTTAATGCTTCCAAAAAGCAAATTCAGATAGTCTAATGTTTGTTTTATAGACAAAAAACATTAGAACTGGGCAAAAAAATACTTAAGACATTATGGAATCAATGGTTTCCTTAATTCTGACAAATGAACCATACCAGAAAGATAAGTTTAACATTTTATTAGGTGATATGAATACACACTTTGGTCACTTAAGTTGTAACATTTTGCAATTTTATGTCATACATTAAATGTTGACATGGGAAACAAATTGAGAACATGGAATCATTTTCTTTTTTTTAAAGAATTATTTACTGGCCACCCCTGAGACGGAGGACCAGGTGAAGGGTGGACTCCTTCTGGATGTTGTAGTCGGACAGGGTGCGGCCATCTTCCAGCTGCTTTCCGGCAAAGATCAGCCTCTGCTGGTCAGGGGGGATGCCCTCCTTATCCTGGATCTTGGCTTTGACATTCTCAATGGTGTCGCTGGGTTCCACCTCCAGGGTGATGGTTTTGCCGGTGAGGGTCTTGACAAAGATCTGCATGCCACCCCTGAGACGGAGAACAAGGTGGAGGGTAGATTCTTTCTGGATGTTGTAGTCGGACAGGGTGCGGCCATCTTCCAGCTGCTTGCCGGCAAAGATCAACCTCTGCTGGTCAGGGGGGATGCCCTCCTTATCCTGGATCTTGGCTTTGACGTTCTCAATGGTGTCACTGGGCTCAACTTCCAGGGTGATTGTCTTGCCAGTGAGGGTCTTGACGAAGATCTGCATGCCACCCCTGAGACGGAGGACCAGGTGAAGGGTGGACTCCTTCTGGATGTTGTAGTCGGACAGGGTGCGGCCATCTTCCAGCTGCTTTCCGGCAAAGATCAGCCTCTGCTGGTCAGGGGGGATGCCCTCCTTATCTTGGATCTTGGCCTTGACATTCTCAATGGTGTCGCTGGGCTCCACCTCCAGGGTGATGGTCTTGCCAGTGAGGGTCTTGACAAAGATCTGCATGCCACCCCTGAGACGGAGGACAAGGTGGAGGGTAGATTCTTTCTGGATGTTGTAGTCGGACAGGGTGCGGCCATCTTCCAGCTGCTTTCCGGCAAAGATCAGCCTCTGCTGGTCAGGGGGGATGCCCTCCTTATCCTGGATCTTGGCTTTGACATTCTCAATGGTGTCGCTGGGCTCCACCTCCAGAGTGATGGTTTTGCCGGTGAGGGTCTTGACAAAGATCTGCATGCCACCCCTGAGACGGAGAACAAGGTGGAGGGTAGATTCTTTCTGGATGTTGTAGTCGGACAGGGTGCGGCCATCTTCCAGCTGCTTTCCGGCAAAGATCAGCCTCTGCTGGTCAGGGGGGATGCCCTCCTTATCCTGGATCTTGGCTTTGACGTTCTCAATGGTGTCACTGGGCTCAACTTCCAGGGTGATTGTCTTGCCAGTGAGGGTCTTGACGAAGATCTGCATGCCACCCCTCAGACGGAGGACCAGATGAAGGGTGGACTCCTTCTGGATGTTGTAGTCGGACAGGGTGCGGCCATCTTCCAGCTGCTTTCCGGCAAAGATCAGCCTCTGCTGGTCAGGGGGGATGCCCTCCTTATCTTGGATCTTGGCCTTGACATTCTCAATGGTGTCGCTGGGTTCCACCTCCAGGGTGATGGTCTTGCCAGTGAGGGTCTTGACGAAGATCTGCATGCCACCCCTCAGACGGAGGACCAGGTGAAGGGTGGACTCCTTCTGGATGTTGTAGTCGGACAGGGTGCGGCCATCTTCCAGCTGCTTTCCGGCAAAGATCAGCCTCTGCTGGTCAGGGGGGATGCCCTCCTTATCCTGGATCTTGGCTTTGACATTCTCAATGGTGTCGCTGGGCTCCACCTCCAGGGTGATGGTCTTGCCAGTGAGGGTCTTGACAAAGATCTGCATGCCACCCCTGAGACGGAGAACAAGGTGGAGGGTAGATTCTTTCTGGATGTTGTAGTCGGACAGGGTGCGGCCATCTTCCAGCTGCTTTCCGGCAAAGATCAGCCTCTGCTGGTCAGGGGGGATGCCCTCCTTATCCTGGATCTTGGCCTTGACGTTCTCAATGGTGTCGCTGGGCTCCACCTCCAGGGTGATTGTCTTGCCAGTGAGGGTCTTGACAAAGATCTGCATGCCACCCCTGAGACGGAGAACAAGGTGGAGGGTAGATTCTTTCTGGATGTTGTAGTCGGACAGGGTGCGGCCATCTTCCAGCTGCTTGCCGGCAAAGATCAGCCTCTGCTGGTCAGGGGGGATGCCCTCCTTATCCTGGATCTTGGCCTTGACGTTCTCAATGGTATCACTGGGCTCCACCTCCAGGGTGATGGTTTTGCCGGTGAGGGTTTTCACAAAGATCTGCATCTTGCACCACCTTTACAAATTAAAAGAAGGGGGAATGGGAATAGAAAAAATTAGTTAAAGTAAATGGCCACAACTTGTGGGAGACTGGTCTGTAATAAAAGTAATAAAAAAGAAAAAATGTGACATTAAGATATCAGACCAAAGGAAAAAAAAGTAAACGTGTGTGTATGTTTATATATATATTTGTGTATGTATGTATTAATGTTCTCAAAAATAGGACCGCGCCTTAGCAACCATTAACAGCCCGAGCGCCATTTTGAGCTCATAGACTCTTTGTTCGTCAGTTCCCCTCTAATGGCCGAAACCAAAATGTCGAGTCACTGCCATTGCTGGCAAGCACTCAGCACCTCTCTAAACAAACAACGGAGAACAAAGTAATTGTAAATTTAATTAAATAGACCAAAGAGTCTCCGGCCAAAATTAAATTGGTATACGTTACCATCCTCAACTGACATAATTTTACACTTCGAAAAAGAATTAAAGCAAACAACAAATATTAAATACTACTACTATTGTATTCACTTGTAAAAGCTTAATACGATGTACACATTTGTATTACATAAATTGTACTTAAAGTGTACTTACAGCTTTCGAAACTCTAATAGTTACTTCTGTAATCGTCTGTTCTCGACGGCTTCACCCGTTAAAGAAATGCTGCAGTCTGAAGCGCGACATCGTATTTTATACCGAGCTGAACGTGCAAGGATTCATATCAGTCCGCATACAAAAGTAGTTCTCAAAGCCCTGAAATGAACCATTTCCATAAAAATATAAGTATGTACTGTGATGCTTTTTTTAAAACATAATATTTTATTATATTTGATGTTTTAAAAATGTGCTAAAATTTTAAGAAAAACAAATTTTCTTAAGCTGCGGAATGATATCTTAGTGGTAGTGAATGGTCATTCTCCAGAATCTGCCAGAAACGCCACGACAACAAGAACTTTCTCCTCTCTTCTGATTGGATAACAGTGATGTTTGTTTGCCTTGTGATTGGTTGCTGAGTTACAGTAAGTAAAGCGTGATGACTAACATATTTTTCGATAGTTATAAGACATACTTATTTAAGGATTATATGTAGCCTTTTGTTCACGTCTTTTGTATAGATGTAAGGTTTTACGGTGAAATGAGGACTTCAGCGACCTCGTTTTCGATTAGACGAAGTAAAAGACGACATACCATGTTTTTTTCCCCCATCAAGTCGAATGACTGCATTTCTCAGACGTTAATAACCACATGGACATGACTAGGCAAAATCCCAGCTGTATCACCCAACCGATTCGTATTAATATATAAAATATGTTGGTTGTAGCAGTTGTAATAGAGAAGGTATGCCATTTTAAAATATAATACTCGAATTTAACCTTGAAAAATGTGTTAGTGAATGGTAGCAACTCAAAACTAACACTGAAAAAAATCAAATTTTCTGTTTTGAGGTCATTTTTGTGACAAGAATAAAAAAAATGAAAATAGTAGGATTTAATGGTGCACAGTTCGTTTTATGGCAATAATAATGATATAGTCTATTTATATCAGGATGGGTATTTTTCTTTTTTTTCAAATCTGTTCAGCTTGAGCTAAAGTAACTTTTTATTTGAATAGATGTCTGTTTTTAACATGTATGCATTGACTGATGGCCACTAGCTTTAGTAATTTTTATAGAAACATTCATTGACTGGACTATTTGGTTAATATTTGAAGCTTTTTCACCTGTAGCTTGCATGGAGTCACAGAAACAAATGGAGACTTTGAAAAACAAATCACAGAATCAACAAGCAGAGTCCATTTTTAGTTTGACATAATGTAAAACAGCAAGCTCAAATGGGGCTCTGTAACCTACTTGGTGTCTATTTTTGGGTCACAGACTGGATAACTGACCTGAGAGCATGTATAAGTTATGTATTTGGGTCACAGCATTCTCTTATCCCACCCCTCTGGGACCATGTCATCTGACACCAAACCCGTGATCTGACACATCACTGCTTGCCAACATCATGCAGGCTGAGCTGGTTCAACCTCCAAGGAATGTGTTTGTTCACGTCGGCTGTACTTTGCCCTTCCCCTTGCTGGAAGCAATTATCAGCTATCTCAACAAGTTTCAGGAAAACAACACATAAGGAAGAACTATGCCTAGCCCATATACTGTACGTACAATCTAGCAGGCTACTTTTATAATGATCTGTCCACACATAAAATAACGTATTCAGCAGTTATGATAAATCTGATCTTGGTGAAAGGTCTTAATTGTGAAACTTATCAGTGTTGCACTTTGAGCGGACTCGACTGGAATATTCTGGTTGGTTCCAGATAAGTAGGTTTCGCAACAAACACATCACAAGTGATGGAGGAAATGGCCTGCAGTTGATTAAACTGATGTACCTAAAGTAATGCTAAAGGAACATAGATAATTCATATGTTTATGTACGGTTTTGTTTATTTCTCTTATTTTTAGAATGGAGCTGGTCAAACACTCCGGTGGATGCCACTGTGGAGCTGTTAGGTTTGAAGTCTGGAGTTCCCCTGACCTTCATGTATTTCACTGCAAGTGTGTATTCTCAATCTCCTTTCTTGATCTTTAGACTGAGATGAAATGACACACAGGTTGACTCAATTTACTAATTAAATGACTTCTAAATGTTACTTCAAATGCTTTTAAGGGTATCATTGCCAATGGGGGGGAAAAATATGCCATTTTGGAAGGTTTGCATTTGTACCAGTTTAGAAACCACACGTATCCTTCTCAGCTGTGTTCTACCCTATGTTGATCTGTCACACAAATTTTCAATAAAACACTTTAAAAGTTATTTTTGTAAAGTGATAATGTGTGGAAAAGTTCTAGGACGCTGCTTTCCAAGGAACTGTAGAATACAAATCTAATTGATCAGTTTCTCCAGTTGTAGTGTTTGCACAAAAAAACAAAACCACCATTTCATCGTCCCGAAGAGTCGCTTTACTCTCTTACAGGTAACTGGCTTGCTTCAAACACGTTAGTGGTTATTTAAAACAAACAAACAAAAAAAGTCTTAAATGCTTGTGGTGTCTTCTTTTCTGTAGGGAGTTGCCAATCTGACCACCTATACCTTCCACACTCATGTTGCTAAACACACCTTCTGTAAAACCTGTGGAGTTCAAAGTTTCTACACACCACGATCCAATCCCGATGGATATGGTAAGATCCACGCCTCAAGTATTGACATGAGATGGTCACATTACTCTCATGACCATGGCTCATGGCTTGTCTTATTTCACAACAAGATCTTGTTTACACCAAATAACTCCTCCAGAGCTTACTTCTACTGCACATGTAGAAAACAAAAATCTTGATCATAATAGGGGGTAAATATTGGGAACTGAAAATTCCCTTGAAACTTGACAGAAAACTCATCTGATAAAACCAGGTGTTACTGAAATATACTGAACATGAGTGAGTTTTTTGTTGTTGTTGTTGTTGTTGTTTTTCAGTTCCTATGTCTGTATTTACTTCCTCAGGTGTTGCGCCACACTGTCTTGATCCAGGAACTGTGCGCAGCGTCACTGTGGAGAAGTTTTGCGGGGAGAAGTGGGAAGAAAGCATGCAAGCTCACAAGAGCATCAAAGACATGTCTAAACCTGAAGGGGACATGCTGTAAAAATAACTGCTGTTACACAACTTTGAAAACCGCTTTTTTTTAATAAACATTATATCAAAAACAGAACAGTAAGAATCTGATTTAGTGTTTTCATACAGTGTCCTGACAACATTCTTTGAGTCTCTTAATCATTGTAACTACTGCACAGGAAAATGCGGAAGATGAAAGGTTAACAATAGGCACGCCGTCACAAGCTGGAACATTCAGTAGATCTTCAGATTCTTCAGGCCTTGTGGAACGATCTGGAATGTGTTTGTGAACATGTACCTCGAGAAGGTGATGTAGAGATACCGAAACCACAGAAGCTGAGAGCGATGACACAGCATGGCAGCCTGTGAGGGACATGATGAGAACATTAGAAAAGGACTGATCATGATTATAATATTGTGTCATTTATGCCTTTGACAGTTTATTTTATGCTGTTAAATATGCTTTCCTAGTGCATATTCATATCACAATGCACTAAAAGGGTGTTTGAGTCTAAAAATACAATGTGACGTGTCTTGTGGGCAAACCTGTCCGCCCTAAGGCTTACTTTAGCTTGCTTGTAGCCCTTTAGATCAACAACACAGTGGAAGCGTGACGGTAGAAACCAGCTGAAGGGAAGGTCCAGGAAGGAGGTATACTTTCTTAGAAGCCCTACGGTTTCCAGGGCGAGCAACACACAATCTGTGAACAAACACAAGGGAGACTCAGACAGCTGGTAATGTTAAAAGCTCAGGGTTTAGGCAGACAATAAGGTCAACCTGCTTTTCAAGTTCTTAAGACGAGAAGTGTGCCGGTAATGTACAGTGTTCAAATAATACATCGTATAGAAGATCTCAGACTGCTAATGTGGCGCAGACGGTTTCCCCTCACACGCAGCAAGATTAGCTGAGATCCCCTTACAGCCTGATGGCCAGGGTTATCACCAGGCCTAATCGTCAGCTGCTTCACTCTGAGCCAACAACAGGCCGGGTCGTCAGGGTGAAGCAGGCGGTACTTTGCAGAGTTTTATTCTCGTCTTTTGAACCATTTGCCACGTAATGACCACAAACATTCAGGGAATGTTTTTTTTTTTTTTTTTTTTTTTTATCTTTATGTGATAACCAGCACATAGTAGTGTTTAAGAGGAAGGAAAACAACAATTCCCTCTTTTTCTTAACAAATAAAAATAAGTAAGCACCGAGGGATAGTTACCTTTGGTCATTTTAATGATAATAGAGTGGCTAAATCCAAAGGAATGGTTGACAGAAAGAGCGTAATGATACTGGAGAATTTTATTGCTAGTCTCTTCCTGGAACAGACAGATTTTCCTGTATGGTAGCGCGGTAGCTAGTTGGTATATCCTACTCTGAGTCAGTCATAAAGTTACCAGGTCGGGGACCTACTGATTCTGATTTAGAGCGGAGCAGATTGGGTTTTTTTTTTTTGTCTGAAAAGTTGCTAAGTTTGCAACAGTGAAGAGACTACTGTTAACAGTGGACCTGCAGAAGTGACATGGTGAGCCATCAGTCGGCCCTGTCTCACAGCAGAGCAAAAGGGCACAGTGGGTGGTTTTCAGACTTTTGTGGATAAGATCAGTTTCACATGTTATTATCGGCCAATTGCAGATCTCGCAAAATTAAGGAAATTGGGACTGAAATTGCCCCAGTAAGTAGGTCACCCCTACTTAATATTTATATATAAAAACAAGCAAGTAGTTTGTAGTTGTCATTTGACAAAATGTAGAAAAATTAAAGGGACATGAATACTTTTACAGGATTCTATATTTCTTTACTCTATGATCATCTCATTTATATTTAATGCTTCTGTGTACTAATTAGAAAAAATATTCTCTACTTTGATTTTAGTCTTCGAGGAAATTTTCCATCCAGTGGTTCTTTAGAAATGTTTCAAGGAAAACAAAAGTAAAACTAAAAGGCAACGGTACTTCTATGGAAACTCCTGAAATGACGAGAAGAGGAAGAATCTGAAAGCACACAACTACTGAGGCCAAACTGGCTGCAAGTAAACTGGAGCAGAGAGAAGATTGTTGAATGTGTTTGAACAGAAGAGGGCGCTAAACGCTCATTAAATAGGCAGAGATCAGCAAGTCTCTGCTGGACTTCCCAGAGCCTTCAGTAAACATGTCAATCTTCTGCAAGTTGTCTTTATGTAACACCTTACCTTTAGGCAATTCACCAGTAGAAGCAAGATGTCTGCAAGGGAAAACAAGAAGGTTTAATGTTCATCTCACAGGAACTTGCATAAGTTGCATTTATGTTGATGGTATTCATGAAAACCTCCAACTGTACTGACTTTTTTCACACATTTATTCTCCATAATCTGTTTATAAATGAGCAAAACACTAAGATTCTGAGCGGCGTAAAACAAACACACTCTCCCTCTGGGCTCTAGCCTCATGGAAATCATGAGATGGCGTTTTATAGGGCTCACTTTTTAAAACAACAAACTAGGCCAACAGAGAACTGTAACCATGAAGGTGCAGTCGGTTGCTAGAAAGAGATCCAAGAGCCTTCTAGGGATTGTGATGTACTCTTCACAAACACATTTCTTTAAACCAGCAGTCTGGCTGGAGGCAGCCTCTCCAAACCGAAGCCACCCTCCCCCCTCTTCACCACTTCGGGGGACAGGATTTATGGCCGCTCGCTAAGAGCCAAGCCCAGTGCCTCAGAGGACTCTGTTTGGATGACCTCTCAGCTATGTAACAGACCAATTCTGAAAAACATGATCTCTATGCATGTGTGTGTGTGTGTGTTTTTGTGGGGAAGCATTTAGAGGGATGGCTGTTGTTGTTGTGAGTCCAAATTTTCTGCATTTTCCTGGAAAGACTTTTATGACTGCGGAGCAGACTGCTTTCAGGGTTTTAGCGTTGGCGGTTGCCAGAGTTGTTCTTCTGGCTAAGTCCTTCATAGCCAGTCCTTACCTGACAGCTTTATGGATGGCGATGTGATTGGCATGACCGCTCACACCTCTTCCGTCAAAGGTCAGCACCTGGAATAACAAAATTGCTCAAGGTTTGGGAAAATAATGAAGACAATTGGTGGTGTCAAAGAGTACAGTTAAAGAAACCAAAGCAGTAAAAAGAAAAGATGTTGGGGTTAGTGGAAGCATGCTGGTGCCTGACCATGGAGCTGCATGGCAGCTGACAACCAGATATTTCAGAGTGTTTTTCTGTGGATACTTGAACACCATGGGAGGAAACAAGACAAAAAATAAATAAATCAGGTCAAAGGGAGAACAGAAGGCGGATGACTGAAGATGTGAGCGGCTGTGCTCATGTCTACACTACCATGACTTTCTCTGCAAAGTCTAAACTCTCCTACGCCCGAGAGGAAGACATCATGTAAGACAGAAAAAGAAATATTCAAATGGTTTTCAGATAGTTTTAAATTGTTTCTATAAACAAACATGTATGAACAATGCAATATGTTGGAAGAACTGTCTTGTTGAGGTTACACCTGCGAGTCTTTTGGAGTTTTTGACCATTTCTCCTCTCAATCTGTCCCAAACTTAGATTGGAGACAGGGCATCTGTCTGGACATTAGACTGTTCTAATAGGGGTAGGCATTTATCGTATCGTTTATTATTGATTGTGATAAGATTTGTTTTCATTGATATCATGACAAATTCCTATTAATGATGGTTAAAATCCCCCAAAACTCTCAGTATTGTCGGGATTGTTAGTTTTACTATGTTCTCCATTGTTTGTTCAATAAGATAAATTTGAAAACATGATTTAAAAATTCAAAGAGATGTTTTTGCCCTCAGTTCAGTGAAATAACTCCTTTAGAGCCACAAATGTTATGTGACCTTTCAGGGAAAAAAAAGATAAATATCTATAATAGCAATTTTGTTGTCATTTTTAAAGAACCACTATTTTATTTCTATTTTTAGGTGTTGAAATAAAGAAAAACATGCAATCCTGTAAAAATAGGATGAATATATTTTCTTTTGTGGGGTGTTGATATTCGTGAAAAATTATGTAAAAAAATCACAATGTCTTCAATTTAAAGACAAATAATAAAATAAAGATAAAGAACCATCTGTTGTAGAAATTTAATATAATCATTCTATGACAAAAAAGGAATACTAAAAACTCGCAGTTGTTATATATGTAATTGAAGACATTAGTTAGATCATTTTTAGTCAATTAAGAGTCATTGTGGAAGGTCCAAAGGTCATTGTTCTTAAGGAAATCTCCAGTCTTCAGTCTTTTGTAGACTTTACATAGATTTTCTTGCAGAAAATCTTTCAGATTTCTTACAGAAAATCTATGTAAAGTATTTAGCTCCAACTACACTTTAAAAATAAAGGATCTAATTTATGGTAAAATACCTTCAGCTGTGGTAGATACAGTTAAATTCTGGCAACCACAGCTACCAGTATTTTACTGTCAATTAGAGATTTCTTTTTTTTACAGTGCACATTCCCATCAATTTTTTTAAAGGTTTTTTTGGCTCTAGTGCCTTTATTTTAAAGTGCTAAGGCAGGAAAGTTGGTAAAGAGAGAGAGGGAAGACATGTGACAGGGGTCACCAGACCGGGAATTGAACCTGCGATGGCTGCGTCGGTCTCTTTGTGTAGGTTGTGCTCAACTGCTGCGCCACCACAGCACCCCATATTCCCATCAATTCTGACCAACTTTCCTGACCCAGAGGCAGAAAACCTTGCTACTGCATGATGCTGCCACCATTATGTTGGTGTGTTCAGGGTTCCTCAGAGATGGTTATTGTTGCAAGTCCAAATCGTGGGATTTTCATTGAGGTCATAAATAATGAGCAAGACATAAATTTTGACTGCATAACAAGAGGACAACAATGCAATATTATCACTTTTGGATTTTCAGAACAGATGTTTCTTTCTGTGTGACTAACATGAGTCTTTTGCCCACTTTTGGGCTGCATTTTTCAACAGCTGGGCTGGACAGGATAGGAGGAGACGGTGTGTTTGTTTGTCTACTTTAGTCGAGGGAGCCTGATTGCACTTCCACAATCTGACAAAAAGAGCTCGTTCTCCTGCTCCCATGTTGTCTTTGGTTGGGGGTAATTCCGATTTAAGCTCTTGTTGATGTAAACCAGATGTGTGTAAAAAGCAGAATATGATTCTAAATTTACTGCATTCCCATTAGCTAATAGCACGGAACTGTGCTGGCGTCCGATAAGAATCTATGTGTAAACAGATTTCGACTTTCTGCTGCAGCAGAGGCCATTTCCTCTGCTTTTCCAGGGCTAAAAATGCAGAGTGGGCGGGGCTAAGAGGGATTATTACACACGCCACAGTCAAACAGGAATAATGAACTGGGCAACTGGGGCGCCAAAACATGTGCATAATATAAAACAAGGGGTTGAGAAACTTTAAATAACAAAGGGGAAATTATAAGAACTTTACTCAGAGGTGAACCTACCATGTTGTTGCAGCGATCTGTAATGTGCCTCCGTACTGCAGAGGAGACTAATGAGACGCTCCATTCGGCTTTGGGATCATCTGGAAGTTTTCTGTAGCAGGCCAAAAAAAGAAAAAAGGAGACTTTGATTATCAACAAGATCAAACACATCACTGCCTTCCTGTTTTGCCCCCCCCTACCCCCCCCAAAAAAGAAAAAAAAAGGTCAAATCTGGCTTTAATGGAATTGCTTAAAAGCAAATTCCGTAATTGCTTTTAAAGAAGAAGGATATTGTGTTAAAGCCTACACTGAATGCATCATTTGGAACTGTTTTAAATGCTGGAAAAGACTGGAGTGGTGCTTCACTTTTCAGCAGAAAACAATAAAAGTATATATATTTGTGTTAGAATGGCCAAGTCGAAGTCGAATGTCGTGAGTTTTTGGTATTCTGTTGTATTAAATCCAAAATCATTTAATACAACATTCGGCTGGAGAGACATTTGTGTGGTGATTATTGTGAAGCTACAGCTAACGCTAACATTAACAGATTGTTATGAGCCATGAACATCCAATAATCCACCAATGTCACTGGCTGATAATAAAGCAAATTCTTTCACTGTAAAAACCAGGCTGCAGTCTGAAATACATCTCAGAAGAGAAGTCCAATTCATGTGTGAAATCTTTCATTTTTGCAACTTCAAAAATACAAGAAGTTATTTCTGTCCAAAGCTCCATCTTTTTTTCTTTAACAGTGAGCTTTTGTTAGGTGCAAAAATAGCCGAGTACTGAAGAGTTCAAAGGTTAAGGGTCGATAGCCCTGTAGCTTCTCCTTCATCTGAAACTGCAGCCTGGAGGCGACGCAAAGCACAAATCAAACATCAAGGTTGGCCAACCCACCCTGCTGACCTACTAAACATTCACAAATCCCCTGTTTTTGCTGCAGAGATACAACACTGAGTATTGATCTCCTCTGTTTCCCAACATCCTAAACTCAAGAGGGAAAAAAACACACATACACACACACACACACACACAAATAAGAGCAAAGGAGCTTCAAATCTGCTTAGCAATGAATTTGGCCGACACGGTTCACAGCAAAAACCCAAAGGCTTGAATCAGAAATGGAGTGAATGCTGTTTTCACTTCTCTGCTTTCAGCTGATAAAAGCCACAAAAGGTTGCTGACATCTCCAAGGAAGAGAGTAGCTGTAAACTTTTACAAGATCAGGAGAAGGTTTTAGTGCTGAGGTTATTGCGTACATTGCCAAGATTTTCCATGTTAGGCCAGAGTTTGACACATAACAAGAATGAAAACGTTTGGGCTACACTTGAAAGTCTTTATTTACTTGGGGAAGTTTCTAAAGAATAAAAACAATTAAATATACAATATCTGGTGTGAGCTGCAGCCTTGCTTGCTTGTGAGCTGCAGGGATGGCCTCGTGTCAGCAGTTGTCTCCCCGTCTTTTGTTGCTAACAAAGAGTGGAGGTCGGAGAGGGAAGTGATGGATTAGAACACATTTCTATTGGCTGCCGGGGCCATGGGGGGTCAGGCGTTAGGGGGGAAGGGGCGAGGAGGAATGAGGGTTCAGAGATAGTTTAAAACTGTCCATCATGGACTGAATGCAATGCCCTGACAATTTGATACCAGTGACCTACTAATAATGAGTCCTGGGCATCAGGTTATGTCTGCTTTTGTCCAACCTGAAACTAAATGAAAGCAAATACGTAGGAGCACCCTATACAAACCAAACTCCTTTGCAAAAGTTTTCACACCGCTCACATCTTGTTACATTTACGTCCACAAACTTCAACGGGTTTTATTCAGATCTTACGCGGCAGACCAACACATGCCAGCACTGAACTGGGAAATGAGAGGTTGTGTTTTGACAAATAAAACCCTTGAAGCTGACAATAAAGTCTGAGAGTTTATACAAATTTATAAAAAATGAAATTAAATTATTGAATTGTGAAATCTCAAATAAGCTATAAAATAGATACAAATACTTTTTTTTTTACTTTGCATGGTAACACAAAATAATTAAATATTGGCTAATGTAGCCCAACTTTGAAAATAATTCCACACTTTAATGATAGAAAATATTTTCAAAATCACTGGAAATACTTAAAATTACACTGAGAGCAATTTCACTGGGCTACCGTGAACTTAAATGTATATTTTTGTTGAAAAATGAACACTTACTCCCCTACCTCTTTGGTTTCAGAGCAATGATTGTCTTGTCTGATACTTGAAGCTCACTCATACACAGTTAAGAGTTAGAACATTTCTAGAGCGCACCACAAATAGCTGTGAACGGATTATCTCACCCGAGCAGGGTTACTTTTCGCTGATTCTCTATAATCTTTTGAGAAATGTTCATGCTTAGGATATGGCTTTATCCCCTAACCCTTTCTTCAACTTCTTCACAACTCTCTACCTGTCTGCTTTGTTCCGATGCTGTGTTTGGTATCCATCTTTAACAAATGTCTATGGCCTTCAGAGAGCATCTGAATTTGTATATATATACATATATTTCCTACATATATAGGGAATAAAACAATGTGTGTGTGTGTGTGTGTGTGTGGGTGGGTGGGTGGATGGATGGATGGATGGATGGATGTGGATGGATGGATGGATGGATGGATGGATGGATGGATGGATGGATGTATGTATGTATGGATGTATGTATGTATGTATGTATGTATGTATGGATGGATGTATGGATGTATGGATGGATGTATGGATGGATGTATGTATGTATGTATGTATGTATGTATGGATGGATGGATGTATGTATGTATGTATGTGATGGATGGATGTATGTATGTATGGATGTATGTATGTATGTATGTATGGATGGATGTATGGATGGATGTATGGATGTATGGATGGATGTATGTATGTATGTATGTATGGATGTATGTATGTATGTATGTATGTATGTATGGATGGATGGATGGATGGATGGATGGATGGATGGATGGATGGATGATGGATGGATGGATGGATGGATGGATGGATGTATGTATGTATGGATGGATGGATGGATGGATGGATGGATAGATCCACCTAACCTTTCTCCTGCCGGATGCAGGCTGTCAGCTTCACCATTGCAACAGGACAAACTGTCCCAAAGTAACCTCGCCAGATCCTCTTTGTAGCTTTGCATGCGGATGCCTAATTGCTTGCAGGCATCTGTATGCAGTTGTTGAACTTTGGCCCAGTAAAAGGATTCTGTGTGTGTGTGTGTGTGTGTGTTTGTGCGTGTGAGTTAGAGAGGGCTTGTTTAGTCTGGTCACATGGACTACAGGCCTGTGAAACTGCCAGACTTCTGTCCACATGGTCAGATAATATGTCCTGCTGGGAACAGCCGAGATGCCACTGCGCGCTGACAGAACACCCACAATAAGCCACTGTAACAAGGAGACTGTGGCTGCGGTAGCTAAGGCAACTGACACATGTTGTTTCATTATTTACATGGCAGTCGTGGCCTGCAGGTTTTACCACTCTTCACACATGTCCAATAAATAGCTATGGGATTAGTGTTGTAGTTTTGACAGGAAGTTTCTACATATCACCATTCATGGGTGAAGAAGAATGGATGTGATGCTTAATGGCTGTAATTTATCAATCAACCAACGAATCAAACGAATCAATCAATCAAACTAACAAACCAATAAATCTTATTTCAACAGGACAATTCAGCAGCAAGGCAGTTCAAAGTGCTTTACATCATAGAAACGCAAAAATAAAAAGTCATAAATACCAGTTGACAACTGCGAAACCAGTGTTAAATATTACATTCTGACCAGTGAGATAATCAAAATCATCAATACATAAATGGCATGTTGGTCAATGTGCCATTTCTTATGGTTCAAAAGCAATGCTAAACAGGTGGGTTTTTATAGCCTTGATTTAAAGGAACTTAGATTTGATCTGTTTTACAGTTTTGCAGATTTGTGGTGAATAGAAGCTGAGTGCCGCATCTCCATGTTTGGTTCTGGTTCTGGGGATGCAGAGTAGACCAGAACCAAAAGACCCCGCATGGAGAGGACATGTTACTTCTGCCCTCTCCAATGAGAAAGTTACCTTTTGACGAACAGAAATCCCTATTCTTCATATAAGATTCGAAACGATTGAGTATTGGACTGGAGAGTCCTTCCCAGCTCATATGGGCAGTTGCTCAGGGTGGTACTAAAAAGAGGGTGGGATACAGACGATTGCCAGATGAAAAAATTATAACTTACATGTCACTTGTGCTTTAAACAAATTTAAACAGTAGTTGTCACCCACTCCCAGGTGAGTATAAATCAGCTTTGGCTATTTTTAACACTGATCAGTGTATATTTAAACCTGGCAATTCATGACAGGCTTCTTTTTTTTTTTTTTTCAGAAAAACATCATTCTTGATGTTTATATCACTGCAGTGGTTTGCACATATCCTACTGAAAACCACAGCATCCAGTGTTTGATTTGCTAGCGAGAGAAGATCTGAAGCAAATCCGGGCATTGCAGTAGTCAGAGTGAGAAACGGACATTGATAGAAGTTCAGTCTGATGGATAATGCGACTGTGGGGCAGTGGGATTTATACAGCGAGCAGCGACAATCGAGCCCAGGGAGCAGGGAGAGGTCAAGCACGGGCAAGCAAGGAGCCAACAGAGCGTGCTCCGATCAAATTTGATCGCAGAGACCCCGGTGTGCCGTGGGCCTCCCCCAACCCTCATGCTGTCAACACAGCTGTCCCATCGGCATTGAACTGCTATACTGAAACAGAGCTCAAATGTTATTCCTGTTATTCGAAGAAATGAACTGTATTTGCATGAGAGCTTGTCGGATTAAGATTTGTCGTTATGTAACAGCAGTAACTCCTCCCTCATCAACAACGCAGCACAGCACAGAGGACAGCTAAGGCGTCCACTGTTGCGCTGCTACTGTCTTCTTTGGCAAACGTGCTTTACAGCTTCTACTTATTTTTACTTTGGATTCAGGTCAGGAATTATGAAAATAAAAGCCAGATAGTTTATTAAGATATTTTCTGTCATTTGTCATTTTTTAAGGAAAAATAGCGAGGAAAGAAATCTATTAAAATCAGAAACTGAATTTGGTATTTTTAAAACTTATAGATTTTATTTTTAAACCATAGCGCACAGTCGATCAGATGAAGCCACCACAGCAACTTCTTGACATACAAACAAAACTTTGTGGAGAGTGAGAAGTAAGTCTGCGCCTCAGCCTGACCACATCATCCCCACTTTGAAACAGGAGGTGGCGTTATGATGCTGTGGGGATGCTTTTGTGGTGCAGATGCAAATTAACTAGCCAGAGAGGGATGCAGGTAGGGAAAAAAACCTACAAATTAACTTGGCCCGTCTTGTTGTTGCACAGATATAGAAAGATTTTAAATTGTCCTTCACGTGGACAAAGAACCAGCCCAAATATGTGACCTCATTACAGTTAAAGCGACAGCCCCAAATCGACTAGTTCAACTCTAATGATCAATGTGGACTAAAGGTTACCCTGTCCTTTTTCCGTCTTTGGGCAGAACAAAATGAACAGCAAAGGAAAAACAAGAGCATACTTGAACCGGCAAGCGAGGTCGGGAGCAAAGCCAAAGTGTGGCTGGCCGTGTGCAGATACAAGCAGAGAAAAACAGTTCACAATGACCTACATTAGCAGTGCTTAGTGTGTCGCCACAATGTATCCCACAGTCCGTGGCGGTTGTCTTCAGCAGACATGGACACGGAGAGGAGGAAGGGGGATCACTGGATAGTGATCCAGGGCTTCTCAATGTGCTGATTAGGTGTGTTTGTTTAGGTGTGTGTTTCAGGCAAGCAGGGGAATACAAGGAATGGGGGAAACGGACCACCCTCCAGTTCAGCAGAAGTGTAGGCAATTCGGAGAACAAAGTTCAGCTGTACTCTGTGAGCAAAATGATGGTAAAATGGTGAGGTCTGAGCAAGAGTGCTGAAGCAAGCGCACACACACACACACACACACACACACAGAGTTGTTCTTTGGGGCAGACAGTCTGGGCATACTGCCAGCTCATTACTGGGAGTTCCAGGTGAGTGTCAGAGTTCATCCAGCTCTCCTGGTGAGCCAACATGCCGGGGCTCACATGGAGGCAGCTCAGAGCTTCTGGGAAACTCCAAACATTTGAAAGTCAGGCTGAAGATTTTAGCCACATTAAAAAAAAAATCTTTCACTAGAGAATTATTATTTCAAACTTGAGATTAAAAAAAAAATGTTTATGCTTTAAGCTGACTTTTTAAACTTTACAACATTTTGCAAAAATGTGCAGATAAAAATAGATTTTATTACATAAAGGAAGTAGAATGGGTGTTGGGATTTTTTGGGGGAGTTTTTTTTTTTTTTTGGTGAATTTGGTGTTCCACAGGGCAGACTTATTAACCTCCTTACGTAATACATCAGCTCAGAATGAATGACGTCACTTGCCGGCAGAATGCCAGGATGTGATTTGTGGATTTGTGGTCAGTGCTTTGTGTTTTGACAGACGCTGGCTTAAAGGAAAGAATCTGACGCTTTCCAAGAGGCAGACGTGCTAAGAAGCTAAGTGATGAGCTAAGTAAAGAACACCCATCCATTTGTACATATCTTCAATCAGGTTGGGTCTCTAGGAAATCTAGCACTGAAACCCAGATATGCCTCTCGTCAGCTTGTTCTTAGGGATCCCAAAGCATTCTAGTTCTGCCAAGCAATCTTCCTCACGGTAAGAAATCCCCCTAAAAGCCCCACCAACTTATAGAGACCATAATAGTGGGTTGGAATATAAAAAGAACTTTAAATCAGCACATTTACCTTACTTAAGCAGATTCCCCTATTTCTAGATTTGTATTAGTTTTAATAACATTCTGGAGTTTTTAGTATATTTTTCGTAGCCATTTCTTTGCTGTTTATCTTGTGTTTTTAATGTTGTAAAATGTCCCTGGGTGTTTTGAAAGGCATTGTCAAATAAAATGTAGTATTATTATTATCAAAACATTTACTTGAAATTGCTTGTATGATAATCTGTACCAGAGGGGTGTCCGAAGAATAGCCCAGGGTGACTTGCAACGTTCTGAGTGATTTTAGAAGTCCAGATAAAGCAAATTTGGCCCCTGAGCAGTCTATCTGGATGAAGATAGACACGTTTTTATTTTAATCAAAATCAAAATAAATAAAAATTTTTATTGTGTTATTGAAACATACATCTAAAGAAATAAAAAACATGTTCAGAAATTCAGATTTTTTAAATTTTTATCCATCCCTGAAAAATTATGAAATCAATTTTACGCTTTTTCTGCTGACTTTTCCGGAGTCTGTAAGAATTCTGGCCTATTTTTTTTTCTCGAGAGTGGAGCTGACTCCTTTAAAAAAAATCTTGTATTCTATTATTGCTGATACTTTTTTTATTACATGCTTATTTCAATAAGTATTACAGCAACCTGGAGTTTCATTGACATTCATGATAGAGCTGTTCAAAAAGCCTCTAAAGCAAAAACTTTGTCTATAATCCTAATCTAAAGGTTTTGCTGCAGTTATTCTAAAATGATATTTGGACATACGTTTTATTTTTAAAATGATTTTACCTCCTTCACTGTCCTGGTTACTTTATCTTTTGCTAAAAAAAACAAACATTGATCGTCATTAATTCTGGTTTGTCACTGTTGTAGTAGTTTAAAGCTTTAAAAGAAATGTGTCAATTAGTGCAAATAGTCCAAGCCAATAGAAAGACAGGAATAATTAAATTCCTGACTTCCTATTAGTCAGGAATAGGAAGTCAGGAAACTTGATCAGTGTTTTTAGTTTGGCACTGATCAAACTAAAACAAAAATCATAAGTTTGCCATTAGTAATTTTGTATTTAAAAACATCCTTAATAAGCTTCCCCCCATCAAATAGCAGTGTTCAAGTAAGTTAATCAGGTCCATAGTGCAAAACAGACAACATCTAATATTGACTTACCAGTGTGAAAGCAGTTATTTATGAGTTGCATGTAGTTGCAAACTTATGCTTACTCGTGGTTTATGATGGTGACTCTGGAGGCTGGTATCCCCAACACACCACAACTTCTGAGAAGTTCTTCTCTGCGCTGAGATCCCTGACAATAGAAGTTCCCTGTCCAAAAATTGCAGAAAAAGTTGAGTCTACGGGTTTATCAAAAATAAAAGAAAAGTATAACTTGCCCCTATAAAGTTTATGAAACACATATGTATTACTACTGAATGATAGTATTGTCAATTTAATTAGGTCTGATTAAAATATGGTAGTGATTAGCTCTCCATCATCCAACAAACTGTCCTCTCAAATTATGTTGGGGAACATCAGTTTTCTATGGCTTTTACACCGTACTTAATTATTACCTCACCTTTAAGATGAGGTTAATATGTTTTCAACCTGAAGATGACTATTTCTACAGCTTCAAGCTTAAAGGTGATGCTTTGTTGATCTTTAACCTTTGTGTCTTTTGGCTCAAGAGATTTACTTCAGAGTCTAAACCCGAACGGGTGGATAAAACCGAAACCAAACATTCTAAATGAAATACTTGGTCAGTGTCCCCCCTAACTTTAAACCGCCTTGCTGTTATTATCAGCGTCAGTCGGTGTGTTGTCTTCTCATACCTTCAGACAAGCAGAGCAGGTGTACGCTGGCATTCAGTTCAACTAGTCGTATGATGGTCGGGGCAAAGAACATGCATTCATCATCCGGATGCGCAGTAACAACCAGAGCTCTGACGTCAGCGCCAACCGCCTTTCTCTCTGGCGAAAGGTTGAAGGTACGTTTCAGTGAGCTCCTCAAAGCGTGCCACTGTCGATTGTAAATGTATTTTATACACACTAAATAGGATAAAATGGCGAAGAGGACGAGGTAAACATACATTATTTTGACCGTCCCCGTAAAAAGTCCGTGTAAGGACACGATTCCAAACCGTCAATGGTTCCGAGTATAATAAAAGAATAAAAAGAATAAAAAGTTTGTTTAAAAAACCAAAACTCGTCTGTCAGCAAAAGTAACCATATGCCACACTTGTAGCTATTTTTAAATATACAATTAGAATTACTTTCACATTTTACTTAACAAAAGCCTGAACAACTTTAAGAGTAAAATTGTAACATGATTATGATTTTTAAAAACACCAGATGTGCGTTCGTAAAATAAGAGTCTAACTGTTTATATCTGTGGGTGATTATGTTTAAAGTCCCATTTTAAAAGCTCTTAGGCATTACCTTGTTTGAGGGGACGATTTAGGTGTAACACTGTACTGTCCTTACAGGTATGTAAAATGATTGGGTCGTAGTTTTAAAATATTAGCAAAAACCGAAAAGAGGCGCAACGTTTTATGTTACTTTTCATACAAACAACCGTTTCATATGTATGTAGATATTTATTAAGTATTCTAAATCCAAATCTAACGAAAACGATTGCTCGTCACTGTTAGGACGTCGACCGACAAATGCGGCGTAGCCTTTTAGTCTGCTCAGTCGTTCACAGCCCACAACCCGCGGATTTACAATCAACAATTCAAACAGATTTCTGCACGGGCCACCTTTCTTTCCCGTTTTTACAAACTTCAAACATGGGGTGAGTACATATGGCCTGCGTGCAGCCAGCCAGCGACTGTACTTCACACACTATTTAAGCGACTCGCTGTGCGCTGAAAATCTGCCTTGCAAGATGGCGACGTGGTTTAAGGTGAAATACAGGCTGGGCTAGCCAGCTAGCCACAACGACATCCTGAACGTCCTAATATGGTGTTAAAGTACGTTTAAAGCGCCCTTATATGAGCTGACATTTATTGTTTTGTTCGTTTTTTTTTGTAGACGCTCCCTGTTGTGTGAAAGCAGTCCCATCCCCCCCCCCCGTTATCATGATGTGGTATTAATCCAGTTGCAGTTAACTGTGTTATCTTATAATGTCGTTTTAAATGACAACAGAAACATAAGACAGCAGCATTAACCCTATTCTTTTTTTTACACAAGGCCTGCTCACTTTGCATGGAAACAGCCTGACGGAGCCGTTGCGATATTGCACCCTTTTAATTCGACCTTAAAGCTTCACTGAGGTAGATTTATGTTTACAACCCCCAATATGCCTCAAATCCCTTCTGGAGCTGCTATTAAACTGATGCAGTGGAGGGTGAATGCCTGCAACTCATTTTTATTTCCTCCCATGTTTTTTATTTCAAAAGCGAAGGCAGGGAAAAATTAAGTGTCTGTAGAAATCCAGCTAAAAAAGTCCATGAAACAAAACAGAACAAAACAAAAAAGTTAGAAAGGAATAGCATGTTTTAGAAAACGTGATTGCCATGTGACTTTAAAAAAAGTAGTGGAAAATATATATTTCTGTGTCCTGCTAAGCTGAAGAATTTCTTACTAAGGGGGTGTGCTTTTAATAGAGATAAATAGGGATTAAATGTTGGGCTTGCAAACATTTCTAAAGTGCATAAATCTTTTTTTTTCTTGCCAAACTGATGTTCAGTCTTCAGTCTGTATTTCAGTCGAATGTATCTGGCAATTACAGTAGAGATTGACCAGTGTAAAATTGAAATAGCATGAAAACCTTAATTAAAATAATTGAGGTATCACAATATTAACTTATTGTCTTTGTTAGAGATTGAAAAGTGTAATAATAGCTAGTTGACCTGCAGTGTGCTGCAACAGGTGGATGAGAAACAATGCCGTGCTACTTTATGCTCCATAGAGCTGCTTTCATACCTTTCTTATACCATAACACAGATGATCAGTTTATGCCTACTAGTTTTGTGATTTTCTTCTGCTCAGATTGTGTGTAGTTGCTTTTCTGTAGAATGTTTAAATATAAAAATTAGTCCCTGAATCTGACTCACAGGGACAGTTATTTTTAATAAATGAGGCATATAAGGCATTATCTGAGATTAAATTATCATCATAAACTTTCCCTGTGTAAAAAAACAAACAAACAAACAAACAAAACACAACAAAATAAAAACACATAGTCAGTTTTTGCACAAAGATTTAAAGCAGTAACAGGGTTTCCCCCAGAAAACTTGCTCAGCCTGGTTCTATGGGGCGCTAGGGCAGTCATCCAGTTGGCCGCCATGTTTTTGAGTTAAAATTTTTTAAAGCTAACAGGAAATTTGAAAATATCACTTCATAGTTATGTGTTATTGGAAGACTTGAAACATAATACCTAAACACCATCCATAAAATCTAAAAAAAGGCAATCATTAAACAAACTAAAATAAATAAACAATACTAAGCCTGGTGGTGCACAAGTAAAGCCTGGTGACCCGTCAGGCTTGTATTATGTACTATATCTTTTTTTTTGCTCTATATTGAGAATCATAAGTCTAGCAAGTGGATACTAACTGGTTGGTTAGTTGGAGCTTTTTCCTTCAAACTGGTATCTAAACTTACTAAATCACAGTTCTTCCTGTTTCCAGTTCTTAAACTCTGACCCTAGCAACAAAAACCCAGTGTCATCCCAGCCTCATCAAGCTGCCGTTCCAGAGGAACCGTTTTCATCAGAAGCTTAGAGGCAGGCTCAGCCAAAGAAAGCCATGTGAGCACCGTGGTTAAAACTCCAGAGTTTTATTTTCTTTCAGACGGGTCTAATTCAAACATAAAAATCTAGTAAAATCACAGCTTGTGATTTGTATGTTCTTGTTGTTTTGTATGTCAGGACCTTACTTTTAACAGATGATTGGCAGTGAGCAACAATAAGCAGGGGAGTTACTCTATGCTTTATACATCTTGGGGAAAGGTATATTATTTTTAGTGTGACAAAAATCATGATAGGTGTTTGCGCCTTTGAAGTGTTGGCCTATATTTGAAGTGTTCAGATGGGGAAGGGAGAGAGAGAAGATATGCTAGCGGTTTTAAAAAGTTTGAAGTCCTTGGTGTACTTTGACATTAGTAACTGATCCACGCTAACTTGTAGAACATTCATACATGTTTTTTTGTGGGTCCAGAAAGAGCGTTTGTCAAAAATGACCTATGGAAATCAGTCTGGGGGATGTATCAATCACAAACATTGCCCCTTTTGCTAAAGGCTCAGCCTTTATAGACCAAGTTAATAGTTTGACCAAATCATCTCAGAATATTAGTGTTTATTCTTAATTTTTTTAAGTAATTGCAAATTGATAACAGATTGCATTTTATTTTAGGGCTGAAACGATTTATCACGATTAACCGATTATTGAAATAATCATCAACTAATTTAGTAATCGATTAATCGTTTAACGGAGTAGACGGACTCAAAAAAGGACATTTGGAGAGCAAAACTAACATACTTGAAGCAGTAAATAAGCCAAAAATGCCCAAAACATACGTACATTTTGCATTTAAGATAAAAAAAGAGAGCCTTTGCTAGTAAATATGTTCTACCCAAAACTACTCAAGTGGCAAAGTTTTAGCTTCACCGGGTTCAGTTTGTGTTAAAAAATAAAAAATTGCACTAGGCACATTTTGCTATTAATCTGTAGTCCAAGAAATAAAGTACAACTTAACCCCACACTGCCTTGATAAGTCAAGCAGAAAGGGCTGCGTTTAGAAGTAGTACTATCTTTTGCTACAAATGATCACGGATACACTAAAGCAATTCTGTTCTTCCATTTTGGGTAATAAAATGTTTATTTTCATATTTACAAAAGAAATTAAATTGTTAATTTGCATCCTATGTATTTCTAATATCTTATAAAATTTCTTACGTGACAAATGTTCAGAATGTACCAAGTGTTTTAATCCATTTAATCAATGACAGAATTAATCGCATTTTATTTTTTGTGTTGAAAAGCTCAACTCCTTCAATGTTACGAAACTTGGAGACATTAAAAAAAAAATTTTTTATCACTGCCACATTTGGGCTCCTTTTACATATTACATTGTCAATTTTACGAGCTGAACGATCTCTTAAAACGCTTCAGCCGATTAAAAACATATCTGCACTAACATTTTTAAACTGTTCATTAAGAATGTGGGATGATCAGGGTAAAGACAGTTGTTAGCTGAAGTGTTTCTTTGTTCTTCTGTGCTCAGACAGTTGCTGTGCCTGCACTGTCCCTGACTCCACAGCGTTGTTGTTGTTGTTGCCGATAAAGCAAAGCAAGCGCAGCGACAGACTGATCATCCGGATACCAATTTTCATTGGAAACTTGCCCTTTTTCTGTGAAGTTGCTCCAATGCTGTGATTTGATGATGAACATTACAAGAGAACAAACTGCTCGATAACTAAGTTGATTTTATCTTTTTACTTCTAAAGACGTTTTTTGATTTGTTTGTAATATTTAAAATTTATCTTTAATCTTACTGCAAATGCTGCAAAGAAGAGGCTATATTAGCGGGTGAGCGCTTTAAGGATTTTTATGACCTGTTCATAACTTCTGAGCTTTTAACTAAATGTGCAAAAATCAACATTTTGTGACTGTTTTCTGGTTTATCGCAAAGCTTTGACAGCTTTGGCCCAATTTTAACCATTTCCTTTTTTTATATAAGCTTTAAGACTACATTTATCTATTTATTTCAAACAAGGTTTTAAAAATAAAGAAAATAGGACAAGTGAAAACATAGAAATATATAATCAAGAACAAAAATAACTAATGTGCTGCTGCTTTTCTGTTTGAAAAGAAGTAGGGATAAGGAGACACTTATTTAATCCTACCCTTATCGCAGTTTAATGAAAATGAAATATATCACTTACTGCCTCGGTAATTATCAGAATTTTGTAAATGAGCACTGCATTTACGGAGCACAGACAGGAGAAGAGCAGGAAACATCCCAAACAAAAATCCTACAGCACATCTCAAAAGGCAAATGTTACTGTTTAGAGTAACTAAAGACAGAAAATGTGATCGATCAGATGCAAACATAGCAACCGTTTTCTACTCTTGTCAAACCTTCCTGCTACCTGCTGAACTTATTGCTCTCTTTCAGATCAGTTCAGGTATTTTACGTACCTGTCCCAATGTCTAAAATGCACCATGTTTTATTGCCTCATTCCTGTGTGCAGGTGGTTCGTGTCTCCAAACATGGTGTAGCCAAACTTTCCATTTTGTGAGGCAGCAGCAGCCCGCCAGCACCAAACCAGGATGTCCAGCAGCTCGGGCTACCCCCCCAGCCAGGGGTCGTTTAGCAGCGAGCAGAGCCGATACCCACCACACTCTGGTGTCCAGTACACCTTCCCCGGATCGCGCCACCAACAGGTAAAACTAAACTTCAGTAAAGCCATTTGCTCTCCTCCTTTACTAGTTGGGCATCTTTAAGAGTTTATTTCAAAGGTTTTAATGCCTCCTGTAAAACCTTAATACCTAATTTTGATACATTTAAACAAGTATGGAAAACTTGACTTATTGATTTTTTTATTTTTCTTTTAGTGACCCATAGTGGGAAAAAAACTCATGAAAAAGCAGTGGCACATTTTTGTTTTTGCCTCTAGATCAGAGTTTTAAACTGGGTCTGCGACTCTTTTACACAACTCTTACACTGTAACAAAAGAGGCCAGGTTTCCCCAGTCCATTGCAAAGCACCAGCAATGCGTTCAACTGCTGCAAAAATATGAATCAACCTTGGTTTTCTGAAAGTAGGTACTAAAGAAATACACCTACTGATGTCAAATGGTACAGCAGACAGGGAGGTGGAACCTGGTGTGACAGAAGCAGAAAGGCGCTCGAGTCTGGGCCTCCAGCTCAAGTTTGCGCAGCTGTACAGCTTTATCAGCCTCTATTTCCAGCCTCCTGAGCTCAAGCTCCGGCTGAGCTCTTCTGTTCTGGGCTTTTTCTTCAGCCTCCATCTGGAGATGTGCCAACCGCGCCTTCAAATGAGCTCCATCTCGTCCTTCTGAGCTCACAGAAGACAGTGGATCATAGCCAGGAAGAGTGCGAGGTGTTTTTCCCCAGTCACTCACTGCTGCCTCCACTCTCGGACCATCTTTGAGGTCCTCCACAGACAAGGCCTTTTGATCTGGCACTGCAATAGTCTCAGGCGGATCAGGGTTTTTGATCACACCAATCTCCACCAACTTATCCACTACCAGAGCCTTTAGGTCATGTTCATCTTCTAACTCTGGACACAAGGATCCTCTTTAACGAGTTATCCCGGACGAGCCCCCACTTATGTTACGCTCACCCAAGGTCCAGAGGTTCAGGGGCGGTAACATAAAGATGTGTCCAGAGAAATCAAGTGGATTGTAAAATGATTTATTCCAAAAAGAAAAGGCGGTTTCACAGAACCAAAACACAGTACAATTTAACCCAATTAACACAAAACAGACAGCTAACAAGCTGAAGAAGGTTAAGTGCAAATTAAAGTTCAAAATGTCCAAACAAGTCTGAGGCAAACTTAAATAACCCAAAAGGGAAAGGAAAAAAAAAAAAAACACACAAAGGGAGCACCAAGCCTCCCAAACACGAGCTTCTAGTTTGTGTCAAAACAATCTACAGCAGACACAAACTGCTTAATTGAACAAGCAGAAACAAAATAGTTCAAAACTGCCCTAAACGCCAATTGCTACTAGCTGCCCCACTAAAGGATTGATTTCATGAGCCTTTTATAGGGATCAGGTGAGATTCATCCTCTGATTGGCTTGCAATTCTCTGCTCGTCCAATGGGGTGGCTGCTCTCCTGCAGCCTCCAGGCAGCCAATCAGGAAGGTGTGCCCTCACAGCTGAACCTGCATAACAAAAGGAAGCCTGCACAGCCTCAAGAGACCAGGGGCTGTAACATTTGACAATAATGTGAATAAAACTCGATAAAACTAAATCAGAGCAACAAAAACATATTTTTCCAGGCCAAAACATAGAATCTCATTACCAAAGGCATCATGCATTATTTGGTATAATTGCTGTATTTTCAGAAATTATACGACTATAGTTTCTAGTTTCTGTAAAATAAAGCAGAAGTAATACCAAATACTAAAAGTGAAAAGTCTGAAATGAATTGTAAACACGAACAAATATTGTTGTTCTTCAGTTGTGACATGAACAACATGAGTGTGATGCAAACCTCTTTCCCCCTCCTCATTTTTCCTGCTACATTTCAAAGGCAGATAATGGAGATTTGGCATTTATAAGTGTTTTTACAAAAAGACAGTGTTACATATTTTGACATTTAACTAGAACTAAACATTCAGATTTAGATGTTCAGCTTTTTGAATGTAACAATCTTAGTTGGTGGACATGTTGCATCTCAAAAAGGCTAAATTATTATGTTGTTTCTGCTTTCAGCAACTTTTAAGACAATTTGACACACTTATTTATTTCCGAATAACTCATTTTGAGACAGTGTGGTCCAAAAATGTTCAGTTCTGGTGTGACGGCTCATTTCTCCTTGTTGACTAAAGAGCAAGCAGCAGCATTGGAAGCATATCGGACTCCTCTGGATGCACATGCGTGGGCTTGTTCTGGTGCTTCCGTCCTCGGTCGGAGGAAATGTTTTCTCAGAGAGGAAGAGAAAATAAAACATGTCACTTTCTTTCTTGAGTTGTTGTTTTAAATCTAAAAGGAAGTAACTGAATTTGATGATTATTATCATTTTAGAACTGAATAAACTGAAGGACAATTTTTTAAAAAAAAGCAAAGATGAGCAACAGATAGAGTATAAATGAATGACGTGAGCCTGCAGCTGGTTTTTATCACTTCCTGTTTATTTTTTCCTTATTTCCTTTCACTTAGTTTTTTTTTTTTTTTTTTTTTTTTTTTTTACATGTTAGGTCAGTGTCTACAGTGTGGCTCATAGACATAGTTGGCTCAATTTTAATTTTTATATCCCACCCTTTTTCTGATGCAGCCATATTTATATACTTTTTGTATATTATTCTTTTAAATTAAATTAAACTGAGAGACTTTTAAAAAAAATATCGGATCCTGTTTCGTGGCATTTTTTGGACTTCATCCTTCTTGGAATCTCTTTTTCACAGAAAAGTATTGGCTGAAAAATTCCAGGCATTTGATTGTTTGCTTAAATCCAGGAGAGGATAGGGATTTCTGAATATTTCCTGAAAACAGATTTTTTTTTTTTTTTGGCAGTCGCACTGTGCTGATAACATTTTTGAACGTCCCCGGTAAATTGTTCTGCACTGTTTGCTTTTTGTTTTTTTCCTTCTAATTACCAGTTAAAGTCTTATTTGAAAAAACAAAACAAACAACAATAATATGTTGTGAATTCTTAAAGTCAAGACTCTAAATGAAGTCAGCATTGCTTTTCCTTTCAGAGTGACTGACCGAGGAGTTAATTGGGAATTATTGCTTTTATGGGATAATAAACAGCAGGCAGCTTACAGAAAATGACTGGGTGGGGTTAAAGGTCCCATGTTTCAGACAAAATACACAAGTGACTTAAAAACTCTTCGTAACAAAAATGTAACCTCAGGTCATAGTCTTGTAGGTAAAAATAAAGTCTGAGGATTTATCTGTTTTACTTTGCTTATTACCACAAATGTTCTGCTGAATGATTTAACTGCAAGCAGCCAGAAGTTACTATGGGATGCTTAATATGATCCAAATTATTTTATTTAAAGTAGAGAAATAACAGTTTTTCCTACTTCAGCTGAAATAGAATATATATTTTTGCTTGTAGTAATAATGTGACTTGCTTTTTTTTGTATGTTGACAAAGAGTCAAGCAAAAATATTTTTACATTCTAGTTACTGCTGGCACCCTGCACAATCTTGCTTCAGACAGATCAGAAAGGTGTGGAGCAATAAGTAGAAGGAAAATTTAAGAGGATAATGCATCTGTTGTCATAACTGCACTCTGAAAAGCTGCTTTACAAGCATGCTACTTGTAGCTTGCTATCTGTAGCGTTAAACAGCAAACAGAATTGGAGCCTCTTTGAATAAAATACTTCAAGACTCCTTTTTGCTGCCTCCATGTGTTCTGTGAGGTGACCAAAGTGGTTAAAGTCAGCTGAGTTTAGACATAACCCTGATCAGCTGACTTGTAGAGGGGTAAGCCCGGTTTGCAGGTCAAGAGAGTGATGCAGTGATGACTTTTTGTTTGCTCCTCCTCAGCCAATCGCAAGATTCGGAAGTGTAAACAAGACGTAGAAATAACTTTTAATGAGAAGGGTAAGAATGCGTGATTGCGTTCGCACCAGCCCTGTTTAGTTCATTTTAATCAAACTATTTTGTTTGACTATAAAGTTTGGTTCATTTGGGGAGGTGTGAATGTGCAATCGAACTCTGATGCGCACCAAAAAAGTGAACTACAGTTCAACCTGGGGAACAGTTTGTTAGAAATGAAGTCTTGTGTGGTTTGAACGCATATGTGCCCAGAGAGCTTTTTGGGTAAATGGAACCAAAACAAATGTACAGAGAGCAACGACTCATGGTCTTTTACCAAAGACAAAAGAGAAATCCTCCAACCTCTCCATTTATGTTTACATTTTTGAAGAAGGAAATTGTTCTCAGTAGGGTTTCGTGTTGTTTCTTTCAGTGGCTCTCGGTGCAGCGCCACCACAGGTGAGGAGGTGAACAAATTTTGCTTTGCTTCTGAAGCTCATAACTATCCGGCTTTACTTTGTTTGCTAAAGGACCAGAAGGATCGTTGTGCGTTAATAACAAAACATTTTTTGTAAGAAAACAAGTTTGTTTTTGTAAAATAGGGAAACATGTAGGGGTCCTCTTGTAGCTACTGATGGTGGGGGAGGAGCACATCTGCGTTACTCTATGCTATTACAGCAGGAGAAAACACCAGTCACTCCTGCACTCTGTTTGACATTTCATTAAAACACCTTTCAAACGTAGAAATAGTTCGATGGTAAATTTGAGGAGTTTAAACTGCAATTGTTCATTTTGCAGGAATTCATGTTTTGTTTTTTTGTGGGGAGACTCCTCCATTTAAAAAAAAAAACATTTTTTTGTTATTCTGGTCTTTACCAGATTGCTTTCTAAGTCTTCTGTTTCCTTCCTCTTCCTCCTGAAGGATTTCCCCGTCCCAGACTACCGCACTCACATGCAGGATCCACAGGGCCGCAGACGGCTGTCCTTGCTCTCCGAGTTCCACCCCGGAGCCGAAAGGTGCTCTCACCTCGTCATCTAAGCACCAGATTTTCTTTCAATTCATGCTGGATCTTTTCAGATTTGTTCATATTTTACAAACAATTTGTGGTGAACCGTTCTCTAGATATGTTTCATGTCTGCTTTTGTACTTCAGGCCTCCGGAGAGACGCCATGGTTACGAGCAGCAGTTTCATTCCGTCACAGCGCAGGCAGAGCACGAGGCCCTGGAGGCCAAACGCCCTCGCATGGAGACCGTTGCCGAGGCCCATATCAACCGCACCCCTCCCACTGCTGGGGGTATTGTGCTGCCCATGCCCCACACTGTACAGGACAGCTTAAGAGCCACTGTTGAAGTCAAAAAGGTGGGGCCTGATTGTTTTTGCTTGTCCTTCTCTCCCCTCTCGGCTGAATCTAGGTTTTATAACTTTACTCGGTTACTGGCAGAAAATCAAGCCTGACGCTTCATGCTTTTTAAACAAATGTTCATCAGGAGTCTCCGTTCACCATCAAAGTGGAGTCCCCGTCGCCAGGAGGACCTGCGCTGCACATGGGGGAAGAGCAGGACACGTCTCCCTCCAAGCTGTCCAAGGAGGAGCTGATTCAGAGCATGGACCGCGTGGACAGGGAGATTGCGAAAGTGGAACAGCAGATTTCCAAGCTGAAGAAAAAGCAGGTGGGGGTAAAGCGAGCCAGGCGTTTTGTCACTGGGCAAGGCTGGAAAACAAAGGTTGTTGTATAAGAAACCTTGGCCTTAATGAAATGTTTCATAATGATCCTGTCCAGGGGAAAAAAAAAGAAATTCTTGTTTCCAGTGGCAGTAAAACAAAACAAGACAGACCTACTTTTTAAATAGCCAGGGTTTTAGGTAACAAAATAGTGAAATTTACATTTTGTCATAATTCTAAATAATAAATTTTTTTTGTCCATACACAACATATCACTGTATTTAATTGAAATTCCTAAAAATTGTTTGTGATAGCTGGCCACACAGTACCTAATAAAGTTAATGTGTATACAGATAATATCACTATATACAAAATGAATGAACTGCTGGGACTCCAATGAGCATCAGCTGATTATTGAGGCAGCATTCAGGTGCTTTATGCTGTTTTCAGCAAAAAAAAAAGAAGATAAATACTGAAATTCCAAAGTTTCAACACATGGAAATGAGTGACTGTGTGTGATTTTTATTTTACATTTTTTTATAATAAGCTTTTTGGTCTGAAATTCTAATCTCGACGTTGTCTCCTAGCAACAACTCGAGGAAGAAGCAGCGAAGCCCGTGGAGCCAGAAAAGCCAGTGACCCCTCCTCCGGTGGAGCACAAGCACCGCAGCATCGTTCAGATCATCTACGATGAGAACAGGGTACAACCTCCGAACACACCGCCTTCCATCTCTGATGGAGTTATTCGGTTTTTCTGTCTCGGCTGCAGCCACCCATAAAGCTAATTTGTCTGCTTTTAACTGGGACCACAACAGCATTTCTTCTCAATCTTTGCAGCAGGCGGGCTGTAACCGTCTCTTTAAATTCAGTTTTTCTCCATTCTGCTTGTTTCTCTTTTGAAATGAAGCATTTGCTTTGAGCCACCGTGGAGCTGTATTAAGTTGCTTCCACTATGAAATGAACATTTCTTTCTCCTTCTTGCTCAAACATCCTGACCTCAAAACACGACTGGATTTTGATTCTCAGAACAATGATTCAACTGTATCCACTGTTGCTGGACTTTCTTGTGGTTCTTTTTTCCCCCTTTTTATTAATTTGGCAGGGGAAGAGAATTAGGATGTGTTTTCAATGGAATCTTTAAAAAGTTTGACCATTAAAACTTATTAAAAGTCACTTAAAATTACCTTTAAAAATGAGGTGTCCAAACTTTTTGTCATCCTGGTCAAAGTTATCAGCTCAAAAAAACAAAAAAAAAAACAAAAAACTGTATAACTGTTTTATTCTATTTCTATCTACTCAGCAATAAACTAAGCATGAACTGTTCCATTTAAACAAATTTTGCGTTTTATTTTGGGCTCGACTAAAGAAAATGAAGTAATATTTTGTCTGTTTTCAGCAATTAAAAAAAATGGTCTTCGTTTGTAAAACACCTGCGGTATTGAATCGAGTTTTAATAGAGAAACTAACATCAGGCTTTGGTTCACATAGGTCTATTTTAGAGAGTAAGGCAATGAGTAGATGTTGTTGTGGTTACCATAAAAATAAAAGGAAACCAGAAAACCTTTCTTACCAAAACTACTTTATTCTGGAAGTGGACACTTTAAAATGTTCCGATTTAATAGAGCTCAGAATATCATTGACTATATGCAAAGCTTACAAAAGCTGCAGACAGACATGGTTCAACATGGAATAAATAAACTATGAATTAAAAGACAATGGTTTGTTTAAAAAGAAAACTAAACAAATATTTAAAACAACTGTACTTCAGTTAGAAGGATTCGGGTGTGGAATAGTTGTAAGACATTCAAACAGTTTTTCACTCAAAATAATAACAAAAAAAGAATGTATAGAAATTTTTTGCTAGATAAATACAATAAGGTTTGATTGTTTTTTTTTGGGTTTGTCTACAGATTCAGCTGGAATTCTGTGGAGAGGATTTTAGGAAAATATACAAGAAATATTTTGCTGTTTTGATTTTGATCATATGCTGCACTTATAAAAAAAGTGAATCTATGATAAGGTTATGCTTCCTACAATTTTGTGTTCTTGCCTCTAGCAAGAATTTTAAAATTGTTTAATATTGTTTATTATTGTTTTTTTTTTATTTAAATTTTTTGTCAGCAGTCTGTTTTTCTTTTACCTTGTGTATTGAAACGTTAAAAAAAGACAGAGGAGGGGAAAGACGATTGTGGTTAGGCGACCGCAAAAGAATCAGTCCAGGTGCCGCAAGTGGCCCCCTGGCCTCACTTTGAACAGCCTCGGTCTAAAGGAACTGCGTTTCCTGGAGTTGGAAAACCATTTCTGTGGGGGTCACTGCAGTTCATGGCTGGGAGACAGCGTTGTGGTCGGAGAGTGCTGAGACTCTTTCTCCTTCTCAGTCAACCATTAACCCTGGAGGATGTGAAGGCGCTCGCTCATGCCAGTTAGTCTGGCAGCTGCGCCTGTTTGTCCCGTCTGTAGATGAGCTCGGGAAATTACACACAGAGTCATTATTCTCCTAATGATCTTGTCTCAGCTAAAAATCTGCTCTGACCCAGGAAGAATCTCTTGCCAGCTTCCATAATTATTTTCTTGCATCACCATTTTTTGCTCTTTTTCCCCTTGCAGCCCTGCAAGCTGGTCACTTGCAGAGCCTTAAACTTTTCAACTCGTTGACATGTCGTAGCTATCAACATTAGTGTATTTAATTAGGATTTTTACTATTGCACTAGCTCAGGGGCCACAATGGCTCTTAATAATTTTGGCTAACACTAGCGAAGAACCAATGAATGTTTCTAAACTTTGTTATGCAGGTTTGGAGAGTTTCAAAAAAAAATTTATGGAATAATTTCACTTCGGGGTGGGAGATATGAACTTAAAATTTTGTCACAATATTTTGTGATACCCTTGTGATAATGATAAAAGTGACAATTTTTATTTTAATCGGGACACGAATCGCACAAAAAGTGTCATCTGTATCACTGAACTGTTCACAGTCACTCATTAAGCGTCTGTTGTGATGTCAATGCTTTCTTTTCAGAAAAAAGCTGAGGAGGCCCATAAAATATTGGAAGGTCTTGGCCCCAAAGTTGAGCTGGTATGTTGATTAATTGTGATTATTTTATGTTTTTTTTAATTTTCTTTAGCTTTAAGGATTTTAAATAATTAGAGATGCACCAATTAAAATTTTGTTTAGACCGTTTTTGAGGTGGGTAGGATAGCACAACTTCAACATATTTTACTCATAAATTACTCGAGTAAAGAAAAAAGATTTGGTGAAAAGGCCGCTCAAGTAATGAGTAACTGATTAAAAAAAAATCAATCATTTAATGTTAAAACATTATATTTTGAGACGGCTGAAAATTTAAAGTTATTTTGGCATTTTAAGGACCAAAATAAGTAACGTAACTACAAAATATCCAAGAATTGTATGTGAATAAACGTAGAGGCTCTTCAAAATAAAATTACTCAAATAAAAGTTAAAAATACAGCAAAATAAACCTACTCATACAAGGAAATAGTTTCTAAAATGTTACTTAAGTTGATGTAACTAGTTATTATACAACTATGCGATTTTTACTGATTCTGTTTAAGAATGGAAGATGTAAATAAGGACATTTAATTCTTGCTTTACAGCAATGAGTGGTGCTTAGTTATATGCATGAAAAACACTTTTGCCGATACATTACATCAAAGACAAAAGGTTGTGCATATTTTTATGATGAAATGATGTTCCAAGATGTAAAGGATAAAACCTCCTTTTACCCTTCTTGCTATCTGTTAAAAATCTCGCTCTCTCTTTCAATTCAAATGATATTCAGACATGTTTGGAAACGTCAAAAATACATTCTCACGCATCTTTTCTCCCCCCATCATGTTCAGGCACCTCACTGCCTAACATTGCATCAGCGTTAAAACACAAAAAAACATATGTTG
The DNA here is from genome assembly GCA_010277075.1 of Poeciliopsis retropinna. Lineage (NCBI taxonomy): Eukaryota > Metazoa > Chordata > Actinopteri > Cyprinodontiformes > Poeciliidae > Poeciliopsis > Poeciliopsis retropinna. Next base: position 1,183,683 of record VMRM01000024.1, read on the forward strand.
TCGTTAGCAGAAGTTAGTAGCGGCTCACATACGACTCGTTTATTGAGAAGTTTCCGTTTGGCTCCGCCGGTCAGGATCGTTCAAGCTAAAAATGATCTAATTTCAGTCACCAGCAGATTTCTCAGTGTGTCCCTAATACTAATGCACAAGGATGACATATTGCACAGCAACCATAATAATCATTTTTTGATTCTTTTTCTCCTTCTTCTTTTTATTAGCCTTTGTACAACCAGCCGTCAGACACAAAGGTGTACCACGACAACATCAAAACGTGAGTATCTTTTTTATTCATATTGTTAGCGTGCCGCCGCAGACGCTCACCATGGAAACCCGAGGCCTCATAAACCTCTCTGATAATTCAGTCTAATCTGATTGCTGAGTCACCTGGCTGACTTAATGCTCACACCAAGGAGAGAGGCTGTGAGAGGAAGCGACGATGTGTGTGTGTGCGTGTGTGTTCAAAATAGGTTGCATGAGGGGTTGAAGGCTGTGTCATCTGGAACAACATAAAAAAAAAAGACCTCTTATCAGCGTGCGCCACGAGAGCGACCCATCTGGCTCGGCCTTTTATCAGGACCAAGAGCAATTCTGTGTGAACCGAGTGAACAGGCCATGCTCTCAGGGTCAAGGGCCTCACTGTCCCCCACCCCACACACAGCCACACACACACACACACACCACCAGCATTTGTAAATAGAAGAGTTCCCGGTATTTTGTTTGTGTCACTCTTTAAACGCAAATCATTGCTGGATGGATTACTGGAAAGATTCTGAGATGCGTTTTTTTTTTTTTTTTTTTAGAGGTACCCACCAAAGAGAGACATAACATGTTTATAAGAGATTTTTGACTTTTAGGTGCTTAAAGTCATGTTTGAATCTCAATTAGATGTTTTCTAAAGTTTAGAAAGTGCTTGATTTCTGTATGAAATCCTACAGAGTGCTGGATATTCAAACTCCACAGTTTTGCAATAAAGTGCAATCTAAGGTTTAATTAAAAGCCTAAATTCTTTTCACTGTCTGAAGTTAAATCAGACTCAATTTCTCTTGCTTTAGGTAATCTAAAATTAGCAAAATTATTTGTATTTGTGAAATGCCAGGAAACTTACCGAAAACATTTTTTAGAGATTTTTTTCTGACTTTTTGTATTTTATACTAAGCAATGAATTTGCGCAGGATGGTAATTTACCTTCAGACAATTTGTTTGGATTGCTTCAGTGTGATAATTCCCAAAGGTGTACAAGGAGTCCTATTTTGAATTTGCAACATGCAGGCATTTATTATTATTATTATTATTATTATTATTATTATTATTATTATTATTATTATTATTTTATTTTATTTTCTGAACTCAACATTCAATCAGTAATATTCCTGTATAAACATAAAAACTCACTTGTTTCAGAAACCAAGTCATGCGGAAGAAGCTGATTTTGTTTTTTAAGAGGAGGAACCATGCACGTAAACAGAGGGTAAGTTTCCTCACCTTGGAGTTACACAATGCCAAACTTGCATCTTGTTTTACATATACGTGTGTTGATATTATGGATACGCCATGATAACTCCTTTCCCATAGTCGGTGTAACAGACACGGCACAATACAACATGTGACCACCTCATATGACCTCTCCTCGCAGCGTTGAAGCACTGGTTACAATTTATTCCTACATTTTTTAGAATGCCTGGCTGCACTTAGTTTGGCTTTACAATATGCTTCCTTTTTACCTTGTGAAGTGAGCAAAACACTATAAATTAGTTGCCAGTTATTTCAAAAGCAAATAATTTACTTGGGCCGCTGTGTTGTTGGCTAAAATCCAATGAGTCCACACAAACCTGCTGACCTGTTGTCGCAGAGTCGGTCATTCTCAAACAATGTTACGTGGCGTCACATTTGTTTTGGAGCCAGTTTAATCCAAATGACTTCTGAGAAATATATTTGACAGCAGAGTGGAGTTCAGAGTCTTTTGTTTTTATTATTATTTTGGCCGTGGATGTCCTCATGTGATCTCTAAAACTGGATCTGGTCTCCTTAAAGGCATTTTTAAAACTGGATTTCATGTCTGCCATTCCCCCAGCTTCAAGCAGGTGATTGCAACCAATCAGAACCCGTGTTCGCATAATGTCCTTTCAAAACTGCACAATAAGTCATTCACATTATTTTGTTATGTTTTCCCTAATGATCCAAGTGTTTCTTCACCTGTTACATTTACACCAGCAGTGTCCAAACGTTTTGCCATGGGGGCCAAAAATGTCAAGTTGAATGTACTCAGGGGGCCACAAAGTTTTGCATATAATTGTTTTTATTTAAATTGCTATATAGTTATTCTTTTTTTTTTCTACTATTTCCGGCTCAACAATAAGCCAGACATGCAATATGTTAATGAAACACCCAAAGCAGTCTAACTGCTGTACCTGCATCATGGCCTGAGTCGGCAAACATTTTTTCAGCTGTTGTCAAGGGCCGCATAAATTCATCCTGAGGGCTGCAAATGGCCCCTGCGCCCCACTTTGGACTCCCCTGATTCACACCAAAAAACTCTATGTTGAATCTGACTGCTGCAGCTTCCAGTCTGACCTGCTGTGCATGCTATGATGGAGCAATTACTTGAACTGCATGGCAGCATTATCAACAAGCCGTATCAAAACAGAGACTAAACATCTGCAGACCGGCTTCCTTTAAAAATATTGTCAACAGGACCAAGACTCGAGTTTATCAAGGACTGTGACTGTCTATGAATGTTCAGGCGGATATGTCTTTAGAGGGAAATGATACAGCGATACACTTTTAGATAAAGTATTATGACTGAAACAATTATCAGCAACAAATTTAGTCATTCATTAATCTTTAACATGGGGTATACAGACACAGAAAAAGCCCAATTTCTGAAAGAACATGTTCGCTGGTGTAATTAAGCCAAAACTGTACAAAAAATATAAACCTTTTGTAATTAAGAGAAAAAACAATTCTCCGAATTCCTCAAGTAGCATAGTTTTAGCTTTATTCACTTCAAATTCTGTGAAAATAAATCCTATCAAATAGCCTTTGCTATCCGGTTATTAATTGCTTTAAAGAATAAATAATCAACAGATCAGTCCTGCAGTCCAGTTGACGTCAAGTCAAGCAGAAAGGGCTAAAATTTTCACATGATGTTAGAAGTATTTTTTTAGCTGCAGACGCTTCCTTTGCTACCAATGATCAACAGTACGCAGTGGAATAATTAAAAGAATATTACATCTTTGTATTTTAGGCAATAAAATGTTTATTTTAATATTTTAAAAATGAATTATTTGTTTATCTTTACATTTGTGTGAAAAATCTTAAGTGGTTAAGAGAAAAACCTGCAGGAGGCGCCAATTTTTATCTGATTGAACTGATAACTGAAATAAGTTAGCTGCAGCACTAAAGTAAAGTCAGGACGTTACAGTAATAGTATATACCCTCTATGACGAATGTAGCTGAAGTAGAAAGAAAACAATAAAATTTAGTTTTCAAACATTTCTGTTCAAATAATCATATGAAAAGCCATATATCGCTGCTTCGGCACCAAATCAACTTCAAAACAAGGCAACGATAAGCTGGACCTGCTCATCGAGGTTCTTTTGACTCTGTGGGTCATGGTTGTGGAAGCTGAAAATTATACAACCGCTGTATTATTTAGGGAACAGGAGACGCCTCGGTTTCCCCCGTTTGTTTGGACGCATTGTGTGGGGCAATAACAACTTTTGTGTGCAGTGGAATAATAAATATTGTCACATCAAACAGCCTTTCTAAGAAGTGCCTTGCCAAACCGCAGCCTTATCGGTTATTTAAATATTGCAGAATCACCTTGTGTTTAAACACGCAGATCTTTTTTGTGTTGCTGCGGTTCAGTGAATCTAACCTCTCTGGCAGCTCCTTGTCGGGTTCAGGCAGACCTTTTGGACCGTGAACAATGGCAGAGTGCTGGTGGCCTTATGCCAAGAGGAAGGTGAATTGTTGGTCCCTCGCTGCAGAAGGTCGGAGGAAAAAAAAAAGAAAAAAGGACCATTTTGTCTTTGTTACCCTCTTCCCAAAACATTTTAACTCTTTCCCATCGAGTCATTTATGGATTTAAATAGTTTTCCTGACCTCGGTAATAAACAGTGTTTTTATTTGATGATTTCAACATAAACCTGTGCAGTAGAAATGCCATCATGCGTTGAAGAGGGTTTGCATAACGATTGCACCGGAGCGGATTGTGAATGGTACGGGAGACAGAAATGGAATCGATAACAAACTGAAACCCACAACAAACAACTTCCTCACTCGCTCCTACTCTGGCCTCAACCAACTTGCTTGACTTGTTTACTTTTTCTTTTTTTTTTTTTCAAAAAAGAAAAAAACTACAGCATTGACTGTTTAAATCAGTGGTCCCCAACCTTTTTCCCACCACGGACTGGTCAAGGCTTGGCAATTTTACTGTGGCCCAGGGCTTGGGGTACACAGTAAAATTTTAACCTCCTCCCCGCCTGATTGTTGCTTGCGATAATCGTAACCGATCCTCCTGTCCTGTGAGATGTGTCATGACGACTGACACGGTCCAGGCGGTAGAATGTTGGGACCGCTCCGATCTAAAATCGGGCATAATCATCATTGTCTTGGCCTGACTATAATAGCTTGTGGGATTCTCTCTGACAGTGGAGGAGAATGCAGCCTGTTGAATGTGACAGGTAGCCAATCAGAAAGCACGGTGACGTAAGAACGGAGGGGAATCCCAAACAGTTGAGAAACAGGTGTTCTGTCAGATCATCATATGCTGACAGCATGCAATGTAGCAGAATACTAGGAGCGTATGAATAGCAATCATACACTGCTATTCTGACAGCGTATGATGATCTGACAGAACACCTGTCTAGTACTTAGTGCAGCAAATAGAGCGGCTGCTCACACCGTCATTTATCCAACGCCTTTCCTTTTTGTTACGGATGTTCGTGAGTGGAATCGGTTCGTGTGTGGTCTGATGTTCCTGCCGTGTGGCTGGACATATGAACTGATCAAACCTGTTGTCGGTTACTATGATTATGGACCTAAAATGGTGGAACTCCTTATATTTTTCTCACCTGTATATAAAACAACTTCAAACAGATGAGATCTTGTCTCGACTCCACGCAAAAGAACAAATGCCTCTGATTCATGAGTGCCGTTTCTCCTTCCGGTGCACAGGAACAGAAGATCTGCCAGCGCTACGACCAGCTGATGGAGGCATGGGAGAAGAAGGTGGAGCGCATGGAGAACAACCCCAGACGTAAAGCCAAGGAGAGCAGAACACGGGAGTACTACGAACGGCAGTTCCCTGAGATCCGCAAGCAGCGAGAGCAGCAGGAGCGCTTCCAAAGGTGAGCATCATTCATTATCCTTCGTCACCTTGCACTGGTTTGATGATGTAATGAAAATCTATATTAGTGCAAAGTTCAACCTGTAAGGAGTATTTTTGTTGTGGATGAATCTCTGGTGCCTCAAGATTAGGTTTTATGTTGATATTACTACATTTTTTTATTTTTGCTTTGAAATTTTTATTCCAAATACAACTAGAAGATTGGATAAAATTTAGGGTTAAGGGTGAATTAAATCGCCATGGTATTTGCCAATGTTAATGTAATTAAACTAGAATCAGTATTAAATAATAATAAAAAAATGCTTTTTATGTTATTTTAATATTTGATATATTGGGTGCAGAGTTAAATTTTCCTTCTTTGGCCTCTAGATACATCAACAAACAGGATGTACTTTAATAAAAATAGGACGAATGTTAGAATGTACACTTTGAAGCATGAATGGTGGATAATCTTTCGATTCCTTAATTTTTCTGTTTATGCAAAACTAAAAGCTTTATAAAAGAAATGCAGCATATTTTTCTCTTTTGTGTTCTTGTTCTTAGAATATAAAAATTGGCAAGTCTAATCACTCAAAATAAGTCATAATGAATACATATTTTTGATTTTTTACATATTTTAAGGAACGGGATTGTCATGAAGTTGTATCTATAAATAGAAAAACCGATGTAAATTCAACGCCATAGCAATATCAGTGTGTGCAATATTGATATTGCAGAAGACTGTTTCTATTGCAATAACTGTTGATAATATGTTCCAAGTATTATGAACTTTCATGCTAATGTAATATTTAGCCTATTGGACCCAGCCTAACAGCAACAGATGCTAACCATAGAGACTAAGGAGGCTATGCATAATGCTAAAGGCTAAATGTTACAGAGTGATGGAAGGACACATAAAAAAGAGAATGAAATAAAGTAAGAATATATTGCACCTAATATCTGCATTATTAATTATTTTATTAAAGATTTAACCACTTAAGCTTTTTTCATGAAACATTATAAACATGTTAAAAGATAATCAAATTCCTTTTAAAATTAATAAAATAAACATTGTATTTCCTAAAATGCAATACCATAGCATTCCTTTAATATAATCTGAACAGAGTGAAGCTAAAACTGTACCACTTGAGTTGATAGGTATTTTGAGATTCAGACTTTTTCAGTTGTATGAAAGCTGGATCTTCACTGCAGACAAATTCAGTGTTATTATTGTTGGTACTTCAGTTTGTCCCGTTTTTCACCCACAGAGTCGGACAAAGAGGAACGGGTCTTTCCGCAACAATAGCAAGGAGCGAGCATGAGATCTCTGAAATCATCGATGGTCTCTCGGAACAGGAGGTGGGAACCAGCTGCAGAACATTTGAAGTGCTCTTCCTCTGTAGGGGTTTAATTGCTTCCAGTCGTAATCATGCTGGTTCTTATTGGGAGATTTCCACTGCATTCCTTAGAGAGGGAAAGTATTTTAGCACTTCAGCAGCACCTGATTTTCTGCAACTTCTCCACAATAGAAGCTTTAGCTTCTTTTACAACACAGTTGCATCATAAACCCGCAAAGACGAGCCGACTCTGACCGTTCATAACTCACAAGTGGAGATGGCGTAAAGCTGCTCAGCTGTGACTTTACAAATAATAAAGCCAAGCCATAACGACGACAGGAGTTGTTGGCGGTATTCCTAAAGTCTGTGTCACGAGTCTCCCCTTACTGTTTTCAAAACACTAATGGTGGACTAGTTCCATGTAGCCAAGGACATGCTCTACCTTTTGATTGTGTATTGATATGCTTGTTGGAAATTATTTCTGAGTCTTAATTTCTTCATACATCATCAATGATGTATGAGTAAAAGTGTGGCGATCTCCCTTTAATTGAATTCTTGATTGTGATTCTATTTTTATTGCCTTTCAAGATGACATGTCTGTTCTTGGTGTTGGATTTTATCAAATAAATTTCTCCCAAAAATGCGACTTATACTCCTATGCAACTTATATATGTATTTTCCTGCTTTATTATGCATTTTATGGCTGATGCGACTTATAGTCCGGAGCGACATATAGTCCGGAAAATACGGTATATCTTTATATTTAAAAGCTTGCTTATGTGTACCTGATTTTTGTTCGGCTTCAGGCTGGCTTAAAGCGATGTTGCTCAGCTTTTTCTGAATCACATTCCTCAAGTGACAAAGTTTGGGCTTAGAGAAAAAAAATGTCCAACTCATCAATAAATTGGCCCAGTGTTGCATTTTTGTCTTCACAATTAAACTACAACTTTCTGGATAAGGTCTTATGCAACAAGCCTAGTCTGACCTCTGACCCCTTTGTGCCTTACAGAACAATGAGAAACAAATGAGGCAGCTGTCGGTCATCCCTCCCATGATGTATGACTCTGAGCAGAGGCGGGTGAAGTTCATCAACATGAACGGCCTGATGGACGACCCGATGAAGGTGTACAAAGCTCGGCAGTTCATGAACGTTTGGACGGAACACGAGAGGGAGATCTTTAAGGAGAAGTGAGTCCGTGTTGAATTATTACCCCGGTTTTATTAAGTCCCAACGAAGGGAGTTTGGCTTAGATGAGTGATGAATGCATTTACCCTGCAGGTTCATACAACATCCCAAGAATTTTGGTTTGATTGCCTCGTATCTTGAAAGGAAGGTAAATGTTAAGTTTATTGACTGAATAAATACCAGCTGGAAGTAATTAATCTAATAACAATAATAAACTAGTTATAACGACATGTAAATATGTTATTGTTCCTTGTTTTAGTGTGTCGCTGACTGTGTGCTGTTTTACTACTTGACCAAAAAGAACCAAAACTACAAGGCGTTGGTCAGGAGAAACTATGGCAGGAGGAGAGGACGGAACCAGGTAAGTCCAACATTTAAGAAGATTTAAGAAGACCTGCCAATACTGACATTTTTTTTTCACTAACGCTGTCATAGCAGAACAAAAGGAGTCAGTGGCTGATCTTCAGAACTTAATTAAGGTGGAAAAGATCAGTTTCACGTGTGTTGGCTGGTTCCCCAAAATTAAAGGGGCACTGTTATATATTTTCCAGGCACATAGTGCCATTTTAAGCACAATCAAGTAACTACATTACCTTCATTTGTTACAAAAATACTTCGTATGTCAAGTGTGACTTATATAATTTAATTTAACACCTTGAAATAGGGTCTCTGTCTCTTTAAAAGCTCCAGCTCTTTCTGAAACTCCACCTAGAGGAAGTCATCACAACGTCACTCCTCTATTAACCGTTCAACGTTTTTACAAGTGTTATACAGAGAAGTAGCTCATGTATAGAGCTCAGCAAATGTGCAGCTTCACCAAGTGTTTGCTAATTGTTGCTGACTAGTCTGAAGGAGCTGACTGGGGAAGTGAAGTGGAAGCTCAAAAACTGCAGCTCTGAGAAGGAGTCGCGCCTCGAAGGCGAAGCTAGGTCCAAGCTAAATGGTTGCCACGGCAGATTAAAAGATTTCTCAAACATGCATGAAAGAATCACGGCATCATTTCAGGTATTCTTTTGATGGGGGAAATGACATTATTATTTTACACAATACTGTACCTTTAAGGGAATCTTTATCAAATTATAGACATTAAAAAATAATCCAAGCTGCTGTTTTGGGATGTGGTCATGGATTTCCTGAAGAGTTTAGGGAATTCCTCTTATCTAAACCTGAACAATGTTTCCTATAGTAATATTGCAATGAAGATATATTGTGAGGTCTTAATCTTTGCATACTTTATTCTGACTCTAAGCTTGGTGATTGGTTCCTGGTCTCCACTGTCTGTGTCTAAGACCAACAACCCCAAAGGTGGAAGTTATGTAAATGCTGAAAATGTGTTGAAAGTTTGAACTTGGCTTTGGGTTGTATTATGATGGGAACCTTATAATGCAAGGACAGAAATGAAATATAGTAAATGCTATTTTGTTAGTTTGGTTACTAGTGTTCTTGGATGTTGTTTGGTGATCAGACTGATTCATCTAGAGGATGTTCTGTTAGTATTTAGCCCACTGGAGTGTCTTCATAGCATTTTGCAAACATTAGTTTTCAATCATTGAAAAACATCATTCATTCATTCAGTCTTGGTCATTCTTTATCCCGTTGAGGGTAGAGTAACCTCCAGCTTGAACTGATTCAGAGAAAATATTGCAATCCAGGCTAAGGCCAGGTCTCATCCTCTCTGGGCTGTTTCCCTTTGCTTCCTGTGCCACAAGCCCTTGTAGAGAACATTGTGTCCAGTACATCTGCTGTGCAACAGAACTGTGTGGTTGTAGAGCACGTTTTTACATAAGAGGAGGTGGCGAACTAAAGTTTTCAGCATCCCTATTGAGTACAAGAATACTTTTCATATTTGAGTGGCTGGATGAGTTTCCTCAGTGTTTAATGTTTGCAGTTAGGACACCAGTGTTAAAGAGAACTCCGGTTGAGATGGAGGGAAAAGTTTGTTTACTTTACAGGTATAGATGGGATATTTGTTTGTTCCAGGTTGTAATTTAAGGAATTGTTTATTAGTGTGTGGCTGATTTCCAAGGTCCAGCAACTAGCCTTTGAGTGAGCAGAGTGAGTCGATAGAGTGGGATAGAAGCAGAAGCAAAGAGCAGTGGAATGTAGGGCAAGTGAGTGAAACTGAGTGGGGGAAAAAAAAAAAAAAACCTCAGTGAGACCGAGTCAGCGTTGGCAGCCTGTCTGCTGATTGTGTGCTCTTTCTTTTCTTTTTTTTTCCTCATTTTCCATTTACTTTTACTTCTTTGGAGTATGTGAGAGCTCCAACCCCTCCTTGAAAATCCCGACTTGGTATCGTCCGACCAGCTGACAGGCCCAAAAAACCCCTCCCTGTGCTGCTGTGAGTGCCAATCAAAAAAGAGTGCTCAGCAGGGATTACCTTGAGTGACCCCGCGTAGATTAGTGCGTGCATGTGAGATGGACGATTCTTTGGGCGGCTTAAGCGGCCTGATGACACGCTTTCCTGGAATATGTGCGGCCGCGTTGCGGCCCAGCAGCCCTTCTAAGGAGCTCTGCGATGGTGCCGTCCTGCCCCTCCACTGCTACCAGTCCCATGGAGGCACTGGAGGCTAAATTCCCTCTTGGAACACGAGTTAGCTCTGGCGCTCGGCGGAGGAAAGGGCTTTTTGTTGCCAGCAAATGAGTCTGCAGGTATGTCACTAACTTTTAAACCCAAAGCCTTTTACTTTTTGGTCAGGTTACTCTGGATGCCATCTGTGTCTCACCGCGCTCTGGCTGGCCGGCTAGTTTCCTAACCTAGATATTTATTTTAGGCCTGTAGGCAGTGGAACACAGCTATTTTAGGCTAGGTTTTCTGGGACATGTGAAGGCAGGGTCTTTATTTACCACTCAAATCAAACCTCTGCGGCCATATACATGTATTTATGTTGTGGGATAGGTGTTATTTCCCATTTTCAGAAAAATTCCCGAGGCTCTTAACTTTCCTTTCATACTTTTTTGTAAGGTTTCATAGCAAATATGGGTCAAAAAGGATATTCTTTTTTTATGAGCAAGTTTTACCAAAATTAGCCACTTGTTTGGTACTTCAAATTGATACTGCTTAGAGGCCAAGGCAGGTTATTTTTTTAAGATTTTGTATTTGCCATAAAATTTTATGTTTTATTCCCTTGTTAGGTGTGAGGGCTCACCAAGACCTCTGCAGGTCTGCTGTGGATGCTGTAGCTCTTCTAAGCTGTGATGATTTGAATCCGTGGATCTGGCTAATTTGTCCACATCCAAGTGTCGCTCCATTGGATTAGGATCTACCGAATTTAGAGACTCAAGCAACACCTCAGGCTTAAGTTCCTCAAACCAGACCAGTTTGAGTGACATTGCACTTTACCCTGCTTAGAGATGCCACTGTGTTTAGGGAGCAGTTGCAGGAAAATGAAGCATCACCAAAAACACTGGGAGCCATTACTTAAATGGAGATGTCTGTGACACATGGAAGAAATTATGGAAGCGTGCACAGGCTTTTACTTTTTAAAGGTTGTCTTTTATGTGGTATTTTGTTCAACTATAAAGTATTTTCAAAATTGAGGTTTCTTTCTATGTTAAAAATGAGGTTCTTAGTTTGAGTTCATTAAAGATTGAGGGGGGAAGACACTTTTTTTTTTTAAATATCTTTTTTTTTTTTTTTTTTTTTGGCTCTGGTGGTCTTTATTTACAGTAATCTGACAAGATGAGGGTTAAGAGAAGGGGAAAAAGACATATGGCAAAGAAACCAAGGACGAGATTTGAACTCGGGATGGCTGCGACGAGGTCTGTAGCTTCTGTATGCTGGCTGTATGCACTTTTTAACATCCTGTAAAACCAAGATGTTCTGCTGAACTGCAGCAGTTTGTTTCATTGTGATACAGAATAACAGGAAATGTTGACCTCTAGCTATCTACATGTTGCATTTTTTTCATTCACACCATAATAATCGAAGGGTTAATAAATATGGTTAAAATAGTATTTAAGTAGAAAAACTGGAAATTGAGAAGTAATAAAACTGATTTAATTAGGCCCTATTTGAAGTGCTTGTATGGAAAGGGATAACTAAAGTCAGCAATTAATTGATTACTAAAGTAGTTGATAAGTATTTCACAATTAATCACGATAAAGCCAATTAATCGTTTCAGCTCTAACTGAGAGCAGTGGGAAAGGGTCGGCATGGGATTCCCGACTGGTTTGCTGTGCCATATGCTGTAAATTGAATTAAACCACATCATCTAAACAGCCTTTTGTTCAAGTCAATATACACTTTCTAAGAAATCTGAGTTACTGTAATTCAGGGGTTCTTTTCCTGTGTGCATTGAGTCTTCACTGCCCATACTCTGTTGTTAGTTCAGCGGTTTCGTTTTATTAGGTCCTGACCACTGCACACCACGAAGATCACTCAAGAGCTCTTGCTGAGGTCATACTTGCTGCAATATTTCTAGTTGCCGGTTTTCTTCACATCAGCATTAAAAAATGGTTTTTGTTACCTAAGATGTCCTGCCTGATGCTGTTGGTTGCCCCAAAAGCTGAGTTCTGTGTTGTGATCCCTTAGCAGGGTTTTAAGATACAGTTGGTGCTTTGAATGCATGCAAAGCTGTTGTGCAACACACTCGACTATGCTGTTGTGCAGCATATATCAGTAAATATGCTATTTACTGATCAGCATATTTTTCAGATCAGCTCCACTCTAGAAGAGCCTTAGGTTGTTTGCAGTCATAGTCCTGCATCACACTGCTTCCACAATCACCCTGTACAGTTCATTTTATTATTGGTTACAGGTTTGTAATTAGATTAGGTGCATAAAATTAATGAGTTGAATTCCATCCCCTGTTCTATGTTGGGAACTTTCAGGTAATTGCAAGGTGTAGCTAACTTCTGCGTGGAACCAAAGGATGAAAGAGCTATGGTGTTCATAAAAGTATAAGTGATCAGTGTAGGCTAAGAAATTGCAAGTATTTGCAGGTTGTTTTTCTGAGTCATAATGTTTTCAGAATACTAACAAGACCAAAACACACACAAAAAACAGAACCTAATGGTGGCAGTCATTTAATTTTTTTTTTTATTGTGTTTTTGTTTAAGCTCTTACATCGTTGTAGATTCATAGGCCTGATGGCGTCTCGTGTTATTGGCAGGTCAAACTGTTACAGTGTACAAACCTCCATCATTTTCCTAGTTTCATTCTCCCTGCACTAAATATTAATCTTTATTCTTTTCTATATATTGAAGAGAATCGATAACTGATTTTCAACTGTGTTACCCCAAATGTTGAATTTTACCAACATTTGGTAAAATGTTGATAAAGTATATTTTTATATACTTTATATTTTGTATAAAGTATATTTTAATGAGGGACAGTAACAATAAACTCAATGCATTTGTGGCTGGAATAAAATAATCCCCAATATCTTCATTTTTTAAAATTTGGGCTGAAGCATTTTGGTAAATGTTTTGCAGTTGACTGGTATTTGTGTAAGTTATTTTCTGAAAAACAAAACCAAAATGTTATTAAAAAAACACCAGAAGATTAGAGGCTTCTCTACTTCAAAACGCTTCATTCCAAGTCCATGAAACAAGGGCATGCCTCGCTCATTGATGCTCTAAAATTCAAATTAGACATTAAGGCAGATGGATGTGTTATTTTTCCACAGTAAGATGGATGAATTTTTCTTGATAGCAGCTTATATTCACACTGCATCAAATGTCTGCCATCCACTACTTTCCCCCATAACTCTGTTAACCAATGTGCTGAACCCAGCAGAGACCACCGCACACACGTCATTTAGGCTCTTAAAAGACTTTGAATGTCATTTTACGCAGTGGGATTGCTTAAAGGCAAAAAATGTTATTTGTGACCATGTTTTTCATTTGTCTGATGGCTCGTTTATAACTCTCCTGTGTAAAGCTCTCAGCTACCATGGTAACAAGCAGTGACTGTGGATTTTGAAAATGTTCTTTTCTATGAATGCATGTCCTTTAACCCTTTTATTCAGCAAAGAATTTAAATTATGACGATGGAATTTTACAACGTTATCACTAATACACTATTCACCACCCCAGTACATCTCTCACAATATATTGCATTACCTGTTTGAAAGATTGCCCTCAATATTTGAACCATCCATGTACTAAAACCTTAAATACAAACTGTAAACCTTTTATGGTAGGGATGAAATCACGATATTGAAATAATCATCGACTAATTTGGAAATTGATTAATCGTTAACCGGAGTATACAAACTCAAAAAAGACCATTTGTTGAAAAAGCAACATATTCAAAGCACTAATTAAGGCAAAACTGTAGAAAAAAACTTAAATTTTGCATTTAAGATAAAAACCCTTTTATATCTGTTAATGGGTTTTACCCCAAACCCAAAATAGTTTTAGATTCTTCCATTTTAAATTCACTAAAGAAAGTGGTATTTTATTCAATAGAATGTTTATTTTATTTTTAAAAAAGTAATTGATTTATTGTTTACTTCCATGTTTTAATGTACTTCTAATATTTTACAAAAAAGCTGAAGTGGTGAAATGAAAAATCTGCAGAATGTGCCCATTTTCTATGCGATTAATTGTAAAAATAATCGATTACTAAAATAATTAATTGTAACCCTAGTTTATGATTCATTTCAGAATATTTGTATCATAAGAGAAAAAAATATACATGAACAGAATTCACTTAGTAATATTGAAGACATTTTTTTTTTTTTTTTCATTTCATTTTCCTACAGTCTTCTTCCTCGGCGCAACGGCTTTTCTGGTGGCCTGAATGCCGTGGTAGGAAGTTGAAGGTTGTCATATGTCAAAGGTTGTCAAACTTAAAACAGAATCAGTGAATCAGCAGAAAGAGGGCAGAAATTAAGGCTCTTAAAATATTCCGGACAGGTAGGGCGACTGTTTTGTCTCAAAACACAGAGGAACCGCAGAACCACAGGCACCTCATTGAGTTTTCGAGGAGATCCTCGGAGAGGCTCTGCAGAGATGTTCGGTGGATTCAGTGTGGGAAAAGAGCTGGGAATGCCACGGTTCTTGCTCCAAAGCAAATATAAAAGCACTCGCTAACCCAGCTAGAGCAGCTTGTCAGTGCCGACCATGTGCAATGAGAAAATCCCCGAAGAACCCGACTGAACCACTTGGTGATATGAAAAGAAAAGATAATATGAGAAATGTAGTCTACCACAATCAGGATGGGTCATAGGCGAGGATTAGCCTGAGGAAATTTTCTTGGCCGTATGCAACGTAAGAGTGGCTTTAAAAGCAGTAGATAAGAAAAAAGAAAAATTCTCTCCATAAATCACTGGGTAATACCAAATTTGTAAGGAAGTGTTTTTTGTAAAAATATACATTTTGTAGTAGCGATATTGGTCATTATTTGTTTAAGGAGAGTTGCTTAAAAAGTTAATGTAACTCTTTGGTATTCAAAAACGTCTGTCCACAAGTCTGCACTCGGTTTCCATGGTGAGTAGCCAACCAATGGCTTTGTCGTCCAGACTCCCAGCAAACAGTGTTCTCTATAGGCCTGTCACAATAACAAAAGTTGATGTATGATAAATTATTTCTGTAATTATGGCAATAAACTATTGTTATTTTGAGACCATTTTCAAGTTTCATTTGTTAATTGATTAGTTGATTAATAACTTATTGCGATGGCACTGGCCAAGTGTTTTCTCACTTGGCCAGTTCCGCTCAACAGCCAGCCACGTCGTAGCGAATAGAACCAAAAATAAATGGAGATTTCGCTGCAGCAGACATTCTCCTGGTCATTCTCGGGGGGTAGAGAGTGGAAGAACTCTCTAAATTGGTAACTACTATTAAGGCTGTGTGTTGCTTCTCATTATTTAATAAATCAAAGACACTGCAGAATTTACTGCATCAGGAGGCAGCTGGAGACCCGCCACCCTCAGACATGAGCAGTTCTCTTTTAATATAGCAACATCTTAACCTGCATGGTTCACTGAGCAGCCCGAAGCCTTTCCTCTACATTATGCAACAACTGTCTGACTAGGCCGGATCTAGTAACATATTTATAACATGGAAAAAATTAAAGATGCTGTCTCTTTAGGAGGAAGTACTGGGTTACTCTTGTTTCTAGTCATCTAAACACAAATTGTGCAAGTGGCCTTAGGAGCAAAGTTATTTGTAGCACCTTGTTTTTAAAGCATCTGCCCCAAACAAACAGGAGAAAACTCTTTAAAAACAGCCTGTACCTGAATCTCCTAACCAATTCCAATTTACCTAACAACAGTACACTCTGCTAGTTTCATTTTAATGTTGTTTTTGTTAATAAAAAAGTAGCTCAGGTGGACTTATAGTCAAAATAAACCATGGTCTATCCCTGAAAGAGGTTGCAGAGAATAACCCAAATCCATTTAATTTCTGTGGAGAAGTTGTATTGCTTTCTGCATATTAAAAAATATCTTTATCACAATAGAAAGAGCAAAGAATCAGGGAGGAGATATTCGAAAAAAGATTAGCAGAAGGTCTTCTCAGTTAAAGAGGTATTACAAGTTCATGAGAAAAAGAGAAGGAAAACGAAGGTTAGGTGCAGCAATTTCAAATATTTTGGTGAAAATGAAGCTTAAAAAATATGTTGCAACCATGACCGCAACTTTTTTTTCCTCACAAAGGCTGCAAGATCTGTAATTGTAGGCTGTAACAATAAATAAAAAAAAAACAAAACATTGCAACATGTTCGAGAGACTGTAATATGTCCAGCCTTTCTGTTATCTCATCAAAGTCTTTCTCCCTCTTAATCCCTCAGAGCTTCAATGACATGCAGACATTTTTTCACGTGTTGTTTCTTTTTAAGTAGCATCCTACAACCATGTCCTTCCTCTGACTTAATTTTAAACGCATCACTGATGCTGAAATTAACAATCTTTAAGTCCTAGAGCCTCCATTGAAAAGTGTTGATTTTGTGACCCAGTTGCACTAACATTGTACATTTCACCGATTGGGAAAATGAGTGGATTGGTTTAGTTTCTGAATAGCTGCTCATCGTTAAACAGAGTCAGTTAAGCAGAAATGTGTCTGATTTCAGTGGATAGCTGGATTCTTGGTGTATCGTTATCGATGACATAGCTGAGTTAACTTGTGTAATCCTGTTTTAGATGGGTGGGATCATCCCTGATACGTTTTCCCCACTTTTTGTACCTCTTCCAAAAAGAAATTACCCCTATCTATCTTCTCTCTTTACCTCATTTCATATCTTTCTTCCCCAACCGTTGAGTGAAGCACATTCCTTGGCCCCATCTGGTACCAGCATGGGATGTTTGGCTTGGCATAGCCCGACTTGTTCCAGCACAGCGCTTTCATGAAACAGTCAGGAGGAAGCATTCTGTGGTGTACCGCGCCAGCACTGATGATCAGGAATGTTATGTCCTCAGTCACTCCATCAGCCCAGTTGGTAAAATTCATGCACTATGTAGCCGTCTATCACTTTATGGATGGTGAAAGCAAAATGACAAGGGAAGTAAAGTTTTGCTTGACATGAAGCCACAGTTTTATTACCTGTGTCAAATTCAAAATCATTATAAATGTCGATCCTTTTTCCATTTTTGTCGGATTTTCTAAAACGTATTACACACTTTAAAAACAGTCATCTTTGGATGGTTTAGTTCTGCATTTTGCATCTTAAAGGTTTTTAAATATTGCACATTGTCAAAGGTAAAAACCATCACAAAATCCTTGATGTAACTGGCACAAGCTTGTCGCAACAATCAGTAAATCAATTAATCTCACCATAAATTAAATCAAGCTCGATAATTTCCATTTACATGAATGTTTTTTGCGTCTCTCCCTTTTTCTAAAACAGCTTCAGCATGATTCTTTGGTCTCAACTAGTCCCTTTCATGAAGGGCAATTTTGTTTACAGGGACTTCCATATCAATTTTATTTATTTATTTATTTTTTGTTGTTGTTGTTGTTTGTTCACTTTGGATATTTAAAATGTTTTTAAAATATATTTTGTCCCCCAGACTCATTTTCCCCCAAATGTTTCTTGTTTGTCTGCAGCAAATAACACGTCCGTCACAAGAAGACAAGTCGGAAGACAAGAACGAAGAGGACAAAGCTGAGAAGTCTGAGAAAAAAGAAGACGAGGAAAAAAAGGACGAGGAAGAGAAAGATGAAAAGGAGGATTCTCGGTGAGTTTAATGGCTGATGTTTCTTTAGGCGCCATAGTTAAAGGTTCCCGCTATACGTGCTTCTGCTACATTTCAAAACGCATCACTAATACTGAAATAGCAAACTTTTCCTCTCTTTGTAACAACTCCCATACTGAAGGGTGTTGCAATTAACAATATCTGCTATCTGATCATTTGCAGTGCATTCACTACAAAAGAAAAGGATTGTATTTAATTGTTTTGAAGCTGAAATTTGGGGATGCACCGATATAAAAATTTGGGCCAATATTAATATTGTTGTTATGAGCGATATTTACTGATTTTGCATATATTTCTCTACTCTTTCGACACTGAAAAAACAACCACACTGCTGACGTTGCTTTTTTGCTGCAGTTGAACTCTCCATATTGCAGCTCAGCTTCACTATCACCCTTGCCTTTCCAGAAACGAGATTAAATTAAATATTGGTCCAGTTTTATTTATCGGACCAATAACAATATTTTAAAAAGTCACAAACATCAACAGTCATGCATCCACACTGACAATTGTTAATTTTATATCACCGGGCATTTAAATCTCACCATACAAGGTAATGCTTTGCTTTTCTTCAGCCCAGCTCATCTCAGAGTCAGTCCAGGTGTGGCTGTTATGTCAGACAGCTTTGTTAGACATTACCGTTCCTGACTTACCTTGAGTTAATTTGTTCTAAATCATTTTCAGTGAAGAAATAATCCAGTGTGTCATGATCAGCTATTTCTTTTCAACTTTTTAAATGAAAAACTCAGCATTTCACTTCAGCCTTCAGTTTGTTACTGAAATCAAGTTTGATAACTTCCATTTACGTGAGACTAGAAAATAAAGTAGAGGAACTCTCAATCCAACTTGTTGAGTGACGACAAAGAGTAAAAAAAAAAAAAAGTTCCCTACATAACATCTATGATATGTTCTAACAAGCCAGCAGGTGCCTGACTTGTTGACATGTCTGTTTAGGGTTTGCTATCAACAAGTTTAATATACAAGTTTTTTGCCGCTGAATGTTTTCAGTCAGCAGCGAAAAAAGCAGACTACAAGAAGAGCCTGTTATTGCTGCGTCATCAGGGAATAGATATTTGCTGCTGCAGCAGCAGCTAAAAGCTGTGTTTATCCCCCTGTCCAAAAACCACAGGGAGATTGGCAAGGACAAAGACAAGTGTGACGGAGGGGAGGACGAGGACGGAAAGGAGCAAAACACGCCGCGTGGCAGGAAGACTGCCAACAGCCAGGGCCGCCGCAATAGAAGGATCACCACACGCTCCATGGCCAATGAGGCTGCATCCGTCGCAGCCGAGGACACACCTCCTCCCGCCTCTGAGCCTGCCCTGCCAGATCCTCCACAGCTCCCTAAATCTGATCAAGCGCAGAAGGGAATGAAGGAGCCCGCAAAATCCCTCACTCCGGTAGCAGCAGATGCTAATAAAGGTGAAGACTCTCACTTTACCCGCTAAAAAAACAAAAACATTTGTGCTTCCGGCTCCCACTGCAGTCTGTTGGATGCTTTTACAAATTAGGTTTATTTTGCATGATTCCTGATGTGAATATTAATCATTTTAGCATAGCAATTCCTCTACAAGCCACGGAGAACACTGAAAACATGTGGAAGAAGATGGTCTTATCTCTGTGTGACTAACCTGCCACCAGCAGCATCCTGGTGTGAAGCTATGCCCAGGGAAATTGGTCAGTTAATGGAAAGATGGTTAAATGCTGCAGCAAGCTTGAGGAAGTTTGATTCAGAAATACTTAATTTCCATCAAAAGGAAATTAAATGTTGTTGCAACTTATGCCTCTGACGCTATGGGCCGGGAGGATCTGCAGTAGCAGTCAGTCTTACAATGAATCTGAAGAATCCTCTGACTGAAGACTTTCATGTATCTCACAACATGCTGACAGTTCAATTTCCAGACAGTTGAGACAATGTTCCAGAATAACATGTTCTGGATGACACTATTATGTTGTTAACTCTGCAAACACAACTCATTTCCTTTTGCTGCTCCTCTTTAAATCTCTGTATGTTTAGAGATGACAAAGGGTGAGATTGAACTTTTACCTTCGATACACACATCTATGGAGTCTTCTTTCCAACTCCTCTGGTATTTGAGGTTGTAGTTGTGGTATTATTTGAGATGCTAATCAGCAGCTCCCAGATTCAAAAACTATGTTGCTATGATTGCAGATCATAGCAACTGTCCGAAAGTAATAAAATTGAAAGCGAAAACCCTTCCAGATGCACAGCATTCATAATCAGATTGTCAACATGAAGTGTAAAACGAACAAATCAGAACTAACAAAGTAGAGCTTCTTTGACCATGAGCGGCGCATATAAAGCAGAAACTCCAGAAGATCCAGGTGGAGGCCTCAGCAATCACCTGGATCAATGACTTCCTGACAGACACAGCACAGTTTATGAAACTGAAGGATTGTGTGTCCAAACAGGAAGTCAGCAGCCCAGGAGTTCCTCAAAGGACTCTACTCTAACCACTCCTTTTCTCTCTGCACACCTCCAACTTCTAGCACAAGTCATCAGCAGAAATACTCAAATGACTCCGCAATCGCTGGCTAAAGTCCAGACCTAAAGCCAATTAATAATTAATAGGCAAAACGTAAACATTTATATTCGTAGTTTCTCCTCTTTCTGACTTGAGCTTGCGCTCTTTTGCACAGAAGAACAAAGAAAATGTTCTTCCTATAGATATAAAAAGCTTACTAGCAGCCTTAATTCCAAGAAATAGAAGGTTATACAAAATATTTCCTCCTTGCAATACAAATGGGTGCCTGTTTTTATTGGTGTGCTGCAACAAAATCCCCTACATAATTGATTTCAAAAAAAGTATTCAGAACGTGGCAAAATCTGAAGAAAATTTCAGGGAGATATTTATGATGCAACAGATTGTATTTGCTCGCTCTGTTGTAACCTTTTCTATTTCTTAGAACTATGTTGCCTTGGTTTTAAAGAGTAGCTGTGGGTCAGTGTTGCCTAGTTGAAGGCTTGCCAGGCAAGTTAAACAAGCTGCCAATTCAGTGGTGGGGGGAGAACTACGGTGGTGTGAGTTTATGTTGACGGTCTGCATTTACATCGCACTCATCTTCGTTCACAAGGTGGGCGAATGGGTGGGTGGTGGGACTGTTGACCTCCTCCTAATCTCAAGGGGACATCTGCAGCTATTTTGGTCCAAATGTTTACGCGTCCTCATCGGGACGCCCTTTAATAGAGCGGGCTAGAGTTCCCTCGTTCCCCGCTGCTCTCACCGTCCACTTCAGTGAATTTTAGCTTGAACTGTGCAGCCAAGGAGAGCAAAGGAGGAGTGTGTGTCGAACACAGCGTCACAGTCAGAGCGGTGGGAGGGTTCGGGTCCCGACGGCTCGATTTGCCCGTTCGTCTCCATCCAAGGCCGTTTCCCAAAGAGGAAGGCCAGCAGCTCTCTGTTCCTCCAGGGTCTGACGCTGTGTCAGCTGACCAGGGCGGCCCCTCCCCTCCCCTGTGGATCCGAGAGGACAAGAGAGAGAGAGGGAGTGGGAGGGTGAAAGGAGGCGAGTAAGTGAGGGAGCAGGTCTCAGCAGTCCTGAATGTAAACAGATTATTAGATTAGTGGCCATGAGAAGAAGGTGGCTGAAGAGAAGACAGTCTCTCTCTCTTTTTCTCTCTCGCTGTCTGTTCGTCTCCCTCACTCTTTCACTTTCTGTCATTTTTTTTCCCTCCTCCTCCTCTCCGGGAGTGCTAAAGGATTTGCATCTCGTCCTTTTGTGATTTAGCTGGCGCCGGTGAAAGCGGAGAAACTTCTCGCTGGACCGAGGAGGAGATGGAGGTCGCCAAAAAAGGTAATGTTTGATTCATTTCTCCCCTTTCTTTACTGTCCCTTCCCTTCTGCAGCCGCTCACTTGGCGGCAGGTCTTCTGCTGCTTATGGTCAACTCTGTAGTTCTTATGAATAATAGATATTTCATCTGTTTCTTGGATGCACTTTCTATCAAGAATTATTTTTTCTTTTCTTCCTCCTTAGCATTTTTGCTTCACTCGCTTCTCAGAAGTGATCAATCATTGAACAAAGCATTACATTTAGATCAACTAACATTTACTTTTTGCCTTGCAAGTATCTGGGTAGTTAATATGAGACTGCACTACTATAATCATATTTGGGTCACATTTCAGTAAAATATTCTCCTTCTTCACTTTACCCTTCGCTTTCCTCCGGATTTGTATGCATGTGCCGGATTTGTAACATGCATACAAATCCTGAGTAAGGTGCTTAATTTCTGTATAAAGTCCTTGAAAATACTTGATATTCAAACTGCGGAGTTTTATAAGAAAGCGCAATCTAACGTTCGATAAAAATTTGGAAGGTGTTACTTACAGTTGATACCAGATATTTCAAGATTATAAAAAGACGCATGCACATTTTTTCCTCACTGCCTGAAGTTAAATCACAACAAACGTTTCTTTTGTTTTTGGTTTTTATTTTTAGGTGAGTTAAGATTTCCAAAATTCTGTCTATTTGCTAAACGACAGAAAACTTGCAGAGAATTCTTTTTGGAGATATTTTTTTTGTAACTTTCTCAGACTAGTCCGTTTTATAAACTGTGAGAGGGAGACAACTCAAAACCTAAAATTCTGCTGTACTTTAGTTTACATTGTCCTTCTAGTTCTAATGTCTTGTGTAGAATACTAAGACAAGACGGTGTTAACAGTGATAAATAATGTTATATACTGTTGAACTGAAACTGTATTTTTTAAAATTCATTTGTGTCGATTGAAAACATGTTGAAAATGCTTGGTTTTTACTGTGGGAAAATCGTATGAACTCTTTTTCTTGGTACGTAGAGCATATTTCTATTTAATTATTTATTATTGTTGTAAACTATTATTATTTAATTTCCCTCTGGGATTAAAGTATTTTTGAATTGAATTTCTAAATCCTGGTGGCTTTTAGGCTGGGAGTGAATAAAGGGATTAATGCAGATTAATTAAAACGTTCTTGGCTTGATAGATATTTTTCCCCCTCCCCCTTTTGCAAAAATGCATCTTGCTTTATATCTTCTCAGGCATTCAGATCTGTCTGCTGGATTAGTGTAGCCAGTCATATGACAAGACCTGGTTCAGAAATGGTTTTTAAGCCTCCACTCATGGCTGCTCAGAAAAACAGAACAGTTTCCTCTCTTAGTTAGAGAACGTAGTAATGCAAGATATGATATTTTGCCTTGTGTTGTTTCATATTAAAACAACTCTTGGAGTGATTTTGTGAGGAGAACATTTAAGAAATGTTGTGGACCAGGACAGGCAGTGGATGGAAATGTTCACCTGTTTTTGTCTGGCAGTTTTCTTACAAATTAAAATTGAACACATTAGTTACATCTTTCACCTTTTTTTTTTCTTCTTTTATATTAATTTGAGAGTTAACAGGACCACAAACTTTCAGTGATTCTTACTCAAAAGCAGACATGTGTGCACCTATGCATGAAACATTTTCAAGAAAGAGTGCCCCATGTCCTGTTTGTATTGCTGAGGATAGACAGATGTTTTTCTAGGCCTGAATAATTGAAAACTAACCTAAAATATGTGAGGATATTGTTTCCGTTTTGGACCTAGAGTCCAAAACACAAACACACCTTAAACACCAATGTTTAAGGTGTTTTGGAGCTTAAACATTTAACCACATGTTTAATGTTTAAGAACATTTAACATTTCTTAAATGTTCTCCTCACAATATCTTTGGCCATTGTCAAAGGTAAATGGCCAGCTTAAATATAATTTAAGCTTCGTTAAATTATATTTTATTATTTATAAAACTCTCCTAAGATTTTGTCTTCAACATGAAAAAAAGCTGCCTTGTTGAAGAGAATAGTAATATTTAGACATGCAGGACTTTTTGTGAAAACAAAATCAAGTATTTGAATGTTTCCTGAAGATTGCGTACATTACATCTAGGGCTGAAACGATTCCTCAAGCGATTCGAGTCCCTCGATTATTAAAATTTCTTGAGGAAATTTATCTGCCTCAAAGCTTCGTTAAATTATATTTTATTATTTAGCGCACCGTGTTCCGGCCGGGTTATTACTTGCAGCGCTCATTCCATCATCTAACTGGAACAGTTATGGTGTTTTGTGATAATTTGTTAAGCTGCCAGCATCTTTCATCTAAGTAGGGCTGGCAGGGAGAGCTGGTAACCATGGGCTACAGATTTTCAAAGAGAGACACCCTAATGTCAAAGGTAAATGGCCATCTGCCAAGTTCACTGCAGCTTGCTGAGCAGTCTCTAAAAGTTTGCCGAGCCCAGAGCTGATTAGATACTGAGTGGACTAACATAATGATAGGATTTTAATTCTTATTTTAGGTCTGACTTTCAGAGTTTTGGTGTAACAAAACACTGTTGAGGTTTTTACAGTTGTGTTTAAATTAAATAACATGAAAAGATAGTAAAGAAATTTCCACATAAGAAACTTGCAAATAAGTTTTGCCAGTGTCGTGTGTGTGTGTGTGTGTGAGACGCTCGTTCCAAGTTTTCTGTTAAAGTTTTGTGCAACCATGCAACTGCTTCCCGATCCAGCCGTAGAATTTCAATTCTTTGCTCTTTTGTCAAATGCATCTTCTTGGGTATCTGAAATATAAAAGAAATATACATTTTACATTCTCCTATGTATGGAAACTTATGGCCCACCCTGTAGACCCTGTAAATTCCGAACTTGTTTTTATGTGCAGCAGTTTGTTAAAGTGTTAGGCTAACATTAGCATGCTTGCTCTCTGTTTTCAGGCGACTTGTCAGTCATTTATTTTAGTATTTCCAGTTAATTGTGTGCAGACACAACAATTTTTCTGCTTTTTAAACTTAGTAGACCAACAGACATTGGGAGTTGAGTTTACTCCAAGAAAAAGAAATGCCCTGATACTTGAGAACGGATCAGAAAACGTCACTAATATAGAGCATATTGTTGTGCTTTTCCCGTCGCATCAGACTATATGAACCACATTTTGAATCATCCTTGTGCTGTCTGTCCCAGGGCTCGTTGAACATGGCAGAAACTGGACAGCCATCGCCAAAATGGTGGGCACCAAAAGCGAGGCGCAGTGCAAGAACTTCTATTTCAATTACAAGAGGCGCCACAACCTTGACAACCTGCTCCAGCAGCACAAGAAGGTAAACTTCCAGCTTTCTGCTTCCTGTCAAGGTCTGCCGTCGCGGGGGCGTGCAACATGTGTGTGCAAGGTGCTAATCTCGGTCTGTTTCCCAGGATACTCGCAGAGCTCGCGCTGATACGTCTCCAGGGGAAGGTCAAGCCACGGCGTCACCTGATGATGACGAGGACAATGCAGATGACAGTGAAGGTCAGACAGAAGAAGCGTGTGTTCTGTTTCACACGCACGCACACACACACACGCACACACATTTATGTTCCCACACTCTTTCCTTCCTGTTTATCAGAGGTCCAACTCCAAGGGCAGTTGGAATAAAAGCAGGACATGTGCACACACATTTGGTTTTGGCTACATCTCCAGTTCCTGTTTTTGGGTTATGCAGCTTGAGTTCAGTCTGTTTAAAGTAATAATATTTTGGGAATTTTTATGAATATAAACAAAATTGAAGTATTTGAAAATAATGAAAGTACTTTAATTTTTTTTTTTTTTTTTTGGGAATAACATGGAGTTATTGACCAAGGGATGTATTAAATCTCCATCAGTTGGGATCATCAGTTAATACATAATTATGCAATAAACTATCTGTTAATGATGTGCAATTTGCGTTAACAAAAATTTTTTTTCGGTGGATGTGTCACCAAAACAAGCTCCAGCATAGGGGCCCACATTGTTGCAAATCTGTCCCTGACTGTCACACAAAAGTTTTACTTAATTCTGTGAAGTAAGTTGAGGCTACCGCTAACTAGCTGTGCGTATACCCTTTCTAGCTAATTTTTTTACTTGTAAATTTGCTGCCATTTAACTAGACAGTGTTTGACTTCACCACTGACTCACTTTGATTGTAAGCCCATTCGATGCTTTGTGTATTCTTCTTCTTGTTATTATTATTAAAGGCTTGATGCTATTAAGGTTGTAGAGATCCATATGCGGTGTGAGAAACAAACTACTCTCAAGAGCCACAAACAGACGGCAGAAATATCACAGTTTTGATCCTCTGTAGGGTTTTAAAGTTCCTCAGAAAACAGTTGGAGCTGCTGCCCCTAACACAGAGCTAAGAGCAGCATTTGGTCTGACTCAAACTCTGAAGTCTGTGATTTTGTGGATTTCAAACATGGTGGTCGAGCACCAGTCTTATGATTGACAACTTAAATTTGAACAAAGTTGTTAGTCTTAAATTTGAGGCGGTGAAACCTGCAGAAACCCTGGATAGATTGATCAGGTAGATATAGGAATGTGAAAGTGTATTGCAAACAATAGGATATTGAGTTAAGCTGGAACTCTAACTTTGATGCATCTGCTGATATCACTATGGCAACAGCTGCAGCAGTGGAGAACATGCAAGCTGGTAATGGCAGGCGGATCTGCATGTTTCATCTCATTTGACCTGTTGTGTATTTGGACTGTTTGTGTTTGGTTTGTGAAAGCATAAAAATGGTTTATGTTATTTTTCTGTAACATTTGACGTCATTCCTCGACATATTCTTCTTTTTCCTCAGGTGGTGATAACAGCTCTGATACAGAGAGTGCACCTTCACCCTCTCAGCCAGACTCCTCAAAATCAGTCGACTCAAAGAGACCGGAGAGCACAGCAAGCGAAGCTCCAGGCGCAGACCAGGACAAAGGTCAAGCTAGCAATGGAAAGTCTGCAGAACCTTCATACGGGGAGCTTCGCGTCAAGGAAGAGAAGAGCCCAGAGAGCGAGAGCGGATCCCAGGAAGAAAAAGCCAAGCTTTCTTCCTTCCCTGGCCCCGTGCATCCCAAAACCGAACCTCAGGATGTGGACATGAAGGCCGGTGAGGTTCAAGTCAAGGTGGAGCCCGAGATCAAGGAGAAGGGCGAAAAGGGAGAGCCGGGCGAACGGCAGAGGGAGCTCCACTCGGACAATGATTCCAGCGCCACCTGCAGTGCTGACGAAGAC
Source organism: Poeciliopsis retropinna (assembly GCA_010277075.1). Classification (NCBI taxonomy): domain Eukaryota; kingdom Metazoa; phylum Chordata; class Actinopteri; order Cyprinodontiformes; family Poeciliidae; genus Poeciliopsis; species Poeciliopsis retropinna. The sequence continues at coordinate 1,210,714 of VMRM01000024.1, forward strand.
GTGGAGGCTGAGCCTGATCGGCAGAGGTGAGCCTCCCAAACATCTTTATTCTTGCAGTATAACTGCTCTGTAACACAATTACCTATTTTATTTGGCTATCTTTGCAGAATATACACCATGGAAAAACCATCGTTGCTCAGCCCTCCAGGATCGGTGCTCATGCCCTCGCCCAAGCAAGCCCAGCTCAACATCCAGCAGCTGCAGCACAGGGCAGCTGCCATCCCTCCTATGGTTAGTTTCAGCTTGATTTATTTACACTGGCAAAGATGAAAGCAGCTGTAACGCAGGGGAAACTTCGCTTCTGTCAACTCTCTCATTTTTTAACTAGATGTAGCCAGTCCTCAGCGAACCAGGTGGTCCAAATCAACTGAGATGAAGAAATGGTTTATTAAGCCTTTGTTTAAAAAGTGAACGTAAATAAATTTGTTTAAAATTAAGGCCTTAATATTTCTTACGTTCACTAGAGAACATGTAAGTTGGCCTTAGATAAGTTACTCGCAGGTCTTATATTTTATCATGGCAGTAGTCAAGCTACTTCCATCTCGTGGGATATTTTCTAAAACTGAGTTGGCATCTTCAGTCACTGTGCGGTTTAGGTCTGCCAGTAAGAAGCTGCTGATGTCTGCTAGCTAGCTAGTTTGCTTGTTATCTCCTTGCTATCTAGCAAGCAAACAAGCCATTAGCAGCTAGCGTATGGCTCTCTTGTTAGCCACTTATCTAACTATATGACCTTATGCCATTTTTATTATCTGAGAAGCTCAAAGCTGCTGCTTTCACAGGTTAGGCCCTTTGGATTTCTTTTGTACATCACTATCATGAATAAATTTTATTTAATATTATTATTAATAAATTTTATTCATGATAGTCTAAATTTGAAGTATCAAATATGAGTTGGTGAAACATGCATAAATCCTGTACTTTCAATGTCTATTTTTCTTCTGTGGTGTGTCTTGAATGAATTTCTCCTGCTGCATTAACCCAGGTGCCTGGTTCTTACGGTCCTGGCGGCATTCCCATCAGCGGTTTAACCATGCTGCAGCACCAGATCAAAGCAGCGCATGATTCGGCTCACCAGGAAGAAAAGCAGCGGCAGGATCAGGTTGACCTGGAGCGGAGACCCCACTTCAACACTCGCAGCCCGTCTGTGCTGGACAGAGACGGTACGAGAAGAGCTGGTCTTTAGTTGCTGTGCACCTGTTGTATTGCTGAAGGCCTTATTGTTGTTGTGGAGTCTGCTAGGAGACAAGTACGGTTTCTGTGTGATCTGGAAAACTTTTTTTTCTTGGTCTGGTTTGGTGTGGAAAAACAAAACATGGAAAATTATTCTTGAGTCCATTTGTATGTTTATGTCATGTCCATCTTCTTCCAATAATCTGTTCTTTCACCTATCTGTCGTTTCAACTGTTTGCCCTTACATTCATTCGTCTCTCTATGTTTGGACTTATTCTATCAGTAATCTCTCGTCCTTTTTATCCATCCCTCTATCCATCTCTTTCTTTTTATCCACCATTTCCAGATCGTGTATTTAAAGCCTGATTTCTGTAGAAATATTTTTTGTAAATTAATAGTAATCTACTATTTTTAATGTTGTTAATCGAGTCAGCTTAATCATGGACTTTTGCCTTGAGAATTTGTTGGAACCCCAGAGGGGCAGCGGGTTCTGCTGTCATGCATGTCAGCAGAGAGAATTTAGCAGATCCTGTTTACAACATGACTAAACCGATCTGGAGTCTGTGCCGGCGATCCTCCTGATGCGACTCCGGTTGGGAGCGGAAGGCTTTGTTCTCCTGGGTGGTCAGATGTAGTTTAGTCACGTAGTGCGAGAGAGCCGTGACATCATGTGCTCGACTCTGAAAAGCTTTTAGCACCCTGAAGCCAAAGTGCTGCGAGGAGCGGAGCAGTCGGTGAGCCGCCGAGCTTTGACAGCTACATGGCACAGATGTTTTAGCAGGTGTGTGTCCAGGTGGGAGAGTGGGGTTATTTACACAGAATGGATGGTCCATCCATTCTGGGTCAGCGTTATGGCCATTAGTCTCTCTAATGAGAGACTCTCCCCTGTGGGGCCGAGCGAGGCTTTACCTCAGCCTGACCCCCGTATCCCAGTTTCCTCCTCTTTCTGAGAGCTTCCAGGTAAAAGAATCGCACATCTTCACCTTATTTTCCTGGTCGATTCTGTTTCTGTCTGTCTGGCTGCTGCAAATGTTTTCTCATTTGCAATGAAAAAATGTACAGTTCTACAGTAAAAACAAACTAAATATGCAATATTTTAATAAAACCTATTAGCAAATTTCTAATATCTTGTATTCAAGGATACAAAAACATAAAGTTTACGTAATATAATTTTCTTATTTAAAAAAAAAACTGGATCATTTATTTTAATCTTTAAATGTATTTCTAAGATTGCGTAAAAAAGACTGAAGTGGTTAACTGAAAAATCTGAAGAATCTAATTAATTACCAGAATAATTGACAGAATAATCTATTGCTAAAATAATTGTTAGCTGCAGTTGCAGACAACAGATTAAATAAGTTTAAAGAAAGTGGGATCAAACACCTTGTAGCAGAAATGAAAAGACACCATTGGAAGCAGTCTGACCTCCTGTGCTCTAAACAAGTCTTCTTGAATTTCCTCTGTTTAATAAACTCCATACAAGATGCATTTGAACTTTGTTTAACTGGGAACATGAACATATTTACCATCTCTGGCAGGGATAATGACTCCATTCATGACTTTATTCTGTAGGGTTTTGTATGTAGTCTTTGCTTATGTTTCACTTTAAGATGAATAGTTAAATCATCCTCCTGGCAGCACTGGTCACCTCTGTGACCCAAATGACGTGTGAAGGTTATTCTTTCATCGCCGCATGAATATGTGTAGTTTAGCTGTATGAAATCTGTTGTGACTAGCACAGTGTAAAGTAAGAGCTGCGTTAGTTGGACTAGCTAAGAATTAAACATAAATGTTTCACCAAAAGAGTCCAACTTGCTAGCAGGGAAATAAAATTTTTTTGATTGAAATTAAAATTTTTAGAGCTTCTCCAATCTGAAGTTTGCGCCAGTTACCAGGCTTTACCACAACAACCCTCATAGACTCTAAAGGTATTAATACTCCACGCAGATTTAGGTCTAAAGTAATCTTATACATTTATCCTCTGGCTAGAAATGGTAAAGTTGGAGTTCCCCAGCCAGATTCTGGTGGAGAATCCTGAGGGAGCTAAAGATTAAGGAGATGGTATGGAGGTTTTCCAAACTGAAAGACTTTTGAGTTCATCTGCAAAGACGGAAACGTGCATAAAGCCGGTCAGCAATGATGAGAAGCATTTCATTACTGCAGTACCAACAAAGGATTTTCATAACTAACCAGGGCTGAAACAATTAATCGGATTAATTGTGATTAATCAATTATTTAAATAATGGTCAACTAGTTTAGTCTCAAAGGTCATTTGCTGAAAGAGCAACACATTCAGAGAAGTAATTAGGCCAAAACTGTACAAGGAGTACAGCTTTGTATTCCTTGTACAAAGTTTTAGCTTCACCTGGTTGAAATTCTATTAGCAAAAAAATCTACTGCCCAGTTATTAAACAGTTTGCCCAAAAATTAATCAACAGATTAACTCCACATTGTATGATGCTAACTCAGCAGAAAGGACCGAGTGTTTCTCATGTTGACATTAGAAGTAAGTTTTTAGCTGCAGAAGCATCCTTTGCTGCAATTGAGTAAGAATCTAGTAAAAGAATGCTGTTATTGCATTTTAGTCCATGAAATATTTATTTTCTTATTTAAAAAAAATAATCAAATTATTTTATACATATTTTTAATGTATTTATAATGTAAATTAAGCTTAAATTGTATGATAAAAAATCTGCAGAAATTGCCTAGTTTTAAAAATACGATTACTTGAGAAATCATAAAAAAATAGAATAATATTAGAATGATCTATTACTAAAATAATCATTGGTGCAGCCTTATTCTAGTTGCAGTCTGGCTTTGATAAAATCTAAATAAAAACTGCTGTTTTTCTTAAATACATATTTTTTAATGATCCCGTCAGCCTTCCATCTTTCAGTAGATGCCTGTGGGATCTCCAATCAGAAATAACTTCTTGCATTAATGAAAATAAGTTAAAATCTATTTCTGGCAGTGGTACAAATAATTTTGCTGTTAAGATTTTGACTCATGAGGTGGGGTCAGAATAAATCCAATGTGATTTAGGCTTTTTTGTCTCAATATCCCCATCTCTCTTGATTTTGTTTCTGTTTGTCACGATGTTCTCTCTGCAGCCGCTAGCAGCCTGTTCGTTACGAAGCGTTTCCCCGGAGCAGGGCTTTATAAATCTGTTATAGAGGGACTTGTTTTCTTATCCATCCCCTTTTGAACTGACAGGATTATGATGTCTGCGACCGTCGGAGGAACTCTTCCAGCCATTTGCATTTTTTATTTTGCAGAGAGCAGAACATGAGGTGCTCTTCCCTGCAGCGAGGCCGCTCGGTCTGCACCGCTGTGGATCTGTGGTTTGTTATGAACTATTCTGTCTGCTCCGCTTTCCCAGGATGCATTAAAGCAGACAGGGAGCGTGGGCCAAAGTTACCTCTGTCTGAAGAGAGGCCATTAAACTTCAAGGCTTACCTCACCACTCAAGAGTGCTATCAGAAGGACTCTGAATGTTTGATCCTGTGGGCTTTGAGGGGAAATGAGGGCTTTTGGAGCTAAGATGCTGAGAAAGACTTACAAAATTTCCCTTGTAGGATTGATGAGGATGAAGTTTGATTTATTCATCTTGTTTTTCTTTTATCAGTCTGTCAACCTATTTAACCATTTATCTGTTTTCCCTTTCATCTGTTTATAGTTCTGTTCGTTTTGTCCATCCACTGTAGAAACTTTTGTGTATTTTTAAAAACAATTAAAAACAACTCTTTAATATTAAGTCTAGGAGACTATGGAATATTGCAATGAGAAATGTTTACAAACCAGAACTGGGTGATTAATTGATTAATATATATATTTTTTTGTTTTGAAGTTTTTATTTTTGGAAAATCTGGAATTTTTTTTGCCGTTGCACTCTTTGGGTTTCCATAGTTGGGTGATGTCAGCACGCCATCTTGGTGGCCATCTTGTTTGACAAACCTGTTATAGAGCTTCTGTTTATTTGGAATTTGAATTCAGATCAACTCTACGACAAAATATAAGGGTCAATATTGTTTTATTTTTTAATTACGAGATTAGTTGTAACATTTAATTTTCCTTTTGGATCAATAAAGTGTTTTTCAATTATAATTGAATTTGAATAAAATTACAAGAATACTGACCTTCCCCACAAAATAAAAGTAAGAATTGATTAACCAAACTTTTTCTCATTAAATCAACTTTTCTCTTGTAATTTTAAGACGTTCTTTTGGTAAAATTGCGTTTTTATTTTGCACATATTAGCACTTTATTCTCGTAATCATGGCATCGCCCTAATACTCCCTTGTACAACTCACATAAATGACGGCTGGAATAAAAGCCACCTTTTGAAAATGTTTTTTTTTTTTGTCATTTCTGAACTAATTTCTAGAAAAGAAAGTGAGAAAAATAAAGCGATTTAAAATCAAACCTGGTATGAAAAAAGACTTAATTTTTATGCAACATCGCCCAGCTCTGTGATGAACACTGTAAAAAAAATCTTTATTCAGTCATTAATCAGAGTTTGTATTCTTTTGTGTCATTTCCCTTCCAGTCCTCCACCCCAACCCCTCCCAGCTGGTCCAGAGCATGAACGACGGAGTCCGTCTGCCGTTCAACAGACACAGTCGACCTCCCAACATTCCTTCTCCTCCTCCGCTCATTCCAACCAACAAGCCCACAGACAAGCCCTCCTTCATCCAGGGCGGCTCCATCTCCCAGGTAAGACACCCGGGTCTCTCCATGTTGCTGATATTCTCCGTCTTCATGTTCAAATCTAATTCTCTAACAGGCTTCACGTGGACGGTTCCGTTTAAATTGGAAAATCTGGGTTTGTTTACCTCAGCGCGACCCACTCGTCCCTTTCAAATCTAATTTATTTACACATTTGTTCGGCTTATGATTAGAGCCGTAATTGATGCTCCACTAATACAATATTCTGGTTGTATTAGCTTCCTCGGTTGGTTTTTCACCACGTGAGGTAGTCGACAGCGTAACGTAATCAGTGCATCAGGAGCTAAAAGATGATCGGTATCACTTGACACCACTTTGTTATTCTGTTAGCCGCAGTGACCTGAACATGAGATGAACTACTTGTCCTGTTTCTTATCCAGGGAACTCCTGGCACATATTTGCCCTCTCATGCCATCTACGGGTCAGAGGGGACGAAGAGCTCTGGGGGCTCCATCTCTCTGGGGCTGCCACGGCAGATGGACACCAACAAGCCCGGTAGGTCCAACATTTCGCACATGACTAGACAAAAATATCAACGTTAAGACAAAAAAAAGAAAAGAAAAAGATTATCTCTTCAAACTAACATCAGACTCAGATACGACTATGTTTGATGAATCAAGGATTGACATAATCGTCAGTCAGTTTGATAATCAATTAATCGTTAATTGGGCTATATAGACTCAAAAAAAGACTATTTGCTGAAAGGCAGCTTCAGAGCAGTGATTAATCTACAACTGTACAAAAATTACACATATTTTTTATCAGATGGATTTAAACAGGATAAAACAATAAGTGAGGAAACTTTGAATTCAGGTTGAACTGGATCTGTGAGTTTTTATTATTCTTTTTTTTGCATTGTGTGACTCTGGTTCAAGTGGCAATCAGATTCCATTTGATCCAACTGACTTGGATCAAATCGATCCAAATTTGTCAAGATGACAAAAACAAAAAAGTCCCTTTAATTACACTTCAGAAATCAAATGCCAGATTTAGTGTTCCATAGTTTCATGATTGGTTGAATCTGTAGACAGTAAGACCCGGCTGATGTTCAAGCAGATAGTTTCATATTTTCTTCCCAGATCTTCAAAAAGTTTTAAAAAATACACCGAACAAATCTGGGAAAAATAGGGACATAGGAACCCTGTATTCATGTGATGGAAATATCCTTATGATAGTTTAAGTACTTGTTCTGCATCTGTCATCAGTTGTCATATAACTTGTTATATTTCCACTTGAGCTCTTCTTCTGTCCTGCCCAACAGGAGCTGTGGTTTCCTCCATCCAGGACGGCAGAGGCAACCCGGCAAAGGTTGGTGAAGGCCTGGCTTTCAGAGGATCCATCACTCAGGTAATGAATTATTAAACAAATTATTTACACTTTATTGGTTCCACTGTGTGTGTTGGTATCCATTGAACTAATTTTGTTTTGCTGTCAACGACACAGGGCACTCCGGCTCTGTCCCAGCCTAGCATAGCTGCTGACCTCCTGAAGGGCACAATCACAAAGCTGGCTACAGAGGACCTGGGCAGCCCAGATAAAGCCAGGGGGGAGCAGCTAGCTAAAGTCATTTATGAAGGCAAAAGTGGCCACATCCTCTCTTATGATGGTATGTAGATTTATTGCTGTTGAAGTGCCTAATACCTGTTTTTTTCTGCCAAGCTTTAAGGCTGGATTTCTTTGTTTCCAATAGGTATAAAGAATCCCAGGGAAAACACCAGAAGCCCCAGAACAGGTCATGACCTGAAACGCACCCATGACATGATGGAGGGTCCCATAGGAAGAGCACACCATGGCAGGGAGGGCGCTCCATTCGAGGGTACTCTTCTTGTGTCACGACTTTAGCACTTCACTTTGGAAAAACACAATTTGTCATGTTAAAACTGCAAAAATTTTATCCCAAATCCCAATAAAATCCCAATTTTAAATTATGAATGTCTTTTTAAAACCTTGCAAATTAAATTCTATAAATTATGGCTTTCAGACCCCATTAATCTGTCACCCATAAAAAGCGCAACCAATGATCTGCACAGATCCACCGCTCAGGGGAACATGTCTGAAATCTCTCCAGGCCAGACCTTTCCCAAATCCAGTTTATGTATAAAGCAATTTCTAAATAATAAAAAAAAAAGAGTAAGTTTGCCGTTCCCCCAAAGTGCTGCACAAAAATATGACAAATGAAGGCAAAGTGGTCACATAAAACAGATACTTTGATTCTCATAAAAGAGAAAAGAAAAAATGTAAATCAAACTGGACCAAATGCTAGACAGATAGCTTCCTCTTATATGATGCACTATGTCATACTAGTACAGGACATAAAATCCCAGTAAAATACACAGAGGCTCATGGCTGTAATGTCAGAAAGTGTAAGGGGTATTAGTACTGTGTGTCCTGGTTTGTATTTTCTATTTCATGCGTGATATTTTCTTTCATTCCAGGTTTGATCAGTAGGGCTTTACCAAGAGAAGGGCATCATGGCGACTCAAAGGAAAGAGCGCTGATTCCCGGATCCATTATGCAAGGTGGATGCCTGGGAATCCACATTTCCACATTTGTAGTTTGCTTTGTCAAAAACAAAGCAAGGCCAGAGTAATTTTTATTTATTTATCTTTCTTTTCTTTTCTTTTTTTTTTTTTTTAGGGACACCGAGAACTACCGCTGACGCGTACGAGGATGCGGTGAAATACGGGAAGCTGATAAAAACAGAAAGCCCGCCTATCCGAACATTCGAAGAGGCCATCGGCAAAGGCAAGCCCTACGAAGGAGTTAACACCATCAAAGAGAGGGGGCGCTCCATTCACGAAATCCCCAGACAGGACCAGCCTGGACAGGACATGTGCAAGACTCCTGACCTGCCTGACAGGAGGGTGATAGAGGGCTCCATGTCTCAGGTTTGTGGACAAAATTAACCCGTTATTGATCAGTGGCCCAATTTGCTGCCCTTAAACAGATTATTTTTAGCCCCTGACTGCAATTCAAGAATGATACAAGACTTTTTATTTTTAATTAAGGCAAAATTATCACAAATTAAAATCTTACAATAGAAAATATTGGCTACAACACAAAGTATTATATTTATATCTACATTTTAGGCTCATTCTAAAGAATTTTTATGCTCCTTCTGTGAAGATTTTTGTATTTATTCTGTAAATTTAACACTTCAAGAGTCCATAATTTAGATTTTTTATATATTTCTATATAAGCAGGATTATTGCTTTCTTACTTTTACTCAAAAGTAAACGCTGCTGCAGCCAAATCTGCATCTCATTAATTTACTAAAATTGGCTGAATACTGGAGAAAGAGATAGTGACCTAAATGCTGTTTTTGGAGCTCAGAATTGACCAAATCTTTTTCTCTTATTTATTTCAGTCAAGATGTTAATTATTTGTTTACTTGCATTGTTTAATGTATTTGTACATTAAACACAGCTGTAGTGATTAAATAAAAAATCTGTAGATGTGCCATTTTTTTCATCCAATTAATGGATTACTAAAACAATCATTAGTTACAACCCTGAACTGAATTTAACTTCTTTAAATTTAAACACTTTCTCCTCTCTGCAACAGAGTTACTCCATGGGCCAGCCGACCATCAAACACAACGTCAAGTCCCTCATCACCAGCCCCAGCAAGCTTCCCCACAGCATGCCCCAGCTGGAGGCCATGGAGCGACCCAAGTACGAGGAGAACAAGGCGGTGCGGCACTCTGTGGTCAACAGCACGGCCTCCGTCCTGCGCTCCACGCACCAGGAGGCCGGGAAATCCCAGCACAGCCCCAGCATGTATGAGGACGCCAATGCTCGCAGGACCCCCGTCAACTACAGCACCAATCCCGTCTCCAGAGGATCCCCCATGCTGGGACGGGGCTCAGAGGGTAAGTCCCATCAGGGTTTTAGGGGCGAAGGATTTTGTTTACTCATGCTTTGTGTATTTAATAGGGGTGGGAATCGTTTAGTGTTTCACAAGTTTTGGGGCCACGACTCAATTCAAAATCAATTTTCGAGTCAAAAAGCTATCATTTATAATGATTTCTGCTTCAATCTGTCGATATGCAAGAGATCCTCATGTTGTGCTCCAGTCTGAGTAGGTAGGATGACGAGTGGAGATGTTAAAGTGTCACATTAAATATTAACCTCACCAGCTATGAACCTCACCAAACGTCACTGTGTCAAACTCGTTCTCCAGTATTTGGTAAAAACTAAATGAATCCAAACGTTTGCCTTCAACAAAGACCAGGACAGTTGAATTTCCCTCTTTAAGTTTTGGTGACATTTTTAATAAATTCTGAATCGGAGTAAATGAAAATAAGGAATCTTATGTGAATCAGTTTTTTTTTATTTTTCTTGGTACTCTTTATATTTTATGCTCCTTTTAATTTTGATTTAATATTTTCTCTGACATGATAAAATCAACTCATTCTGGGTCATTTATTTGTCTTTAAGGGGGCATGAGTTCTGCCAAGTCCGCTGGACACGACAGAAAGAGTGCCATGACCCCGACGCAGAGGGACAGCATCCCATCCAAATCGCCTGTGTCGGTGGGCGACCCTGTGGCCTCCCACAGCCCATTCGACCCCCACCACCGGCCTTTGGTTCCCGGAGAGGTGTATCAGACTCACCTACCCCCACACCTGGATCCCACCCTGGCCTTCCGCCACAGAGGCCTCGATCCTGGTATGGTGTTTTTAAACCGTTCTCACTTTTTATTTTTTCTCCTTTAGTTATAAATGGCTGACAAAAGCAGATCAGGTTGCCTAATTCATAGATTCATAGGCATCCGGTCGACAGGATCTCTTTCAGTGATTGACGTCAGCAACAGCGATGAGTATTAGTGAGCGGTCTGTTCATATTCAGTCATCTGTTTTTGTTTTTTTTGTTCTTTGTATCCTGTAGCGTTCATGTTTCCCCGACAACCCTCACCAACCGGCTACCACAACACCTACCAGCTGTACACCATGGAGAACACTCGGCAGACCATCCTCAATGATTACATCACGTCGCAGCAGATGCAAGTCATCCCTCGGCCCGACATGGCCAGAGGGCTGTCGCCACGGGAACAACCTGTCGCCATCCCGTACCCGCCGCCTCCTAGAGGTAAGTCTCATCTGCCACAGAAGGCAGGGGGGCTGCAGTATGCAGACTGTGTGCTTGTGAAGTAGTGGCTACCTTTTGCAGACGCCCAGAAGCAAATGACCTTTTTCTTCCTTTTTAATACAAATTTGACAAATTCAGCCGATTTGCTCTTTTAAATTGGGGCTGCGACTCATTTGGCTGTTACTCAACTTATTTATCGCGTGTGGTCATTGAAATCTCACATTTGCTGAGTGGTTGCTTCTTACAAGTTGACCACTATTCCACTCCGTGCAGCCCTGTCGCTCACTGATCAAGCGGGATTTGGGATGAAGGTGATGGGTTACAGCTAAGTGTCTTCATACATTCAGAAATTGATGGATCGATTCTTGTTGTTCACCATTGGCCCTTTGCTTCTGTCTGTAAAAGGGATTATTGATCTAACCCAGATGCCTCCAACTATCCTGTTGCCTCACCCTGGGGGAACAGGTACTCCCACTTTGGAACGCGCCTACCTCTCTGGAGCTCAGCCCCCTTTCCCTCCTAGGCCTTTCAACTCAGCCTCCATATCGCCAGGTGAGGACCCCTCCCAATCCTACACCCTGTTTTTCCCTTATCTCTACTGCCACCAACTCTGTGTTCCCCCTCGCACTCTTGGGGCGAGTCTCGACGGCTCAGAGAGGTTTAGGGTTACCGCGGTAACCGCTGGGATCGGTCTCACATGCAACTGTCGAGGAGTTCTGATAGAATGTTTAGATTTTGATTGAAAGTTGTGGAAGGATTCAATATTTTCCAAATGGCTGAAACAATTAATCACCATTAATCGATTATTGAAATAATTGTCAGCTAATTTAGTAATTGATTAAACGTTAACTAGAGTATACAGATTAAAAAAAAAACAATTTGATGAAGAAAAATCATATTCAGTGGAGTAATTAAGGCAAAACTGTACAAAAATAATATACATTTGTGCATTTAAGATAAAAACACCTTTTTCTGACAATATGTGTTAGTTTCCTGATTCAGATTTAGCAGAGGAACGCAATGGTGTTAGATTTAAGAAACAAAATGTTTATTTTCTTATTTTAAGAAAAAGACACTGGATTTTTTTTATTTGTATCAGTGAATATATTTCTAAAACTGTATAAAAATGCTTACGTGGCTAAATAAAATACCTGTAGAATGTGCCTTTTTTAAAATTAAATTAATTGATTAATCCTCAGAATAATCCATATATTAATGAATTACTAAAATAATCGGTAGTTTCCGCTCTAATTCTTCATGTTTCACTAAGATAAGCACTAAGATGATCTGACTTCACAGCTGCATTTTAGATTTCAAATTTCTTCAGTTTATTTATGATTACTAGCTTGTTTAACTTGCTTTTGTTTGCAGAAAATAATCAGTCATAATCTTCTTCTTGTGACAACATTTAAACTACCTGAGCTTTCTAACACTAACTACATACCAACCGCATCCCGATGTGCACGGTCTGTTTTACTGAGCTGTAACACCAAAGGTGTTTGTGTGCTGTGCCTGGCAAAAGTATTCATACCTGGGAAAATTTTCCACTTTCAGTGATGTTGTAACCATAAACCTCATGTTTTTAATTGGTAGCTTATGTCTTAGACCAACACAAAGTGTCTAACTGTGATTTGGAAGGAAAGTGATGCATGTTTCTGTATGCAAATTGCATTTAAAATGGGTTTTCATTTCTATTCACTTTTTAGACCCACCTTTTTACCGCAGTGAAAGCGGCAAGTGTTTTGTGGAATGTCAAAATCTAGATCTGAACTTGGACTGGGCCATTTTAGCACAAGACCAAGCTTTGGTCTGAATCATGGCTGTGTGTTTAGGGTTGTTCTCCACCTCAGTCTCACATCTTCTGCAGCCTCCAGCGGGTTTTCCAGCGGGTGGCTCTGTGTTTAGCTCTAGTCCATCTTCCTATCAGCTCTGACGAGCCTTCCTGTTACTACTGGAGAAAAAGAAAGTATCTACACAGCATGATGCTGCCTATAGAGATCTGCACAGAACAGCTGCATTTGGGATTAAATTACACTCAGGTGGACTCTATTTACTGAGTAGGTGTCTCCATTTTTTTAGGGATATTAAAATAAATAAAAATGGTTACATACACAGACGATAAAATTTTTTCTAATTATTTCCCTTTCAGTTAGCAGTGTTGATGAGTCACAAAAATCCCCAACATTTTGTGGTCGTAACTTAAAAAAATGGAAAAACAATAAAATAAAACAATGCTTTTTAATAACACCTGACAATATGGCAGACCTGGCTTTTAGTTTTAAACTGTTAATTCTTATTCTCAACATAATAATATTTAACCATTCTAATTCAGCTCAAAAGGCTGCAAATATGACCACTTCTAGTTTACTAGGAGGTAAATGTTCACCCAGCCCCCCAGCGCAGTGGACCAGTATTTAAGCCAGGACTTCAAACTGATGCATCATACACCATGCCAGGGGTGTGATGATGTCATGCAGGTATAAAGTTTAACGTTTTTCGTGCATGTTGTCGTCCCTGTTCTACTCAGGCCATCCAGTCCACCTTGCTGCTAGTGCAGAGCGGGAGCGGGAGCGGGAGCAGCAGGAGAAGGACCGGGAAAAGGAAAGAGAGCAACAGAGGGAGAGGGAGATCAGAGAGCGGGAGCGAACTAATGAATACATGCGTGGAGGTGAGCTGCTTAGTAAGTCACGGTTCAGTGAGTAATTTCTGAAGCAAAGCTGCAACGTTTGCCCTCTCTGCGTCATCCAGGCGCCCCGGAGCAGCCAGGCCGGCCAGGGAGCCGAGGTTATCTGCATTCCCCTTCTCCGTCGCTCCGGACCCAGGATGTGGTCGTTCAGCAGCGGCCAAGCATCTTCCAGGGAAAAAGTGTCATCACCTCACTAATGTAAGCTCCTAAAATTAGTTAATTCTTTAAGAATTAAGAATTAATAATTAATATGGGTGCTTGAAATCCTTAAAAAATGCTTGAATTTCAGTCAGGTGTTTTTGAAAGGTTTTGGAAAGTGCTTGGTTTCTGTATGAAGTCCTTGAAAGTCCAACGTTTTATTAAAATCCTAAATTTGGAAAATCTTATTTACAGCTAAAACCAGATATTTTTTTCAGTCACTGTTTGAAGTAAAGTCAGACTAAACTTCTCTTGTTTTAGGTCAGACAGATATTGCAAAAATGATTTCTGTTTTCTAAATGCCAGAAAACTTATCAAGCGCTTTTTTTTTCTTCTTTTAGTTCTCAAAACATCACATTTAATTTTGTTTTAGTTGACCTAGCATGTAGAAAATTATCACAAGACATTATTGTTAACAGTAATAAATGATATGATAATAATGAGGTGGGGGGGGTCTCCAAAGTGCTGTGCTGGAAATTTTTGAAAATTTTACCATAAATTTATTTTAAATATACCTAAAATACTTGAATTTTATTTTAGTATGAACCCTTCTGAAAAAACTTATAAAGGTATTAAATCATCAATAGTTTTGTTGTAATATTGTAAAAATAAAACCTCAAACAAACTATTAATTAAAAGCTGCATGTTTTCTATTATTTTTTTGATCTGCAACGATGCAAAATACCTTGAGAAGTGGTCGAGTTTCCACTATGCCAGTCAAGCTGTACTCCCAACATGCTTTGCAAATTTTTTAGGGGAAAAAACCCCAAACTCTTATGTTATTTCCTCTTAGACCCCACCCGCCTGTGGCTACATCGGCGTCCCAGAGCAGCTCACGCTACAGCACAGCGGCCGATGCTCTGGCCGCGCTGGTAGACGCTGCAGCCTCAGCTCCGCAGATGGATGTCGCTAAGGTCAAGGAGAGCAAACACGAGCGGGACGATGAAATGTCTTCATCGGCCGCATCGCGGCGGGGCCCGGTCCTCTCAGAGCAGCAGCAGGAAGCAGACAGGCGGTCGCTGCACTCACCATATAACGCCATGTCTCTGCCGGGCGGAAAGCCGCATCCGGCTTACGCCGAGGGGCCCGGGGTCGTCGGGGGGAAAGATAAAGGTCCTCAGACAAAGTCCCGTATCGAAGAGGAGCTTCGGACTCACGGGAAGACGACTATCACCGCCGCCAACTTTATCGACGTCATCATCACACGGCAGATAGCTTCAGACAAAGAGTCACGAGAGCGAGGCTCTCAGAGCTCCGACTCCTCAAGCAGCTGTGAGTACCTTTAATGAGGATGGTCACACACCTTTAAGAGTTTTTAAAATCATGCACCTAATATTAAAGCTTTATAGCTGCAGTATAGTTTTTTTAATAAAAATGTTTTCAAATATTTGTTAAAACTGTCTCCATGTCATGACAGTATCTTA
The DNA here is from genome assembly GCA_010277075.1 of Poeciliopsis retropinna. Taxonomy (NCBI): domain Eukaryota; kingdom Metazoa; phylum Chordata; class Actinopteri; order Cyprinodontiformes; family Poeciliidae; genus Poeciliopsis; species Poeciliopsis retropinna. The sequence goes on from VMRM01000024.1 coordinate 1,226,007, forward strand.
TGAGACAGATAATCTGTGAAAAGACTGATCTCGTCCACCTCTTCCTTGAGATATTATTGTCATCTGAAGAAATGCACCTGACCAGAAACAACCAATCAGAGAGAGGAGGAGGGTCTTAGCGCTATCACTCAACCTAATGTACTGGCTGCTCAATGTATGTCCTAATGATAGAAAAACAACTTACCACTACAGAAAAACCATTTATCCTCTGTCATCGGTGGCCATGCTAACTAGCCTGAGTATTCACAACAGGTTATGCTAGCAGCAGCGGCGTAGTAGAGAGAAAGGAGGGCGGAGGAAAGTGATAAGCAGCGCCACATGGATGGTGATCGACAGCGCCAAGACCTTGCTCCTCTAACTCTGGTCTTTTTGCTAGATAGCACTGGGAGAAGGTAGAGGAGTTTTTTTTTTTTTTTTTCACAGATTATCTGTCTCATACCAAACTGTGACACTTGAGTCACAGTTTCAATAAATATGTAAAAAAAAAAAAAAAAAATCATAAAAGTTGCATTCTGCACCTTTAAAATGTCTTCAACTCATTAAAATATAGATTGGCTTTAAATACATTAATTACAGGTTTCAAATTGTGTCTTGATATTTTCTGTTAAGCAAAAGTTTGAGTCACATTAGGACATCGAGCTGACTGTTTTTGGGTTAATTCAAATTTATTTATTTTAGTTAAATGGACAAAGTTTGTACATTTCTGTGGAGATCTCATATTCCACTCATGATGGTCTTAAAAAGCTCTTGAGTGAATTGAAACTCTGTTCACTGACATAACTTTAAATTCAAACTTTAAGTCCACAAACATCTCCTTTAGAATATCCTCCCTTTTATGTTCTTGTATGAAACTTAACTCTTTTTTTTGTTTGTTTTTTTGTTTATCCATGTTTAAATTGCAGTGTCATCAAGTCGGTATGATAACACTGCTGGAGGAGCCATTGAGGTTATAAGTCCTGCTAGTTCCCCAGTCCAGCCCCAGCAGGACAAAGCAGAAGACGGACAACAACAAGCAGCAGGTGTGAAGGCGATAAATCTGAGAATGTCTCACCTTTTGCAAAGATAATTTAAATATTTTATGGGAGATTCAGTAGCGAGGGCTTTGTGGAGCAAACCTTTATGTGGATGTCTTGGCGTCCTGTTATTCCAAACCAAGTTATTTTAGTCACCTCACTGCAGACGTGAAGCATTTACTAATTTCCTGGATCTTGCCGGTTCTTTTCTGTTTCATCATTTCATCATTACTATTTTAATTAGACGTTCCTGTGTCTGGTCACTCTTGCAGTTACCATGCGGACCTACGACATGGGCCGGTACCGACCGTCTGCAGAGCCGCCGCAGCCCCCCTCCTCCCAGGCAGACAGCTACTCACAGGTCCCCAAAACCCACAGAGTCATGACCTTGGCAGACCATATTTCGGTAAGGGATCCGGTGCAGTTTTGTATGTCTTTTTGCAAACAAAAATATAATCCAGGTATTCAATTTAAAACTACAAAAATGAAAATGTGTGCCATCTAGTGGACAAGATTTTAGTTGTATTTTTGGGCGTTTGTTGTACTGTTTATGATTTATTAAAACACGTGTATTTATATCCCGGGCTGATATTCCTAGCTCGCACTTAGTTTACCAGATAAAGTCTTTGAGCAACTGAATGTTGTTTCATAATGCCAACCTGTTTTGTTTGTGTGTCTTTCCCGGAAACCCAGCATATAATTACCCAAGACTTCGCCAGGAATCAAGACCCCCCGGTCTCTTCGTCAGCGCCCACCACATTCCAGAGCTCCATCTCACCGGTGTCCTCTTCGTGTCGGGTCAAAGCCCCGAGCCGCTACAGTCCTGAGAACCAGCCTCCGCACCACCAGAGACCCTCCAGTCGGGTTTCTCCAGAGAACGCCCCTGACAAATCCAGGTCCAGGTATGTAGAGTTAAAAACGCAGAATGGATTTCTACTCCTACAGAATGTCTAAGGTATGTTTTTTTTGCATTCTGCATTCAGACCCGGCAAGTCTCCGGACCGAGGAGGCAGGCAGATGGAGAACTATGAACCCATCTCTCCCCCACAGGGGTACCAAGGCATGGACAAGCAGGAGGCGGGTGGGCCTCCGTCCCAAAGGCGGGACACTGACAACTCTGAGATCAGGTATGCACCTTTGATGCGAGATATTTTTAACTCTTTCTAACAATTACAGGCTTTATGCAAAGAGTAAAATTGTCGGAGTAGATCACGACTTCTTCTAGAGAAATGAGAGGGGAAAAAAACGCATTGGCAAATTTCTGAAAATATCTTTTTGTTTTGCTTTAGAAGGAACATTTGATGGTACTGGCTTGACATGTAGCTTGAAGTTATCTCTAGTTTCTTGTCTGAATTCTCACAGATGAACTGTTTCCTGTATCTGTAGTTGTTTTCCCTATGGAGATGAAACTTTGTAGACTCCACTGCAAAAACACATCATCTTGAGACGGATTTTTGGCCTAGTATATGTTAGTACCCTTGAAATAAGAAAAACTAGTTTAACAGTAATTTTTCAGGAGCTTGTTTAACATAACAAAACAAGTAATTTTCCCATGTTACATGTGAAATACTCTGCTAGTAAATCAAGTAAGTTTTCATCAATTTTAAGGAATTATTGACTTGCTGTATACATACATGTAAATGATTTTAGACTTTTTGAAGAGTACTAAGATATTCGCACTAGAAACTAGACAAAAATACTTGGTAAGATTTTGTATTTTTGCAGTGTTGTTGCCTCAGCTGCTCTCTTTCTGCCTTCTAGGAGCGACTCACGGTCCCCAGGGAGTGTCAGCTACCTGCCTGCTTTCTTCACCAAACTGGAGAGCACTTCGCCCATGGTTAAATCCAAGAAGCAGGAAATCTTTCGTAAGTTGAACTCCACCTCTGGTGTTGGGGATTCTGACGTTGGTAAGTGGGTCTTCTCTTATCTCTTGTGTTTAAACTGAATAATTCCCTCTAGTTCTTCTCTTTCATTGTTCATTCTTATTTCCGACTTGCGTTTGTTTTCAACATTTTTCCATCATATTGCAGGAAATGCTCAGCCTGGGACAGAGATTTTCAACCTGCCTGCTGTTACCAGCTCCGGTAAGCCAAAAAAAAAAAAAAAACTCCAGAAGATCAGATACCTTCATTCTAGTTTCCATTTTCTTTCTGACTGCAGATTTGTTGTGTTATAACCCACAGGCAGCATCAACCTAAGGAATCAGTCGTTTAACGACCCGGCCAGTAACTTGGGCCTGGAGGACATCATCCGCAAGGCTTTAATGGGCAACTTAGAGGAGAGGCAGGAGGATCACCAGGGAGGAGGAGGAGCTGTCGTCATGAACAACGCATCCGGCACGGGCGGCGATACTCGACAGGAGGCCAGCCCGTCTCCCCGTATGGGTAGGTCAAAAACAGGAAAATTAACTCCACCATTTGAGACACGGTGATATTTATTAGTAACCCAGGTAAAGATGTGTGAAAAATCTTAAAATAGAAGCATTCCTCTGTCTGTAGGCTCCAGATTTGTGATTTGTTGCTTTTTGGAGAAACAGCATTCAGTTTTTATGTTCCACTAGTCTGGAAAAAAACTACAAGAAAACTGCAAACCTGCTGAAACACTGACTTCCTTTAAATAAAGGCTAAAAACTCACCTACTTAGAGTTGCTTTTGACTCACAATAACTGAAACATTGGTCAATATATTTGATGTATATTTACCTGATGATTTTGATTTGTCAAAATGCAAACTCTTGTTTCATAATAGGTGCCTGTGTATTTTTGTGATGTAAACTGTCTTCTTGCTGAAATGTGCTAAACAAAAAGACCAGTAAACCAGTACGATATTGACAATAGCATAATGATTTAAGTTTTCCACCAAATTTTAATTTAGTAAAGAACATCTAACACTGAAATAAAACAAAACGAAAACAATACATAATACACTCACAACCAAAACCATTAATAATTTCAGGAATTATGATTATGAAGTCTCTGTAAACAAAATTTCCTATAAAAATATTAATCTTCAGAATGGAAATGATCAAGCTCATTTTAATAATTTAATTGCTTATTGTGACAGATTTGTATACAAATAAACTTGACTTGACTTTCTGTGTGATCATCAACACATTGAAAAGCAAATTTGATGCCTTTGTGTTCAGTAAAGTTCTGGGTTTGATTTTTCTAAAGTTTTCAATTTGATATATTCCTGCTATAAATTAATAATTTGATTTAAGGATTTTTGCATCTCTTACCAATGCTACAAACATGCTAGTGATTTATAAATGGCCGCCTGTTTGAATCCGCAGGGAAACAGAAGCAGGGCAAAGCAAACATCCGGAAGTCCAAGTCGCCTAATCTGGGTCAGGCCTACCAGGGAGGGGAGCGTCCGTCGTCGGTCCACTCTGACGGGGAATACCACAGACAAACCCAAGCACAGTGGACCTGGGAGGAGCGACCTCCGTCCACAGGTGAGCTGCTCATTTGTCAGAGAACATGATTACTGCTAAAATGAAACTTGAGGCTCCCACATACTTCATCCGAAGTCACGCAGCTCTAGACTGTTCGTATTCGCACTCACCGAACCGTCCCACCTCCCTCCCTGCATCTGTTTTGCTTTTTCGAAGTGGCCATAGAGCCAAAGCCACACTCTGTGGACGACGACGTTGCAGTTTTCATCCAGGAGTTTTTAGTCTTGCTAATACAGTTAGTCATTTAGGGAAGAACAGTGCAAATGTACGTAATTCCTCATCGCTTCAGAATGAACCTTGCTCTATAGTAGCCAGGTCTCCTGCGGATACAAAAACCAATTGATCTCACGACATTTTGCTCAAGAGCTCCATCGAAACAGTTCAACTCTAGCCTGATGTTAGATGCAGATGCACTCGATTTTTGTCGTGCATTTACATAATTTCAGGTAAAATGAAACTTAAGGCTCATAAAAAAAGCTTTAATTTTGTGAATCTAAAATTAAGGCCTTAACATTTTTTATTCAATTAAAGGATGTGGGTTGGCCTGAAGTACATTAATCAGAGGTCTTAAATTTTGCCGTGACAAGACTAATCTCTTATTTTCATATATAAATGTGATTGTTGCCTCATTATGCATTTCCATAGGAAATGAATGGAGAGGGAGCAACGTCACCTCATGTGTGTCAACCCTTTTAAGTGTAAATTTGTTTTTTCATCACTGGCTCAGGGCTGTTGCCAACACATACAAAGCTAGGTGAAGTCTGTCCGAAAACACAAATACGCTTGGCACTGAGGCTGTAGAGGGAAATTCACTGTATTTATAGTGGTTGCATTAAAAAGGTCAATAAAAATTCTTAAATTTGACTCACTACGACCTCCAGATTCCCTAAATAGGAGCCGATTTCGGTGCTTCGGATGAAGTGCATTGGGGCTATTTAGACCAGTTTGTCTCATTCTTTTCCCCCCTTATTGAAGGTCCCATGCCGTTTCCTTACAATCCACTGACCCTGATGAGCACACCGCCCACGTCCATGGCCTCAGCCTCCATACAGAGCCAGCAGCAGCAGCAGCAGCAGCAGCAGCAGCAGCAGCAGCAGCAGCAGCCACCCCCGGCCAGGGGGCAGCAGCGAGTGTGGCAGTCTCTGTTGTCAGAGCAGTACGAGACCCTGTCTGACAGCGACGACTGAACCCGAAACCCGTCGACAGCCCGGTTACCAGGGAAACGGCCTATGCTTCAGGCGGATCTGTCCACACCCCTCTCCCGGAACTAACCTCACTCTTTTTGCGAGTGAGGAGCGGATGCGGTGGTGTCATGTTTTGCTTTTTTTTTTTTCTTCTTTTTTTTGTTGTTGTTGTTGTTGTTGTTTTTGGTGCTGTGGCGCCCCCTGGCGGTCAGCTTGGAGCAGCAAACAGGCAGGGTTCTCCGGAACAAGACTACGTATTTGCTCCAGGAGCGCTCACCTCGCCTGTCGGGAGAAGTACACGCCAACATGGAGGACGACAAACGGCGCCAGTTAGCTGAAGAAGTTCCTTCATGTGTAAAAAAGGAAACATAAGAAGCTGTTTCTGAATTTTTTTTGTCTGATTCTGTAAAGATATACCCTGTCTTTAAGAAAATTTGTATGTACATAGAGTAACCTTTTTGCAGTGTTTTTCTTAACTTGTTTCTTATTTTAACGTCTCTTTTAACTTGATCCACTTTAATTGGGAAGAGGTGTGGTGTAATCTTTAATAATGCACTCGCTCTCCCAGACTCCACGCCACCAACCTGAAACTTTATTATTATTATTTTGTTTTTTACCATGGCTTTGCTAAGAGAGACCGGACCTGTTGTTAAAACTTGACCCCTCTGCGGATCACAGATTGTGCCGCCGTCAAACCAAGCACCACCAGAGCCTGAACCGGTGTGGACAAACACAAAAACAAAAGCTGAAGCGTCAAAATCTGAAGTCAGTCTTCGTCACACAGTGGAGCCGATGCGTGGATCGTAAATAAACAGACGGTAGAGACAACTTCTCACCCAGTTGGAACAGAGAAACATCACAACAAGTTGAGATCACTGGCATCAGAGCCGAAAGGTGAAAAGTCGGAAATAAGCTTGCTGGAAATGATAATCGTTATGACTACTCCTGGACCCTGTCTGAATGATGAAAGTGAGCCAATGAGTTTATTTTTTTCTTTTTCTTTCAATAGAGCTGACAACGCAGTGTGTTGCATCCCTGCAGTTTCTCTTTCCAAGCTGTCCAGAATAACGTCTTGTCAAAAAAGGAAAAAACAAACAAAACAAAAAAAAAAATTCAGTGTCAGGACATGTGATTTCTTTTCAGCTTTCTTTTCTGAGGGATAATTTTGCCACGCCTTGTGAGTTAAGAGAGAAGGCAGCTTTAAAAACAATTTTCTCAGAGATATATGTTGGTGTCATTTGTATTTGTTTCTGCAGTCCCTCTTTCTGTTTTATTTTTGTTTTTATTTTTTCTTCTCTGTTTCCTGTCCTGACAACAATCTGAGCTCTGTAAAACTGTCTTCTCATTACGCGAAACGCAGAAACTAACCAAACGTAAAGAATGCTCTGCACCATTGTTGCACTTTTTGTTTGCTTTGTGGCTTCGGACAACAGAAAGCATACTACCTGCTGTGTAACTTAATCAACCTCCAGCCTAGGACTATTCTAAGATGTGCTTTAACTTTTTCCCCGCCACTCAATTAAAATCTGGATGTTTGAACTTCCTTTCTTTCCTCACTGCTGGTACATAATATATTTTGGTGTTAACACCTGCATCAGTTACTGTTTTTAAGTGCATGGTACCGTTAAATGTCTAGGAGTTTGCTGTCAAAGTGATTCAGAATCTTGATAACTTAATATCTGCTTGCGTTGTATCCGTCAACAGATGGCTCTGGAGATGACTTCTATTACATCGACGTCATAAACGGCAGTAATTCTGTTCACATTTTCTTTATGTAACAATGCCATATTCTAGCTGTCTCTCTGCTCAAGTTGGGAAACCCATTTTGCTTGAAACTTGATTTTTTTTTCTCACCATTTTTCATTTCACTTTTGTTTTCCATCCTGCTTTTTAGGGATGTTATGTGTTTACAGACGCAATGACAAAAAAAAGTTTACAAACTTGAATCTTAAATCCGACATGAAGCCGTAAAAAGAAAATGAATTGGAGCGTCTCAGTTTTCTTTTTTTTTTTTCTTTGGTTGGTTTCTTTTTTTCCAGCTCTCTTTCAAATACACAGTGGGACTCTTTTTGTCTATTGGAAATTGAGACTTGAAACCCCATGTGTCCTATGATGTTAAAATGCAATATTTGTATCGCACAATGTCTCTTAGTAGGCTATTACAAGAGTTCAGACCAATCGAATAAAGTGGATCAGTCCTCCACCACTGACAGATTTGTAGGTTTGTAGATGTGCCATCTTTTCTTTTTCTTTTGACTGCAGTGTCATGCTTGGTTGCTGAGGTGTACTTGCAACTGTCACTTGGCTCTTTACTGGCAAGTTATTGCAATATTAAATAAAAAGAAAAGTGTCAGGTATTGCAATATAATGGAAAGTATGTAATAAAAGTCTGACAGTCTGTTAGAATAGGAGAAACACACTGACAAATACCTCTTATATACAGAAATATCACCTTCATAAAATATACATGTCGCCTGGTAACGTCACCGTCCATGTATGATAAGGTAAGTACACTGCTCAAAAAAATAAAGGGAACACTTAAACAACACAATATAACTCCAAGTAAATCAAACTTCTGTGAAATCAAACTGTCCATCTAGGATGTGTTATTTGAGTGTTCCCTTTATTTTTTTGAGCAGTATATTTTCTCCCTTCTCAAAAAAACCTACAAAAAAATATTTACTTCAATTTTCCACGTTTTATTTTCATATATGTACTTACTTAAATATTTTCTTGCTCCCGATTTATCGCTAAAGTAAGAGTTGCTATTGAATTTTGAAAGTTAAGTCAAAATTTTAAAAAGAAATGAATCAATTGCCATACTTATTTGCGAAGGTGAAAATAACTTTTACTTTGAAAGGACCACGGCAGTCTGACACCGGAAGTCTTAATGTTTTGGTCGCGCCTTACTGGCTGATGAAGAGCGGAAGTGCCTGATACAAAAACAATTGTGGGGAAGAAAAATGCGGACGTTTTTACCTGCCGTAGCACAACAGCTTTTCCGAGACATCCAGAAAATCTACGAAGAGACGAGTCAAAGTAAGAAAAGAGCGAGCGGTGATATTTGGGGCAACACGAGCGCGAGCTTGGTTGGTTTTAATGGAAAATTGTCTTGAATTCTACGAACCAACAACGAGAATTACTAATTTCCTAGTTCCCGCACTGTCTTGGCAGATTTGAATAATCGGATATCAATAGCGACTTGCTACTTGCTTCAAATAAAATGAAAGTATTTGTACTTTGCTTGTACAGTGAAAGAAATGTAGCTTTTGCTAATGCAGCAGGGTGATGTAGTTAACTATTTGAACAGTAGGGGGCACTGCTGTCTTAGAATTTGAACTGGATTTTATGAGCTGTGAAGAGTTTTGACGTTGCCATTAGACCAGAACCACCTATCTTTAATACAAATCAGTTAAAGTATCATATATCCACATAACAATGTTGACTTTTTTTCTGGCAAGACTTAATGTGTGAAGTGGTTTCTAATTCATTCTAGTAGTTCTTGGAAAAATTATTTCAATTCTTTACACAGTTCTTCTGTTATTTCTTTTAGCCAAAGGTAAATGTTTCAGATAATCAGAGAAATTTTACATTAGACAGAGATAAGCTGAGTAGATATAAGCAGCTGTTGTCAACTGATGATTTCTTTTAAGAATGCAAAGACTTTTTCACAGGCCCAGGTTGGCTTAGATAGCCCTTTTCAAACTTTGCATTGTAACTGTAATCCTTAGCGGTAACAACTGGCATCATGCCTTTGCCAAAAGTGGAATTTGAAGCTGCAATGGAACAATTAGATTTCCGCATTGTAAAGGTTACTCACCCTGGTCCAAGGAATTTGTGTGGATATCTTCCCTTTTATCCACATTTATTTTAAGCAAAGGAACAACCCAAATTTTTTGCCCCGTACTGAGTTAATTTTCTTGCTTGACAACGTTTTTTTTAATGCATTTTGTTGTTTCAACTGACGGTTCTCTTGTAGTTATGTTTCAGTCAACAAGCTGCAACCACTCATTAATGTCTGCAAGTGCTCTCTTTTACTGCAGACGCATTTGCAAAATTAGACTTGTGCCTGGTGTTTGTTTTGCACATATATCCTTTACTTTTTATACTCAAAGGAAATCTGTAAAATAAGAAATAAGTCTTAGTTGCAACAATATAACTACATATTTCAGGTTTGATTTGCACAGGCAGAATGTGGAGCTGCTGAATTAAAAAAAAAAAAGTTTGTCAGCATGCCTTTTCTTTGCCACAGAGTAACACATCATCCTCCCAAGAGTACTGTAGTTGCATTTGATTACAATGTTCCAGTTCCAGTGTGACAGCCAGAAGTAATAACCTGGAGTTAGATTTTAGTCCCCTTTAAACAGTTTCTCAATAAATTGGAATTATTTGTTACATTTTGAAATTGAGATCTTTTTTTCTCTTTTTGCAGTACCTGATGACCTACTTATTGCGTAAGTATCCATTTTCCTAATGTGTAACACATTGGCTTCTATCAAAGGAATTATTCTGAGCTTTTGAGACATTTTTCTTCTGTTTTCTATTTAAAATATCTGTGTGAGAATAGCATTAACATCAATCATCCAGTGGGATCCGAGCAGTGCTCAGGTTGAGTCATGGTGAACTGCTAAACCACACTAAGGAGAATGAATGGGGCATTTTTATGGCTTGGATTCGCCCCACGTGACGTGGAGACAGAGACATGATGCCTAGCTGTGTGTTGACGGAGACATTTCCTGCCCTGGTGGTCTGAGTTGCTGTCAGTGAGGGCCGCTCCCTGTCTGCGCAACACTTTCACATCCTGTTTGTTCATCAGGAAGTTTCCAGTGCAGGGGTTCACGCTTGGAAAATCTGGGGTTTGTGAAATTTGTCAGAAAGTTGAGGTTTCGTTCCATGTTTATCTTTTCACAAATTAGCGACTACTTACAAACTATGATTGGAATTATCACAAGACAAATGTAATGTGGTTACGTTATTTCTTTCTTCATTTCTATAGATTGTATAGTTTTTTATTTTTCATGGTTTGCAGACTTACAAACATACAAACAAAACAAACTAGGTTTCACTTTCATGCTCTCCTCCCCAAGAAAAATCCTCCAAAAATCCTCCATTGACTAAAATCTTTTCTGCCTGACTGGCCCTGATTGTTGACCACTTGGTGCTAAACTCGATCTGATTCATTGGTTCATTCAAGCTGCAAGAGAGCGAGAGAGAGCAAGACTTTCAAAAAGCAAATAGCGGGAAGTAGAACAACCAAGTTTACAACAAAGCTATTTGGGTTTTATCCGTTTGAGCCTTTGAAATGTCAAAGTGAACAATATCAACAGATAATGCATCTGATTGAGTTTTAAATAGTTTTGCTGAACTTCGGTCCAGAACCACACAGAATTCTGGGGGATGTAGGCAGAGAAAATACTTTAGCCACTCAACCTCACAAAGCGAGCTAACAAAGGTTCTTTGTTAGCTCGCTAACCAACTCACATCACCAACTAACTGATGTGAGTTAGTTGGCATCAACTAACTCACTCACTCTTTGGTTACCTAGCAATAGCCTGTTGTGTAACTTTTTGTGTTTCGCCACCGTGCATGTTCTGGGATCAGAAGAACATCTCAATAAAAAGGATCTTGAATTATCAATGAATTTACAAATGGCAAATTATTTTTGCTGGACTAATCCTTAGAGATTGTATTTTCTTATAACTTTGAATCATGCACCAAGATAGACGCAGTGAGATCTCTGACTTTATTGGTTTCCCTCAACCCTCACGCCATCTTCCTCTTGTCTTGGCAGGTTGAAGTTTGTCTTCGGGACTTGTGCGCTGCAGGCGTTGGACCTGGTTGACCAGCGCTCCGTCACGTGTCTGTCCTCTCCCAGCGGTCGAAAAGCCTTCCAGGTCTGTTAAGTAGCTGTGAACGTTGCACATTTTACAGTCAGGAGTCTCCGCTTGCACAGCAGACAATCTCTATAAACTACAGAGTGTTGAACTGCGAACAGAACAACTTCCATATATGAGCCGCATGATTACTGTTTATGAATTTGGTTCTTCTGTCAACAGTATTAAAAGACTTAAGGGTTGAGTAACAGTCTCATAAAGATGGTTTCTTTTTCAAGCAGGGGTGGTGTGTTCAGGGTGAGGTGTAGTGTTTTCTCACACGTCTCTTTTGTTTGCTGCATCCTCTGTCTGACCTCTGGAACAGCTGGATTTTATACTGAGATTCAATTACTTCTTAGGGGATTTAGAAAAGCTCTCTTATAAATGAAAACATATTGTTCTCCAGGATTTCTCTATATTTTGCTGCATTCCCTTCTACCTTGGCCTACTCCTGAGAAGCACTGCCACAGCATGACGCTGCACCCGCCATGTTTGACAGTGGATACAATATGTTTGTGGTGATGTGCTGTATTTGGCGCCTGCTAAACTTGGCGTGGAGACAATTTTCTGTCTCGTATGACAATAGACAGTAGTTTAATTTTTGCTAGTAATCCTGTTTTGCTCAGTATCAATCTAACTGCAAAGATATTTATGCTAAGTGGTGCAGGGCTGCAGCTAATTAATCTATTTATTATTCTGACACTTAATCAGATAAAAACAGCTTCATTTAACCACTTAAGACTTTTTATACAGTTTTAGAAATACATTAATAGATGCTAATAAACAAATCAGTCACTTACTTTTAAAAATAAGAAATGAATGCCTAAAATGCAATAACAGCTTAATGGTTTGTAGCAGAAGGAAGCATCAGAATCTAAAAAACACTTGTAACATCAACATCTGGAAACATCTGAGTCTGTGTATTCCAGTTAAAGATCAACCGACTACTAAATTAGTTGACTAGTATTTCAGTAATTGATTCATCATAATTAATCCATTTAATCGTTTCAGCCCTACAGTAGTGCATTACAGAAATGCTAAAGCACATAAAGAAAAGGACTGGGTTTTAAAAACTGAAGGATCTTAACAAACTCTAACTGTTGCCATCTTCAAATCATGACCTTTGTGACGTCCTGGAAATAACTAAAAATAAATCCAACAGAAGGTCTGAACACATTTATTATTACTCTTCAAAGCAAGAAGTGGGAGTCCGGATGTTATCTATTTCTCTAAATCCAGGATTCTCACAGAATCTCTCAGACAAACAAACCCGTCATCTTTACTGAGTCATGCTATTTGCGCGTCAGAAGGGCGTAGCGTTACTCGTGGTGGGAGAATCGACGTTCTCCACACAGTTTGTGGTCATTGTGCCCCTGTTTTCCCGGTAAACTCCTTCAGGCTGAAATAAAAATAGTTTTATAAAGAGAGCTGTTTTATGACAATGAAGGCAAACAGGAACGTGGTTCTGTTGGGATAGTTCCACCTCTGCTCTTGAATTGTGATTGTTTCATGTGATTTCCCTCAAGGCCGGCTGATATTTGCTGTCTGGCACCCAGATCCAAAAAAAATAAAAATCTCTTTTCTTTATAAAAGAAACCACGAAAAATGTCTTTCCTTTTTGCTTGTTCACCAACATTATGTCATAGTATTTCTGAAACCAAACTTTTATTGCGCCTTGTTATATTCCTGAATGTGAGAACAGTTGAAACCAGAAACCAAATAAGAGACTCGTACATCTCTTCCTTCTCATTGTCTGAAGTTAAATCAGACCAAACTTGTCTTTTTCAGGTCAGTTAGAGTCTTCAAAATCATTTCCATTTTCTAAAGATATATTATGTCTCTCATTAATGAGAGAAATAATATAATAGAGATGTATTATTAATGTAGTCAAAATCAGAAATTTGCGTACATTTCCTCCTGTTGGGTTTCCTATGTGTCAAACTCAAGGCTAGGGGGGTTAATCTGACCCAACACAACTATCTATATATAATTTTCTCAATTAAATAAACGCTGTTTTAACTTGGGGCTGCACAGTGGCGCAGTTGGTAGCACTGTTGCCTTGCAGCAAGAAGGTCCTGGGTTCAATTCCCGGCCCAGGGTCCCTCTGCATGGAGTTTGCATGCTCTCCCTGTGCATGCGTGGGTTCTCTCTGGGTTCTCTGGCTTCCTCCCACAATCCAAAAACATGACTGTTAGGTTAATTGGTCTTTCCAAATTCTCCCTGGGTGGTGTGCATGGTTGTTTATCCTGTCTGTCTCTGTGTTGCCCTGCAACAGACTGCTGACCTGTCCAGGGTGACCCCCGCCTCTCGCCCGGAGCTCAACTGGAGATAGGCACCAGCAACTCCCGACCCCATTAGGGACAAGGGTGAACAGATGGCTGGATGTTTTTACTTGTATACTGTCAAGTTGCATCAATGTGAAAAGAAGTTTAGTATTATTTAGTTTTAGGAAGCACTCATCAGATGCTGTGACAGCTTTTTATTATCCTATCAGTTTGTTAATGGGCCATTTTATCAATGCATTCTGCCATAATCTGCCCTTTGAGGACATTTGTGATATCAATTCGGCCCAAAATAAAAATGAGTTTGACTCTCCTGCTCTAGCAGATTGAGATCAGGACTTTGTGACGTTCACACTGACTCTTCCCCCTAAAGCCACTTTGTAACAGTGTCAATGTGGAGACCAATCTCTGCCCAAGCTTTAACTTCCTGGCTGTTGTCTTTAGATCAGTGATGCTGGACTCATTCTAGCTTTGGACCAAATAAAGAGGTATTAGTGTGGAAATATTTGCGCTTATTTATGATGGTAAATACGACTCTTTATTACTCGCTGCAGACGTCAATTAAGGCTGTGGCAGCTGTTTAGTACAAGTACGAAAGTTCTCAAATTTTTGAGAAAAATCGGTAATATATGTTTCTTTTTGACTTGTTTAGCCTTTTACTGATTTTTTTCCCCTCCTTCTTCTATTTGAACTGACAGCCAGTCTTTTTATGCCTTTGTATTTAGGAAAGCTTTATCAGGAGAGCAACATCTATTTAAAAAACTTGTTTATTGAACCTAACTTGCTCTCTGGCTGTGTTAAGGTGAGTTTTAATGAGCCGTTGGAAGCGCCTCAGTGAGTGGGTGAAAACGACTCTTTGAGGATTCGGCGTTCTGTTCTGACAGCTCTGATCTTTTAAGCTGGACTCTGGGATGCGTGTTTCAGCTCAGGGTACATCATCTTCACACCGCGCTCTGACTTAGGAAGCTGTATTGAACTTTTAGCAAATAAATCTTAACTGTGACATTTTGAAGAACTTTGCTTCACCCTTAGAAAAGAGTCACCTACAATTAGTCATCCAGAAGATTTCCACTTGGATTAAAAGAGGATGAGAGAGCTGAATGATATGCACGTGTACATTACTGAATCGAGATAACGAATGAAGCGTGGGGGGTTTGTGAGCTTCCTGTACATATGTGAATGTGTTTTTCTCCCTTTTCTGCTGGATTCTACTGGATTTCTCATGTTGTATTTATTCTCTCTCTGTCTCTTTCCGCTGAAGGGATCAATTACTCATTAGAACTTGGCATTTCACCACTGGGATTTTCACCTTATCTCATTCCTAACATCCACTGACCTTTACATAAGGGATGATGCACTGATGTCTGCAGGGAAACAAAAGTGTGAACAAAAACACCTACTGTGTGGCGTTATTAAAAAAATCTTAAATGAAGCAAAACACAAAAATATAAGCAGATTTTTATATTTTGCCACCTTTTTTGTTACTTTCAACCCAAATGAATACATCAAAATGATGTTTTTTTTTCTTAGTTTTAATAAAATTAGCTTTGGAGTAATCAAACTTGTTGATTAGTCAGATCTCAGTTTCCATTGTCCTCACCATTTTCCAAATTTTCCATTTTAATTTGATTTGATGTTCAACTCTTCCACCCACACATTTTCCATTGGAAAAATAATGAAAGTAAAAGTAAGGTCACAACTTCGAAGGCATATTTTGATCATTTCCTTTCTATTCAAAAAGTTGAAAGAAAATTCTTTAGTTCTTAATTTAAGCTGGTAATTATTAATGAAACAAATTTTTTGATTTGTGTCAAAATTACCAAGTCATTAATTAATCCAAGTTTCATCTAACATTCAGAATCTGAAGGCCGCTAGGATCTGAACTCTGACTTTTACAGACAGTAAAAGTAAAAGGAACACTTTTACAGACAGCTCAAAGATGCAGAAAGGAAAAACAGTTAACAGCTATCACTATAACATGCAACACCTTCTACATCCATCATTTGATATGTGCTTTTAGCATTTAATTGATGCTCACCGAGATAAATAACATGATTCATGCTGTTGGATATCAGAAAAATCATGTTAATTGCAATCATTTTGAAGGGCTCTTAGTCTGTCAGATGTTTGAAATAGAGAGATATGCAACAAACGGCAATAAGTCAAGTGAAAGTTGTCAAAGGGTGATGGAGATACGTGTGAAACACTAAACTGGGATTAATGCATAAAAATTCTGTGAGGAAGAAGAAGTCAAGAGAAAAGTTGTCTTAGAGAAGTTGCTTGAAGATTTAACAGACCAGCACTAGGATTTAAAGAAAAACAAACACAATTTTGCAATTGCTGTGTTTCCATTAAATGAGAAAAGTTGTTAAAATCTCATGTGAATAAGTTTGTTTACACTATAAGTCATTAAAAACATGCTGTGCCATCGTCGTCCTACCACTTCCTGTCGTCTTCCTTGTCTTTTCCATCAGTAGTAACATCCTGTTGTTGATCATGTGACTTGTATGATGCAAAAAAAAAGTGTTTCTGTTGCAGTTTTGCAAAATATACAAATTTCTATACAGCTGAAGATTGTGAGTTTCCATTAAGCAAATTTATTTTCCTAATTCTCATCTGTGAAATTTAATAGTAAATGGAAACATAACTAATAACAAATAACCACATGTGCTAAAAAAATAATTAAAAAAGTAAAGTTCTTGCATCATTCATATAAACTTTCTGCTTTGGTTCTGACTAACACAGATCTGCGTTAGCTGATCTGTTTCAGCTGTTTCAGTGACATAAAGTTAAGCTGGAACAGTCCAACTCTGACTGTAATTAACCACAGCACTAAATGACAGCTTGTTAGGTTATGAAGGAAATAATCTAGCCCTAATCTACAAATTTAACAAGAAATATTTAGATTTGGGCTATGAATGTTTGCTCCTTGACTATTACAATATAGAAACTTTACTGACCTTTTAACCTTTCAAACACCGGAGGGAAGGCCAAAGATGTTTTTCTTCTGTGTAGTTAGCATCCTTTGCAACTACTCTTTCTTTAATCATGAAACTGAAAATATTGCTTGATAATCATGTGTTATTGAAAGATTGATAAATTAACACCTGAACATCAACTATAAAGTCTAAAAAAAATGCAAACATTTTAAAAAGACTTAAATAATTAAGCAATGCGTAGCCTGGCGGGGGCACAAGTAAAACCTGGTGGCCCGCCAGGCAGGTAATACACTGGGGGAAACCCTGCATTAAATCTTAAAGCACTGTTATAAGTCAGCATAACTGCACCTGATCAGATGAGTGCAGAATGATCGCATACAGTTGTGATATTCCAGGGTTTTACACCAGAAGCAGTTAGCTCTGTCATGATGGCTTCCTTTCAAGGGCTCTTTTGAGTCTATTCTCTCTCTCTCTCTTTCTCTCTCTCTCTTCCTGTTCCATGTGCTGCCACTACATGTCAGATTTTGATGTATTGTGTTTATCAAACAAGCATATATCCATGTCTGCATGGTGCTGTATCCTTTGATGATATTAGCTGCCAGTGCTGCTGTGTGAGCTGCAGCAGAGCCACATTTCTTTGACGGCAACAGAAAACAAAAAGGGCCCAAGTGTGAGCTGCTTCTTAATCAGCCTAACTCTTTAGAAAGTCCCTGGTTTAGTTACCACAGTGTTCCTTCCTCATCCCAGTATTCATGGTGCTTTATTCGTCTTCCTCGAGCCGCATTGAGTTGAAGCAATTTTCTCTTTTGTGCCTTATTTATAATGAAGCGTCGTACTGAACAAATGAGCTTTTTTTTTTTAATTTGGTAGATCATAGGGGAAGGTAATTAATTATATCTCAGCAGAATAATGGTGCCAAGTCTGAGAGGCATTAGTTATTGTGCTGTGTCATGCTAATTTGCCAATGTGATGTCCTCACGCACCCTCACAAGTAAGAGAGAGGCGCTTAAATCACTGTCCAAAGCTGGGAGGGGATGCCGACACCGTGGACACGACGCTCCGTCACCCAGGGCCATTAGACATCCCACACAGCTCGTTTAAAAATACATGATTTCTGTCCCTGCTCTTCTAAATAACTCATTGGAAATGAAGAGGTTGAAAAAATGGTAGCAAGATTACCTTAGATCATAACTTTTTCAAAACTCAAAATGAGCTCCTAGGAGAGAAAAGAATAGTTAAAATAGCTGTATTTACTCGAATATTATTAGAATAAATACAAAGTGCAGCTTTTAAATGGTTATTTAGTTTATAAAGGAAAGCAAATCTATCCAAATCAGCCCTGCACTATGTGACAATATAATTACTGTCTCCTGGGACAAGCCACACCAAGGTTTTATTACTGCCACAAGGTTAGAATCAATAATCACTTGAATAGATCCAAAGACAATTTGTAGAAAACAAAGTAATTGAAAAGCCACTAAGTCCAATAACATCTATTATCCACAACCAAAGACAACATTGGAACAGAACCTCTTTATGAGACATGGAGTCGCAGAAAAACAGAGAATGTCTTCAGAGGCTTCCTCAAATTGGTTGTGATACAGACTGCGGCAGGAGATCCTTTCTGCAAACAGCCATCGCCGTCTACAATAACTCTTTAAATAAACGAGTTACGACATTTCATTTCCCTTTGGGATCAATTAAGTATTTTTTACATTTAAATTAGAATTTTAATAGTGAAAGATCTCAAATTTATTCCAAGAACACATTGTGTTCTTGGAATAACACATTCCAAGAATGTGTTATTCTTGGAATGAGTAACATTCCATGAATAACACATTCTTTCATCCAGAACCCAGAACAAAATTTAAAGCTCTACAGGCCTCGCTTGCCTTAAGGTCAAAGTTCACAATTCAACAAAGAAGAACAATACTGGGCATGAATGGCAATATTTAGAGACAAAGCCCAAACCTGTTGATTAAGAACACAAAGTCGTGTCTCACATTTCAATGTTAAACTGTTAAAGTTGTTTTCAGTGCTTCCTTAAATAATGATGCCGATATTTTCAGTCTTGTTTGTTTTTTTAAGTTTGCAGAGATTAAGAGTAGGTAATTAGATTCAAGGGATAAAAATCTGTAATTCCACCCTCTAGTGAAACCAACGTGTGCTGATAAAAACATTTGTGACGCTGCCAGACTCCTGGAACATAATAAACCCACAGCGGGAGAGGAATTTACATCAGTGCTGTGTCTTGTATTCATCTAGTTTGCATGAATTGTTTGCAGGTCATTGGAGGCTCGGGCCGTTTGTACACTTGCTTCTTGTCCTGTCACTACTGCCCCTGCCCGGCGTTTACCTATACCGTTCTACGCAGAAACCAAGGTCTGCTGGTGAGTCTCCCAGAACCTGGTTCCATATAAGCTGTGTCCCTATTTAGGTAATTTAAAGCTGCAGTATGTAACTTTTACAAAAGGATGTTTTTTCCGTATTTGCTGAAACTCTTTCTATGTTGTGACAGTGCAACATGACGGATAATCAGTGAAAAAAATCAAGATCCTCCTCACTTTGCTACTATTGTTGTCTAAAGAGGTGCACAGCTCCCTGTGAAAAATAACCAATCAGAGCCAAGAGGAAGGTCTTAGAGTATGAATCACACTCATGTACACGCTGCTCGATGTGCTAACGGTAGAGAAACAATTTGGTGTTCCAGGAAAACTGTTTATCCGCCATAGCAGCCTCTTTGGGGTGAAACAGCTGTAGTGTAGCAGAGAGAAAAGGGGAGGGTGTGAGCAGCGAATGCACATGCATGATTGACAGAGCCAAGACCCTCCTCCTGGCTCTGATTGGTTGTTTCTGATCAAGCGGTGCATTTCTGCAGATGGCAGTAGAACGATGGGGAGAAGAATAAGAGCACTTTTTTTTTTTTTTTAAAGATGATCACATAAAACTAAATCAGTTTGAGAAAACTAAAATTAAAGAGTCTTTTAGGGGATTTTATCAAGGAAATAGTGAACAAACTTTATGACTATTTGCTTTATTAATGGTAACAATTAGGGGTCCTCCGATTTATCTGTGCCAATTTCCTTAATTTTGGGAAATCGGTGATCGGAGGATTTTTACAAATGAAGCCGATCTTATCCACTGTTATCAACCTTGTCAAAGGTCTAAAAATCACCCACAGTGCTTTTCTTTTCTCCCATGAGAGAGGTTTGACTGACAAACCGGCCAACTGTAATGTAACATGTAAGGTCATGTCTGCACATTTACCCGATTGTACAATTATCCCGATTGTTATCCACATCGGGATAACAATAGTCATCCCGATGTGGCCAATTCAGCAACATTTGGCCAATTTCTATTGGCCAAAATTGGTATTGGCCGAAATCGGAGTCCGTAAGTTATGCTTTTTAAGAGATTGGTAATCGGCGATCAGCTAGAAAACTGCAATCGGTGCACCCCTAGTAACAATCAGTCCTGCTCTTTCCACACCTTGGAATAAAATCGACTTACAAAATCTCATCTTAAGCAAAATGCTGCAACAATGAAACAATCTGAGCTTCCTCTTTCTCAATAGGAAACAAACCTGGCTTTAGAGACCAAAGAGATAAGCAGAACATTTTCCGAGCTCCTGGGGAATCGTGTACCCAAGTTAAACTTAGGACTTTATTAGACCAGATCAGTTTTGCTGCTGATATTCAGTGTTCATTACTTGATGTAAAAAGACACGATTTTTAAATGAACTGCAACTCTTGCAGCATTTTTATCTTTTGTCCTTTAAATGTAGAGGACAAAATTATTCTGACTATCAATTATTCTGATGATTAATTAATGAATCTGATTTTTAAAAATCAGCACATTCTGCCAATTATTCGTCTGAGCCTTTTTTATACAATATTGGAAGTGCATTAAAAGATGCAAAGAAACAAATAATTCAGTTCCTTTTTTAGGGGAGATAAGCATCTTAATGCCTAAAATGCAAAAACTGTTACTTTAGTGTACGCTTAATAATTTGTAGTAAATGCAGGTAAAAAATATTTCTATCAAAGCTTCTGAGCTCAGGCCTTTGTTCTCAACTGAACATCAGTTCAATGTAGGGATAAATAGACGTTTCTGGATTAACCGATTAATAATTGAATCACTAAATAGGAGCTGTTTTGTTTTTACAGCATTTGAACCAAGTGAAACTAAAACTATGCCACTTGAGGAGTTTTGGGTAGAACATTTTTTTTTTTTTATCTCTAATGCAAAAGATAATTTTTTTTTATCCAGCTTTGGCCTCATTAGGACTCTGAGTATATTGTTTGTTTTTTAATCTGCACACTCCAGTTAATGATTAACCAATTACTTTGACCATTACTGCAATGAATCATTTCAGCCCTACTTAAATGTATGCGTTACAAGATTTTCCAATGACGGGCCAGTTGATTAGCCTATCTTCCTTAAAGAAAGCCCTGTCGTTCTGCAGAGGAATTTTAGACGTGTCAGAGTTCACATCACTTCGTCGTACATCGTGTACTTTCCAGCGACTCTTAGAGACATACCACCCGTTTCACAGACGTTGTGTCTTCTCAGTCGAGCGTGCATCTCTGAGGGAAAAGAAAAATCCTTTGCCTCGCCAAGTGAGACGAAGCACACTGTGGAGTGTGTGTGCAGATGTGTTGTGGTCAGGTTGAGTTTTGTCTGGCCACTGATTGGTGTCTCCCCTTCGGTCTCTCCATAAATATCTTGAAACAAACAAGCTTGGCTCCGTCTCCGACTGCGCGGCTGATTTGCCTCCCTGGAGGATGCAGCTAAAATCAGTGTGAGAAACAGAGAGCTGCAGCAGACCATGGAGACTCCCAATGAGCACGTCAACAACACTGATACAAAACACACAACACACACACAGGAAAAATAAAATTACTTTTACAGTCGTAGGGAAGTGCATCAGTTTCTTGCAGAGTCTTATAAAAGGCCTTCATGCATGAATTTCAGCAGCTGGAGTCCATTCAGGGAATATGTAGGCTCAAACTTGGCTCAGCGCAACATGGACCAGGTCCATTTTGTTTCAAAAAGTGGGTCAGAGGATAAATAACTGAGCTGCAACTGTGTCGCCTTTCCCATATTAGCAGCAAACTGCCTTCAGCAGAAACAAAATTCTGTTTCTACTGGATATTTTGAGGCACTTTGTGACAATGATAAAGATCATGTTAAAAATGAAACTATAGTTCTTATTGTTTTAAGTAACTGTATGGTTGTGAATGCATGGCACAGCATTTATAGCAATACAAACACAAATATTAAGAAAATACATTCCCATTTAAGAGGATACCGCTTCATTAAAAAAAAAAAAGAAGTTATATTTATATCACTTAACTGCACACAGTAAACACATTTAATTGCGTTTTTGAATTTCCTGATTTATTGATGCGCTCTTGGGACAAACTGGATAAAATAGATAAATAAAAATTCTCATAAGAAATTTTTTATTGATTGATAATACAATAAATGCCCATACCTAATAAATAATTTTAGTGTTATGGAAACTCAAGTAGACTGAAAACCAGACATCGAGTACTGAATCATAGAGGCACTGATCAGAATGTTTTGCCTAATTTCTGGGGCAAAACAGAAATTAATACTAACTCTATTATTGATTGATCTTTGAAAAACTTTAAGAAGATATAAGATCCACTTTTATTATCTTTTGTCAAGCAGATATTAGTTATGGTAGAATAAAAGACGATTGACTTTTGAGTCGCTGTGAAATGGGGTGCTACTTATTTAAATAAATGAAGAATATAGGAAAAATTAAGCAAATGCCATTAGCATTACTAACTGTAACTTCCCATAAGACTACCAGCATTTTCAAATACAGCTTGTTCCATTAAAAACACTGGTTAAGCAACTTTGTTGTCCAGTTTTCAGCCTTCCTGTTTCCTGCTGAAAGTCTTGCTTTCTCTCACTCTCGTGCAGCTTAAAATAACATGTCTTTTAAACAGATTTCTTCATCTAATTTAATTTTAAAAGAAAAAAAAAAGCACTAATGCTGAAAATAGCTACGTAAATGTTTGAGTTTATGAACTCAAAACATTATAGTGTTGTTTTCACAACAACACTATAATGTTAACTCTCAGGTTTAAAACACTTAAACCCAAAAAAAAGATCAATTTTTGAGTTTCCAAGCAGCTGGTCTTTGGTCAGAGCCTATTCCCGTCACCAGCTGATTTTTTTTCATGCCTCTAAGACATTCATAGATGTCTTAATACAAATTACAAATTACTCACGATCCAGTAATCAAGTCACTGATATTACACGCTTCCAAAAATGAATAAAATCTAATAATCCCCATCATCATTTACTCTGTAGCTTTTGGTGCAGAACTTGATATCTGAAATTAGCCTGCCATTTGCTCCATGACTCACGCTCCCAGACTGGAGGATTCTCAAAGGAATATTAGCAACAGGTTCCTCTGATGAGATCTTCTTGTTGGAATTACTGCCGACATTGTAGCTTCATATCTGTGACATTAATCATCTTTGCTTCCACCGTCTGTAGAATAAATTTGTCTCTTTCTTTCTTTTTTCTTTCCTCCCAGTGCAAACACATCCTGGCCGTCTACCTGTGTCAGGCTATGGCTGTGACTCAACAGGAGAGTGTCTCTGATCAGCAGATGTCTGCGGTGCTGAGCGGGACGTAGCAGCCCCACACGGGCGGCTCTTTGGCTTGCTGTATTTATCTGAAAGATAACAGATTCTACTGTTTTCTTTTAGAAATGTTCTTGATCTCAAATACTTGCAGCTTTATTTTTAGTTGCTTTTTATGTGGAGCTCCATCAGTTTTGGAGTGAGAGAACGTCTGGACACCGAGGTCACTTCCAAACCATCTCACTGCACAGACATGATTGTTTTTTCTCATGCGCTGCTACTAAATATAAACTTGTCACTACTTTAACATATGGGAATAAAATCCAACCTTACCAATATAAACATTGCCTTTATTAACAAAATAATTCACCATACATACAGATTGCATCATGTTAAACGGTTGTAGTTTTATGTTGAACAAATGAACGTTCACCTCTGGAAAACGTTGGACATCGGCTTGACCACAGTGGAGGCATTTTTCCTGATTAGTAACAACAAGCTGGCACACAGACAAATGGGTACTTGGGAATGAGAGGCAGGAATGTTGAACTTGCCATTGTTCGCATTACCTTTTAAAATAAAAATAAAAAGTCAAGGCAACAGTTTGACATCAAGCAGAAAGCCAGACAGCTACAGTACTTATTGTTACACATCAGTCAACAAAGACGATAACGTTACAGTGCAGTTACAGTATAGATGTCTCCATTGGAATGTCCCTAATCGTTGTGACACTCCTGTGTTTTAGCCCTTGAAATCAGATGGAGGTGGAAATCCACAAACGCAGAAAGACAGAGCAGCAGCTTAGACCGAGGGCTCCACATCAGAGCACTTTACACCAGTGAAGCACATCAAAACAGGAAATTAAAATGTCAGTGCAATGTTCATTTGAATAGTGATGACTGTCAGGTGACCTTAATGCCCTCTGGTAGTTTGCAAATGGTGTGACAATACCTTCTTATGCAGCTTAAAAGCTTTTCTTTGAATTATAATAATGCCTCTGTGTCTAAAAATATTTACTTTTCACAATCTCCCTCACTGGAATCTGGATTTACTAACCTGCTTTTGTTGGCACACATAACTTTACTCAGCTGAGTTAAAGATTCAAATTGTTTTCTGAAATCAAATGGCTTGTGTCTGTTCTGTCTGTGGTTTTTAAGACCGACTGTGGCTGAAGGTTTGAAGTAAGCTCAAAGCAATGACAGCTGTGACGTCTTATGCAAGCCACTAAAGGGAAGTGTGACCAGAACCTGGTCGACATGGAGTTACGTAAAGGATTCTGATTTGAGGTGTCATCTTGCACAATGTCATTGTGAAGCAGCTAAAAAGGCCCGATTCTGACGCAAAATTAGTTTAAGGCTACGGTCCGTCTTCAACATCCTGATGCACATCACTATAGGTGAGTTTTGCAGCTAACCCAACTTCTACCACTTAGCTACTTCCTGTGGAACACATGCAAAGGTGCCAGTTTGGTTTTTAGTGGTTACAGTGAAATGCAAGGCGAAGAAAAGTAAAATGACTTGTTCCTTATTAGTTATTCATCCTATGATAAAAAATATTTATATTGACTTTGAAAGAGATTCTGTTAAGAGGTTTTAAACAATCTTTGCATTCCCCAAATTTAGTATAAATCCAGATTAATTCGTCTGATAGGCTAAAGCTAATGGCTTTAGCCGTTGGAGACAAAAGCAAGACTTTAATCATTTAAAAACAACTCTAGCCTAAAATAATCACAGCTGTTTTCTTCAAATATTATTTATGGACAATTAGTCTGCTATTAATGTTTCTGCATTGAGGATTAAGGCCTCCATACGAGCGTTGTCCTTTAACCAACTGGTTGCTTTTGACCGTTTTTTGTCTTGGTCTTTGCCAGGTTAGCCTTTAGCTTAATTGTCCAGGAAGAACACTGTCTAAACCTGCCTTAAAATTAAAGATACTAAGTTATTTACAGCAGGTAAGTCACTAACTTTGAACCAACATTTTTACAGTCTTAAACTGATAAAAATAATAATTTCAATTTTAGACCTTAAAACATCTTTAAAATGCACAGACTTACAATATTAAGTAATTACTTTAGTAGTTACTTTTTTCCCATTGCATTTAGATTGATGTATATTTAGAAATATTTGGACAGAAGACATCACAAAAACATCTTTTTGTGATATCTTAATCTTTCATATCCTACTTATGGAGTTTGACCCTTGACCTGATTAAGTTTTAGAATTATATTCATTTTAGTTTGCTACTTCTGGGTTAGGATAATAAAATCAAAAACATTCACTACAGTAACTAACCACCTGCTGTTTGGTCATTGGGTTGTATATAAATGACAAGTTGGGATTTGATGCTTTGAAGATTTTAAGGGCAATTAAAGTAGATGGAAAATCAAATTAATTATCATTCATGTACATCTTGATTTTAGATAAAACTTGTCTTGAGAATGTTTTAAATACAATTTAAGCAGAAACTCAGAATTGAGAAAAGACCATACTGTCCCTTTATTTGAAATTTTTAGCACTCTACAACCTTGGTGCTTATTTAAGAAACCATGAGGTCAGCTTGTCTGAGAAAACTATTGTGTACTGATGAACGATATGCAAAGATTCATGCTTTCACCTCAACTTCTTCCTTCCAAATTAAATTCATAAATCTAGGCTGAAGAAAATGTGTCCTCCTCTCAGCAGATAGATGAAGCAAAGATCTGTGAGCTGCAGAATACCCACAGGTAAGGATAGCTACCACTGAAACTTTCTTTAGCTCCACAAGTACAGAGGTAGCCCACATACGCACACACGTTTGTTTGATCAATACATTCTCAAAGACAAGGTCTTGTAATAAATAAATTATTTTAACACTGGCACTGAATGTTGAGAGTATAAAAAAGAGCAGGGTACAAAAAGAGGAGTGTTTGTAGTTGGAACAGGGTGAATTCAGAATAAATAGCATCTTGAGTTTGGATCCTTACAGTCCTACAAGTCCAGTTAGCTTAAACTATTTAAACAAAACTCCTTCAACAACAACAATGAAAAAAAAAAACAAGTTATTTAAGACTTGTAGTTGAACACTTCACAGACTCCCATCCCAACCCAATACAATTGATAAATAAAAGTCTACATTCAAGGTGGGATTGACATCGGTTCATCTTCACATTGTCCTGTAAACATTAGAAACCTCCTTGATGTTGATGGAGTCCTCCACCTCTATAGCAGAGGGTCAATGGTCACTGTGACCTGGTCTCTGTTGCGCCTGCTGCCTTTGGAGCTGAGGTAAAGCTCCTCCTTTTGGCAGAGGAAATGCCGCACCAGGATTTTGCGGAAGGTGTTCCGGAAGTCCTGAATGCGGTAAGCGTAGATGATTGGGTTGATCGCGGAGTTGGCGTGAGACAGAATGATGGCCACGTACATGACAAACGGAGGCTTCTTTAGATCGCTGTAAAACAGCGTGAGGCAGTTGAGGATGTGGACGGGCAGCCAGCAGAGGGTGAAAAGTCCCACGATGATGGAGAGGGATTTAGCGGCCCGGATCTCCTTCTGCAGCAGCCCCTTGTTCTGGTTGTCCCCGTTGCCCACACACTTGAGTTCAATCTGCCTCAGCTGCTTCCTGGCCACGGTGAAGATTTTCACGTAGATGCCCAGCATTATGAGCAGCGGCACCAGCACGCACACAAAGAAGTTGAAGTACACCATGTACTGCATGTCCACCACGCTCTCAAAGTAACACTCTTTGCAGTTCGTGTTGTTGACCGAGCTGCAGTTCTCCCAACTCGGGTCCTTCAAGTTCCACCCAAAGAAGGGAATGAGGCCAATGACAAAGGAGAGGATCCATAAAATGGCTATTATCTTCCTGGCGGTCTTCCCTGTCATCAACTCCTTGTACCTGGAGAAAACAGGGCACAGGTTAGTATTATTCACAAAGGTCACAGTGATCTTACAAAACATGTTTTTATCCATAACTCACAATATCTCAAAGGTCAAAGTCACGATGAGATCACACATTCCCTGATCAATATTCAGCTTCGTGTTCGGGGGCAGAAGCAGAGATGGTCACTGTCGCTTTTTGTTTTTCTGAGAATCAGCGAAGAATGTGGAAAAAAGTGAGCTGAAGGTGCAAATCCGCGCCAACAGCTTGAAGATGTGTCTGAACATGTGCGATGGTGTCCAGTCTTGAGAAGGCTTTATGGAAAAATGCAAACTTTCTTCTTGTGGAACAAGTTTTGCAAGGAAAACAACAGTCCAAGAGAATTGTTAATTGACATTTTGTATGCAAAATCCTGCAAATGAATTTTGCTCTTGGCTTCATTTTCTGTTGCTTATGTGCATACGGACACAAAAGCCAGCTTTGGCTTATCAAGCCAGGAAAGCACAGATTGAGATCTGCTGCAACAACATGGATCCAAACAGTCTTGTCTTTGTTGTAGTCTAGCAATAACAACTTAAAGACTATAGGGAAAAGTGAGGATAGTACCCCCAAACATGCTGCAGCAGATTGAAAAACAAGGTTTAGTCTGCAGGTGGTGCTTATCAAACACCATGGTTATCTAATCATGAACAAATATGAGCTCCACTATAAATAAAACTCCATATCTGATCTGTCTGAAAAATGTCAGAGAACACTTTCTAAGGAATTGGAGGTCCATAATTCCACAGAAAAAAAGCTTGTTGGAAAGGAAGTGAGGACCGCTGTCACTCTTCCAGGACGTTCCTCCTGAGGTCAGACAGTGAAAACTTCCGTTAGCATGTTAGATTTTACAAAAACACCAGGAAAGTGTGGCCTGGTTCGAAGGAGTTGGTCAAGATAGCAGAATTCCAGTTATCGTCGTCGGACAAGTCATCATTTCAAAATGGTGACACCCAAGAAGACACCAAGTAGTAGAGGTTCGTAGTACCTCTTACCAACATCGTTTTTTTAAGCAAACACCACTTTTAATTCATTCAGAGTTGCTGAACGAAACATTGATTTAACATGCACTCTTACATGTGTGTCTTGTAAAATAAATATGTTTCCATCACAGCTTGCCACTGTTACGGCCATAAAGAAATGCCAAGTTGGTTTTACCACTTTCCGAGTGAAGTCTGACTTCGGGGAACGTTCCTTTAAAAGGCTTTGTTTGCTTGTTTTTTACTTTTCTTTTTCTTTTCTTTTTTTTTTTTTTGTGAATTCTGAATTATCTGACTGGAAATTCAGAATTTATGAGTTCCTACTACAGATGGGACACCAGGAGCTACATAACCGGGACTCTGCAAACAAAACTGAACAAACTGGATGATGTTCTACAGCTCAGCAGCAAATCTTCAATAAAAAAAAAACACTCAAAAGAGCAGCATAAAACCAAAGTGTATATCGCTAACGAATTAAAATGTTTGGTTGCACTATCATAGGGTTGAGCAAAGCAGATGGGTACAGCTGAAATGCAATTCCTACTAACACTGCACAAGAAAAAGAGGAATACGTAATAAACAGCTGTAAGGAAAATCTATAAATGGCTTAATGGAATTGAAGAGTATATTTTCCATTAAATATTTGTTCTCCACAGACAGAATCTACATGCAGCCATGTTCTCTGTGCCTCTTTAGAGTTAAAATGAAAGTAACAAGTCTCCCCCTTCTTTTATCTGTATATCTATGTATGTAACTGTGAACAGGAAGCAGGTTTTTTACATGTTCTTTTCTTTGAAATCTAAGATTAGTGCTAAAATCCTCCCAGTGTTTCAAAGTGATAACACATAAAAACGTGAGCAGGAACTTGCAATCAGTTTCTCATAAAAACATTCCTTGGCTAAAACTTGAAGCCAAGAGCAGCAGCTGTACATCAGGGCTGCTTTAGGGAAGCTGGGTGAATCATTTCGGGTTCTGCCTTGACCGTCCCGATCACGTGAATCTCGCTGGGAGCCCAACATGCCTTTTCCTCAAAGTGATTCAATGGCACAGCCACACGCTGATGACTCACGAGGACGCTGACAGGGACACGCTTCCAAACACGGGTCAGTCTGAGCTGGAGATGTCACATGTAGTATGTCTGCACACTGAATAGGGAAGAACACGACGCTTTTCTTTCAGAGGAGAGCTCTGAAAGGATCAGGCACTAAAACTGCTGTACGCCTGCAGACAACAGAAGAGGCCCATTTCATTGATGTGACACTGAAAAAACAACTTTTTTTTAAATCTATTTTTTGTTGAAAGTATCTTAGTACACTTGAACTAAGAGAAAACAAACTAAAAAGTGACCTTCCAGCAAGATATAGCAGCTTGTTTTAACCCATTAATTAATTAATATTATCGGAAACATGTCGTGGTATGAGTAGAGACACTGATACGTCTGGCCCGATATTTACATCTGTATCGGTCCTCATATTGAAAAAAATTCATCAGCTATTGGTGACGATGTGCCCGATCCATAAGGACAGATCTAATCAGTCTATTTCTATGCTTTGTGCTTTTTAATTTCGTTATTGTTTATTTTACATTATATCTAGAATCCCTAATTGAACCATTTGACGCAGTTTATTTTTATATTTTTGTCCAAGGTAGTCAACTATTGCTTTTGTCAGTTTTTTTGTTTTTTATCTTACATTGGCTGTTATACTCCTAGTTGCACTGACTGAACAAATTGTTTTATTTTTACATGTTTGGCCAAGCTTATGAAGCCATTGGTGTATTTAAGTGTTCTGTTTTGGAGAAGAGTTATCAAATAATTTTGTAATCTGTTACATTTATGTCTGTATCAGATCGGTATTGGCCGATACTAAACCTCAGATTTCTGTATCAGTGATGGAAAGTTTTAAAAAAGTGTCTACCAGTGGATCGAATACTTCTTTAATCAATATTAAGGATCTATTGACTTATAACAAGCTCTTATGTCTTGCAAAAAAAAGTGAGTTGTAAGTTAGTTTTTTATTTTG
The DNA here is from genome assembly GCA_010277075.1 of Poeciliopsis retropinna. Lineage (NCBI taxonomy): Eukaryota > Metazoa > Chordata > Actinopteri > Cyprinodontiformes > Poeciliidae > Poeciliopsis > Poeciliopsis retropinna. Next base: position 1,256,272 of record VMRM01000024.1, read on the forward strand.
AGCGTACCAAGATATTTGCACTAGAAATAAAAATATATTTGGTTTTTTTGCAGTTTCCTCCCACTTTACAATTAAGTCCTACTTTGTGTTAGTATAAATTACATTTTATAGTACCTCATACTATAAAATGTAACACATTGTATAGTATGTCAATAAAATACATTGTATGTCAATGTATTTTATTGGCATACTAAGTCAATAAAATACAATGCAGTTTTTCTGTGTATAACGTGAAAAAGTCCAAGGCCTTTCACAAGGCTTTGTTTTGTAACTCCTCCACTTCCTGGATTTGGTCTCCGCATTAACTGGACGGAATAATATCATAATATGATGATAAATGAACAATCGTTTCATTCTGCGGAGCTGCGGTGATGGAAACGTGGATTTAATCTGGGCTTCGTGACGGAAAATCACTGTTCCTGTTTTATGGGGAATTTGATTGTAAAACAAAAGTCAGGTTACCATAACAGCAGAAATTATTTTTAATCATTATCCCGTTCTGCCCCTGCCTTTTTATAATTCTGATAGGTATATGTTTATGAGCCCTGGCTCTGTCCTGTGACCCCTGCTGGGGCCCCGGCGGGTCGCCTCAGGGGGCATGAATAATAAAAACACGACCCAAAGCAGCCCAGCAGAAGAAACCAAGGAGCTCATCATGGCCTGCGCTCTTCCTTCATTAGCCACAACATCCTGCTGTTTGTCGCCGTCGCCCGCTCCTTCTTCCTTTTAATCAGTGAGTACAACGGCGAGTATGGGATCCGTTTCCCATCTCCTGAACACCGCTCCCCACTCTCTGCTTTTCGTCCGTGGAGACAGCGAGCAAACCAGCAGCTGAACGGATTAGTCCTGGCATGATGACAGCCCGCCGGCATCTATCTTTGTTCTGCTTCCTTCTCCAAACTCCACTTCCGCCCCCAGGGGCCACCAACCTGGGCCACTCCACACGCAAACACAGCCTGAGCACAACCAACAACATCCACGTTAAAGTCCAGCTGCGTCCACAGCAAAAGCCCCACAAACTGTCCAACAGCTGACAGCAGAGTGTTTGTCACTGACCTGGACAACCCCTCAATCATATCAACTCCACTCAGATTGTTTCCACAAACTAACTGGTGCACAGTTCCTGCAGGAGACAAAGTCTCTGCTGTAAATCTGGCTGCACATCTTCACTGAGTCTTCTGGTTAAATACTATAACCGCAGCCCGATTAATAAACCAACCATGAGCTTCCCAACTCCCAGAGATGCTCTGTAAAGACTACAACAGCAATATATTACACTAATAATATCGCACAGTATATTGCTAAAACTTAGTTTAGCTGGTTTAAAGTCCTTTCATGAGATATCGAGAACCTTGAAGAGTCCAGAGGTTTCTCCAGCTGCATAGCGTAGCTACTGCTGCGTTACAGGCTCAAAGAAGCCAGCGAGCTAGCATCGTTAAACCAACAAGCTTCGTTTGAAGTTAACCTTTTGCTAGCTTTCAAACTAGACAAATGACTGCAATGTCCAGGCAGACAGCCATGTTGTGGAGAAAGTACATCACGCAAAAGCTTTTAAAAAGTGCTAAATTTACCAAATGCTTTAAGTCTCTGTATAAAAATCCAAATAAGAAGCATAATATTAAGATGCCTACTATAATCAATATGTTCTATTGATTGAACAGCAGAGAGAATAACCTCAGTTTTGCAGTCTGTGTATCTAACTCTCTGTTCAAAGGTTAATAAAGTACCATTTTTCATAAACAGCCATTTGTTTCTCTTAACGGTGTTTTAAGACAGTGGTAGTTAACTCGGTTAGTTTCCGGGATCAACTAATTTGGATTAAGTCTCCATGTGTCGTCATTTCAAATAGGAAAGATAGTAACTGTTTATTGTCTTTTCACAGAAAAATCACGTAAAAATTTTTTAAATAAGCCTTTGGGTTTCCGTCTGTTGAGTCCCAATTAAAAACACATTAAATTCAAGAGAGTCGCTCATTCGCTACCTGAACAGAACTAAACAGACCATAAGACTTTAAGCTTCTTCTGCAGAAGATAAAAAAAAGCAGCGTTTAATAAACAGCGAGGAAACAACTGGCTGATTATGTTTATTGCTGCTCAGAAACAAAGATCAGCTACAGGAGGCAAAGTGAAATAGTTCTGCTTTGGGGTAATAGAGGTGTTACATTTTTAAAGCAACAGATAAATGCAGCAATAAATGAAACTGATTACATCACGACCTCTCAATAGTGAAACAAGTTCTAGGTTTTCTATGACTTTGATTAATTTCGAGGCTTCGCTGAAGCTGAAGGAATTTGCCCTTCGTGGGGAAAATGTCATCGCCGCTGGGGGTCGACCTCATCATCTCAGGCTCAAGTCACTTCCAGATTCGATTTCTCTGCTGACTGATTTATTGCCTTTAAGATTCTTCCACCACCAGTGATTCAAAATGTTTGTTTTTACATGAAACTGACCGCAGTTTAACATCCGCGATAAGATCTAACAAACCAAGAATTCAGCTCTACTTTAGATGCACTAATCTTAATCAAAGACACATTATCTAGTTAAAACAACAAAGGACCCTAAATATAGACAGGTTAGCATATCTTATTTTGTAGTTTAGTTGATGACAAAAAATCCTAAATGCATATTTTGTAGTTTAGACTAGTGTCTTAGTTTATTTAACAGTTTCTTCTTAATTTATTACTTCACTCAGTTTTTTTTTCCTTCTCAAAAATAATCCTAATCAATATTTATCTACTTATTAAATATATAAACAAATGAAGCTGAAGATTAATAATACTTAGTCATCAATTTCCTGATAGCCAAAATAAACGCCGTCCAGAAATCACCTGATGCGTAAATTGAGTCAACTTGTTTAACGTCTCAGTATAAATCCAGATGTTTTTTTTAAAAGAACAGCTTCATTAAGACCACAGCAGACAGGTTAGGGTTAGGCTAGAGTACCATCTCGCTGCACAGCGTTTACTCAATCTTCTAACTAATAGAAAGTTTGGCTGCAAACCTGCCAAAGCCAAAACCATCAAGGTAAGCAGAGGATAAATCAGAGGTCTTTAAGATCTGCAGTTGTTCACTGAAGTAATTCAACCCAAGAAGGGCTAAATACAAATGTTTGCCACACTTTTCAGATTTATTCTGAAAACAATAGAGAACCATGTGCTATTCTCCGTTTACACAGACATGCTGCTTTGTGTTATCCCAGCAAACGGGTCTGCAACCTTCACAGAGGTTTAAGGCAACCAAATAAAACTCCTTCAGAGCCTCAAATGTCGCACAACTTAGATAAATATTTACCATCAGACTTATGTTTTTAAAGATCCATCATTTTATTTCTATTTTGGGATTGAAAATAAAGATAAAATTTAGCAAAAAAACAATGGGGGTGGATCTCTATTTTTTTCTGTGGTTCGGAAAATTATAACAAATTTTTAAAAAGCACGTGTTCCGACCTCATGAAGAGAAAAAGATGTTACCAGGACTTTTAGTGTCTAATTCAATGGAAAATATTACAGGAATAAAATGAGAAACTGTTTGTTATTGTGTCTAAATGTTAAAATATTAGCTGTTTTTTTATTATTATTAGTCAAAGTTATTAAGATCCAAAAAGCCGGTTATGGCTCCAGAGCCGCAGGCTGTAGACTCCTATACTATTCCTCTTTCCAACCTCTAGCACATAGAATCCACTCAATATAGGTCAAAGTTTACATTTATAAAACATCACAATAATGCTAAGTTTCAGTTACAGCATGGCTAAAACTCCCACAGGCCGTCGTCAAACTTCAGTTTGACAGGCGGATGGATTCCCCTCCATCTGACTCAGATCGGCCTTTTTTCACAGTTTTCTCTTTGTTTACAACACCAGCTGTCTCCTAAACAGAAATCTAGTTCAAAGCTGAAGTGAGAAGGCAAACTTTCATCTAACAATAAGAAAAACTGACATTCGTCTCATAAGAAAGTGGTTAAAAATGTGAAAGGCTGCCGTTAATGGACACTTTTTAAATGTGTAGTACTGTGTAAAATTAACATTTTTTTTATTAACATCATGTTATTATGTTATTCCTTCATCAAAAACATATCTGGAGTGTGGCCTTGACTGCCCCAGGGCAGCTGTGGCTACTATCCGGTAGCTTGCCACCATCAGCGTGTGAACGTGTGAGTGAACGGGTGAATGCCTGAATGCCGTGGGACGCGCTTTGAGATCCTCTGGGCTTGATTATTGAATGGTTGAATGGCAACCATTCAGTTGTGAAATAGCGTCACCTTCAAGATGCTCAAGAAATATAATGTTTAAATAAAAAAATTTAAAAAAGAGGCTGGGAAACACTTGAAGGAAATCATGAAATCGCATTGAGATGAACAGCAAAGACATGATCATTGTTAGAACAAAACCAAGAAACCCACAATCACACCCACTCCCACTCCTCTGCAACAACACAGAGCTACATGCCCTGCAAAGCTTTGCATCACACTGCAGCTCATTGCTTTATGCCACAGCTGGTCCTCTGAGATGCAGCACTCGACTCACGGCACGTTCTGGATCCCGAAGCTGCACCTTTTCCCATCATTGTCCGTGTGACAAATCCATAAATAGGGATCGGCTGTTTTGAAGCCCAGCCACCAGCAGAGTTTCACCTCGTTCTTCAACTCTAAATCCGCTTCATCGCATTACGAAGCTGCGACACTCCATCTCCGCAAAACACGACCCAGTAACACGATATTTGTCTGAGTCAGACACCTGGGGCAGAGCGAGGTTTCATTTTCTCTGACCGGGATTCGCAGATGAGGGTACAAATAATTCTTAAGAGTCGCCTGATGTGTCTGGGTTGATCTCAGAAAGCAGCCAGAGGGGATGTTTCTGAGAAGTAAGAGCAGCAGGGCTGGAGGATGGGGGAGCCCTGAGTGCGTGTTGTGGCTCGGTTATCTTGAAGCATCTGGCCTCTCTCCTCCATAAAACCCAGCTGTACGACTTCTGGGACAGAATCGTGCACTAGCGCCTCTGGACGTGTCGTTTGAGCTCAACACACACACTGATCTTATTTTCTGCATATAGAGTCTGCAGCTGTGTGGGTCGGGTAACTACTGAGCCGTAAACAAGAGTTTCCTCCTTACAGATTTCTTTTGTTCTTGTTTTTTCTTAGCAGAGCTATCAAGCATTTGCAACAGCTAGCCATGCTGGAGGAGTTTTGGCATGCTGATAATTGCATCGGAATAAAACAAAACAAAATCGAGCTCCTCTCACCCCTATATTTAACCCTCTTGCTGTGGTCCTACTGCCATCTGCAGAAATGCACTGCTTGGTCAAAAACAACCAATCAGAGCCACAGGGCCAAAGCACAGCTCAGGACATCACAGGTTCGAATCCCAGCCTGGTGACCTTTGCCGCATATCTTCCCCCTCTCTCATTACCTACTTTCCTGTCTGACCACCCTCAAATAAAGGCCACTAGAGCCAGTAAAACCATTTAAAAAAAACAGACAATCAGACCCAGCAAGCAGCGCATACACACGTTTGACTGACGGCGCTAAAACTCTCCTCCTCCCTCCGGTTCGCTGCTTTTGTTTGGGAGCAGAGCATTTCTGCAGATGGCGATAATAGCACTGGGAGGAAGTTGACTTTTTTCACAGATCATCTGTCACATACTGTCAGGACGTAGTGAGAGTTTTAACAAACATGCAAAAAAAACCATGTTCTTGTAAAAGCTGCATCCTGCAGCTGTCGGGTCACTACACAACATTCTCAGGTTAGACTGTAAGAACATTTTAATGCCAGCTTATGTCATTTTGATTCTTACACCTTGCATTCAAACCCTACAGTTCAAGAGTCAAAGAAAGCAAGAATAGTTATCTTCATATCATGGTATCCGTCACAAAAGTTCCAGATTGTTGTTGTGTGACCTGTAACTGCGTTTATGTTTTGATGGCTGTGGTGGAGACAGACGCAGGAAAGCGTACCATGAACAAGCATGAACAAGTTCAGTATGTGCAAAAATCTCCAGGTATTTTCCTTCTTGTTGCTCTACTAAACCAGAGAGAGCTCTGCTGTTTCATCTGTTTTCATTTATTTTTTATATCTGGCAGTGATGTGTTTCAGTCACATTGTCAGAAAAGCTCGACTTCTTTAAAACCAAACGAGTGATCAGATTCAAATTATAATTGAACAGGTGGGTTTGTGTATTTCTAAAAAGTTGCTTTGGATATGTTTTCCCCTAACAAATAAAATCAGGATTTTAAAACAAGTTTTTGTTCATCTTTGATATAAAAATTTGAAGTGTTGAAACAACATATCGGATTAATCACGATTAACCTATTATTGAAACAATTAATCGATTACTAATTTAGTAAAAGATTAATTGTTAACTGGGATATACAGAGAAAATGTTATTTGCTGAAAAGAAGCAAGTAGTTTAGCCAAAACTGTACAAAAATATTTTATATGCAATATAAAAACTCCTTTGACTATAAATATATTTTAGCCAAAACTCCTCAATAAGGAATGCCATGTTATTGCATTTTAGGCAATAAAAAGTTCATTTCCTTATTTAAAAATGTATTTTTGAAAATACTTAAATGGTTAGATGAAAAATCTGCAGAAAGTCCCATTTTTTAAAAATCCAATTAATTGACAGAATAATCGATTACTAAAATAAGCATTAGAAAAATTGTTTGATTAAAAACAAAGCAAACTTGTAGGGACTCTTCAGAGCCCACAAAGCAAAACTTTTCAGAACGAGAACATCTCTGCAGGATTCTTTGAGTGTTTTTTCTGCTCTCGGAGTAACAACAGTCAGTGTTTTCTGCATGGGGGGAAGAGACAAGCTTCAAGTTTTGCTCTGTGGGTCAGAAATAGACGTACACATGGGGGACTTTACAAGCCGCCCGCTCGGTGGCAGGCAACTTTCATCGCGAGTTTGTGTCAGACTGTCCTTTCTTGCCGGGGTTTTTGAACCTAATGGAAATGACAGCGGATCCGACACGGCACGAATGGCCCCCACGACGAGCCGAGAGAGCCGACAACTCGCTGACACGGCCCAAAAACGACAACACCTGCAGACAGACGCTTCCCATCTGATCACAAAGCTGCTGCTCCTCAATTCATGGAAATATCAAGCAGCACCATGCTGTCCCTGCTGGCAGCTCGATCTGTCTGTTTCTGTTTTCACGAGAACACACACACGCACACACAGCTCACTGCCATCAGCTCTGACACTCAGTGGCAAGTATCGATCCAGAGGCTTTGCCTTTTGTCTCTAATCACTCAGCCCTGTTTTATTTTTCTGTTTGTTTTTGATAAGTCCCAACAATTTGTGTCAGTAAATTCAGCCTTTTTTTAAAAAATAAAAAAAAAGAAAGAAAAGAAAAGAATGCAACACTTATTAGTTTTAAATATTGTTCTATTAGTTTATCAGAATAAAACATATTTGCTGCCAATTTTGTCGGAACCATGTAGAGTCACTGAGAACTGACTCAAAAAAACCATTTATCAAAGCAGGGTTCATTTATGAATCAAAAGCATTAAGATAAATTCACGCCTAAATTACTGCCCGGGGGCGTGGGGGAGAGAGAGACATTGTTTGCAATGATTTTCTAAGTGTTTGTGTTTTTATGTTCTTTCTTTGTGTCCGTCAACAGAACGCAGAGAAAAAGCAGCCGGGCATCTAAGTCGAGCAGAAAAGCATGGAAATCAGCCGTGAATGGTTTTGGTTTCTGAGCCCTCGGGCGGCGCGGCGTTGGAAACAGATTAGCGGAAAACACAGGATGAGCTCCGGAGCTCAGCGGCGCTCCGGGTGAATTCACTGCTGCGTCCTCAAGTTAAATCTCTACCAGGACTCAAGAGCTCCCTAATGTTGCATCTTTTACAGAAAATCACAGTGTAGGATCAAGTTAAACCAACGTGGTCCATCCATTTTATCACACCTTGATAGTAATCAATGAATTAAATCTAAAAAAACATAATAAATAAATAAAAAAAAAAACCACCTACTGAAATCCAAGGACGTTTATTTCAAACTCAGCCTGGAGTTTACCACGAAGCAATTTGGTGTGAACCTTAAAAAGCATTTATGTTGGATCAACATTTAGCTGTGCTGGTGTAATGCTGCACTAATATTGATTTCTGATTTTCTTTTGTGGCATTTCAGTTTGACTGACAAACACATTCAAACACATGGGTTTTAATTTAGCTGTCAAAGGAGTTGCAAGATGATCCTTGTTTATGCATAAAAGCAGGTTTCCTGTACGTTTTATCTGGATTTTCTCAACTAGATCTAAAAATATGCTGGTTTTTATGCATTCAACTCATCTGTCAATGCTGGTCACTTCGATTACTGGCAGCTACAATAACTGATGTAGTTGCCACCAGTTGTTACGTTTGGCATTTAATTCATTCACAGAACATGTCGTAAATTGCTGAGTTCAAATGCTAAATGCTTCCAAAGTAAAACTTTTTTCTACCAACCATCGCAACGCGTGATGTGAAATAAGTTAGCGAAATAAATCAACGATTATTCCTCAGATGTAAACCTGTTGGATTTCTGTTGCTTTACCATCAAATGTAAATCAAATATGTAAAGAAGTAAGATGCATGAATTTCAAATGACTGGCTGGATAAACACAGAGTGTAATAATGCAATTATCACTACAAGTTTATATGACACAATAAGCTTCAAGGAGGATTCATCAGATCCCTGATCTGATTCTGATTTGTGCGTCTTTCTGAAGACAAAACTCATCTCGTATGAAGATGGCGTGAGTGGAGGTCTGCATGCTTCTGCTCATCCTGCATTATTAACATATATGATTAAACAGCCGAGTGGCTCTTAGCTGAAGTCACAACGCCGCAGATAAAAGATCATCATGATGTGATTAATTAGAGCTCTGCTTGATGGGATTAAGGCTGAATCTCATTTCACTCCTTCAGCTTCAACCTTAAAGGAGAAAGGGGAGTTTGGTTTGTCTCTGAGGAGTAGATAAAGGCTGCTTTCCAGGTGCAAACTTGGAAATGAAGAAGCAGAAGATTTAACGTCCATAAGTGAAAACGACTCCAGCAATGTCTACTTTGAAATGTCCCAGCATATTATTAGATCTAATCACTGTCAATTATTGGTGATCAGATTAAAAATAGCAAATAGACATTTTTGAAAAAAGTAATAAAACTTTCATTTCTTCTCAACAAGCTAATAAAGTGAAAACATACTGAAAGAACAAAATAATAATAATAAAAAAAAGCACTAAGATTTTTAATGATTTATCAATACATTCGATCAGGCTTCTGATCCAGATGATAATGATTCATGTTGTTTGTTTCTTTATTGACGGCTGACGTGTGGAGTCCAGCTTCGACCAATCCCATTTCTGTTTTTTAAATCATTCTTAAGACTAAAATAGGAAAGCAATCCTTAAATTAAGCAAACATCTGCTTCATTGTTATGCCATGTTTTATTAAAATTCCCAATAACCCTTCATCAGATATCAGAAAGAAATGAAGAGAGATCATTTCTTATTCCGAGCCGTCACGTTGTCCCCCTCATGCGATGACGCCCAGGGCAGAGAGCCATAACACCACCTCTGGGAGTTCGGGAATCCAGTCCAAGTTATGAGCTTTCCCTGTCTGTTTGCCAGAATGACCCCCTCCCCCCCAACCCCCCTCCAGTCAGTGACAAAGCGCGGACTCACCTCAGCGGGATCTTCACCGCCAGATATCTGTCGATCGCGATGGCCAGCAGGCTGAAGATGGAGCTCTGAGTGAGTACCAGGACGAAACAGGCGAGGAACAGGCAGCCGTAAAAGTTCAGGCACAGGCCGACGCTGATGATGATGGCGAAGGGGATGGCGAGGCAGCCGACCAGTATGTCCGCCACGGCCAGAGACACCAGAAAGTAGTAGGTGGCGTTCTTCAGCGTGCTGTTGATGGCCACGGCCCAGCACACCAGCACGTTGCCGCATATGGAGAGGACGGCGATCACCGCTTCGATCGCGATGTAGGACGCGTCCATCTCAGCAGAGCCTGAAATCTGGCAGGTGGGTCACATCAGTGACGGTCATCCGCGACGCGTCTAGTCCCAGAGGAGGCAACAAGTCTGCGCGCTGTAATCCGGGAGTACTCCACAAGTGGCTGCAGGAGGTGCCATCTGCTGCGAAGTGAGGAGATGGTTTTGTGCAAACTTGACAAAAACAACAAAAAACTTCAACGTCCGTCTGTTTCATCTGACTTACCTTCTGGGTGTCGTCACACATGCAGAGGAGCGTCCGAGCGGCATCTGCGCGTCGGTGGTGCTGGTAACAGTGTGTCACACAACTTCCCTCCAACAGAGGTTTTCATGCAGAGGAGGAAGCGAGAGAGGACGGGACAGAGGGGGGGGGGGGGGGGATCACTTTCACACAGGAGCCACGCCCCGACACGCACAAGCGGTTAAAAAGTTCTTTAAAAGAAAAAAAAAAAAGCGAAATCCCCTGAGAGCGCCGGTGCCACGCTGTGCGTAATTACGAGTCGGTCAGAGTGGGCGTTCAACCAGTTTCCACGTGGATTTCCCGACATGTAATTGCTTATCTGTGCGCGCGCGTGAAGCACACCCACGCGACCTGAAGTCAATACCGCTGGTTTCCATCAAGCAGTTCAACTCCAAACTTCTGAGTAGCACTGTGTTGGAAGGGGTGTGGATGAGACTGACAGGAGTCTCCATGAATGTTTATGTCACGAAAATAATGGACTTCTGCATTAAGTCATGTTTTCATTATTATTATTATTTTTTAAATGTCTTTAAATGTTTTATACCTTTTTTAAAACTATTTTTAAAAATAAAAGTTTAGGTTTTTTTTTTATTTAATATGTGATACAAAATATTTGTCTTATTTTTCTTGTTCATGTGTGATTTTATACTTCTATCATGTTCGAAAGAAATAAAATTATTTACCGAATAATAAGTTATAAACATTTATGAACTCATTACATTTGTCTTATTCGCACCCCTTCAAATAAAGTGTTACCATTTTTTTGTTTCCTTCAGAAACGAGCTGTAAAATAAAATACTTGCATGTGTTGCCTCTCAAACATGTTAACTTTGAGATTGTAATGTTATTTGATAGATGGAATGAGGCATTTGTGGCACGTAAAGTAAATAAATGCTTTTGAAATTGTTGCAAAGCAAAATCTGAAAAGTGTGGTGTGAATATGAATTTGACTCTTTCGGACGTCACCCGGTGAGTCAAGGGACTCCGTCTGTGTGTAGCTCAGTCTGAATAGAAATCCAGCTGTGGAGGCCTCAGAGGTTTGTTAGAAAACAGTAAGCAAACGGCATCATGGAGACCAAGGAATACAGCAGACACAAAGTTGTGGAGTTTCTTTAACAATCCCGACTCCACCTTCAGGAAGTCATCACAACATCACTTCTCTATCAACCCTTTAACAACGCTTTTATCAACTTTGCATTGAGAAGTAGCTCATATAACGAGCTCAGCAGATGTGGAGTTCCACCAGGTGTTTGCTAATTGCTGCTGGCTAGTCTGAAGGAGCTGGCTGTGGGGAGTGGAGGACTGCTCTGTGAGGTGGAAACTGGGAAGCTTAGAAACTGCAGCTCTATTAAAGACCTGCCCCTCGAAGGCGGAGCTAGGTCCAGCCAGGCTTTTTATGCAGCTGAATAGTTGCCAAGGGAGACTGAAGGACTTCTCAAACGTGCATGAAAGAATAAAGGAAACACTCCAGATCGATTTGATGGAATTAGATTTTTCACTGCCCTTTTAAAAGAAGAAAATACTTTTAGATTTTTTTTTCATGCTATTGGATGTTTAATGAAAACAAGGTCAGAAGTGTACCTATCAAAAACTTTAGAGTTACGTTTTCCAGTACATTTCCAGTCCTTGAAGATGATGTTACATGAATCAACCTGCAGCCACAGAAATGTGTTACAGTAACAACAGTAGGTGTACTGTAAAAAAGCTGGCAGCCCTGCTGAGTGTTCCCACTGACTTCAATGTTGTTCCAGTCCTGGCACTGGGCTTCAATGGGCCCAGTGGGAAAGCAATTTATCACCCACTGAGCAACACGGCAGCATGATTAAACCACAAACACAGAGGCTGGACTGTTTACCCACAACCAGCTGACGTGTCAAAACATGACAAGTGAGAGCAGAGGAGTAAAAATAAATTCAAGATAATCTTTTATTAACCTAAAGTTACCATGGAGACATATCCATCACCAGAGAACATCTTCTGTTTCTCTCCATTTAGTCAATAAGCAACTTTTCTAAATAAATAAATACAACTTTATTAAAAAAAAAAAAAAAAAAAAAAAAAAAAAAAAAAAAAGAAAACCGACGTCTGCAAATTGAAGCGTGTCAAAAGCTAGATGTAAATTTCCTTTTACATGTAAAACATCATCCGTATTTCAATGTGGCATGCAGCCTAATACAAATGCTTGACTGTTTTTTGATGGAAAACATGGAAAACATGGAAAACCTGTGAAAACCTGTGAAAACCTGTGCAGTGCGACGGCAACAGTTAGTTACTCCTTAACGTCAGGGACTAATCTAATCATAGAGGTGAATGTGTTGCCATTATCATATCACTACAGAAGCCTGCAGTGTGATTTTGGCCCCGCCGGAGTTGTGTTGTGGTAACAAAAAGAACAAAACTGAGTCTGTCGGGAGCTTTTGATTTGTAAACAGAGCAGAGTGGTTTTAACGCTGCCTTCCTTTTATAAACGTGTCGGCAGCACGGAGAGGATGATGGAAGACATCGACGACGGTTTTTTGTTTTCTAAACTGTAAAATAGAAATAAAAATCTCAGCTGTGCTGTAAAACTGCTACAAGATGTCAGAGTGACTCTGGATCAGTATTAGTTCGTCTGTGAATGCAATGCTCTGCCGACACTTCTTGGGAGAAATCTATTTCTCTCCTTTTTTTGAGTCGCACTTCTGACTGTAGAAATGAGTTCAGAAACTTCTTGGGCAGCTGATGAGCGGCGGACAGGAGCGAAGGTCAGCCGGCGGCCTTCGGCCGGGCTGGAAGGAGGGTGTCCCACACGGAGACGGGACAGAAGAGTCGCCCTGGTCGTCCCGTCTGCCTCCCTGATGCGTCAGGTCTCAAAGTATTTGTAGATCTGGGAGACGTACTGCATGACGCTCTGCCAGTCGGGCCTGTCGGTCTTCATCAACTCCTCAATGTCCTGTTTGGAACAAACACAGCGGAAGAGAGATGGGATTAAGACGATGTTGATGGTAAAGGAATTACGAGGGAGAATTAGGGCCTCACTGAGAAATTGATTACAAAGTCATATTAGGAGAATAAAGTCATACGATTCTCACTTTATTCCCATAATGTGGAAATATTACTCCTTTCTTCTCATTGTGATTTTATTCGTGTTTTATTTAGATTTTATTGTCTTTATCTTGTCATTTTATTTATACATTTTTTTTCTTAATATTGCCATAACACGCCATCACAACCTGGTTTGGAAAGTGAAGGAAATTTCCAGATCACGGCATTAAAAAACATTTCTTTAGGCCACGAGTCACATAAAGACATGTGATTTATATCATTAGACAGTAAATCGTAACTGCATTTAGTCCGATTTTAAAATGTCTTTATATTTATTGATGCTTTCATTGAATGAAGAGTGAAAAAACAAATGTTAAAGCTGATATTCTTGATGATATGGGCAGTTTTGGGGGTTTCAGACATTAATTGGAATTTCTAATGACAACGATAAATCAAAATTTAATTTATCACAATAAATGATAAACGATACGACGACTGCCCATCTCTAATATGACGTGCGAATTACTGAAGACAAGTCCCCCAATCCGTCCACCCATCTTTTTATCCTCATTTATTCAGACAAAAATGAGAAAATAAACATGATTAGTAATAAACTATCGTAAGTGGTTGTGATTCTGGCCGGAGGATAAGTTCTTACTGGGTCGTCAGTCTGGAATCGGTTCCAAGGAAGATTTTAAAACCAGTGTGAGTTTGGAGAACTTATGCAGTTTTCATACATTTATTTGTTTGTCATATTGGATATTTGATTAGTTATTGCATCCAATCATTGACGAACACTTCTCAAGAATGTTGAAGAGGATATTGGACTGAGGAGCAACGTGGCTCGTGTTTCCTGACGTATTCAACAAACGTAAATCTAAAACCGTAAATTAGTCCAACAAAGTTTGGATTTGGACTCAGCAGAACATCTCTGGAGGGACCTGAAAATGATGGAGTCCAAACGCGCTGAACTTCAACGTGTCTACCTAGAAATTAAAAGAACCCATCTTCTGCGTAAAACGCTCGTAAAACTCGCAGGATCGTTTCCCAGAATTCCTCTGACTCACAAAGTTGATTAATTCAATGTTTTATCTCTTAAAAAAAATAAAACAGGAACTGACATGGCATGAATCTGAAAAAATAAATCAAGGTTTCTCTTCTGACTCAGGTTTCAATAACTGCCTCTGTGAGATCACAATCTAAAAAAAAAGAGGAATTAATTTCTGGGATGTGTTCAAAGAAAGCAGGAAAAAAATGGGGTTCAAAGTTCACCAGTAGAGTAAAAGAGTCAGGATGGATTTATGTTGTGGACATGGGAACAATTCAGTCAAATCCAACCACAAACGCGTAATAGAGAATTATAAGAACCCAAAGCTTGACCTTTGACCTAAATGCAGTCATTAGCTTAAGTCAAACTTCCAGATTTGGAGTTTTAAAAGCCGCTGGGACAAAAGATTTCCGCTGGGAGTTTTAGGTCAGATTCTAATCTCAACATACTTACTATCATTCTTGCAGGTAGTTTTTTGGTCCGTTAATAAAGCAGACAAGCATGTTCCAAACACAGAATTTCCACAAACAAAGCAATTACTTTAAATGTAGATTTTTTTTTTCCTAATAATGATTGTCCTGGACTGGAATGTTAAACTTTAATGAGCCCCAACTTGGGGTGCTGATGTTAGTGTGTGTGTTGTTAAAGCAGGGATGAAAAAAACATGCAAAGTAGAGAGCTTGCGAACAAAGGCTGTGGGAGTGTGATGGAGTTTTTGTTTTTATTCCACATACATTAGAATGACGGATGGCGTGTTGCTCATTTCATAGGACAGGAAACAGCCATACACAGACTGTGTATGACTGCTTATGTTGGCGAGATCTGAAAGAGCAGAAAATATTTACTTTACATCCAAGTGCAAAATTATGTTCAAATTGTGTGTTTTTTTTTTTATTGCAGGTGGCATTTCACAAACTTGGCTATCAAGTTGATTTCTTCCACTAAAGCTTGTTATTATGGAGATGAAACCGTGAAAGGATTGAACACATCACCAGTTTTCTCTGTAAAATTTCTAAAGGTGAAAGGTCATCAAATTCTCACAAGTCCAGTTCAAACATACAAAGAATCCAAAACACTGATATCCACAAATGAAGTTGTGTGTAATAACTTGGAATGACCACACAAGACTCCACTGTTGAAGAAAAATCACGTTTAAGAGGATTTGTGCTGGGAAACATTTAGACGATATAGACGAAACTATAAACAATAAACTCTTTTAGAGGCCTTAAAACGTATGGCAGCCAAAGGAACTGTAGAGCACCAGCAGTGAGGTTTGGAGGTGTGGACAATTCGGTTCTGGTGGACGATAAAGGATGAGCGGCTAAATCTGCTGCCACCAAGACAATGAAGATTAAACATATTGACTGTTTTAGTGAGGCAAAACCAACAAAACTCTGAAATGGTTTCACACAAAGAAAGCTAAAGCTGGTGCTGTGATCCAACCAATAACTTGATCTGAATTCTACAGAACATAGAACTAGAGGTCAGAGGTCACAGAAGGAACCCACAGAACTCTGAGAATTTGAAGACATTGTGTGAAAAATGGTCTAATGCATCACCTGAGCAATGGAGACGCCTTGAACTTACCAACAAAGCTTTCTTTTTTGTTTTTAAATATTACTATTAATATATATATTTTTAAAATAAAGCAGTAAGTAACTTTGACGTCTTTGAACAGCCAAAGGTGAAAATGGAAAGCCAATTACAAATTTAGAAATCCATTTATTCAGAAGACTGGCGATGTGTTGCCAACCTCTTTTGCCTGATTTGTGCCAAAATCCAACAGCACATTAATGAAACATAACCTGATGCTCCAGAGTCAAGAACACTGTGGGGTTTCTGCGCCGCATGTTTTCAGTCACAGACGATCATGGAGTTCTGCTTTGGGTTGTTTAATCTTTAATGTTGTTTCCAGTCAGAAGAGGGATATTGGTAAAATGAAAGGATTACTTTAGACTCAAACCTATAAGAGGTAATAAACTTGGTCACAGCTGTAGGTGACGACATTATGATTATGGACTGGCGCCTGAAACAAGAACCATCTATTATCTTGTGATTGGCAGCTCATTCCAACACATGTTAACGACACATGTTTAGTGTCATCATTTACTGCTGATAAGAGTCCTGCGTGATCCAATCACAAGAACAATGTAGTAAATGTGATCCGGACAGATCAATAAAGCAATCGAATCCATCTTCTCAAGTGCAGCTCTGACTGTTATAGATTTTGAACGAGAGATTATCATCTTAACATTTAACGTCGTCAGGAAGGTAAAAGGCCACATTTTGTTATTTACGATTCTTAAAGTCTTAACATCACAATGACACTTAGAAAACCAAGTCAAATTGAAAACTTTTCATTTCCTCCTGTCAGAATGCAGCCCTGCTTGGTACCTAACAGTGTTTGTTGAAATAAATCTGTAAAAATTACAATTCATCCACAATTTAATTTTGTTTTTTTTAAACAAAGTTATTAAGTGCTGCACCAAAGTCACACTTTTTTGTTCCTCGTAACTCGAGGAGTCGTATTGACTCAGACAACATCTGAAGGTGATTGAGTGATGCTTAAATACATTTTGACTGTCAATAATGCAAATGCAATTTCAGAAGTTAATCACCGGATCTGTGAACAAAGTGGATGTTTGGCCATAACCCAATGTTCACTCAGTGTCTTTTCAATAATTGAATAATTATTCCCTGAAGAGGAAAGACCAGCAGTAAACTTAACCATACTTCTAAATAATTCTCAGTTTTAAAATAAGAGTTAAAAACTGGAATTAGCACATTTTGCTACCTGTTCACAGTAAGGTGTTTTTATTCTGCTCTCGTTTTATGAGTTATAAAACGCATCTATCTCATAACTGAGTCGATTAAAAGTATGTGATGCATAAAAGGAATAACACAAGAAGAATCTGAAACTTTCATTGTCTGCATGATGATACTAAGTAACAGTTTACATAAACAAACGGGTTTTCAGTTTTACAGTAACATCCATGACTGAGCAGAAATGTTGGTTCAAGCTCACCGTGGAGTAAACTTGCACCTGACTGTTTACACAAAACACACCAGGAGCTCTTCAAGTGTTTTATTCAGGCATTTACAAATGGAAAGGGTTTTTCAATTAGCTATCTTTCTCGTTACAACCGAGGAAACACAACAGAAATATGGATTTAAGATCATCGGCAGTAAGTAATGGAAACTCTTCACAAATTTGTGGAAAAACGTCCTTTGGGTACATTAAAGTTGCACAGCTTATTACTATAAAATCTAAGAAAGTTAAAGTGTAGTATTTCCAATTTGTAAAGAGTCTAAGAGAGAGTGTGTGTGTGTGTGTGTGTGTGTGTGTGTGCGGCAGCTCTGCTCACCAGAGATGTTTTGATGCCAATGCTCTCTGCGGCCTGGAAGGCGAGAGTCAGATTCCGGACCTGAACCAAAAGAAACAAACCGTCGGGTTTTCAGAAGGCATGAAAATCAGACACGGAGGTTCGCTCAGCAACAATAATAAGCTCACAGACGCACCAACAAACAGAACAATCTCCCATCAGACGGGCTTAAATCCAGCATAAGGCTCTGCTTGTTTATGTGTCCATCTTGGTGCGTTACATTTTCCTGCGTGTTTCTGACATAGGTAATAAAACGAATGTGCAAATGTCAGATCTAATGTAAATGGGGTAACTAAAGGCTTAGGTTTTAGAGCCAGAATCCCCTAAAAGCCTTAAATGTATGAAATATTATACTTGTAGGAAAGGTGTAGGAAAAGTGGGTTAGATTCACAAAAGTGGAGGCAGGGAGCAGTTTTGACCCAAAATAATGAAAAGTTTTGAAATGAAATCAATGCTGATGGTCAACAACACAGTTTATGACGTGGCAGTGACAGAAAACTCAGAGAATTAGCAGTCAGACCACAAAGAAGGTGTTGTTTGTGAACATAAAGTGTTCTAGCTAAGAAAACACCTTGTTTTATAAATCATAAATTGAAGCAAAGAAACGAAATAAGATTGAAAGATTACTTTAAGCTTAAATTTATCAAACATATAAATAACTTTGCCTTTATTGCAGCCGTCAATGGACATTTAGAGTTTGAGATGTGCAACATGTGGCCTTGGAATGACCTTAAGGTAACTGCCTTACAATCACACAGTTAAAAACCAAAAATAAAACAGACATTCTGTGGTTAAAAGAGTGAGACTTTTACTGCTACTATGCTTAACACAATAAGAGCGTGTCGCTAGTATAAAAAAACACTGTTCTGGTGACACGGTTATTACAAGAAAATGCTAGTCGGAAATGAAGAAAATGTCAGAAATGTTAGTGAAATGTTAGTTTTTGTAAGTTACTTTTTTATTATTCATCACTGTGATGAAATAAATGCAGATCTGGCTTGTTAAAGAACACTTAAATCTCCATGTAGGTTCCCTGTCTGTTAGGTCTCCAAGCTGGTGATCTCAGACAAATTTCCTCAGGGCTTCCTACATGTATAATTAGAAAAAATATATATAAATGGTCATATAATACAAAAAAAAAAAAAGTTTTGAGTACTGTTATGGTTCTTTCACCATCTCCTTGATTTCCCAGTTATGTCACGTAGGTACAAATCCCAGAAACCTTTTACCAAAAAACTAAGCAGACCTACCGTGTTATCTTCCTAAAAGTATCTATGACAAAAGGTGAAGGAGGCCAGTAATGGGATTATTGGGAGGATGGATTACACCGGGAGCAGACTGGGTGTTTGGGCCTCAGGGAAAGTCACTCAGAAAGAGTTATTAAAGGCAACACACGTCTATTGAATTATTCAGAGAGATGGGCCATGCAGCGTCTCCGTCATCAGCTCCATGTTACACAGTCATGTCGACTCAGCTGTACGCACCCACCTTCACACGACTAATTCATCAGGTAGAACATGTCAGGTCGAAGGCGTTTATCTACTGCCGCGATGTGAGAGCAAAGTGACGGAGGGAGGCAGCATATAGTCTTCAGCGTCACTGTTTACCAGCAGCTTGTCTGTATTACAGAGCTGCCAGCATCACTGCATCGCTCAAAGCATGACTACCAAAACATTCATAATTCATCATCATGCTTTCTTTGAACGCAGCACCGCCAATATAAAAGACCCATGAAATGGATGCAACTCCATTAGACAAGTCTGACGACAAACGCAAATCAAAAATTTTATTTTCCACTCGGCTCATAATGTGGTGTGCATAAGCAGACGATTTTCACTTTAGTCACTCTCACGCGTACCACTGTGATGGAATATTACAGCCATACTGAGGAAAATGCAAATAAAAAACAAAGTATGAGAATAAAGTCATGATATTGTGAGAATAAAGTCAATATTTTGAGAATAATGTCAAAGTGTTACAAGATTAAAGTTATAATACTGTGAGAATAAAACCATTATATGAAAATGAAAACATATTGAATACAGTCATAATGTTGTGACTTTATTTTTGTATTATTTTGACTTTATTCTCATACAAGCTTATTTTCATACTTTCATTTTCTCCCATTGCTCCATATTCCACTGCCTGAATATTGTTTTCATGCAGTTCATTTCTTGCGAGCTAAAGAGGCCCAACATGCACTTTTTTTCTTTTTTCTCAGATGCAAAATTATGGAGTAAAAAAAAAAACAAGGTGGAAAAAAAGTGAAAAACACAAGAAGCAGATCAGATCATTAAAGCTGCAAACTTATTTTTATGGACTCTGAGGATGCTCTAAAAAGGAAATGACTTTCTAAGTGAAGCATGTAGTCAGAAGGTGTGCTGTGCAACGTTCAGTACGTATAAGACGCTCTGGTGTCCTGATGCAAACTGACAAGGAGCTGCTCACGCTGCAGAAGCTGCTGTGACTCACTGAAGTATCTCAGCATCTTATTTGGAGGTGTGAGTGATTTGTGTGGGCAGAGGGTCTACACGTGCAAAATGCCACACCTGTCAACCTGGGCAACGCATGCCTTAATTAAAAAATAATGTTGCAGGGCGCATCATAACAACAAACTCCTTTTACCGACACGTTTTCCAGTTCTTTAATTCGTGGAAGTTCACTGTCTGGGTTGTAATTCAAACTGTGAAACCGCATCTTGTCCGACAGCCCGATGGGGGCAGGATGAGGTGAAGACGGGGCTGGATGCATTCAGCGCACCTTTCAATAAAGGCATTGATTTCCAATCACTTAGGTTTGATGAGCCGAGTCCCTGATTACATGCTGATGAAACAACTGACCCACTTACTGAGGAGGTTAGAGCGGCCATGAAAGCCTGATCCCAACAAAACCTTAGATGCTGCTTAAAATGAAAGAAAAAGGGCAAAGTGCACAGATTCTGTAATGGTTTGAGCTTTATGTTGTTCCTTTCCACATTCCAACCACACAGTCTATTTTATTTGGTGTTAATTTAGACTGAACATATTACTTAAAGAAGTGGCTAATGTTCCCATGGTAACTCCAGAGGAGCTGCAGACATCAGCAGCTAATGTTTTGACATGGCAGCTATTAATAATGAAACCCTCAAACACGGCCTTTATCAGAGAGCTGCAAAAACAAAATCAAAATAAGTTTGCAATTCGCCACAGGCCAGGCTTTTAGACGCAGCAAACATGAGGAAGAAGTTGCTCTGATCGAATCAGAGGGAAACTGAATTGCCTGGCCTACGTGCGAACCACTACGTGATGCAAATCACTGCCACTGCAGCGAAAGGCGGTTCTACAAATTACAGACTCATAAGAGCTGAATGGAGCACAACACTTTACAGATCTCTATTTTTTGACTTACGCTTCATACAGTTGGTACAACTGTGAATGTACAACTGTATGTTGATCACCCACATAAAACCCAGAATAGTGTTAAAGTTTGTGGTTGTAACATGACGAAAACCTTCTATAAATGATAAATGGTCAACATTCCCACTGTGTAATTGAATCAAGATATTCTCTTAAATATGCAGTAGGTGACTTCAATTAAAATGATTTTTTGTCATACATTTGTTAATAGCATCACTATATTAAGACAGAAAAAGAATCTGTGAAAAAATTGAGCTCTTCAGCCTTCCTCATGCGGTCCCACTGCTATCTGCAGAAATACACCTCTCCCAGTCCTAGCACGGTCAATCATCCTCGTGCACGGACTGCTCACACCCACTCTTACTGTCTGCTAGGCTACAGTGGAGCCTGCTGTGAAGGTTCAGGCTAGTTAACATGAATAAACAGAATTAACAGTTTTCCTGTAATGATAAGAAAACTGTCGATCTTCAGCAACATGTACAGAAACATGATTGACAGCACTAAGACCCTCCTCCTGGCTCTGATTGGTTGTGTCTGACCAGGGGAAATGTGTTTCTTTATAAAGGTGTAGTTCCTTTGAATCAAGACAAAAAACCCACCTGCTTAGAGTGACTTTTATTATATTATAAATCGTTCTAAAACATTTTGATGTATAACGATGAAACTTGACTGTGAGTTCTTTGACTTTGTATTTTTTGTGTGTTTTTATGACGTAAAGCATTTTGAACTGCCATAATGCTGAAATATAAACTTGGTTGATTCTGCAGATGGCAGTAGGACCACAAAGAGATGGCAGAGGGGCTCAGGTTTTTTCACAGACCATCAGTTTCACATTAAACATAGCGAGTCTTAAATATGTAAAAATAAATAATAATTTTAAAATGTGTGCAGACGGCAGGCTTACCCTTCTACTGTATAACTGATAGTGAAACAAGGAGGCCAACTTGCTGTTGCCTTTAAACTTGAATGTTTTCCCATACAGAGTTTCAGCTGTTCAGTCAGTGGCCTCCTTTATTGTTTTTTTAAATTGTTTTTTATTTCTCTGTTCTCTAAATAGTATTGCTTTTTGACCCGTCTGACCCGCAGGCAGGGAAGCGTTCCTTTATTTTTTGGAAGCAGGGGGTATTTTTCACAGTGTGGGCTTCCTGTACCTTATTTTGACTGATGAGCTCCTGGTAAGGGATGTGAGCAGGCAGGTACGTGTGCAGCAGGGCACAGAAAGCCAGGCCATCGCTCCAGCTGCTGCTGAAGTTGGTCACATCGATATTCTGTTGACAGAGAATAGTATTTATTTATTATTCATCATTAATTACCAGCAGGAGGAAGAGGAGAAAGCCACAAGATCACAGGATGAAGTCACAGACAGTAATTATGGTGACCTTATAGCATCCATAACTTGGGCGGGTGAGCAAGCAATGTGAACAGCCCATTAACCACAGAAAACAACACGACAATTAAAATCTAATGCTATTATGTCTCGCTCTGGGTTTTCCAGATTCCATTTAAGGCTGCTAGTGTTTCCATCTGCGGCGGGTAAGAGGATCTTCGTAGATGTGCCATCGACGAGGTCTCCGATCTGCCCTCTGGGTGAGGAACGTGCACAGCGGCACGTCCAGCTCCTTCTGTTTTTGTTTGTGGGATTCGCACAGAAATGTCACCTCGCACACGATGCATTCAGTGTATTCTGGGCCTGAAAAGTCTTGAGTTTGAAGGAAAGACTTCCTGCGGGCCATTGTTTGGAGGTTGCACACTCCCTGTTGGACAGATAAGTTATTTACGGGGTCTTCCTGTTTCATGCCTCTCATGAGTTTTTGGGAACCAGCCTCGCGGCTGAGGAGGCTCTACTCCTTACATTCCAGAAACCACTTCGTTGCCAAATGTAACATCTCGGGTTTATGGTGTCCGCATGTCAATCTTGGCACAAACGAAAACCTACAGGTCAAATCTGTGGGAGAAAAGTCAGGAAAAAAAGTGCAGCACATGCAAGAAAAAAAGAAAGAAACAAAAAAATCTAAATTCTACTGAATCTGCTTTGGAGATGTTCGGCCCAACCCGACCTGGGCGTCAAGATTTGTTTCCCCCAGAAGAAACAAGAGCCTTGTTTTCACAACTCAAAAAAAGAACAAAACAATAAAGTTGGACTTGCTGCACCAGAAGATATGTTTTTGGAGCACAATAAATATCTCAGAGTCCATCTGTTGCATCTTGCACACGGAGAATCAACTCCAGGGAGATGCTGACGACGTGCCGCGCTGCCTCGTGTTTGTTTACCGCTGCTCCGGGCCAGTGGTCTTCAACCCTGGCCCTGCAGACAGGAGCGCTGCGGATTTTCATTCTGCAAATCTAATCAGTGGCTGATCCATATATGCGACACCAGGTGAATGCAATTAACTGCCTGACAGGACAGAAAAACAGCACAACTCTGAGACCCGAGGACAAAAATGTTAAATCACCCGGCCACCGCAATAATGAATATCCCTTGAGCTCTGAGGAATTGTAGACAAACGGGGGCATTTCTGGCTGCCTTCATTTGTCTGGATGCCTGTTACTGTAGTCATTAAACCAGACGCACTCTCAAGGTGAGGTGGGAAATTCAGTGGAAGGAAGGGAAACATATAATAGTGCTGATGATGTGATTACCGCAGGTCGCTGATGTGTAAATAAATCTTTGGCTAAATTTAGGAAATAAGCACAGATAAGAAACAGCAATGTTCACAAAGATAGAGAATGAAAGTTTAAAAATGACTTAATAAAAATATTTAAAATCCTAGAGAATTAAAAACTAGCATTTTTCTACTTTTTTGGGGGGATTTCTTCTGCTTTTAAAGCCTCCCAAGTGCCTAAAAAAAACCATCCAGCTGTTTTTTGGTATTATGTTAATATTTTCCGGTGTCTGGAAAACGAGCCGTTTCAAAAACCTCCTGATTCACACAGCGTCGTTACCTAGCAACCCAAGCAGAGCTCCAGAACGTTTGGTCAGCTGGTTTCACCCGCTGGCTGATCAATGGTTACTGGGAAAGACAAGTGTTTTGTTGTTGACTTGCTATTTGCTGCATTCTTGTTGGCTGTGCAGGAGGAACTGCTGATGCTTTTCAAAGATATGCAGTTACATAATTGCCCAAGTGTTTGCGGCCATTTTCACGTTCAGCCAGGGGGGCGTGGCCAGCAGCAAATTATTTGAACAAGAGGCCCTTAAACGTCTCAATCTGAAAGGAGTTTTAAGTTGTGCTACATGGCTTTAACAATTCAATGACATTTAAAGGAGCTTTGCCATGCAGAGCCCAGAAGGTTTAATTTGGGATTTTAATATGAACTCTGAAAAGAAGAAGAATGAGTGATGAAAACAGGAGTGATGTGAGCTCCTCCTCTTCTAGGAGCTTCTGCTGCAGCGTTTGGACCAGTTGAGCCGGTCAGTAACTTTTCTTGTTGATGCATCTGAAAAGCCATTTACAGTAAAACAGAAAATAAAACCGTAAATAAATATCTGTCTCAGGTTCCTGCGTTGACACCAGCCTTCTTAGTTTAACATTTTCAGTTCCTATAAACAGAAGTACTGCATGCGTCAAACTTGGGGCACAGGGACCAAATTATGCCCGCCGTGGCTTTTCATGTGGTCCTCTAGACTCCAGATGCATAAATGGAACCTACAAGATGACAGTTGTTTGTTTATATTTTATTCATCTAATCAAAGCAGCTTTTATCTAATGCAAAATTACACCAATCAGTCCCTCAAGTTTTTTGTGATTCTGCAATCGCTGAGATTTACGCAAAGTCAACAGATCCCTCCGCTTCTTTTAACGCTAATGCAAAACTGAGTTTATTGCAAATTTTCCTGAGATTTTGTCTAAAATGTTGGCTTTAAGTGCCTTTTGTTAATATTTCTTATTTCTTCTACGCTGCCTCAGCCTTACTTCATATCAAGCTGTAATTTGTGATCGATACAGAGTGTAACAAAAAGTCATTACTACCGTTGTACATAAGCTCAAATATTGCAAATATTTCTAAAATAGCTACACAAATCAGTGACTTTCCACAAAATCCTGGAGGGTCTGAAACATGTTCAATGTTATCCGGTGCATCTACTAATCCAAAGAGAACGTACTGCACCAAATCAGCTGGCGCCAATTCCCCCAATGATTAACAGTATTAATACCAGTACGTGGGTGTTACCATGGTGACATCAGTATCATCACATTATGGGCTGTCCTTGCGTGTTGGAAATGTGTTCGGTGAGTTCAGGTCCGCAGCTGAAGGACAGACCTGGGCAGTGATGTCACATTGCTCTCCCTCACAGCTGGCTCAGCAGCACTGAACGTGGGTGAAGCATGCGTAAACTCACACATCACACTGGGGGAAACAGCAGGGGGTTAGTCACACTCCAAGCCCAAAGTGGACAGAAATAACCTCCGGCTCAGGGGGCTTCTGAGGACAATTTGTGAGAGACAGCCTCTGCAGGTGTCGGCGGGTCTGGCGAGAGCCAATCGTAATCGTAGGCATGTTTGAATTCGGGGAAGAGGTCGGCAGCACAGACTGTTGGAGTCGACATGGGGAGAGAGACGAGAATGCTAAAACAGCAGAGGACAACAACAGGTCTCTGGGAGTGGGATCAGAAAAGCAAACACAGCATCAAGCGACAGGAAGCGTCTCGCCCGGCACAATAAAGCCAGAGCCGACGCTTTCAGGGAGGGAGAGAGAGGACAGAACATTTTGTTGGACTGAGCCTGATTCAGCATGTCAGCACATGGACAGCTGAGCTCTACACAACTTTCTCTTTTAAAAAGATACAGTTCAGTGAAGTGTAAAAAAAAAAAAAAAAGCACCAAGGATTCACAGATTATTTTACTGTTTGATTTTTAAATAATTTGCTTAGTTCATTGCACAATTAAAATCAAATGATTAAGAAGTAAAATAATGATAAAAGTCCAGTGGGTTTAACATAAAGCCTTCACCAAAATAGTATAGAAAAAAAATTATATAATCCAACAACGCAATCCTTCATCAGCTGATCATAAATTGATGCTCTTATAGAAAAAATAACATGTGTGATGGACGTGTTCATAAAGCTCCCAGTGCTGGAGACAAACATGAGCCTTCCTGTTATCCTGCAAAGATTCAGCAGGTATCGAAAATGAATGAGTGAGTTTTGCTTTAAATAACCCTCTCACTTTGAAAAGGTAATGGAGACAAATGTAAAGCCTGTGATTCTTCCTAAAAACTTACTGCTCACTGCAAAAACATAATCTCACCAAGTATTTTTTAGTTTAAAGTCTAAATACTTTAGTAAACTTGAATTAAGTTAGATAAGAGCTTGTTTCAAGTCAATATTCTTTAATATTTTTAAGAAAGAACTAGTTCCCCTGAGATAATTTCACATATACATTTTCCCTGAAGTACATGTGAAATAACCAATACTTTATCAATACAATGAATTATTGACTTAAAACAAGCTCCTTCATATTGCAGAAAAGGTTCTTGTAAGTTAGTTTTGTCCTGTTTCAAGTATTCTAGAAACTAGATAAAAACACTGTGATTTATTGTTTATGGCAATGTAGAACAGTGTAAATTTTGGCAGTCCATTAATTCTTCTATTGCCAAACCGAGTCAGCTGACTCCTTCCAATGAGTTGCACCAGCAGCTCCACTTGAATAATCTCTATATCTGTGCCATCGAGAGAGGAAGCTTCTATCTAGCAGCTTGTTCTTTCACTCCTGATCTAGACCAAAGGTAAAGCTCTTCACCGCTACAGGCGGCAGTGGTGTCCACATTACCGCCAACGAGGCATTATTGTCCAGTAATCACTTGCTCCATTCTGCTGTGACTAGAGAAGAGGGAACAGGTTCCCTTTCTCTGTTTGAGAATTATGGAGGAGAACCTTAGTACTGACAAGAAGAGCATGTCGACTCCATTCTCTGCAGCAAAAAAATGACGGCACTGTTCACTGCAGGCAACCAAGCAAAACCAAAAAAAAAAAAAAAAAAACTTGCTCTGGCTAAAATCACTTCCTTTTGAGAGTATTAAGAGAATGCCATTGCCCTATGACACAGCGAAATAAATAGTATAAAGTGCCAGTGTATGTTTGTGTGCAGATACACCACAAAAACACAAAATATTACCAAATAGTTTTGGTCTTACTAGCACTATTGGAGTGCTAATATCTTGGTACACTTGGAATAAGACAAAACGAACTTACAAGTAATTTTTCAGCAACATATGGGAGCTTATTTTAAGTCAAGAATTTCTTAGTATTAATAAAACAGTACCAGTTCCGCTTTTTTTCTTTTCTTCTTATAACAAGGCAGAATATCTTGTTAGAAGTGAAACAAACCGGCATCGTTTTGTTTTTGTAGCGCAGCAGCTCATTTTAAACACCTTTGAGGTATGTTTCAGTCTTTATTCCTTTGCTTACTTTTTATTAAATGCAAATCGACCTCTGCTTTACAAAGATAGAGACAAGGCCATAGTTTATTCATAAAACTGAAGTAAATTTTAGATTTTCTTCCCATCATTTTCACATTGGATCATTGTAGTTTAACACAGGAAACTAGTTGTGGAGAAGCAACACATGGTCATATCTAGTGTGGTCTTTATCAACTGAGTGCTGTAGATATTTTTAAAATGACATTCATGAGGAGGTTGGCCCTTCATCACACACCCACACGCAAACAGTTTTAGCCTCTGTGTGTGTGTGTGTGTATAAGAACAGTAGATGCCACTGGTCTTATGACAACTACTGCTGTCATGCTTTAAAGCCACTTGACACTCCAATGTCAACAGGTCACTGTTGCAACACTGGACTTTTTCTCACAGGAGAAGAAAGAAAATGACTTTGCAACATGCATTCTGCGAAAACAACAAAAAAAGATGCGTTCTGCAAGCAGGGAGGGATGGATACCCTTTTCATGGTGCATTTGAAAGAAGCTGGACGGTACTTATGTGAATGTGTGTTTGTTGTAAAAGCTCCTTTTGGAGATGTTGTGCAGGAATTGATTATAAAAACAACATTTTGTACAGAGGCATCACGTGACTCTCCACCGGTTTGGACTCGGTCTTTTAAGTCCTAACTACAATGAGCAAATCTAAAATAAACGGTTTGATTTCACAACTTCTACTTTCATTCTGGACTCTTGTTGCTGTGGGGGTCAGTGATCTGTGGCCCAAGGTCATCGAAGCTGAAGCAGCCAGACTCCCCTCTCACAGTCGGCAGACTAAATTCACCGCCCGCCTTTAGCCGGCACAGCAGGAACAAACCAAACTGACCAGAGCAGAGCAGCTTCAGGAAAATAAGCTTTAGGATCAATAAAGCTGCCTTGGCTGAAATCTTCCAGTGCCAAAGATAATCTCTGTTGGTGATGATTGGTGACCTGTGGTTGTTCATTTGGAGATGTGGGCTGCAGTCTAAAGTTCCCAGGACTGTAGAAGACAGACCACAAATACTGCATATCTTCTGGGAACATCTTGCAGTGGCTGAGTCTGATTCTTGTCAACTGCTGCCGAACCATGAGAGCCTCTAGCGCCGTTTCCCTTCCCTCCTCAAAAAAACAAAACATTTTTTTCTCTGTTTTTTTTTACACCAATAGTAAAATAAAGAAAACACTGTAACATTCTGTCTATTTATTGATAGACAAACCTGCCATCTGGATTGATGCAGAGGCCGAAATGAGCAAAATGTGAAATGTGATCAATGTGTACAGTTTTGGGAGTTGGAGCAGAAATCAAAATGAAAGGGCAAACTTCCTCATTTTCTCAGCCAAATGACTCCAAACTTTTAAGGAGTTTCGTGAACATCCTGGACTTCACTGACCTTTCTAAATATTGCCTCATCTGGTTAAAAAGA
This sequence comes from Poeciliopsis retropinna, assembly GCA_010277075.1. Classification (NCBI taxonomy): domain Eukaryota; kingdom Metazoa; phylum Chordata; class Actinopteri; order Cyprinodontiformes; family Poeciliidae; genus Poeciliopsis; species Poeciliopsis retropinna. Next base: position 1,285,178 of record VMRM01000024.1, read on the forward strand.
GACAAAGAGAACATTCTAACAAAATGTCAGTGTTCTCCAAATCAGGCTTCTCACCAGGCCCTTCCTGTGTTACATAAAGTCTATTTAACTCTGGGTTTTAGGTGCATTACATCACCTTTTTCACACAACACTGAAGTTTTCTTGTAGTCCAGAGAGTTTCAACATGATTTGGATTCATGATTGAGATTATTTGCTCCTTTACAGTTTTGGGAGGAGAAACAAAGTTTGACTGTCATGTTTCAAGGAAATGGAATAAAAAACCCAAATGAACAAATGAATGTAGAGTAAAGCTGCAGCTTTAAATGTTCGTCCTTCGTTATTAGAACTGTAATGTCTACTCTTTGAACTTCTATCCTCTTCCTGTCCTCGATGTCTGACCCCCATACCCCACTCTCCCGGGGGTCCGTTCCGCTTTTTCAATGGCTTTTGTGTGTGTGTGTGTGTGTGAGTTTCCCAGATGAGGCCGGATAGGCTCTGCTCTTTCAGGCCCAGCTGAGCTGAATGTTCAGAGGCTTTTCTCATTGTTCCCATCTTGAGCAAACAGCACATTTATTTTTGTTTGGCTTCTATGGTTAATTGAGAAAAAAAAATGTATAAAGTGTCCGGAGCGTTCCTAAATTAAGACATCAAAGAGCATGATAAATATACAGTGCAAGGCTAGACTGTGTTCCCAACTGGGCAAATGTTCAGGAAAGCTTCTGCGTCTAAACGATGACAAAAAAAAAAAAAAAAAAAAAAAAAAAAAAAAAAAGCAAAAATCTTTATAATTACAAGTTAACATCTTGGTTACTGTTTGACCTTCCAGATCAAGTGTTTAGCACTGAGACCCGTTAAACAATCTGTGATAATCAGTTCTGAAGTTTTGGCTTTAAGAATGTGGCTTAAATGATTAAGTGGATTAACTGTGATTAATCAGTTATTTAAATACTTGTCAACTAATTCAGAAAATTATTGATCAGCAACTGGAACATACAGACTTAAAAAAAAAAGATAATTTGCTAAAAAAACAAAACAAAAAAAAAAACCAACATATTCAGAGCAGTTCAGTAAATTAAGCCAAAACTGTACAAGAAAAACATAAATTTAATATTTAAGATAAAAAAATATCTTTGTCGGTATATATGTTTATAACTCCACCAGATTTTCTAGAGGAATGCTAAGTTATTGGACTTTAGGCAATACAATGCTCATTTTCTTACTTTAAAAAAAAGAACTGAATTATTTTTTATTTCCATGTTTAATGCATGTCTAATATTTTATTAAAAAAAAGTGAAAGTGGGGAAATGAAAAATCTCTATCAATCCATTTTAAAAAAAAATCCAATTAATCGTCAGAATAATCAATAGCTAATCAATTATTCTCACTTCCTTCCACAGACTCTCTGAAAACCAGCAGAAAAGAAAATGGAGAACCCAAGACCCTGGATGAACTACATTTCTAACTCAGATCCAGTTTGATCAAAGCTTGCATGAATGAGAAAAAATGACAACTGACCGAAGTTGTTGTTAAAGTCTCGACGGCCACAGAAATGGCCTCGGCGGGCTGCGTTTGGGTCGCGGACCGACAGTTTGACAAACTTGATCTAGACAAATCATGGCTAAGTCATGGCTATAAACAGACGCATCATCGAATGGCTACATGTCTAAATGTGCTCTGCTTACAGCTTCCAACAAAAACACAAAACTATAGAAAACAACGAAATCAAACGATTGGCAGTAAACTGTCCAGGTGTGTGCGATCAATATACATTTATGTTCAAGAAAAAGAAAGCGGCTGAGCTTACAAATGACCAAAAATAATGGCCTTGAGAAGTTTTTTCACACAATCCTTCAAGGGCACATCTTACAATTGGCCTCAAAATGAGTTCTGTGTGCTTCATGTGTTTAGTGCAAAGCTGACGTGCATAGGATCCCTTGTGAATACTAATTTCCTGTGAGAGGTCGTTGGGGTCTCTCCCACAGGGCAGAGTCAATCAGAGGCAGCTTTTAAGGCCCTCGCTAATCCATCTGAGCTTCCCAGAATCTGGCATTCGAGGTGACGGAGCCGGTCTGGGCTCACGTCTCGCCGTCCCCTGAGAGTTCAGCTCGGCCTTCACCTGCTTCTCGCAGCGTCGTGTTTTTAGGGTCCGGAGGCAGATGGTGGATAAACATGTTGCTCTGTGAAACACCAGGTCCCCCAGGGGTCTGAGATGTCTTCTCCATGGCGATGGCATGCTCTGTAACTTTGTAAACGGGGCAGGATCTGACTGGCTATGTTTAGCTGTAAGTTGTTGTGTAATAATTAATTAGCGATCAAACAGAATGCTGGAAAAAACAATCCTATTGAAAAAATTTATGTTTGTTTAAAATAATTTTTATAAAATCAAATCAGCTGAACATAATTTGGGATTATGTTAATTATAAAATCAGTTTAAGGCCAATTTTTAAAAAAGAAAATTAAAAGAAAGACGTTTGCAGCTGGAAACAAAAATTCAAAGATCATCTAAGCTGATTAAAGGTTTAACTTTATCAGAGTTTCTGATCTCCCTCCCTGCGGTTTATAGAGCAATATGCTCCATATGATGTTGCGTTACTTTATCTAAGGTCAATCTGGGGTTGCAGGTTGGGGAATAGGAGGAATGTTCACTGTGACTGAACAGATAAAACTGATTAAAAGACGTTTCCTATGGTCAGAAATCAGGAGTTTGGTCCAGTCTGTTAACCGAGTCATGCTGAGCCGGTGGAAGTGTGAGGAAAAAAACAACATGAAGCTTTTTATGAACTAAAAAAAAATCTAGATGAAAATACAAACCTTGCAGTTTAATCTGATTTGACTAGGCCGTCTTGTTTTTCTAAAATTCAGTGTTATAAAATTATAACACTTCAACGTCATGTATTAAACACATCAACAGCTTCTGATTGAGACACGTTAGAGTAGATATACAGTGAGAATTAACCTAATTCACTCATTTAGATGGTTTACTAATGTTACAAGTCAGTCATTATCAACAATTTTGTCAAAAAAAAGGCAAAAAGAAAGCCTTTAGTGTCAAAGTGAAGACTTATAATGACAGCCAAAAATAAATAAATAATGACAGCCAAATAAAAATATTTACCATACTTTTTAAAAATGTATTTATTTTGTCAAAAAAGATTTTTGCTGGTTATGATTTGCTAAAAAAAAATAAAATAAAATGGGTAAAACATCCACCATAAGAGGGTGATTTCTCAGTAAGAGTCCAAAATATGCATTTTCATGTTGCTATGACTGGCGTCGTCAACTTAATTATGGCAATATGAGTATGCAGGTGCCTGTCTCTGATTGGTTCCCAGAAGAACGCAGACTTCCTGCCACATTGTTAGCCGACACCTTGTAAAAGTTCTGGAGTTTGTAGGAATGAGCTGCAGTTTATGTTTGCTTAGTTTTCTCATGTTTTCTTAATTAGGGAGGTAAGTTTTTGTCATTTGGTTTATTTACTTTCAATTAGCTAAGTTTCAGTTAATATTCAGACAATATAGTTTCCTTTTGTTTGTTTGTTTTCTGCATTAGCTCACTCTGAAGCCATATGCTCCACTTGTAACATCTTAATCAAAAATACATTTAAAACAAACATGTCAAATTTAAGATATTCATATGTGCAACACAGGCACACCATGCTTCTTTGAATTTTTCTCAAACGTTCTCAGCCATCAGAGCTGAGATGGTTGATGGTTGATGACACGAAAACACACATCAGGAAACACACCTGAGCCTTCGCACACCTGAGTCGAGACCAGAGCGACTGACGTTTCCCTTTTATAGATGAGCGATGAGAGCCTAACCTAATATTTAAAAAAATAATAACACGACAAACAGCCCTCTCCTTGATGATTACACAAACTCTCCCTCTTATCGATTTCAGAGAAAAGCAAACAAACAAACAAAAGCAAAGAATGACATCAGGCTTTCAGTCCAGCTACAACCACACAGATTTATTATGCCCTCAGCTACAATAAACCGTCAAATAATCTCCCATAATCCTCACAATAGCACCTGGGTGCTGTTTCACTTTAATTAGGCAGTCGGTTGACAATGGCTCCTGCCAACAAAGGGATCGTAACAACAACTGGCATCGACTTTCTCTGGCAGACAATCGTGACCCACATGAGCCCGAGTCCTGGCTGAACCACCTGGAACCGGAGAGCGGACAGGAAAGGCCAAAAGCTTCCTCTTTCACCTGACTGGTAATTATGTGGCCCAAGAGTCCGAGAACAAATCCTATGTGGCTCCCAGATGCCAAAAAAAAAAAAAAAAATCCTACTAAATCCTCTTTTTGCTACCCACTTATTAATCCAGAGTTAATATATCAACTATCATCTATATGACATTAGTCAAGCATAAAAAATGTGAGCTGATCAGATGTTGTCAGAGTTTTTTTAGCTCCAGATTCATCCTTTGCTTCCTTTTTAGCCCTGCTATAATTTAAAAACAAAATGCTACAATTATATTTACATGGACTGTAAAAGGTAATAACTGCACTCTCTAATTTTGCTAAAATTAGAGAGGCTGCGACTTGCTGCATGCATAAAAAGTAAAAGCTTTTTTCACACATCTTAAAAGGTGCCAATAAATGAGGTCAGATCTGCAGCTAAAGCTAAAGTTTACTAGCCTCTATCAGAGCTGAGCGTTAGCCTGACAGAAAGACAAAAATACGACCATTTCCTCTACAGATGAGTGAGTATTTGCCCAAACTGACCGAGTCACAGGCTCTCTGCTCGCTCTGACTGGAACCACAGGTCTACATGGGTGGAGGCCTGGAGCGCCGTGACCTTCCCCCAGATGTGTGAAGCTCAACACATCCTTTGACTGTAACCTTTTCTCACAGCCTGGCATGAGACTCAAACAGGATCTGGTGGTCATGTTTTCTAAGGAACTAGAGTCACTTTCAAAAACTGCTGTAAATATGTCAGCTGGCCCACAAATATACAGTATACATCTTTGCCTCAACAGAAACAGAAATCCCTCTGGAAAGCCTCAAGTTCAGCAAAAGGTTATAAAAATCTCTGCTAATTGTTCTAGTTGCCACTTAGTGGCTTTACTTTTCTTTCCCTGACTGAAGCACACATTACAGAGCGATGCGCCGCATATTGATCGCACAGCACAATGTCGAGACTTTACATCGCGGCTCAAGCCAGGCGTCCATGAAAGAGTTAACGCCTCGCCTCGCCGCGCGTTGATAAACCCAATGGCAGAGCGGGCGCATGGTGCTTGGAAGAAACATCCGAACAACAATGGAGCACCGTCCGAATCCAGAAAGGAACTGATTACGCCACAGCCTGAAAGAAATCCACTTAATGCATTCCTGACATTTGCAAATAACCGCCCTTTGTGAAGGGATCAGCGCTTACAGTGAAGAGTTTATGTTGCTCAACTCATCCATCCTTAACTGAACTTTCACTGGGACTACATGGGAGGCGCCGCGTAACTGTGAAGAGGAATGAAAATGACAAAAAAATGTTTCATAAGCAAAAATCGTCAATGGGCGGCAAGCATTTTACATTCCTTCTCCACACACACTGATAAATAACTGTGTAAATCTCAGCACACACATCAAATTATACAGTTCATTCTGCAAATTAGGTTACTTGGCAGATTTTTAAATTGTTCCCATTTCTGTGTTTAAAAGAAAAACTACTCAAGAACAGAGAAAACAGTTAAAGCTGTTAAAATGATTTTAACCATTTTCAGCACAAATAATTTCAATGACTGTCAGTTTGAAATTTACGACGCTGAGCAGAAATCTCCAGGAGAAAACGCGTTTGCAAATCGTGTGTCCCTTAGCTAAAGCACCTCAAATACTTTGTTTACACCTTCTATAAACAAGGAAAAAGAGACAAAAAGACAAAAAACACCCTAAATGTTGATGGTGGTGCAGCAGGAAGAGTCGTTTGTGATCCTAAAGTCAACCGCACTTGGATTTGACAGAAAGAGGAAGCTGCCACCAGATTCCCAGGAAATAAGCTGGTCGGAAAAACCTCTGACTGACGACAAAAGAGCTGCAACAAAACCCACTGAGCACATATGTTACAAACTGTTGGTGGAAGCATCATGCTGTGGGCACGCTGTTCCTCGGTGGGGACGGGGAAACCGGTTAGGAAGGAGGATGGAGCTAAACGCAGAGAAATCCTGGAAAAAAGTGGAAGAGACTCAAGTCTGGGGGCTGTCTTCCAGAATCCCAACTGGGAAGGAACTGTCAACTTTCATTTACCATAGAGATTATAATTTATATATATATATATATATATAATATATATATATATAAATCGCAACATTTATAATTGATGCATTTCTCAGCAAACCTTTAACTGCCTTCAAAAAAATGAGTTCTGGTTTCAGAGTTTTTTCAGTGCGTCTTTCACCAACAGAGCAAACTGTAACCATCAAGTCCCCGAGCTGAGATAGAGGGAGGGCGGGTCAAAGTTCAGCAGCATTGTTCTATAGAAGTAAGAACTATCGATGGGACAGCTCATTCAATAACTCAATCTCTCGCTGGAAAAGTTCAATCTATATTTAGAACTTGTGAATCTATGGAAAAGTCACATGAAACAATAGATTTTAAGAAGAAAAAAAGGCTTTGGTGTATTTTTAAGGATTCATCAGAATGCACACAGGGTTGGAATCGTTCCTTTCCTTCCAGAGTCTGCAGACTGCAGCCCCTCTGTGTGCATGAAAAACGTTTTAGCACAGTGATTATACTGGCTAATCTGTAATCCCACTGGGCATAATGGGTTCCTTAAACTGGCTATTAGGGGAGAAACTCGGCTTGTTTAATGTCAGCACTTGGCTCTGTGGCCTAAGAAATATTTATTCCATCATTTGTTTCACTATTACAACCAGAAATGTTGACGTATTGCATTTCTATTTATATATCACTTAAAAAACACTAATGAGTTCATGATTTGTGATCCTTAGAGGAAGGAAAATAACTTGAGGTTTTATAAAAATGTTTAACGTAATAATAAAATATATTTTATTATTATTACAAACACAAACTGTGTTGATTTCTCAATCAGTTTTCTCTGCAAAAACACCTGAATGTTTTTTTAACAGCCTGGCACATTAAAAAAAAAAAAAAGTCAATTCTTCTCTGAAAGATCTATAAACAATGAACTTTCATATCTAACCACAGAATCTAGATTGGATTCAGGTCTGGACTTTGATTAGGCCATTCTGACACAAAAACATGCTTTGATTCAAATCCTTCCACTGCAATTCTGGCAAGAGGCGAATCTGCAGTCTGTCCATTTTGGAGAGAACGGCTCTCCATCCGCGGACTGTCAGACCGCCTGGTCTGATAAGTGATGCCAACAGTCAAAAGTATTAAGGAACGCGACTCGTTTCAGAGCAGCAGGCAGCTGGTGCCGGCACACCAGGGCAGAAGCAGAAGCCCAGAAAGTTAAAGGGGTGAGAACTGATTTCTGAAAGAAAATGTGACGAACTTAAATCACAGCAAAGGTCAGAAGTCCTCCAACTAAAAACCAAATTCAATTTCTGTTCCTAAGTGCTGATTCCAGGTTGATTCCAGAAAGTGTAAAAACCAACAGATCAGTTGTTGAGAAGTAGATTAAAGGGGAAGTTCTGTGTTTTCCAGGTACATAGAGCCATTTTCTGGCACTACCAAGTATCTATGTTACCTTCAGTTGTTAAAAACATACTGCAACATATACAAGTCAAATAAAAAAGTCTATAAATATGAAAGATTTTAATGATTTTCATACATTAGGTGTATGAAAATATCTGGTTTCAACTGTAAACATTGTCCACATTCAGGGTTTTAAACAAATGTTAGGTTGCACTTCGCTCCAAAACTGTGCAGTTTGAATATCAATCACTTGCAGGAACTTTATGCAGAAGTCAAGAACTTTCCAAACCTTGAAAACACCGAAGTAAGGATCTCAAGCGTCTCAAGCCTGTATTATGTGCATCCGGACGTTGGTTCACTGTGATTCTTTTTAAGGTTATCAGAGGAAATAATACTAAATACGAATAAATGTCATATTTCTCAAATTATTTAGAAAAATAAAATAGAGGTATGTTTTTCCCCTTCCAGTTTTTCTTTTTTTTGCAAAGCAAAAAAATATAATAATCCAAAGCTGTCTAAATACAGAGGTATAAACCCAGTCATACCAGTGAGATGTGAAAGGCCAGTTAGTTAAATGGTTGCTCAACAGTATGTCATTCCGGCTGTTTAACCCAGAATTGGCTAAAAACATGAAAAGAAATAACGGTTGACCTCAGTACCTGGGGTCAGAATAATCAATATTGCGTCATGCAATACAAAGCAGAGAACGGGAGGCATCAGCTCACTTTAATGAAAACCAGGGGAGTGAAGGCTAAAAATCAAACTGTCAGATGTCGACGTGAAGGAGAGCTGGGTGTGAAAGTGTGTGGAGCACGTCTCATGTTTGAGAGCGGTCTGTGGCCTGTGATCCCTACCGGATAGCCTTCTGTTTTCTTCTGGCACCACTTCAGTAGAGCGTTTCTCTTAGATCCTCCGTACTCCCGCGCCAGAGCGGCCAAGGGGTCCGTTCTTTCCACACTGTCACCAGGGGAACACGGGCCGCAAATTAGAGGAGAGGGAGAGAGGAGAGATGTCAACTTGTGCGATATCTAGTTCAGTTCCTCTACTGTCCCTCCCACTCCCACTCCAACACAATTATTTGTGTGAACGTGGGGGAAACTTGCTAATCATAGCTGGTCAGACGGCTAAAATGATGACGGATTAGAGCAGCGTTTGAATGCTTTCTGCAAACTAATTTTATATTTGTGGGCTAATTTAAAAACAAAACATCTGATTCTTCTCAGATTTCTCATAGAAATACTTGATGACTTTGGTTTCTCCTTTTCAAAAGTTCTTCTCTATTTGGACCAGAAAAATAAAAGATCACATGGTTAAACATTTTTATGCAGCAGCAAAATGTATTGTCTTTTTTTAAACATATGATCTCAAACTTAAATAAAGCACATTAACTATATTATTTAGATGAAATGCAAAGCTCAGAGCTGCAGGAAAACAAATGCAAATGCATTCTAACAGAAGACAATTTGATACATGGCAAGAAATCAGCATGCCTGGTATAAAAGTAAAACAAAATGTCGTCGAGAAAATGAGATGTGCCAACTTTACTCATATAGGTTCTGTTTCTATAACCTGGAAGATCTGAGTGGTTTTGTAGATTAGCTGTGATACTGAGAGACATAAGCGTAATTTAGGAAGGTTTGTAAGAAAGAATAGATTTGCTTTAATACAAACATTTTACTGAAAAGGCAGTGAAACTTCTTACATGTCCAGAAAATAGAAAAGAATAGTAGAAGAAACTGACAGGAAAATTAGGGTTCAAAATCTGTGTTTGGTACTGCTCCAAAGGAAAAACAAATTCACTCATTTTTCTTGCTCCTCTGATTTGCAATTTTTCATTACTGGAGGGAATTATCTTATCTTGCACTATCATGATGATTCCGGAGCTTCTTTGTAGTTTCGTTTATTTGTTTTGGAGTTCAGAGCTGAGCCACGTTTACTTGGACCGGCAGCCATCTCAGTGCAGAGCGGAGGCCCATTTTACCGCCCCCCCCCCGTCTCTATGGTCCCACACTCAAATGTTTCCAGGCATCATGCACAACATGCACAGTTCTAAAGCAGTAACAAAACAAATCCTATGCATGATGGATAGATTTAAGGTCTATCTGTAATATTATTCTAGGGACTTGCTCCCTGGGGTTGGAGGCCATGGGAAGAACATGAGAGTCGTTCCACTCAGCATGCTAGACATTTCACACGTCACTGCAGCGCTGCTGTTGAGTTCATTATTTCCCCGTTTCAGGCTGTGCAATGCTAGAAGCGGACAGGACATGTTTGTGCCATTTTAAATTACTCCAGAATTGGCGAGTATTTGCATCCATCATCAATAACGCAGCGGTTCTCACATAACCCTAAACATACTAAACATGGTAACAGACGCAACTGATCTCTGTGACGCTGAATGCAGAGTTTAGTAATGCAATAATATCAGATTTGGACTGGCAGGCCTTTGTGTGTTTGCAGCCAGAGTTTCGTAATGTTGGCTGAGTTTTAGTAGAAGACAGCGTTCTCCTTCATTTGGGCCAAACAGTTGATAGTTTTAACCAACTTTACTGCCTGACTGTAACACAGAAAAGTACATCTATTAATGTAACTCAAGGATATCCAGTTGCTGGAGAAATGGAGTTTTACTTTTAATGATTCATGGAGGAAATAATAATAATAATAATAATTAAGGAAAAAAATGTTCTGAAATTGGCAAAAGGAAAATATATCCGTTTGAAAACAAGCAAATGGGCTGGCACACACTTATAGATCAGCAGCATCTCTCTATAACTTTAAAAAAATTAATCTTTTATTCCACTGAACTTTTTTTTTTATTTTTGAAAATCTTACATTTATTCAGTTGGGGGGGGGGGGGGGATCCCAGTGGGAAGGAATTGCTTTTAATTTATCTGACAGACAGATATTTCTGTGATAACATTCAATCAGCCTGCAGAGATCTTGGAGCATCTTCTCTGCGAAATGTTCTCGTCTGAGTCGTTATCCAAAACCTACTGATGCAGTTGCAGCTATTTTAGACATTTTGATTGAAACTCTAGGCAAGTAGTCATTTGCTTTAAGCCTTTTCCACAAGTTCACGTCTCTCGTTTATAAATGGCGTGCTTTAATGTCTTTTCCGATTTGAAGAGTGGTTAAGAGAAAAAGGCCAATGTGTCATATAATATTTAAGTCATGAATGCAAGTGATTTGAAACTTTGATCCACTTTAATAGGAAAGAAGGAATGAGAAAAAAATACACCAGTCATTTATTTTTACAGAAATGCTGGGATGCCAATAAATAAATAAATAAAATATATATTTTTAAGAGTTTTCACTTCCAAATAAGTGCAATCAAGTTGGACGTTTCACACATTTTTAAAGTGAGAAAGAAGCTGAATTAGTTTTTTAATGCTTTTCTTGTAATTACACTGTTCCTTTGTCTCTGAGCTCATCTTAAGATCCAAACGATGATACCTGAGTTTGCTGCTCCCTCGGCTGTAGCTGAATGATGCGGTGCGGCTGCTGAGGGAAATGGGGCTTTTGATTACGCTCTCCAGTGACGGGCTCTTCCTCATGAGGCTGTTTGGTTTCAGGTCCTCGCCAAAACTCGACAACTTATCTGCGGAATCAAAAGGACGCGAGAGACGGATGTGGATGCAGAAGAATGTGACAAAAGAGTCGAAAAACAGAGCATATCCTGGAAATGTTTGCTTCCAGTCAGGAAACTATGTTTCTACAGCAGCTCCTCAGGGGAGGCTGTGGACACAAATCAACCATGACACATTTAAGAGCATTTCCAGAGTTGCATTTAAACGGGATTTTCTAGCAGGAAGTGGAGAAAGTCAGTGAGAAACCAGCAGAAATCAAATTTGTCTGTATTCGTTGTACTTTTCATTGAGGATATTGAATCAGCAGAACTTTGCCTATAAAACGACCATTTGATCACGCGTGAAAGCCAAAGAAATTTGAATGAACATGTAAATTTCACCAGGACACAAAATCTGATGGTCGGCTCTCTGGGTGAGGTCGGCGCTGGCTGACATGTCGTCAGAGCAGCGCAAGGTCAAAATGCAAGTCTGGTTTGGTCAAAGCCTTTAGTGGAAGGTCACAGCTGAAGAAGCTGGTTGTGTCGAAATATTTTTAACCAGAATTGTGCAGCACATAACCCATAGTACGGTGAAGAGCTTCAGCACACTTAGCAAAAGTGAACAGAAGCCTCAATTCCGTATTTTCTGTAGAGAACCAGATCGTTGTGCAGCAACCGATCAAATATAATTTGGACTGAGTGTTACATACCACGAGGATGAGCGAACTCTCCATGATTTATTCTTTTTTCTAGCGTCTTTGATAGTGGCTTGACATAGGAATGTCTCTAAAAATAAAGAAGAAAGACAGACAAAAAAAAAAAAAGTCTGAAACAAGCTCCCCTCCACCAAAGATGTGATTTTTGGATGACAGCCGACGTTTTAAAGTACCTGGATGGGGGAGACGGCTGCAGCTGGTGCGGAGCGCACGGGGATCCCACTCAAAGGGCTTCTCGGGGTGGAAAGCACCGGAACCGCATGACATGGACCATCTGTAATATCCACGATCAATGTCAGAGTGTGTGTGAGGGTTTTTTTTTTCTTTCATTAAGGCTGTGGCGTCACAGCTTACGTTTGGTATATTAACAGCAAAACAAATTAGTGAAAACAGTGAATAAAAAGCAACAATAGGATTAAAGAACAGATCAGGGAGAAAGATGTGGAGACGTTTAAAGCAGAGTTACGTTAGAAATAATAACCATAAGTTTTGCACATGTAAGGGAAAAACTGGAACCGGTAAGAACCCAGAAAATTTTCTTGGGACTAAGAGATCCATGGTAGCTCTGGAGGAGCTGCAGAGAAGCACAGCTCATGTGGGAGAATTCGCCAATAGGACCGCTTCTGTATAAGCCAGACTTTTTTAGTATGAGAGCTATAAATAAAGTAATAAGTTCAAAGTAAACATTAAAGTTCAATGTCTGAGTTTGCCACTGGCCATGTGGCGCACAATGCAAACATCTGGAAGAAGGTCCTCCGGTCAGATGATCACAGACTGTTACTTTGACCTACGTTAAGACATTTAAGGATCAAATATGAATGGCCATAAATTCAGATCTGTAAATGTGCAAAGCTGGTAGAAACACCCTAGTACAAGTGCCGCGAAAGAGCCTTGTTCAAATATCTGAATACAAATGCATGCCACACTTTCCAGATGTGTGTTAATCCCATGAGAAACCATCTAAAACAAACATTTACTAAAACAGCCAGTCAGTCCCAGACTTGCAGCTTATCTCATGTTGATCGCTGTTAAATGATTTTCCTGACCAACACCAGAACCCAACTCCGCCCCCACCCAGCCTGCCTGGAATCAGCCCAGACCTGACGAGCTGAGAAACGACAGACATGAACGCTGGAGACCACGGCTGCTCAGCAGCTGTCCTCCTCTACAGCTACACTGATGTGACGGGACGCCCGCTTGTGTCTGCGTGTGCTCGGCGCTCACTCTGCCCAACAGTGTCAAAGGACTTAATGAGGGATTTGACGGTCGCTCCGGGCTCCGAGCTGGCATCTTCGCCGGCGTCGGCGGGCGACGTGCCAGGGATCACGGAGATGCCGCACCATTGGCTGCCGCCGCCATCGGAGTCCAACGCTCGCCCATCATCGTCACCTTGGGACCTGGCAGACACAATAAACACAATTGCTGCATAGACTCAAGCAAAACATATTGCTAATGGTTGTCTGGTTCTGATCCAAAATCTTCCATGTTAGTCCTGATGCATCCTGATGATGAGTAGAAATGAATGCTCTGAAATAAAGTGTTCTAAATTTACTGGTGATGTATGAGCATTAAAACACCTCAAAACTTGAAAATCCTTCATGGTTTTTCCCTTTTTTACAAATAAAAATAAGAAAGAAAAAAAAATTCTTTGCAAAAAATAACTAGAGCTCAGTCAGGCTGGATTGAGATCATCTGTAAACGATAATCTTCCACAGATTCCAACTTGGATTTGGATCAGAATCCTGTGACTGATCCTCTCTGTCGCATACATCAGTTCAGGTCTTACTGGTTTTCCTCAGGACCGCCCTGAATAAAACCCTCCACCCCATTGATTCTGTGAAGAAAACCCACATTATGATGCTGCCACCATAACGAGTCTACAGAGCAGTTCGATGTGTAAATAAAAGCCACGGGGCTGGATACATTTTGTTTATTTATTCACCTAATGAACAACAGCCAGACATTTACGTAGAACTTCACATACAGAAAAAACAAAAACAGCCAAGTTCTTCCTCGGCAAAAATAAATTATCACAATATGAACAGGAACGCTCGGCCTCATAAAAAGATTTTTCCAAACATTTTATCATTTCTTATATAACCTAACTTACTTGAGCACCAGTACCATTCACTCGGCTTGGATAATATGGCTTTTTTAAAGTTGGGTTGTAGAAAGGACCTCATATTTCACACTCGCCGTCAGTGTGGCTCTACAACACTGGTATGTGATTTAAGAGTTTAAAGATGAGGAAAATATTTACATATAAACATGTAAAGCTTGTAATTTATTGGAATCTGCTAAAGGTTAGAAAAGGTCCGTGTGGTTAATATATTAAATTCTGATTTTGAAAAAAAAAAAAAAAACAGAGTATAGAATATAAATATCTGAAAGTGATGTAAATATTTCGGGAACACAGTTTTATTGGTCTACGACTTAAAATTTGGATTTTAAGACAGTTCGATTGGTCCAGAAGTTCGCAGTTAACAGTTAGACCTAAGATTGGCAGCATGATATCATGACATCTGCATGTGAAAATAATTATACCAACAAAAAAATACACAACTGTAAAACATGGGAGACCTTGAAGCTGAGATGCCGAATTAAGCGTCAATATGTGACGCACAGCGCCATCTTACGGCTAAAAACATGAACTGCACTCCATTTGCACAGCAGAAGAAAGATCAACAAGAAAAAGCTGTGAGTGACGTATTTTATACAATAACAGTAACAAGAAGATATGAGGAGCAAAACAAAACAAACAAGGATGTTCAGTCTGGTTCAGATGGACTCAAATAACGCTCGATATTTCATAGATTTCCAGCCATTTCATTTTGTCTTATTGAAATTCATTTCTGGCCCAAACATAATGATAAAGACTCAGATCAGCTGATTATTCCTCTCTGCTTATAAATATTACTACATTCTGGTACCTTATAGTTTTAAATGTACAAACTTTTGGGTTTTGGTAATCGAGTCAAAACGTGAAGACCAGTAGCCACACCTGAACTTACTTTATTTTCTTTAAAATCCAAAAGAAAAATAAAATTCACATCACAAACTAATATTATGTACTGTATTTTCCGGACTATAGAGCGCACCATACTTTAAGCCACACCTACAATTAAAAAAAAAAAACAACAAAAAACTGGAAACGTGCAAATATAAGCCGCACCGCGTTATAACCCGCATGGTTCAAAGCATAGGGAAAAAGTAGCGGCTTATAGTCCGAAAAATACGGTGGTTCTGGTGTTTTTCACCGTCATCTCAAACCTGCAGCCCTGGCAGAAAGCTGACCGCAGCTGCACTGATTCTCTCTGCAGAGCTGCGAGCAGAGCTGCTAATCTGCTCCAAAACTTAACGCATAGTTAATGGTTCATTCCAGGAATTCATATCACAAGGTGCAACCAGGAGTGAACCACTCCAGGAATGAATGGTTCATTTAAACAACTTTGTGTTAATACTCAAAAGGCAAAACAGACTGAACATCCTCCAACAGCAGTGCTTCTATATTTTTCCTAAAGGGATGTGGAAATATTATAAAATTGATTTAAAAAAAAATTTTTTATCTTGTTGCTTTTGTATTTAAAAGCAAGATTTAGCTTTTTTTCCCAATGTTGCAAATTCAGTGATAGAAATCCTCATCTCTGCCAAACCTAAAACATTCACCAAACCAGGCCATTCAATCTTCTCCGACTTCTCAAAGGCACAAAAAATTTAATTTAAAAAGTCGACCACAACACAAGAACCCAACAGTCCAGACAGAACGAGAACGTTCAGTGAGAAAATAAAAATAGAGTATTCTCATTTAAAAAGTCCCCAAAAATATTTTAGCTGTATCGAGAGAAATGAAACCATGAAGGAATGAACGTCCTTCTGCACAGTGACTCAACACAAAGCTGGTTTCCACAAAACAGAAGTGCAACAATAACACTGTCTTCACATGATGCTGAGATGAGGGTCATTCTCTAGTGTCCTTCCACTGCCGTCTTGGTGTCAAAAGTGGCTCCAGTGCCGATTCTGAAAAGAAAAAGATTCAAAAATTAAAAATGAATGATGTAGAAAGTCTACTTTATATATATAAAAAAAAAACAAGATTGCTTC
Source organism: Poeciliopsis retropinna (assembly GCA_010277075.1). NCBI lineage: Eukaryota > Metazoa > Chordata > Actinopteri > Cyprinodontiformes > Poeciliidae > Poeciliopsis > Poeciliopsis retropinna. The sequence goes on from VMRM01000024.1 coordinate 1,301,160, forward strand.
TTCATGTCATTTAAAAAGCCAGAACCTCTGGACATATTTTCCCTCAACTCTTCCATGCACACCTCATAAGATTAAAACAGTCACTCATACAGCCAGATCACCCTGTGATGGAGATGCTATGGATATGTATCTGTGTCGTTAAAAACAGCATGAGTTCAGTCCAAGTCATGCCAGTGCAGCCATCATCATCCTGCTTTTTCCATCAAAAAAAAAACAAAAAAAAAAAACAAAAAAAACAAAGTAGAAGTGTTATTCATCGAAAACAGCAGGTGGCACCAGATACAATCTAACCGATCCATAGGTTTAAAGAGCAAACCGGGAGGGAATGGTAGCCCTAAAGGTGCAGTCAGCCAGCGTATGGAGAAGCAGACAGAGTCAGACAGGCTGAAGAAGCAGCATGAAGCCAAACACAGAGAGGAAGGTCAGTGAGCGTCGGCAGCACACAAGGCGGGGAGCGGCAGGCTGGCTGAGAACTCACCTGGACTTCAGGCTCGTCTGACGGACGTCATCAGCTGATGGAGGAGGGGAGCAGAGGCAGCATAACGGCTTTTCTTGGGGAAAGTTTGGTGATTGAGACGCGGTCTAGTACCAGATACTGAATCCACGGGTACTGATCCGTATCTCGCGCTAATGCAATTGGTTTCTTTTTAAATGTAATTTTAAGCACGCTCAAGTGCTTATGATATTATCATCACTCCAGATGAAATACTTCTTTGTGAAAATATACTGTTTATGATTCTAATAAACCATTAAGTTTTTATCATTTGGATTTTTAGGACTCTTTTGCTAAATCACACATAAACCACAGCTATCCTCATTTTTAAGTGGATTTAAGAACTATTTTTGTACCTTTTCGCTTTTCGTTACAACTTCAACATATATAAATGGGATTTGGTAAGCTAAGCCAGCAAAAAGTAGCTGTTCATTTTTAAGTGAATAGTTTTGAAATATTTTATAAAAATATGCAAAATGTGCTATTTATTCTACTTTACTTTGTCCAACCAACTGCCTTCAAAAATGACCTAATTTAAAAATAAAGTCCACTGAAATGTTGTTTAATCTTAGTATAAATACAGAAAAAAATGTTTTTTTTCCAGATAATTAAGTGTAGGAAAATTTTTTTATAAAATTGTTTTATCATATTTATTCACATTTATGTCAAACTCATTTCCATTTTAGGCCACACCAAGATCATGGATGTCCTCAAAGAGCCGGTGGTGGCAGAATAAATCAAAGTGCAATAAATTCAAGTACTAAAAGTAGTGTAGTTTTTTCTGTATTCAATGAGAACTTCATAAAATCAAATATCAGAAATATTTTCACACTCACGTAATTTTGAAATATATAAATAAAAACTGATTTGATTAAATAAGTAACATTTAAGCCCCTAACTTATCTTGAAGTTTTGTTTATTTGGCCCGCCAGGGTCTTGAGGGCCATATAAATAGCCATGGCGGCCCAGATTTGGCCCGTGGACCTTGAGTTTGACACATGTGATCTAACACATGACACCAAATGAGATAAATTGAGACTTTTGGCTTTAGTGTGACAAAATGTGAAGCGGTAAATTAATTTGGCACTTTAAATATGCCTATAATAAAACTGCAAGGCTTCCATTGTGTTAATAGAAGTAAACTGGTGTAAAATCTGTTTTTGATTACAACTACCACATGACTTCTTCACATGTAATGTGTGTCAAGTGTGAAATTCGAATGTTTGCCACAGGTCATAATACATGTTGAAGAGGGAAACAGAAAGGGCAGCAGCTTTAAAAGGAGTAAAAAACACAGAGGGAAAATAAAACTGCAGGAGATGGCTCATTGACCTACAGAGTCTGCCAAATTCCAGGAACACGAACTCTGAAGCTCTTAATTATGCCTCCGATGAAAACATATCCTCACTTAGGATCAAACAGGAAATTTGGGAACCTCTTGAGCAAGAGTTTCTTTCAAGTTGGGATCATTTGGGCCACCTGTCTAAAGATTGTTGCTGTGCGGAGATCTGGCAGGACTCTGGCAGGTATGTCACATCCTGGTACGTTCAGAGAGAAAGGAACTGCAGCCTGGTGCCTGAGGGGGCTGGAAGGAGATGGCTGGGTGGGTGTGAGGGGGATGGAAACAGTGGATAGTACCTGACTCCCTGCATGGCCTGCAGGTCTGCAGAAAGCTTCGTGCTGCGGTCCTGCTCCTCCTGCAGCTGCCTCCTGAGAGTGCGCAGCTCCTGCTGAGCTTCCACTTTGATGTCGTTGGCCACCACCACCGCTGTCTGGAGGTCTGCCTGAAAGCGCCGCCATTCCTCTCTCTCCTCCTAAATACATAAACACATGGATCAGCGCAGGTTGAGGCACAGCAGTTAATTCATGCAAATTAAAAAAAAAAAAAACACAGGGGCAAATAAAAAAAAAAAGCATTTGCAAGTCACTGATCGCTAGTAGAACTGAAGCCTAAAAATAAAAGGATGTTGCTTTTTGTTATGTTAAAAATGGTATGAATGATTCCTTAGAGTCCCTGAATGCATGAAAAATGTCTTTCTATAATAAAAGCTGGCTTAAATGCAGCTGCCAAGACTATTTTAAACAACCTGGGAAAGAGATGAATCTCTGGATTGTAAAAGTCTGAGGCTGCCATGCTTGGCTGATTAAACAGGATTATAAACCCTTTGGGGTTTTATCATGAATTGTGCATGAAAGATCAATCAGGATTCTGTCTGGATCTTTTTGCAAGAATCATAAATGATTGTCGCATCCACATAATACCGAATCTGACATTAAAGATGAAAATATAAAAAGCAATGATTCTTCCAATCTGGAAATAATAATGCTGTATATGTTTGTTTCATTTGCTTGGCTGTAGTTTAGGTCTGAAACACTTTCCACAAGAAGAAAAGCTAAACTTTAGCTGTTTCACATAACATTTTAAAATAAAAAGCCGCACTGACAAAATAGCTGGCGACCAGGAAGGGTCGATTTTCTTCTAAACTGACTCTGATCAGTGTGATGCATAAGAGCGACTCCAAAGCAGCTCCATCATTTTTAAGAAAATCTGAGAAAAATATCTCTTGCATAATAATTTGGAACACGGTGGAAAGTTTCATTTGGAAACGTCACTCTGTTATAGTGCCTGACGGGACAGCCATTTATGTTGCACACTGATATGACAAGACATGACAGTTTTTTCAGTCATAGACGATCGTTTTGTATCAATTCATAATTGCTATAGACCTTCTGCTATCAGTAGGTATAATCTGAATTGCTCTATTGAGTTTTTTTTTATGTCAGGACTGAGCAAAACAAAACCCTGAAAGGAAACACAAAATGGACACAATCCTTTCACATGAGGATAAAACACTACTCATGTACTTATTTCATAATTTTTAAGACAAAATGCAACAATAAAAGTGTCTGCATTCAATTTACATTATTTATGACATTTTGCAATACTTTAGTCTCCGGCAGTTTGCAGTTGATCGGCAAGATCCATTCGACAATCAGCTGCATGCGATTATTTCGTCTCCACACACGGAGCCCATGTTTTATCAAGATCGGCTCGTCAGCTGCTCAGGCTGCTAAAGGTTGTTAATTTGTGTCACACTGACCTTCTTCCTTTTGCAGATTTTTTGGGCATGAAAAGCAGACATAAATTCAAACTGTCGTTACGTCACAGCTGGCTTTAGCAGGTTCCAGGAAGGCTGAACATACTACAGAAAAATTTGTTCTATTTATTTCTTGTAAACTTTTTACCCCCCTCTTTTATGGTGCATGATAGATTTGGAAATGTTGACAGATTTTTGGATATTTTAGTTGGGATGTTCACATTAATCTCTCTCACACAAGGTAAGCCTTCTTTTCGCTCATGGCAGGAAGGCTATTATTATAAATGTCAATGTTGTTTATTGTACCTCTTCCAGAACTTTAGAAATAAGGTAAAATATGCATTGGTTCTTAAAAGTTTAATAACAAAATCTCTCATTGTTGCATCTTGAAATATTGTCAACAAGTCAATTCTTTCAGACACAGTACTCGGCACCTAAACTTAGAAAAAGAATTGGAAAACTCTGCTAATATGCGACACAATGCTATCTGAACAGAGCTCAGCAGAAAGATTTGTTTGGCATGAAGGCAAGAGAGGAAAAAAACAAGCCAAAGGAAAACATCCTGACCTCAAAGTGACACCAAAAACAGTATTTCTTTGGAAAATTGTGTCGGTGTCGCACTATTTTATGCTTCTGATATTTACGCAAAACATTAAGACCTAAAATGTTTTGCTTGCTAAATGATGTAAGGAAAACATGTGACTGTGACGACATGAGTTTTGATTAACCCATTTTTTCTCACCCCTCTGTCTTTTCTATTCTCACAGTGTTTCCTTTACTTCCAGTGACCTTTGGTGTCTTGTAAGGTCTACCTGACCAAATGCATTGAGGTGAATATCAGATATGACCCATTGACTCTTTGATGATATTTATGAATTATTGGCACATATATAAACTCAAAGAATTCTGCATGCCTTTCTATTATCTGATATTTGTGAAAATACACAGAAGGCAGAACGGTTTGGTTGATTCCCACTTTCAGGTAGACCAAGGAAAAAAAAGATGCTGGATATGTAGCGCATTTGAATTTCCAAAAATATCAGTCTTTACTGAAATACGGTGTGACATTTTATGACCTGTATCATCCAAACGAATCCAAACTGGAGCAGTAATTAGTTGAACTTTTGAACCCAAGCAGAACGCCATGTTAAACATTTCTCACCTTCATCTGTCGATTCAAAACCTTCAGCTGTCGCTCTGCTTCGCTCTTCTGCTCCTCAATCTTCTTGACAAGATCTGCAACAGCAAAGGTCAGATATTTAAAAAAATAAACATCTGACAGCATAACAAACTAAACATACATACAGCAGTGGCAGTCGCTACTATAGTGTGTGAACAGTTTGATTATGTTAGAGAAACAGCAGCCAACTCTTCTAAAAATAAGACTTCCAATAACAGAACTATTCTTGAAGTACGTCTCGGTCGCTGCAAAAATATTATCACGCCAATATAACTTGCCCTGATTTACAACAGTAATATTAACGTTTTTTAATCAACGTTACATGTGCTCCACTTTACACTCCCTTGGATGTTTAAAGGGACCTCCAGGGAATCGGTCTGGGCAGACTGAGCTTTAATAATCCTACAGCCCTGCAGTAAATCTTGCACTTATGTGTAAACCTTCAGCTTTTGTTGGAACTGTGGAGAGATTTTCTCCATGGCCATTTTCAAAGTATTTATAATGTTTATATCCCCGTCGCTGTATTGCACATAGGCCTCGCATTTTAATGGTGGAACTTGGAATATAGTTTTACTATGTTGAAATTTTCCGTGACATGAGCAAAGCATCTTAGAAACACCACACACCCAATGCGCTCCAGTGCAACAAAAGGCATGCAAATGCTACTCAGTGTCGCGGTTTTGATCTTGTAATTGTGTCCTGATACAATATGCAGTCACTCTGTCTGCACTGCTGAAGATTCACGCACTTCAGCATGAAAAATATTTGAAGTGGATTCATCTGATGGCAGTAAGATCAACTTTCTGATTGTTTCAGCTAATAACCATTAAATTAGATGGAGCCCTTTATAAACTGTGCATTGAACTTTCACTCAAGATGATCAGGTGATAAAATATGGACAAAAATCCAGAGATGAGGACCATCAACAAAAATAATTAATTATCTTACTGTAAACTGCACACAGTTTATGCCAATAAATGCTCTACACACATTGGATTGTATCATAAATGCAACAAGCTTTTATATTTAAAAAAAATGCACTTCGCTTTACTACATATAAAGCGAAGTAGCCAGAATTTGCACTTTTTGCAAATTCTAGCTACATTTTCACAGACAAAAATCACAGATCTTTCAAAAGTGAAAAGCAAAAGGGCCAACCCTAATAATTTCTCATTTATTCACCAGGTTTTAAATTAATATCCATCTTATAATACATCAATTTTTGTGTGACGTAAATCACACAAAAAGTGTGATTTGCACCACTAAGCTGCACTACGGACAGTTTGGAGGGTGTCAAATGTCCTGAATTTATTGTGACAACAATAAATCAAAATTTTCATTATACTGAGAAATCTATTGGGATAAATTATAAACAATATCATAAATGCCCAGCCCTAATGTATAGTCTCTCATTTTCTTTTTCATTTTGAGGCTAGCTTCAGTTCAGACGCCACGCAACAGTGCAGAACTAAAAAACCAGTACATACTTTCCATGTCCAGGACCGCCTGGTTGGTATGACAGTTGACTGCCCTCTGCTGCTCCACCTGGTCCTCCAGCTCAAAAATGGTCTCCTTCATTTCCTTCACCTGGTTCTCCGCTTGAACTCCGGCTTCCTCCAGGGACATCACCCGGTCGCTCAGCTCCTGCTCTCTTTTCTCAGCCTTTTCCTGAACCTGCTGGCATGTGGACTCCACCTGTGTACGGACACAATGTTTATAAAGTTTATGTGAGCTGGTGCAACGTACTAAATGAATACTGCGTCTGAAGTCACTTCGAGTCATTTTGTTGTTTCCAAAGATTGCTTTAGTCTCTCACTTCCATGTCAAATTAAAGTCTAAACAGAACAAAAACCATCTTATTTACTGCAGATATTGAAGTCAGAGGAGGATTATTGTCTGGGAGGCACATCTCCATGAGGATACTAAAACCAGGAGATGATGTAGCCACTTGGGAAGTTTCACAGCTGACACCATGAAGCTGTGATAGATTAAGATGCTTGTCTGGGAAGTTATGGAGTCACCTCATTTTCACATCCAGTTGGCAGAGGACAGCTGTGTGACTCAAGGGATCATACTCTGGTAAACAAGCCTAACTACGCTGTTGGCACCTCCGTCACCTCCCAAAATAATGACTTAAAAGAGACACACCTAACACTGTAGAGCTATTACCAGCCCTGACTCACTCCTGTGTTTTTTTGGGGGAAAACCAAAGAAGCTAGAAACAAAGGATTACAATTTAAGTGAAGATAAATATCACTGAACATGGATACTAATATGTCTGCCCATTTGTGTTTACTTGACTCAGTCACCAGGCAGAAGTTAAAGGACAAAATGCAGCATAAATGTAGAGCCAAGCAATAAATCAATAAGAGTATGTATGTAAACATTTGATAACGCATCCAAAATAATTTGTTGATTGTTGCACTGAGCAGCAATCCAGATTACAGACTTGAGCCGCTCAACCTCTCATGATTGGCTAAGCAACTCGCTTGATCTCTGGTTACCTAGCAACCACCTGCTAAATAAGTAGCACAGCAGCAGTTTCATGTTTCACCACAGTTCCTCAAAAATGCATGGAATGAAAACTGTGGATTAAACAGGAAAGGCCATGTCCCCACTTTGGCAGCATTTAAGATATTTAAAACAATATAGACAGATATGAGCGCTTTGATGTTTTTCAGTCATATTGTCCAGTCCAACACAAATGTCATGAATTTAAAGTTTTGTGATGAATGAACTACATAGGCTCACAAACCTAAATCAGATCACTACTGGTTAGTCACTGAGACTTGAAGGCGGTTATTCTACCAATCTCTGGTCTTGGGTAATATTCAGACTCTGTGGCCCCACGACAAACATGGTGACTTATTATGTTTCATTGCGAGTTGTTTATTGCAATGTGCAATTTTGTTCTTTGCTGCTGAGACACATCATGAATTTCCTCATGGCGGGATTAATAAAGTGGACGCATGCGCATCTATCCATCTATTACAGTAATTAAATGTTGAATCCTTGAAAAAACAAATCCAACCCAAGTCGGTGTGTAATCGTCTCCCTCCCTACCTTTGACACTGTGGCTCGCACATGCTCAGTCTCAGCCTGGGCCTTCAGCAGCTCCTGTCTCAGCTCGGTCAGCTCTACCTCCAGCTTGTCCCTCTCAGAGTGGGCCGTCTTCAGCATGTTCTGTAGCTCGGTGCTGTCACTGGCGCTCTGCATGGCTTTCAGCTCACCGACCTTCTGCCTCTCTATGTCCACCTGCGCCTTGAGCCTGCTGTTCTCCAGTCTGAGACACTCCGCCGTGGCTTTGTGTTCCTCGGCAGCTTGCAATACCTGACTGCTGCTTTCCACTTCCTTGTCCAGCCGGGCCTGCAGCCTGTCCAGCTCCTCCTTAAGGCAGCAGACTTGACCCTGAGCCTCTTGGTGTTCCTCTTCCAGAGCCCTCAAGCTGCCCGTCAGCTGCTGCTGGATGTCCACCAGTTTTTCCCGTTCGAATCGAGAGCTCTCCACCAACTCGGCGTACCTCTGCTCCAACTCGGCCAGCCTTGGTCCTTGGCTCCCCAGCTCCTGCTCCCTCTGGGCCTGAGCCTGAGCCTGCTCCTGGACTCTGACGGCAAGCGTCTCGTTCTTCTGAGCCATCACCTCCAGACGTTCTCTCTGCTGCTGAAGTGACGTCTGCAGAAGGCGCTTTTCTTCCGCCAGGCGCTCGTTCTCAGCAGTTAGCTCCTGCACCATCTGCTGCTGGTCGGCCAGTTCCTGCAGTGTCGCCTGCAGCTCCTCCGCTGTGCTGTGATGGCTCTCCTCCATCTTGTGGATCTGCTCTGTTAGTCTCTGCACTGACGCATCCTGAGCCCCTGATCTGTTCGCCGTGGCGTCATCGCCGCTGACGCCGCTGCTGCCTGATTCGGAGCGCGATGGGAGCTTCTCGAACTCCGAGGAGTCTGGCGATGGCGAATCCTTGGTAATGTCGGAGCTGGAGGAGACGGAGGTTTTGAGTGGGCTGGCAGTGGGGATGAGTTTGTCCTTTTGGGAAGCTGAAGGGTCTGGAGGGATGCCATTCACCAAGGTAATGGACGAGCTTGTCTTTTTATTAGAAAGAGGAGAAGCTTCCAAGCAAATCAGCTTTTCCTTCAATGTCTGGTTCTCTTCTCGTAGTGCTGCTAGCTCTCTCTGGAACCTCCCGTTCTTCTCCCTCAGCTCCCCAACCAGGACCAGGGCTTCAGCCACCTGCTCATCATCAGCAGCGTGCGCTTGGTCTGAAACCAAGCTGGTAGAAGGCAAGGACGAAGTAGGGGAGGTTTTACTCTTGCAGCGCTGCAGCTCTGTCCTCAGATTGTCAATCTCCAAGTCCTTCGCCTTAGCTTCAGCAAGAAGCTCCTTTACCTGGCTCTCCAGCAGGCCCCTTTCCTGGCTCTCCGCATCCGCACGGGACTTGGTCGAGCTACGCGTCTGCTTTGCCAGGGTGGAGAGGCTGGAGGTGCTGGAACTGGTAACGATTCTCTTAGTAGAGGAACTCCTCAGCTGATCTCTAAGGGAAACCCGATCTCTTGGAATAGAGGAGGAGATTTCTCTCGGAGCGGGAATTCCAGACTTCTTGGTCGTCTGTACACCTGCAACACAAAATCAAAAATAGTAAGCGTTTAATCAAGGCCATAATGTGCAGTTTAAAAAGCAATTGTGCAAAATAAGCATATTCATTTGTACATCATGCATAAGGCAACTGAAAGCAGTTTCAAGAAAAAGAAAAAGCAGGTAAAGATAAATTTCACTGAAGATACGAAATACATTGAAAGAAAAACGTCAAATTCAACTATGACATGAAAGAAAAGACAAATGTGAATTAAAAACAAAAAGTTTTGACCTTTTCTGCAAAACCTTCTTCAAATGAGACAACAGTTTCTGTTCATCTCAAGTTTTTAGAGAAGTTGTTTACGAGCTGCATACAAACTAAAAGTCGTCTTTGTTTGCAGTTTACTACTTTTTGCTAGTTTAGTTAATGGGTGCACAATATATCACAAATATATTGTCATCTCACTGTATGAAATATGTGCAATATTCATATTAAAGAAGTGTTTGGAGTAATATAGCTGTTGGCAAAATCATAATTGTTACAGATTTATGGAGAGGAAACCAGAAACTAGACATTCAAATACATATTTTATCACTGCAGTATTTTCCAATATCATGGCGTCCTGGTTTAGTTATTTGTTGCATGTCTAACAACCAATAATTTTATATCATTATAATGTTGAAACTGCAGATCAGTGCCGTGATTTAAAGGGCAAGTTGATCTGAAACGTTAGTAAATTTTCTGCATTAAGACGGAGAAAACCGTCCCATCCACATACTGATATGATGGAAGAAATCACTTTTTGATTGTAATGTGTAGTGATGGGCACAAAGAGAAAAATATTGTTGGGTGTCATGATTAAAAATGTTGACACAAATTTTATTATATTATATAAATTTTGTATGATTAAATTTTCTTTTAGTTTTTCTCACTACACAGTTGTGTTTTATTAACGCATCCATTGTCATTTTATTTCTTCATCTTTTTTATGACTTAGTTTATTAATATCTCATGCTGTTTTATGCGTTTCTTTTAAACTTGTCTGCTTGAAAAGTTCTACAGATAAAAGTTGACTGATCAAAAAGGAAGAAAATAAGAAAACCTTCAAATCATCCAAAAATAAACAAGGAATATTGTGACATTTTGTGATTTTTTTTCCCCCCAAAATGTAATTTGAATATCTAAATTGTCACTAAATGTGAAAGATCAGATACATATGATTTTTTTTTTTTTCTCTGTTACATAAACGATTCAAGATCTGCCACTGTTCTTAAATGAGGTTTTGGGAACTTTCAAGAACATTCTGACACTGAAAACAAAAGATTATTAGTATCAGTGTTCAGCTACGCATGAGTCATGAATAGAGAGTTTGTCACATTCATAGTTGCATTAATCAGCACTAGGATCACTGTGGCCCAGTCACAGATTGTTCTCCATTCAGACAGCGTCACATCTGCCGGGGTGTGTGTGTTGCTGTCATTCATGACTATGAAAGAACTCAACTTTGGCATTTCAAAAAGCATAAATGTGGGTCACGGGGATGAAACCTTTTCTAGAGCCCTCTGAAATATAAAGAGTATTTACTGACGCCTGGCATGAGCTGGATGTTGCCTGAAAATACTGTATTGTTTGTTTTAGGGACCATCAGCAAACAGCTGCACAGACACAAGGGAAGCGCTTGTTTCAAAGGATGACAGCGGTCGCTGCGCACGTGGAGCATTCAGGCACAAAGCAGCTAAAGCAGTGAGAGGACAAAGATAGCAGTGTGCGTGTATCACATTCCCGCATCATCATCAAACCCACAAAGCGAGAGGCAGACAGACGGGCTGTGTCAGGAGATAGACAGCGCATCTTCCTGATCAACACGGTAACACAGTTTCAGTAAACACAATACACGCGCGCGCAATCCCCAAACAAATGGCCCAGTTTGGAGTGAAAATCCGATCCCCCAGTGGAGTAGTCCGTCACTGATGGACACATTGCAGAACATCCTCTTACTGAGAAAGCAAGAACTGCCAACATTGGCACATTTCTGCGGCAGAGAGCTGTTTAGCATTCCTCTAGTAAGAGACTGTTCCTGCAGACTGAGGGGCTTCATATTAATTAATTTTAAGCATTACAAATATGTAAATATATCTAAGAAAACAAACAGATTTATGTAGGAGATTTACCAGGTTGTGCTCGTACTGAACAGCATGCCATCCGGATGAAGCAGCTGCGTCACAGGGGAAACTTTAAAGAGCCAATGGCCGCCATTAAACATCCACAGACACTTATGTCTGAAATTCACTGGGAGAAAAATCCTGAGTGTCAGAATGAGGCCAATGTGCGCTGCTAAATTATGTACTCTTCTAGAAGATGTAAAAGCTAAATCAGCACGGTGATATAAATTACTCTTTACTGTGCAGTGGAGGAAGCCAAAGGAGATGCGACACATCTAACAGTTCATCCTCGCCTCAGATGGTTTTCATGGCGGTCATCAGGTTCCCAAATGACAGAAAACATCCTGATTAAGATCAGCCCTGTTAACTATGTATAAGTCGGAGAGCTAATTTTAAAGGAGCAGTATTATGTGTTTTGAACATAAATAGTCCCATTTTAAAGCACAATTAAGTAACTATGTTACTTTCAGTCATCATAAAAATGTTTTATACATCAAACATGACTTAAAAGAAATGCAAAGATGTTGAATTGAGCCCATGTCTCTTTAAGAAGCTTCTGCTCTTTTACAACACTCCACCTTCAGCACGTCATCACAACAACTTTCTTCCATCAAGCGTTTAAAATTTCACTGCCTCATCTGATGAGCTCATGCATTTCCACCAGGTGTTTGCTAATTGTTGCTGGCTAGTCTGAAGGAACTGAGTAGAGGAGACATGCATACAACAAATATTTTTGATGAGGGAATAAAGTATTTACTCCCCCATTCATCTTTGTCAATAATTATAGTTGCAAATCTGACATCAGCACTGCAGGTTAAAGCTTTACAAAAAACAGGCAGAACATCTACTCAAAAATCCTGGTTGGTAAACATCCTTTTCCATTTCTTTTAATGACTCTACATCATCTGAAACTTAGTCACTGATTATTAGATCACAAACCTTTATAGCCTGACATCACCACAGCTGATCATGTGCACAAAGTCGCCAACGTTTCTCTTAAACTTTCTTCAGACAAAACAACAAAAAAAACAACTAAATACATGCCGCTCAAGTTCTGCAGTTGTTTTCAAAAAGCTGGCTAATTTTGTATTATTTTTATATAAAACCTGCAACAAAATAACCACATTAGAAAGCAGAACGAGTTGAGGTTAGATTTTATGTAAACAGAGAAAAACAGACATAAAACATGGTTGTGGTGGATTAAAGAAAGGAGAAAGTAAGAGATAAAAGCTCGAAGGACAGTACAGCAAAGACGGCAGTGAAAGAGACAATTAACCTCCAATTGCTGCAGTGGAGCCGCACTGGGGCCATCTTTGAAAGACTCCCAGGAGAGAGTGACCAGACCATAAGAACCTAAGTGAACACAAAATTATTCTACATTCTCTCCTGATTAAGAAAAAAAAAAAAACAGCCCAGTCATGCAGCCCTCGCAGCCAAGCGCCACTCCGGCCTATTGGCCACCGCGTGGGTTCTGGCACTATTTTTAAACCTGGCCACTTTTTACTGATTATTGTTATGTATATGTGGCACATATGACTATTTATTGATGCATTTTTATTGGTTATGTAAGGCAATTATGGAATTGGAAAGTAAATCAATAGCAATATCAATAGATCAGGATGCCCAACATTTATTACATTTTCAACAGTGTGGTTCACTTTCACACTGCACTGCATCAAAATAAAAGCAGATGAGTAATTAAAGTGTAGATATATTGCTTGCAAAATATTGTAAATATTTAATATGTCAATTTATTGCATGTAAATATTTATAATGTGACGTGAGCTCAGAGTGCGAAGCTACAATTAGCTTACCATAGGATTGTGTTTAAAAATATTAGTGGATAAATGGCTTAAGGCTGTTAATACCACAGCAGGTACGGAAAACCACAAATGCAAAAATTAAATCATATAGAAATCTATTGTTAAATAAATAAAATATTACTTATTTTTTAAATATTTAGTCATTATTTCAGCTTGAGTCTTGCAGAACTGATGTTATCGTTGCCATAGCGATGACCAGAGGCAATGCCTTACCCTTGAAGTCCAGTGAGCTCAGTGATGAGGTCATCAATGACAAAGAAATTCTAAAGTATGAATCTCAATGCTTCAGTCAGTATTCAGACAGTTTTCAGGGAAGCAGATTTGCGAAAAATAGTAATGTCTAGTTTGAACGCACTCGTGCCTTTGTTCATCCCACTGGGTTGGGGGCTGGGATATGCCGTTAGCACCGGCATGAAGAAATTTTGGGATTATTGCCTTCCTGGGAAGGACCAAGGAGGTTCTCAGGACTTGCAGGATTCTCAGGACTCACAGGACACACAGGACTTTGAGGATGATTTATTTTGGAGAAGGGTTTCGACGGATGCCAAGGAACAAACCAACCCGGCTGGGGAGGTTTGTTCCGAACCAACCGACGTCTTTGGGACCGTAGAATTAGACTCGATCGAGACCTTACCAGAGAGTACCTCAGACAACGGTACTGTCTCTAGACGAACTGACCCGGCTGGGCAGGATTGTCACAAACCGACGGCTCCGTGTGCTGTTGGTGAGACAGCAGACGGAGACCTGACAATAGGAGACAGTACTGAGTTTGACGGTACTAACTTTGAGCAAACCGACCCGGCTGGGGAGGTTTGCTCAAGGTTGACAGAAGATCTTGAGTGCCAGAGACGAGCCGCAGAAGCATCTACCCCGGCTGGGGAAGATGTATCTGCGGCCGACCTTGCAGCCAAGACTTTTGCTGAATTCACAGCGAAAGCCTTGGCTTCAGTGGTTCCAGCTCTTGTTTCACCAAAGAGGTCTCTGAAAGGCACAATTACCAGTGCCTTTGAGGTATCAAGTTCCCCGGCTGGGGAACGTATCTCAGAGGCAAATGGTAATTTACCAAAGAAGAGGTCTCTCAATGGTAGGGTCACAATTTCTTTTGAGATTAACTGTTTACCGGACAATTACATCGGCTTAGATGTGTCAGATGGAGGGAAGACAGAGGCTGCAGGATCCAGACAAGCGGGCATGGAACACTACTGTAAGTTCTCCAATGAACTGAACAGTAGTTGGATGAATGCCGCTTTCCAGAGCCTCCTGAACCTGGGCGTCACCAGACGGTGTCTTGCCCAGGAACGGGTATTTCTGGAGGCATCATCTATTCCTTGCTGCGCGAGTCTGATCCATGCAGCCGTCCGCCATCCAGGCAGACATTTTTCAGAAACAGACCTCTCCCCAGCTCTGCTAGAGCTGAAGGAGAAAAATCTGTTTTCAGATATGGGAAGGGATCACACTGTCAAATGTTTGCTGGAGTCCTTGTTAGTTTGGTTGGACTCACTTGGCGGGGACACAGACAGAGAATTGTACAGCGCCAACAATTGCTCTGTCTGTGATACCAACTTCCTGGAGCTCCTGAGCAATGGCCCCTTGGTTGCCCTACCATCGGCAACCTTTCCAACTGATATAGTTACACTTTTTAACGATTGGTTGGAATTGGGGGGCAGGCGCCATTGCTCAGGCTGCGAGTCTGCCTTGGAGAAGAAACACCATTTGGCGGATAACAACGTCCTGGTGTTTTTTCTCCCGAGGCAGACCAGGATACATCCAGTGACGGCCAACCAGACTGTGGATGTGCCCGCACAGTCTGCCTGCGGGACGGAGCGGTACTGTCTGTCCTCCGTAATCTGTGAGGGTCCAGAGCCGACCCAGTTTTACACCTATCTGATGGGAGAACAGCAAATCGTGAAGGCAGAAAACAATCATGTCTTCACTGCAGATAACCACTGCAGTGAAGACATGAATCAAATGGGAGTTTTGTACATTTACGAAAAGGTAAGGAAACATCAGTTAGTCACACCTGATGTTTCAGGTTCTCCAGCCCCTCCTCTCCAAGACGACCAAGGTGCTTTTGGAGAGGAGCCAAGCATAACTAATTTGGAATATGAGAAAATTGCAAAAGACACAATTAGTGACCATTTGGAGGCTGGAGAAATCTGACCGGGTCTTATCTAAATTCATGTAATAAAAAGATTAAGACAGGTTTCCTGTTTGCAGGTTTCTCTCCGGGCGCTCCGGCTTCCTGCCACAGTCTGAAATCACGACTGTTTAGTAAATTTGGCTCTAAATTCTGCTTAGTGTGATTAAAACATTTATTTTTGTGAATAGAACAATTGCCTGGGTTTGAATCCCTGCCTGGGTTCTTCTGCCTTCATGGATTTGCATGTTCTCCAAGTACATCAGTGGATTCTCTCCGGTTCGGTCCAAAAAGATGACCGTTGGTTTACTTGGCTTTTCTAGTTGACCTTTTCCCCAAGTCTTTTCCCTTCTCGTTTGCTTAAAGTAGTTTTGGCCACAAGGATTTTGACTTAAATCAAACTCCTCTTTCAAATGTGTGCCAAGTTTCATAATTCTTGGATAAATCGTGGCTTGGGGCTGATTTTTAAGGATATTCTAGGGTGTGTTGTGGAGGAATTGGGCCACACACACCAAATATTGGACCACATTGTCGGGGGGGTGGACAAGGATCGATTTCAGTGAGTTTGGTGCAGCGCGGTCGAAACATGAGTGATAGGTTTAAATTAATAACTTCTATAAACACTAATCATTGTCCTTATGAACAGTTAGATTGTTTATTTGTTCTAGAATGTGTGATGTTTCTGGAGGAGCAGGAAGCGTGACAAATTGTAAAGCGATGCCAGCCGCCCTCGAGCCGAGAACTGACCTGGCAGGAGTACATCAAAGGCTAGGTTAAAGTTTATTAAGGCAAAAAGTCAATCTTTTTTGATAACTTTTAACGTCCCATGCCTTAAATCCCTAGGAGGACTTTTTTAAACTTTGACGTGAGTAAAAGTTAAAATCAGCCAAAATTTGACATTTGACCCAAAATGGCCACCTCCCTGTGCATTTTAGGGGGTACCGTCAACAGACTTTTTTTCTAAATGGGGGGATCTGCATACGTATAGAGCTTCAGATTTCTACGACCTACGGTTTTTCCAAACTCGCGACAGGTGGCGCTGTAGAGCAGATTGGCCACACCCGCTTGCAACTCCATCCAAACATTTTCCTCAGGGGGCAATTTTGGGTCAAGTTTGGTGGGGTTTGGAATATAATAATGTGGAGGGCATTGGTTGTTTTGACGTCGGTCGTGGCCAAGTTTCTGAGAGCGTGACGTTACGTGCAAAGGATCAATACTTAATATTGTCACTTTTCTTACAGTTCTTCTGTTTTCTCAGATTTGTTAGCGGTTGTTATTGGTTTAGCCGTGTCTGTCTATATATATATACACATATATATACACACACACAATATATATATATATATATATATATATATATATATATATATATATATATATGTGTGTGTGTGTGTGTGTCTGTGTATATATATATGTATATATTAACCTAAGACCATTAGGTTAACGCTATTAAAGTATGCTAATGTTTTGGATAAAAGTGTATTCAAGAAATTTCCATTGCATCATTTGTATGTGTTAATTTCTCTAATGATCACTTATAATGGAGATCTAAAAGTGCCTGGGTTTGAAACTGCTAAAGCTTTTCTGCACCTCCCCTACCTGTTGCTACCACTCATTAGATAGCTAAAAGAGAATCCTATATTTTCACAAAATAGACATTTTGGAAATACTAACAAGTTTGATATTTCGTAGACAGTCAATATATGGACACTAGAGGACCAACACCATCTCTGGTAATGCAGTTTTAAACAGTAAGACAGCAGCTGCACGCATGAAAAGGAGCTGGTTGCAGACTAGCTAAAAGATTTACCAACTAATTAGCTAATGACAAAAATCATCTTTTCGGTCTTGGCCTGATGATCAGTGTTCATGCTACATATTCAGTCTTAGTTTTGTCTCAATCTCACCAACAATTTTACTCCTCCACCTCCATTTACTCTGCCAGCAGTTAACATTTAGCTGGATGAATATGCTCTGAAAGAGCGAATATGTTGTAGGCTAGTTTCCTTTTTACATTAGCAGCAACAACTATATTTTATTATGATTGCAGCAATGGTCTTGAAAATGGTCTCTCGTTGGCTCATGGAGTTAGTCGGGTCTCCCTCAGCATCTTGACTCAACAATAGCTCTATTTATCAAAATTAAAATTATAGTAAACATTATAGATACCAGTCTAACTATAATAATTAATATATGGTATTGTTCTACAGCAGTAGGAATACATGGCGCTTTTCCGTTTGAAATAAAACCCATTACATCACGTAGCACATTTTTGAAAATGTGGTACTTTAAGGTTATCACAGACTAAGATAACACACTTGCTCATACCTAAACAATTAATTTAGATTGTGAACCTAATAAAGAAGAAGACCATGCTTTTTCTCTGCAAAAGACATATTTTTCCTTCTGGTGCCAGGCTATGACATACTAACACAGACAACCATTAGTTTAGCTTAGTGAAGTCTTTTATGTATGACTCTGCTCAGTAACTCCTTCGACGAGGCAGTAAATCTGGGTCGCTGAATGGCTCACAGAGGCGTAGCGCTCCTCTAGCAACAAATAAACTCATGTGCTGTCTGAAACCAGCAGCTTTTCCTGATGCCAGCAAAGAATTAGCAACAAAAACAGATTTACAGCAGCTTGACTATAGTAGCTTACACTCCATATGTTAAATAATTACCTTAACGTTTAAAGGCCAACTTCCAGTAACCTAAATGCTTTTGTTTATTTAATAAAAGGTCATATCCTCAGTCACACTGCACAGGCTTCATTCTTCCTAATGGAAACGAGTTTTCAAATCACAGCAAGAGCCTTTTGTCTGGACAGCGTTCAGCACCAGCCGGAGAGCTGCGACCAGCATGCCGGCCAGTCAAAAGGTGACAGGGTGCATTGTGAGCAAAGTGTGGAGAGACTTTGCTTTACAGAAGGGAGGGCGACAGTTGAGGAGTCATGATGAATTCATGACTGTAGGTGGTCACAGTGTCACAAAGTTGGCATCTGTAATGACGCACTGGCATCGTGAAAACAAACACGCTGCAGAGGAAACGCGCTCTGCCGCTCCCATGACTTCCTCTCTGGGTTTGTGGAAGTGTAATGGGAACTTTTTCGTAATTCAGATGAGAACATAGGAGAAAAACCGTAGTCTGTGTCCTGTAGTCAAAGTTACAAGGAGTGAAATCGGTACCCATCGGTAAACTGCTAGGACTCTCAGGCATTCCTTTCCTCTTACACAAAAGAAAGGACTGCAAACAGAGCTGAGTCTGCGTGACCGCAACAGAGACTGAGCAGAGATAAGTCCACTTGGCCCAAAGTGCCACTAAAACTATTCAGCTATCACTGTTAGGACATAAAAATCTCTTTGCTGAATAGAACATTAAAAGATTTCCGCTGTTAGAAACATCAAAAGACTTTGTAATGCAACATAAAACCCCCGTCACATCACAGTTTATAAGAAGCTATTTCACCACATTGAAGGCGATTTATGAATACAAAAAGATCTTATTCACACAAGGTAAATATTAACTATTGTAAACTTTTTTCCCCCTATGCCTTCCAGGCTCTATATCCCCAAAAGAAGAGCGGCATACCGAGCTCCTAGCAAGAAGTCTAGCCGATTCCCTCCACCTTTGTTTGAGGTGTTTGTTGTCAAATATTACGGTGAAGTTGGGTTCTTCATCTTGTTAAAGATGCATTTCTGTCCATGTCTTCAAAGAATTACCATCACAATAATTCTGGGTTTATCCTCCTTCCTTCAGTTCAGGGGTCAGTCTGAGCCTCAAGTGGATGAGGTCAAGTGTTGTGATTTGTTGTCAATCCTGAACTCTTATGAGCAGGAAGACTTGGAGACAAAGTGCAAAGCTCTCAATTTAATGGGTCGCCTAAATCCAAACATAAAAGATGCCATATAAAATAATTTGAAATGAGTTATACTGTGTTAAGCTGTACAGTGGAGCGCCACCATCCAGTGGAAGGTCAAGAGCCACCGTTCCTCCTTTCCTGCTGGAGGGACTTTAAATTCCTCCTTACCTGGGAATCCCTGCGCCATTAGAAACAAATGTGACAAATATCTGTGTTTCAGTCCTCAACCTGTCTCCCTTTTTTTTTTTCCAGATAAGCAGAACTCAATGGATGGATAATTTCTCTGGGAACTTCAAACCAAACAACATGGCTACCCTGCATTTGAATGCATCATAAAGAATAACTGAGCATTATTAATCATAATTAAGACATTATTAATAAGAAACATCAACAAAAACCTGTTTGTACCATAATAGAGTTGCTAAAATGGACTAGTCACTTCCTAAAAACTGGCACAATATACAGATTTTTCACGTAAGCATTTTTTTCCTGCAATATTGGAAATACATTAAAAGATGCATATAATTTTTTTTTTAAGATAAGAAAATAAACATTGTATTGCCCAAAATGCAATAACAGATTTCCTTTGATCATTTGTAGATTAATAGGTTAATTTTTACATTAACCAATTAATAATCAGATGGGAAAAGGTGCTTCCTAGGAGATTTTTTTATTTTTATTTTATTTTATTTTTACAGAGTTTCATCCAGGTGAAGCAGAGACAATACGAGTTCTGTGTAGAACATATTTAGAAACAAAGATTCTTTACCATCTTAAATGCAAAAAAAGCCAAAACTATGTATAGTTTTTTGAGTCTGTATACTCCAGTTAATGATTAATCAATTACTAAATTAGTTGCCACTTATTTCAATAAGTAATCAGATTAACCGTTCAAGCACAACAAGATAAATCATCCTAATTTTATGAGACGGTAACGCTTATAAACAGTAAACATGGCCGATGTACATCATGTACAACTATACGGTTTTTAAGATAATGAATTGGAATCTATTAGTTCAAACCTGCAGTAGTAGCAGTTTTAGCCATTCTGAAACAAAAACTAATAGATTCTCTATACAATAGTGGCTGCCTACATCAAATTAAAAATTTACAAGCCATTATAAAGCCATCTGAGAAACAATAAGTATCCACCAACCATCATATTTTACAATTTGAGGCCATTACTGGCACACAAGAGGCATGTTAATCAATTATGCAAAATATTCCCCTGGGAAAATTTCCACGCCCTTAATAAGACATACTTATAGAGTTTTCACTATTTGATGATAGTTATATTTGTGAGTGCTTTCAATAACCACCAGGTTTTATAGAAGTCAATCATTTCCTATCAGACAAAGTGCAGTAAAAGGTCAGACACCGAAAATCCAAACTTAAAGATTAGTCAAAATATCCAGTCTTATTGCTGAATCAAAGAGCCACAACAGTCTTTGATGTGGATGATGTTACCGAGTAGGAAACTTCAGTATCAGTGAGTTGCTGAACAGAAAGTGCTGACTTTGCACTTGCTTTTAAATAGCATGGAGCTATTTAAAAGCAAGACTGTTGGATAATAGGAAGGCTGAACAGAGGACAGCAAAGCTGTTTTGTTTTATGCTATTGTGCTTCCAACTTTTGTTATTGAACAAACTGGACTGGAGAAGGTTGGCAGGCATTTGGAAATGGAGTTAAGGTAAGGATCCTTTCTCTAAGGAATGCAAAGACAAACTGCTGTTTTAGTAATGCTAACTGTGCTAATTGCTAACAAAACACTAAAGACTAGTTAAAATGTCAACTTCAAATTATTTTAATTTTTGGTTTATAATGATAGTAAAACTGCATTTTATAGCAACAGCTCCTTCACACGAGCAGGGAAAGCTACCTTTTCTCCTAATATAAATGACAAACAGCTGCTAAGACAAAGAAATTGTTTCTGAATTTGGCTTTTATGTCCTCCAATATAATCCTTGCCAGTGCCTTGCTGCTATTCTCCTCAATTCAAATCTCATTTATAGCAGAGTCTGGGCTTTCTCCCATTGAATTGGATTCCCTCCTATAGAATTTCAACAGGGCCAATCAGCAAACAGAAGACGTTGTGAGTGATGACGAAGATTTTGTGTGTCGTTTTAGAGTTGGTGTTAGCAGTGACGGCAGAGGAAGTGAACAAAGACATTCAGTCGTTGTTGGCCACATTTCTAAATATTGAATTACCATTAACAGCTGACTTGTTCAGTTGGCCGTTTCTCTCTTCGCTGTGGAGGATTGTCACACACAGTTCAGGCAATTTCAGGTAAGCTTCATCGCGTTGAACTGGCACATTACATACGTCACGGACCAACATTAGCGATTGGGTACCATTTAAAACTCTAACAGCGTCTATACCTCCAGGAAGAAATTATTTCTCCATAGCAGAGAGCTTAGGGCCTCTGGACGAAGCAAAATGTTGTAGAACAAGGGGCTGGTTTTCACCAGGCTACGATAATGAAGCTCTTAAAGAGAAACTGGAATCTACTAAAATCAAGCTTGTGAGGTCAAGCCTTTACAAAAAGTGTAGATTGGGAATTGATTCCAAACATTTGACTGGTGCGTCTTTAGTTAAGTCTTTAACATTAGATTTGCTTGAGTTTGACCATAAAAAGGATGATGTAAGACACAGAATATGCTGCATGAAACAAATCAAAAAGAGAACTTAAAAAGAGTCAAATGAAGACCTTTTCATTTCAATATAAGACAACCCCTCTTCTACAGATTATATCTTAAGACAAAATCATTCATTTACTTCAATATAATCAGTCTCACTAGAGATAATATCATGCAGCATCTTAACAGATCAGAAGACATAAATATCACCTTTTATTGACAGTGCTGACCTCTGATGCTTTGCTGACTTTTACTACTTTGTGATTGAGTAGCATGAGGATCATTTAACCACAACAGAAATGACTGATTCAGTAAAAATCCTTATCTACGCGAGTTATTTATAAGACATTGTGACTGGGCAACATGCAATATTGGGCAATATTTTACTGTGTTTTTGCCCACCTGATAAATAAATGCAAACCAAATGTCAACAAGACTGTATCAGTACTGAAGTGTTAGTGGTCTGATCTTTGATTGGGTTCTTCTTCCCAGATAAAACCAGCCCTGAACAACAGACAGCATCCACAGAAAGGCCAGCTTTCACATTCCCAAGCTGCAGATGAACCACAGCCAGCTGCTGACAGATATAAAAACCACATCAGGATAAGCCGAATTTGGTATGCACTAAAAGTGGAATCACAGTCCTGGCTGACGGAGCATGAAATAAGGGATTTTTATGAGCTGAGACGTGGGAGCTATGATGTATCAACTTTGATGTCCAGTGCAATGGTCTCCATTACACAAACAGGACATTCAAACAGAGCACACCTCCCTCTGCAAACACAAAGCTCTGTGAAAATCCCGTTGTATTTACTGTACCAACTGCTAACTGACACGGAAAGTATGAGTAACTTCCTCACTGCGTCCCGGCCATCAGATGTTGGATAAATCCCTGCTCTAGGCCACTTTCCTCTGATGTGGCAGTGTGATGACACTTGTGTGTTGTGTCCTTCACTGGAAATCCGCTCTGACTGGCAGAAGTACGGCTCACCTACAATACATCAGTGCCAAAAGGAGCAGAAACCCTCAGGAGGCATTCACCGTCAGGCATAGACAGTGAATGCTGACCTCGAAATGTCAGCTGAAAAAGCAAATAAGTTTATATAGGCTCCAATGGTGTATTTGATTCACCTCAGAACTCTAAACTGGGATATAAGAATGTCCTAAGACCCAGTTTTAGATGTTTTGTGTAAAAAAACAGTAGTTGCTCATACTATAGCTAGTATTAGGAATACAGACCAATAACACTGAATCTCTCAGGAATTTGAATACGAGAGGAACATTACCCAGCACTGCACTGCTGCTCATCACTGCTTGGTTTTTGTAGGAATCATGTATTATACTTTCTATCAAAAAATCTTGAATGACCTTTAGTTTGTGACCTTAAGCTCAAGTATATGTGATTCATGCAACAAAAATGATCTGAAGCACCAGCAAGTCTGCCTTTAAAAGGCTAGAAAAATGGAAACAATCCCTAAAAATATGGAGTGGCTGAGACAGGGTCCTGACTTAAATCCAATTGACTTTACAAAGGCTGTTTGTAATCAAAAAACTCTCAAACTGGGTGAATTCAAATTAAACAGTGGGTCAAAATTCCCATTTGGATGCAAAACACTGACTGCCAGTTGTAATAAACATCTGAAGGCTGTTGTTGCCCCCAACGGTGGCAAACCAGGCCAAGGTTGTTTGGAATAGCCTTTTTTGTTAACAGATAAAATTACATCTGCATTTTTTGTTTGCTTTTACTCAGGCCAAGTTGGTGCGACAAAATGCTTTGATGATCAGAAGTTAAGTTTGAAAACAACAACAAAAAAAACCTCCCTAAAGTTAAATTGTTTTCTATGTCACTCCAAAGCTATAACATCACTACGTTGTGATGGAGACACATAGTCTGGGGATGGGAGGAGAAACACAATCCTCTGTCAATCAATCCTGTGTACACGCTGCTCAAACCCTCCCCCTTTCTCTTTGCTATACTACAGCTGGTTTCCCACAACAGAGCCAGCCATGAATGCCAGTTACCATGACTACCAACAGTTGTTTCTCCGCCATTAGCACATTGAGCAGCGTGTACATGAGCTTGACAGACAGTACTGAGACCCGCCTCCTTGCTCTGATTGGTTGTTCCTAACTGGGAGCACTGCACTTCTTCAGTCGTTAGTAGGATCACAGTGAGAAGCAAGAACTGCTCAGTTTTTCACAGATTAATCACAAAATGGTGACAATTTTAACAAAAATGTAAAAAGGAAGAAAAAAAAATGGTTTACAGAAGTTATATACTGCAGCTTTAATGTTACTGTCCCACCATCAGACTAAAAATTGACTGAATGTTTTTCAAGCGATAACACTACCTGCTGCATTGATATTGGCCATAGACCCATTTGGAGTAAAGCTTGGCAGCATCCAGAAATATCAAAGTGAAGAATTCGCATCAATCATCCGAAGCAAGAAAGCATTTCAGATTTTCCATTTTTGACCAAAACTTTTATTAAGCAAATATTGAACTTTGTTTTTTTTACTCTGCACAAAAACGGGCATGAGTGAGTTCTGGCGCCGAACTGACAATTAATCAAAACCCGGCAACCTGCTGGGCCGAAGCTCTGGTCTTGGCTCGTTTCCTAATGTGCAAGAGAGGAGAGGGGCTCCAACAGCAGCAGACAGAGTTGGTTCAGATTAGATAACAACCTGCTTATCGTGGCTGCAGACAGCTTGTTCCTTCGCCTTCCAATTCTGAGATAACGCCTTCAATCAAATTCAAGTCACTTTCTTATATTCCCACGTTTCCTTTCCTACTTCCAGCATCAGGAATGTTTTTCCCAGTCCTAAAAAGTTTCATAGATCCGGATGGCTTACTGTTGAGAGCATCTGGCTAATCTCACTGCTCTTCTGGGGTTATATAGGTCAAGCAGTTTAATTACACAATTTTGCACTAGAAACACCCAAAGATCAAAGATAGACACTTATTTTTCTTAGGGGTAAAAAAAAACTTCTGAGTCCCTCAAATCTAGGTAGATATAGATCCAGGAATTACAATGGGGAAGAACTATTCAATTAAAAAAGTTTCCAAAATTAACACATCAAAAGAAATAGGGTCTGAAGCAGAGGAGTATGTCCCTATGAATGCAGAAAATACAGTACCCTTGTGCAATAAAGTTGGATTTTCTGAGTTGGAAAACAAAGATTTCCCATCAAGTCGGAATTCTAACTGGGAAAATAGGAACGTTCCGAGTTGCTCTACATTGATATTAGCCATTGACCAACATCAATTGGTCTATGGGCAATTGGTACTGGTGTGTGAGAATCCAATATGGCTTTTCAGACAAACAAAATGTTGTGAAAGTTGCCAATATAACTATTGGTGCGTTTGCATCTCGTGTAAAAACAATTTGTGCACATAATACTTTTGTGCTTGTTAGCGCAAAATGTAGAGAAATAAGTTGCTACTAGCCAGTATTTCTAAAGTATGTAGAAGTGAGAGCTAAAACATTGAGTTAATCCCACTAGTTTTCTGACTTGCAGGGAGAACGCGCTCGACTCGAGTGTCACTGTTCGATCTCCAACCTCCAAGATAAACTGAACAACGTCTCAGACAAACAGGGTTTCAACCATACAAAAACACTGAACATTTTAAACAAAATGTAAAAATATGTATGGTTTTCAATCATCATCAACTATGGCAAACAAAGATAAGGGTAAAAAACACATAACCCTGAGCTTAATCTTATTAAATATAACATAAGGATTATTCTGTGAGCTTTGCACTGATTGACCTTCGAGGAATTTTGAAGAATCTTGGAGGAAGTTAGGAGTCATGAAGCACCACACCAAATACAGTTTAAATATTTACATTTTTTAGAAAGAAAAAAAAATAACAGAAAACGCCAACTTTAACCTTTAGCCACACATTCCTGTTACCTTAGGTTATTCCTTTCCTGCTGCGAGCCATTTTGCTTTGCAATCAGAAAATAATTAGTTTAACAGAAATTACCTGCTGTGTAGATATTGCAGTAAAAACATTCACTGTAACAGCGTAAACTAGGAGTTAATGTGTGGGAGCAACAGCTTGTAATTGTTGCATTCTCTTCTGAAACAACAGCGCTCCATTCTTCAGCTTCACCCGTCCCTGTATGGTTGCAGCTTTTTTTTGTTTGTTTGTTTTTAAACCAACTGATACATACATAAAAATGTTTAATAAGCAAATGTTCTAGGTTGTCCGACTCAGCAGAGGTTAGAAAGCTGCGGAAGAGCTCGGCGGTTTTTGTCCCTTGGTAAAACTAAAAGCTGCTGCCGAGTGCAGTTCAGAGCCACTTTGAAATGGAAATCTCAGCGCTCGGGGGCAGAGGAGGGATGCGAATGTGAGACTGATGATAGCATCTCCTCCTGTGGGGTGCCCTCGTGCTTACAGTAAACCTAACTCAGCGCTTTCTCTCCCCCAGACTACTATAGTGGGCACACAGGTGCGCATTCAAACCTACTGCATGTTTAAACACACCAACGCACACAAAATGTGCCGGCTTGTTTGCACAAATACCAACAGAAGGACTGCATGGAAAACTACGTTTCCTCCGAGCGCAGGGAGAGTGGTCCGCCGCTGCTTTGTTGGTGTGCGTCCTGTAGGATGCCATTAATCAGAACTTGTCTCCCAGCAAAACACTCAGACATGACAGGAGATTAGCTCAGATCTGTTGTATTCTGTTGCTTTACACGAGCAAACAGGCGCACACACAGACAGACAAACGAGCAATTTTAAGACACAAGAATCCGACCTGACTCCGTCTCCTCCAGTCTCCCTGCTTGGTTTCCCATGTTGGTCCACTCCCTGACTCCCACACGCTACACAGAGGCAGACTAATCCAAGAATCTGAGACTGCAGGGGGGAGAAGTGTGTGTGTGTGTCAGTGTCCGGACCGTCGTCTCCTCTCACAATCACCTCCGGTTAGTCACATGTCGACAAAAGCCATAAAAGATGGAAAAATCCTCATCTCCCTCTGGTCCTCGCCGCTTTTCTCCACGTCTCTCTAGGACTGTGTGTGTGTGTGTGTGTGTGTGTGGGCATGTGTGAGGAGGCAGGCAGCGTGTAGCGTCAGTTCGTGTGCGTGTGTATGAATGTGTGTGATTGTGTTTGTCCTCCAGAGTGGTGACAGTATGTCACTCCGGCATGCAGCAGCCTTGTGTGCGCTTCATTATTGCCGTGATGACTGGGTTCAGCTCAGAAGAGGAGTGGCTTTCTCACAAACGCATGCACGCACAGACACACACACACACCTCCTCCCACTGCCGTCAGCCAGTTTACTCTCACCAGGATGAGGTGAGCGGTGGTGACCCACCTCTCTGGATGTACAGGAGAGAGAGGAGGGTAGAGAGAAAAAGGCAGGATTTGGATTTTTGCCAAATGATTAGTGCAGTTCAGTAACAGACGGGGTTTCTGCAGATTTCACCAACTCAGATGTAAGACTTTTTAAGACCTTTCTGACCATTATGAATGAAATTTAAGACTTGTTTTAAGAAAAATTACCCATTACGTGATGCTCTCTACATCGTTAACCCTGTTAGTGTCATTATTTTTCTGCACAGAATGTACATAGTCAATATCAAAGACAAAAGACATCCAGCCAACAAGTGATAAACTGCCACTTACCCTCCATGACGGACAGAAAAAACCTCACTGACTAGCTAGCAAAGGTATATTAGCAGCTAGTTTCTGATAGCCTCAACCGCCTTGAGTCACACATCACATCAAGATGTTTGGGTGCCACTCAAATTTTTGCCTGAGACAAAAGTCCAGCGAGAAAAAAACATTGAGAACCGTGATTAATATGTTTAAGGCCAACTTACATATTTAAGTGAATTTAAGACAATTTAAGGCCTTAGTTTTAGGTGAGCTAATTATGACTTTTTAAAGATGCTCGGACATCCTGAATTGAGAAAGCTTCAAAAACGGTTTTAATCAAAAACAGAAAAGCCAACTTGATTTCTACAACTGCTAAGTTCATTTAAAGTTTTGACTATTGTACTAATGGCAATGTTACATATATGTATTGTTATTTTGCTTTTGGCACAGATGAATGAATCAAATAAAGAACTAACACTGCTAGTATTTAGTGATAGTTTTCAAAAACCCAAATCTAACACGCAGAAACTCACTGGGTAATTAGTTGTACTGTTTAAATTCAAATTGTTCTTTAACAAAAGCTAATTTTCAAAAGTTATGTTGCATATATAAGCAGTAATATTGGTAGAGGGATAAGAAATTAACTGTAAAACAGAAGTCAAAGTAAAGATTTTTAGCTTCTGAAAAACAAATGAAAGTAAATAAAATGCGTTCAAGAGGCTAAACAGCTGTGCATTTATCTAGAATTATACAATACTTCACTTAAAATGCTCTGGCTAGAAGAGCTAAAGTTGCTACAAAATCCAACCCTAAATAGACCAGATATGAATCTCTCTCTAGAACTATAGAGCATGTTCTGGTTCCAGGTCTTTTCATGTCTCCCTACTGATGCAGAAGCTGCTGCTGCTTTTCCATATTGTCCTCTCCTGTTGTGAGAAGCACATCCTCCTTAGCAAACAAACACGTCTCTAATCCATCTAGGAATGTTCTCCTCACCACAGGGCGTCCATCTCTTTGCAGACCTGGTAAGACCATTGCAGTCTTTGTCTTTCAGAGACTTCTTTGTGGCCATATTTTAAGTTTTCTGGGAAGGTTCTAAGTTTGTTCTAGATACATTTATAATACATTCATCAGCCCTTTTATATTTAGCCACACACATTTCTCATTGTAGAAAAGCTATGCTTCGCCCAGATAAACATTTTACACACTAAGCAGCACAACAGGGGTTAATTAGAAGCAACTATTAACAGGATTACAGCGTAATAGTGAATTACGATCTTCAATTGTACACAAGCCAGAACAGGAGACATTATACAGGACTCATTGTGATGGAATCATTTCTACGTCCGTCTGCAAGCCCAAACATGTATGTCGTATTATCCGCTGACTGAGTGTCTGTTTGTCAAGCCTGAGTGCTTGTGCAGGCTGAGGTCTCTCAGTGGATTGAGGCACAAGCGGCTAATTTATCTGACAGATATGAGCAACTCGGGGAACATCGCTGTCGTTCTTTCTGTGCCTCCCAAACAATGGCATACAAGTAAAACAGGGTTAAGCTGCAACCACCTTTCTCCTGACTAATAATCAGAATGGAAATTATCAAGCTTATATTTATTTATTATGTGATTAATTGGTTATTGTGTCAAGCTTGACCTCCGTTTCCAATCGTACTTTTTCCTTCTACTCCATTTTCTACAAATACGCATGACTTGACATTTACAGTTTAACAATACCTTTTTAAAATTATTATAGAAAATCCTAATTTTCTGAGAATAAATTTTGGGTTTTCATTATCTGCAAGCTTTAATCCTCAAACATCACAAACAATAAGGGCTTGGCATGTTCCGCTCTTTAATGAATGAACCTATATGAGTATTACCTTCTAAAATGAGTGACAAAAACATTGAATTTCCACAATATTCTAACATTTTGACATGTGCCTGAATATGATGTGCCGTACGGATCTTTATAAAAGATATAAATGTACATCAGTGACCAGAATAGATCAGATCAGATGGAGAAACAAATGAGTGAAGGACTTCTTTGTTCAGTTCACACAAACATTGATGATCAGAGTGAGAGGAAATCGACTGAACAACGGTGAAAGAAAGCACCCATCAGTGAAGAACACATTTATCCAGTTTCGTACGCCTCGCGGTCATACCAAAGAGACTTTTCATTTCTGCACCAGGAACTTTTCTTGTGTTCTGTCGCTTCTCTCTGCGTGCTCCGCAGGGACTCCTCCCTGAGTGAAAGCCCCCCTGAATTATTGACGAAGTGCTTTAAATAAGTCATCGGTGCGGGGCTGGGTTTTAACTCTTTGTCTGGCAGGAGGGCAGAGTTGGTAAAGCGCCAGATGGAACTGGAGCAACACTCCATTAGCAAAAATAACAGTTTTGAACTCATTAGCAGAGCCTGCTGTGAGGGCAGGGAAGGGAGGGGTCAGGCTGTGTGCATGCGTAGCGGCAGCATCTCTAAATGAGCAGCAGAAGATCTTTAGTTGGTGTTCACAACCATTCAAGCCCTAAAATGACAGCAACAGCTCACAAAAATATAGTAAAATGTTTTCTTCAAGCTAGATGATGACAGAGACGAGCTAGATGATGATAGAAAGTATTCATTAAACTTTTAAACACTTTAGCATCTTCTCATCAAAAAGGAATTTTACGTTAAAGAAAACATTGAAAATGATATAAAATTGCCCTTAAACTTCACAATCGAGCACGTCTTTGTGTTTGTTCATTAAAATTCCAAAATGATGCACTGAAGACAAAATGTGAAGATGTTCTGGGAATATGAAGATTTTTGCAACTATCCAAATGAGACTAAATTAACATAACATTTGCTATATAGTGATTATACATACACAGATCCACCTCTGCTTGGAATACATGATCAATTTTTTTCTGGTTTGGAGTCTGTAGAGTCACGGCAACATACAGAGTGTTTCAAACCTGCAATATCACCAAAGAAACCTAAAAACATATTCTGCTATTAAATCCAAAACTGTTGAGCTCTGATACATTCCAGAGAAACTTTCAACTATCAATCAAATCTCACATTCAAAGCATTTTAAAATACCACAGATCACCACCCCACTCTATATTCAAATCATGTCATTTCCCTCTTAAGGATTTCTAACAACCATAAAGTCAGACTCCCATGTTTGGCATTTAAAACACGAGGCTCCATAATGGCCGTCAAAGTTTGCACACATGATTAACCGCTGCCACTCTTTCAGGTGCCACATCGCATTTTCCACACTCCAGTTTGCTTGCTTTTCCAGACTGACTTGACATATCCACTCACTGTCTGGCTTCATATGTCTGAATGCGCGGTGGCAATCGTTCATTGCCTTTCCCACACCAGGTGCAAAGCAGCGCAGTTTGCCTGAGGGATGCTACAAGGAAAATTTGTAAAATTTGTTTAAACCCGCCTTGTAGTTTTTTTTAGGATTGGAATAAGCTTAAGGGTGTTGTGTGTTGAGCAAAGCAAAAAAAAAAAAAAAGCCAATAGTATGTAAAAAGTTAATTATTGGAGTGAATTTATCATTAATATATCAACCACTGTGATACAAGACACAGGGGGGTTTATAGCTGTAATTTTGGTAGACTACCAGCAATTTTCTGGAAATCTAGGTCAGTAAGAGGATGTCAACTTTAATTATTTAGCATGAATTGCACAAAGCAGGAATTTGTTCTTGTCCTCGGGTGTGAAAACCTGACCTGTTGTTAATTAGAGCACAATCCAGCGAAAGTTGATCGGGGTCTAATTTAGTGTAATAGGAGCGACAGCAGGAGTTGGCTGCGGTTTCCCGATTCCTCCACAGTCTTGTCATGCAGTGAAAAAAAAAAAAAATCCCTTAAAAGAACAAAAGGACGAGCAGAAAAGCATCCTGGGAATCGGGCAGCATAAACAAACAAAGATTTAACACGTTGAGGGTTCTTTGAAAAGAACCCTCAACCAACCAACAAACAAACACATTCTTAATCTCCAACTTCCTTGTTTTCACTAAATAAAAAATACATCATTTAATTTTTTTTTTAACCAGATCTTCTGTTAGTTTTAGTTCATCCCATAAAATGTTATGCCAACAAACAATGGATGTAACATTTTTTTAAAGGACTATTCATATTAAGGCCTGCAGAAAGGCCTGCGCTGCTTTGCACCTGGTGTGGGAAAAGCAGCTACTATTTTAGTCATGTGTTTTCTACTGATTATTGTGACGATTAATCAAATAAAAATATTGGCACATTCTGAAAAATTTTCACTTGAGGGTTTTTTTTGTGCAAGATTAGAAATGAATAAAAAATGCAAAGAATTTTCAATTCCTTTAAATAATAAAAATGTTATTACCTTGATCATTCGTAGCGAAGACGCATCTAAAACTAAAATAACACTTCTGACATGTGGAGAGTTCAGCCTTTTATATTTGACTTGGTATCAAAGCAGCCCAGGACTCATCTGGCGAATTTGAACCAAGTGAAGCTAAAGAAAGTTACAAAGTTTTCTTATCTTAAATGTAGAGTGTATAATATTATCTTACAGTTTTGGCTTAATTACTGCTCTCAGCATGTTGTTCTTTCAGCAAATACCCCGTTTCAGAATCTGTAGACTGTTGTTAATGATTATTTGATTACTTTATTAGATGACAATTATTTCAATAATCACAATTAATCATTTAAGCCCTAATCATGACATGGTTATTGCTCGTCATGACAAAGGATAGGCATGTAGGATAATGGATGGAATAAGCAAAAAAGCTGATTCAAGACATCATGAAGTCTCCAAGGAAACCACTAAAGTTGGTGCTAATTGATAAGTTAAAAGAAAGGCAAACTATTGTACATGCATTCCATTTATTAAGTGTAAAAATAAAGTCTCCATTAATTTTCATTAAAACATTTATAAGTTATAAAATGGCTCAATACTTTTCAGGCCAGAACCTCCTCAGTGTTTCTTCTCAGCCACCAAAGCCTCAATCCCACTAACAAACAAGCGCAAACAAGAAAACTAGAGAAAAAGATAAATAAAGTCATTTTCAGGCAGCCTGTTGCCAGCTGTGCCTCTCAGCAGTGCTCTGTGGCCCCCTAGTGGCGGCATGTGGTCAATTCACCAACTGAGCCAGAAGCTGCAGAGCGCCTACCTGAAAGGCTGCGAGGCCGGGCCTCTGCCAGGTCCGAGATTCCTCCAGTAGTGACCGTCTTCTTCATCCGGGAGCCGGCGGCTGCGGCGCCGAGGGCCGGCTTCGTCAGGGCATCGTCACTGCTGGCCCTTTTCAGCTACAAACACACATGTCAGGTTAGTGCCAACATTACACTCTTCTACTCCTTCAATAAATCCAAATGCTTGACGAAGTCTCCTAATTTGTAAATATAAGTGTAATCAATCTCAGTGTAAACCCAGCTGTTTTGTGAAGGCCTCAGACGTTTGTTAGACAACATTAGTGAAGGAACATCATAATATGGCTTAATCTTGATGAATCGGTTATTGGAATAATCAACTAAATTAGTAATCAATTAATTGTTCACTAGCGTATACAGAAATAAAAAATTCAAATCTGTAACTAAGCCAAATATTTTTCAAAAATGTATACCTTTTGTATTTAAATTAAATTTTCTTTGATGCTACATTAAAAATATATATGCTATATTTTTTAATACAGATTATATTTTTAATATAACCCGATAGCATTTTTAATATAGCAATCGTACACCTTCAACTGCTTCAACCGCACACTTATGGAGCGTTACCCAGAACTCGTCACGTAGCAATTTTAGCCTCTCCTGAATCACATTCTGTTCATAAAAAACATTTTGTATCCAATTATTAATCAGCTAGTCTAAAACATATATAGTCAATAAATCATCCCTACACTGTATTGATCTGAAGTCAAGCACAAAGGGATGGGATCTTTTCACATGTTGATGTTAGATGCGCTTTTTTTTTTTTAGCTGCATCCTTTGCTACAAATGGTCAAATGTGCACTAAAGGAATGTGACAAAAACAGTCATGAGTTCTAGTTAGATTGTAATAATCTTCTGAATAAATTTAATTCAAATTCAGGTGGTTGCAGTGACTCACCTTGCTGAGCCGCTGGTCTGAGGCCAGCGTGTTGGAAGATCTGGAGTTCCTCAAGGCTGCAGAGGTGGAGGTAGAGGAGGTCAAGGAGGCCTGCCTTACCCGCTCCTGGAGCCCCGGCTTGGGCAGCCCTCCCTTGGTGGCGCCCGATTTAAGCATGGCTGCCTGTTTGGAGACAGAAAGGCTATATTTAGCATTTTATATTTTATTTTTACCTCGGTGCTTAGTAACTTTTGTCCTAATCGATTCTATCTTGAGCTTGTTTAATGATTATCACAGCAAAAACAGACTCCTCCCCTTTAACTTGAATGATTTTTCTCCTTTAAATATTGTTATACAATTATCCAGGTTCGGAGCACACAATGCCAATAGGAAGCACAGAAGAATAGGGACAACTAACCTATAAGGTAGCAACACCGTCTAGTGGCATTTTTTGCTGTTCCAAAATACACAAACCAAGAGCCGCTTTAGTAAGTAACACCATTGAGCCACTTCCTGACAGAGGAAGGTAAAGGAACAGCCTCTCTTATCTAATTTGCTCAAACTTGGAGGAACTTACCAAGACTTGACACTACATGCACATAAGTAGCAAGCAGGCATGCAGATGGCTGAGGCCATAACGGTTATCTTTCTGAAAAATATATGTTTTTAAAAACCCACACAATGAGGGGTTTGTGTTTCCATCGCTAGCAGGATGTGGTCAGCGTGTCTGCGCTTTATGTTTCAAGGAAAAGCCTTCATCTGGGGAAAACAGGAGGGCACTTAAACATGAGCATGCCTCCTGTGTTCCCTGTGGCCAGGCTGATTTATTGATTAGGGTTTTAGCAACCTGATCTCCTGAGGCACCCGGATAATTCATGATAGACCCGTTACATGACACACACATGGGTTTATAAGTCAACCGTACACTTATGAAGCGTTAATAAAGCCTTGTCATTTACTTCTGATTATCTACACCAAAAAGTGTATTTTGAGTGAATATCTGGAGATGAAAAGCTGAGCAAAACAAGAAAAAACATGTCTGAACCATTCTAGAGAGTTCTTCAGAATCATGATAATTTAAAAATAAAGGATGCCTAAAAATACATCCGGTGTTTTTAGGCATCCTTCAGGTCCGAGTGTGAACATGCAAGGTTGTTTGTCCTGTCGGGCGTACAACGCCTTTCGCCCAATGACCGCTGGAGAATAAACGGTGATAGAAATGAAAGGACGGCTGGATATTAATGGGGGTGGGCATCTACTGCATCATTTATTGTGGAAAACCTCGTATGTTAAGAATTGTGATTTGCTATGTCAAATAAAAAGCAAAACTGAAAGCATCATTGGAAATGTTATCGTTCCCATTTTTGCATTTCACAAGATCATGAATAAATATCAGTAACTTGGAAAATATCATTAAATGTAGTTACTGTGTGCCGATTAGTGAAATAAACGATTAAGTAAGAGGCATCGAGAAGAAACCGGTTCAAATGGGAATGTTTTCCTGGAGCAGTATTTATGTTTGTGGGGCTAAAAATGCTGATACATACCTTAAAAATATATACATTTTAAAATCATAATTTTGATCACTATCATAATAGTACCATAAAATAGCACAATAAATTCAAAGTCAACATCGGCCAACCGTCTCCAAGTTTCTGTTCTCGTAATATTTCTTCTGATCTTCTAATCATTAAATTAATCTTTACTGCTTTATTAGGAGCTTTGTGTTTTTCATACTTATCTCATATATTTATTGATTTCAGCACATTAATCAGTATAAATACCACTGCGTACAAATCTAAACACAGTTGAAGAGAAAATAATAAAAATGTCCTTTGAAGTGACTCTACTATTCCTCAGCAAGGACACACAGGATTGTGTTCATTTGTTAAATAATGTATTATGAGAAGATGGAGGATGTAGTCTGCAGTCACAGAACTATGATAGCAGGTTTAACATTTTACCTCTCATCTGGAAACATTGCTGGTATACGCATGATATACAGATCATAAGGTGATGAAGCTACAAACACTTTGTGAAACAATCTGTTGATTTTTCATGTCGGTGTTTACAGAAAAGATTAGTGGAGTTTCAGAAACTTGCTGATTGTGTTCAGTGTTTTGTGTGAGAGCATGTGTTTCTCTTCTGGCCCATCAGATGATCCTCAGGACTTCTCGGGGCAATATCCTGTGACTAACTCCTGCCTGAGAGGGCAGTCCGACAACGCCTCAGCAGTGACGTCTCACCTCGTCTCAGGTCATTTTACACGAGTTTCACTGCCAGGCACAAGTTTGACCTGCTCTGATCTCAACATGGACAAACAGAAAAGTTGTCGTGATTTGAGATGTTCCCGTTCAGGATACTGTATTTATATTTTTCACAAAAAAAACAAAACAACAAAAAAACAAAAACAGAACGATCAAAGACAACCTGGCAGCTTTGAGAGTAAAAAAAAGCTCTTTGGCTTCACCTCTTTTGGCCACAGCGGAGCTACATTCTGCAAATGTTACTTCGCCACATTGCACTGCGGAGGTCCGATTCTCAGGAGCCAGAATGATGTCCCACTTATTTCCTACCGACCTACTAGCTGTGAAACCTCAATCAGGGAGGCTCCGTTCTCATCTCTTGAATGACGTAAAAGTTTAGATGAGAAACTGATTGGTGTTTAGCTGACAATAGAAATCTAGAAAGAGTGACTGGACTACATTTTTTTACAATCTGATAAAAAAAAAAATCACAGGCAGAAAAAAAGGCATGGCTTTGAACATGACTTGTAAAATCCTAAACATCGACCGTGCTCTAAAAAAAAAAACTCCAAACTTTATATAAAGGCAAGCATAATTTGTGGTTCTGAAATAAGTCATAGGTAGTCATCTGCCTTAATTACTGCTAAAAATAGCACATTAAATGGTAGGCTGAATATGGGACAAAGTGCTGGAACAGTTTTATGGACTACACTACAGAGAGGAGGGAAAAGAAAAAAGGGAAGTTATTTATACACATTTTGAATATATATTTACAGAAATAAATGAAGGTTGCCAGTGGAACCAATCTCAAAAGTTGGTATTTTTCACAAAACAACCATTCGATTTTCCATCTGACTTGATAACCCATTTAAAAAGAAAGTTTGTGGATGTAGGACATCAACAGTGCAAATGTTTTTAAAGTAATACATTAATCTCACATTTATCCTTTTTCAGCTTCACTGAAACGCAGCTCTGTCTGTCAGAAACTCAATCATTTTCAACCAGTTCAATAAGTTAGTAGGAACAACACTCTTCACTGAGGATGTTGTTGCTGAAGGAGGAGCACTCAAAATTCAGGCGTCCCAATGTTGGGAATCTTAGAGTTAAGGTAAGGGTTTCTGGGGAAAAACAGACTTTTTGTGAGGCTTCCTGCTGCTAGTATCTGATGATACACTTTGTATCCATTTAGTTTTAAAATAATAACTAATACCGTATTTACTAATACCTCTCTCTCACACAAAGCGTCACCGCATCTCCTGCTCTAGATCATTAAAGGCCACTAACTGCAGCAGAGTCAGAAAAAATTGTATTGCAAGCTGCTTTTGTGTATATACTATATATATATATATATATATATATATATACATAAAACAGAATGAGTAAAATTGAACACAACTATGTTCTAATTTGTTATCCAGAGTTTATTTTTCACACAGTTTGTGCAATTCTAACCTTCAACAGAGAAACTGCAAAGCAGAAAGTAGAACATATTGATAATTATTATACACATTCATAGTAGTTTTATAAATCAGCTACAATGCTAATGTACTTTTTGTGTGTACATCATTTACATAAATATACAATCTGGCTAACATGGCTTATCATAACCTATGGTCAGAGGCAGAAACAGCTCAGCGATCATAACGGCTCCTTAAGTTTTAAGTTGAGACTGCAGCAGTGCAACCAACTCCTACCACTTCAAACACTCATTGCATGTCAGCATGGTTTGAATAAGCAGCAAAGAGGAATGCATGCACCCACAACAAGGAGCTCTACATGTAAAACAACATGCATCCTGTCAATATGCTTGCACATCTTAAAAAAACTACAGATATTATGTTGATCAAAGGGGAAATAGCAGCCCTGCAAAGCTGTGACTGCAAAATTAGCCGCTTTCCTGCTGTGGTTTTTAATCAGGCATTTAAAGATAGTTTGACGTTCTCTTAAACATCTCGAGAGGTTACCAAGTACAACGTTGCTACATTCAGTTTATGACAGACTTAGTAAAAAAAAAAATGAACATAGGAAATTAATATTATTGCAGCAAAGTGTAAATAGCATTATCTGCTGTATGCCACTGTTCCTAAAAGTTGTGCAAAGTTCTGA
Source organism: Poeciliopsis retropinna (assembly GCA_010277075.1). Classification (NCBI taxonomy): domain Eukaryota; kingdom Metazoa; phylum Chordata; class Actinopteri; order Cyprinodontiformes; family Poeciliidae; genus Poeciliopsis; species Poeciliopsis retropinna. The sequence goes on from VMRM01000024.1 coordinate 1,339,138, forward strand.
CCCGGCTCTTATTTCGCTTTTGGAAACGCAGCAGAGACGAGCTGCCAGAAATGTCAGAAATCAAGCTGAAAACATCTACTGTCGATGTTACTGCAGACTTTCTTACTCATCATATAAAGTTCAAACTTTTTCCTCCCCCAGACTTTTGAAAACCAAACTCAAACCAATTTTTGATCTAAAATAATAATAAAAAAGAATATCAAAACAACAACAAAAAAAACATACAGCATGTGATGTCTTGAGCAAACCACTCACTTGTGAAGTAGCAGATGCTGTCCTGGAGCCGGAGTGCTCTGCTCCACAACTGAGGATAAATATCTGCTGCTCGGCCCTTCAGAGCAAATCGGGGGGTGAAAATGAAAGGACACGAAAAGCAGCCGAAGGCCTCCACGCAGCAGGCAGAAAGAGGAAGGAGTGCAAGCTGCCTCGCTCTCTTTCTGCTTCTTACAAAGGAGAAGCGCGTCACAGAGCTGCTGCCATGGGCATGTTTCTGTTCTCAGCTCTCGGTTTTACACTTGATTAATAAGGGTTAAAAAAAAAAACACTACAGAAATAAATTCTTACCAATATTGTTGGTGTAGTTTCTTGTGCAAACAACTCGGTACACTTGAAATAAGACAAGGCGTTTCAGCATGATATAGGAGTTTGTTTTAAGTGAATCATTTCTTGATATTGATTTTAAAAAGTACTAATTGCAAGTAAATCTGCCATTTTCCGCATATTACAAGTTAAACATATTGCTGCACTGGAAGATTATTTCATTTATAATTAATACTTTTTCATCAATATTAATGAATTATTGACTTAAAACAAGCTCCTATATTGTGCTCAAAAGTTACTTGTAAGTTTGTTTTGTCTTATTTCAAGTGTATAAAGATATTTGCACTTGAATCTAGACCAAAAATATTTGCTAAGACTTTGGGAGGTTTTTGAAAACCAAATTTCTGGAAGAAAGAACCAGCGGGAGGAAGGGATCACCGTCATGTGACACAAACAACTGGACAAGAGCGATGAATTTCATTCTGAAAAGCAGCCTGTGATCACATGGAAGATCAATCACAATATTTTTTAAAATGACAAGTTTTACAAACGAATCCTGCACCTCCAAACTATTTATAACAATATTGTATTTTTTCTTTTGTTACCACACCAGGTTATGTGGGCAGAAGCAACCGGCGCTGACAAAGCCCATCTGTGTCTCAGAAAGCCTCAGTAATATGAGGGTGGATCATTTGTGGACTGGCTGACAGTCAGAATTTATGTTCTTTAGGATTGGTCTCATTTTGATCCCACAACATGCAGCTTGCCAAGGATGTAGAGCATGTGGGTTGAAAGTGAACTGCATTTGGGTCTGGGATTAAACGGGCTTCAGTTTGTGGCCAGTGGTTAACAGAGGAACTCAATCTGACCGCACCCCTTCGCAAGCAACAGTCTGCCTTTTAAAGTGTTGCAGCTCGACTTGAGAAAGACTGCAGATTACTTTCAAGGCATTACACACTCCCACGTCCCGTTGCAGAGACAGATTTTTTTCAGTGTGGTTTCATCTCAGGATAAATGTAGATGTTCTACGAAGGCCTCAGAGGTTTACGGGGTTTTCACACCTCATAGTCCGGTAGACTCGGTTTGATCGGGGACCAAAATTGAAACATTTGTTACATTTCTGGGTGGTGTGATTCTCTTTCATGCTGCATTATGTCAAACAAACCAAACCCTTTGAAAAATCTGTTCCCCTCCTCACCTATGGTGGCGCTGCGACAAGAATGACATAAGAAAATGACAGGAAAACATCTAACACTGAGAATAACTTCTATCACAAAAACAAATATGGACTTTTAGTAGTTGTAGGATTTCTCTTTTGTCTTTGATATAAGACTGCCGTCCACTTTTCCTTTCAGTGTTAGACTCTTACATTTGTTTTGTTTGCATTTACAGTTTGCTTCCTGCTTTTGAAGTAGTCTCAGGTCCAACTGGGATTCACATTCAACTGAGCTAGGGTTTTTAAGCAAACCAGAGTTGGCTTTTTTTCCCCAGAGATCAATTGCACATTCACACCTCCCCAAATGAGCTGGACTTTCTAGGCAAACAAAAGAGTTCAATCAAAGTGGACTAAACAGGAGTGGTGAGAATGCATCCGTAGAGAACAAACAGCATCGTGAAGACCGTGGTGAAAAGTTTAAAGCAGAGTTAGGTTGCAAAATATTACCTCAAGCTGAGGTTTTGTCTCAGAGCACAATCCATCATTCAAACATGGAAAAAGTATTGCACACCTGCTATCCACCAACATATGGTCATTCACTTAAACCAACAAGCCAGACAGGAAGATAATTAATCTAGAGAAACAGCCAAGAGTAACTTTGGAGGAGCTGCAGAGTTCCACAGCTCAGGAGAGTTTGCTGTCACCCCAATATCTAGCCTTGTGAAAAAAAAGGACAGAACAAAGAATCCTCCAAATGTTTACTTCTAGAAAAACTTGTACCCTCTGGATAATTTCCCTACCCTTTTACGCATTTTTGTGTTGATCTAGCAAATAAAATCCTAACAACTAATTGAAGTTTGTGGTTGTAACATGACAAAATGTAAAAGACTCAGGGGCTATGAATGCTTTTGAAAAGATCTGTATTTACATCGAGTCTGTGAAGAAACTTCCATGTGAATTGCAGCCCACACATATTTTGTCAATGCAGTGCTTCATTCGTGTTACTGTCTACTGTGGTCTCACTGTGTCTGTGTGGCGGCACTAAATTCCTCCATGGGGACAGAGAGTGTTGGCTGTTTTCCACAATGTTTGGAGCCATGTTGACGCACAGCACTCAAATAGCCATAACTGGTTAAAAACCTGATCTTTTGTAGACGGCTTGTTGGAAATACTAACTTTGTTCATTTTCATTCTAGGTTTGGTAACACTTACATGATTACATGAATCATGGTGTTTCACAACTGAATAACAATTTTCTGCGGTCTGCATGTTTGACAGAATGTTACTATAATCAGAAAAGGTCAAACTGAACCATATTGAACCAAATATAGCACATAAAAATATTAATAACAGAAAATTAAACACGAGTTTTATTGTTCTTATGCAACAGATCTGAATGCTCTCCCCTCTTCTCTGGGTGCTCTAGCTTCCTTCCACAGTCCAAACACATGATGGCTGATTGGTCTACCTTGTTGCCCTGAGGTGCAATCAATCAACACCCTTGATGTATTTTAGTTTGATTACTTTGGCGACAGTATTTGACAAAATGTAACGTTTACTGCTTGTTTCACAACTGGTTACTGTATTGTATTATCATGATGGTTAAAAAAAAATAATGCGCTGGATCATAAATATGAATAATTTTAATTTTAACCTGTTCAAACTAAGGCTAGATCAAGTTTCTGCTCAAAGTGAAATTGTACAATCCTTGGTGTGGCCAAAAGAATGAAGAAACATCTGACATAAGGCAATAGAAAAACAAATACCAATAAGAACAAGCACAAATATTTTTTATCCATAACAATGGGCGTCTTGTACATTTAAGAAACTCGTGGACTTGATATAATACAGCCAATTATCCAAGCCTGCTGCAAAACTTAAATCTGGGCTAATTGAAAAACAGGACATAAAAGCAACATTGCAATGGAAAAACATGAATAAATAATAACACGGAGCAGCACGGCAGGACACGAATAGGTAAAGTATCTCCAAGGATTACCACCATTGTATGCAGCAAGATGACAACATCCAGCAAGCTGAGTGAGACTCCTACGCCGAGTGCTGACTGCCTCACATGTCTTCCTTTTTCCTCCTTATGTGCACAGGAAGGAGCAGTGAGTCAGATTCTCCATGCATGCACAACGTTTGACAGATATGAAAGCAAACATAAAACACGCAGTGATGGTGATTCAGTCGAGTGTGCGTGTCTAAAAATAAATCCATGATTATTGTGCATACGATGGCAGTAACAGTCACAAAGTAGAACGAGATGATTCCTACAAGGTCAGAGTAACTCCTTTGTCTGCAAAAAGAAATGTCTGTCCACTGGTCACCGTTCGGTCTCAGTGGTAAGTAGGTGTTTTTCTGGCTGATGAGTGATTGTAGTTTTCGCAGCCAACCCACCAGTTTGTTCCCTGAAAGTAACAGTCCAGCTGGATTTAGCTGGATTAGATATATTGCTATGGAGACAGTTCTAAACTTAAGCACGGCATTTTCTTATTTGCGCAAGTTGTTCAGCGAATAGCAGCTTTTTAGCCTGTGCCACAAAACACACCGCCTTCGATGCATCCTTTCACCAGTTTGGTCAGCCACGCCTCCCAGGCAGCCCCACTCAACAACCAGCTGTACAGCATCCCACATGCATCTTTGAATATCATCCTTATCACCATGGGAAAATTCTCTGTTGTAACACATGGAGCAACACCAGATGATTTAAATGTCACATCTAAGAAAAGACAGCACTAAAATTATCAGCATAGATTTGTTTAGTGATTTGATGTTTTTCAACAAATTGGCAAAATTACAGACAACAGTTCAAGTTCCTTCAACACAAATGTATCATCTTATATTACTGTAGAAAAATGTCATGAATTCAAACTAAACACAGGTCCAATTTAATGAGATGGTAATGCTCAAATATAAAAGTATCAACTGCCTGGGCGTAGTAGGATTCCTGAAAAATAAGCACTTTTTTTTTGTACAACAGAGCACAGAAAGCATCTGTAAACTTTTTGTGCTGCTCGAGTTGGTGACCTTAATGACATCACATGACCACAGCAGTAGCGAGCTAAATGGTAGGGTGTAAAAACTTTTCTTCTTAGTTTGTGTATTTGTAAAACTATTGCATAATCTGGATTTTTTTTAAAAAAGTCTTGTTGCCAAGCCTAAATATGTTTTAGGACACACTAAAACAAAGAGCAAGATGCAATAGAGTAAAGAAAATGCTAAGGCTCAGAAAGAACAAGAAAGCAGGTACTTTTATTTAAAAATCCCAAACAGACTACAGTCTGTTTTTGCAGCTCGAGTCTAAATCCAAGATTCCAGCCCATCTCTTCGAATCGGTTAACAGCCACAAGTTCTGCAAAGATTTTTGGCACCAGCTATTTTCCACAACTTCCCCATTTCCTCTTCCACCCTCTGATGGTTGTTGAACTCCTCAGCTTCTTTCTGGATGTTGCTGTTGTTGGCAACACTACCTCCATCACAACTGGATACGGCCTTCCTTTTCCTGCCTCAAAAACAGCACTGACTCCTTTGTTTCCTTCAAAACGTTTTGGTTGTTTGATTCTGTACGTTAATAATTAACCCACTACCGACTTGGGTAACAGTGATTAATTTGTTTAAACAATTAATCACATGATTGGGAAGATATTGATCCATTTGGTAAACTTTTTGGGCCATCTGCACACGCTAACTTGATAGCACTGCTGGTGAAGATACGTTCATATTTAACTGCAGGAGTAATCCATCACTGTAAAAACCCAATGTTTATTTTCAGTATATTTATTCAAAGATTAATTGCATTTGTTACATCTATATGTAAAAATATTAGTTGGTTCTTTATCATGTTATCCAAAGTTATTAAGCTCCATTTGTTGCCTCAGGTTTTGACATATGGTGTAAGAGAATGGTGGTTTTGGGACTGCTAAATCAAGTCAGTGTTGATTTTGCCATAAGATGTGGATCATCATTTATAAAAAGACTATAAACTTGCAATATAAGACACGGTCATTTTACAGATCTTTAAGGAGCTTCCATAAATGTTTTCATATCTAAATGTGTGCAAATACCAGTGCTACCAGGCCACCATTAAGTTACTACTGTACCGTTTCTTGAGCACATGTGCAGCTCTGTAGCATCTGTCCAGCACCTGAATGTAGTAAAGGAGTGTGTAAAAAAACCATCATCTCAGCTAAAGCCCAACAGGAAGCGTGGGATTGCTTTATATCCCATGCTGTGAGGCGGTCTCTGTTCCCTCTGTGTTCCTATATTAGTCTGTGGGGATGTGAAACTTGTATGCAACAGGATACATAATGTGGTATTAGTGGAGTTCCAGCAGTTTCAAGCTAGAAGTAACAGCAAATGTTTCATTTTCTGAAGGCAGAAGAATTTATTAGAAATAGGAAACATGCCAAGACCTTTATTGTTGGTGTTTCTGAAAGTAGTTTTTGAATCTTAAGCAAAACTGTAGTGTTTCAAAAATCATTTTGGATTTTTTGGGCTCAAATAAATTTATGAATAACACTGAAGTCATTTCTCAAAACAACAAATATTGGTGTATGAATATGAAACCACAAGAGCATCTGCTTATATCAGCATCTTTGAGTTTTAAAAAAAAGAAAGACGAGAAAGAACCTGCTGAAGAAACTGCTGAGTTGATGGTTTACATTGATCAGGACAGAGATCAATAGGTTTTCTGGTTCGCCTTTAGGCTGTGGAAGTGTAGATTCACAAATCTCCTGAACAACAAGGTCTGATTTGGCTCTGATTCAAGGAGGGGACGCAGACTGTCTTTGTTATTTTCTACAATTCATGCTCAGGAAAATACAAACAATAAAAGTTAGTTTACATATTTTTTGGGGTTAAAAATGCATTACGGATGTGAATAACCGAATAAGATTTTATTTCTCACTTCTTTTTTACAATATGCATACCTGCATGTTAACAGGTCGACAGTGTGCCAACAATCACACTTTTCTCTGTGCAAGTTGCCACTGCAGAACAAAGACGGTTGTGTTCACTATCAGAGAGTAAGGTTTAAAAATGAATTAAACCTTTTCAGCAGACGGGTGTTGGCTGTTTACTCAGGTTGCCACAACAGCGAAGGAGTAATCAGCAAACAACAAGAAGCTTAGAATATTAAAGTAAATATGCTTTAAACAGATCCCTTCTACTAGGATCTGTTTGATCCCTTTGTAAGAGTCTGATTCTTGAATCTGTCACAGTGGAGATTAGCATCAATTACTGCAAGAATCCCATTTCTATGTAGAGAATACGAACAGAAACCACTGTGTGAAAAAGTTAAAAGCAATCATCCCCAAATACAAGACTTTTGAGACAATTTAAGATGTTCTGTAATAATTTTGTTTTAAAATATCTAATCAATGGTTTTTTGTTTAACTGCAGAGAAACACAATATGACACTGTCCTCTGATTTTACTTAAAATACTAAAATGGTGGAGATTTCTTTTCCTTATTTTTGAAATAATTATATTAAAAATGAAATGAATGTCTTCTCATATGATGCATATTGTACATTTGCACACAATGTGGTCAGAAATAGAAAAACAGTAAATATTGCTCAAGTTCTTCCTAGTTTAGTTTTGGAGGATTTTAGTGCTTTCTAAATTTCACAGCTCTGTAAACTTTGACTTTTCTTGAGAAATAATTATTTTATTTTAGTATTTTATATATAAGCCAGCTCTGTTTACAATGATCAAAAATATAGAAGGTTTTTTGTAGCAAATGTTTGTAGCAATAAGTCAGAGCTATTCATAAACTAGTGATTAGAAATTGGCAAAGGCTAAATTCATGCGTCAACAGTCTGAGTCCTTCATTATTTCCTCAAGCAATCGTCTATATTTGGAGATCCAGCCAATAAAATGTGAAGACAGATACAACTTTTATGAATATTTTATGCATTCCGTTTTCCGTTTCATCTTTCTCAGAGCTACGGCTCCTCTGAGGTTTGAACTTCCTGCTCTCTCAGTGTCAAAGTTCTTGACTGATAAACAGTCAGTCTGAGCCACGTTGCAGAAACTTCAGCTGTTTTCCAGTCTGCCAAGCTGGCTGAGTGTACCGAGTGGGCGGACTCCATAGAAACACAAGCACAGCATCCACAAGGTCTGCGAGGGAAATAAAATTTTTTTAAAAAAAAAACATGCAGCCACTAAAACAGAAATATTTTCCACAATGGCACATCATAATCGTCAGCCTTTCTGACCAACCCAGCAGAAATGAACACTCCTGTTTGTAATTTGAGTCCATTTGCTGTACCCAGTATTGTGGCATGAAAGGCATTTGATGTTCGCTGCGGGTGTGTTCGGTTTGACTCGCATGGAGAATAAAGGAGATTACAATGGGTCAGACATTTAACAGACAAAGTAAATATTTTAACAACCTGATAAGTCACACACCCAAGCTTGCCAGTCCTGTTTGCATTTTAATTCACCTGCCTCTTGTGGAGCTGCATGCTTTTTTACACGTTTATCAAGACAAAAACATTAGCATTCCTTATAGCCACTGAGGGCGATGCTTGTCAAGTATGTAGATTGTTTCCTGAGCTTCAAACACAGCCTGAGGAAATGAAGATACTTGGAGCGTCCCTTCACAGAACAAACAAACAGAAAGAAACACTCTGTTCCACAATATGCATCTACTTACTGAGGCGAGACACTTTTAGGCAGAAATGTTCTTGAAAATCTGTTGATTTACAAGGCAAGAGTATATAATTTTATACCTCCAAAGCCCACATTTAGCCAAAAATGTTAACATTTATTTATTTATTAAATTAATTGAATAAGTAATGAGCAGAGAAACACACTGGTTATTGGAATTAGCAGATTTGTAGCTCATCAAAACATGTTTTTGGTGTTTTTACACCAAACTTCTGTCTTGTCAATTTCTAAATGGAGTTCCAGTCTATTAATCAGAACCACTTACCTTCCAATCTAAGCATCCATCATTACAGCCAATGACTCTACTCTAAAGGCAGCTTTTAAATAATCTATAATAATCTATGCTGTGTTGCTTTTTTGAATTCCGGTTAAATTATTCTCAAATCATGTTGAGAATAAATGTCAGTCCACTTAAATAATTTCTTAAAGAGAGCTATGAAAGCTATTCTCTTCATATAGTGAAGTGGATTAACACACAGGAAACAGAGCTGAACGCAGCTTTGAGACAAACAAGGGTATTCTGACACACTGACCTCAGAGGACACAGCTATTAATAATAAAGCTCCTCTATCTGTTTGACTTTCTGGTAACTAAAAACCAACTAGATGGTTCAGAAAATAAGCAATGATGACTTACACTTTGTAAGTTGATTCTCTCAAGATGAATAAACAGATATTAGTAGAACAACTTGAGTTAATTTGAAAGCCTTCCTGGCTGTAACACCTTACACTCGTCTTTACCAACCTAATGACAAATATATTTTGATTCAAAGTGTGTAAAGTCAGCAGAGCGCAGCCAGAGAGAGCCATATATTGTTTCAGAGTGAGTTTATACATACAGTCCGTCTCAGATAAACGAAGACTACCGTTATCTCAAGCTGCTCACCTGAAAAACATATCTGACATGAACATAAATGAATGCTCTGCACTTCTGACACTCCTCACTGAAGACAGCATCCCGCAAAAAACAAAAAAACAGACTCTCCCTTTCTCAGGGGAAAATCTAACAGCAGTGCTGGTGCTGTCAGAAAATGCAGGCAGCCCTGCTGGCATCCCATCCATTTACCTCCTCAGCCCATCTTGTGTTGTCAAAAGTATTACCACAAGTAGAAAGAATTTAAACTTGTTGCTAAGATTTTCCAGAGACTGAAGAAACCTTTAATCGATCTAAGATCAATTCATAATTAATGCTCTGATTGCATAAAATACAGACTGCTGGATGTCTTTACGCTCTTATACAAAAACTATTAAAACCTATAAATTAAGGTGCTGATTTGCGATGCATCCTCGAGCAAAATGGTAACAAGCGTAATAAAAATGTTATGTGCAGGATCATTATGTTTCAGCAGCTGCAAAGTCAGTTTTCTGAAAACATTATTCTGTTGAGTCCAGTCCTTGTTCTCTGGCCTGGTTGATGTATTTGTGACCCTGCTAACTGAAAAAAGGTTGCATGAGTTGTTTATGGTAACAAAGGTCTTTAGGAAGTATTTTATGGTTATTATACTGTCTTACTGTACGCATCACCAGTTGATAAGGAAAGCCCATCTCACATGAGAAAACAAAGTACAAACCCTTAGCAAAATGCCTTCTTAAAGCAGTCATGCGTCTTGAATCTTTATACAAACTTCTATGTTTTTTCTTGAAATATAAAATGATGGATCAACACAAAGTAATACACAGATGGGTTTCTACATTTTGGACAATCTGGAAAAGGTGGCATGCATTTATATTCCTGAATTAATCATTCATAGAACCACCGGTCGCTGCAACTACTGTCTTTGGGTAATGTCTACCAACTTTGCGCATTCGGACTCTGAAGTTTTTGATGTTGCGGAGAAAATCAGTGAACAAGTCTCGCAAAGAATCTGTTGCAAAACATAAAAAGTCTTGCAACAGGTTCTAAGTCGGATTTATGTTCCGGAATTGGATCATTCCAGCACGTGGATGTGCTTCCAGGATGATGCACTGCTGCTCTTTCCACCTCTCATGTCATTCAGCATGCAGGAGACATAGTTCAGTTTTGGTCAGAACCTGGTTCAACATGTCGGTAGTGTAACCCACATGATTGGTTCATCTAGGATAATAATCTTTCATTTCGGTATCAGGGCAGTTGAATGTTTGCCAATGTGAGACAGAGATTAATGTCCCAAGTGTTAAATTAAATCAGTAATCCCTCACTTCTGTGGGAGTGTTTTCCCACAGAAGTAATTTGGCATCTCTGAACAGAGAAGCACATCACTGTAGCATCTTCTATTTCACCAGATAGACAAGGTCACTGCAAATGTAGTTACGCATCCCGAGCCAATTCGCTTAGAACCGACAGTGGAAGGAAAACAGAGTTCGTTTTCTCCTTGGCGTCCCTCCGCAGGACACCGGCGCTGGTGGGAGATATTTCTCAGCGTCGGTCCCAACACTGAGACGGGGACCTTGGATTCCCCTCTCAGCATCTCGCATTCACACAGGCTCGAATTCCTCCCACTAAGCAGAGCAGTCAAGGAGATCATGAGAACATTTTCTGGGTAATAAAAGGACAGTTTCGCTACCATACAGCTGGATGTGTGCGTTCGCCACACAACCCCTGGCTATAAATAGCACAGCAATGACAGGAACTGCTTGGATAATGACTTGAACAGAAGATGAGAGGAGTCGTTGAGAAACTCAGTTTCTTGTTGTTGGACATTCATAACTAACTCCATCAATAACAAAGAAAATCCTATCGATTAAAGATTGAAGATGCTGCAGTTCTTAGTCCGTTATCTTTACTTTTGGATGTTAGTTGATGAACAGATCCAGTCCAAATCAAATTGAGGAAACGGCTCCATTAACAAATGAGGAATTACAAAATCGGATGTTTTGACTTTGCTCAGATTGCCATATGACTTGCACTTCCTGCGGCTTTTTAGAAGAACAGCCTGTCCTGAAAACAGCCTGGATCCTGCAGACAGAGTCCCAAATTAACCATGAGTAAAAACAGTCTTTTATTATGCGTTTCCCAGATACGTAGCGCCATTTTAGCAACTGGAGGTAACTAGATGACCTACAGCTGTTATATACGTATATACAGAATATATATAATTATATTTTCCTTTAGAAAAGTGACGCCTTGAAAAAGGGCTTCTGTCTCTTTAAAAACTCCTGATCTTTCTAATACTCCACCTTCAGGAAATCATCACAACATCCTGATGATATTGCTCCTCTATTAGCCCTTTAACAATGTTTTTACCCGAGAAGTAGCTCGTATAATGAGCTCAGCAGATGCGCAGCTCGACCAGGTGTTTGCCAATTGCTGCTGGCTAGTTTGAAGGATCCGAGTGCGTGTTCTGTAAGGCGGAAGCTCTGAAGCTTGGAAACCACACCTCTGAGGAAGAACTGCTCCTCAAAGGCGGAGCTAGGTCCAACCAGGCGTTTTGAACAGCTGAATGGTTGCCATGGGAGATTTAAGGATTTCTCAAATGTGCATATAAGAATCAAGGTAACACCCCAGGTACGTTTTTTGATGAGGAAATAAGATTAAAACATAACATAAAGCTCAAAAAATACATAATACCATCCCTTTGATGGTCTACTATAAAGAAATGTGCAATAGAAGCCTCCTAAAGACATGGTAAAGTCCTTATATTAGAATTTTCTCATCTTTTCTGCAAAAAGCAACAAAAAACAGCGAATGTTGTAATCCCTTGCCCACTTCTCTCCAGCTGGTGCCAAGCGCTTTGAGATGGATGTGGAGTTCTTCTAAAACCTGAATTCCCAAATTTAAACTTTCTTTGTTCCCACTTTTAGATACAAATATCGTTCATAGTTATTTTAACATTTATTATTGAAGAATCTTCATTATGATGAAAATAATGATCCATCTGTTTACGTGGCAGTTGAGTCACACACAACTTAGTCAGGACAGACTGTCTTGAAGGGCCAATTAAAGACAGAAACTGCAACCTTTCAGAAACTGCTGCACTAAAACGCAACAATGGCTTGTTCAACTACAAAGGTAATGATCTAATGAGAAACAAATGGCTGGCTGATCACGCCAGGAAGAACAGCGTGATGCTCCCAAAGGTGGTCTGGGCACAACTTGGCAATAGAACCAACAATTTACACCAAACATAAGCCGCTAATCCGGTTCGTTTTCTTTTCTTGGACATTTATTCAATGTCTCGACATTTTTAAACAGCACCGGGAGAAAAACTAATGGAGTTAATATATATTTGGAACATTTTAATTCTCACAACGAATCTATTTAAATATTTTTAACAGCAGGTCCTGGCAGCACCTCTGTCTAAGGTTTTGAAATCTGCAGAGTAAAGATTTCTAAATCAACAATAAAGAGTTTAAACTTAAAGCTACGCTCTCTGTTGTAAATTTGACTATTTAAATAGCAACTGGAAAAAATATGCATTTACAGCGCTGGACATGTTTACATATAGAGGCGTTAAACTGCCAGAGCTAGGAAATGAATTCTGGAGTAATATCTTGTAATAACGAGATACAAAAACATTAAGATTCCTCCTTTTAAAGAGATATAAAAATACTTTTCATTGACAGATTGTGACTTATTAAAAAGGCATAAAGAATCTCTCCATCTTCTCACTCTTGTTTCTTCCAGATGACACTTAAACATCCTGCGAAGTGTTGCTGCTCTATTATGACTTTCTCAATAAAACAAAAACATATTTTGGTTTTAATTAAATATTAATCTCATTTTAACTTTTTTTTTTTTTTTTATCTCGTTATAAGATTCAGCTGCTGCAACATATCTGTCTAAACACCTCCTCCTAAATATCATATATGCTCACTTTGTCACTTCTTTTAAGTCTAAACTAACTTTTCACCTTTTAAATCTACACCTTTTCCTAACATTTTTGATACGATCAGTATTGAAGGTTGGTTTTGCGATTTTAGTTTTTGCAATTTATAATAGTTTAGCACCGTTTTAACTGTATTTATGTAATAAATAAAAAGGCACTTATTTATTTACTTACATGTTTCAAATATTGAGCATTCAAAAACGGTTTGGCATGGCAAAAATGATGAAAATGTGGAGAAGCGTCACATAGCTTCTGATAACGATGGTGGAGATTCATCTAGCATACTTTGGGCCTGGATTTCTTAAAATACTGGGGCATTATAAATAGATGCCTGGTGACCCTCCAGTAAATTGAAAATGGGTTATTGGATCGTTCAGAAGGATATTGATCTAAAACATATAGTTAAGTCAACAGAGAAATGAATACTAAAGACTGAGGACTAAAATACACAAGTAGGAAGGATACAAAACCAGCTAAAGGAGCATTAGTGTATCAGAGTGTAACAGGATAACAATAAAAGCAGATGTTTGAGGTGCAGATGGGATGTATTGATCGGTACCCTGTTGAGCACACAAGCCCCACTGGTGCAGTGAAATTCACTAAATTATCTGAAGCATCCTGCAGACTTCCAACATCCTGCAGACTTCCAACATCCTGCAGACTTTCAACATCCTGCAGACTTCCAACATCCTGCAGGCGCGGTTCCCCTCACCTGTTCGAGAATACAACCAGTTCCAGGTCCAATTACCCTGGAAACAACATGCCCTTGGACTATATCGTTCTATATAAAGCAGGAGAAAACGCGTCAGCTATAAAACGACCGTCAAAAGCCCAAAGTACTCTCACTAACACTGGAAACTACCGTCGACAGTCACTTCTGCGTCGGTGTTACCCCGGCCAAGCCGACACCGGTCCCGTCCAACTTACTCCTTCTTAAATGTCCGACACAAGACAGCGGCGACGTTAAAATATTTGGATTTTACCTGAGTGAAGTGGAGGGAGATGAAGGGAAGCTGTAAGACGAGAAAAAGACAGAAACACGGAGTTTCTTCTCCTCACCTGTTCGCTAATGCGGCGGAGCTGCAGCTGCTGTCTGTGATGCTGCTACTGCTTCTGCCGCCGCCTCGCTCACGCGAGTCCTTAAAGTGACACCAGCTGGCTGAGCCGGTGGGTGGAGCGCGTGCTGGATGATTTGGCGCAGTGCTCGAAGAGGTTTCTGGGAAATGTAGTCGTTAATGATTCAACGATGAAAAACAAGTAAAACGGGGTTTTACACAAGTTTATATAATTTATTGCATATCTTTTATCAAAAGAAATAAACTTAGGCATCAATGACTCTGAAATGCAGAGTCATTGATGCCCTTATATACAGATGACCATATAATACAGATATCTCTGTATCTGTATTATATGGTACAGATACAGAGTACCATATAAGAGATACAGAGATACAGATACAGAGATCTGAATCTCTGTATCTGTAATACAGAGATACAGATATCTCTGTATTATATGGTCAAACTTTGAGATTATTTGGCTCCATTTGATGCCCTTTAGTTAGAAAAACAACAGCATGTTATTTGCCAAAGTGAGTTTTTATTTATTTATTTTAGATTTCTAATAAAAAGCCATGTTTTAAATCTAAACTATTTCACAGTTGCTCACATATTCTATATTCATTCATTTCCGACAAACTGCAACTGTTAGTACATCAGTGAGTAATAGCCCTTTTGCCAATTGATCACTTTTGTACCAGGCAGTGCATTACATTTCTTCCCTAAATTTTTAGGCTTCATGTAAATCTAATTATATATGCACAGAAATACAATCCAATGCTACCTCTGTCCAGAGGTTCAGACAGAGGAAGGCCAATAATCCTTGATTCCATTGAGAAAGTGTTGATTTTTATTTTGCCAGATGTGAGTTTCTTGAGATGCAACCTAAATGAAAACACACTAAAATACCGCAACAACTCCTAAATTGTAGTCTGGAATTATTTGAAGATCAATGGTGAGCATTATTCTATGCATGTGTAGAGAGGGAGCATGATTTAAATAAAAACATGTTGCATGTGACAAATTTTCACTTCTCCTCTGTGCAATTCATTCAAAGAAAAATGATTACACACACAAAATTGGTCAAAAAGTAAGAATAAGCAGATACCAGATTAGGGGTGGGTTTCGTCCTCTTTTGTGGAGCCACTGCTTAAAGAGGGCAAGAGGGCAAAACCTCTACAGGAAGCTAATTTAGGCCATGTGACTCAAATAAATATAAGGATGGTTTTGGGTCAAGGACAAAAGTTGAGATGATGGTCAACTTTTGTTCACTAAGATTGATCAACAATGGGAAATAAAAAGCTGAAAAATAGTCGCTTTAAATGTTTGATAAACCACATGAATCGATTAAACAGTCGCTTTTTTCAGTGACTGTTTATTAACTTATTTGCTTTATTTGATAAAGCAAATGAATCAATGGAATTTGATAAATAACACTCTATGTGTTAACCAGCAGGCGGTCCTAGTGATATATTAAATTCAGTTCAATTCAAAAATACATTTTTTTTTCTACAACTAAACAAACATTTTACCCACCAAAACTCAACTTACGCTTCGAAAATAATTCGGCGAATCTGCAGCCCGCCAGCTCACGGCTAAATTTACACAGAGCAGTGTCATTGAGAAACATGGCGGCGTCCACGGGGGCTGCAGATGCTGCTGCCTCAGACTCCACAGGTCCAGCGTCCTCGGTTCCGAGCATGGGCAGTCCAACGATCCAGTACAGTCTGGTTCTGGAGCACCTGGTCGGGGAGAAGCGGCCCGTTAAAGAGCTGAGCCCCGGAGTTATGGGGGGTCTGCCGGTGCCTCCAAAAAGCGACGAACAGAAGATGATAGAGAGGGGAATGGAGAGCTGCGCCTTCAAGTCGGTCCTGGCCTGTGTCGGAGGTAAACAACCGCACACACAGCGATAATCAGGCTCCGTGTTGATAGAAAAAAATGGTTTACGGTTATCACTTTTATTTAACATGGAAGAAAATCTGTGTGTGTGAGGTTTGGGCTATGTGAGCTATTTGTATCTGATAGTGGAGCGTTTATCTTTCCACAGGGTTTGTCCTCGGAGGAGCTTTTGGCGTGTTCACTGCCGGCATCGACACCAACGTCGGCTTCGACCCCAAAGACCCCCTGAGAACCCCCACGGCCCGAGAGGTCCTGAAAGACATGGGCCAGAGGGGCATGTCGTACGCCAAGAACTTTGCTATTGTGGGCGCCATGTTTTCCTGCACCGAGTGCATCATTGAATCAGTGAGTGGCGTCATTTCCGATTTTGTCCGACTTGACACCGGTTGTGACATTTTGTATTATTATTATTATTATTATTATTATTATTATTATTGTAAATAATTTCTAATATATTTTATCTAAATATTAATCTTGCCGTTTTAACCTCCGAGGAAAGGTGTTAGAGCGCCCTCTGCTGGTTCAGTCTGAATATTACTCAAAAGGCTGTTTAAATCAGGAACTTTATCGCAAAGTGAAACACATTACATTTATATTTCTGTCGGTTTATTTAATTCATTTACACTTTAAGATAAACATATCACATGTTTCAAACGTTTTGAATGATAAGTAGTTGGAAGAAAAAGTATCTTATTCAATATGCCATAAGCAGCTAAGCATTAATTAACCATCCATATAGATACATCTTTAAATGTAAGACAAACATTGTATATAAGAAAGATATATTATCTTTGTAATGATGTAGCACTCTATTGATACAAATGGATGTTTGAAAGCCTTTATTTCTGTTAATTATGATGATTTTCCACGTGCAGGTGATGAAAAGATGACATTTTAAATTAGAATATTACACCAGACCAATAAAAAAAAATCTTTAAAAATATAGAAATGTGAAATTAATGAAAAGTATGTCTAATACCTGCTTAAAAGTTATTTTCAAAACATACTTTTAGCCCGACGAATGGGCCTCATCTAAACCTGTGTTCTAATTTATCAAATATGACTTTGGAAGGGAAACCGCAGTCTTTGTCCTCCAGTTGTTGTGTCTCTGTCCCCATGAAGGTAAAGCCATCAGTGTTTTTGCATCTGTTTGCTTTGCAGCACAGAGGAAAATCTGACTGGAAGAATGCGGTGTACAGTGGCTGTGTGACCGGCGGAGCCATAGGCTTTCGCGGTAGGTAACCTCCTCCTTATCCGCTGGCTTCACCTTAAAATCGGGCTCCGCTTTCCTGCCGTTCCACCATTTCTCCTTTTCTTCTGTCCGTCGCGCAGCTGGTCTCAAAGCCGGAGTCCTCGGATGTGGAGGATTTGCTGCGTTCTCTGCCGC
The DNA here is from genome assembly GCA_010277075.1 of Poeciliopsis retropinna. Taxonomy (NCBI): domain Eukaryota; kingdom Metazoa; phylum Chordata; class Actinopteri; order Cyprinodontiformes; family Poeciliidae; genus Poeciliopsis; species Poeciliopsis retropinna. Next base: position 1,356,656 of record VMRM01000024.1, read on the forward strand.
CATCGAATATTACTTGCGATGAGGCGAGAGGCTTTACGGACAAGAACTTGTTTCCTATGTGGATTCACTGCGAGGAAGCCGGGGTACAGAGAGGAGCGTCGACGAACGTTGGCTTCGGGGACTCTGCTGGGACCTGAACATCGCTTGTGGGGGATGTTCCTGCATCTCCAGTCACAGAATCTCATGAGCAGAGAAACCTCTGCACCCGGGTCCTGATACCGAGGCCCAGAAACTGTTTGGTTACAGGCTCATTATATAAATTGACAGGATGTAATAAAGTAGGATTATTTATACTAAAGTTGTTTTTTTTAAGCGGTTCGTTCACTCAGTAATTTTAACAATCAGAAGTATTCTAGTTTAAATTTTCATGACTTCAGGAATTTTCTGAAACATGCCTCTTTCTTTGTCAGTCTGTGTGTACAGCATGACGGCACTTTGGGTTGTTGTCAGTATCATTGTGCTCCCGATTATAAATTGAATTAAAGGAGGTAAGAGGACCCATGCTCTTTGTGCTCATTCTTACAAAAATAAACATAGTAAAGGTATTTAATGGGCATTTATCGTCAGACCCCTTAAATGATACCCTTAAATAAAATCCATCACTTAACTGCAATGTAGATTGTGCCTCTGAAACTTGCAGTTCCCCTCCAAACCAGTTGGTGGGAGCAGTGATCTATGCTTAGCATGTATTTATAAATATAGGCGTATAATTATTTGCTTCAACCAAACGATTTTCTTTCTTTCTTTAATGAATTATATGAAGTACAGATGTGCTCTGACATGATTCCATTTTAAATCATGTCCAGTCTATCAGATTCACTCCTGCTGCTGGATGATCAGTGGAGTGGATCATTTTGGAACATCACAGAAAAGGATGCGAATACTAACCTGTTATGTTTTTGTTTATATACCGTATTTCCATAAATTTAGTTTTTTTTTTACTTTGTCATTAAGCGCTATTAAATTTTTTTTTTTTTTTAAAGATTCTGCAACAATAACGTGGGAAAAGTGACGGAGGTGTTAATACTTTCTGGTGACACTATTGGTAGAAATGAATGTTTATCAAAGCCTGTGTGACGTGAGCTGGTGACCTTTGGAAGAGTCACTGTCAGCAATGACGGATGTTGTCCACTAGGGGGTGCACCATGCGCAGATTTAGTCTCCAAACGTGCTGAAACTGTCGAGAAGCAAATCTGAAGTGTGACTGCTGGCACAACAGGGTGATACATGATGCCATTTAATGCTGTTAAAATATTTATGACCATCTTCACACTTGAACACCAAGTGGGTATGAAAAACTCGTTACTGATTTCTCCTCAACGTTTTATATCCTAATATCAGTTTTCAAATTTGCAAGGTTTTTAGATGGCTGTGGGAGGCTTTTTGCCCCATCTTCTCTATGATTAACATTTTTGGTTTAACTTAGGTTTTATGTTGGATACTCTTTCTGACACAACTCTGCTTATGATTGCATTGACCTCTCTTTAGTGATTTCTGCTGATCTGCGTTTAATCTGTTATTTAATGTTTTATCAAAGACTAGGTCTGTTTTGATATTTTTTTTTTGTATTTACTTTGATAATCTTTGTCTAATATTAACAGTTTATTAATCTACAGAATTAAGGGTGACAAAAAACCCAGAAAATCTACATTAATAATTTTCACAAACACACAAAGTGAGTGCTTCAATATTTCTTTTAATTTTATTTAAAAAAAAAAAAAGAGGGAAAAAGTTCACATGGACATTTAGTCGCAATATTACAGCATATTGAAATTCTTCTCAAAGGAAGTAAAATACAACAGTTTTTGTTTCTTTTTATTCTTATATTAAAAATATCAAATATTACTCATTTAGCAGTGCTTGCATTTTCTTGAGATATGTAGGCTTGATAGCAGAAAGGTTGGCTTCGCATCGATTTCTTTGTTCTCCTCCCCAGAGATGACCTACCTTTGTGTTACCCGGCCGGGTTTCATCGACAAGCTGAACATGCAATGAGGGCGTCTACGCAAAATCATCCTACAGATAACACTGGTGCAGCAACACACTTGGAACAGGCTTGAAATGCAAGAAGAAGTGGAGGAAGAAAATAAAAGTCAACTGTTCCGTTTTGTGGTGTTATTTCCCCTCTGCCCCTGCCATCGGCCCTCATGTACCCTCGCTTGTCTGCAAAGTGATCAGAACTGAACTGGCAGACTTATCTTCTCAGAACGGCTCACCGACCACACGGTGATACAGAAAAAAACCGGCTAAAAAAACTAAACAAAGAAACATCACTACCTGGATAAACTTAAGAAAAAAAACAAAAAAAACAAACAGACTCCTTAGAGAATGTCTCTAGTTGCACAAAACTGTACAGGCACAAATATTATATATATATTTTCAAAATAAATAGGGCTAATTTTGGCCAAGACTCAGCGGAGAGGAGCATCCTCTGTCCCTACGGAGACACAATCCTTGCTGTTTCTTGGAATGGCTTTCCAGCCGCCTCAAAAGTTTGCTTAGTCCCTTTAGCACGAACTCACGCTCTCAGTGGAAAACATCCACAGTCCTACTCACACACACACACACACGCACACACACGAAGCCAGGAAAAAACAGAAAGGAAATAGAAACAAATGAGGAACGTTATTATAAAACATGTAAATGCCTTTTTTTTTTTTTTTTTTTTTTTCTGGAATGCCTCTGATTAGGAAACATAAACTCAGATATTGTCCTGTCCACTGCACCAGGCTGTGGTCTCTGCCCCGCCCCAGACACCCGTCCGAACATTTCCCGGCGCGCTCCCACAGAGGCCGGTCGCGTTGCTGCCGCTAAGCGTTCTCCGAAAACCAGAAAGCGTTTCGACTTCCTCTTCAGATGGGAGAAGCGAGGGACGGCAGCAGAGACGAGCGGTCTGCTGGGAGCAGAGCTTAGGCCGGAGCGCTGGGCGGTGGGGTTCCGAGGTCTGGATGGAGTCGCTCTGTGTCACCCTCGCGGTCCGGGTGAAGCCCCCGGCGGGGTGGCGGCCTTTTCTTTAGACGTCAGTGGAGAAGTAGAGCGTGTTGCGCTTGAGTTCGGCGAAGGAGATCGGAGGATGCTGCAGGTAATAGAGCAACACCTGGACCTGGAGAAAGTGAGACCTTAACTTACTGAGGTTCTTAAACTTTTCCACAGTCGACCTGTTGACTTTCAGTGCTGGTGGGTTAATGCAGAGTAATTATAACAACCTTTGTTAACACCCCTAAATTGCCCGACACGTTTGGGGACAATTGTTTTTGAAACTTTGAGACTCGTTCTCTCTCTAATGTTTTGAAAAACAAAAAAAAAAATATGTGTTTGACATCATTGGCAACCTTAAAATCCACCCTTCCAGAATCTATAAATAACTCCAAATGTGAAATTTGTTCCTGGTTTTGCCGTGACCAGCCACATATTTGTTGCTAATTGGAGTGATGTAAATAACTAAAATTAACAGGATATCTTAAGGCTGGACAATAAATCAATAATATATATGGCGTTTGACACATGATCAATATCAATAGATAATACGTCTGGTAGAATTTTCAATAATTTCGCTGAACTCTGATCCAAACCACATGGAATTCTGGGGGATGTAGGCAGAGGAAAGGCTTTAGTCACTCAACCTCTCATGACAAGCTACGCTAGGATAGCGGCACCAACTAACTCTCTCTTTGGTTACCTAGCAACGACCTGTTGAGTAGTTTCATGCTTCACCACCGTGCCTCATAACTGCTTAAAAATTATTTTAAACAAAACAGCGAAAAAATTGTGGCTAAAACAGGAAAGGCAGTGTTTTAGGTATTTAAAACGATAAACTAATCAATAATTATTGATATAGACAAATAAGAAATCCTTGTAATAAGTTTTTCAGCCGCATCGTCGGACATCCCAAGAGGAAGCAGCATCTTATGTTCCAGTAAAACCACTGCTGGTAGCAGGACCTGTGAACAAACTCTCGTTTAAATCTAGACTGTGACTGAGAGTCTAACATGATTTTGTTTTGATCTAAACCAGAGGCCTCATCGTCCAGGCCTCCAGGGGGCAGTGTTCTGCTATCGTTAGAGTCCAGCACACCTGATTCATATGGATAAATTACTTCCTCGGCACGGAGTCACCCTCTAAAGAGTCCTGCTAGTAACTTATGTTTTTATTCTGGAGCGTTAAAGTAAAAACACGTCTAAAAGTTGAAGAATACCAGCCTTTAACTCTGGACCATTATATTCTGTTACAGTTGTTAAAGTTGTGCCGAGTGCATAAAACTTAAGATTTGTGGAAAAATCTTTTGTATCCTTTCCATTTCCACTATGCACAACTTACCAAATAAAATCCCAGCAACTAGACTAAAGGTTGTAGTTGGAACGTCCAACATGTTCGAGTGACTGAATGATCCCATAAATCTATTTTTGAGAAGTTAACAATTGTTTAAAATCATTTACATTTTGGAACCGATTTGAGAAGCATTTTTCTGCCAAGTTTAATACATTGCATAAATACTGGAGTAAAGGTTTTTGAACACAAATTATCCTCAGGACAAACTAGAAGCCAGCCGAGACCTCCTGCATTTCCACGCCGCCCGGTTTATGATGTTTACCTCAGACTTGTTTACGCAGCTTAGAGAAGACCTCTGCTCACATGAAACCCATCCGTCAGGAGAGATAAATAGATGGCGAAAAAGCTAAATACAGCTGGGAGAAAGGACCCCGCCGAGACGGGTCAGTGGGCGATGTGGGAGTCAAGTTAATCTACAAAACATGTGCAGCGGCAGCGGAGGAAGCGGCTCTTTCTTTCTGTCCATCGTAAAGATTCCCGATGGAAAACCACAGGAGAATCAGGCAGTCGCTCCGCTACAAATGTGAGAATTTTGCATCTACCGTTGCAATAATGCTCAGCGCTAATAATCGTGTACCTGTGCCATGACATCATGTGACCAGATGTCGGAGGCGCACGTGATGTGCTGTCCTTTGGCGCTTTCTGACTCAGAGGGCCGGAGCAGGGTGGGTCCGAACACGGTGGCCAGGTTATGGAGGGACATCTTGTTGACGGGCTCCTTCTCAGCCACCCTGCAGGATCAACAAATAATAAATATTTCACTAGAGGCAGAAAGAAACAGCAGAATGGGGTAAGAAAAAAAAAAAAAACTAGACATGCACCGCTCCGATATTAATGTCTGTATCGATCCTGATATTGAAAAAAAAAAACTATAGATGGGGTATCGGTGACAATGTGCCTGATTCATAAGGGCAGACACGTCTATTCAACTTAATTCTGTGCTTTGTGAATAGAATTAGGCACAAAGCCTAAAAAATAAATAAAACATTAGTTATTTTACATTATATTTAGAATTCCTAACTACACTTTCTGAACCATTTCAAGGTTTGTTGCAGTTTATTTTTTATACGTTTGACCAAAGTAATCATTTTAATATTTCTGAGTTTTTTAAGTGTTCTGTACTGGTGCAGAGTTATCAGATAAATTTGTAATCCTGCACATTTATGTCTGTATTTTAAAAAATGAAACACTTTTTTAAAAATTGAGCATTGTTTTTCCGTATCGGATCGGCATCAGCTGATACTAAACCTCAGATATCTGTATCGGTATCAGACGTGAAAAAAGTGAATCGGTATAAAACCCCTAAAAACTGAACATACTGTGAGACCACAAGCTCAAAAGTTAACTGTATGATAAAACAGAAAAGTTTTTGAGTCGTGCTTGTTTTACAGGAGGATATTATTTCAGTAAAATCATGTTTTTCAGTATATAAATCTAAAATTTGAATCAAACGCACACCTATTTGCATCCTGAATGCAAATGAAGAAAACTGATATGTAACATGTGGTCTTCGACTCTGGCTTAAAATTAAAGCTCCATCTTTAAATATGAAAGCAGTTATTAAAAAACTAGAAGTTTAGAAGTTTTTCTGCAAAATCCACATTGGATTTCCACAACAGAAAGACTCTATAATAGCACAGAAATATATAGTTTTCTTTCTGCAACCTCAAAAAGTCGGGACATTGTTGATTTTTAACAATTGTTTTTTTGAAAAAGTTGGATAATTTTGTTTATTTTAAAGCCTAATTTCCTGTAGTAGATCGTAGTGAAACATTTTTTTAGGGTTAATAAGGGTTATGAACCAAATGCAGCTCTAAAAAAAATACAAAAAATAAAAAAGTGGCTCTTTGCATTGTAAACTTTGATGGTGTGAGTGTTTCTGCGTACCTTTTCAGGTGCTCCAGCAGAGTGAGGAAGGTCATGAGGTTGGGGTCGGGCAGAGAGCGCAGAAGGTGCATCATGCAGTTCTCCTTGGCTGCAGGGTCTGATAGAGCTGAAACAGACAGGAAAACACATGTCCAATTATGTCCTGACAGCCCGTTTGTGTTTTTCTTTTCTTTTTACTTGAAGCATGATCTCCTGCAGCTGAGCAGGAAGTCCTCCCACCTATGCCCTCCATAAAGGCTGGGTAGAGACGGTCTGTGAGAAGAGGCTCCGGCAGCTCCCTGAAATACAGCTTGAGTGTTCCTGCGATGGCGTTGATGTCCATGTCACTCAGCATCACCAGGATGTCTTTGGTATCTGCGAATCACGAAGACAGATCCGTTAGAGACAGATCACACAGCTTCATCGCGGACTTTCAGCAGAACAGCTGCTCTCTCTTAAGCTCCTTCCTCAGCGGACAGATGCAGATGGGGGTCAAGGTTAAAAAAAAAAAAAAAAAACAATTAAAGGTGACCTGGACTCTGACTGGTCACATCTTGGGGAGAAAAAGCAGCTGTGAGGGAAATTGAGGGACTGTTACTGAACACAAGACAGGAACGTCTGACAGCTGCTCCTCCTAAATACTAAAACCCCCGGCTGGAGCGGGGTCTGTCTTTCTAAAACAGACAATAAACACACAATATATCTCTAGGGAATTACATTTTCACTGAAGAAGAAGAAAAAAACCCCCAAAAAAACTCATTGTTTTGCTCATTGTCTGTTCAAATAAATTTTGTTATGAAGGAGCTTAGGACTTTTCCCAAATGTAGAGTTCCTCAGTTGGGGTTTGACCCGTCAGTGTATTCACATTTGTCACAATCCAAGAAAGTTTTAATCCCAAATATAAAAACCAAGAAATTAATTAATTTTTTTTTCCAATCAATGTGTAACGGTTATCCTTTCTTTAAAAAAATGTGAAATGTTCCTTTAACCCTTTATCAGGACATCTGCAAGTCAAATTTAAGACTTTTTAATACATTTTTAATTCCATCATGAATACATTTAATACCTAAAAAACTGTGAATATAGTGGCTCTTGGCAGCAGGTTTGTGCACTGCATATGGGTCTCCACAGTTTTAACCTCCACAATGAGTTTGCACAGAATGCACCAAACCTTGTTGGCAATAAAACTGAATGGCAAAAACAAACATCATCCAACCAACTGGAAATATATTTATACTTTAAAAGGCTTGACATACGGGAGGTGACTTTGATTTGGTTTGCATCATTTGTCCAAAAACAGGAAATGAACGTACTTATAGAGTTTATGAGCATAAACCTGGACCATATGGAGAAAAGGGGGCTATTTCTAGAGTCAATGCTCAGTTTTACAGTGAGGTCAGTGAGATGGATTTAGACACTGTGGGTTTCAGGCTTAGTGGTACAAAGCTAGGAAACAAAGTGGAGGCCTTACTTGTGTCGAATGCTAATTTGAGGGCCTGGATGTCCGTGGCCACCCCGGAGATCCTGTAGATTCCCACTTCGTCAATCCCCCTCTTCTCCACTTCCTCAATGCACTGGCGGACGATGTAAGGCACCTTGGAGCGCTCGCGCCTGCGGACGATCACCGTGGTTAATTCTCAGTTGGCGAGCAGGTTAGAAACCAGACAACCGACTTAGCGAGCCACAGTGCTTACTTTGTGACCACGTTGATCTTGACTCCAAACACCCCGCTCTGCTTTTTGGACGGCGTTCTCTTCAAGCTGAGGTCCCGACTTGTAAACTTCATGGAAAATTCCACCTTAATCTGCAGATTCAGATCCAGATACACTGCAGAATGACTCCTTCAGACCCACAAACAGAACTGTACAAACATCTCAGAGCTGCTCTGTTTCTTGTTATCGCGGCAGCCATACAGATAGTCAGATCTGTTTGGGAGCAAAATGATCTGTTTGGCTTCAACAGAGCATCCAGCTGTCATTCGCACTTCCTGCGGATCTGGCCAGAAATACAGCTGTGCTAAAACAGTGTTTAAACGGTGGAGCTGCCTTTGCTGAACACAATAAGTCAGAGTACTGCTACAATTTCATTTTAAAGAGGAGTTTGCCATGATTCTTACCCCATTCATCTCGATGACGTCCATGTGCCAGTTCTTGGACTGCACAGTCTGTGGATCCAGCTGAAAGACACAAAAGACAAACGCAGTAGTTAAAATCTGCTCTCTTTTTTTTTTTAACCAAATATGGGCAAATCACTAAATCCATGTGGTCATTTTTCCCCAGAGGAGAGCTGATAGTGTCGCCACTTTCTGGCTGAAAAGAATGACAAAGTTGTGCACAGAAACCGATGTTAGACTCGTGGCATGCTAATCTTGAGAAAAAGCAACACATTGTCACAGTATTAATGTATTCACATAGATCTACACTAGAACATCTAAATCTCTCTCTCAAAAAAAACAAACAAACAAAACGGGTTGATATTTTTAGTCTAGTTTCTAGTGCCAATATCTTTTACAAGTAGCTTTCCAGCAAGATTTATTAATTTGGATGAAAAAGAGCTAGCTCTACTGGTAAATTATTTCAAGTAAAATATGAAATAATCTGTGGAACTAGTTCGTTTTTGTATCAATATTAAAGAGTAACTTACTTAAAACAAGCTACAGTAATACATTTTGCTGAAAAGTTACTTCAAATTTAGTTTAGTCCTATTCCAAGTGCTTGAAGATATTTTCTCTAGAAACTAGACCAACAATAAGATTTTGTGATATCTGCAGTACTAATTTGTGCTGTGACTAAAAAAAAAAAAAAAAAAAAAAAACTGTTCCTGCCCAGTTTCAAACCAAGGACCTTTTGCGTGTTAGGTGAACGTGATAACCACTACGCCACAGGAATTGAGTGTCCCTCTGTCCCTCTCCAACTGGACACATTAAGAAACAGGATGGCACAGTAGCTGAACAAGCACCATAAAACTTTAGAGAAATAACCTTTGACCTGCTTTTTGTGTTTCCTATGCATCAAATCTAAGTCAACTTCATTCCTGCTTTAGGAATGAATGATGCCATCTCTGCCATGCTTCCAGCTCTTGCCCCTCTGCGGTCTCTCTGGGGTCCAACAAAAGCTCCAGATTGGCCCAGACTCTTGGCCTGCTCCTCGATACATTCTCCGAGTCTGAACTTCTCGTCCCACGAAGCTCTTCGAGACCTCAGCGAGGGCAAGCTGGTGTTGTTTTAAGCCTCCTGGAGTCTGTGCGCGCTGCATGAGGCCAAAACAGCTAAGTACTTTTTTATTGTCGGTTTTAGCATCTGCACGCCGCAGTCATGTCATTACACTTCTGCACACTATTAAACATCCTCTCCGAGTGCATTTCATTAGCTCATAAAGGAGCCATTTAGTTCTCGTCTCATGCATTCCTATTACTGTTCCAGGCTGTTTTCCCAGCAGGGTGGGAGTTTGTGTCAAAGGATGGGTAATCACCACGACTGGGTCTGTAGACGGCTACTACCAGGAGGGGAAGCGGGACGCACTGAAAACGCCTCCTGTGGCTCACTGGAGACTCAAGGAAAACAATCCTTTTCATAGATTTGCTGCCCATTACTCTCTGCTCATTTTAAAGAAACCTGATTAAATATGAATGTACGCAAACAGGGTTGTAAAAACAAAGAGGATCCATTACAGGCAGCGGGTGCACTCAGTGACCCTTCTGAGATCTGCATCTCCCAACTGGGCTTCTCTTTATTAAAAAGAGAAGAACTTGACCCACTGGCCTTCCCTTGGCTTTTATGGGAAATGATTTACTTTGACCTGGCGGGCATGCATGGAGCAAAATGACTTCGTTTTAATGTACGCTGAAGACGGTAACAGCAACTCTTTTCACACTAGTTATTTTTGTGAAACTTCCAAGAAATCCTTTAAAGAACAGAACAGAACAGCTATGTGCGCTGATTTTCAGCATTCTCGTCATGTCAGGTGCTCAGTAAGTGCATTAGCTTTATTTCAACCATGTGTTGCTCTTATAGTGAACCCTACTTAGTTACATGTGAGCACACGGCCCCCTAAACTTGACCCCACATATTTCCCTTGACTTTTCAGCCCTTTTTGGCTCAGCAGGAAGCATGCAGCTCCACATGATCCAGCCCACATGTAGACATTACAGAAAATCCACGTCTGATTCACTGTCCTGTCTGAGCTCTCTGCCATTTTCACACAAGCAGAAATATTATCTGTAAGCCAGGTTGTAAAAGTGTGCATGCTGCTGGACTGATCTGCAGGCACGGAGCAAAGCTCGTAAGTCACGCTGTTTTCACAGACACATTTTTTTCAACAAGCTGCTGGGAGAGACAAAAAGGCTGTTCCCGCCCGGTTTCGAACCGAGGACCTTTCGCGTGTTAGGCGAACGTGATAACCACTACACTACGGGAACTGGCTGGCTTTCCCCTCCCCTCTGCTCCTCTTACTCAGAGCTGCAGCGCTGTGACTCCTGGAGGCTTCACCGTTTCTCTGAGAACACGCGGTCAGACTTTGTCCGCTATCAATCTGCTGGGATTCCCCTGCAGCATTTACATGCTGTGGACAAATCCTCCGGGGAATAAGCGCAAAAAAGGTGTTAAACTCTCTTGTTAAACAACAAAAAAGGAGTAACTTTGTGTAAGTAATGAGAGGTAATAGTATGAGTGTAGTTAGACAGCCTCATTAAATTAACACTACCCATAATAAATCACCCTATTTCTTCTTGCTGTTGACAACCTTTGAGAAAGAACAACTTGGTCCTTTGATCTGCAGGAAAATTATAATAAATTGCTGCTTTAATTCCCCCTTTGTGTTTAATCACAGTTTTCCAGCGCCTGCTCTCTGGCTGATTAAATATTCATTCAGCAGAAGAGAGCTTTTTATTAGTTCTTTAATTAGAACGCGGCGCAAACTGCACGCCTGCTTGGCTTTAGCAGGATTACAGGAAGTGTTTGTGCAGCGAGTCCCAGCTAGAACATCACCCTGCACTACGTTTGCTCTGTGCAATATAAGGAGCGCGCCTATTTTTAGACGTCCTGGTCACATAGGCATATTGTTTACATGCTCATCAGTGGCGAGTCTTTTTACTACACAGCTGATGATGGCGTCAGCGCCACGGGAGGCGTTCAGCTCAGCTGCCATGTTGCCTTGCTTTCTTACTTGCACAGTTGAGCCAATAGACAGGGATTTCCCGTCCACCGATGATTGTGATTTTTAGAGTTGTTACCTTCACATCCAGTGTATGGAATCTGCCTGTATTTCTAGTAAACAGGAGCTTACAGATGAGTACTAAATGTCTGGAAGACGACTCTGCCTGCAGCCCAGATGAGTAGAAGCTCTGCAGCACACTGAGCTGGGATTATCTCATAATAAGAGCAGAATAAAGGAGCTTAAATAGTTTTTAATGACAGAGTTCTGAGTACATGTTTCATATAATGATTTCAAAACACAATATTTTAATATATTAAGGATTTCTTTTTCTTATTAGAACTTTCTTAGCAACCTTCTGCCAGTGCGTAAAAGCCTGAGATAATTCCTGAATAACTCTCTAATAGGGGTGCAGTGAGATCTAATGCCAACATAATAAAGTGTTGGCCCCTACTGTTTTCAGTCTTACTCCAGTCAAGCTGATGTATGTATCCCACTAATGCAGAATGGTGCATATTCTACACATACCAAGAATTGCATCAAATTATTCTACACTAGTGATTGGGTTAGTCAGGTTGGTGTGTGTATCCCACTAATGCCGGTCAGTGCACATTCTACACATATCAAGAATCACTTTAATTTATTCTACACTGATTACAGTTTGTCTAAAGACAAAGTTTGTGATTTGAGAAACCTGCATTCTGTTTGTAAAGAGGAAGATTTTGATAACCCCGACTCATGAACCCAGTGTTGTGTTCTGTTTTGCTCAAGAATCGGATTTTCCAAATACAGTCGTCGCAAATGTAATTTCTTCAAACTCAACATAAAACCCTTTCTGTGAGATTGTTATACTGCGCAAGTATGTCCTGATTTAATGTGCCTTGCCTGAGAAAGAACACAGGTTTTATTGTGATATAGAGATGATCTATACGAGTGTTTAATTCCCCCTGATAAACCCTCATGTTTTCTTTGGCCAAATCTGCAGAGGTGGTTTTCGACACAATCTTTTGGGGATACGGCATAATACAACGCTGAGCTCATTACCTCGGTTTTCTGGCGATCTGTAATCCTTATCTCTGACAACATGGAAGCAATTAGATGATCTATATGGGTTTCCAGGGGAGTAAAAACGGCATCTTTAACTGCACATAAACAGTATAATGTGTTTTTTGCACAAAGCTTCATCTCAGCTCTGAGGTTCGGTGAAATAAAATCCTCACTCTCTATCTGTTTCAGTGTGTAATGAAACTCAAACCCTCACCGCCTACATCGAAGATCAATGCCAACTCGTCATCCTGCAGGGGCAGAAGGCAACCTGCACACTTTCAGCCGTACCGCTAGAAGCCAGGAGGTTATACTAAGTACCAACATGAGAATATTTTACTGACCTCTCGGAGCTCATTTAACCAATCACAACGCAGCACACGGGAGAGGATAGATGGGGGCCAATAAAGGGCTACACCCGCCGGTGGGGACAGACGGAGATTTATGTGGCCTACATAAAAGGGCCATTAAAGGGCTGGCTGGCATTTTAAACAAGACGAGGATGAAACCCTAATATCTCATCTGCACTAATCAACATACTTAAATGGAAGAATATAATTTTGTATGAGGACTAAAATGCAGAGGAGGGATAAGTGAGGTGGAGGGCAGGTGATAATGGCTACATGTTCCTCTCTCTCTCTCTGATGGTCAAGCAAACAAACCAAAGAAATAAAATCCAGCAGAGCTCCGACCTACAGCTACTTCATCATCTTTTGCTCTTTTGTTAAGACACATGAGGTACACGACGTCTGGTTCCAGTCCAATTAGCGTTCCTAAGTCAGCCTCCCATCTCATCTCGCAACGTCTTAATTGGGCTCGGCTGTCAGCCGAAGCAGGAAGAACATTTCCCCGGTGTTCCTCCGTGCCCTCGCAAATCTTTTCTCATGCAGATTCCTCTGAACAGAAATTAGATAACATGCTGCTTGCCATCGGTGCACCCAAAAAGAAAACGCAATAATGTCTGCTGCTTTCCCTGTCTTGCTCACTAATCACAGTGATGCTTTCTTTGCTCTTTTTTTTTCTGTTGTAATTTTAGCACATTGTTTTGGGCTGTAGAGTTACAAAAATGCTGGCATTCAGGGTTCTAATGTAAATATGACCAAAACAAGTACATTAATCGCTTCATCTCTTCGCAAAAACACCCTGGAGGCTTTTGTTATTTTGGCGTTTCAAGCGATGAGCTTAGATGATTTAACGTCCTCTCATCTCTGCCGTCGAACAGAGATCCCGGTTATGTAGGGGCAGAAAGGCAGCATCGGGGGAAAAATAAAAGGAGAATTGTATAAGAACTGATAGGATCAAAAGGCAACTATGCATGTAAGTGCAGCACAAATTTACTCAACCAACAAAAAATAAAAAAATGAATCTCCTTCGAAATGAATGAATGATTGTAAAAATGAATGGGGCCTTTGAGACATGGTGGGCGAATGGGATATTGTTCTGCAGCTTTACTAGAGAATCACTTTTTTATATACTATTGCTGACACTGAGAAAACAGCGTGAGAGGAGAAGAAGAAATCAGTACCAGACCTATGGGTCAATTCAGTAAAGGCTGGTCTTAAGGCGTAATCCCCCCTCTTATTCCTCTCAGATTGTTCCTAAAGCAGCTATCGAATAATTCAAGACATCAGAGGTCAGGTAAAGTCTCAGCTTGGATGCAGATGCTGAAGAGGCTGATTATGCACACTAAATCAAAGGCGAAATTCTGCCAATGCGCTCATAATGAGGTGAAGACTGCTGAGTAAACACGTGCGAATACAGAGCAAAACTGCCTCACAACATCTAATTTTATATCTCAGTTAGTCATAGCTGAAGGGGCACGTGAGCAGCTTTGCATATAATCAGAGTTTGCTTGTGATATTTCAGAAGCAAGAAAAAAAAATCTTCAAAAATAAAGCAGCTTCTCTTTAGCTAATAAAGAACAAGTCATGATTCAGATTCTGCATTTTAAGTGTGCCACAATAAAACCTGTAAGCCCTGAAACCGTATTTGGGCAAATTAAAACATGATTTGGAAATTGGGTCTGTGTAATTTATGCTGAGAATTAGGCTGATGACAGGAATTTGTCAATTTTTAGACTTTTTACAATACAGTATGCCTACATTCTACCCAGTAATGACAGCATCAACACTCTTTGGTGTGGAAGTTGGTACTGTAAGAAGACTCAAAGTCATCTATTTGCTGCATCAGTGAGGTGTTGAAAAACAAAATCAGAGGAGGCAAAGTGATATGGGAAGCTATTTGAAAATGAATCTTTTCTGGGATGTTTTGACATGTCTTTATTTAAATCATGCTGCGACAGCGAGAGAGAGCAAGACTTCAGCAAATAACAGGAAGAGCAAACAGACTACCTCCAAGTTGCTCTTTTTATATCCATAAACTTTCAAACCCATTCATGGAAGACTAAGGAAAATAAAACAAACAAAGATGGCTGTTTTAACAATGCTATTTACTGAGCTAATTACTAGCATGACACGCTAATGTCAAAAATCAAATTCATTCATGTCTGTTTTACATGGGTATTATTACATACCTGAAGAAAAGGTCAAAAACATTAGAAATTAGTATTTTTTAAAGAACATGTTCTTACAGCTTTTATAGAAAAATTGGAACAGGCCAAATTCTGTGTCTGCAGGTCAAAGACGATATTAAAATACTGACTTCATCAGTTCAAGCAGAGGGTAATATCTCAAATGAACAGCGGAGGGAGCCGTTCTGACTACGAAACATCTCAGACACATTGTGCCACTCATTTGTTTTGTCTTCAGCAGGAAATTAAAGGGACAAAAGACACTGGTGGGAGTTAAAAAAAAAAAGAGGCTGAGATGAGCTCACGGTGGCAGAACGATTAGATAAATGAGAAAGTCAGAGATTTCCGTTCTTGATTAGATCATTATATAACCCAGGAAAATAATAATAAGCTCCCACGGTTTCTGTGCTGCGTCCTGAAACATTAACATTGTGTTCCATCTCAAGAAAGTGTGATTATACCTCTTACAGATCTTCCACAAACCCTCATTTACCGGATATTAAATCCATCTGAAGCCATTTCCTGCAACAATCCTCTCAAATAAAACTTTTTCTTTCTAACCAGGTCACAGCGTTAGCATCACTACCATCCATCACATATAAAGCCATCAGATAAGAGTCAACTCCCCACTGACAGAACAAACAGACACGCGCTGAGAATAAAAGAGAGGCTGAACAAACAGATGGTAGTGACACCGTGATGAATGCAGGGGGACAGATGCAGCAGAGAGAAGATAAAAAGCAGAAAGAAAACAGCTTGTGTACGCATGTCAGACCTTTTGTCTCAGCAGCTTGCTGCGGACTCTGCCCCATAGCTTGGCCCCCGTGTTGGAGTGTCTCTTCAGCACCGGGGTCTGGGGCTGGCTGGACAGATTGTGCTGGTTCTGGTCCACGCAGCACTGCTGCTCCAGACGCTCGCACATAGAGTTCAAGTTTACATCCGACACCAGGATCTCCGTCATCCCAAAGCCGCCGAATCTCCCCTTCTTCCAAAAATGCAGGTGGGAGGAAGTGCTGAGCTTGAGGAGAAGGCAAGGGTAGGAGAAATTATCTCCACGTAACCCGTAACGGTTAGACCAGGTGCTGGAGAGCCGAGAAGCGATGAGTGAAAAAAAAAAGAAAGTCTTTTTAATTCAAAAAGGAAAAAGATGAAGAGCAGAACGAGAGCTGGTTGCTGCCATGACCTCCTCGACAAGGCTCGTAAAAAGTCCAGGTAGGATCCTGCTTCTGCGAGTTTGCTTCGCAGTCAGCCGCCAGCATCTCCTCACTGTGCAATCTGACTTCCAACACGGCAAACGGAGGCACCGAGCGCTCCGAGAGGCAGAGACAGAGAGAGGAGGGAGAGGGGGAGCCGAGCAGGAGGGGTGAATGAGCTGCAGGAGCAGAGCTGCTTCTCCAGATGTGGATGGACACTCCTCCAGAGAGGGAGGGGTGGACAAACAGTCAATGAGGAATGAAAAGAGAAAGAAACACAAGAGAAGGAGCGAGAGAGAGAGGGAGGGAATGGTAAATGTTGCGCCGTGTTTTGGTCAGTACTTTGACCCCTGTCAACTTTTCCCAGAGCTGCACAGGAAGTGGATAATATGAGAAAAAAGGGGCAATGAATATTAAAAACAATCAACAAGCAATTAAATCCTAAACAATTCTGGAGTTCATCTACAGCCAAACTCTTAAGGCTGAGTTAAGACCGCTGCCAGGGTTGTTGGATATTAACTGGGGAAAAAGTTCCACGTTGAGTCAGCTGTAGTTATGCCAGGCCACAAGATGGCGCTGTGGTTTCAGCATCTCATTGAATTTGTATGCGCTTTTGACCCTTAGCTTCTACTTCATTAGTTTTCACTCTCATGTAAGACATTTATTCCTAATCAGAAATTGTGCTAAACCGAACATGTTATAAGTAGCACAACACAGCACAATGCTATCCGCTAAGTCAGCCATTTTCAGTATCAGTGAGATGTTCAGAAATTAAGTCAGAGGAACCTGAGTGGTGAAAAGCAACTTGAGAGTAAAACGTAACTATTTATAATATATTAAGACACGTGAATGTGCTAAACACACTTAGTTAAAAATTCTCAGCTTATTATTATGATTTGGCTTATTTTTTTATTTTTTTTTTTAACTTTGTAAAGCCCGTTTTTGGAGCGACTGCCCTTTCACACACACAGTGTGACGTTGCCTCTGCTGCTCTGAATATAAAAAGATTAATGACAGGTCAGGGTAGAGAAACTGGAAGAAAAATGTGTTTTCAGCAATTCAGATCTATACAAAAACCAGATATTAGAAATCAGCCACAAATCGCTAATAAGGTCTATAAGAAATGCATTTCCTTCTCTTCTCCTTAATCCACTCTTCCACCTCTTTTGCCCTGTGCGCCTGTTAATGTGCCTTGTTTGGCATATCTCTAATATCTCTATTTTTGTCTTACCACTGACTGTTATGCATTTTTCCACCAAAACCCTTTCCCCTAAGCTCTAAGCCTTCCTGTCGACACTGAAAAGTCAGTCAAAGACATTCAGCGAGATCAAATCTTCATGTTTATTCAGCAGGACAAGCTGAGATGATCGCTGATACGTGGAGCCCTCTACATATTGGATCGATAAGCAGCAAAAGAACGTGTGTGTGCCTGTCAAATTCCCTCCCTGTCTTCTGTGTGCCAACCCGCTGGAATTAGAGTGGAAAGATATTTAGCTTTGGAAAGGTTATATACGCGAGGATGCATTTTAAAGGGGTGATGATTGTGATTCAGAGTCGGCGCAGACATCTGCCGCCTGATCGTTCACTGATTCATAGAGGAGCCTCAGATAAGCAGAGAAAAACACAGACAGAATTTCTTTCATTTAATGGATAAGTCACTAACAGCTTTGATTACAAAGGGGATGCATATATTCATTTAATCTTAGAGTACCATTGGATTCTCTTTTAGTCAAATCTCCCTCTAAAATAGAAGAAATATTTAAGTTTAATATTCAGTCAGCAGTAATTATCCTTACAGTACCAAACCAGACTCATTATGTCATCGTAGGGTGTGTTGGATAACCTCAGACTGTACAAAACCCTAGCATAAAACCATGTGGGTTCGCATGTCTTCTGCGGCGATGATAAAACAGTGGGCAGATAAAAAGGGCAAGTGGCACGGCGTGAACGTCTGACTCCGCGAACCGGAGGGGAGGGCGGAGGAGGGAAGGTGGAGCTTTGTTGTGGAGCAGACCTCAGCCAACCCCTCGGCACAGATTATTTTTAACTCGCGGGGTCCGTAGCTTTGAGACATACACACTCCATGCGTCACAACTTGGAAAGAATGTCTGGGAAAACCATGTTTTGAAAATGGGAGAAGAAAAACCCCACAGGGAGATCGGGGAGATATTTTGGGGCAAGACGGGAGAGAATGGGAACGCTGGACTAGCTTTGTATATGGCAACTCATAAATGTTTAAGGGTTTTTATTTGAAAATGGTTCATGCTATTGTAGCAGCCATCGACCGGACTAATATAGGAAAGAAACGAGAAAAAGAACAGATAGAACCACATTTAGAAGCAAAGACGTAGAGTTCTTCAGTGGATTACGCAGAAAATGTAAGATCAGGGGGAGTACCTTTGGTGATTTCACCTCCATCAGCTCACAATGGATTTGTTCAACAGCGTGAATATGAGGTAGACAATACTACACTTCATTACATGAGTGATTTTCTGAACCATTTCAAAACTAAATATCATCCCCCAAAAAAGAGGTCATGCACTAAAGTGGAGATGGAAAAACATTTGCAGAAGAAGTTCTGCCGTAACGAATGTTTACCTTATATGGCTGATCAGAGAACAGCGTTTCTTTCTCTACATCACCAATACTTGACATAACAGAACAATTACAATTTGCCGGAGAACTACACATTCCTGAAAACCGCTCTCCATTTTCTTTAGATATGTGGTCTGTGCTGGTTTACAACTTCTACTTCCTGTTTATTACAGGCATGGGTAACATCAACATCTGGCTAAATTACATTGATTTGCTCCGAACCAGTAGATGGAAACATTGCAACATTTTAAAAGTTTACTCAAAATTTATATGACAATTGGATAGAAACGTAGTTGGTAAGAACAATCTATTTCAAAATACTCCTGCCTCTTCTGCTTTCAGTAGTAACTCTTTATCAAAGCCATTTCTGCTGTTGCGTATCCCATCGAGGGATTGCTGCAAAGTCAACACCATGCAGCCGAGGCTAAAAAGCTTATTTGGTTTTATAATGGCTGTAATGTATTTTAAACATGTAGAAATGCCTGAGTGTCAATTCACGTGCTGACAATAAGACAGAAACTGGCATCTGTACGACCAGTTCAGCCAGAGTCCAATGCTTCACTTTCCATCACATCAACAAAACCCACTCAGCAGAAACATTCAGATCTACCCCACAGATCACAAACAGATACTACAAAGTCACATACCCACTTTCACTAATGTCAACTCATCATTTATTTAAGACATTAAAAACAAGACAGAGCCCAAGCAGACATGTTAACTCAGAATCCAGAGGGTTCAATCTTAAAAAAGCTCTCCTGGTAGTTCAACAGTTCATCTAACACAGCTCTCCAAAACCCCTACTTTCAAACATGCCACCGGAAATCAAAGTAAAGTATATTACTGTACTTTGGTAATATTTGCTAGAATCCTGGCTCATTTAGCTTTCAGGTTCTGTTCGGTGAGCTGTTTTATATTGTATAAAGTGGAGCCAAATAATGGACCCTTTCTTCCCTAGAAGGCCTTGAACAGATATTAAGCCACTGCAGAGATAAATTAACACTATGAGATGAATAGCTGAGGGGCCTTGAGCTCGGGAGACATGGGACCAATAAAAAGGCGACAAATGAGAACACAACAAGAGGAGGGAACCCAACTGGGAGATAAGGCTGAAGGTTCTTGTGGGAATGGAGAGACACATAAAAGATAGAGTGGAGTAATTAGTCAAATCTTAGATCTTTGAGATGTTTTCTTTATTAGAGCATGGGTTGGTGTTGGCGTGGTGTTGCAGCTGCCGAAGGCTTTTCTCTGATTGTTATTGCTGCTTGTCATCTTGTCATCTCGACTTAAACAGCCAAGTTTTTCTCCAATAAAAAAACAATAGATTGCAAAGAACCCTTGCAATCTATTTAATCTTATTATGTAATGCTTACATGTGAATAAGTTGTTGGTTTTATCCCTGGCTGCCTAAGCTGTGGCATCAGGTTCAGCCCTGCGTCGTAATTATAGACAGGGTGGGATGGCCCTTCGTACAGTTCTGCTATGTGACCACAGCCCTGGGTGGACCAGGTCCAGGTTTGCAGGCTCCGTCTGGATGCAGCTGTTCCCAGACCAGCACTGGGATGATGCTGTTGGTTTGGTGATTCTCCAGCCTCCGTCTGTGAGGTCCTCAAATATAGGTGTGATCCTTTTAACAGATGCAACTCACCCAATGAACAATAGATGGTCTCAGTGCCAGGGAGCTCTTTGCTTTAATGCTGAACATCCTGGGATTGTGTAGCTGCTGCCTGGGAATGTTTTCAGTTTACCTCTGGCATTAGCTGTACAGATGCACTGAAAAATAGTCTGGTGTTGATCTCTGACCAGTCTTTACTCAGTTTGAAACTCTGAAATCCAACCTTTTTCCCAGACAGTGGAAAAACTACACTAAGCTCTAACCAGGTTGTGCTGACAACACTCTTCTGTGTGGATGCTCTTACTGAATGAAGAACACAAAAAAAATATAGCCGTTTTCAGTGTGGTGTTTATAATATAGTCACGGGAAGCAAAAAGATCTTCAAATCTAGTTTTCTAGATAAGATTTCAGTAGATAACAGGAAGGATGAATATAATACAGCCAAGCTGCTCCCTGTCTCAGACATTTGCTGTAATAAGGTAAACTATAGAGTTTCATAAGTCTTGGGTTGAATGTTTTCTGCTTTGTTGCTCTAGAGAATGTTTTTAATCTCTTTGCGGCATCAAAAACAAGAACTTTCTTTAAAACCCCTTCTTGTATTTAGCCAAATGTAATGAATGTGTGCCCAAGTTTTGTTCTGAGTAAAAGTCACTTGATACCTGTCGTCCTACTTGCTATGATATTATTATGAAACCTAAAAAACCATGGCTAAAGTAAAATACTTTGTAAATTGTCTTTAATATTAACATGTTTAGGCTTACAAAAACAAAGCACAAAGTTTTTCCTATTATTATTTCAATTATTGCATTTTGTGAAGCTGCCAGCACAAATATTACAAATATTTGTCGACACCTAACAAGTTCTAGAAAAAAAATGTATACAGTTTTATGTTTTGAATGCCGTTTCTATTTTGTCTTTTATTCATAAAGATAAATCAGATCAACTGTCAACAAAAATATCAGAAATTGGACACGAAGTTCAGATCAAATCTAAATTTATTAAATCTCTAGTTGACTATTTTCATTTGTCATAATTTAATCTATGACTAACTTAGATTACCTTACCTGAAGCTACTTTCAAAGAAAATAGAGCGCTTCATGGTTCCCAGTAATTGTTCTGGGTACAAATCCAGTTCTCAGCTGGGGTCGTTCTTTCTTTGTATATTTAGTCCTGGGGTGCATGAAGTGCTTCTTAATACCAATATAAATAGGTGAAACATTTTTACAGCTGAATATAGGAAAATCACTTTTCCACTTCTGAATAAAATTAGAAATCCATAAAAAAAATTATCATGCAAGTAATTACTAAAATAAAAATGTGAATTTAAAAGTAAAGGTCTAAGTGAGGAGACGTTACCAGAAACTAGCAAAAATGCAAGATGAGAATTTCATACTTTCAATATGTTTCACTGTTCCTTTAATCCAGAACACTTTGAACTCTTCACAGCCTCTAAGATTGGATTGTATGGATTTTTCAGGTCTTTTGAAGCATTTTTCTGACTTCATTCTTAACCTTTTTTTTTTTTTTTTTTTTTTACATTTCTACCAACACAGCATTCGCTCAGTATAGGCACACATAAGCCATTTTATGACTTGGTGGTGGTTATTTTGCCCCTTAAGGTGCTTTCACACCAGTCCTGCTCGGTCCGCTTTAATCCAACTCTAGTTTGTTTGTCTAATAAGTCTGGTTTATTTGGGGAGGTGTAAATCCAAAATCAAACTCTGATCTGTGAACTCTGGTCCACCTACCAACTCTCGGTTTGTCTGAAGTGAACTCTGGTGTGGCCTGAATGAGAATGCCAAGCAGACCGAAGACCAACATAAAACCAGGAAGCGGATTATGGCGGAGGGCATTCTGGGTAAATAGAACCAAAACCAACAGTAGTAACTTGATGAGAACTGGTATACAATGGTTCAAGTAAATAGTTTGTAAACTGGAACAAAATGGAAGTGGGAAGAAACAAAATATCCATGTTTAGGTACAAAATTATAAATTGGTGGAAGGGTGACTTGACCTGAAGCAGTAAAAGACCAATATAAACTTCTGATTTCATAGGTTGTCATATGTGACTCCCAGTTATTGCTGAACACATAAGTATCCATTTATATTCTTGGGATCATTCATCCTGCTAATCCCTTAAGAAGGTATCTGGGAACAAAGACAATCATTTGGGACCGTAGGACTGAAAAACGACAAAATTGAAAAGAAACGAGAAGATGCCTTAGGCATATTTGATTTACTCATCACTGAAGACAAAGCACTTCATGGTAATCATGTGCATCTCAAGGAGGACAGGGACTGGCTGAGAGTGATGGCTGCAAACCCGACTTTGAGCGCATCACTCAGTCAGGTTAAAGTCGATTGATCTGTATAAGCATGTTCAGGGGATGACCCACTGCTGCTCTTTGATCTGTTTCTGCTGCCTTTGCAGGAGCTTTAGAGGAAAGCAGGGAGATAGAGTTTAATTCAAAAAAAAAAAAAAAAAAAGAGAGTGAGAGAGAGAGAAAGAGAGAGGGGTCTGTGTGTTGGGAGGGCTTTCGAGGGAGGATCTTTCAGGGTGCAGCGAGAGTGCTAAATGCGAGTGCAGAAGGAGGAGGGGGGGAGGGTTTGGCAGGGTGGGAATTCACAGCCTTGGGGTGCTTTAAAGATTATTCCTGCTTCTCTTTCATCCTGGCCACTGGGAGCATCCTCCTCTGATAAACCGCTCCATCATTTATTAAGCACATTAGAACAAAAGTGGAGAAGGAGGCTGAGGGGGAAGGATGAGGATGGGGAGGGGGGAAATGAGTAAAGAGAAGCTGTTGTTGGGTGTGGCTGTGATGAACACGGGAAGAGAGTGCAAAGACTGCTAAAACACGTCAAAGAACACAATGTATTTAAAATCCACTTAAAACGGCGAGAAGAGAGAACTTTTCTGAAATGTTCTTCTCTTGTTTTGGGGGTTTTGTGAATATGTTTTAATGCAAGCTGTGAAATAGACCGAAGGAGGGAAAAAGAGGCTGAGAAACAGCCTGATGCAACAGCAAGCAGGGAGAGCAGTAATGCTGCAGGGCTCTGCATGACAAAACCCAGTTTATACAATGAGGTCACGCTCCGCACACCCGAAGCTGTTTATTTTAACAGTGATGACTTTTAAGTCATTCATCAGTTCTGTTAAGTGCCTTTAATGATTCTACTGTTATTTATTTTATACTTGTAATATTCATCTTGATTTAAGACTGTTTCCTCTAACAAGATGGGTGAGATTTTTTCCATTTTTTTCACCCTGTAGAAAAGTCAAGACGCAGCATCTGCAATAAAGTCTTTTCCAGTATATTTGCAGTTGAGAAGAAAATTTTAAAAAGCGTCAGGGGTGGGAGGAGGACAAGATTAGAAACAAACGCAGAAAACAAACTGTCATTCTCAGGCTGAGTGGCAGTGTGCTAAAAAAGACACCATTATGAACACGAGACAAACAACTGCATGGTGAAAATAAATACAGTCGGTTCTCTTGTCAGAGCAGAAATAAAACTTTAAGTTGACCTTGAGAAACTCAGTACAACACCAGTGGATCCTTATCGTATGACATCATTTGACATAAACACTATGTCAGAGAAAAAAATAAATTTTTCACCTGATCTACTTTGTTTTAGAGTGTGATATAAAAAGGTTTTTACAGATACAGTGAGTCACCCTGCGACTGTTAGGCCACGAGATCCTGAATCCGAATGGAATATTTTAAATCATGACTGAAATGATTTCATGAGCGTCCTGAAAAGTTCCATAAGACTGACGTCATTTTATTAACAGAAAGCTTCATCTTTAAAATATTCTTAATTGGTAATTTGTAATGTAATAAATGTACTACTCAGAAGCATAACATTGACAGATGATGTTGTGACTTGTTTTAGCCTTCTTGTTATCAGCTGAGAATCTTATTCTCTCCATCTGAACAAACCGTAGACATGTAATAGAAAATATATTTCAAAATACCTTCACATAATTTCTAACTCGTCTGACTTTACTGTAACATACATTAGTGGTATCAAAAATTATTCACTCAGTAGTAGAACCCACACTGAAGAGTAATGTCATCTGCAGCAAAAAACAGGCAACTTCTCTATGCATCTAATTTATATAAAAACTTGTAATGCTTTATCAATGAAAACAACACAGTGATACATTGTCTGCTCTGACTAAACAGGTAGAACCGAAGTTAAAATTCTCAGTAGTATGCTGATGATGAAATTGACAATATTCACACAGCTTGTAAATGCGACCCACATTGGATAAAATTTGGTCTGACATGGATAAAAATTAAAACAATTTTTATCCATGTCAGACTTTTTCACGGCAATCTGGCCAGATTCCAATCTATTCATCCAGGGGGAAAAAACTCTGTGAATGTAATCTATGTGATTTTTTAAAAACCCAATGTAATGTAAACACAAACTAAACACAAACAAAAGTTACAATCACATACCAGGAGGAGGTTGTGTTACATCTAGGGATCGTGACCCAGTTTCAGGGATGAAGAGAGTGCAGCCTCAAAGGACTTAGCTGTTGCTGACCTGCTTGAATAATTTATCTTAAGTGTGCTGACCGGACGCAGCCACCTGGAAGATTACACGAGAGGAAGGGGGTGGGCCACGGTGGGACTAAGAGAAGAAAAAGTGACAGCATGATCCTGAGTTGCACGGCATGAGATGGGGTTATGCAACTTGGGAACATAGAAGAAATGTGAGAGAGAAAAGTAGGATGGTCTGAATATTTCAAGGCGACGACAATGCAGTGTCACTTTGGCTTTCTAGGAAGTCAGGTGGATAATCGAGAGGAGGCGCTGTGCTTGAAGTTGAGCAGACAGCAGACAGACTGGAGCTGCGAGGCTTCCTCATAGCTAAGCAAAATACCTACAAGCACAACTGAGCAGCTTTTATTAACGTTCAGCTCAGTACTCAAAACGTATGTTCTTTAATATTATTATTTTGATGCTTTAGTTTATTCTGTTCTGCATTTGCAGAACCTTCAAATGCTGGTAACAAGATATAACCAATCGTTTCAACAAAGTGTTGCTAAGGTACAAAGCTTGTCTAATATGATGCCTGAGAAAATGCCAGGGTGGCCCCTCCCACACTTGTTGCTGCACTCTGTCTTTCAGCTTAATAAGTGAAGGCTGGTACATTTATCACTCAGGAACAAGGCAAACTGATCTGTTTGGAAATATTTACTACCTGTGTTTCCATTGACCATGAAACTGCGCAAATTGAAATTACAATTATAAATTTGCTCAATGGAATAATTCCAATTTCAAACGTCTCTTGTTTTTCCCATTCATTTTTGTGCAAGGCTGAAGTGGTTAGTCAAGAATTACTAATTAACAAGCAGACATCAGTTTGTTATACTTGTTTTGTCTGTTATGAATGACAAAAAGGTATAATTTAGGGACCTACAAGCATGCCAAAGATTAAATCTTAAAATTTTCTCCACATGTGTTTTTTCCAACATAAAACTTGGTCAGAATGTTTTGCTTCCAAACAAATCAAAACCAAAGCCGAGCCACACCAAAATCCCAAAAAATCCTGACTAGTTTTGTAAGCACTGACGTTTTTGTGTTCCGGTGAAACCAGGTCAGCTATCCAGTCACGGAAACATCCATCCTTCCCCCTCCCTTTCCTCCTCACTGTATCCAATAAAACAAAGGCCCTTGAAAAAAATAAATCACTTTGCTGTCAAGCCTCATTTGCAGGTGAACAATCCATTAACGTGCCAGTGGAAAAATCAATCACTTAATCGATAAAACCCTCAGCTTTAGCACCCAGCGATGATTGAAAGAGGAGCTTAACATTTTCTCCCTAACTATTCTGACTACAAGCCTTCTCTCGACTTCTTCTTCTGTACTCTGCATTGATCTCATCCCTCCTCCTTTTACTTATCCTCCAAATCACACAAAAATGAGACAAATCTGAAATTAAACTGAACTGCTTCCTGCTAATGATTAGTGCCAGGTAGCAGGATTAGTGACGTTTAAGTGAAACATTATTGGTTTGTTTGGGAGGAAGAGGAGACAACGCAAAGAGGAAGAGATGCTATCAACCCAAACAACTCTTCCCCGACTCCTGGAACCCACACAAAAGCTACACATCCCTCTCCCGGCTATTACAGAATGTACATTGCATAATTCAAAGAATTTGCGACTGCGAGAAATTGACTTTTGAGGTGCCCGCCTTCACAAACACCCACTCGGCTCTTTGCAAGCCCGGAGACCAGAGGGAGGAGGTACGAGCTCGAGCCAGCGCCCACCACCAGATCAATGCGTTCCAGCGTTCTGCCAGGGACAGGTTTGGAAAATAACAAAGCCACTAAAAAACGCTTTGCTCAGATGAATTTACGACACGCCGGTTATGCAACAAGCCGCTTCGAGCGCAACAATTCATCATTTGGAGAGCAGCAGATAACTGCGTTGATGTCCAAGGTCGTTTTAAGTGCTTCGTTTCAGCAGTTTGCATCAAAGCTGGAGTGAAGAGGCCATTTTACTGGGCTACATTTTTGGAAAGAAGAGAGACAGAGAGAGAAAGCTTCGGTAGAGCTGGTAATGTTGAAGAAGATCAAATGTAATTGCTTTGATCCCTGACTTGTCAGCACCAAGGGTGGATGTGGTGCAGCTGCATGACCTCACTGTTAACTTGAACAAGTTCAAAACATCCTCACTCCAAGTCTGAAGAGACTTGAGCAGCTCCCATTAACCTTTTCGTCATCACTGGGCCAAAAACGGAGCTCTCCCAGCGTAAAGGTCACACAGAAAGAGTTCTAATAATATCTGTGGAAGTGTTTAGAAAAATGCCAAAGCAGCTTTAAAGGAGTGCCGTTCTAAAGCCCTGCTTGAGTATTTATTTCATCACCTCAAAGTTTAATGTGGACGTTTTATGATAAATCAACACAAAATGGTATATAATTATAAAGTTGAAGGTGGACCACTATCTATTTACGGATTTTTCTGTAGAATGTGAAAAATTTCTAAAATATTCAAAAGATTGGGAAGCTGGATTACATACACACAATGATACTTGAAAGACTAGTGGCTGGCTTTTCCAAAAGTAGCCGATCCTGGAGCATCTCTTACTTTCCATGGTGCTGATTGGCTGTTCCCCAGAGACTGTATACACTGCAAAAAAAACAAAATCTTACCAAGTATTTTTGGTCTAGTTTTGGCCTAGTGCAAATATCTCAGTTCACTTGAAATAAGATAAAACTAACTTACAAGTGACAAGATATAGGAGTTTGTTTTAAGTCGATAATTCCTTAATATTGATGAAATGATAACTGGCATATATTAAAAAGTTATTTACTTAAAATAAGCTCCAATATGTTGTTGAAAAGTTACTTATAAGCTACTTTTGTCTTTTTGCAAATATGTTAAATTATTTGCACTAGAAACCAGACCAAAAACACTTGGTAAGACTTTGTGTTTTTGCAGTGTAGATGATAGTTTCCACTGTGTATTAATGCATTTTAAATGCATATTTGGAGTTTGAGCTGTAGGAAGCTATAATAGTTGATATACTGGATCTCAAGTATTTGCAGATTTCAGTTATTTGTGAGCAGCTGTGGCCCCTTACTTCACAAATAGGACTCCACTGTAAATAATAATTTTCTAACACATGAATTGACTTTGATCCAAACAATTCCAGGGTAGAGCTGCCCGTAAATTGATCTGTCACATAACATCACAACAACATGTACTAAGAAGAGTAAAACATTTGATAGGCACTGAATGGTACTTCTCCATAGCACAATTGTTTTACATTCCTTAGTTAGAAATAGAACAGATAATTTTATGCAAGCTTTAGTGATTAGAAAACCAGAACCAGTTCTTAACATCTGCACAGTTGGACAAGAAACAGCCCTTCTCCCTCCCTCGCCTTGGGACAGGAAGTAATAAATCAGGATCAAACGGCTGGCACAGCTCCCAGTTCTGCCATGTGAACGGCATAATGTCAATTGGGATCGTACTCTCAGCCATAACTCTGAAGAACAACAACATGAATTCTGAGATCTTAAATAATCACTGGAACTGTAGAGTCTGTAAACAAAGTATTTTATTAGTGGTGCAATATACATTGGGTCTTCAAAATGTCAAGTTGAAATAGCACAACTAAGCATCAACCCCTTCTCACTAGGGTTAAATGTCAATGTTAGGTCAAGAGACTAAAACCAGTATTATAGGGTTTTGGGGATCCAATTAAAGAGCCTTAAAAGCCTGGGAAAGATTACTAATGAGCAGTCGGTTGCTCTGTCTGTACTTTGTTCTCTCTGTCCTGTGGAGTTATCATGAGTATGTGCTTAAGGCTGGGAGCTGATGAACACTGGAGTTTTCCACAGAGTAACACAGAAATAAGCTTTGCAGTAAATGATTAAGAACCCCACTGTTTCATTTCATAGTCGTACGGTGCAGAACAAAAAACACAAGATCAAAGAAACTCGCATTTCAAATAAACAGTCTTATTGGAGAATTAGACACGAATTCTCAATATATTGTATACAATCAGAGATATTTTGGCCCAGGCATCAAGAGACCTTAAAATGATACATCTTTATATTTTAACTACACCTATCGCGATTAGGATTCTGTATCTTGCATACCAATCAGAGTCATTAGTCTATTTATTCAAATCAGCAGGATGTAATATTTTACAGTACAGGAAAACACCAACTATTACATCCTGATAATACAAAGTCTATACTGAAATACTTTTTGTAGAGTTCAACTTAACTCACCTTCCAATGATGTTTTGTATGCTGTGGTATCTGTCATGTCTTCACAGATACTGTTTTCCAAAAGGACTTTCTGTAGACCCAATTCAGGGCTTTACTTTGTAGCATGACTTTAAACATAGCAATATAGCATGAACAAAATGCATTTCTGAAGATTTGGGGGGTTTTTATACACTTTTGACTAAATATATATATATTTTTTTTCTCCGAAGAGTTTTTTGCGGCCCTAGTGGCTCGCATTTTTTGACGGTGGGCTGGCGGGGGGAGGGCGGGGGAGCGTGCGGCGGGGGTCGCCGGGCCTGGGGGTCGAGCCCGCAGCATCCGCATTGAGGACTGAGGCCTCCAGGCGTGGGGTGTGCTAACCCCCTGCGCCACCACAGCACGCCCCGTTGACTAAATATTTTTCAATTGAAGATAAAACAATAATCATTTTGACCATTTATTTGCAGAAAATGACAAATCTGACAAATATACTGTTTTCAGATCTCAAATAACATAAAAGAAGAAAAAACTGTATTAAGAGTAATAGGAAAAATGCTTGAAGAGGTATCTTAATGTTTTCCAGAAGTGTAACTAAGGTTTTTGGGGTCAACTTAGGTTCTCAAAAAACTTTTCCATTTTGGCATCATCTTTAATAAATAATGGCACAGTGCAAAGGGATGTGTGTGGTTTTGCAAACTTGAGGTGAGGTTTATTTTTGAACAGAGTTGTAGGTCAGATCATGTAGTTGTTGGAATCCTGGAGTTAATAGAAGGTGTACTTTCTTTTTACCATGAACATGGATAATATTAGGATCCGCTATGGTGTTCAAGCTATTGCAACACTCTGTGGTAACATCCGAACTGCTGTAGATTTCATCAAGGCTGTAGGGGAATGTGGGATGTCGGTAATCCCACTGACACGCTGCACTACCTGGTAAATTCTTAGTGAGGCTTCTGGGGAAACATTTAGCAAAAAAATGTTCCTCAGCAGTCAAAATGTAAGGAGTCATAAAATGTACCGTGACACTCTTAAATGTTATGATTCAAGATGCTGTACAAGTTTTATATGTCATGTTTTGTAGATGACTATGGTTTCCCAGAAATAAAGGTTATGTTCTGCAAAACATTGCTGAAGAAGACAGGGAAGTTTATTTATCCAAGTAATTATCTCTACTAAAGGGATAATATGGCTACAATAAAACAGAATACAAGACGTTTACAGTTTTCTTTCACAGTCATGATGTAGACTGATACTTTGTGGTGTCCTTTCCATCACATCTCCAAAACTTCAGATTTCAGAAAGGATCACCTTTCCAACACGAAGATGTGTGGAACTACAAACAACTGAGCAGAGCACCAGAACAATGTGGTGACTGATTAAAAGCTTCACATCACATTCTGCAGGGTAGAGTGTGTGTGTGTGTGTGTGTGTGGGGAGGGGTTCACAAGGAGTTGAAGAACAAACGTTAACTCCTCCAGGAACGGCTCTGATCTCCTGGCTAACCACTTTAAAAGAGACCAGGCTCTCAGAGCATGGACACAGCGCATCTCCAAGGCACACTTACTTTAATACTGGCCAGGAGGTTGCCAAAAACAACATGAGGAAGATGAAGAAAGTATTCTGATCCCACTGGGGTTTTGGTGGAATAGAAGAAAAAACCCCAAAAAGCTGAAGCTGGTGGTGGAGACCAGAATCTGCAAGTAATGTGAAATCTGATTATGGAAAGAGAAGGCAGCGACTCACTCAGGGCTGTTTATGTAAATCTTCTCCTTACTGGAAACTCATTTTTGTTTGCCACAAAGATCTGTCCTTGAAATGAAAAAATAAAATAAATGATAATTACCACAGCTAGTGTAGAGCCCTCTTGCTTAATTTAATCCACATATATATTATTCTTATAATTCCATCATGTAAACAGAGGCTGTGATCAGAATTTCTACAAGACTGAAAATCTTTAGCTAGATTAGCCACTATTGGTGACCATACGTAATTGAGCATGCTTTATGTGGACACTCTGGGTGAAAAATACCCCACCTTTGGTTTTTAATGAGTACTATATGGAGTGAATATCTGTGCGTGTGTAAAAGTACTTGTGCTTATTGTTGGGATTATTTTTACTATTTCAAAAAAACAAGGCAAAATCTTTATCCAATCGATCTCGATTTTATGCATTGATCCAACATCAACTTTAACTGTAACTATTAATCCCAGGTAGAAGTGGTAATAGATCAAAGGTCCTGGTCTCAAAGCAGAATTGGCTGTTGACCAGAGGGATTTAACAGAACCAGATCCGTGGAGAATCTTTGATAATCCATGGGACAGAGCTTCACAGTGTCCTGGCAGGCAGTTCGCAGCATGAAATGAGCTTTGTCCCTCTGAGAGTCAAACAGGGACTGCGATGAGAAAAGACGAGGTGATTCTTTTGTCATCTGTTGTCAATAACTGTACAGCTTGAGGACAGCTGAGGAATGAGTGCTTCGGAGGTTTGTGTGAGGAATAACAAGAGGAGAAGAAGATCTTGAACTGGAGTGGTTTCGCCCCCCAAAAGGTTACAAAGCGAGAAAAGCTGTCACAGAGGACATGATCAAATGGAACAAATTATTCTTAGACTGACATGCATTGTCTGCTATTCCTTTCTGTATTTGCAGAGGAATGGCTTTGTTTGGGAAATCCGGGTAAGAAAGTTAAAGATGACAAAGTGCGACAATAAGAAACAGCTAGCGGGTCCTGATGGGCATCAACACACAAAAAAACTGAAGCTCATTTAGTCATACTGAGAGCCTCTCGTGCACCTATCAATTATATCTGGAGGCAGTTCACTGTTCAAGCATCTGAAAACCCCCCTTCAGGCAATTATTTCTGAACTCTGACTCTTGAGACAAATGCCTGGTGGTAAGTGCACACCCAGATTCATGGCATCCCTCTCTGGAGAGCATTTCATTTCTCAGGCTGTGATGAGCTCCTTTGTTCTCACTTTAACTCCCAGCATCCCATAATTGGCCACCATCTGGGGCTTTCATTCATATTCTCTTCCCCCCAATCCGACTTCTTTGTTTCCCTCCCATCGCCTGCTCCACATGTGCCACATGTGCATGTTTCTGGTAGGAAATCACACATCTGTTGTGTATCCATTAGACTTTCCTGAAAGATTATGTAAGCTTATAATGAGGTCTGATTATCAAGATGGACTTCACAGTTATTTTCTCTAGTAGTGTTTTTATGAAGAAAAAGAGAGAAAGGGACAGATGACATTATGAAGGACGTCCCGTTGAGGTCCTTCGGCCTTTAAGTGACCTTTTTACATTGTGCCTTTGTTCTGTCACTTGGGTACACTCATCAAAAAAGATTCTCAGCTTAACTCTTCCTACATGGGTCACAGTGCACTGTTCATCTCTGCTGAAGCAGAAGCATGTCTAACGCCTCCGAGTTGTACAGAGGCCAGCAGCAGCTTGGGAATTTGGGAACTTGTTACCGGCTGGATTCTGGATTTAGTTAGACATTTTCTTGCCATTGGTAGTATAGGAGTCCCCACTAAGAATGTATTATATGGCCGATCTCTGGTAATGTAAAGCTGCGGCTTGCCAAGACTGATTTGAACATACTCAGATTTTTATTTATGGATTGCAATATAAGTACAGCCTTTGGTTTTCTAGCCCTTTGTGTCAAACCAGCCATATTAAATCAAATCCATTAGTGTATTTTAATTAGATGCAATGCTTCCTCAGTAGTTTGGTGAATTAGTTCCCCAATTCTGCCTCTGATTCTGTATTGTGGAACATGTTGGGGTTCCACAAGGTTCAGTACTGGGCCCATTAAGTTCTCCAGTTTCTGATGGTCGATGTTAACTTTTAACCGAAGCCAGTGCTGCTCCCAGTTTTTCTATGTAAAAAGTTAAGAACTAACTGTTGCTCCAAAGCTGTGAGACTCTTTAGACTTTGTTTTGCTAACTGAAAATACCCATAAAACCCAGTTGAAAACCTTTTTCCTGTGAGGCTTTTATGTCACGATATTACTGGGAATGTTTTCATTTAGCTTGTTCTGCTTGCAGCTCTTTGAGGTGCTTTATAAATAAAGTTGGCTTATAAAAGACTCAATTAAAGGATTTCTTTTTTTTTAGAAAACACACATATAATAATGACTTAAAGATTAGCAATAGATTTCCAAAATTGTTTACATTTTGCAGCATCAGAACATCAGATCAAAAATATCCAAACAAAATAAAAACAATGAAAACGTGTGCTTTGTCTTTGTACAACGTAGCAGCGAGCTTAGGCAGGTCAGCAGCCAAAGCTCATCTGTTGACAAGAAAAAACAAGTTTATCTGATGTTCGGCATGAACTGTTTGAATATAGTTTGTTAGCGTGAGCGTATTCCCGAGGCGGGAGTGGGGAGGCGTTCTTAGGTTTTTAACGGGGACAAAAAGGCTACAGACATGAGAGTTGTGATGGATGAACTGTTGGATTACGACAAGGAAATCATCGAGATCCATCAAAACACTGCTATCAGCTTCACTGATCAAGGATCCACTGATGAGGAAGTTGGCTTAATTGGGACTCCTCACCAATAAAGAAAAAAATGCCATATGCTGTAACAGGAGGAGCGTGAAAGATGAGACTAATTAAAAAACATAGTTGCTGAGGAAAACGACACATTGCAGGAACATAGTTAAAGAAATAAAGCCTCAAAACAAAGAAATTAAATAGCCAATATTATTGGCTATTTCAAATGAATGTCCACAACCCTGGTAGCTCAAGCTCCAACACACACATCTCGCCAAACAAGAGGCCTGAGCTAATAAACACAGAGTATTACTGCTGGTAATTGATATAATTTACAATGGATTACCCCATCACCCGGCTGTGTGTGCATGCGAGCCTGTGGTTTGTCCCCCGAGCAGTCGAGCACAAGAGCAGAGCCCCATCTGTTAGTGTTGTTGACAGCTGTGTGTAAGATTGCGTGTGTATGACTGCAGGGGGCGTGTAGGGTGGGAAAATGACAGATCGCGGCATCGAATGACAATGGAGGGGAGCGGATACAAAATAAATGACTCCATGTATTAGTTGCTAATTTATATCAATACTTACACACTGAAGCATGACACGAACACACGCTCTCATTAAAATCACCCCAATTCTGGGCTCAAAACAAACACAGCATGAAATGCCACAACTCTGCGAGTCCCAAGGGGAAGACATTTTTAACAAAAGTGACATATATTAAAAAAAGAAAAATTTTTTTGAGAGTTTTAGGTGTAAATTCCATATAAACAGCATTTTCTGAGTTTCACTGCCCTGCCTACCTAACGTTAGTGCAGTGTTTGGGAGACTAGACCAGAGGTAAAGATGCAGAAATCATCCGGTGATCGTCTGACTGATGACTGGCCAGTTGGAAGCTCAAATGTTTGGAGAAAGTAAGACCAATTTCATTTTTTGTTTCAATGAGGTGTTAAAATGAAGACAGAAAAAGCACAAAGATGTAAAGGAGCTATTGGCTGCATTCACACAGCACCCAAAAAGGCTACCCAAATTAGCCTTTTTTGCCTGTATGCAAACAATATGTGCCTTTTTTTTTTACTGCAGTCTGAAGGACTGCAGGGGTGTGAATAGATCAATTCTGATCTATTCTGATCTATTCACACCCCTGCAGCCCTTCAGAAAATGCCGCATTTTATTCGATTTTTATGTCGTTGGCGTGAAACATGCGTTATAATTCTGCACCATAAAAAAACAGATGTGATAAACCAGGACGTAAACAATGACATTAAATTATGATTATGAACTTATGGAGGCAGTCTGCGTCAGTGAACCGCACCGCGTCACAATCTGCCCACTCTTGGTTCTGACTACACATCCACATTGCAGCCAATGATCCACAAAATGCCAAAGCTATAAGTTGTTTTCTTTTTTATTGGCTTCTTTTCTATTATGATCTTGTGACCATATGCTTTCATTAATGTATAAACTTTAAAATCGATCCATAATCAAGTCCATCTATTATTACTTCTGTAAAAAATGTGCTGCTGTGTGACGTCTACGTATTTTGTCAATAAACATGAAAGTTTGCAAATTTTGACAGCCCTTCTGTAAATCTACTTTCTTTGTAATATGCACACTGGATGCAGCTGTTTAGTGACACTAATTGTGCTAATCGGTAATGCAGGATGCTAATGTCAGTTTCAAGTGCCATCTCAGTATTAATCTACTCCCAGTATGAATGATTAGCGACCCCTCACAGTAGGATGGTTAGAATAATCTTCTAAATGAATGCGGTCCTCGTATTTTCCTATTTTGCAGATAAACCAGAGACCAGAACTCCGCCACAAATTTCTAATGAGTGCAATCAGATCGTAATTAGACGTAGTGGCTGGTACGTTTAGTTTTAAAGTGAATTCTCCAGATGATCGCCCCTGCTCCCTTTCCCAGCAGCTGCATTTCCCCCCCAATAAAACCCCTCCATACAGCAAGCCAAACTTTGCATTTAATGCCCCCATGTAGAATTATAGGAGCCCTCCTTTCTGTAAAGTGGAAATGAAAGTGCTCGCCTCAAACTTTACAACCCCTCAGCACCCACAGCTTCGCATTACTGCAACGCCGAGCTAATGCATGTAGCCCTGTCCACCACTGCAAGTTTCAGGGAGAGAGAGAGAGAAAGGTTAGAGCTCTCAGAGACAAACAACTTTATCGCCCTTTTGTCTGTTTGTAAACGTAATCCAACTTTTCTGGCTCTCGTTATTTCTGGGAAGCTGCTCAGGACTATCAGGTTACACCTCGCCAAGGCCCCCAGGGAAATGTAGGGTGGGGTGGTGTCCCTCTGCTGGGGACACAACTCCACGGGAGATCCCACATCATGAAATATAAGCTGCAGCGGCAATGCGCGACGAACAAAAACGGGGATGCTGAAGATACCACAGATGTTTTCTACAAACAGGAGAACAGAACATTCAGTAACGGCACAATGTGGCGTCTGTCGGGATCATCTAAGGGATTTATTCATCTCCAGGATTTCTCCAGCGAAGCCATTGCCTCGTCTTAGAAGAAGACTTCCTAACGATTAAAATGATTGTGGTAATAAAACTCCTGAGCCACAAGAACTGAAAAGCTGGTTTGGGGGAAAAGGAGAGGTTGGGTTTACCAGCTCAAAGATTTGCTGAAGCTGCGTGATCTGATGCATTTCTACTGGGCAAAGCACCACGTTTGTTCAGCTAAACGGTTATATAACCAGCCCTCTGAAGACGAGAGTCTTTGCTTTTTAGTAAAACAAATTCAAAGCTCGATGAAGTTCCCACCATCTTTTTGAGCCAACAAATAGACAAGCAGCAAAAATATTTGAGATGTTACAAAAGCAAAATGTGCTAAATAACACTATATTCAATAATGAAAGATTTTAAACAAATTATGTAAAAATATATTACATATATTTTTTCTTCTGCTTTGACTGTCACCAGCTCAAAATAAATAAATACATTCATTGTGATAAATTTCTGATTTATTAATTGGTAAATTCCAATTAATGATGTCCATATTGCCCACAGAAATCATATGAAGAGTTTGGAGACAAAGCTTTTCCATGCTGCTATTGAGAATCCATTTTATTGACAGACCAGAGGAGTATAAGCCTGACTCTGTTGCCATGTGACTGAGGATTAGCAACACGACCTTAAAGGTCAGAGGTTATCTGGTTTGGTCTGAGGCTGTCAGACAGCTTCATGGTGAGAAATAAATGATGGAATTCCTCATGTGGATAAGCATCTTTATAAAGCACACACAGGTGCACTAGTGTTGTCTAACCTTTAAGGATTTCTCTTCTCCCACAAATGGGGGGGGAGGAGAGACCATAAACAGGAAAACTTCTTAAGACCAATTTTGGGGGCTTCGGCAAAGTTGCAGTGAAATGTAACGTTAATTGTGGTTTAAAAAGTTTAAAAAGGACAATTCTAGACTTTTCTAAGATTAGGGGGTCTGAACCCCCTCCCACACCCCAGGATTTACGCCTATGACTACAGCACAGGGCATTCTGGGTAAATGCGACCACAGAAATAGGAGAAATGATTTGTGATCCTTTAACGAAGACAAAGGAGACATTTTAGACCTAAAATGTAAATACTCTTGTTTACAGAAGAAGAAGAAGAAAACCTCTGTCTTTAGAGGTTTTTGTGTAATTTCTGTCAATGGTTCTTGAGGCACCACTGGTTCCAAAGTGTGTTTGGTTCTTTGAACACAGTGCAGCGTCAAAGAGAACCGCAGCTGAAAATGCGACAAATGTTGCAACTTTGGTCCTTAATCAAACCAAAAACTATCAGGTGTGTAAATATCCTTTGCCTCAGTCTGAAGTCTCTGAGAAGCTAAACCCAAAAAGAAAGCTAAAGAAAAGGTGTCTCCACCAGCATGATGCTGCCACCACCATGCTTTCACTGTAGGAACAGACTTTAAAGAAAAGAGAAGAAACAAAAAGAAAGACAGTTACAAATGCAAACGATCTAAGGCTGTGACTAAGGCCTCCTCTGATGACATAAGTGCACAACTTTCTCAACGGTGGTTAGAAAAAAATAAAAAGAGAGAGGAAAATTCACAGACCACTATGCCCATTTACGGTCAGTCAGTGTTCTGCAAAGCTTGTTAAATAAATCAGATGGTCTCTGGAGAGAAAAACAAAACACTGAAGGCTCCTTCCAAACTCTGATTCATCAACAAAGCAACAAGCTCAGGTCTTGGTGCGAGTCTCTTTAGGTATGGAATCCTCACTTCACATGCCTTCTTTTGCAAGGTCTGACGAAGCCATTCCATGTCTGAAGCTTGTGCTATCACAGCCTGGTTCAAAGACGCCAAGCGGGTTATGGATCTTATTTTGAAATAAAAGAACTTCAATCAATTTCATGGCAACATCCACAAACAAAGTCGCTGCAGTGCAGTGGATTATTCCTGGGCAATCAGACGCTGTGATATACTATTCTGTCCTCCTGAGAGCTTCACAAAGTACATGCCATTCTCCGATCGCCTTCAACAACACAGAGCCAGCGAACATGTGGCCGGTTTATTTTTATGTTTTCTTGGCTGGTGTTGGCTGGAAGCGGAAATTCCCAGCAGCAGCAGCAGCAGCAGCATTTGGCTCGCAGATTGGTAATCATTTCATTAAGGGTGTCAGATACGGTGCAGCTACAAATCAAAGATGAAATCTTCTAACATGATTCATTCGAAGGTGGGATTGTTGCATTTAACCAAGGGAATTTAGTTTTTCACTAGCAGTCTATATAATTGAAGTTTCTCATACTCTGGGTGTAAAAATAGTCCTGTCCTTTGAACTTTTTCCACATTTGAGCACTTTAACGTTTATGTATCATATTCAGATTTCACACAACAGCTTAAGACAAAGCCACACACAATTGTAAAGTGAAAAGTTTATAAAATTCTTGGAAAACAAAAAGTGTGGCGTTTACTATTCACCCCTATTTACTCTGTTTCAGAGGGACAAGAATGAAGTTGTCGAAACAACTATTAATTGTGATTAACTGATTATTGGAAAAATCAGCAATTAATTTAGTAATCGATCAATTGTTAACTGGCCTAAGCCGACTAAAAAAAAGCCATTTACTGAAATACAACTTTTCACATGTTAATTTTTAATTGTGGATGATTCCTTTGCTACAAATGAACAAGTGCAAAGAAATGAATTGTTTATTTTCTTATTTTAAAAAGGAGTTAAGTTATTTGTTTATTTCCATTTTTTTGTACATTTGTAATATTGCACAAAAAAGGCTTGGTGGTTATATGAATCTGCAGAATGTGCCATTTTTTAAAAATCTAATTAATCATCAGAATGATTGATTACTAAGTTAGTTGCTGCTTAAAGGAAACACATAAGAGTTCTTGAATATACATAACGAACAGTGTGCAATTGGATATGCTGTGGGGAGTGACAGATAAACAGCCAAAACAAGTGATGGAATATTAAAAGCTTTTAATCACCTTAAATTGCAATTGAGTCGATACTGTGCACTTTAAATGGTGAAGCACGGTGGTGCCAGCTCTACGCTAAGGAAATACTTTTCTTCAGCAGTCAGATAAAAGCTGCTAAAAGCTAAACACAGGGAAATCCTGGAAGAAAAACTTTAACAGGCAGCAGAACACTTGCTACAGTTTAAATGCATAGATCCTTATGTAGAAACTAATCCCTGTTAGGTACAGCATTCACTTCCTTTGGGTTAAACTCCTAGACTGAAGCGAGCTGAGTGGATGCAAAGATGGAAAAAAAACACCACAGCAAGATCTGAGTGGATCATGAAGGATGCATGGTTGGTGCTGCGCTTCTGTCACTCCATTTGTTTTTCAGAGGGTATCAAAGGCAAAACTCAAGGACATAAATCTTCAAACTGAAAGGGGAAGGCATGGAAAGCTCTAGTAACAAATAAGGAATGTGAACAATAACATGCGGGTTCAACATTTTCCATCCAAAGTCGTTTTTTTTTTTAAAGATTTGTAGCTGGAGATCTAGGTTTGCGGAGAAACAACAAAGCACAAGATATTTTGGAGAAGTTTTGTGTTTGCCCCACTTTCTTTGATATCTGAGGTGTGACACTTGTAAGGAAAACCTTGTCACGGATTCTACTTTTACCTGTTGACTCCGCACACCATAAACAAATCCCCTCCAAAAGGCTTAAAAGCGACGAATGTGTCCTTTGAAATGTGAAGAGCACTAGAAGGAGGGTTATAAATAAGCAGCCACACGCTCACTTCTGTGCAAGTTTGGAGGAAGAACGGGGACATCGCTGAAAGATGGGAGCGTTTCCATCCATCAGAGGCCTCATGCTGAGAGGTTCTGCTGATTGAATTGCGGCAGAACGAACTGTAAAAGTCGTGCTGAATTGCAGGAAAGTTACAGAAGGAGCCAAGCTTTATTTGATTTCCCGTGACTTCAAGGAAAAATGGAAGCACGACACCTCGGCGGACCATGACCTAAACATTGATACAAAGCAGAAAATGAAACCACCCATTCCACTTTAAAATGGAACTTAAAGAGATTCCTCCCAACAAAACAGTGGAAATCCCCATTAAAATTTACTCCCAGACTGTTAATCTAACCACTTTCACAACAAGCCGCCACGACAGAACCACTTTACTGCACAGACAGGCTAGACGACTCATTAAAGTGACTCACACGGAGAGAAAACAGGAACAAACGTGACACATTTTTGTTCGGCAGCTGGCCAGCAGACCTCACCTGGACCTGCCCTTTGCCCATGATCTTGTCCACAATCTCGTTGTCGTCCTTGTTGAGCATGCTTTTGTCGAAACACTTCTCGTAGCACAGGATCCGCAGGTATTGGGATCCCTCCAGCTCGATCTCAAACTCCTGGAAAATGACGCAAGTGGAGAGAGGGAGATTAAAAACGGCTGATTGGACAGGAGGCGAACGGCGACTTGTCAGGTGGCGACTAACTTCGTTCCACTGAGGCTCTGCGGTGTCTCTGAAGACCCGGGTCTTGGCCTTGCTCACAAAGTAACCGAACGAGTCCACTTCCAGGGTGCAGTATAAATCTATCAGAGAACAGAGAGAGAAAGACGAGGTTCATCAGATAAACATACAATCTGAGAGCTTCATGCTTTGCTACTTGATTTAAAGTCAAGCTGCGACGGGTCTCTCAGGTCTAAATCTTCCAAACGTTTTGAAGTCAGAATTAAAGTACAAACACTAAAGTTCATAATGAGTTTCTGACAAATATTTTCACAGTGATCAGACTTTAAATGTGGAAGCTGCAACATCAGAGACAGGAAGGAAGGAGCAGAAGGAGGGAAGAATCAGTGAAAGTATGAATCTGGACGGACAGACGGACGGACGGATTGATGGATGGATGGATGGACGGACGGATGGCAGTCAGACGTTGAATTGGAGAAAACCTAAAAAGGATTTCATTTGTTGACATTTAGTTCTGGTTTCCTGGCTCATCTCTTGTGTCTGTGCCGACCGTTGGCCTCAGCTGCTCTCCTCCAATCCACAACCTCCTTCCTCTCTCCACCGGGACCAGCCCACCCTGACCCCCTTCACGAACCAATCAAGTCATTAAACGGGTTTCTGTTAACGCTGCCCCTGCAGATCGAGCTGCCGGCTGCCTGTGATGGGTCTCCATATCGTCCTGCAGTGAGGACGTCGTACCCCGGGGACGCCTCCACCTGACAGCATGACGGATGGCCGTGTGGTTTGACCTCTCACAGGGACGCTCACAATGACAGGTGTGGGGGAATGTGAGTGAATCTCACCTTCGCATATTTACTCAAAGACTAAGAACATTGTACTGAAACCACAAGGAAAGTGTGATCCACACCTTGGCTGCATTCAGATAACTATCAGAGGAACACGGAGTCTTATTCCATCTGGTTTGACTCCATCTTTGTTTATTTTCCCAGCATCCTGAAAGATTCGGGCATAATTCGTCCCAGTGAGGAAGAGATTAGTGCCAGTGATATGAGGAAGTTCAGCAGAGGGTAATTCAGCTGGACCATGTGGGGAATGAAGCAATTATTGTACACTTCCCCTACATACATGTAGTTGCTTAGACAGCTGCATATGTCTTGATATTTAATATCAAAAAGTTTATTTTAAATGGAATAAAAGGTAAAAGAAGAAGAACATGATTCCTTTTTAGAAGTTTCTTAAAAATATCTATATATTTAAAAGTGTAATGAATCAATACTTTGCAGAACCACCAATTTTGGGGTAAGATTCGAACCTTCAGAGACACGTTCAAGTCATGCAAATGTTAATCAGCTCTGGACTTTTACTAGGCCACTCTAACATGAAGCTGATTTGCTCCAACTCGTTCAGTTGGAGCTGTAGATGTACCGTATGCCATCCCAGATTCAGGTCACTGACATTTTCTAACTCTTAACCAGCTTCCTTGTTGCTGCTACAGAGAAACGTGCCCACAACAGCACATGCACACCATATTGCCAAAAATAAAAAATAAAACAATAAAAACAGCAAGAATGTTTTTCATTTTACACAAATGTTTACTCCTTTGTGTTGGCCAATCACATAAAATACCAAAAATCTTTGATATTTGCGGTGAGGTTCAAGAGGTCTGAATGCTTGTGGAAGTCGCTATGGCAAAAGTCAACATTGATAACGCCGTCGTATCCATGAACTGCTGATAGTCACAGCTGACAGAAACTAAGGCTGAAAAAACTTCGTATGAATCGTGATGAATTGATTATTGAAATAATCGTTAACTAATTCAGTAGTCGATTAATCATTATCGGGAGCCAAAACTGTTCAAAAATATAGATATTTTGCATTTTATATTACGTAAATCTGTCTTAGCTAAAACTCCTCAAGTGTTCACCTGGGAAAGATTTACTAAAGTAATGCTCTCATTGCATCTGCTGCAATAAAATGCATGTTTTTCTATTTGAAGAAATGAACTAAATTGTTTATTTCTGTCTTTTAATGTATAAAAAATGCTTACATAGTTAAATGAAAAACCTGTAGAATGTGGCCATTTTTATTTGCTTAATCGTTAGAATAATCGATTACTAAAATAATTATTGCAGCCCTACTCGCTGAAAGTCGACTTCCTTTCTCTGTCAATAAAAATGTATGAACCCCGACCCAAAAACTCAAACGAGGCCACAGGAAGCAAATTTAGAGGGGCTTTTTTTTGTTTGTTTTTCTTGTTTTGCTTCTCTGCACTGTATCCAGGGGGTCTTCGACAAGCGGGGCAGAAGTCCATGAGTTTTCATTTTCCTGGCAAGTCACCATCAGGCTTGCCCATTGGGACAGAGGAGTGGGGGAATAAATTGGTCAGGATTGGGTCTCGACCTCTAAATACCGGGTAATGGATCCCATCCTTTTTCAT
Organism: Poeciliopsis retropinna; assembly: GCA_010277075.1. Taxonomy (NCBI): domain Eukaryota; kingdom Metazoa; phylum Chordata; class Actinopteri; order Cyprinodontiformes; family Poeciliidae; genus Poeciliopsis; species Poeciliopsis retropinna. The sequence goes on from VMRM01000024.1 coordinate 1,399,557, forward strand.
CTTAATTAGCTAAGGCGCACAGCCACTGTGTTGTGTGTGTGTGTACGCTCACACACAGGAGGCTAACCTACGCCCGAGGCGATGCTGAATGCTGGGTCAAACTGCGGGTCCACAGAGTTTAGAGGCAAGTGCTAATCAGCTGGTTTAATCAGCACTCTGCAGCCACCAGCATGGTGGGTTCTGGGTGTCGCTTCAAGGCTTCAGGATGAAATATTTGTTGTACGGGAACAAATAAAATCAGCAGAGAACAGGAGCTGTTTTTTAGTCAATCTGGAGAGGGAAAATTAATAAAAGCTGGGAAATGGGAAAACAAGGAGCGAAAAGTTGGTAGTGCTGAAACAATACAGCTATCCATCCTTCCATTGTCTTAGAGCATATTTTCTGTTCGCATGACTTCGGGGATGTCTGCGCACGTTTCTTACCGTCTGGCCTACATGTTCTTATCTGGATCTGTTCACACTGTTCCTACACAGCACAAGCTGCAGAGAGCTGCTGTCACTTTGACAGACGGAAATAAAAACTCAGAATAAAGTAGCGTGATCTGTTTTTCACCTTTTTTGGTGTTGTATTAGGTTAGACCTCGTTTTTAAACAAGCAGTTTTTGTGACACGCTCAACTCCCAGTTTCTGTTGCTGTGACCCAGTTAGACTAAGTTTTGCCCTGGGCTGAATTTAAAGCCACTTTCCCGTTGAGCAGAAATTGTTTTGACACAAATAACAGACCCCAATAACGTCCTCTGTTCCATACCGGATAATTTTAAGTCTAGAATGGAAGGAAAAGCACAATGCAGCCTTAAAAATTGCTCATTTGTGTCACATTTACATTTTGAGAGGACTAATTACACAGAAAGTACAAAAGCTGTTCCAAAACAAGCAGCTTTAAGTCAGGTATCATGCTACCTTACACAGCTTAGCAGTGATGCATTCTGAGCAGAACTGCACTTATTAAGTCATGGATGATTTAACATGGAACTTCTCTTCAGCTTAATCAGAAAAAAGTACCACTTGTTTCAATAATACGCACAGAGCTTCAGAGAGAGAAACTCGTGTTCTAACATTAAAGATAAAGTGGAAAAATCTCCTGTTATGTTTCATCCGAGTCAGAAAGGCTAATTCAAGGTTTTACAACAGGCTGAAAACGATGATTCCTGGTCGTCTCCTCCAGCAGAGCGAAGCCGCACTGCAGTTACTACAAAATACAGCTGCAGTAACGCTGACGAGGACCAGAAAGGAAGCTCACATCACTACAACTTTAATGTCTTTGCAATGGTGCTGAACAGGTTTTATAAGCTGTATATTGCAAGAAAAAAAAATCATAATCCAACTAGAAATGGACATAAAAATATGTCCAGATGTTAATTTTAACACATTTTACCGAAACAAAACCATTTTTTGGGTCAATATGTGGTTTCTTCAGAGGGTTCAGCCATGAGCGCTTTGGCCTTTAGGCTTTACTTATGTCAAGGAGCTGCAGTTTGCCTTTTCGTCGGGTAGATGGCGCTGTAGATAAAATCTGGCTGTGTTCAACTGTGGGCAGCAGAAGAAAAGACTTTGGAATAAATACACGTCTAATGCAACCCAGCTGTGAAGTTCAACCTTGTAAGTAACTTTTTTGCTGTGTTACAAAGCCTAACAAATATTTACTAAATATTCCCTCCGTGTTTCTATTTAACTGCTCTAATAAGCCTATATCTCAGTTTAGTTGGTGTTCCTCATTATAGATATGACACGATTTCATTTCCTTAGTTCTCCATTATAGCCGACATTTTGTTTCAGTTGTGAAATGATTTAATTTAGTCCAGCATTTTCTGGTAAGATTATTTGCTGTTATATTGAACTGTGTGATTAAATGGAGTGATTTATAATGCAGAAGATGAGGTACGGCCATCAGAGTGACCTCCAACAACACCGACGCACGATCTGCCCCTCACCGTCACCATGGCTGCCATTCCCCACCCTGAATCTGCATGCTTCACTAGATGCTGCCCACAAATTGTATCGGAGAACCCACCCCGCCACCCCAACTTCTCCTCACACACACACCCCCCACACACACACGCACACCTACTCATTTCAAACCCGTCAGCTCACTCTGCTCCATCGAGGATCAAACAGTCTTTCAGAGCAGAGAGAGAAAGCTTTCCAATCCATTAACCAGGACATTCTAGTAGACTAGCTTTCCTACACAGATGCAGGGGTGTCATGGTAACTAGAAAAAATAATAAATAATAAAGAAAAAGAAAAGTCATATCTCTCCCTCTCTGCCTCAGCCCTCTGATATTTGAGCTAGTATTTGTTCAACAAAGGTAGCAAAGTGCAGTGAAGCAGCAGCTGTCCAACGCTGACATGTCTGAAACGGTCTCAGTGGTTTTGAGCCCAACACCGCTCTCTGCCAATAACCAACCAAGAGTTACAAAGAATGCACAAAAGAAACTGTTGTTTAAAGTGGGCAATCTCAGAGCAAGTGAACAAAGTGTTTCAGCATGTTTGGCTGCAGTTCTGCATCGAAAGCGAGCGTGGCTGATTTTTATTCCATTGTATGTGCCTGAAGTGCTTTCTGAGCGAGTTGAAATAGTGCAGGATGTCAGAGACATAGGCAGGCCGCGGTGACTGTCTGGGCATTAATGTTTCTGATGATCACATTTAGACACAGTGGATTCCTGCAGGTTTTAGATATAAGACACTAAAAGCATAAAGTTTAGCTGAAGACTCACTGGCCGACTCCTTGAATCCCGTGGCCGAGCGGACGATCACATGCAGGAAGCCGTACAGGCCGGGGGTCTCCTCATCTGGAAAACAAGCCAACAGAGCTGTTATTGAAACATACCTTATCAGGTGAAATTAGAAATAGTATCGTACCACACATAAAAGTTAGAAAAAGAGTTTCTTTTACGTAAAATGTAGATTAATTTATGCAATTTCACTCCTGGTGAAGATGCATGAAAAGCTTCAGCTCATTGCCATAACCTTAACTTAAGGCTGGACAAAAAAATAAATATCAATGTATATTGCAATGGATCAATATCAATAGATAAAACTATATCGGATATTTAATGTTTAGAATATTCACTGGACTCAAATTCAGAACCGTACAGCATTCTGGGGAATGTAGGCAGAGAAAAGAAGTCAGTTATTAACTGCATAGAAATAAAAAAAACAATGACATGGATTGAATAATGTGGATAAATCCCCAAAGTCAATATAACTGGTCAAAAATAAATGTGTTTCCATAAGCATAAAAAACAGAAAACTAAATTTCACCATTTGAAGATCAGTCAGCCCAAACTATTTCTGCTCATGTTGCTGGTCTAAGACCACACATGTTCAGCCAGCTGACCTGAATGTTGTGTGGAAGAGTAGACAGAACCCCCCCCCCAAAACATCTCACCAACAAACACTTCAAGACGATGCATTCTTGCTCTGGTTAAACCCTGTGAAGTTTGCTTGTTTCCTGGTAAATAAACTACGATGAGGGTTGACAGGACTAGAGTGAGGTCCAGCATAGGTGGTGGAGGGTAGAACAGACATTGTTGGGGTTAAATATGTGCGTGCGTGTCTGTGTATTTTCTATATGCAACTGGGAAGTGTCACAGAGAGGTGGTTCATAGAATTCAGCTTCGGGGTGGCCTGTAAGCTTCTCCACTGAAACAGATCTTTAAACATTTAATATGATATCAGGTAAATAATGAGTGACGTAAACAAGAGAGATTTCACTGAAAGTAATTATATTTCTAGATCCTCCTCTTTACAACCTATGTCACTCAAGTTGGTGCATTTATGCCGCTTTCTATCAAGGAATTGGTCAAAAATCTTACACTAATCGCAAGATTTGAGCTTTCTTTAAAAACAAACTCAAAACATCTTTTGTTGAAACTTACCGTACTTGCAGTAACAGAGATGGAAAGCTTTTTCACAGTAACACATTCATACTTCTTGATTTTGCCACATTGCAACCACATGGGAAAGTAGAATTGTAGAATTGAATGCTTTTAATCAAACCTGTATGGTCCAGTCAAAACACAACAGTGGGTTTCGGGTCATAAATCCTGTCGGTAAGGGCATGCCAAAACAACTGTAGTGGTAATTGCTGCAAAACTCTTGACTCAGGGAGGCCCAATACAAACACTTGCCAAACTTTATTTTATCTGCAAAGCCCTTTGAAATGCTTGTATCGTTTTCTTTCTAATTATGCTTTAATTTGTGCTGGTCTGGTATAAATAATTCCAATAAAATAAATATTTTTGCACGGGAGTTGCAATGAAAATTTCGTTGAATCCTGTTCAATGACAATAAATGCTATCTAATCTAATCACCACGTTTCAGAAAGTCCGATTTAAGACTTTTAGGACCTTCTTTTAATGCCACCTTAAATGACGTTCAAGATCACAAAAACTACATTTAGGAGATGGTTGGGGAAATGTGTTGCATTACAAGTAAGCATTGAAAAAAATGTGGACCTTCTCACACTCTACAGCCTTAACCCCCATATTTCCAGGTTTAAAAAGGTTTATTTTGCACCTAACCTCAAATGGGTTGGCAGAAGACATCAGCCAGTGGTGAAAACAAACATCACACGACCACCTGTTGATAAATTTACACTTAGACAGAGGCAAAAATCGAACTAGCTAGCTAGCTGTTTGTTAGCGGTAGCCTCAATCGCCTCGAGTCGCAGAACACAATGGAGATCTTTCATTCAAATCAAACATTTGCCTGACAGAAAAGTTCAGTGAGACAAAAATGGCATTAAATAGTATTGCCTTGACAAAATTTAAGACTTGTGATTAAAGAGTTTAAGACCAACTTACATTTCCTCTTAGGAGATTAAGCCAATTCAACACCTTCATTTTATACACACAAATTTAAGGCTTTTTTAAAAATGCATGGACACCCTGTGTACAAACTGTTAGTAGAGATAAATGTGAAGGTCAGTAGGTGGCCCATGTTAGCCTTGTGGTCGTCAACTGCACACTTAATTCACTGACAGTACCATTAGAATATTGTCTAACTTTTTATATACCAAGTAAAAACACAATCTGCTATTTTTCTTATCATCAGCTGGAGCATAGTCAAATATTATGCCTGGGTTTAGGATTACAGGGAACCAACAACACAGTTATTAGGTTACTTAGCTGTGGCTTCAGTGTGGGTGCCACAACGTAAAAACACGACTGTGGTGAATTCTTCCAGCTCTTCAACATTTACAGGTACGTGAACCCAGAAACCTCCGCGGCCTCATTAAATATCTCACTCAGATTTTCTGGTGTAAGAATCAAACGTTGTGTTCTCGAGGCCTTCCTGCCAGCTTTGAGGATTTCAAGTGGATGACAGAACCTCTTGGCATTTGAGGGAGGGGATCAGAGCGGGTCAGCCAGATGGCTTTAATGTCATCCCCCCCCTCATCCTCCTGTCTCTGAGAGGAGCTGCAATGCAGAGATCTGAAGCAAAAACAAACATAGGAGCTGGGGGCTCAACGCCGACACACGGCGTGGCAGTGGCCGCTATGAGCTAGATGAGAAACATATTGCGTCCCAGATTCATCTCCTAAAGGGCCCCAGCTTTCTTTATGTGGCTTTTTTATGCAGAAGGAGGGGGAGAAAAGAAACCGTTGTGTGTGTGGATTTAAACTATGCGAGGGTTTAAACACAAGATTATAAAAGAGAGTCTTTGTGTGAGCGTGTCGTACCGTCTTTGTTGGTTGTGACAGGAATGTTGTGGACGGTTCGGAGTTTGAAACAGGAGCTGGTCAAGACCTGGAGCTCCACAGAACTTAGCACACAAGCCTGGAGATCTGATGTAAAAAAAAGAAACAGCAAAATTTGGTGTGACGTTTATTTTCAATTATGTCATACGTCCTCCTTATTAACAAAACTATTTAATTAAAGGCAGTTACCTTTCTTTTGGAGTTTCTGGATGCTTTCTTTCCACTCTGCCCTCTCATAATCAGAAGAGAGGAGGAACAGATAGCTCTGCAAACAAATGCATCAATGTTTTAATCAATCAATAACATTTTAAATAAAAAAACGTTTTTTGAAAGTCACCGAAAATTAGAAAAACAAAAAGTTGGGGATTGGATTTTAGGTTTTCTCGCTCTAGATCTGTCACAATCTACTCAAAGGTTTATCACTCCATCTAGTGGTCAGACTTGAGCATTGCAACTGCCAAAATTTGGGCCATGAGTACCTTTCCATGTTTATTGTGGATGCGGAAAGGGATGGTGGGGGAGTGCAGGAGTAGCCATGACTCCTGCTCATTCATCTTCTTCCTGAGACGCTCCGCACGGCTCTGACCCTTTGGAGCTTTCTGCACAAAGAAAGACACACAAACGAAGATACTGTGTGGTTAGTTATCTGAAATAAGAGAGGTTCATAAGGAGGAAGAGCAGAACTATACTAGTGGCAAAACTCATCACAACATGCAAGGTTTTAGACTTGACTTTTATGACTTTTGATTACAACTTCAGCTCTAAAAAAAGGGATAATTTTCCCCTTTCTTTTGTTTACTGTATCATGAATCTAGTTGGAGATTTATTAATATATATATGAAAATATGACAAATTAGCAACTAAATTGAGAAGACAAAGTGATAAATAGAAAGAATAGAAAATAAAACATCTGACTTATGAATTATTTTATGGAATATATCGACATGTTCACTATTACAGATCAAAATCTAACCGAAAATTAACATTTGTGTCCAAAATAGCCTTGATGAATAGCCTAATCTCACTTACTGCTGGAAAATTTAAATAAAGCATTAAGCAGACAATTATGGGGAAGACGGTGCCTATTTATGAAATAATAGCAAGAGAAAACAACTTTGAAATCTCAAAAAAACGTAACTGCCGTAGATAAGTTGCAAGGAAAAAGTACCGCCTGCTGAAAGCTGGTGGTACTTTTGATACAGGAGAAAAATAAGAGATAAGTTTGGTTCAATTTTGCACATAATTTTCCTAATCAAATACCTTTTCTAAATTGCGTTTGTCAATGTTTCTACTTCCAAATGAAGCATCACTGAGAAACACAGTACTGGTTGTCATTTATCCAGTCAGCAGGCATTCAAAACGTTATGAGAAATGCTTCATAAGATCAGGACCTGGTGTTTTCTGCTAGATGAAAAAAGAGGAAATTTGTACTTTTTCAATTGGATAACTTCACTGCATCTGCTTTGTTTGTAGGTAAAATGAGGACAACTTCAACCAGATTTAAAAAAAAAAAAACTTCCTTGAGTTCCTCTTCAGATTTTCAAGAATCTCCTGCCAACATCACTGTTGCCAGTTCACATTCAGCTGTCTATCATTTCATATAAAAAGACTGGAGAAGTTATAAAACTTAATCTCTATGTCGTTAAGAGCATTTCATAACTGCAGGGTTTTATTTTTTTTGTCAGGACTGAAAGAAAAAGCAAATAAATCCTCTCAGTCTTCACCAGGAAGCTGTGACTCAGAGCCTCCCAGACAACAATCAGCTGAATCTCTCCCTTCTCCGGCCTCTGGTGACTGGAAATATCAGCAGTGGCCACTCAGCATGCTCCGTGTGGGCGAGCCAAGCACCGTGAGAGGGCAATAACAGGAACTCTCCGCTCTTGATGGCGGCGATACAACTCGGCCTGAATGACACTGTGCATTACTGAATGTACTCGAAACTGTTAAGAGTCACAACATTTGATATTTCAGCTCTTTTTAGCAACTGATTTATTTTTAGCACTAACGAGGATTAACAAGACGCGATGACACAACGACGCATTTTGCAGAGCATTTCCACAACAAAAACCGGGTTAGCATCCTGGGTTACATTCTTTTACCTCCATCTTACTACAAAATAGCAGTACTTCTTAGATCCAGCCTAAACTATTTTTAGATAGTTGCAATGAGCAGATGCTCAACATTCCTTCATTTTAAACATTGCACTAATAAAACTCCTTTTATGCTTTTCTGTAAACTTTAAAACTGGGATAGTTACTAATTTACTACATTTGTTAGCAAATGCAATAATTAATCCCCGGCACTTAAGCTGCCACTGTGTATTTTCACTAGATTTTAAGTTTTAGGGTCCTGACTCAATTCAGAAGTGATTTAACCCAGAAACCACTTTTTCTGTTTACACACAAAAAAAATATGCATTTTAAATTATGACTGACAAGAGCAAAAGACAGTGTAAGCAAATACAACACTTAAAAACAATTCTTTAAGGTTCAGTAGTGGATCAAATTTAATCAGTTTATAAGTAAGTTTGTGCATCAAACATAATTTTACAAAAATGAAGCACACTTCAGTCTACCATGGTGCATTTATGTTTTGTAAATCTCTACAACTTCAGTTTAAAATAAAATAGTCTTTGCTGTCTTTACCAAAGGGCATTCAAATTAAACCTTGAACAATCACACTCTCCTCATGCTAAATGCTAGCACACTCTATTCAGAGAGAGCTAGCTGCTAACTACTCTGCTGTACAGTGGCCGAATGAACACGTAATGAGATATGCAGTACACTTGCAAGTAGAAGTATGATTTATAAGCATTGTAAAACTGATTTTTGAGCATTTTGTACTGATTCAGAATTGCTAGGATGAGGAATTGTGATTTCATATTTCTTTGTACCTCTGCGGGACGAGCTTTAAAATCTAAAATTCTGTAAATTATTACAAAATTCCTTTGACTTTAAAAAGATTTTAATTCAATTTTAAGGTATAAATGCTGTAAAATAATCACGGTAGCAAACTGTGCTGCATTAGCTCAAACTTCTTGAGCTAAGACAAGAAGTGCTTAAATCAATTTTAAACTTAATTTAAATGAATTAAATGAATTAACTCATTTAATTAAATGAATTAAATGTTTAATTCATTTAATTCAAAATTAATTAAACAGGAAGTATGCGTCTGCAAAATCCATTCAGTTTATTTGGCGTGACTTTATAAAAGCTAAATTGTGACTGCTGTGATGCAATCATTGTTTATGGCTTTACTTTCATAACGCCAGAATTTATCTTTTTGTACCAAGAATTTTATTTTCCATCACACTCAACACAATCAAAAAGCAGCTTGTAGAAAGGGGAGCGTTCTTCTCGGTATCAGCAGGCACGGTTTACATAATCACAATTGTTTTGTACCACATAGTGGCGTAACATCAAACAATGTCCGGTGGAAAAATACAAAGTTCTGGAAATTACGCTTTGGGGGAATAACATTAAAATGTTGCATAGTTAGGATGCCAAGGTAAATCATACAAAAACAAAAGATCCCAATCAAAGCAGGAAAGCGACAGCAGCAGCTAAACCCCCCCCCCCCCCCCCCCCCAAAAAAAAAAACGCAAAAGATTTTTTCATTTTGCTTAATATTTTTAGATGTTGGTGCTGTCCCGGCTTTACTCTGCCAGGACAAACATAAGGGTGAGTGACAAAAACACAGTTAAAAATAAAGAGCTGTTCCAGTAAGGAGTCACTTGCATCACTTACATAAACACAAATCTCCAAGGAAGTCTGTCATTCGCTTGTTTGTGCTTAACTTTCTCCTAACAGCAAAAGATTCAGCTGATGATTAGATGTAATGAGAACTGGGAAGTCCCAGTTTGAAATTAAAAACACTGAAGGCTTGATAAAGAAAAATATCTTTTTCTCCAAGAATTAAAACAAGCAAACTCTCAATCTAGAACTTTTGTATTATTACAACATGAAATAAGTTTCAGTCCATTCTGAGAGCTGAATTAAAGATGAGGACCTACACAATTTGGATCAGGGAAAAAAGCAAAACCAAACAAAGCTTACCTTCTCTTTCTGGATCTCATTCTTTAAAACTGAGATCTTCATCTTCATCTCTTCGATCTCATGCTCTGGCAGGACCTGGATGCTCGGACAGGAGTCTGAGTCGTCCAGGGTTTGGAAGGTTAAATCAGCCAGAGGAATGTACCACTTGCACTCATACTGCTGGTGGCGACTGCACACACACACACGCATACACACACACACACACAGAATGGGTAGAAATTAATTCAAGTCAAATAGAAAATATGATTTACACATCTTTGCTTAAGCTAGAATATAAGACTACCTTGCATATTCAGCCAACACCATTGAGTACAGCGATCGGATAAATAAGAGCACCATCTTTTAAAGGACCAGTCCCTAATTTTCCAGTTATGAAAGCATATCTCTATTAAGTAGGTTAATGTAACTTGGAAGCTGCAGAATAATGGATTGTTCTTAGGCTATTTGTGTCACAAATCTATATTAATCAAAATGATACATGTGGAGCTCCACTAGGTGAGGGGCTGAAGATGTTAATGTCCTGCATCGATAATGAGCATTAAATGATCATGCAGCACACTCCATTCATTATAGTGCCACACTTGCTCAGACAGCTACTCAAGAGTGCATACATAAAGACGCCATGTTCATATTAACTTCGCAGCATGCATCATCTTCATTGTTTTAAGCAAGTAAGCAAAAGGAAAGTGAGTCAACACATTTAATGAATGACCATGCTGTAATCATTGCATGAATAAAACCTTCAAAATAAACAGTTGTGTGGTTGCAAATCAAAGCAGCTTTCATCTGCATGCAGTCAAATTACATAAATCCTTCAAGCATTTCGCTGAAATTTACTCAAAATCAACAGATCCCTGCACTTTTTAGCGCTAATGCATAATTGAGTCTATTGCAAATTTTCCACAAAAATGATCCAAAACGTTAAGTGACTACTAATTCCCATCTGCAGGTGGCAGAATTCCTTACGTCTGCTATGCTGCTGCCTCAGCCTTACTTCATGTCGAGTTAAAGTTTGTGACTGATGCAGAGTCACAAAAAGTCACATTTGCTGTCATCCATCAGCACAAATATCACAAAATTTCTTTCTAATGTTTCTAAAATAGCTTCACAAAATAAGTGATTTTGATATATTTTTAAATACAATATATTGAATATTATTTTATTTTAAGTAGTACACACTAAATGCAGACACAGCTGTTTATTAATGTTTTAACAGTTTGTTAAAGGGTTTTATCAACATATTCTGGCACATCCAGCCCTTTGAGAACATTCATGATCTTGAAGTCATAATCTTAAACGCTCTCAAAAGGCACATTTGAGAACACCAATGTAAAACACACTCTTTTGTCTATTTAGATTTAAAAAAAACACTGCACTTTGTCAATGTAGCTAACTAAAGTTGCTAACCACCAGATAATTCCTTTTTGTTAACATAACATTACTTGATGTCGTTTTTTTCAGTTTGTGAAAAAGTCACTAGACACTAGACATCAAGTCACTAGACTTGATGTCTAGTGTCTAGTGACATCAAGTCACTAGACTTGATGTCTAGTTCTCTGTTTTGTCTGACATGGGGATAATTGAACCCCTTCTTTACCAGACATGGCAAGACATGTTGCCATATTTCCTACATCATGAACATGAACGACGACATAACAGATAATCTTGGAATTGAGCAGGATTAGAGATCCCCAGTAATTTAACACAAGGTGATTGAGTTTCTGGATGATTGCTCTGCTCCATGTATCGCTTGGAGGTGGCCTGCTGAGATAGCGGCACAGGCCGTTATTGTTGATTTTCAGCCATGGTAGTCATGGCAACAATCGGAGCGGGGAGTGAGAGATGATGAGAACCACAAAAAGAAACAATCAGGCTTAAAGGAGGCATCAAAATAAAAATGTCTTTTTTTTTTCATATATTTGTTAAAACTGTCACTTTTTATGAGCCAGAAATCTGTGAAAAATTCTTCCACCTTCTCCCGGTGGCCCGGAAACACGCCGCTCCCAGTCAGAAACAACCAATCAGAGCAGCGAGGCATACAGGCATTGTTTCACATTGTGAGAAAAAAGGCTAATAGTGTATTTGTAATGTTAGCATCATCAATACCTCTGACTGGCAGAAGCTAAGAGAGACAAATCCTCCAAACTCAACAACTGGGACGTCATTGCCAAAGTGAAATCATCAAGAAGAGGTTGAGATTTTGTTATTATTGAGAACAACTGTAATAACTGTGTATATGTTATGTTCTATCCAAAGGTTAAGGCTTTTTATTTTACTCCATTTACATTTATTTGTGCAAAACATCTATATCATCCCCATATCTGAAATAAACCCCGAGGTTAAATGAAAAATAATTTAAATCTAAATCTGCCAGGAGTAGAAATAAAACATACACATCACTTGTCACAGCTGCAGTCTGTGGATGAGACAGATTTTTAAGACTAAAATTCACTTTTTGTCAAGTTGAATTTTTTTCCAACCTCAGAGTGAGCCGAGTTCAAGTCTGAAGTTTTTCATTCGGCAGTTCCAGTAGGAGACTGGATCGCATTTTTTCAGTCTGACCGATGACACTCACCCCACAGCTGTCTTCTTCATCTTGGCACAGAGAAGCAGATCGGTGAAAAGGAAGACGTGTCGGAGCTTCCTGGAGCTTTCCGACACCTCCACCAGAAATCCATCCTTCACCAGCTGACGTGCCTGGAAGGACACCAGAGGTAAACTCCTACTGACAGATTAAAAACACGCACAGGGTGGCAGGCGCTCACTTCAAAGGGAGGCATCATTTGAATAGACTCCGCTGTATTTGTGTGAATCCTGCAGTTGCAAAGGTTGTGGCTTTTTATTCATTTATTTATTTTTACAGTGCCACATACCTCTCCTTTGGGCGTAGTGACGGCAGTCCTGCGAGGGTCAATCTCCTCGTTGATGGAGGAGAGGAAGTTCTGAGAGATCCGCAGCGCGTCCTGCAGCAGAGGGAAGTCTGGGTGGTCCTTGGGCGTGTGTTTCAGCAGGTCCTGTTCCAGCCAACAAACAAATCAAACCATCTAAAAATGCATTCAGTCTTACTCTCTAGTTTTTAATTTTCTATCAAACAAGGAAAATATTCACTAAAGTAATCTCAGTTCCTTGTTTTTGATGATTCCTGCAGATGACAGGAATCAACAGCCTTCGCTCCAGAATGAGCGCCGCCAATTTTCCTTGCGTGGTTAGCAGGCATGACGGCAGCATGAACTGAAAGCCATTTCAGAGTGAAAGGCTTGCTGTTTCTCTGCCAGCTTTATGCAAACATATGCATGTGAAGTGCTCCCGTAACACAACCACGCACACACACCGGCGTAAACTGCTTCCATGGCTGACAGTTTCTGAATAATGTTTGCTCATTTAAGGTGTAAACCGGTTTGGGGTTGGAAACAACAAATCTGGGTTTCCCTTTTCAGTCGCTATTAAAGATGCAGAAGCTGAAAAGACATCAGCAATACCCTCAGAGAAACAATTGTTGGGAAGGTTTAAAAAGTCATTTCCTGTGAGGGTCGGTGTTCTGTCAGACTGAGCCAACAAAAGATTGCAATGCAATCCTCTACAAGCCTCAGACAGCTTGCTAAATACTAAAAAGGCATTCTCTTTCTTTAAAAAGAGAATGCCTGTTGTATAAATGAAATAGGAAGGATGACCAAAGCTTGGAAAATTGGCTGAATGAGCCACAAAATTTTCCTTTGGTCAGATAAGAACAAAGTATTCGACCCAGATTTGTGGCTCAAATATGAGGCAATCTTTCCAACAACAAAGGTTTGGAAAAAAGTGGAACTATCATCCCAAATATGGAAGATAATCTATGAAAGAAGGGATGAAAAAAAAAAAGAAAATTAAATTGTTGACAAATTCAGACCTAATCTTGATTAAGAAGTGATTCATTGAGAGGTCAAGGGAGCTGTAACAACCACTTCAAATCTTTGTTGCTAAAGGATGCTCTACAATTAGGAATGCACAGATTGCAGTATTTTGGCCGATCACCAATCTTTAGAAAACCTGATCCGCCAATTCTGATTTTGGTCGACTCCATTTTTTTTTTTTTCTCTGAAAAGTTGCCAAATTAGAGACAGAGTGACTATTATAAATGCACATGTGCAGACCTGACCTATTGGGCTGAACTGTCAGTCACTCTCACGACAGAGCAAAAGTAGACAGTGGTTGATTTTTTTTTAGACCTTGACCGCAGTAGAGAAGACTGTGGAAAAGATCAAATTCAGATGTAAGTATCGGCCGATTGTTGATCTTCCATAATTAGGGAAATCGGGGCCGAATTAGCGGAGAACCCCTGTCTAGAATCGAGTTTTAAAAAAATTATACAGACTGGTAAGTTTCTTCCTCATACAAAAGTTGAGCCACTTTGGTTCCATTAATAATAACAACAGTGTCAATTTGGCCTTTTGCTTTGAATAGTTGACTTAGGTTTATACAATCTTAAAAGCTGGTAAAGACAGAATCCCCAACACTTCTTTCTATAGTTTGTATTTTATGAAACCTTATGTTATAGAATGACACAAAGTAGTGCTTATTTGTGAAATGGAAGGGAAACTACAAAAGAAAAATATGATAGGATTTTATTTCAGGGTGTAAGAGTAAGTGGGATAAACGCTTCAGAATAAAAGTATCAAGCCATTCATCATTTCCCTTCCACTTTACACATGTGTCTCAAGCTAATTTGTTCCAGCAAATAAAATCCCAATAAAAAGTTCATGGTTGACAAAATGTAAAACTGTCAAAGCTGTGTGAAAACCTTCACAAGACACCGGAAAAGCTTTAGCTAGGAGCAAGATACAAGTTAGTGTTTATTGTTATAATCCAGCGCACAGTTTAAGTGAGCTGCTCCTTTAAGGCTGTGGAAGTGACTGTGGTTCACTCACATGAAGGACCAGGGTGCTTCTGGTTACGCGGTCAATGGGCTTGTAAAGAAGATCTGTGGGGGAGAGAAGACGGAGAGTCTGAGTCAGCGCAGACACACAGTGGGTCACAGACCCGGAGCTCAGATAACAATAAATAGACAAACCCAGCTCACAGAGTTAAACAAGAAAATCTTACAACAACAACAAAACTTTCCATGTGGGGGTTAAAAGAAGATTTCATTGATTGTTTCTTCCTAAGTTTTGTGCACTAATAAATAGTAATTCTGCATCATGAGGTTGTTGTGATCTGAACTAAACAGAACTAAAGAAGCAATCATTCTAAGGAAAAGAAAACACAACACATCTATAAAAAGTGCTATAAGACTGAGACATCCCCTCATCGCCGCTCTGGGCTGGTTTCTCTAGCTTTGCTGCGAAGGTGTTGAAACAGCAGCGGGTGGCACACATGACCGCTGGAGGTAAAACACTCCCACAGACGCAGCAAAATGAAAAGATGGAGGGAATAGAAACAAAGTCACATTAAGGAGAAAAGAGAAATGCTTGGTGGTATAAACATGAAAAAAAAAACAACAACTCTGGATGGAGAACAAGACTGTTTCTCATTCTTAACCCTCTCAGGCTCAAATTAAGTTGTAGTTGCAGGAAAAATCTGATATTTTCTGCAACATCTGCCTGGAGAGGGTTAATGTCTTAACTATATTTTTTCCAGAATAACATTTTTAAAATTTCTCCATTCTTTTTATTTTTTGCCAATACTGAGGCATTAATACTAAACCTGACGATGAATTAAATGGAAGATATATCAACAGTGATAAGACGGAAATAAACTGACATCCGATCAAAAAGATGGATAAATGGATGGATTCAACATTTAGATAACGTGGATGACATTTGGAAACATAAATCTGTCAATGAGAAACACTTCAGTGAAATTCCCAACATTTCCAGATTGTTTATGAAAGTTGTTATACAGAGAAAAGAACAAAAAACAAAAAACAAAGACATTTTCATGACCCCAGTCCAATGGACTCCCACACTGCAGTCCAGCTTCCAGAAGCCACTAAATAAAAACGCCAAAGCTGCTTCACCCTCATATTACAGCCTGTCACATGACATTGTCGTGAATTACAATGCTACAGCATCAAGGGCAGAAACAAATGGAAAGCAGCTAATGCTGTTCCACCCAGGAAAGAAGCTAGTCTCCTTTTCAGAAATGAAAAAGTTCGAGCCAATACATTTGAGGCCCGCGGGAAGAAAACTAGCCAAGTGAAACAGAGAAGAGGCTTCTGCATGTAGGGAGGCTTGTTCCCCTCAGGCAGCGAGCAGGACCACTACACTTTGCTTCAACTACAGTCCTTCAGCTGGGCAGCACAACAGAAACATTTTCTCTTTCTCTTGTTTATGCCATTTGCCTACTTCCTCCACAACGAGGCACAAAAGAGTGAAAGCAAAACATCCCTCCTTATCTGCTGGTGGGACTTCCATCTATACACTCCTCACTAAAATATGCCCACACAGATACTGTTTAATACTAATGAGACTCAGCGAGAGAGCTGTGCAGATGCTCTTTGAAGTCTCTCCACCCTGTGATCATGAATGCAGCCCCTGTCAATTGTTGTGGCTCAGTGAAGCGATGCCGCCACCTCCAAGAGGGTTTACTACACATCCTGCACGGACTGCGAGGGCAAAGAATATTCAATTATGCGTGTGTGCAGAGAGAGTCGCACACACACAGAGAACAGGCGCTGCAGGAAGTATCATATGACTTTTGGCCACTTTGTATACAACAAGATATCTGTGGAAGTGAGGCGGCGGTAGGTTAACTGTGAGTTAAAGCAAGACATGAGCTTCAGTAGATCATGTCCAGGGCAGAGTTTGTTCTGAGGTTGTGTTTAGGTGTAGCAATACTGATTTGCTACACCAAAATTACATGATAATTTATTCAGGGTATCGGCAGGATTCAGAAAGTCAAATTTAAGATTTTTCAGACTTTCAAAGCCACATTGAATGAAATTTGAGACTGAAAAAATATAAATATTATGGTCAAACATCGCCAAAAAAAAAATTACATTTCTGGGATTTGGCAGCGACACTGCATATGACTCCCTACAACCTTAAAAGTGCAGTATGTAATTTTTATTAAAAAAAAAAAAGGTTTTTACATATTTGTTAAAACTGGTGACATGGTGTCATGTCACCATGTCATGACAGTTTGCAATGAGACAGATAATCTGTGAAAAGATTAATCTCCTCCACCGGTGCTATTATTGACATCTGAGGGATGTTCCAGATGTTCCGATCTGATCTTGATACCAGAAATTGGTTCGTTCTCAGACAAAAAACAAGTATCGGATAATATGGGTGTATATTTAAAATTTCCGATATAAGAACACTGGTGGAAGCATTAAGCTCCAGCATTTAGTCTGACGCATGCAGATCCACTGGTTAATAACAAATGGATCAATTTTTCTCACTCATATTGTTCTGTGTTTGAATAATATCACTAAAGCATTTTCTAACATTCCACAATACTAAATAAGTAATAAAAGTATGGATGATTGG
Organism: Poeciliopsis retropinna; assembly: GCA_010277075.1. NCBI lineage: Eukaryota > Metazoa > Chordata > Actinopteri > Cyprinodontiformes > Poeciliidae > Poeciliopsis > Poeciliopsis retropinna. The sequence continues at coordinate 1,416,778 of VMRM01000024.1, forward strand.
GGTTAATATTGGTATTGGACGATACTCAAAGCTGAGATATTGGTATCGTATCAGAAGTGAACAAGTCGAATCCGGACACCCCTGATCTAAATTAAGCAAACAGAGAACCTGACCACAATACGCTGTTCCTGTGGGGACCAAATATATTTACAGTGAGTTTGAATCATTTTATAATTTTATAGCAAAGTTGAAAGTGTTTCAAACTGGAAAATGTTTAATTACTGCCATATTTATGGACATAAATACATTTACAATCACATTCAAATTGTTTTGCTCTCATCTCATCAATGGTGCATTTCCAAAAATGATTGAACAAATAATGTTACATTTACTTACAAACTAAATATATGGTGACAAAACATAATAAAACAGGAATCGGTGGGTGGAAGAAAGAAATCCCCCTGATGCCTCAAAATTAATAACAGAGGCTATTTTAGATGCTGACAACCCCTGGTTGTTGGGGGATATGCAGTAGCTTCATGCTATATACTGTAGACATAATGAAAGAGCATACAAACTGCATAAGCATCCGTAAATAATAATAAAGTGCAGCCAGAGCACAAAGGACAAGAATCGACCGATAAAACAGTTTCTCTAAAAGTGTCATTAGCAATGCATAAATTAACTACTTCCCAGGTATCATGTAATACATTTTACAGCACAGTAGGGTTCTTTCTCTGCCCCTTATAGAAAACTACCCTGAGGCAGAATGCTCAAAGCAGCATCATTTAGAGACAAAGTACAGCCAGATATACCACACACTTATTCACTCACAACAACACACCATTACTTATACATCAGTATACTCAAAATACTGCACACATAACAGCTTTAAAATAAACTTCCATTCTCGCTGCACTCTTTAGCAAAGCAGTTTAAACAGAACAGGCAATGTTAGTAAATAAAAATGAAAGCGCAATAAAAAAAATAAATAAAACTGTTAATTAAGTGCTCCTACTTCATCGCTCAATCCTATTCCACCTATTAACTACAGGATCCCAGAGGTACAAGAAAAAAAGAAGAGAAAAATAACACTCCGTCAAAGACAAGTGGCTCATTTCATGCAGTCTTTACCGGATCTGCAGCTACAACACAGTCTGAGCACCAGCAGAACCGCCATATCCCTCTTCTGCTCTTCTGACTCTCCGCTCAAACTCACTGCCTCCCTTTTCAGGCACACAGGCAGCAGAGGAGCGAGCCAGTGAGAGAATGAGAAAGAGAGTGTGTGTGTGTGTGTGTGTGTGTGTGAGAGAGAGAGAAAGCAGGTTCACACATACTACAGTTTGACTCCTGATGCCCGCCGCTGCATACACAAACAGAAAGGACAAGACTGTATTCCCTTTCACAACCCAGACAGATGTAGACACACTCTGGAGCGTAAAAGAACAGGAAACACACACGACTCACCCTCCATTGAACTTTTTGTGGAGGAGTCTTTGGAGTCTTTGGGTCCTTTCACTCTAACAGTCTGGACAGAAACGGGGAAAAAGAAAAATATGATTAAAAAATATGAATCTTAAGATGTTTACTAAGAACTGCTAACAAAAACTAGAACCATACTGGACTGATTATAAGGCAAGAAGGACCAAAGTGAAAATAAAAGAAATATACAATTACGGGTTTTTATGTAATGCTACACTGTGCTGTACTTACTTGGCCCTGATCAGCAAGTTAAATTCTGAGAAATCTTATTTTTTTCCTATTCATCAAATGCATCAGAACTAAGAACTTAAGAACTCCCACCATTATTTTAGTCTTTAACTGCATCAACCAGCAAAATGTACTTTTAAGATGCATCTTTCTTTCAGTAAAAAGCACACAATAAAACATTTGATGAATAAATTAGGGTAATATAATAATACTTCAATTTTCTGCTCAGTTCAAAAGTAATGTCTCATTCAAACACAGTTGGGCAACATGAAAAAGAAAACAATCCTTATGTTTTTCTGCATTAACATGGTTCCAAATTAAAAATCTAGTTTAACAATCATATCAGATGAAAATACGTAATAAAACCTAAACAACTAATGAGATTTACCTTCAAAGATTCCCTTAACAATTGCAGAACGTTATGGGTTATTGACTTTCTCTACTAGCAAGTCCATTGAAGTGAATTTGAAAGGCCAGAGCAGAGCAGGTCTACATCCTGCATCAGTGGATGTGGATTAAGTGCAACTCAAAGTCTTTTCCTTTTTGAAGAAATTAATTTGTTTATATTTCCTACACAGCCAACTGCAGCTAGCATTTACTAAGAGCTAAACCACAGTTAAGGAATATTTTATATTGCTTCTCTTCAGTGTTTGTAACGATTAAAATATAATATAATCTTGCTGCTGGACTTTGTGCTCATCTGTTTGTGTTGCACTCTGGCCCAATGACAGCTGGAAACTGCCCTCTGCAAACCAGTGAGCATAAAGCAGATATGAAATATGGATGGATGGATAAATAATTGTGCTGTTCTACAGACACACCTAGCATGTCTGTATTTTTAGCACAATATTGATCGGAAGAGCCGCAGGACATTGAACACGATGAGGGTTCAGAGTTGTGATAGCAGCTCAGAAGACAGCCTCAGTTCACATGAACAGATAGTGAGATATGTTTCCAAACATTCAAATCAACAAGGTCTGGCTTTAGGTTAACTGATGATTATGATTACTGGAGTAATCCATCATGCTTTTCACATGTCAAGTTCACAATGACAGAGACTCTTTTCTGTAAGTTCTGTGTTCATAATTAACAGCAAATATATCAGAATTATCAACAAGTCATATCAAAATCAAGATATTCTGAAAGTACATATTTATTCATACATACATATATATTTTTTTATATTTTCTGAAACTGTCATGATGTTGTGACGGTATGATATGAGACAGATAATCTGTGGAAAGAAAGAAAGAGTGAATTAAAACCAACCAATCAGAGCCAGGAGGTGGGTCTAAACACTCGTCAATCACAAGCTCATGTGGTCATGCCATTGCTTTGTGCGACCGCTACAGCTTTTCCCCATCGGCAGATCTGAATGCTAGGCTAGTTAGCATGGCCACTGTTGACAGCGGATGAACGATTTTCCTGTAACTCCACATTTAGCAGTGAATATATGTGATGTTGAGTGACAGCGCTAAAACCCGCCTCCTGGCTCTGATTGGTTGTTTTTGGTCGGAAGTGGTGCGCTTCTTCAGATGTCAATAATCGCACAGAGTGTAGGTGGAGGAGATTGATCTTTTCACAGATTATCTGTCTCTTGCAAACTGTCATGACATGGAGACAGTTTTAACAAATATGTAAAAAAACATAGTTTTTAATAAAGTTACATACTGCAACTTTAACTGTTGTCATTTCTGTTAATGTGTCGATATGTGGGACAAATGGTTCAACCATATGACTCACACAGGTAAGTTTATGTTCCTCATATTAAGAGCACATTTCCCCATAAACAGCAGCTCTCTGAATGAAAGGATTATTTAAAACTTAATTTGCTTCCCTTCTTTGTTTCTGTTCATCATCACGTAAGTGAGAAGGATTTGTAGGAGCCGAGACAAACAACTGTTTAATGTCCAATCAGTGTTCACACGCAACAGAGTTTTTAATACACGTTACAGTACATAAACCAATGGATGCTCCTGATTTCCTTGGCAGACATGTTACAGCTCTTTTGTCTGCCCACCGATACTTTTACTATAAAGAGAAACAAAAAACAACTAACCTCAGATATCTTCTGGAACTGGGTGTTGGCCTGACTGCATTTCTCCGCCGTCTCCCGCGCGTTCTTGTAGTTGTCCACAAAGGCCTTGTAAACTCCCAGTTGGCTGGCCTAAAGCGTGACAGAAAAAGAGATAAGTCAGAATATAAAGGGACCGTAAGAAAAACAAAAGTTTTATTTATGTCTTAAAGGATGCTTAGTCAAATTCAAGTAAGCATTTTAAATGTTTCTTTTTTGCTCAATAACCTTGAGTCACAGAACACAATGAAGATATGAGTGCGACTCAAATCTTTGCCTGACATAAAAGTCCCACCAGAAAAGAAAAAATTATAAAACGACATAAAATATGAAATTAAATAGACCTAAAAAGAAAAAATGTACGTATTTAAGTCCAATTTACTTTTTAAAATAACGTTCAAGACATTTCAGTACCTTAATTTCTGTTACATGATTTTAAGACTTTTTAAAGATGCACAACCACAGACTATTACCATCCTGTCTGGCATGAAGGCTTAAAAGTAAAGAAAAATACACACCAACAGTCAACAAATCCCTTTCAAAACCCCTTAATGTTCAACCACTGGTAAGATATAAGCTTTCCCCTTTACTGAAAGAGTTTTTGTCTTTCTCTTCCCATCTACGAGCAGCCCCACTCTGCTGCACTGTGTGTGCATTATACCACAAGCTGCAGGCCAGCAGTGCATACATATGCACTCTGCTGCAGTTTAGCTTGAATGCAGAAGCTGGAGAGTTGACTGCACTCTGTCAAAGCAACTGAACAGAGTGAATCAGAGGCTATTGTTACTTTTGTTTCTAAACCCCCCATCTTATCTTCATTTCCTCCCATCTCTCTTCTAGATACAAAGCGTTGCACATGTATTGAAATCCCTGCAACTTTTACATTTTGTCGCGTCACAAAAACAAACGTCGAAGGACTCTGATAGCTGTAAATAAAGCAATAAAGTGTACCACATAATTTAGATGGGGATGAGGTTCTGAAATTGTTCAGCCCCGGTCGATAATTATTAATCCTGCACCCCATAAATCAAGATGTGATGGAAAAGTGGCAAACAGAAAATCACTGGTGAAAGAAAGTCATAAGTAGTACTGTGTGCTTTTCTATCGCATAACATTTCAATACACATTTGGTCTTTTTCAGCACGAACAGAAAGGTTTTCACTCAGTCAATAAGTTCAATATTTTGACCCAAAAACCAGCCAAATAAGGATTCAATCCTCATTATCACAGAAAGAAGTGAGTTTTTGCACAATGTTGGAAGGAGAAAAGAAACTTCCAGAAATAGAGAGAGTGGGAAGCACAAACTGATACAAATTCACAACATTTCTTCAGTTCTTCACGTGGATCGGCACATTGTGACAAAGTGTCCCACAACGCTCCGGGGAAAACTGCAACACTTCACGCAGCCGGTCAGAGACGCAGGTGGAAAATGAGGGAATGTGGGAGCAGTATTGTCCACAAACACTTAAACAACTATTTATAGTTTCAGCATTTGACCTGCTGATCAAAAATCAGCTTTTTGCACTCTCTGGCCAATCTCTTTAGAAACAATTTATGGGATTAAGATCCGACTGAGACACAAGAAACAAGCAACAAATTGAAATACTGAACAACATCATGGCTGCAGAATGGATGGTGATCATGTGCTGTTCTTAGTGGTAGGGAATCCAAAAACAGCAGTCCTGTTGGAACACACCACAGTTCATTTCCATCCTTATCACAACCATATTAAGCTCAACATCATTTAATTATTGCTGCAACTAACAATTATTTTAGTAGTTGATTATGCTGATGATTACTTGATTAAATTAGGTGATTTCAATAATCAATTAATCACGATTAATTTAATTAATTGATTCGATTAATTGTTTCAGTCCCATATTAAGTGTAAGCTTAATGTAAACAAACAGAGAGGAATTCTTGATCTATATCTTGACTAAAATATAAACTCTGGGTAGGTACAGTGCCTCTTGTACACTTCAGGGTTTGGGAGCGTTATTCTTTTCTTTAGGTCTTATCTACATGCAAATACCACTGTCCCATAATAATTGAGGATTTTACTGGATTTGTAGAGTAAAAAAAACAAAACTATAACTTTGGGGTGTTTTTGAGAAAATCATGGCTTTTGCCCTAACTTTCTTTTTAACGACGGGATATTGTCCACTTATGCAGAAGGTCGAAAATAGTACTTTGTTTATTGTTTTTAAAAAAAACTGACTAAAACAATTATCCACATGGAGCTTGTGTCAGAAAGGTGAGATAACTGGGAAGCACAGCTGGCTTTCGTCTTGTTTTTCCTGGAACTCCTCGCTGCTCCAGTGGACTCCGCGCCACCGATGAGGAGCAGCAGGATGCATATTGCAGCTAATTATGCCGCCATCTGTATTCTCACACTGCCGCTCTGACTAAATGTTTTGCTGTAACACAACATGCTCATCTATGCACATTTGCACAGCACAGATGGGAGCTGATGACTACAGTAATAGCTGACTCTTGCTGGTGTGACTCCTGCGATCCCAGCAGATAGAGAGTCACTCCAGGGAAAGTTTGAAGTCATTTGTACCATTTGGTCTGATGTTAAGCGTCAGCTGATGGCACACTTTCAATAAACGTTTCATTTGTTCACACACCCCTGGTTCTGTATGCATGAGGTGAGTTGACGTTCTCTTACTGTAAAAGACAAAAACCGAGCGGGGTGATGGGTTCGTGTACATGACCTGGCACCCCTGGTAAAGATGTGTAAAATTATTTACAATTACTTTAGTAGTCAATTAGTCTATCAATTATTCTGACGATTAATTAATTAATCAATTAATCTAATAAAAAACTGGTACATTGTGCATATTTTTCATTTTTAATAATTTTAAAATTAAGCCTTTCTCATACATGCATATGTTTTCTTTTAGAAAATGGCATTTTTTGAGTCTGTCTACTCCAGTTAACGATGAATCGATTCATAAATTAGTTGAAGATTATTTCAATAATCAATTCATCACGATCAATCTGATTAATCGATTGAGGCCGACTCTGATGTAGGAACATTTTGGGGGGTTTTTTGACAGGATTTGACTCTGGAAGCTGGTCTAACTGTGGAATAATGCTGATTTTGTGTCTGCTGAATGATTTCTGTGCTGATATTTTGTGTTTTGGATCATAATGTCGAACACTGATGGTCCAGTTTTGGTTTACTGGAAGACTTCACTAAATTTCTACTCAAAATCTCCTGCTATTTCCAAGCCTTCCTGATGCCATGTGCTCTAAGAAGGTTCTCATAAGCAAATAAGTCAATGCCTTTTGTTAATTAGAAAATAAACATTTTATTGCCAGAAAAGCAGTAATATAGAATTCCTTTAGTGAATTTGCACCAAATTAAGCTAAAAAATTTAACACTTGAGTAGTTTTGGTTAAGACATATTTACTGACAAAGATTTTTTCTTTCTTTTTTTTTAAAACTTAAATTAAACACATTTATATTTTTTAACAGATTTGGTCTAATTACTGCTCTGAGTATGTTACTTTTTCAGCAAATGGCCTTTTTTGAAATTGGATAATCGATTACTAAATTAGTTTACGATTATTTGAATAACTGATTAATCTGATTAATTCCACTTCATAACCATTAACTCCTTTTTGTTGATGAAATCCCAATACATTATAAAGCTTGTGGGTACAATGTAAATAAATATAAAAAAGTTAAACACTGCAGATTTTATAAAGGTTATAAAAACTTTATGTTAAATTTATGGGTTTTTTTTTCCACTTTAGATCTCATGTTGCTTGTTTATAAGGCATCCAGTAAATCAATTTGAGGCTATAACTTTTTGCAAAATCATATATTTATAGCCATTTCCTGTCTTAAATACTTTACAATGTGTCTAAATCTGATCCTCCAAGAAAGATGAACACGAACTACAGATTTATGCCATAACTGGATAGCTACACAAAAGACATCAGCTCAAGTGTTAACAGGTGTAGTAAATACCAAGAGGATTCTTGGCTTTTTAAGCTGGCAGCCAGCAGAAGCAACCATTAATCAGAAGCAAGTTGAGCCACAGTCGTGTTGAAAAATAGATGCTCCAATCTGTTACTGAGCTGGAAAACACTGTCTCTACTCTAATCACAGGAACAACAGCACAGGGTCTCTCATGATGGAACAGACATCTGATTGATTCAGACCCAGATAACGCACCAGAACCTTCAGGAAACGTGGTTGTAGCCAAAACAGCTACAGGACAATAAATCGCCTGATTCAAGACAACGTAAGAAAATAACAGCAGAGAAACAAAATCAGTTTCTATGAACTCAAATATGAGCTTACTTCTGCAAATTATTATTGAAAATATAACTTGAATTCAACAATTTTCAATGACTATAATGGATTTTGGATTCTACATCGGCACACTGTTTTGGACCAAACAGAAGATTACCTACCTTCAGTTCAATTGTTTACTTTTTAAAAACTAAACCAAACTGATAAACTGGATATTTCAAAATTCACTGCAAAGATGATTAATGTGAACTGATCTGACACCAATATTTCTGAACTAAACAACAACAAAAAAAGCATTAAACTGAAAGCTGGACTATTTCTGCAAATGTCAGGCACACACAAACAGGAACAGCTACTTGGTGAATCACTTGTCTAAATTTGGCAGCCAACTCAGAAAAGCCTGACAACTCTCTTTTTAACAGCCATTTTCTTGTTCTCTGTGGACGACGTCAAAGAGGGGGAAAAAAAAAGAAAAGATTAAAAAAAAAGACCCACGCAGTTTAACGTCTTGAGGCGACGTCAGACTCACCAGCTTCTGGAACAGATGCCCCACGGTGACCTTCTCGTCCCAGCGCTGTATGCTGGGCAGCAGGGCATCGTAGAACTCTTTGTGGATCTCAAAGATGTCCTGGATTTTGTAGAAGATGGTCTCTATCTGCTGCATGGTCAGGACGGGCTGCGAGCTCGTGGCTGCGGCTTTCAGGGGGCGCATTGGCTGCAGAGAGAGAAAGAAATCTGGTTGACTGGCACTGGTTGAATTAATGGAGTGTTAGATCATGTCGAATTTCTGAGCAGATTCGTTCAGGCTGGTGGGATTGAGGGTCCAGATAAGAGTGAAAAACTTAAAAGCTTTCTTGAGTCAGAGTATTTCTGATTTCAGAGGTTTAATGAAGGCGCATCAGACAGGCTAGCTCACTGTTTTTATACAGTGGTCATGATGGCCACAGGCGCACAGTTTGATCCAGTAGATATATGCATAAAAAGTTTGGTATTCATTCATTAGACCAGTCGAGTCAATCAAGAATAATTTGAAATGTCCAAACAGTGTTACAGTGCATAGCTAGTAGTCTCCGTAGAAGATGTGAAAAAGTGTCATTCAACATAAAAGTTTGAATAATGCATAAAACTAGAAACGCATCAGGGTATCAGCCAGTGAGCAGCTTTATGTGACTGGTTTCCTCAAGAAAATGTTTTACAAGAGCGCTATTTGTGTCTGTGCAGCTATGACTGCACAGACACAAATAGACACGGCTATACAGCCACCTAAAAAAGTAATAATAAGTGGTTCTTATCGCCAGCTGTTATCACAACTGTACCTTAAAATATTGCAGTAAAACTAACTCTGTATGGCTACCCCCACTTCTATATACAAAACATACAAGCGACATATGTAATCGGATCGTTTGTGCAGTCGGATCGTTTGTGCAGAAAATGAAAAGGAAGGAAGCAATCGATCAATCAGGACAGTATTGCTTCAGAATATGTGAAGAATTTAAAACTGAACCATATAACACCAGAAAAAAACTGACATTAGATGACTCTACTAAACTGAACTGAAAGTAAACAGATCAATTAAATTAAATTTACATACACGCCATCTGAAGGCAGTTTAGAAGATAAACAGGTATCCATCATTAAAGTTAATGATCCCAATTAAATTAATCCATTTCATTCAAACCCAGTCAAAGCATTTAGTTAGTTTCCAATACAGCTATAAATACTTTGAAATCATGTTTTTTATAACATAATACAGTTGGGCTGAGTTGATTATATAATACATGTCTGTCCACCGATAGCGTCAAGTCGCTAACTTTACAACAATCCCTCATCGTGGGCAAGCCTGCGGTGACAGTGGTTTAGACTCAAAGCAGCTGTAAACGACTACACAAGCAGAAACAAATTCTGCGCTGCCCTGCTACTGTGGTTTTCAACATAAAAGATGGTGACTAAAAACAAAGTAGGACTAAAAACCATGATGCAAATGTGTTCTGGAGACACCCAGCGACTTTGGGAAAAAGACAGAGTGGGTTGTATTGTGTAACGTCTGGCTGTGTCGTCAAAGATGGCTGAGACGGCAGCTACTTAAAAGGCAAGACAGATTTAACTTTACTGGACTCTTGTTTCGATGAACTCACTACAAAACCCGCTTTTACTGATTTTCCATCTTCACTTAGCAACTCCAATTTTACTAAACAGTGGTTATCTTGAATTCGACATGTGTGAAACCCCATGTTGGTCATAGGGCAGCGTGTGGCTATAAAAAGGCAGGAAATGACATATTGCGCTGCTTCAGCATGGGGAAACGTGTTTCAGGAAACTGCAGTGGCAGCGGTTCGGCTCTCAATACGATTGAGTATTTTCTGACTCACTAAACAGCAGCTGTGTGAGAGTGTGTGTCTCACCAACACCAGGGCCTCCAGTTGGTTGATGTAGATCTCTTCGCTGGCCAAGAAACCAGACAGCACCAGTTTCTTCATCTCCAGCCCTTTCTCAACATCTCCCTGCAAAACAAAACCCAACGCTGTGATGAAGTGGACACAAAGTACATGCCAGCACCACACGGGAGGACCACGGCTTTAATGCATGGTGCCAGAGCAGTTACGGCGCCGGGTAAACACCAGAATAAAGCAAACAGACGTGGTTGAAACAAAAACCTGACAGGAATCCATAAAGCTTGTACAGTGAGAAGATTTCCTCATCTGAAAACGTTGATGGCGACTGAGCTGACTCATGTGGCTTCCAGGCTGCAGCTGCACATGGAGGTCAGCGTCAAAGAAGTCACAGCTATAATCATGTTTTATAGCAAAACATGACATACTTTCATGTTCTGCACTAGCAAACATGCAGAAAAATCATAACTTTTTCAAATAAAAAAAGATGGTGTTCACAACCATATATATTCTTCCATGGCCAGGGAAGAAAGTTGATTTTATATCTGGGTGTCTATACTGCCAGATGTTTTGGATCTCTTATCCAAACACATGGATAACAGATTCATAGTTTCTTCACATAATACATGTAAGGTGTAAATATGTCACGGAAGGATGCAATAGAAGTCTAATACCGATCAGTTCCTCTAGTTTGTATGAAGCTTTCAGTTAAAAGAAACTATTATTTTTAGATTATATTTTATCCGTTTCAAACTGTTCATTTAAATCTGAATGAATGTTTTGGCATCTTTTCTGTGTGTGCAACATTCAGCGTCATCTTAGCGGCAGCACTCCAAACTTTAGAAGAGCAATAGAAAGAGTTTCTGTGCATTTTTCCTCGACTCTCACGCTAATTCGGTCTGTTTTTCCTCCCCGTTTTCCAGGCAACTTTCCTTCAGGAACGCAATTTTATGATATTTCCACAGAACATAACCTAGGTCAGGGCATTTTCTTTCTTTTTATTAACCATTCCTTAGCCAGTGAGTGTGAGGATAGTTGAGTCGGTTTTACTTTTAGGCAGCAGTTTCTTCTTAAGGTTTGCGCTCAATTATCTGCCAAGACACAAACCTCGAAGAAAAAGTGTAATCATTTCAGTAAAAAGTCTAAATCCAAACACGATAAGAAGCAAATGTCAAACTTCTTTTTCACAAGAATGCACTGCAAAACAGTGCTAAACACTTGAAACTTTTGGTTTCTAGTGCTTTAGTTTCATTTGCATCAAGTTTGCTTACATATATGCACTAGAAACTAGACCAAAAATACTTGGAAAGATTTTGTGTTTTTGCATTTGCTTATTTAAATGACCCTGAATCCTGATCAATGTACCAGGAGAGCTTAATGTCATAACACCACAATATCAGGTAAAAAAAAAAACCAAAACATTGTGATACAAGTCAGTTCTGTGGATAGAAAGAAATAAACTGTCTTCTTTGGGCTGGGTTTCTGAATCCGTTTTCACACATGCACCTTCACAGATCTGCAAAAAGCAACTGGTGAGGAGAAAGGATGATTAATTATTAACAAGGCCAGATCCTTGCGATGATATCAGCACACCAGCCCTCCCCTAAGAGAGGGGGAAGAAGGCCCGACTTTGGCTCTACGTGTTAAATCCGTCTCAACTACCGGGTACCTCTGACATTGATGTTATCTCTGAAGACCAAAGGTGTGGTTTGTGATGACGTCGTGAACGATTACCACACAAAGTATGGTGATTCAGGAGTCTTCTTTTTTAAAGACACAGCTAACTGTTTAGCAGTTTTGAATTGGTGCAGCGTCTAACTGCTAAACAGTTAGACGCTGCGGTTAACAGCGTGGAACATCAATCCACAGCTGTTCAATCTGTGGATTGAACCGGATTTATTTCCTTAACAGGAAACGACAGACCCAAACAACAGAGTAAGGTTGTAATGTAGGGGCTTAGTGTTTACTTACAATACATTTTTCTGGTAAAATATCCAAGAAACCGTTGCCATAAATGGTATTTTTGTCATTTTGAGACCATTTCCAACTGATATAATAATAATAAAGGAAAGTATACACTCGCAAAGATAAAAAACACTGGAACGAGGAAACATTTTAAATATCAAAATAAAACAGAAAAATTTTAAATGAATTATGAAGTCTCTAAGTAAAATTACAGTTAAAAACATATCAATCATTCAGCTAAAAAACAGGCAAAAAGTGCCAGTTCATTTGTTGTCAATTTGTATTAATTTCAAAATGTCAACTTTTCAACGATATTAACTAATATAGTTATCCAAATGGAAATTATCGAGCTCATTTTAATCTACTATTCAATTCACTTATTTATTGCTTAGTGTGACTGGTTTGATTGCTACTATAACCTTATAAGCTTTTTTTAATAAAGACTTGGTGAAATGAATCGGTGAATTTATTTTGAAAGGTATGGCATGCAATTGCGTTCAACTTTGCCTGAGACAATTCTCTGATAGAGTTAAGTAAAATCTACCTAAATAGTAAATGGAGTCCACTTGTAAGAAACTTAATCTCAGGTTATTGACATCTGAAGCTTTTAGTATTTCATAAATGACTGGTTAGATTTTTTTTTTAGATGCATCAGAGTACAGGGAGCTGAACGCAAATAGATTTTAGCTTCTAGATTTTTAGTTGTAAACAAAATACTGAAAACATTCATCATTTTCATTCCCCTCCACAAGTACACACTGCTTTGTGTTGGTCTATGACATTAGGTTGGTCATCATTAAAACACACAAGTTTTTTGTTGCAATAAGTAATTTATCATTTCCACTCTGATGATTAATACTTTGTTTACAGTGACATTCAAATCCATTTTATTAATGGTTTCGGTTGTGTGCGGTTTTTATTTATCGCCTTTGCTTGTTATGTTTTATTTGAGATATTTAACATGCAGTTCGACTGATAAGTGTTCTTTACAAAATTGAAGCTTATTGGTCCTTAGGAGGCCAAACTTGCATCATTATTCCATTATCAATACATTACTTGAAAATGGTCCCAAAATAACAATAGTATCATTTATCGCCATAATTACCAGGACAATTTATCGTGACAAAATGAGAGTATGTTTAAGCAGTATGAATACTTTTGAAACGCTGCAGGATGGCATTTAGACCTGACCCATGGCTAAACTTGCTAAAGTGCAGGAAAGGGCTCACTTTACCATTTTAGTGTTTAATACGTCGTAGAAAGTGGGAAGGGGGGAAGAAAAAAAAAGACAGGAAGAAGAATATTTTCCCTCTGCTGTACAAAGAGCTACTGTGTAGCAAGGCCAAGATGAGAAATCCAGAAAGCAAGGAAGTATTTATTTTTTTCCCTCCCCAACACAGAAGGATTCTCCATACATGCATTGCTTTTGCACCCCCTGTGCTCACTGGTTGAGATAACAGAGCTGATATTGTGGCAGTGTGAGACAGTTCAACTGCAGAGCGGAGTTCACACACACACACACACACGCACACGCACACACACACACACACACACACACGCACGCCGACAGAAGTTAGCTTGGGCAGCAGAAATCAGAAGTGTTCACAGAGCAGCAGAGTGAAGAGACATGTGCTCCAGAGGAGCTGCTTTGTTACACACACACACACACACACGGCTGTGGCACAGATGTCTCACAAGCACAAAAACAAACACATTGAGGCCACATCATAAGAGGACTCCAATTACGGCTTTCAGTTAGTCTACAAGTGGATCAGCTTTCAAGTGTTTGCATCGCCGGCGTGTTTTTCCTGCATCCGGCTGTCCAGCGCCGCCTCACCTCACCTTGAACTGTTTATGTATCGGAGTGATGAGGTCCAGCTCGCCATCTCCATACTCAAACACCTCGTCTTCCTCCTCCAGCACCTTGTCCAAGTAGCCCAGCACTTCCTCCTCTTCCTCCTCCATGGTTCCTTCTTCTCCTGTCCGCTCTTTTGCCACCTCCTCTCCTCTCTCTGCTTCTGGATCAGGGCCCGCCTGGACACATCAGGATTTTCCCTTCGGAGCAAGTCGTCTGGACGCCGACAGAGTGAGGGAGAGAAAAGGAGAGAGGGCCCCGCCTACGCAACCCCACCCCCCCTTTCCTTTGCTGGGCTTCCTGGTGTTTCTGTGTGTTCAGTGTGTGTGTGTGTGTGTTGCGGTTCCACCTCGGTCGATACGGTCGGCTCCTCCTCTCTCTACCCGCCCCTCCTCTCACAACAAACGCTATCCAGCCACTTCCTTGATGGCTGTGCAGGCCGGTTCTCTCTAGAGTCAACGGTGGGACACTCGTCTGCGTTTTCTTCTTTTCTTCTTTATTTCAACCTTCCGCTCTCATCAGTCAAAAGCCACTTCCTCATCATAAAAAACAGGTTCTGCCTTTCTCGCATGGGTAGGCCGTGAACAGTGTTTCTCCTTTGGTCATCGTCTCCTGAGTGGACTGCTCAGAGCAGAGCAGCAAATGTTTAAAGCTAATTAAGCTTAAATTGAAGATTTCGGATGTGAATGAAATGAGCAAAAATACATTTAAAGATTACTTATTGTAATAGCTTAGAGGTCCTTCAGTGACACACTGCTGCGTCCTATGCGCACAAATGAGAGATATCACATCTCCTTCCTCCCAGCAGATGTTATAACATTTAACGATCTCTGCTCCCCACAAACTCAGACTCGTTAAGTGATTACGCCCCTGCAATCTGTCTCATTCTGCAGTTCGTCCCATTTCAAATAACACCACTGCTGTTATTTGCACAGTATTTTTTTTATTTCTTTTAGTCTGTTGCTGTTTTCTCCTAACAAATATGCACATCTTGAACATTTCTTGAAGTTATCCCACTCAGATGCACATTGATTTTAGAACCTTTAACTTTTCTAGCTTAAGTTCATCTATCTTCTTTGTCGGCATCGATACAAGTGTTATGTATTTTTACTCTCAGTCTACATAGCTTCAACGACTTACTGCAGTATATCGCAAGCTTCATAATTATCAATGGCCGTTTTTACTCGATGCTTCAAAAGGCAGTTCTCATTGAATATAAAATAATGCATGTCAGGCATACGTTTAGGAATTTAATCAGAATTTTTGATGATAAAAGTGTTTTTGCTTCCCATTTGTGAACTGGATATTCAAATGCGATCAAAGATTGTTGTTGTTTAATGAATTTCCTCAAAACGCAGTCAGTGTTTTTACGGATGAAAACACTCCGTTTGGTGGCAGCTGTTCAGAAGCCATTTATTGGAAATAATTTAAGTAAAATGCCAAAAATAAACAAAAAAAAAACTAAACAAACCCAGAAAAATACTCAAAAGCAACTTTTAATGTGATGTCATCAGAAGCTCATTTTAGAATTAAGAAGTTTTTGCATTTATTAAACAAGGATTTCAAACAAAATAGCCAAAAAGCCGACTATTATCTTGTTTCACTGCTCAAAGGCCATCGTGTTGAAGGTTTTACTTATTTTTTGTGTATTGTCACTGTTTATGCAAAGCAAAAATGGCAAAAATTCAAGATGATCCCATAAATGTCAGCCTTGCTTTATAAACAAAGGTCTGAGAAATGTGAAAGTTAGCTAATCTTGTGTTTGTGGCCTATATTTCAACATCAGCACAGTTTCCAGCCATTAATGTGAGGAGTGAGGATCATTAAAGAGAAGGAAAGCAGACAGAAAACGACACCGGAGTAAGACAAAGGAGAACCAGTGATAAACAGTGAAGATAAACCAAACACAAACTTTAGAAAACTCACTGTTCTGTCAGGAGAATATAAATATGTGCACATTTTATTCATATTTATTCATGCACATCATACTGCATATATGTGTTATAGCTGGGAGCTGTCAGCTTTTGTGAAAGGCTCTGCAAATTCAGCAGAAATGGAGGCCAACTTAACAAGCATGAGGAGGAAGAAAGTGAAGAAGCCTTCAGGCACTCACATTTCTCTCTCTGGCTGTGCTGTTGTGTGGGAGATGCCGACTATGACAGGCTATTTAGCTCACACATAACAATTTTGAGAATTTTTTTTTTTTTGGTAACACTTTATGTGACGGGTTGTGCATAAGACTGACATGACAGTGTCAAAAATATGACATACTACATGTCATGACCATGACTGAGGCTTTATGAATGTCTGACTGTTGTCAAGAAGTGTCATTCGGTAAATAATGACCGTTTTAATGCAAAGTTGCTCTAACGATTGCATTAAAAGTCCATTAGAAGTGCCAACTTTGCATTAAAGTATCATTATTTACGAAATAATACAAAGTTGGCACTTCTAATGGACTTTTAATGTAACTTTTAAAGCAACTTTGCATTAAAGTGTCATTATTTACGAAATAATACAAAGTTGGCACTTCTAGTGGACTTTTAACGCAACTTTTAAAGCAACTTTGCATTAAAAGTGTCATTATTTACCAAATGACACTTCATGACGTAAGTTATAGGCATTCAAAAAGCCTCACTCATGTTCATGAAAGATGTTTTGTCATGTTTACGACAGTGACATGTCGGTCTTATGCACACCCGGTCAAATAAAGTGTTCACTTTCTTTTTTTTTTTTTTTTTTTTTTACACAAATTGCACAAAAGTGAAGTCATATTTTTTGTTTTCTTGAAAAATTACAAGAATTTGTTTGATTTTTTCCGACCAACTCTTAGGTCTCTGAAGTTCCGTTCTACTTGTTTTTAAGACAGTTCTGGTTTGGTAGATTTTTGGCACCATATATCCGAAGTATTCTTCTTAAAAGTTTCATATTTTAATAACTAACAATTTTCCACATCTTCTGCTCTTACTGCTGCTTACCACTAGATGGAGACAAGCTTCTATTTCAGAGAAGAAGCAGACTGAGGCGCCAGCAAAAGTACACATCTGAATAATAAGCTTCATAATTTATGAATTAGCTCGATTAAAAACACATCCTGGATGAGGACCGGGGATATTTATATCGCAGTGATTACACAGTAGTGGTGCTTCAAATCTAATATAAAAAACAGAATCAAAGACAGAGAGCAAATACTGAAATTTAGGAAATTTCACAGATAATAGAGGAGGAAACAATAAAGAAATTAGTAAGTCTTATTTTATTACACTGGAAACAAACTTTATTCCTCCTGTTTTCTGAGGGGAGAAACAAGCCACTCATTCATGTTGATACAGCTGAAGAGGGCTAAGCTAGTAAGCTAATCATGCAATGGCAATATTGTTAAAGGTTAAGAAGATGGTACCAGTTGTGATAAATCCATAATATCTTTACTTCCCTGTTCTTATTTGTGATCAGGATCCTTCCGACATCTCTATGCTCCACAACTCCGATGGAAGAACAGTCCCACTATTATTTATGCACTTCATGAAGAAAGTGCAAGAAACCCAAATTAGCAGCAGCAAACAGGTGAAGCTCAGATGGGATCCTATCCTTTAAGAAAATCAGTTTGAGGCTGCAAAAACCATGAGACTTCAACCCTTTTTTCTCCACTTATGTTCCGCTTCTTGTTCGTCTGTTACATAAAAGCCAAATAAAATATATCCAGTAGTTGCAACTTGACAATGTGGAAAAGTTATATGTTGTGAATAAGTTTGTACTGTAAATTAACATTCCTAAAGTGACAGATAATGATCGATGCCAGGGACCTTCGGTCTCAGTTAACACAGTCCAGACCTCTGCTCTAATTTATACGCAGACTGACAAATTGAGTCCATCTGTTTCAGTGGTCCAGTGCTGAACCACAACAATTACAGGAGACCAGATAACACACCAGTAGGTGATTATAGGTGATTATTGGTCCTGGAGTGAAATGATCGCCAGGTCAAGTTACCAACAGTAGAGGATCAGAAAGAGAAAACTGCACAATGACTTAGCATAAGGCATAAGGAAATATGCCTTATGCAAATATGCCTCAGAAGCATAAGGAAATATGTAATAAAATTCTGTTGAGTTTATATATACAATAGTACTAGTCCAAAACTGCACTAGAATGATTTGCTATCTAAAATATCACCTGGTGAAAGATTTTTTTTTTTTTTATGTATTTTTTTCTAATGCTGGACTTCAGCAAGAAATCAGCAGAACTTTGTAAGAAAAAAACCCAACAACTTATATTTAAATTTAATGAGAACATCAGGTACTAAGGATTAAAATGCAGTTTTTTCCTGAGGTAGTAGCTGCACACAGTAGCACCAACAGCCCTAAAGCTGAAACAGCTATTATTGAAATCATCATCTAATTTAGTAATCGATTAATCATTAACTGGAGTATACAAACTCCAAAAATATAGCCTTTAGTTACAAAACACACCCTTAGAGCAGCAATTAAGCCAGAACTGTACGGGGAAAAAAAAAAAAAAAACATTTATAAGAAATAAGAACCTTGTCTGTAAATATGTTCCGGTTCAGATTTGCTGAAAATGTTATTGCATTTTAGGCAATAACATGTTTATTTTCTTATCATAAAAAGTAATCAAATTATTTGTCTAATATGGTGTAAAGTATGCTTAAGTTGTTAAATAAAAATTCTGCACAATGTCTCTTTTTTTTTATCAGATAAATCGATAAATCATCAGAATGAAAGATAGATTATTCGATAACTAAAATAATCGTTAGTTGCAGCCTTAAACAAAAAACAGGTCAGTAAATCCACAAATTCAGGAAAGAAAAAGAAAAAAATAACCAAAAAGACTCTACAGAGCCACGTTTTTTAACTTATGCAACACAACAAGCACCACGGTGAGAACTAAACACAACTTCTCATGCTTGGGTTGAGCTCATGTATTTACCAGAATTCAGTGATTACCATCAAAGCCCTTAACAACCCTTAGTTAATCTAATCTTTTCAGCTGAATGTGTGGAGCTGACACAGAAAGAGGAGCTGCCATCAATCATCTCATATTTAGAACAGATCTGGGAGCTAAGAGCCTTTAATCAGATGTTTGAGGGAAAACGAGGATGAAGTGCTGCAGGATGGATAGAAACGTTTATTTAAACAGGAAATGCTGTCATCTAATTAACGGTAGAGTTTCTAGTGGCACGCACTGCTACATATCAGTCTGACTTATCTTAAAAAATAAAATAAAATCACTCACATATTTCAGGTTATGTCTTTACTCATCCATGTATGAATGTTTTGCTTTAAATATATTCAGAGGGAGGAAAGCAATCTACCACATAATCAACCACCAGGGGCAGCAATTTACCCTCCTGTTACTTCCTGTTCTGTCATTTACGTACAGGACCTATGTTGCCTTGGAAAAATTACTTTTACCCCTTTAATTTTTTACATTTAGTCCCACAAGACTCAGTGTATTTCATTAATACTTTGTGTGGCTGACAAACACAGAGACCAAGTTTCAAGTAAAAAAAAAAAAAAAAAAAAAAAAAAAAAGGATCCCCAAAGCATGATTTTGTCACCACCAAGTATCCCTTAAGGAACTGTATATTCACAGTGTATAAAACCCCAATAAAAGCCAGGGGGGTGTGAATAGTTTTCCCAAGTCAAACGTTTGTCCCTCCCTTGTTATGTGTGTTTGTGTGCCTCTTCTTACCTCCAGAGGCGAGGGGGAGACCGCCTCACCATCAGGCCCCTGAGACACGCACAGCTGGGGGGACATGGTGGGCGATTCGTCTATGTAGGGCAGCGTCTCGGAGCTGTCCTGGGACTTGCCGTCTTCGGCTCCGTCCCCGTCGTAGCCATCTGTGTTATAATTGAAGTCTGGATGTGGAGGGGGAAGGAGAGAAAAGTTCAGGTTCATCGTCACACTTACGCAGATAAAATGCGACACATTTGCGGCACATTTTGCCCCGACTTTCGCCAGTAAAACAAAATACAATCTTCCATGAAAGTGTCCAAATAATTAGAGAATAAATAACAAAAGTCACTGCGCATGAGTCTCTGTTTTCCTGATGGACGATAAGGTTATAGGCTGGATGGCTGGAGTGCTCTCCAGCTGCTCTGATACAGGAAAAGTGCAGGTTAACAGTTCATCACAGAACAAAGGGATCACTTGAAGTTACAGGCATCACTTTCCAGCCACTTATATAACTCCAAGCAGTGAATTCTTATACTGAATAACAATTTGCTGTGAAAGCGTCGAGAAAAAGCAACTAGACCCAAAATGAAAGCGTTCATTTCAGACAGAGCTCTGAAAATATGAAATAGAGTTGGAACAACTAATCAAATTGAGATTATTCGGTTTTTTAAATAGTCAGTTTAGCAATCGATTAATCGTCCACCCTCAGAGCAGTATTTAAGCCAAAACAGTACAAAGCAAGCTATAAATTTTGCATCTAAGTTAAAAACTTCTTTGTCTGCAAATCTGCTTTACCCCGAATCTTTGCCGAGGTAGGTTGCTTGGTGGGTCACCAAGCTCCCAAAATGAAGGAAGTCTGGGCTGATTCATTTTTCAACAAAAGTAAATAAATTATTTGCAACTTTTAATTCTAATACTGTATAAAGAAGGCTTAAGTGGTTAAATAAAAAATCTGCAGATTGTGCAAATTTTTTCCACGATTATTTGCAGCCCTATAAGCAAAAACTACCAAAAGTCCAAAGCCGAGGGCAAACTTTAACTTTGTGGAATCACAGCCGTGACACAGTCATGTACAAGACTTTGTGTCAGAAATCAGGTCGAAACTGGTGAACACTGGCAGTCAGGCCCTGAGTCGTGGTGACAGCTCCTGTGGAAGGGAACATCGCTGACTGTGAAATCACTCCTGTCCTGCTGTCAAAAGAGCAGCAGCAAAAACAAGACGACTGGAATAACAACTAGATATTCAAAGAATGAGAGAGGAATAAAAATAAATAAATAAATAAAACAGGTTGATTTATGTTATCATCTGATTTTCTCACAGAAACTAGCACATTCCTTTTCAAGCATATTTCTTTTGTTTTCTTTCAAGACAAAGAGAGCATGCTTATGAAACTTGCTCTTGTTTTTGGGTCACATTTTATTAGCTTATTAAGTTTAGTTGGATTTCTTAATAACTTGTACTGTTACTGTGTTTGTATTTTTTATGCTATGTTTCATCAAAACAGGTCTCTCTTGTAAATGAGATATTGACTCTCAATGAGACAACCTGTATAAATAATGGTGGGGGACTCAGACCCCACTGGGACAATTCACATCATGCAGTTAATGTTGCAGCTCAGCTGGACAAGCAGTCTGTGACATGTACCTCAAGTCATTAGGCCCACCTGTCAATCAGAGCCTCTATCTCTAAGCTGCATGCTTGTGTGTGTGTGATAATTGAGAATTTGAATCAGGACATGATTTTCGTGCGGCTGTCATGCATATGTAGAAATAGCTGCATTCCGTGAAGCGTTGCAAGCAGACGTATTAAAGTGAGGAAGATGCTAATATGCTGACCAGAATCCAAATCAAATCTATTTTAAAGCAGGCAGCCATCATTGCTCTTTATTTTCTATTTGGAGAAACATCTGAAGGACACAGAGTCCATTCAGAAATGCAGCTCCAACTGTGCCGAGCAGAGAGCTGGAGTGCATACAGTAGACTAGTTTCCTTTACCCATCCCAACCGCTACGCATATTAGCTGTTTGATTTCGTCATTATTGGTGTTAAGTGTGTGAGAGTCTCTCAGAAGGGCAATTTGGCATGTGATTGGTCAGTCTTTCAGCTCATTAAATCTGCTTAGCCGTTTTAAAGACACACAGGGAGAGAGGGAGGAGGAAGTAACTGTAACTATCTTTTGCACAAGCCAGACCCACTGCTGCTAATTTACAAAAACAGATCAAGATTAAAATACCTGTTCAACAATGAAGCATGGATTTCCCCACAAGCATTTCAAGAAGGTTTTTTTCAAAAGTGCGCTGAAATAAAAAAAAACAAACAATTCTATGAATGATTGTCTTCAAAACGTTAGTGTGATCCTTTTGTGTTCCTGTTTGAGTTTTTCCATCTGGTCCTATTCATGACAGCTTTGATCACTAAATATTACGGATACTGAATTCTAGAAGTTTATCATTCTCTGCATAAACCAGGTTTTCTATCGCAGTCAATTTTCCAAAAATCCATCCATGTTCTCACGCAAACATTTTATTGTCACCCTACCCTCTACAAACATTAGCCTAGATCAGAAACATTCAAATAAAGAGGAAAAATAAAACAAATACAGGTGGGTGGACTGTAATGAACTCTGATTATCTGAGTTCTCTGATATGACGTCACCAGAGCTTTTTTGTGGAGACTGAAAATTTTGTCTCCAACATCGGTCTGTGTTCAGCTTTCTAACCGTGAGACCAGGTAGAGATTTAAAGAGGAGGATGAAACTGCCTTTCATCAAAATGTTAGCATTAGTTGTTTTATATTTCATTTCTCTACTCCTGAGGTTTACAGAATGGAGAATATCACTTCCTCTTAGTAGCACTGCTTTGACCTCTCGTCACAGAGCTACATTAATGTCGCTTCACTGTTGCATGTTTAATGTTTCACGTTAATGTTTTCCTGCCAATCAATAAAGAGAGAATGTTTTAGAGCAGCTGTAGCCTGTTCTGTTTGCCCATCCATGTCTGCAGGACTGGACTGGAATAAGATCCGAATGAAGCGTAACGGAGTAGCAGATCACACCGAGTACGAAGAAATGGCCTTAGAGGAAAGCTCCAACTAATCATTTTAGTAATCGATTATTCTGATGATTAATCAGATTTAAAGAATTGGCATACTCTGCAGATGGTTCCTTTAACCACTTTATGCAATATCAAAAATCAATAAGAGGATTAGTTACTTAAAATGCAATTGTAGCCTTCCTTGAGTGTGAACCTGATCACTTGTAGTAGAGGATGTGTCTGCAGTCAAAAAATACTTCTAACATGGACAGAAAAAATGTACAGAAAAAGGGTTTCTTTAATCATAAATGCAAAATGTAAATATTTTTGTAGACATTTGGCTTAATTATTGCTCTGAGTACGTCGTTAGTTCAGCAAATGGCCTCTTTTGAGTCTGAAATGCAGTCAACGATTAATCGAATACAAAATTAGTTGACGATTATTTGAATCAACATTTAATCACAATTAATCTAATTAATCATTTCGACCCTTGAGGAAAGTGAGGCTTATTTTATAAAAATCTGCACAGCAATTCAGCATTCATGACTGTATGTTCTATGGTTTTCAGACACGCACACAAACACACACAAACACACACAAACACATTCAGGAGCCACCGCTAAACCAATAGCACATTGCAACTCACCATCACTAGTGAACAGAGAACGAATGACGCACACAGCCTCAAAGAAGAAAGCCATAAGTGTTGCAGCAGGTTGTCTCTTCACTGGAAATTGTCCATTGTACAGTTAGGCAACATTATGTCCCCCACTAAACACTAGCAGTGCAACTTCTGAGTCTGTAACTGAACAATGAGTTGATGCAAAACCCAACGTGAGTGGCATGCCGCTGAAATAGTGATATGAAAACTGCAGCCAGCGTGGTGCTTCTCCATGCTAAATGCTTGCACTGTTTCAAACCCTTGAGCCAGCACTTATTCAAATGAAGCCTCTGGTGGTTCATCCAACAACGTCCAAAGCCAGCTCAGGTGCTTGTAAACACACATCCATGAAGAGCCGAATAGAAGATGTAAAATGTGGTCTTATCTCTCTTCATTTACATATGGATGACCCCTCCCAGCTGGTTGGAGGACAATATCCTAGTCAACGGTCCGTCACAAACACTGGCTTACGAGTATGAGGATTAAAAATGCAAATGAACTGCCTGCATGATAAAAGTAACATCAAAACTGGAGGTGTGAGGTAATCCCCTGCTAGAAAGAAATATAGTTGTTAAATTATACCTCGTTTTGTTCCCTACTAAAACATTTTCAGAGTACATAAGCCAAAATTGTACAAAAACATTTTGCATTTAAGATAAAAAAAAATACCTCTGTCTGTAAATATGTTTTACAGTTAGATTCACTCAGTTCAAATTAACCAATGGAATGCTGTGTTATTGCGTTTTAGGCAATAAAATGTTTATTTTTGTTGTTTAAATGAATTTAATTAATTGTTTATTTGCATCCTTTACTGCATTTCTAATACTGTAAAACCAAGGGCTGAGTGGTTAAATAAAATATCTGCAGAATTTTTTTATCTGATTAATCATCAGAATAATCAATTAATAAAACAATTGTTAGTTGCAGCCCTACTTGGACTAAGTGAACTTATATAAGATGTGATTATGACGTACCTCGTCATAATCACATCTTGTTTCATCGTCTTATATCTTATGGTGTTAAATTCCTTAAAAAGAGATCAGAGTCGGCTAAAAACTAAAAAGATGTGTCTTTTTTAGAAGTGAGATATACTATAAAAAATGAATATGATGGATTTTACACCAAAGTCTGGCTAGTAAACTTAAAGCTGACCAGCACAAACAACTGTTATTGTTAACTATTACATCCCGGTCTGAAAAAACAAGACAGAAAAACTTTGCCCTCCAACTTTCAATAAATATGGAACTGTAAACGATTGATTTATTAATCAAAACAGTCCTTTGTAATGGTGAAACAGGGCACTTATTGTCACTCAGACCTCCCATGTAGTTTATTGTTAATAACGTAATATTTTGTAGCAAAGTAAACAGTGGCTCTGCAATGAACATAAAATGTCTCACTCATGTTCGTAAAGTTTTCAAAGCTGACCTTTGACCTTTCAAAGGTGACCCAGTAGTTACACTCAGACAAAATTCCTGCTATATTATATCATCGTGGAACAAAAAGACACAAACAAACCACTGTGGACTAAAAAGAGAGCTTTCACATATACAACACCCACAGCCTGATGAGCAAACAGGGGGACTAAGCTTTACCAAATGCAAGCTTTCAGTGAAACAGGAAAATGATGCGAGGACTAATGGAAGTCATCACAGACGCTGTGTCAGAGGCTGACGTGTAACTTCAATATTGAGTAATTTACATGTAAGTAAATTTCAGGGTTGAATTTCAAAGAGTTCATTCAGAACAATTACTAAGCAACCAATGTGGATTTTGGTCATCACTGATAACAAAAGGGAAGGCTTTATTAAGATGGAAATGTGATTACAAAGTCAAAACTAACCAAAAAATGTAAAGCCAGGGTTGTAAAACATTTCCACTCCTTGAACTTTATTCTGCCGTCATTAAGCGTGCCGCAACAAGCAATTAATCGCATGATAATTTCCATTCTGATGATTCATATTTTTTGAAGGGCAGAGACATCATAATCCATTTTATTTATGGCTTCCATAGTGATTTTTAATTATGTTTTATTCACTGTTTTTGGATGCCATGTTTTGTTTTTCGATATTTCAAATACCTCACAGTTCCAGTGAGGTATTTGTCTAGTATTCAATAAAAAATTAAAGATTATTGGTGGGTGAACTTGCATTATTGTGTCGTTATCAATAGATTACCTGAAAATGGTCTTAAAACAACAATATAATTTATCACAATAATTTGGGAAATTGGGGCTGCCTCCCTCTGTTACCCAAACCACAGATACATGCTCTACACAATTACTCCTGGGCTCTGCTGCGAATCAGATCAATGAGGCTTCCGTTATTAAGGCGTGGCTCACACCAGAAAACCTTTTAAACTAAGTATATACACAAACACGGACAGACAGACGGAGTTCACTGATATGAATTTACAAACTTGCTCACTGCAGCTGTTTCGTGTGACAGAGACGGCGTCCAAAAGGAAAGTGTTTAAATCTCCCATGGAAGATGGGACATTTTTAACCATCTTAAAAATGTAAACAAGAAATGTAAAAAGATAATAGGATACGGTGGGAGCAAGGTGTACAATTAAAACAATACTATTAACTTTAATAATCTGAGTATCTCCTTAAAATTACGGTTTTACTTTTATCTATTTGACACATTAATCATCTTTCAAGAGAATCCAGAAATGTGACACAAGATTTCACATCTAAATTCAGTTTTCTCTCCGTCACCGTCGTGAATCTAGTCAATTTTTTTGATCTCTTCTCATGTTTTGTTTTGATGCCAATTCACAACTTCAAACCTAATAAAGAACATGACAGTGTTAAATACAGTCTAACACAGTATTTTAGTCAAATCTTGTCACAAGGATTAAACAGTATATTTCCAGTTTTACACAAACCAAATCAATGAGGTCAAAATTCAGCAATTTACTCATCACAGTGTTTCAATTCCTGGAACATTAATAGATAATAAAACCATCAGATTTCACTGGATCCTCCCTCTGATCCATTCTCCCTGTCCTGAAGTTGCAGAAAGATAGCAGTGATAGTGAATCAAAGAACCATATCGAACTGGAAGACGTCTCTCGATGAAAGCAAACAATTATAGTTGAAGTGATGCACAATAATTGAAAAAATGTAACCAAAACTAATTGGCAGAAAACAGAAAAATGCCTTCATTCATCAGAACCTGGTGTGGATTTGGTTCATATGCAGACCAATCCAAACTGGTGGGTGTTGAGAAATCAGATGAAAATTTATATACGATCCAGTGGCACTTCTCTGATTGTCCAAATTAAACTCTCGTTGTCTAAAAACAGAAGACTCTTTAGTCCCTGCTGATATGAGCTGCAGACAGCTATGATGCAAATAAAGACACAATTGTTGCATAATAAATCAGTTTGAGCTGCAGGGAGTTGCTACTAAATAACCATTGCACCCCTTTCATTAGGTGCAATGACCTCTGACTGTGTCAGTTCACATCACTCTCACTGTGACAGACAGCCCTCACTCCCTCTATCGCTCTCAATTTCTGGGCTTTGGTTTCGTTGGATAGGGCAAAGGTTGTCATGACAACCGGTGAGGTTGATCCAAATGCCTTCTGCTTGTCCACATAAGCGGCGTAATTTGATAAAGTCGCAGTAACGAATTTGCATTTGAAACAGAGAGATGACATGAATAAACTACCAGAAGGTAAAAATACTGTTAACTCAGGACTTTGAAACTCCTCCAGTTTCCACATTTCACACAAACCACTGAAAACCCAATGGGGAGATCTGGAATGATATGTCAATGAGCAGCACTGTCCACTATGCAAATTAAGGGTAGTTTACAATGCATAACAACGTCCCATTCATCCAAAACTGAGCAAATTCAGACATCTTCTCCACAATTAGACTACATGTCTATACTAAGGGCAAACATTTCAAAGGTTTAAAATAGGTAAGTAATTGTATCAGTAAGTTAAAATAATTTTCTAGAAAATTAGAGGTGACCAACCTCTGCCCATTTTCAGCTTGGTTGCTAACCTTCTGACCATTAGCATTAGCACAATGGTTAGCACAACTAATCAAATTAGTTTGATTCCAGGAAAATTCAAAAAACAGAATACAAATTGAAATAAAGGGTGAAATAAACTCTTGGAAACATTAAAAAAAAATCTTATCTCAGGACAACATTGACAAGACTTAGAGAATTTGATTTGATTTCACCAGATTGTCAGTAAATGTCAAGAGCTGAATATAAGTCATAAAACATGGCTGTCTTTACAATCCGTTGATGCAACTCCAACACTTTAAACTAACTTCACAACATAACGATTGATAAAATAAGTCGTATAGTCGACACGGCCATTGGCCCAGTCTTCTCCTTTCATCCGTTATGAGCACTGAACTCACTGTGCACATGGATCCAACTAATAAAATCACAGTGAGAAAAAGTTGCCGCTACAGCGTGAGAATCTAATCAGGGAGCTGTTCTGCCTTCCTCAGCATTTTTCTCAGGAGAGAATGGATTACATCATGGCCTGCAGTCAGCCAACAGTGTGTGGGCACCAACAAACTGGTGTGCAAACTGTGAGTGCTGCTGAAAATGAATAAGCAACCCGACAATTACACAAACCGATATTCCACCTTTCAGTTTTTTCCACACCTTCCATGACCACCTTCCAGAGTGTTTGCAGATGACAAGCGATTTCAAGAAAACTCTCTAAAGACAAGACAAAACACTGTGTTAAAAACGAAACCAAATAAATCTGGAATAATGTTTCAGCTGCCAAGTTTCAGATTCCCAGCCGCAGCAGTGCATTAGTAGCAAGACGAATGCACAGTCATTGTGTTTGTGTGAGTGTGTTGATGCAGTGCATTCAGGCTTTTACACCTCCCTGTTCTGCCATTATCAATTAGGGGGTGACACTGGGGAAATTAAAAGCCTTGGTGATGGCCTGTGTCTGCGCCCGGTTACACCACTCCACACTCATAAAGCAATTTTTTATAGCAGAAACACAACCAGCTACAAAGCGGAGTGCTTCAAATTCACAGATCAAAACACTTCAAATCATACTCTTTCACAACTTCCCTATTTTAAACCTACGGATAAAAAAAAAAAAAAAAAAAAAAAAGCATACCTGTTGGCTTAAAACAAGCAGCTGCTGACCAAAGAGGCAGATGAGGAGCGGTAGATTGCATTCTCTACTGGTAGCTGCTTTGTCCTGAAACCATCTGAACTGGAATCAATACATGAACACACCCATCTCTTCCAGACAACATCTGACTTCACGATACAATGAGAGAGAAAAGCAAGCAGCCACGTGTTCACGCAGCAGCAACAGATGGGCAGATGTTTCAGATGAGTCTCGCCGCACGCCGTCGCATTCCAATCTCGTTTGCTTCCGGAGCGTTAAATTGGGATTTTATTGGACGAGAGAGGCCGTATCTTGGAGTTGACTGAAGGTGAAATTGGCTTTTGTTCAAAAGTGCACCGTGTTCTGAGCGCGTTTAAAATCTATTAATCCATCAGCTGCTTGCAGAGAAGAAAAAAAAAAATCTGACTTGAAGAGGATTGAAAAGTTAGAAGAAGCAGCAGCAAACAGAAGGCAACATGGTAAAGGACAAAGATAAAAAGAGGTGTGAGTGACTCATCGTCACCATTTTCACAGAGTGGCTCTGATGCTTCAAGTGGAGCTCTGAAAAACCAAAAATATGTGGGTCACAAGTTTAGGATCATTTATTTATAGTTTGTAAGTATGCAAACTATAATTACAAACTGAGGCAAGTTTATTGAGGACTGTATATTTTACATTCTTCATCCTGATACACATGCACTATGTAAAACTAAGGTATGTATCTCAAATAAGAGACAGGACTTCATTTTCAAATGTTCAGCATTTCTTCTAGGTTAGAAATGTGGCAAAATGGAACTCAGGCTCAAGACAAGGTGTGGCCTTTGGATAAAAAGGTTAAAGTGGGATTTTTGCTCCTCATTTCTCTACTTCAACCTGATCGAGCTGATAATGGCTGGGTCCTCTGATAGGACTAACAGCTATGTTCAGGAAACAAACCCAATGAAGGCTAATAAGAGGGTTGACCTCCATATAACACTCAAAACACAGAGAAATAGCGGTGGATGAGGGAGAGTAAGTGTCTAATCAGCATGAACCATTGAGATCACACTAATATATATTTATTTTTGCAGTTCACCATTAAATCAAAAATCCTCAGAAGCTAACTGAGATGAAGAAGGGTGCTCATTATCTACGTACTCCACATGGAGCGTGCACACATGTAGAGCACTTCCTGCTGGGGACAGGCTGATAGAAGGCAGTATTGTCCCTTAATATGCCAAAGGACAGACAAATCCACAACTGCTGGATATCTTCACGAGCCATATGCCTGTAGGCAGCAAGAGATAAGGACCCCCCCTGTACTTGTGTGCAGTACCCCTCCTCATTCACGACATCCCCCCCCAAACTCAACCAGGAGATGTTGCCATAGCAGCCAGTCACTGTATGTTACGACGACCTGGCATAGATCTTCATATTTCAAACACACTCCACCAAACACATGGAGACACACCTAAACACCCAGAAACACTTTCACTACAGCCAAACTACTCCCCACACTAGCAGCAGGTTTGAGGAGACAAATCAGTCACATGTACTGAAGAGCTATTCAGTGCCCACACACCCGCAGTAAAACAATGCTGTAAATCTGCTGTGTGTGCTTCTACTCCTCAGCGTGCCACTAACTGTACCATGCATGTCCGTTGTTGGGCATGTGCTAATGGAAAGTGAATCAAACCGTGCAGTGAGACAAAAGCACTACAATGAAGTCATTAAAATGCAAAAGCCCGGCTAAAGCCTTTGGGGCGACCCAATCGGCGATTGTGCTGTCTGTTTAGTGGGCTCCACAGCCCAATTAGGAGAATATGATGCAGCTAAGAGGGAGTAAGTCAGAGACACTGAGGGTGTCGGACCGAGTAGTTCAGGATCGAGGAAATGTTTCACACCGCTTAAAAGCATTGGGGGGTTACTTTGAGTCAATAAGGCAGAGAAGATGCTCTAGTTTCATAACTAGCCTTTGAAGAAATAAAGATGGAGGACGTACATGGATGTACTATACACCCAAAGGAAGAGTAATAGTTTTATATTTGATCTATTTTTTTGAAACGTGAGCAGGATCAAACAAATTGTAAAAGTGGCTAGCTAAATTGTAGTAGTTTACCTAATTTACCTAATACCTAAGTTTACCTAATTACCTAATTTAGCAGAAATGTTTTTAATGAGAGCCACACAAAAGGCAGAAGACAATCTGTACTGTCAATAGTAATAATAATAATAATAATAATAAAGTGATACTGTGATATTTATTTATTCCTTTCACCTCTCTGAATGAACGATGAGTAAATATGGTCTCACCTTGCTGTATCGGATTTGCTTTATTGTAAAAAGACTAAGTGATTTGATCTGACAAAACTTGAATCAGATCATTTTTAAAACCCATTTTCCTAAAAATGGCTTCCTTCATAGAGAAGACACCTGGTCTGTTGGCCACTTTTGAAGCCAACAGACCTCAAAAGTACCACAGCATTGTCACAGCTGCGTTGACGTTTATTTCAGAACTCCAATAAACATCCTTTTTGAAATAAATCACTAATATGCTAAAATAGAGAGCTGATGTTGCCACATCATTCTGGCTGTTTCTGTAATGTTAATACTACTTGGCATAATTACTCCATAAAATAATTCCATTTATTTCCTCTCCTTTTTTTACATTTAAGCTACAAAACATTTACAGTCAAGCAATTACAGTTTTATACCAGATAAGGAGATATAATGAAAATGTACCACTCTCCAATTAACTGGCTAAAAATATCAAAATGCAAAGGATGAATGACATTGTCATGACAATTGCTTTTAGATATATTGTGCGGTGGCATGTTTTATTCCCAGGCGACCACGTAGAGACAGTTGTCACAGTCCCACAACTTGTTTCTGTTTACATTAATTAAGACAGAAGGAAGACAATGAGAGGAAAGTTTTGACCTCAAACAGGAGGAACGCAAACATTGTCTTGAAAACAGAGCCAGCTTAGAATATAAGTGTAAAGTCAACAACAACTCTCTAGATGGATGGATTTCTGATGCAGGACATGCTTAGACTACATTACTGAGCAACATGTGGGGGTGGGGAGGTGCAGCTGTTACAGAGCAAAAGTCACGTTGACCTGACTCGTCCTGATGATCATGTCAACATGACTTTTTATGTGTGTCTCCAAATATGCATGTACTGGTTACAGATTTAAAACTACACAAAGATTTCAAAAATCAGCGTTTCAAAATTGTCCAATATGCCATTTGCAAAGTCTGAAGTCCTTGAACGGTAAGCTTTCAGAGAGTTTTGCCTGCCTGTCAGTAATAAAGGTGCTCTATGTTCTCCCTTCGTGTCTCAGTGAACTGTTAATCACCAACACTTTTCTGTAGTTCACGAGAAAATCCTCTGCTATGTGGAAAGTGATGGAAACAAAAGAAAAACCACACATTATTGCCATTATGATAATGATTTTAAGAGTCCAGTTGGCAAGCTGTGAGGCTTGAGCAGCATGCCTGTTAAGCAGCAGACTGTTGGTCTGCCTCAGAGGAGACAACAAATATCAGCTTGTATAGCCTCCTAGTGTCCAGTATAAACAGCAGAAGAACAAAAAAGGAATCATTTTTAGCCCAATAAGCATGTTCACTTAAAAACATACGCAGTAAGCATGTTTACTTTCCCTTACTGTCTACAGCATGTGTAAATAGTATTGAAACTGATAATACTACTGATAATAACAATAAAATTGAATCTTTTAAAAACAACTTTGCGTTATAACAGACATTCACTTTCTGGTTTTTGGGGGGCAATAGGGGAGTTTAGAATATTTTCAACTTTAGGGGCCTTTTTTTTAAAGAAAAAAAAAACATGCCAAGAGGAAGGGGGAAGAGAGAAGAGGGAAAAGACATGCAGCAAAGGCTTTTTGGTGATATTTGGGTGATTTTCAGATTGATTTCACAATGCAAGTATCAGCCGACCACCCAAAAATCAGGAAAGTGGGGCCGATTTATTGACGACTTTGGGAGAAACATCTGCACAAGTTTGAAATTACTCATCCAAATTTAAGTGAAACTTTGCCAGAAGAGACTCAAAGTTTTTATGAAATTGCACAGCAGACAGTGGCTGACTCCTATTGCTTCCCTGTCAATTGGTGAAAACAAGGTGTCTTATCATATCACTGTTTTCTTGTGTGTGTACAAATATCTAAATGGAGATAATTACAAATATAGATTATTAGCCATATTTTACATGTGAAAATTTCAATTATTCCATATATAGATTGAATATATATTCTATTCATATTCCCCATTTACAAGGTCAAGCATAAGGCACTACACAAAAAGACTGTTTTAGCATCTAATGCTTCAACTGAATCAACAATCATTGGGCTTTTCTCTACTTTCTCCAATGATCCTAAGGACCTTTTTTTTTTTTTCCATTTATCTATGACTGACCTGTACTATGAAGCCATGGCTGGAGGTCAGTATTGGTAACTATTGCCAATGGATTTCAATGAGATATTATGCAGCGTGATATTCTGGTTAAGCATCAGTCTTAACTTCAGTATTTAGATTTATTTTTAAGTGAGCTTTAAACTAAAATTTTGTATGCTCTAATGTGTAATGATTTTCCCTCACCATCTTGTCACCCATTACAATGACGATCAAAATAGAATATGGTGCGAAATGGCTGCTTCATCTTCCTGCCTGTTTGTGTCACGTGACCTGTTTAATGTGATGTATTCAGACATCCACAGACAGCTTGTTGTTGTAGGAGAGAAGAAGAAAAATGAAGGTATAACACATGCAAACACACACACAGGAAATAATTCCTCTCCTTACTTTTACTCCCACTCACTAATCCCATATCAAAAGATCATGAACCTTTCCACATGACAGCTTAATTCTGTGCATTTGGCTGTTTCCCTTATTTTCTCACTGAGGATTTCTCAAATATCAAAGAGCCAATCAGGCTGAACAGCATCCGTTGACATAAGCATATAGACAACACACTGAGACCAGATGGCAACAGCTTAGTGGGGCAATTAATCTTTAATGACCCCGGCAAAAGCGCATGTATACGAAGACACAAAGAAGACAAAAGTGCCAATGGCCTAATGGACTCTTGGTTTATCAGCCATAAACTTATTGACGAAATATCTCTAAATTCCGAATGTAATCAAATTTGCGATGAATTAGTACATATGTTTGCTCACCTGCGTCTGGCTGGTTGACTGGTTGTTGCCCGAGTGCATCCATCAGCCCCAACTCATAATGGTCTCATCTTCCCTTCCTGTCTCCCCCACTCCTCTCTTCCGCTACACTAACCTGAATGCTTAATGATGGCCCCTGCCTTCCGGGAGCATGTAAACATGCCAGCCTCACCATTGGCTGAGGAAGAGAGGTCTTTCTGTGCCGATTGGCTGAGACAGATGGGGCATGGATGGCAGAGGAGGAAGAGGATGGTGGTTACTGTAGCCCTACAGCATGACTGCTGTCTATGCCATGGAGCACTCACACACACACACACACACACACAAAAGGCTTCAGCCCCCTCAGGGTATAGTGATGGTCCCCACAGACTTGGAGCACAAACACACCGAGACACATGACACACCCTCTAACATCAACCACAACAAAGGACACCAGAGCTTAACCAAAATAATGATGGCGAGACATCTGATACTTAGACCAATGGTTCCTTTTAGAAGCTTAACATCCAAAATCAGCTTCATATTTAACATACTTTACAATTTGTAGGACGTTTTTAGTAAACCAAATTAGAAAAAATTTTTAATTCATCCTTACTTTCTAGCAAGGACGGATGATTATAGAAACACCAACCTAATGCCTATTTCACATGGCAAGATTTTAAAATTATTGGCTGATTTTCAAAACCTGAGAGACTGAAGAGAATAAGAAATTATAGATATATTAGGTTTGGTACCCCAGATTGTGTGGTCAACAGCCACACAGCACATACAGCAAACCACACACACGACCATTGAGATGTCAGACAGGAAATCTCACAAAACTTTTAGAGATCAAACATGATTTCAGAGTATAAAAACATGGAAGACAAGGACGAGGCAATGGCGATAGGTTTGTAGGCTATTTATAACAGAGACAAAAACAATACAAAAAGACGTCTCCCACATTCACCTGACTTTGTGGTGTGCCATGGAAACTTGGATTCCCCTCCATGCTTTCCATCGGCTCCATTTCTGACTGGCTACACATCACATAAAAGGCTAAGTGATGCTTATTTCCATCTTGTTGCTGTTTGTGTACATGTTCCGGGAATGACGGGGGCTTAGCCATGTGGTATTTCGTATTTGGGCATGGCACAATGATAGTGATTGTGGAGTGGTAACTTTTTCAAGGTGTTAAAAGGGTAGGGAAACATTTATCAGTAAATACTGGTTATTAGCCATAGCAGAATTATTAATGTCAGATATCAATAATGGTACATATTTCATATCGGTGACAGGCTGGATTTAATTAGTGTTTCTTTGCCGTCGGATTTCTCTAAAGGTTTTGTAAGACAGAATTTAATAAATACAGCTCATATCAGTAACTTCTGGAACTTATTGACTCTTGCTAAAGGATCAGCTAAACAATCTTGCTCCTGCTTGTTTGCTGCATGTTGAACGATAACATATTGTCAGTGACAAAAGCTGCATCCATAATGGAGAAGGTCGTCGCCGAATGAACTCAAGTTGCCATGGTACAGCAGAACCCCTGCAGGGAAGGAAGCAACTAAGAAGTCAAGGTAGACTTGCAAATGATAGCCAGATCTCAGTCTCACTGCTATAAGCTAGACGTGTTAATTTGGAATAATCAAATAAGTCATTTCCAGCATCTTTATTTCGCTAAATAAAACTGTGGAGCGTATTTTTGTGAAGAGTTGAACTTCTTACGTAAGCCTGAACTCCTTAACGGGCTCAAAGCAAAGACAATGCTTGAACACAAAGCAGAGAAAGATGGGCACTGAGGAGGCAGCAGAGATTACTGTATTACATAACAACAGTGCTTGAGGCTGACTCAGATTGTTTCCTGCTCATGTGTATGACAAGAAGTCTGAATGGCTGTTTCTATAGCTACAGCTCAGAGAAAAGAAAGAACAGATTCATCTGTTGACCAGGACAACAGTGGGAATGAAACGACACGAGGACATCGATTCAAGCTTTGAATCAATATTCAAAGCTTGCATGACTAAATATTTAAATGTAATAAATAACTAAATATACAACTGGCAAACACTTGGATTAGGTGGCTGATTTAACCCAAGCTGTGTGTGGCTGAGAAACGACTGACATGTTTGAAAAGTACTCCAAGATGACAGATTGCGATTTATGACCCCTGGAGTGTAGAAGTACTGCATGTTCTTTCTGAGAGGTGAGGTTAGAGAAAAACAAGTGGCTTGGTCACATCGGATCTCTGTAAGGTGCAACAGCCGAGACATTCCTGGATTTACTAAAACTGCCCTCAGAGAGTTTGCTGGGAAGCTGTCCAGAATCGCAGAGAGTCTGTCTGCTCAGACAAGGCATGTGATAGCCAAATAACTGCTAACATTTAACATTAGAAGACAGAACTGGGACTGAGTCGAAGTCAGCCAGGAGCTGCTGGCCAGGAGCTGCTGGCCAGCAGCTCCTGGCCAGCAGTAAATTCCATCAATTACAGTTAATGTGCTCCAGAGGGAATCCAGACAAAGAATATGGCAGCCTGGGAATCCCATCCATCTCTCTGTTGAAGTAGTGGCTCAAGATGTTCCTCTTCCCAGCAACACTTTCCAGTTAATCCTGGGCAATCCCGATGTGTTCCCAGGCTTGAAGAACGTATTTAAGGTCCATTTTGGGTATTTTCACACCTGATAGTCCAGTAGACTCAGTTCGATTGGGAACCAACGCTGCAAAATTTGTTACAGTTTCAGCTGATGCGGTTCACTTTCAAACAAACCAAACCTTTTGATTTAAGATGATTTATTTCTTTTGAGATCCACAGCAGAGGATCTAAAAAGATCAACTTTTTTGTGTTCTGTCATCTTGACCAACAGCATTAAAAGGAAAAAAAAAAAACGGTCATGTACTATTTTTACTTGTCAAATTCTAATCATGTTAACATCAGCTATCTAGGTGTATCTTTATGCGGTTTAGTAAATATTCACATAGTTGAACCATGAATCCAGACCCCATCACACATAAAGCAGATAAATGCAGCTAACGTTTTCTCCGTAGTGATAAAAACCAGTGAGTGAGGCCCCTATAACTTATAATAAATAAAATTAAACAACTCCACTTAAACTACCAGCACTTCACCTGCCGCATTGGTTCTGCGCTTGTTCCGGTCTAATTAAAATGAACTTTATTTATTTCCTCAAGATAAACTCCTCTGTTTAGACTATAAATGGATTCGCTCAACGTTGCGTTCTCTTTAGTTTTCTCTGTTCTGTGTGTAATGGACACTTTTATTTAAACGCGCCATTTCAACCAAAGGTTTGCAATGCTCTTCCCAACCAGACGCTCCAAAGCGTCCGGTCCATAACTCTTCAACAGGCTGTCAGCTCCCGGACAAAAAGACAATTTAATTCAGTGTCCATGAGATGATATTCAGAAAAGATTTTTTAATTAACTGATTTTAGTTGCCTCTACGATGAACCTTTTGCATAAAGTCTAGAATGTTTGCACATCTGCACCAAGGGTGTTATAATTATAACCTGTCAAAAGACCGACGAGCTTTCAATTTTCCCGTCGTTCAAAAAAATCTGCCAATCCTGATTATCATGGTGAGGTTACTAGAGCACACCAGAACTACTCTTTTGACACACTGGCGTGACAAAAACCATTTTCAAAATGCACATAAATTCAAGCCTTCCTCCTTCTGAATCGGATTAGGGTAAATCCACTTGACATATGCGCACACGTTACGTCCCTGAATGTGCACGTGCCACATCGGCCCCACCATGCCAAAATGTCCATATCCAGATTGTTACATAATCTGGCTTTCCCTTTTGATTGAGCTACACATGCCACTGAAGCAAGGCAGAGACAAATCTAATTCTGTGAAGGTTGCAGTGAGGACCGTGAAGACTGAGTCTTTCACTATTAAATCCCAAGTATCAGACCGAGGTTGTAGTCAAGATATTTTAATTGATTGACTTGAGTCCCTGAGCAAACTCTATTTAAATGTTGTTCAAATGCTAACCAATTTTAAGTAGAATAAAATTGGTTAGCATTTGTATCAGTATCAGTATTTGTATCAGTCTCTCAACTAATACAGAGACTGCATTAGTTGCTGCAGGAGTCCATCCGAATGTTTTCAGTATAGGCAGAGGTGCACAGAGGGCAGCTGAAACACCAGTCGTTAAATGTTATAATGTTCAAATCAGGATGTAAAGTTTACAAAGCAGAATAACTTATTAAAAATTTTTTAGCACATATGACGCAAAACAACAAAATTATGTTGTGACCTTTTTGATCAAGAAGTCACATCAAATATGTCAACATTTTCACTTCAGGAAATGTAAAGGCTTTGGTAAAAGAGCTATTGTAAACAATGGTCAATGGGGGGAACAACTTGACAAACTAAGTCAAGTTTGTCAAGTTTGTTTTAGCATTGTGTCATTTTATCTATGACACAATGCTAAAACACACACACAAAATTACCAATCGCTGTAGCAGCAAAGTCATAAAGCTATGATTGATGTTACGCAACATCTTGGTATCTCATAAAGTCAGATTCTAAGACAGAAAACTGAGACAGCAGCCTAAAGCATCAAACCACAGGAAGGGGGAAAAGTGTTAGAACAAAACTGATTAAGTTTATGACTCTGTTTGAGAAACCCACCAGAGACAGTGATTAGCCTCAGAACTGAAACTAGAGCGGAAAGAATGTTGACAAAAAAAATTTTTTTTTAAATCTGAAGGGAAGCAGCTGAGACGTACTAATTGCTCTCAGAGATTCGACTACTTTAGATGCTGACTGGACAAGTGTTGCAAAGGAAGACTGATAAAAGCTCTGGACTTGCCTTGTTTTTCTTTTCCAAATTATGTGCTGGCTCTAACGTGAAGACCTTAATTTATCATGTTTTATTTTTACTGTTCAACATTCTGGTGCTGTAAGCCTTTTAGGATTAGCCGTTGCAGAACAAACACGTGGCAGAAATGCAACCCACTGCCTAATTCGGCGGTGGGGTTAAACAGAAAGGCTTCAGTCTCTCTGGGAGAAGCAGAGTCACTCTGCCTCTGAGCATTTACTCCCACTTGGCTCCTGTGGTTCAGGATGTGTGGTCACCGATCAGCGCACACACAGCCATTAACAAGTCAGCGGCTAAAAAGAAGAGATGCAATTACACCATTGTGTTAGTAACTCCCAAAAAAACAGAGGAAGCAGTATTCGGGATGCATACCCGTTTGAAAGCAGAGGGACGTGGTCAGCGTAGTACTTCCTAGGAAATATGAGTCACCTCACTCATTCTGAGGTGTTCCTCGTATTGTATGTGATTTTAATTTCTTGAGCAGAGGACAATTTCAGCAACTTTCCACAGACATGCAAAAGACAAACCAAAAGATATTAAGATGCATGAATGTTTGTGGCCATTTTCTTTTTTTCCACCATGGTAAAGAAACTAATATCCAGTCTCCTGGTGCTTACATCTGGCCTCTGGTACTATTAAAAATGGATCCATGTCCATAAGGTGGTGAATTAGAATGTAATCAGCTTCACATGGATTCCAGGATACACAGAATACAGCATAACCGTGTGAACGCTAAATAGGATTCAGAAACTGATGATCACAGAAACACAGGTCTGCTGAGTATTAATGCATGCATTGAGCATCTAAAAATATCCAGCTCTATAAGGCATTTACAGTCATGAGAGAACACTGACGCCACTTGTATGTGGTCAACAGTAAGAGCAAAGAGCTTTTTTTTTTTAATCCCTTTCTCTGAAATAGGGATTTAATTAAAGGGGACCTACATTACCCCTGGGGTGGACACTATGTTAATATAATTATTTATATCTCCATGCTTGTTAACATTTGAACTAAGAAGTCGGGTTGTTCTGCAGACATTTTTTCTTACACATCATGTGAAGTACAACAAGATGACACCACTGTAGGCATAAGACCTCTGTGGGTCCGCCAGCAGCATCTAAAGGTAGGACTCATCCAGTTAGTCTGCACAAGAGAGACTTGGAGACTTGAGCATCCTGCTAGGAGGTTGAGGTAGAGGGCGATCAACTTGTGTGCAGTTTATTTTAAGTGGCATTTCGTTCAGGTGAATGCTTTCTTAAAAAAAAAAAAAAAATGTCAGAGTTTTAAATAAGATATATAGTATTAGTTTTATTAGTCTTGAGTTTGAAATGTCATTATTGTGAAACATATTTTTAAAGTCACCCTGTTTTTTGTCTTTTCAGGATTCAAACTCTGTCACAGATGATAATCCTTTATAAAATGTTGGCTGTCCTTTGGAAATTTCAGCGCCAATGTAAATTTCTAGTAACTCTATGCCTGCTCCCCCTGACCCTAACCCACTCAAAAGACATATTTGACGCTCCTGCACAGTTACAACAAACAAACGATTTAACAAACCAAAGAGCAACACATCACAGGTAAGCACTGAAGAAAATCTGCTTAAATTATTTTTAATGAAACATTTCGCACAATATTTATAAGGTTAATGAAAGTATATTCTACCACTCTTTACCACAAAAGATGTTTTTCCTTTACGTTTTAATCCCACCAGGACTTCATGCTGTTCATCCTCCTATTTACTTTCTCTCAGGAGATTTCAGCATAGTAACAGCAGTAGCACAGTGGTGCAAATCCCAAGCGGCCGTGCCATGTGCCCAGGACTCCCATCGTACACACAAAGAAGCTCAAAAACACACCAACAGAACTACGGCTGCACCTGATCAGGCCTGGATTTCACTGCATAGAATAACAGTAGCTTATCTGAAAACAAACATTCAGACATGTCACTAAATTATTGTAGGGTTTGGCGATATGGACTTGGGACTTCATCACAGTATTGTGTGGTACTATGGTGATGATTGAAATTATGATTAAAAAGTATTTATCACTTCTTTTTTAGGCTTAGCGTTCATATCGCCACAAACTTAATGCTGCTCTTGATGCCACACACTTAAAGAAGTGTGATTTATATCACACTTCACATAGAGACTTTATTTAATCATATTTTTAAATTGACTGACATTTGTGGATGCTCTGGCGGGAAAAATGGGAGAAAGCAGTTTGTCAGTGTTTTAACATTAACTGAAATCTATTGTGAGAACAATAAATCAAAATTGTTTTTATGACGAGAAATTTTTCACAATAAATGATATGTTAAATGCCCATCCCTAATTTATGGATGCTGTTTTATATGAATGAGTATTGTGCTTTTTTAAGCTATACAACAACCAAACAAATCAAAGTCATTGGAATGTTAGGAGAGTTACCAAAGGGAAATTAAGAAATTGTTGTTTTATTAAACAGAACTCCCATCTGAACACTTATTGACCCAGTGTACAGCAAGCGTCTGCAGCACATTATGAGGGATACAGTAAAGAACTGATTAAAATGAAACATCAGAGAACTGCTCTTCTGCAAGGCTTGGAACATAAAGTTCTACCTCCAGTTTTTCAGACACATACTGCCAATTTAAGGGCTTCCCCCAGCCTTTATGTCTGAAAACAGCAGGAGTGAGGTGTTGCCGCTCTAGAGCAGGAAAAAAAAAAATGGAGATGCAGATGAGTTTTCTGCTGAGTTATAGACATCCACCATAACACCTGCAGAGCAAGTCTTGAAAAAATGCAAAGAATTCAAACTGTGTGCTTGTGATCGTGGGTGTAAAAGGAAACGAGGAGGAAAATGGGGGGTGCAAAGTAAGAAGGCTTGAGGAACGTCTATGAGTGGAGATGAGGACAAGGATGGATGGAGAGATACATACTGCTGTAGAGTGTGTCGATCCAGGAGAGCCGGGGCAGACCGTGAGCGCTCAGAGGCTCCATCCTCCTTCGCTCCCCTTCTGTCACTCTCTCTGCTTCTCTCTTACGTCCTCCGCTCCTTAATCTCGCCGCTTTTTGCTAAGAATTTCTGTTTTCCTATCTGTGATAAAAAGCCTTTGTCTGGCAGGAAAAAGCCCAGAGAAGCATTTGGAGAAAACGAAAGTGAAGAGACACCCCGGGGGTCCAACAGGCTGAAGGCGAGCGAGCTGAATGAGCACAGGAGATGTGTCTGTGTGTATGCGTAGGTGTGTGTGTGTGTGTGTGTGTGTGTGTGTGTGCAAAAGAAAACAAGAGGTTGGAGACGAACACCACCAACCGTTGCTAGGGGAAAGGGAGAAACACTCCCTCTCTCTTTGGCTTGCTCTCTTCCATCCACCCCTCCTCTCTCTCTCTCTCTCTCGCCCTCTCTCTCTCGTCTCGATCCCAAATAAACGCCTCATCGGCTCCGCTCTCACACTCTCTCTTTTAAGCTCAGGAACGAATTCGGAAGCAGTTGTGAAGCGAACGGTTTGTGTCACGACATGGGATGGGTAACAGAATCTCTGCTGAAGCTGAACATCTGGTTCAAAGTAACTCAACCAACTTTCTGACACAGAGCTATTAAAAGAAATTAAGCTATTGGACTTAACTTCCTACATATGCATGAAAGTAGAATATTCATCATGTTCTGACAAATATTAAGGAACAACATAGAGATTTGATCTAATACCTTAAAAACCAATACATTTACTGAATATTTTTTCTATATTACAAACTGTAACGTACAAAACTAAACATAAACTAGAGATGTACAGATTACAGATTCTTGGCCGATCTCCAGTTTGAGACTGATGCCAATTTAGCCGATTCTGATTTTTGCATTACATAGTAACATTAAATATTACTATGTAATGTATTGCCAGGGTCATTAATAACAAAAGCACATACGATCAGAAACTTGCACACTCACACACCCATACCAAATAAATAATGTTCTACAAGAAGTCAGGAAAAGATCATGCAGATCTTATAGTTCAGAGTTAAACAGGAGATTAGCCATGTTTAGCTGAACCAGAGCTAACAAGATGTAAACATGTAACCAGGTCATTTGTTAGTAAAAAGGAAAATTGCATTATTACGTAGCAGCCCAATTCCCATTAGTTTGATGACTATAGGAAATATGAAAACAGTAATATACACCCAACACACTAAGTCAAAGTGGCATCATGTGGCAACTCAGGAATCCTAAATGTGACATACATATATCAGGGTTTCCCCGAGTGTATTATAAGCCTGGCGGGCCACCAGGCTTTACTTGTGCCCCCAGCAGGATAAGCATGACTTATTTATTCAAGTCTTTTTAAAATGTTTGCATTTTTTAAGACTTTATGGTTGGTGTTCAAGTATTAATCTTCCAATCTTTCAATGGCACACAACTATCAAGTGATATTTTCAAATTTCCTGTCAACTTTAAACATTTTTTAACTCAAAAACACGACGGGCCGCTGGATGGATGACTGAACTAGCACCCAACTACTAAGCTTAGCAAGTTTTCTGGGGGAAACCTTGAATATGTTAGTATTGTAGCACTGGGACAAACCCTAATCA
This sequence comes from Poeciliopsis retropinna, assembly GCA_010277075.1. Classification (NCBI taxonomy): domain Eukaryota; kingdom Metazoa; phylum Chordata; class Actinopteri; order Cyprinodontiformes; family Poeciliidae; genus Poeciliopsis; species Poeciliopsis retropinna. The sequence goes on from VMRM01000024.1 coordinate 1,460,042, forward strand.
GTTTTATAGCAATAACATTACTTAATCTCATGCGAATCTCAGCAGACACTTTGTCTGCGTCAGTGAAGAGTCAGCATGCCAAATGCTCTGAACAGCTACAACTGATGGCAGATCAGTTTACTTGTCATTACAAAAGTACTGTGGAACATAAATGAGTGACATATTTCACCACAATATCAGGACTTCCATAGAATTCACATTTTTTCATGATTAGGACATGTTTTTGTTTTTTGTTGTTATTGAAACAAATTGGGCTCATCGCTTCACCTTGGGAGATTACTGCTCCGTCAAAGGTGACCGCCATATCCAAATCTGTCAATACCTTACAAGGTGCTTTACCATGAAATTTCTGCTACACTCTTTTCTTTACTTTTAAAGAAAATAATAAACTGGTTACAAAGGATTATTTCAGACAAAAACAGTGAAACTGAAAGGTCAGTAATGGTGGCATTATAAATTGCTTTTTTGACTTAGTCGATGCATCACAGTGCACCGCAAGCTCAAGGTCACAGCCCTTTACCACACAAAAAACAACCAGGTGTTTTCTATCAGACAACCACTCTTTTAGTCAGTAAGAAAAACAGAGAGATGAACTGTGCAGTTCATGTCATGTTTTGAGAGGGTATCATCTTCTGTTCCCGTGGCAACTCTCTGTACCCCACTCATCAACACAGACACATTGTAGGTTGAACATGTAAAGGATCCACCACTCATGTACTGCACTACTTCTTCCTGACCGGACAAATACCTGCATTAGAGCCAAAGCAGTTGCTATAATATTTATGTGCATCCTTTGGAAAACTAAAATTATTAACAAGAAATTAAGGGTGTGATGTTCTCAGAAAAAGACCTCACGTCACCCCTCTTAATAGTTTTGAGGTTTATGTACCTCAAAGCTATAGAGAAGGGCAATCGGGGACAGGCATCATGCCAGTGGCAACAAAGCCTGACATGAACCTTTTCCCCTCAACCCTCCGTTGGGTCTGCTCCCCCCTACCTCCCTCCTCTCCAACCAGCAGGGGGCTGGGGGAAAGTCTGGAGGGTTTAGAGGCAGAAAAACTTCAATTAGGACACAAAGGATGACAGGAGGAACCCCAAAAACCACTCACCCCCTCCTTTCTCCTCAATCTTTGGAGGCAGCGGGGCCTGAGTACTCCTTTGTTTCACTACAGTCCTCATATGTGCCAGCTGATTAAAACATGCACAGAGTCACCATAAGGATGATTAAAGAGTTTCTATGTAGAGGTTTAATCCTTATCTCTGGTTTGTAGCGTTTATTGTGGGATTATTAATGAATATAAATGTGCTATTAGGATGCACAGACATAAAGAGGTTCACACAGAGTGAGCAGACGGAGATGAAGAAGGCTGGTGAGTGGCTCTTCATCAAAAATAGATTGATCATCCAGACGTATGGCTCCTTTGTCCTAAATCTGGGACAAAAAGACGTGTTTCCCACGTGCACGTCTGATTTAGGCTTCTGAACACAAAGCTGCCAGTTTCATCCTCTAGAATACGTCATCATTCAAGGGCACCAGCCAAACAAAGACCTGAAACACAAACAAACCAGGCTGCAGTCAGCTTTCCTGGAGCGTCCCAAACATACATCGATCAAAAATTAATAAGCAGTCAAGCTGTGTAGTAAAAGAGGGCCATTATGAAGTGTCTCTACAATAGTTTGCTCCCCCCACCTTGAACTCCTCGCATCGCACACCGCCAACACAATTGGCTCAGGTACCGTGGAGAGTGGCTCAAGTGTTTGTCTGGTTTCAGATGTTGAGGGGGAGTAGCAGCAGCAGCATGGGGTTTTAAAATACAGCAACACACGAGTTCATTCTGCAGAAAGGTCAGCGTTCAACGATGGTCCGTCACACACTGTGTGTGAGCGCCCTGGCATTAAGGCAGAGGAGCTGGGAGGGACAAGATAAGTGGACTGATACAATCTCGACTTTAAGCTGTTCTTGGTTTTCATTTAGAGATAGGCTGTCACATTTTCTCAATGTCTCCACAGTGGAATTGATTTGTTTTGAAGGACAGATAGGGCTTTCTTCTGGATTAACATGATGCATCACGCTGCAGGTCTGAACATTGTCAACGTGATTGAGTCTGGGTTTTCCACTTAAAATTTGTTTTCCCTGCACCATTTACAAGAATATTCGCAATGAAAGGACTCATGTGGATCCTTGTCCTTCTGCGTCATGTGACCCATCCGCCATGCTTAGATAGCCAGAGAGCAGCTGAAACACTGGTCAATAAATTTTACGTTCAAAATCAATTGCTCAGGTTATGAAGACCAACTTTTTCTGGACGTTTTAAATGGCCTGAATTACATCACAAGCCAAGTTATCAACAAGTCATATCAAAACAGAATTATTAGAATGCTCACGTTAGCTTAGCACTTCACTAAAAAGCTCAGAATAAAAACAGACAACGCAACAATGTCACTACGTTTGTTTAGTCACACTTCAGAAACAAATAAGAAAAGATATGCAGGTTTTAGATGATGCATTGTTACAACATAAATTAACGCAAGAAAGTATCTGCTGCAGTCTGTCAGGAAAGACATACTGCAGCGTCCAAAATGTCATTGGTCAACAAGTTAAAAAAAAAAAAAAGAGAATTCTGCAACTTCAGGTGAAAAATAAGCATGTCTTGGTTACTGTATCGCATGACAGTCCAAGACTATTGGGCTCTAAATATAGGTTGAGGTTTTACAGAAGACAATCATTTTGATCTCAGCTGATCTCATTAAAATAAGGTGTTAATGTCACGACATTGACCTAAGAGAGAAATTGGGTTCAACAAAAAAAAAAGCTTTTAGTGAATATAAGTATCTGTTTCTATTAGTTTATTACACTGACTTTAGGAGAAAAACAGATACAACTGCACGTTGACATTTAAACTAAAATATCTTTGGTTCCTATCGTGACATTTCCAGAGATAAATAAAGATTTCCTGTCAAGAGAAGTCTTGGAGGAAGTCTTTGTGATCGCTACCAGCCGACTGACACTGTGTGGGGAGGTATGTGTGTAATTAGGCAGTGCGGTGTTCCTCTAGCCAATCAGACGGCCACCCACCGCTCCTACTATCAGGATCTACCCAGATACTCTTGCCCCACAAGCCACACCCACATCCTCTGCTTTTTGCCCCCTTCGACATGTCAACCCCAGATAAAGGCCTGAGGGAAGATTGGGTGATGGGTGGATTGGAAACGGGGGGTTGCTCATCTCTCAGGAGATGTGCTGGGGAAAACTCTGCTGCACCCCCTTCATCTTCTCTCGGTTTGAAACTGGAATATTGAGAATAAAACAGACTGGCAATAAAATAAAATAAAAAAAAGGTTTGCAGCTAATAAATACTTGATCCTGCTTAACCTCCACCTAAACACATTAGAGCTTGTGTGTGTGGACTTTAGAGTATGTGGGTCAGCGTACGCAGAAAGTAGACAGCTGTGTTTCCAGGTGAGTGGCTTCTAAAGAAGCACTGGTGTGAAACAGAAACCACAGCTTTAGAACCAAAAATATCTGACATGAAGGATGCGTTTTCAAAATAAGCCACACTTCTGTCACCAATAATTAATGTGCCGACAGTAATGACAGCTGTAATCTGTTGTTTAAAGAAATGTGACAATCACAAATGGATCCAGATGAAATGTTTTCGCACATGTCCCTTTGTGTAGGAGGCGGCAGGGACAAGCAATGAGCGTGCATTATTTAAAAGCATGGAGTGCACCATTCATAAAATGTCTGCATGTTAAATGGGAATCCCTGACTTGAGCTACATTACTGTTCTATTGATTCTGATATCCTGCTAATTATCTCTTCTTTAAGTAAAGAAGTGGGTAATACATTCTTTTACAGTCACCTCTTCACTTTATGAGCTTTAGGGAAGTAGATGTCAGATACTGACAGTATCATTTATCAAATGGCTACATAACTGATTTCTTTAGTTACTAATTTATCTTGAACTGGAAATAAACTGCCTACACAAGAAAAACAGAAATTTTTATATTGTTGTTTATGAGAGCATTTGATCCTCCAAATCCATCCATCTCATTTGCACTGGATCCCCGTCCTTGAAGCCGTCATCGCCCTATTATGTGGAACAACTTAGTCTCCCGCGGTGCCGTATATGTTTGCTTTTCTACATTAATTCAGTCTCTGATATTTGCCAAGTTAAAGTTGCCCTCAGAACTCGGTCTGTTTGTGTAAAGGAGAGAGAGAAACGGGACAAAGGGGTTCAAAATAATCTGCATGTGTGAGTAAAAGACAGAGAGAGACGTGAAGCCATAGAGAGAGTATTCATCGCCCGCCAGCTGAATTCACTTTGATCTATTGAGGTCAATGTAGAAATCGTCTGAATCACGCTGCGATTGGACAGACACCAGATAACAAGCGTTGCCCCCACATCATACACACACGAATCCTGTTGTATACACAGTCTCGAATGGTGTTTATGCTGATTACTCATCTTTCTGTTTTTCTCCATTTCACAACATGCTTCCACAACAGAGAGAACAGAAAAAAGCTCCAATAAAATTCTGTTCTGTAGGCATTTAGTTATTTCAATGAACTAAAATATCATTGTTACGTTTTAAGTTTTGCAATAAATCAAAATAAAAGTTGAAATGAGAAATACATTAGGTACCACTTTCTAAGCAAAGAACTGCTGCCCTCTAGTGTATTGTGTTGCATTAACACGAGAAATGCAAGGAAAGATTTGTGTCTGTGGTTATAAACACTGCAAACAATCTCTCCCCCAATATTTAAAACAAAAGTAAAAATTATTAAAGCGATTTTAAGCAAGGTTCATTTATCAGATGATATAGTAATGAGGAGATGCATTACGGATATATATGACAAAATACAATATATGGGACAAAGTAGTTTTATTACACTTTACAAAAGATTGGAGGTTTATGTATTATAAGAGTTTGTGATTTTCGCCATACATTTTAAAGCTAATAATGTATTTCTATGGATTGTGTAATTCCAAACACTACAGGAACTAATTATCTGAAGAATTTATTTGGAAACAAAGTGGCAGATGTCCGAATAAACAACTTTTTCCAGAGTGTTTAAATGCGTTTTATATTGACAAAGGCAGCCATATTGGATTTTGAGGTTGAGCTTTTTTTCTTGCTTATTAGTAATTGTTACTACCAATAAGAATGGCACATTTCTTCCCTAAATCATGCAGCGCAAATGGATAAGAACGTTTTTATGTTTTCATTATGACGCAGTAATCAACTGGCAAAGTCAAAGACCTGTTGTTCAACGGATTTATGTCTGTCACTATGGTGCTAACTCAGAAAATGTCCAGTAGGACTCTCACAGGAGCAACTGAGTTTGGAGGTTTACATACTAAGTAGTTTATGCCATATTGATATTATTTTTGCACCAACTACTGGATAGACCACCCACCCCCCAGCCCGAAACAATGTTTTCACATATCTGTTTATTTTGGGCAACATATAAGCATTGTATGGCAACTTTTTTCAAAATAGGATTAAATAAAAAAAGAAAATAAATATTTTATATGTCCACTAGAGGGAGTTCTACCCATTGCTTAAACATAAAGACCAGAATCTCCTGAAGTTGGTGTGGGCTTCAGTTGTATTACCGAGGGTCTCATGTTGCAGATAAACAGTCATCTGGTTAAGCTAGTTGCTACTTTATCTCTATCTGTGTGGGTTTAATGCAGGTGCTGCTTGCTCACTTGGAACACATCCGGTATTCCAAGTGAGCATCCAGTGTCACCAGAAACGAAAAGCAGCACACACTCATACACATACACACGCACACACTGACACCTGAGAAGGGTTCAGTGCAAAAGGAGAGTAAAAGCTGCTTTGTGAAGACACAACCGGAGGATTTTTTTGTATCCACCCATTAAAGCTGGTTTTCAGTTTGGTTACTCTCTATAAACCATAAAGTTCTGGAAAATAGACCCAGATTTCACTGTCATTTCAAACATAATCTCCCACCAGGGATTAAGACATGAGCAATATCGCTCTCTGCCCAGAAGAATCACATGTTCTGCCTAGAAAAGTGCGACAAGTCAAGGAGGTAAAGTAAGTTAAAAGATGGTTCTAAAGTAAAATACTTATGTTTTGGAGACGTGGGGGGGGGGGTTCTGGACTATTTATGGATCGATGAGAGTCTCTCATCTGGGATTTCTCCCATTGAAGCAGACTTCTGTTTCAATGGTATGTATAATTTTAAGTTTTGCCAATCAGCATGCCGAAGAAGTTGGTAACAATTACGTCAATTTTCTGCATTGTTGTAAAATCTAAGTATGTATGTAATTTTAGCAATGGCAGCAGAGGAAGTGAATGTTGCCATTCTGTCCACATTAGCCATGGAATTAACATTAACAGTCCCTTTATTCGCACGACCCACTGCGACTCTCTTCACAGTGGGGCGTGGTTCTCTACAGTGGAGACCATTTCTGGTAAGCTTTATTGCGCCCAACCAGCGAATTAAATACGTCACGGACAAATGTTAGCGAATGGTTAACATTTAAAACTTTAACAGAGTCCACGCCTCCGAGAAGCAATCATTTCTCACTAGCCACAGGTCCAGACCCTATGTACAAAGCAGAATGTAGAAGAAGGGGCTAGTTTTTAACAAAGCTAGCTGAAATAGAGTATCTGAAGTTTCTTCTTAAAAGCCTTTTAAATTCTTGGAACAGTATACAAACATACTAGTGCTTTTAATTTGGTGTATTATTCTAATGCCCTTTATTGAACAGCAAATGGTTAGAGATGAAGAGTCAAAGACAAGGAGGAGTATGGCCTCTGTAAATAGGATGCATGATTAATCAACAGAATTAACCAGGAAGGTGATTAACCTTCACATGAACTGTGATTTCATGGTAAAAAAAAGCTTAAAGCTAACTTCAAAATCAACAACAACCTTTGTAGAAAAAAGCTAGAACAATAAATTAAAACAATAAAACAGTATTTATAGTGAGATGCACATTTTAATAGCAAGCTGTGTCTCAGTTCCGGAATAACAGAAAGAAAGTTTACTTGTCCTAGGTTCACTTAGTGACTTTTGTTTCCATTAGCAATTGTGGACACAGACACTTGACACCCGCAGCAGGTACTCAGGTGACCTGAAACACAATCAACTGCTTCCGCTCCTCTTCCATGCACTTTCACAAGCGGGAAAGCTTTTTCCAAAAAATAATTTACTAGAACCCCTGAAATGCTTTCCATTTACAATCCAATGCTTTCTCCAACTATTCACGTTTCCTCCAACGAAGATGGGGAAGTGAAAGTGGTTAGCAGAGCAAAGGATGTCTTTAAGATTATGACCCAGAGGAAACAGTGAATGCGTTCATGTTCTTAGCGCAGGTGTTTCAACAGAAAAAGCAAATGTGTCAGTGATTCCCTGGTGTAACGGTGACAACAGAAACAGATCGGTTGAAAAAGGCCACAGAAGGGACTCAGTGACAAAGTCTGAGGGAACACTTTGTCTTGTAAGACACAGAAGGACTGTCACTAGATTTAAGTAGAACAATAAAAAAATATTTTTTTTAATCACATTTCTTTCAGTAAAATGTATCAAATCTAAAAAGGCACAGAAGCTCAGGTGATCTTCTTAACCCAGGATATTTTAATTTTATTATGCCTGAATGTAGCAGTTGTTTGATACAGCAACACTGCCGATATGAGGATTCACACGCCAGCAGGGATGATGAAAGCCTGACCAAGGATGTCCGGTCATTTCCCAGACATCCCACTTATCTCTAGATTTTGCAGTAGAATAAAAATGAGTAACATCCTCTCAATAACAAACAGATGACTAGATGGTAAATTGCCCTTGGTTTTTTTTTTGTTACTTATCCAGTTTATTTATTTTTTTTTTTTTTCAAGCTAATCAGCAGGAAATTTGCTTTAGTTTATTCAATCACAGAACTTGATTTGCTACTTTGCTGAAGCATAGCCAACTAATTACACTCAGTTACATTTTTGGGAAGAAAAAACTAACTTTTAAATGTACTTACTGTAGCAATTTTTTAGATGCCTACTTCTTTTACTTGTTAAAGCTGGGTTACTCTTTGTACTCTACCCAAAGTGTTGGGTAGAGTACAATCTTTGGGTATTTTATCCATCTGTGAACATTGGTTGAAAAACCTTGTGTGTGTGTGAGGCAACAGTTTGGTTTGGGTACCAAGTTTTCAATTGTTTTAGTGTGTATTTCCTCTTCCTTTGCATAACTATAATCCAATTCCTCACTCAAAAGACACTTACATCTAATTCTATAGCAACATGTTTGAGCTAGATGGATTTCAGGACAATCATACTGTAAAATACACTGAAGCAGTTTGTTAGGAAGACCAGCACAGACTAGAATATCTGGATTCCACTGTCGCTAATGATTAGCGATCATATGAGTGGAGACTATGTATGACAACCAATTAGAAATCAGGTGAAGGAAGGTCTGAAGTTTATCAATGTCATCAACAGTGTTTGCGACAGTGTCGTCATTCACGCCCGTCTTCGTCTTGGTTTGAGAGCAGAGTCAGAGTGATAGCTTCTGAATCCATGTTGAAAAATGACAAGTTACATGTCCACCATAGTGTTTACTTGTGCTGATCAGCTTGATTTTGTGCCTCTTGCAATGTCATCAAACTAAATCCACACAAGCAAAAAGTTAGCATTTTTCCCCTTTAGCGCACTTAAACAAACAGATGTTGTAAAACCATGTAGCTTAAAACCATAACTCACATTTTTAAAACATGTATCCGTGTAAATCATCAGTTGTCACTTTGTGATGGAAAACTTCCCAAAACTCAAGATAGAAAACAAAAACAAAATGTAGCTACACTCAAAATGTTGCTCAACACAAAGTAAGAAAATTTCCTCTTTTTGCTGGTTAGAAAACGAGCGATGACAAGTTTGCACTCACCACAGCAATACGAAAATGACTAGATGCTACAGCCTCAAAAGAAGCTTGATACTATCAATTTATGAGAAAAGCAAGTGTTGAGGTTGCAATGGAACACTAGCAAAACATTATTAGTGTGCTAGAGCTGAATAACATTAAACTGACACAGAGTTAATGTCCTTCGTTAATTAATACAGTCAAGGACTGCACTATGAATCCATGTTTTTCATGCAAATACAATATTCTGTCCATCGCATGAAGTCTCACTGCAGTAGAAACTCAGAACTGATACAGACTACAGCATCAAAGATGGCAAAGATTTGCAGATAAGAAACAGAGTGAGCAAAATGTGGATTTTTGCCACATTTTTATGAATAATATTGCTATGGTTTTATTACAGCCCCAGTGAACACTGTGTTTTCTGGTGGTTTTCAGACATAAAATTACGGTCATAGGAAATTAAAGAGCAAAATTAATAAAAGTAGTAGCTGACACAAAAGGACTGAATTAAAAAGAAGCCAAGCCAGCAAAACTAATGATCAAGTCTTGAGATGTTGCTGGTAATAAACAAATTTGAGTCTAGGCTAGTTGTGACAAAGGCATAACTTTATCTCCGTCTCTATTTATATCATGCTGAACAATTGCTACTGACATACATCTAGTCTGGTAATAGCTCAGTTTAAATGTGTCAACACACTGGTTCTTTACCCCATTCTAAACTTAGTTAAACCTAAACTTCAATCTGCTAAATAATCCACCACAGAATCTTTGATACTTAACAATTACCATATGAGCTAACTATACATTTTAATCACAGCCATTGATCTTCTCACATCAAGCTTCGGCGCATCTGATGTGCTAATTTCATTACAACATCAACGAGACGACTAGCACTAATCATGTTCCTCATAGAGAGATACAATCAGGTAATGAATGTTTTAAGCGCCGACTATTTTCATTAAGCTCATCAAACGCTGATTAGCCACAAACTAGCTGAGCAATTTGCATTCATATTTAAAAATCTGGCATGGTATAAATCCAAACTCAAATAATAGTTTAATATATTGCAAATTTATGAACGGCAGTATCATAAATTTGTGAGTCATATGCACACAACATGCATATGACGAAGCAAGGTTTCCCCCAGAAAACTTGCTAAGCCCGGTGGTTGGGTGCTAATGCAGTTATTCATCCAGGGGCCAAAGTGTTTTTGCGTTAAAAAATGTTTAAGGTTGACAGGAAATTTGAAAGTGTATCTTGATAACTATGTATTATTGAAAGATTTAAGATTAATACCTGAACACCAACTATAAAGCCTTAAAAAATGCAAACTTTTTAAAAAGACTTAAATTTATAAGCAATTCTTAGCCTGGTGGGGGCATAAGTAAAGCCTGGTGGCCCGCCAGGCTTATGATATACTGGGGAAAACCCTGATGAAGAATTGTCTTAACTGGAAATAAGTACCATTTTATTAATCACCATGCAATGAGACTCTATGCCGTAATATAAGTGCTAACATTGATTGGCAATGCAATATTGAAAGTTTTAAAAGGCAAATAGTTTTAGTGCGTTTTGATCAGAAGGTTAAAACACACACCGCAACTGTGAGGTGACACGGCATCACATGACAGAACCTAATGTGTTTTAAAAAAGAGACTTTTAGCTACTTTTCACTGCATGTTTACAGGCTCCTAATGTTGCATTACTACTTCCATATGAGCAGTAATACTGAAACAAAAGTGGGTCCTCAGTAAATACATACGGATGGAGTGTAAACAGCTGCACCACCTAAAGAAGTAACAGGGAGTAGCAAACTGATGAAGACTTTACTTCACAGTCAGTCAGAGAACAATGAAGGGCTCTGTGGACCCTCATGCAGCATGCACTCTCCTGCACACCCGTCTCACACCCGTCTCACTCACCACAAATGCACAGTACGGTTTCCATGGCACCCAAAGCCAATCCTAACCAAACTAAGGGCTGCCTCCGACTGCAGTATCAGACTTTTTTGTTCTCTTCTTAAATGTTTTTTTTGTTTGTTTTTGTTTTTCTGTTGTTGTTGTTTAATGTGGTTTCTCATTATTAGGAGGGAGACGCCAGGTGGTACGCAAACCGGTTAACTGACAGGAAAACCACATTTCTTTCACATACTCCTAAATCTTGCAGCTGCTCATCTCTTGCTATTTTGTACGGCATGTCCACGCATAAAAAACTCCAAGTTACTATGATTCATTTTGAAGTGAAGAAAAGGGGAGAACTTGAGGGTGGAGGAGTGAAAATTAGATCACCTCAGCCCTGCTTACAGGAAAATGAGAAGGGGAAGAAAAAAAAAAAAGGAATTTAGCTGTGTGTGTATAAGAGGAGTAGCTTCCAGCTCCTCTTTCTAGCTTGTCTGTGACTCTATTACAAACTCATGGGAGGTCCATGCTTTTGTTTATTTTAGAACTAAAGGTCAGTATGTCAGAGTCCTATAAATAAGGAACTAAGGGAAAATCAGGTGCAGATAACAAAGCTCTCTTTGAATTCACATGGCCTGGATTAAAGTTACTACTTCAACAAGCAAAAAAAAATTTTTTTAAATAATAACTGTCTGTATAATGTTTTATACATCAAAAAGAGAGCCTTGAGGGAAAGTCAAGTCAATCTTCAAACAATGTAACGGATTTCTGAGACGTGAGAAAGTGCAATGCACGACTCCCTGAATACTTGCATTCCTAGTCACAGTTTCAACACTTGTTGATTGAGGCTGATGTCGTCAGCAGGCTGCAGAAACATATTGCGTCACAGGATTTTCTATGAGTTGAGCTTAACTCCAAACTGAAACTGAATGGAGGGGATTTCTCCTGTGACGCAAGTACGCAAAGGTCACCTGGTCAAGTTTTGTTCGCCAGAGCTGTAAAATCCCAGTGTTTGTAGGGCAGGGGACCCCCAAGATATGACACATCAGTCAGAGCTCAAAATGCCAAACAAGATAAATTTATGGGATTTTCTGATCAGTCTCTCCAGTAAGACTGCTTAGAGAATCTGCCGTGTTGTTTGTGTTAGTCCCATCTGCATCCCATTGCTGCCATCCTGAAGAGAGCGATACTTTGTGTCTTGCATTCTGATGTAGAGAGTTGCCTAAAACAACTCTCTTTTTGATCAACCGTGGCTGGCCCTACAGATACTAGAGGCGTACAAAAAATAAAATGTTTTCAATATTTCCAGGGTGTGATGATCCCTGAGTAGAGAAAGAAATAACATCTTCAACTATGCAGGTGGGATCGTCTATGTTGACCAATGAGTCAGTGAGGTCTACTCTTTTTACTTTTTTCTTCATACTGTCTGTTCCCTATTCCTTCAACACATAGATATCAGATAGGGTAAGGAAACTTTTCCAGAAGGAGACTTGGGAAGAGTCTAGGAAATTATCAAGTGCTCTAAATGCATTTATTTATTATTCTGGTCAAAGCCCTTTTTATTCTGATCAGTATTAGACGCCATCAGTTATTTGCGATTTATCTTAGTGTTTCTCTGATTATGAGTTATGTTTCACATCAGTAAATCCCTGTAGAGATAAATTACTTTGATTAATAAAGAATTTACAGTTTGATTCAACAAATGTCTCTAGGTGATTTCTTTTCTTGTAGCCTATGCATAACTTGCTCTAATCTCCAATTTAATCAATTACCAACCCAAGAACGGTTAAACTTTTGGTTTTTTCAAATGTACAATGATTGATTGGGAAAGGAAAAGAAAATCCAACAGATGACTAATAAAACTACTCACTTAATGGTGAAATAGTGGGAAAGCTTGGCGTTGGTTGCCTCTTGCTTTCTTGTGATCAAAGGTGTACCTCAGGGATGAGGGCTAAGGCCATTGCTATTATTATTATTCACCATAAATATGAATAATCTTGATCGAGGAGTGTGAAACAACAACTTTCATTTGCATCCCGATGACACTATGATGCATTATAATAGACGCAACATATAGATAAACGCCTCAGCAGGCACTTCATCAGTTTTCACAATCCTTCAATACTGATCAGCACACTTTGTGCAGTTCAAAATTTGTGTGAAAAAAAACATTTACTTTGTTTTCAAACTCTAAATTAAATTCTTTCAACTTTTCTATCTTTTGCCACTCTTCATGGTTTAAAGACTGAGTCAGTTTCTAATTTTAAATTCCAATGGCCCTTTAAAACTATTAATAATAACTACGGTAAAACCCACTGGCTAATCAAAATGTACACTAGAATCATGTAAAGTATAAGAAACGATGCATAATACTGGAAAATTCAGTACACTGTAGTGCTGAAGATTTAAGATTCAGATCCTACAGTTTTAATTTCCATCTAGATGCTTTGGGTGATTCTGTAGATGTCTCACAACCAGCAGTGCCTGACCGTGTATTTCACACCTCCAACACAGAGGTATTAGTAGAAACATTCAGCACCCATCTCATCCTCAGTGCTGCAACACACACACACACACACACACATATATTCTGCCCATCTCCAACCATGCCGACTCATCACCAAGGCAACACGAAGACAAGATGGGCAAAAAATAGTCTATTAGCCCTGAGGACTGGAAAATATGAATGCTGCAGAGGTTTGGAGCAATAGCAGACCAGAACTGCATAGTTCTGATTATTTTTCTGAATAACACAACATATATAGAAAACAAAATGCTGGAATTTCTTGAAGAGTCAAATAGTCCACAAATAGTTTTGTAGATGAGATGAACAACGCTCTACTGCATGGTTTAAAAGAAATCTTTTTCAGACAATAATTTACGTAGATAATGAACTCTAATGAAGTTTGCAAATGTAAAAATATTGCTCGTATTGTCACTTCAGCTGATTGGACGTTTTTGCATTCTTGTTTCCATAGAAGCCAGTAAACCTCGCATTCATTTTTCAAAAATTTGACTGTTCATAGTGAGTGAGTTCTGGTTAGCTGGATAATTGAACAAACTCATTGGTGTAGTGATGTAATCATTTAAAAATATTTAGGGAAGGCTGCATTTTTCAAGCTGAGTTTTTGTTTGTATAGCTCTGAATTTTTGCAGTGATACAAAAAATAAATCCATAATGCCCATCCCAATGATTTTGTTGATAAAAAAGTAAAAGGAACATTAGACTTGAGCTGGATGGATTTCAGGACAAGACTTGAGAATGATTTAATAAAGAGTAAAAGGAAGCCGGCATGTGAGCTACAGACTGCAGCTGCTGTGTGGTTTTATTGTGAAAGGATGAATTTGATGATTACCCAGTGATGTTGGTGGATTATGAGATGCTAATGGTTCATAAAAATCTGTTTGTTACATAAAGCTTCACAATAATGATCACAGGATAATTTCAGAATAAAATAAAAATAACTTAATCTGACATTCTCTCACTGAAAATAGCAATATTAAAAAAAAATTAAAAAAAACATTTACCATTTAGAATTGAGAACAAAGGTTTTAAAACAGTTTCCAAATATTAAAAATTCTCTATCTCAGTGAAGAGATTACACCATATTTGGTGCAATAAAAAATGAAGTGGTAGATAATGTGAAGACAGGGATAAACAGGTGTCAATTTAGATATTATAATAAGATAAAAATGGTTGATTCATTCTAAAATTCAACTTTAGCAGATTTTAAACTATTATTATTTGCGAAACATAGATGCATATTTACATCCCGAGTTGAGTGAATATTTGTTTGATCAATTTTTCTGTTACAAAGCAACCTTTTTGTTGATTTAAAATGGAAAAATTATGTTTATTTGTGTTAAAAGACACACAAATAATGATCCAATGTTCATCTAGTAATTTAGGAACAATAATGCAAGTGAAAAATTATTTATTTCCATCATTAGAGATTTGGAACGAGACTGAATTTGGGTGGACAACTTGAGTCTTGACTTGGGTTTTAAAAAATGTACTTGTGAACTTCTTTGCATCTAGCATGTTGAGTACATTTTACTTGCAAAGTAACAATAAATCTTGGGGCTGTACTCCAAGCATCAACTTTCCAAGTTCAAACTCAGGTGCCAATCTTGATGTACAGTATATCCCACTGGGACCTCTTAAAATCTAATTTCCTATGACAAATTAAATACAGTCACTGTTTCCCACTACGTGTACGTGCTGCACTGAATAGCCACATACACACTCACATTCACGCAGAAGCTAATGTAAACCCACCTTTGCTCATCAGAAGGGAGCCAAACTACTCTGGCTGGATTGTTTGCTTTTTAAACAGTCCGTCTGCCAAACAGTACAGCGCTCACTCTACAATAAATCACAGCGTAACTCCACTTAAATAAAACCAACAACAAGCCAGAGCTTTTTATTAGGACTAAACAGTCAATGATCAAACCAAGCCAATGTTGTGAGTTTTTATGTAGTCCAAAGAGCGCAGTTTCCCCCACAGCACATGTTATTCAAGACGGGCCCGGACCTGCCCTGAGCACAGAAACAGCCAACCCAGGGAAGGTGCCTCATGCTCAACACCCACTCTCAGGAAAAAGGGAGTGACAGAAACAGTTTTTCCTAACTAACCATTTCTGTTATTGGAGAATTCAAAAACATAACATCAAAAAGTTCGGAAGACCTTTGCGATAATAGCAATCCTTCTGGATTAAAGCGTATATGCAATCTGTGAATTTGTAATTTGGGATCAGAAAACACATTTTCAGACAAGGGGATTGGGATAATAACTTTAATTCTTTATCCAAAAATAGAGGAAATAAGGGTTAAAACCTGCACCAACACCGCGTTATAAACGACAGAGTACTGGACAAAGAATCGGTGCAAGCATGATAAATTCAAGTAGGATTTATTTGGGGCACTATTTCCAGTGAGGTGAAATTAATGACGTTCCTACAGACATAGTTTTCATTAATCAGCCAGTCCTTTCTGCAGAGTCAGACAAAAGTGGCTGCTATGTGTAAAAGCTTCTTTCAACAAGTTTCAGCTTGCTCCGTTGATGGAGAGATAAAGGACTTCTCAGCTTTGCACTAATGATGGTTTGATTGTGCTGTTATGCATGAGATGAAATGTATTAATAACTTAGAGCACCAACTGAAAACAGACCACAAACTTTTCTGCCTTTGTAACTTTTTAACGTAAAAATAGGAGACATACAACTAATACGGGACGGTTTCTACTAATTTATTATTCATTTTTCATAATTGTCCTCTCATTATGTAATTTCAGTTTCACTGAGCCTTTTTGCTTGTTTCGAATGCCGACTGAACATGTAATTCAAAATCCCAATAAAGGTGTTCTCATTCAGATGTATGGACAAAAATCTATGTATGGAGGTGCCAAAACATACTACAGCTGAGTATGAAAAAACTGAAGTTTTTCATTTTGGATTTAAAGAGGAATAATCTAGAGTCGGCACAAAGCTTCACTTATTAGAGCTAGATCAGGCCTGAAATCTGGATGTGGAGATGGACTCACACCTGAACCTTCAGATTCACATAAAGTCAGCTCACCCCTTTCTCACTAAAACGAGAAAAATGCAGAGCATCACTCCAGTTCTAAAGTCCTAACAATAATTAGTTTATAAACCACTGAATGGTTTAGCACAAAAATACCTCAAAGATCTGTGGTCATATAAACCCTGCAGACCACTCTGGTTTTCTGGCTTCATGTCTACTCTGAATCCCAAGAGTCAAAGCCAAACATGGAGAAGCAGCATTCAGTTTTTATGCTCCTCTGAAACAAACTTTCAGAAAACTGCAAAAATGCTGAAAAGAAGTTCAAGAGTTCTTCTAAATCTAGGCTAAAACCACATTTGTTAAGTGTTGCCTTTGACTTTCCCACTTGCAGTCATACCAACTGAAACATTTCAGTGTGTAGTCCAACTTTCGTTTCCTTTTCTGTCAGAGCACTCTATCTTTTGCTTCAAACATCTTGCAACTGAAATGTGTTGCAGAAATAAACTCTGCTTTTCTTGAAAGGAAGGAGTATTTTTCTTCTTGAGCTACTTTCCTTCAGTCTGTCACATAAAGTGCACTGAAGTTTGTGATTGCAACATGACAAAGTGTGTAAAGTTCAAAAGGGCACGAATACTTCGTAAGAAGCTGCAAGTTATAAAGTGTGAATGCCGTATTTCCTAAAACAAAGCCAGAGTGTCAGAGGTCTCGGCAGGGGTGCAGTGAAGAGCTGTGGGTAACTTTCAGAGCCGAGAGATACTGAACTGAGTAGTGTGTGATAGGTAAAAGGAACAGGAAACAGCCCTGTCAGCAGAACCATCCTGCTGTCGGAATGACTCGAGAACGCGAAATTCGGTAACTAAGCAAATCCACCAGTTTTACTGTGACAATCCTCTCTTGTAGACAACAAGAGTCCATTTTGGTTCGGCACTGATCAGCTACGGTTCTCCTTGGAGTCCAATTTGTGACTGTACGTAACAGAACAGGAAAAAGAGTCTGGCTATGAAGAAATCAAGCAAACAGTGAATTTGAGATAAAGTGGATCAGTTTAGTGGAAACTGATTCAGAGGGACCACAGACGGAGGCTAAATCAATCGCCTAAGACTCATATGACCTTATGCTTGATCTCTTCCTACGAGCCTGGCTTTGTGTGTGTGTGTGTGTGTGTGTGTGTGTGTGCTAATATAAATGCACTACCCAGGGAACTCTTATTTGGGATTACAAAAGTCAATCTGAGGGCATTACGGGTTGGGAATTCTTGGGTTTCCATCCCACACACCCTCTATTGTTTGCGGTCAAAGCTAAAGTCCTTCCACTGATTATCCTGGCCGTCACAGCAAAGCGTCAGTATCCTGTGGGATAACAATAATGGAGCAGATTAGGAGACTAACAGTAATTGCTTTTCCTTACCTTTCCACATGTTTACAGTAAAATACAATCCCCAATCAGTTCTTGGTGTAGAGAAAACGGTTTGCTGTGATTAGAAATCACTGCAACGCTTTCCTTTTTTTGTATTTGTTTGGACAGTTTCACATTAGCGAAGCAAAGCCAGAACTTCTTCGCACAATGACTTTGTTTTGCATCTGCGATACACACCATCTGACATTGTTTCAGAAAATCCAAAGTTCTATTTGGCGTCACGTTGCTTCCTGTCTTTTGCAACAGTGGAGTTGCTGCCACGTTTGTGCGGCAGCCATTCTCGTTCCACACAGAACCTTCTGGACATGTTGTAATCAGGAGAGCAATCAAAATTTTAAAAATTAAGAGGTAAGCTTGCCATAATGCTCCAATAATAAAGATCATGTACTACAGCACATGTTTTATCTGCTCAGAAAGCCTTCCTCAGTCTATTCTCATGTTCATGTTAGTCACTTAATGTTGACTCATGAGATCGTAGACGATCTTGGTCAATTTCACCACACTTTTAAGGAAGTATCAGATTGATGCAGTGTGATTTGTCTGAATCTTGTGGTCTGATTTTTTCCTCAGACTAGTCATCTTTAGGCAGAACCAGTCTCTATCTCACTGGATATTTTATACAGCTGTACGTTACAGAAAAAATCATTGATTTTTGAGATGCCTGGCGCCAGTTTTTATTTTGATGCACACAAGAAGCTCTGGAAAACGTTTATGTGAGCCGGTTCACATCAGATTAGAATACAGCATTGCATCTGCAGCAAGAACTGTTCTGCACATGCAGATAGATCTTAATCGGATCAGAAACAACAGATTTGTAGGCTGACGCCAATTCACCATCAGCCCAGAGTAACATATGGATACCAGTGGGTTGTACTCCTCAGCTGGAGGCGCAACAGCACCCACAGAAACCACCAAATAATAAACATTATGTGTTATTTTGGTCCAACTTTGCAAAATTGGGAATTAGATTACAGTGATTTGCAAAAGCATACGCCTTTAGCCTTTTCACATTTTTGCACACTATAAGCACAAACTTTAATGTATTTTAAGATTTTGTCTGACGGACCAACACAACACCGTAAAACACAAAGTCTTTCCATGTCCGTCTGTCTAGTTTCTAGTGCAAATATCTTAGTACACTTGAAATAAGAGAAAACTAACTAAGAAATAACACTTCAGCAAAATATAGGAGCTTGTTTTAAGTCAAGAATTCCTTAATATTGATTCAATATTAATTCCACATGCAGATTTTTTCTCTTATAACAAGGTATTTTTTTCCACGCTACAAGTGAAATAATCTGCTACTGGAATTAGTTCGTTTTTATCAATATTAAAGAATTATTGACTTAAAACAAGATCCTATGTCTTGCTAAAAGTTTTCTGGAAGTGTTTTGTCTTATTTTAAGTGTGCTAAGAAAGTACTAGGCAAAAATACTTGGTAAAGTTTTGTGTTTCTGCAGTGAAAGTTGTGAACACAAAAAATATATCATTTTGCTCTTCACTTCATAACTACCCCATTTTGTGTTGGTCTAAATCACATTCATGTATCACACATTCACAATCTTTTTGCAAAGCACCAGATGTTAATGAATGTGGTATTTTTCCTCAGCCGGCATTAGTTTGAGGAGGATTTTCAGTCAATCTAGCGTGACTGCACTGTATGCCGGTCAGGATAGTAAACCTAGAGTTCTGCACAGCTCTCTGCACCTCACTCTCTGCAGCCAACGTTCACACTCGTTCTGCATGTGGCAGTTTTGTGGGGTGTTTAACGTAGAGCTACACTGACAGGATGTTACATCAATCAACACCCACCTGACTGTGCACCAGGAAGCCGAAGGGCTTTGACTCATTGGAAAGGCACCATTAATACACAGCCAGATAGACAGTTGAATATGACACTTTTTTTTTTTACTTCAAAAACACTGGCACTTTCACACATTTCCCAAAAGAATTTAAAACAGTACCAGAACAGCCTCCGATTTGTTGTAAACACAGAATAAAGATCTTGGTGTGTTATAGACTACTTTAGCTCTGGTTTAAGGTAATTAAGTCTAAAAAATTAAGTTTAAAAAAAAGCAAACAAAAGAGTCCTGGAGAGGATGGTGAGGGGAGCTGCTATCTTCCTCAAGATGTTAAAATTCACTTTATATTAGTGCATCTGTTTCATGTATCTTTTCCCCAGTTTTGGGGGGTCAAGTTAATATATTTTTAAACCAATCCCAGATAACACCTCACTTTCTTGGAAACTATTAGCTTCACATCATTATCATCAACTCCATTCAAAATAGGGAAGAAGGCTAAAAACCAGAAAACAAACTCATCCATCAGCTGACTTCCTGCCTAAAAAGAGGTACAGGCCTGTGTGCCTGACAGCTGGGAATCTGATGATAGGAGGAAAAAGTGACAAAACTAT
This sequence comes from Poeciliopsis retropinna, assembly GCA_010277075.1. Classification (NCBI taxonomy): domain Eukaryota; kingdom Metazoa; phylum Chordata; class Actinopteri; order Cyprinodontiformes; family Poeciliidae; genus Poeciliopsis; species Poeciliopsis retropinna. Next base: position 1,480,188 of record VMRM01000024.1, read on the forward strand.
TCATAACCGATAAGCTTTTTTCATTTTATCACATCACAACAATGAGATTCGGTGCATTTCATTAGACTACCACAAAGTCGCCATGTTTTTTTTTTAAATAAATAAAAATCTGATAAGTGTGGCATGCATTTGTGCACTATCAATTTATGCAACTCCACTGTGCCTCCTGGCTGCCGCTGTAATTAATGCTCTCCATGTCCAGTCTTATCAGTTCAGGCTGACAACCACGACTTGAAAGTTTTGATGTCTTCGCCTGTCTATTTTCGGATGATTAAAACAATAAAATAAAGCTGCATTAAAACTTCTCCTGACTGTCTGGCGTTCACATTGGACTTTATTCAGACGCATCAGAGGAGTGGGGGTACAGATACAAATCCAGGCCGCACTTTTCAGATCTTTGACTAACTAAAAAAAGTGTTTCCACTTCCAAATAATGCAACATTTATCACAATAAAAATACAATATAGTAAAATGTGAAATGAGGAAAACCTCAAGGGGAGCGTTTATATTAAGACGATAAATAAGAGCAGGACGCAATAACTATAAGATATGTTTCAATGTGAACACTAAACAGTAAATCTGTGTTAATACTCTCTTGCTGAAGCATCAGGTCATTGGGAGCATGGCAGGTAGATTACCTGCAGAGGAGGAGTCGTCGTGGTCGGAGCTCAGGTAGCCATCACTCCTTCTGTCAGGTGTGCTGCAGCCGGAGGCTCTGCGGTGAACATGCGGGAAGGACGGGGATAGCCTGCCATCATCGGAGTCAAAGTCCCTGCTGTGGCGGAAAGGCCGCAGATTGTCCCTGCAGATGACCGGCGTCCGCTGGTTGTCCTTGCCAGCGCTCTTCGGCGCCAACAAGTTACTCCGGACGAAATTCTCGTTCAGCTCCGCATCCTCGTACTCTCGGTCGCTGTCCTCCTCCTCGTTGTCATTGGCGGCCTTGTCCCCCCTCCTGGGCTTCTGCGGCGGGACGGGGATCGGGACGTACTTACCTGTCCTGCCGACGAACCTGCCACGTTCTCGGCCGTAGGAGCCGGGCGCGTTGGCCGCCGCGCTGAGCTTCAAGACCCCGGAGTCGGACACCGCGGTCCTCTCTCCCCCTTCATCCTCCCGCCGCAGCGGCTTTTTGACAGTCCTCATCTTCGGGACGGCGAACGTCTCTGCGTTGAAGTTCTCATCCTTCCCCTCGAACCTCTCCGGGTCATTTCTCTTCTGCTGGGCCACGGTGGTCTGCAGGTAGATCACCTTGAATTTCTCCTCCGCGAGAGCCTTCTGGAGCTTCTTCAGATTGGCTTTGCACGACTCCAGCTCCGACTCGATGTCCTCCACGGAGCTCAGGTCCATTCGGGGGACCTCTGCGTCGGGGAACTCGTTCCTCCAGTGTTTGGCGAACTCCTCCTGCTCCCACATTGTGATGTTCGCGCGGCCGTCACGTCAGAGAGAGGAATGCTGGAGCTAACTGTCTGCGCCGTCAGTTAGCGGTAAATCTGTCGCATACACCCACCTTCCTCTCGACACCGCTTTTTATTTAAAGAAACAAAAAACAATTATTTGCCGGCGTTGGTCACTTGACGCCTCTCAGACCCTCTTCATCCCTCCGTAGACTGCAGTCTGTAGGCTGAAGACGTGTCGGCTCAGAGATGCGGTTAACAAGTTTGTCGGTTTGCTGAAAAGTTTCCGAGACTTCCTGTTTCCAGCCGTGGTGCCTTCAAGGACTGCTGAAACAAATTCAATCTATCGAATCTAAATGCTGCGATTTGCTACCGAAACTGAGATTTCCGGAGGTTTAACGACGGAAGGAGAATACACATTTGTTTCAAAAATCTAGAAAAAAGCGCTTTAACTCCTCTGTTCGTGTTGGTCCCTTTTTTTTTTTTTTTTTTTACATTTAATCTCTTTCTTATCTTCTGGTTGTTTTTTTATACAGAGATAATTCCCTATATATTTTAGTAATCAAAATTCTGATTTGTTAATTTTTACTATTTGCGTTATTATTTGCATAAGTATTATAATTATTATAATAATCATATTATCCTCCTGTTGTTATATTAACCTGTCATCCTGTTTGTTAAAATGTAACATTTGAATCTTTTCACCGCACAGGGTATAAATCGCAAAAAACTAAAAATAAATAAATTTTTAAAATCCTACACCGTTTGAATGCAACAATAGCTCTAACTGTCTTTTGAAGTGGATTTTTTTAGTCAACCTTTAACTGTCTGTGTTCACTTCATAAAGTAAGCTTGCTTCCAAAGTTAAAGGCAGTGCTGCAAAAAAGGTTAATCCTTCAGTTCAAAGGCATCCTAGCATAAGTATATCTAGTAATTGTTCTTTTTTTTAATGTGCTTTATTTTATGTTGTGCTTTTTTTAGTAGTAGTGATAGTAACATGTTCCAAATCATTAGTAGGTAACAAAATTCATCATGGTAGTGGATATTTATGACCTACATTTTAGTCGAGATTCAAAAACACTTTCACTGTCAATGTTTTGTTTTGCGCTGCTGTTTATTGTCATTCAATGACCTTTTAATGGATCAATTATCAACTGGCTCTTTCTCTCGCTTCCTTTGTCAGTGTGCGGATTAGAAGCTGAACAGTTTGCCAATCACTGGTGGACTGGAAGAACTGATTTTAGGAGTTATTCCTAAAAATAATTCATCCAGAACTTGTTTAAGGATGTTGAGTATTTCTTCTTCTCTAGTAATTTGATGGGTTTGGATCTAGGGCCAGTATAATGTTATATTGGGGCTGTACTAATGTTTGATTTGTGGGGCATTCCCACTGCCAGCGATCATCACCATAAAGTCACTCTCCTCTTTAAAGTCCTCCATGTTTGCATGTTTTAAGACCGATGTGTAGTTAACAAAATGAGCAAGCAACCAAATGCATTAAATTCAAATGATTTCTCTATCATCCAGATTCAGTTGACGTCACAGACGTGGATAAATTAGGGAATTCATGCATTTGGTTGCCGAAACAACCCCTGCATTTCCAGCAGCGCGCTGTCAACTTGTTTTTTGTGCAGAGCAGAAATGTAGAAGGAAGGCTAAAACAGACTCTTACATAACTCTCCTTCCGTCCAGCTGGTGGTTTCAGCAGCTTCACTGAAAGGAAGAGAAGTCTCGAAGCGACTGTAATCAGAAGAGAAGCATGACTGCTGCCACTGCAAGACCCGCGTTTTAACCACAACAGGTGCATGTCAGAACTCCATGCAGATATAATTACTTCCTCATTCCCATGTCTGCACTGAGTTTTACTAACAAAAATAACAACATTAAAATAAATGAAAACGGTGCTGAGACATGGTCAGTATGCCCCCACTTCTTCTCTCTGTGGGACACCAGACAAACACTGACTTGGCACTCGCTGGTTTGAGATTTCATAAGTGAAGCAAAGGAATAAATCTTGCTTCACCTTGAAAGCCTGTCAAGCTGATAAACATAATTTCTGCACTGCAGAAGGGAGTACAGCCAACCACCAGCTGTGTAATTCCAGCCGCTGATCCATGCAGCTGCATCCAGATACCAACAATTTGACAAGCTGCCAAACAGCATTCTTCCAGTAAAACAGATGCAATGTCACATATTGAGGAGGCACACAGTGGAAGCAGGGATGGCACCCTGAGGAATGCTTAAAGTGCACATTTGGATCCCTGCCAAGCACTTAAAGATCGTGTCCCTCTCAATATTCATCGATCGGGCGTTGTTGTGGTTATCCAAGTCCTGACTGGATTACAGTGATTAATGCAGCGACTGAACAGGCAGAGACCAACAGGTGGCTATGCACTTACATTTCTACTTCCATGCCAGATTATAGGAAATGAATGAACCATCACGAGACATCCACACATTCTCAACACTGGTGGAATGCAGAAGGTCCTCTTCACAATTAGCAGTCAGTAAAGCAGAAGTTAAAAGTGCTTGCTCAGTGTGGCGTTCACATCAAAAACGTGAGAAGGAAGAGTGGACCAATACTCTAGAATAGCTGAAAAACTGGAGGTTTTTATTGAGTTCATTAAATACCATGATGTAACATATTTACTGAGAACCAAGTGCAATATAGATGTTTTCCATCCGAGACGTTGCTCAATAGTTTCAGTGCCACGCCCCTCGGCTCCCTTCACTTGCATTTGCTGAAATGTTTAGTGATAATGACAGATGTGGAAAACGGTGTTCTCATGCAGTGTAATCATAGTATTTGCTGTCATTGTACGTAATTATGCTTGAGCCAGACTGTAGCTCCTACATGCTGGGATTTTAAAAAAACACGTCATTTATCTTCTTGGCTACAAAGGAAGATGAGATTACATTAGAAATACACTTTGTGACATGTCGATGTTATAGCACTGTTTATTAAACACAGGAAAGATTTCTTGTTGGTTTAAAAAAAAAAAATTAGCAAAAGTAAAAATGATTATTCATTTGTTTTAAGATAAATAAAACAAAACAGCACTGGGGTGCTGTGGAGGCACAGGGGTTACGCACAACCCACATAAAGAGGCCTTACTCGGCCGTCGCAGGTTTGAGTCCCGGCATAGTGACCTTTACTGCATGTTTTCCTTCTTTTTCTTTCCCTACTTTCCTGTCTTAGCACTTAGAAATAAAGCCACTAGAGCCAAAAAACCCCCCAAAAAACATTTAAAATAGATAAATAAATAAGTAAATAAATAAATAACTTTCCTAATCAACCTTTTATTTATTTAGACATTTGATTTTTCTAGAATGATGTTCTGGAATAAGTGGCAGCGCATTGGAGTAGTTACTTTAGTTCTGATTTTTTTTTTTGTTTTGTTTTGCAGTCCTTTGGTCATGTTTTTTTTGTTTTGGGCTTTGCTTTTCTTCAGAATCATTCACTCTAATTTTGCATGCTGTGCAGGTGGAAGAATTTTCCCTTTTTTTTTTTCTTACTTCCGGATAGCGGCTATAATGTATAACCATGGCAACAAAGTGGTTTTTTTTTTGTTTTTTGTTTTGCAATCCAGAGCTGACTGCCACCCAAATTCTGTCTTCCATCGATTATAATGGAAATTTTGTGAAAAACGGTATGTAAAAAAAATACATACCGGGGTGATTTTAAATAAATAAAAATCACAGCATAAATTGGCTTCAGCTCCAGTAAATAATGACAGTGAGCAATCTGATGTTTTCCTTAAACACTTGAAAATGTATTTTCCTCTTCCTCGTGACTGCACCAGCTTTTGGCTCCAGTTGCACCCGTGAGATAATGTTCATCTACCAATGCTTTAGATTGGTCTGTCAAACCGCTACAGAGTGCGTCTTCATTGGATTCTAAACTGTGGTTGCACGTCGCCCTCTGGTGGTGGGAGGTGATATCTTCCCTCGGCGCTTCAAAGAAAAACAAACGCCTACACGCTGATGTAATACATTTATTGAAAGGATAATTGTCACAGTACTTTACTGTTTAATACAAATGGTGCTCATAGAAATATTGCTGAGTGGAAAAACGGCCAACAGTGAGACGACGGCGTTACACGAAGACGCACAAGACATTAAAAAACGTCAGACAGCACCATGACTTCTAGAAAATACTTAAAATCAAACATACATAAATAGACATATCAAAAAATACACGTTAATGCAATTACAAAACACGTCTCACACTATCAATGGAGCGTAAAAGGAAGAGCTCGTGTACCGTCTCTCAAAATAACCTCTTTTGGATTGACATGTTTTACACAAAGTCTAAAACTAAATTTGCTGTGTTGAGTTTCTCTGGAAACCCCTCGAATAAGGCAACAATAGGGCAGCACCACAGATGCAATACTGGAGTTAAAGGTAGGTAGAATCAAAGGCCACACATAGCACACCCCAATAGATCTTACAAACATGTTTCCGGCAGGAGACGACAGTTCTGGGTCAGAGGTCGTAGGTGTTGATCTTCCATTGGCCTTCCTGAGCAGCAGTAGGAAACTCAAAGAGTGTGTTTGGAATGTTTAATAAGCCAACAGTAATGAGGCCTGGCCTTTAAAACACTAATAAAAGTTCAGTTCATTTAATGTAAATAAATGTACAGTATCATAAATACTTAGCTTAATAGGTGAATTTTTTTGCATAGTTAATTGATTTTTCTGATATTAAAAAGATAAAAACGAAATCAGAATGTTATTTTGCACCGAACATTTTGATTTGCAGCCTGTGCAAAATCTACTAACGTATCTCTGCAGGGTTTTGTTGTTTTATTGTTAATTTTTTTTTTCTGCCTTTCCGGAGAACATTTCATGCTTTCCTGATGGCACTCGCAGCCAAGGTTTCTCGCCTGGTGGTCACAAACGCCTGTTGTTTCTCGTAGTAGGCGGCCTCATTAATAAAAGTGGGATAAACGGTGCTGGAGCCTTGGTAGTGGATGGACTTCCCGTCAAACGTTTGGAACATTGGGTCGCCGGGGTTCAGCGGCTCCCAGTCACAGTCCTGAAACAACAACAAATAACGGCCGGTGGGGAAGTGGGCCAGTGCTGCTAAAATATATTAATATAGACACTTTCACATCAACTAAAAGTTTCATTTCTTCCTTCCAAATAACATATCAGAAAGCAATTCCAGTGAACTTCAAGGCAATATCAAAGTATTCGCCTCTCGGTTGATGACGAATTTGGTCAGTCACTTTAAAAGGGGTGAATATCTATGCAATTACTTCTTTTATGTCGCACGTTTTTATTCAATCGTCGTTATTTTTGCAGGAATCGGTTTCTTTGACAGTTGTTCTGTCAAAAAGGGGACATTTTGTTGATTATGATGAATTTGAAGAAGCAATAAAAAGAGCATATCATCCAAGGAAATTAATACTTTATACTGGCACAGTGTATTTGCCTTCAGCCATTTACCTGCAGGTTGGGGTGAACCATGGCAATAATGTTCCCATTGGCATCTCTGGGGTAGTCCATCCTCTCCAAGACCCGGAAGACTTCCACCGTACATGGAGGAAACTCCATTCCTAGCCGACACACAAGAGACACACTCTGTGTTCATGACAGAATCAGACAAATTATTGGGTCTGATTGTGACACAAGATACAGCATCTTGAGCTATTAAGGAAAAAAAACTTAATGTAGACTAAAGCGTTTGTTCTGTTTGACCTTCAGTCAATGTCAAAGTATTTTCTTGACCAGCATGACGTAGCATACGACTGCAAAATAGAGGAAATCTCTTCTTTTTTCCTCATTCTGCACATAAATCGTCATAATATGTCACTGAATTATTTTGTCGACAGCTACAAACTTTATCGAAATTCTGTCCTACGTTTGAAGAAAAATAAGTAAAAGGAAAAACCACAAAAACACAGAAATGTCAAGAGTTTGACGATGCGACAAACTCAAACAAAAAAGTATTGGCATCAGTACTGGTATTGGGTGTATTGATTTAGTATCAAATCGATACTAAAACATACAGTATCGCATAGGTTTGCAGTTGAGACATACTATCCAGTCAACTTTCAGATGCTGGATTGAACAAGTTCCTTATCTTATAATCTACTCCTGCTTTAAATTTCTCCATAGCGTTTTGTCTGACCCATCTGCTTTGTTCCTTGGTTTTCATGACGATGTTTGTTCTCCAGCGAATCTCAGAGGCCTTCACAGAACAGCTGTGAAGTTTAAGTTAACATGTGACTGCTGAAAGGAACTGGATTTTATTTAGGGGGATCAGGGAAAAGGGGGAACAGAAATGCACACCATTTCTGTTTTTCAGAATTTTATTCCTAAAATATTATGAAAAGCATCGTTTCTTTTTTACACTTGACAACGTGGAATAAAAGGCAAATTTTAAGGGTTGCTGTTCCTGAGATGTACACATCCATAAGTGGGTTTTAGTAACGCATTTCAATCAAGGCCAAAGGAACCACGAGTACTGATGCCTCAGCCACACTTTTACCCAGTGTCCTCATTGAGTAAAGTGCCCTTTTCAGCTGTGATGGAAGGATTCCTTAAAACAAAATCGTTCGTTTCATCGAGGCGTTTGGCTTCAATGCGCAGAAACGTCAATTCATCATTATGCCGGGGCATTCATTAGCGCCGGTGTGGTCCCGCGGCAGAAGGTTACCGCAACGTTGGCAGCCGCGCTCTCACGACACGGAGAGCAACTGGCTCCCAACAAGCGGGCCCATTCAACAGCAGGAGAGCAACAGGCTGCGACTGGGACTTGGCACAGGCAGCTGGGCTTACATAAAGGCAAGGAAAGCACAGCGTTCGGTGCCTTCAGGGGGGGATGAGAGGGCAGAGTGGTGGATTGACGAGCCAGATGAGAAGAAATTCAGAGATGAGTCAGCTTCATGGACATTTATTTTATTATAAAATGTTTTCTTTTCTAGAACATAGCAGATGATTTACCACAGAGTCATTGAAAGATAATTAAAAAAAAAAAAAAAAACCGTATGACAACTTATGTTTACATGAGCTTCTGTTTTAGCCCAACACAAAGTCATACATGATCAGTTTCGCAGCATAACCGAGCGGCTTCAAAAGCTCTACCTTCGTTAAAGAGAGAGATGAAGTCCAGGGCGTGTTTCAGGATGACCCTCATAGCTTCAAAGATGTTACTTCTTAAAACCCCTTGAGGCTGAGGACCCACTTCCATTCCTGCAACGAAACAATCCAAAAGATTGATCAGACGCCTCATACAGGAGCAGGTCACAGACACACATAATTGCATGAAGCAGAGGGAATTTATGAACATTCACGGTCATTCACTGTGAAAATGACCGTCAGCAATTTGGAGATTTATTGGGATCGTTCTTTTTTCAGGTGGCATTTATTATACAAACCAATTTAAAGGATTTTTAAAAACAAGAATCGGGCGCACAACGTTATTTGTAAAAATATAACATACAGCCTCAAAAGTATCTGTGTACCTCCCAATTAAAGTTAAATGTTTTTTTTTTACAAAGTTGAAGAGAAACTATGTGGTTTAACAAAAAGCACCTGCTTTAAAATCTGACAACTTTTTCTATCAAAAATGGTAGATGTCATCAAAATGGAAATTGAGAAAGGTTAAAAAAAAATTATTAAAAAGCTCAAAATCCTTATAATGTCGACCAATGGTGATGAATATACGCACAAATGAATGTCATCTTTACACTGACAAATAAATCACTTCAAATGTTTCAGTTTTTCACTGCTCTTACCTTGATTATACATTGCAAACTATTTGAAAGAGCAGAGAAAATCCGTGGAGAGTCAAGAGACTCACCAACAGGGTGCTTGGCCACAGAGCGAGAGGTGGAATATTTCAGCAGAGGGTGTTCGTTCAGGAGGACAAGACAACTGGCAGGAGCGAAGGCTTTCTGTGAAGACAAAAAACAACAAGAACGTCACATTTAGAAAAAAACAAAAACAGCTTTTATGACAAAGACTTATGCAACACAGTCAAATGTTTCAGGTTTCTGCTCGACAAAGTGGAAAATTACATCAGAGCCAATTCCTCTAGGAGCAAACATGACACATATAGAGCTGTGAAGCAGGGTGTGCTCTCATTGGTTAGCGAGCAAGTATAACGCCATTTTGACATATCAATAGTTAGCAAACCATCAAATGTTTTTTTTTTTTTTTTTAGTTTAATCAAATGTAACTCAAATAAATGCAAAGAGCCCAAACTACAAACTTTTTATTTTTAGCCATTCAGGTCTACGTAAACAGCAAAACTAATGGTTCCCTTAATTACTGCGAGTTGTTCAGGTCTTCAAGTTGCAATGCAGCACCAGACTTGCACATCCAAAAAGTTTTGGAATAAAAAAAAATGAATTTTTTTTTAAATTTTTGGGTGGGTTTGGAAACTGAAGATGATTACTAGGTTGTACACATCTGGCAGGAATCAAGGTGTGGATAGTGAAACTGAACTGCGAAGATTGTTTAGGTAAGAAAATCTTCTGTAGTTACTCTCCCAAAAGCATACAGAGAAACATTCACATAGATTCTTAGTGACCATGTTGCCCATCTGCTTAAATTCTCCTTAGAAGAGTCAAACAACATAACAGGAAACTGTCCGCCGTTCTCAAACCAGCGGCGTGGATTTAACTGGGCACATCAGGCAGGAGGTAAATATAGAAAGGCTTTGCAGCGTGGCCATGCATAAGCTGCAAAAAGCCCTTAAGAATGTATGTCAAAAAAAAAGAAAAACAAGGATTTTGGATGCATTTTATGTAATCTGATTTTAGAGGTAACTACTTTGGATTCGAGCAATAAAAATTGCTGTGTATAAAAACAGCCAATTCAGCCTTTTGAATTATATTTTTGATTTTTCTTGCTTGTCTCAGCAATGTTTCTCCTGCATCAAAAGGAACTGCTTTTTTCCCCCCAAAGATAGCAGAATGAACTCTAAATGTTTCCCAATTACTGAAAAATGAAGGAATAAAATATTCTTACTTGTGAAATACTGAGTGTTACAACACTCCAGACTCCTTAGTTGTAAAACAAAACTTTGTTATAATAATTAATGGTTGTTTTTTAACTAAAACCGCCATTTTGTAGCTCTCTGGTGATATGTCTTCATTCCTTTATATGTCGTTTAAAAGAGTTGTTCAACCAAGCCAACAAATAACAACGTCTTGTGTCAAAGACTTTATTACAAGCAGAATAAGCACCAAGCAGTTCTAATTGAAATGTTTTGTTTTTTTTTTAATCTTTTTTTTATCTCAGGCTAGTGCCAGCACATACCAGCCAAAGTTTATTAGTTTTACTTGGTTAATCCTTCACTTTGCCTTTCCTCCCCAACACGGTAAAGCTAAGCAGGTCATTTTATTAGTAACATATTCTAACTGGATCTGATTATAGACCACAAGTCTTAGTAAATCACTGACTGGAAACTTGGAGAGACCCAGCGACTCCTTGTCTTCATAGTTCTGTTTTATTACACAATTTAGCTCAAAATAAAAAACGTTTTCCAAATATACAACTCACAGGAGGAATCGTCTCTGCGGTAAAATGTACTCTACACCCATTAATTTAATTGTATTTTATTAGGATTTAATGTGATAGACCAACGCAAACAATTGTACGGTGCATTTCTACATTCTTCACAAATATCCCCCCAAAAATGTAGCATGCCATTATATTTAGCTCCCTTAAAACTGGTAATTAAAATAAAACGCGCTGCTAACAAGCGTAACCCTGAAGCTCTGCTACCATCTCAGATTTCTGCAGCCTCTAATCCTGTCATCGTTTTCGGACTCAATATGCTTGATGCCGCTTCCATAATGATGTTTCACAACACCGTTGTGCTTAATGTTTGGTTTTCTACATGCAGGTCAGAAACTTTTGATTTTGGTCTCGTCTAACCAGAGAGCTTCCCTCTACATATATGCTTCGTCTCCTATGTGATTTGTTTTGCAAGCTGCAAATTGGGATTATTTTGACTTTCTTTCAGCAGTTGTTTAATTTCTGACATTTCATAAGGATTCTTCTACTTGAGCTTTATTATGTAAAACCCCCATATAACATGTAGTTTGGTGCGGTAACAAATAGCTTCGTAAGGAACTGCATGTCTGGTAGGCCTTTCTTCACACTAACATCCTAAAGGTCGACTTAAAACTGCTGCGAGAGACCGTCACCTTTATGTAATTCATCATCTGCAGGTTGAAGGCGTCTTTGGAGCTCTCCAGGATCAGAGTGCAGCCCATGTTGGACGTGGTGTTGTGGAGGTCAAAGATCACGTCGTAGGCTTCGGCGCTTCCTTTAGGTCCGAACATCCTGTTGATCTCCTGGGCCCTCTGCACCTCGTAGGGCAGCTCGTCGCCTCCCGTCGCGCTGCACGGCACAAACGTTGTCAAATGTTGAGGCTTCAGAGGTAGAAACGGCAACAGGTTTGACGGACAATTTGTTTGAAATGAGACGCCTGTGCTGCGCAGCTGTGGCGTGAGTGGACACACAGGGATCTCGCCTGTGAAAATCAGCCGCGGATCCATCAGGATGGAAGAATAAAGGCTCGTTTTCGTGGTCTTGTGTGTTCGGACCAAAGTATCTGTGAGTTTGTTTTCAGGTTAAACTTCCACCGAACGCGCTTCTCTCTTCAGTCGGCTCGTTCTAATGCATTTCAAAAGCAACGACTGGCCTGGAAAACTCTCTCTAAACCACAGGAGTTTTCTTTTTTTTGTTTGTTTTTTTTTTAAGAAAAAGGGCCTCTGCAGTCCACATTCTCTCACCCACATCGCATACGGCCCTAGGACGCCGTTTTCTCCAAATATCAGCACGCTGCCGAGAAACGTGGACTCCAGCACACACGGGTCCACAGCTGAGAGACGTGCAGGTGCTGAGTTTGAGGAAAAGTGCAGCCGTCTGAGAATATTTTTTAATGAGCTGTTTTTAGGAGAGCTTCAAAGTGCTTCATCTCCTTCAGAGGGGACAAACAGGATGGCAGCTGCACAGTTTTAAAATTAACCATCTCTCACAAAATTTGAAGATAAACGACCTTTGTAGGAAAAAACAAAACTTAGACAAGACACAATGTGGAAAGATTTGCTCAGATATTTATGTGAACAATAGCGCCTTCATCTAACCCGTAAAAATGTAATCCTCAGACTATACTCAATGTTGAACTTTTTCTGGTATTTATCCCATATTTAAATAGCCAGAAATACAAGCCAAACTTTAAAACTACATGGAAGTCTATGTATTAATTGTTACAATATCGACAACACGTTTATTATCTAAGCAAATCCATGTACAAATTCTGCATATTTCTTTTTACAGAGGTGCATATTGCATCATATGAATTAGTTCTTTAAGTATGACAATGTCTCCTGCAAGTCTGAGATTTGCTTTCACGACACACAAGGCGCAACATAGTCATGTGTGTGTAAGGAGTAAACATTGTAGATCCATGTGTGTCCAAAGTTTCCCTGGAATGTTTAAGCCTGAAATATGTAGCAAAGGTTAGTGGCCAGGGTAAACACAGTGCTGTGAATAAGTCCTTCTCCTGGTTTTGCTCATTTCAGATTAGACTAATTTTAACGTCAGATGAGAGAAAATAAAGACGTAAACAACGACAAAAATGCATTTTCAAATTATGGTTTTGTTAAGGAAACAAAGCCATCCAACCCAATCTGATACTTTTGTAAATAAATAAATGTTGCATAATTTGTTTCCTTCTCTGACAACATGAAGTAGGCCAAAAATATCCAAAACAAAGTGTCAAGTTCAAAAGACATTTAAGGATGGATAAAGTCATTTAAATTCATCAATCTGGAAACGGCTGCAAAACCAGACCTAAAATTGTTTGTCTCCGAGACTTTTAGCTGAATATTCTGTTGATTTAACTTTTTGGAAGGTGTGTTTCATGTAAAGCTAACCTGTAATGTCAGAAAAAGAACCACACGGACAGTGGTGATGGCGGTTTATGGCCTGTAGTTGCTTTGCTTCTCTACACCCTTTAAATGTTACCGTGACTGACCGCGTCAAACACGGTGGTGGTCGTATGAGGATCTGGGATTGCTTTGTTACTTTAGGACCTGCCTTTTCTAAATTGATGAAAAGTCACTCCCAGAAAACCAGTAAGTAGAACATCTAGCCATCAGTTTCCCAAGCACACTCAGGTCATGCAGCAGGAGAAACACATCGACGAGTCTGCTTCTGAATGGTTACAAAAAAATCATGAACATTTTAAAGTGACCTAGTCAAAGTCTGGATATTAACCCCTATTAGAAGCTGTAACAGGGCGCTCATACAGGAAAACCCTCAGTGATGTAAAAGTCAGATATGTAGACACTTGGAGGCAGCTGATGAAGGGAGCAACTTTCACCAAGCACCTTGTTACACCACAAAAATAAAACAAAGTATTTTTGTCTAATTTAAAAAAAAAATTTTTTTACTACAATTATCTTATTCCCTTTAAAATAAGGATAATATTATTGATTTGGAAAATTATTACATGATATTTTTTTTAAAAATCTGCCAGTGGAACTACTACATTTTGAACAATGTTCAAGAATTACTGACTTAAAACAAGCAAGTACATCTTGCTGAAAAGTTACTTGTAAGATAGTTTGTGTTATTTTATGCCTTATGAGATGTTTGTACTGGAACTCAGACAAAAAATAAATAAATACTCGGTGAGATTTTGTGTTTTTGCAACGTACAACACGGCAAAATAGCCGGGACGGCTATGGGCCAATCGGTGTGACAAACCAGGTGCTGTTTGTTTCTCCCATCCAAAACTAAGCAGCTCGTGCACGGAGCACGGAGCTGCACGAGCGTTTGCGTAACAACCCCCGTTCTCCTTCCGAGACCGGAACAACACAGAAAGTGACAGCTCAAACCGCTCGGTATCATTGCGCAGCGCGGTCACGTTCCGCTCACGTTGCTCCTGCGGGGCGTCTGGGAGTCAGCTGCCGCCCGGCCAAGGAGGAGGCGGGCGCGGGAGGAGGGGACACGCCGCTCCGCTGCCATTGGCTACTGGACACAAACACCGACCTGTGATGCCAACATGCTGATGCTGATCCACGTGACGTGGCGAGAGAAAGGGGCTACAGGTACAAGACTTGGGTGACCTTTGTGATATGCAGTGAAAGTTATGTTACAACGCGCCTCATTCGTGTTGCGAAAATGCGTTCAAATGCCTTATAAAACAGAGTAAACTCAGTCTGACTCGCTACTGGAGTTTTGTGGATCTCTAACAGCAGAATCCCGTCGTCCAAACGCTCACCTGTCTCCGTGTTTGTTTACCTGAGGTTCTCCTGAGTGAAGGCTCGGTTCAGGTCCGTGTCCACGTATCTCACGCACTTCTCCACAGCCTTCGGGTTCGCGATGAAGGGCTTGACCTCCAGTCCCTTTCTTTGGATCTCAGCGCCGTTCTGCGACCACAGGTTAACGAGTGTCACGCCGGACATCTCGTTCCCGTGAGTCCCTCCGAAGATCGCCACTCTCGTGGGCGCGTCAAACCGCGCCGTGTTGTTGTTGTTGCTGCTGCCATTGGACATGACTGGAAGGGTGGGAGCCGCTGCCGAGCGGTGCGTGGATGATGCTGCTGCTGGCACGCTGGTCTCTCTGTGGCTGGAAAGTTTCCAGCCGCAGCCGCGCAGACTCGCCGTTTTAAATCCTCCGTTGGGGCTGCGTGTTGACGTAACGAGCGTGCTCTTCAGTTAGCTGTTACTGTGTGGACAGGGGCGGTTATAAGCGCGAATGGCGCCCCGGGCCGCACCCGCTCATATTGCCACCCCAAACACAACAAAAACGCTCGTTTTCTAAGGTAAACACACATAAAAAGCTAGATAAAACATTATTAGACAAACAGATAGATAAAATTGAGACAGGAAAGGGATAATGGCTCTATTTACCAAAATAAGGACCTCTATCCTGGAGAAGTTTTAGTGCCAAATCCCAACAAAATAAATACATAAATAATAACAATCCGTTATGCAAATTACAGGACATTAATAGTTAGCAAGTACAAATCTTTTTGGCTCAATGTTTCCCCCCCACCCCCAATAAAATTATATATTTTTTTGTGCTGTTGACAGTAACACTTAATAATCAGTAGAGTAATAAAAACACCACATGTGAAATGAGCCCACCACTTAAATATGAGCTGCAATATTTTTTGTAAAACATTAACAGTATATTTTTTGTGTATCCCCCCCCCCCAAAAAAAATGGATGGAGGCCATTTCTTATGTCTTTTTTAGACGTTAGAATAAAGTAAAGTTACTTTATTCTTTGTAAGTTTCTGATTAGTTCATTTACAACTTTAGTGTCAATACCTTTCAAAATGCTGGTTGATGTTAGGAGAGTTACTATCCGCTGTGAAGCAAATCTCGAATCGACACGACCTGAAAATCCAATCGCACAGAAAACAAAAAAACGCCAAAACGATGTCCTGATAAAGTTAGAATCGAAGTGTTTGTCCATAATGACTTTTGTTAGAAGGGAAAAAAAGGGAGAAGCCTCCAAGCCTGATAATGTTTCTTTTATTAGAATATATAGTTTTTTAATCAAAATTCTTTACATTTTTGTGTATTATGTCTCAACTTAAAAATAACTGAGAACTATTCTGGTATAAAAGTGTTTTGATACAAAACTAAATCTAGAAAAAAAAACCCAAAAACCTTAATTCAGAACCCCAAAGGTTTTAAATTTAAACACTGTCACCCTAAAAAAGGTTTAGAGCTCAAAATAAAATAAATTAACCTAATGAGATCATGATCTATTTGGTCAGCTGTTTAAGTCTGAGAGAAAGTCTTTATCTGGATTATAAAGTCTTTTTGCGTTACGCTTTCTTTTCCTCTCCACACAGCGAGAGGAAGACGTCTCGTGTTCTGCTGGAAATGTTTTAGATCTAGAACCAGCCCCAGGATTTGTTCTGTCCTCCTCATCCAGGACCTCCTGTCTGCTTCTCTTCTTCTTCTTCACAACCACCGCGTCTTCGGTTTGAGATTGCTCAACGCTCTCCAAACTTTCCGCGAGCCTTTCGGTTCTCTTGCGTTTCTCATTATTCTTGACCGGTGCTTCAGACGTTTCCTCCAGCTCCCTTTCCTCACTCTCAGGGACAGTTGCTGACCTCTTCTTTTTCTTCTTTCTTTTTGATTCTTGCAAATGCTCAGAAACGCCTGCTGATTCGGCGGCTAACTCACCAGCGCTGACCTCAGGCTTTTCAGCACAGCCCTCATGAGCAGATGGAGACCGTTCCTCCTCATCAGCAGAAAGGACGGAAGGGGTCCTTTTCTTTTTCTTTTTGCGCACAAGCTCTGAATAGTCACCAGAGGCCAACATGTCCTCCGAGTTACTTACGCTGATATCGTCCTTCATTTTCTTCTTCTTCTTGGTCTCCAGCTCAATATCTTGCCCGTCTTTTGGAGTTGTCTCTACACTTGCATCTTCTTCCGCAAGTCCGACTTGGTCAGACACATGTTTCTTTTTCTTCTTTTTATAAACAAAGTCTGTATTTTCTGGCACGGTCGAGGCATCGTTTGATAAGTCCACATCTGTCTGATTGTCATTAGGTGTCTGGCTCTTCTTTTTGTGCTTTTTTCTTTTAAACCCACTGGATTCCGGCGTTTCCTGATAAACTTCACCATTACTTGCATGATCTATTGCCTTCGGGTGTTCTGTTGTTGCTGTTTGATCCACTTCTGAAGAGTCTTTTTTCTTTTTCTTCCTTTTCTTTGGGAGATGCACGTCATTCGTCGCAGACTCGGCAGCTTTGTTGGTCTTTAAAGAGTCTGTGTCAACATTTCCAGTTTCACACACCAAAACAAAATCCTCCTCCTTCCGCTGGTCTGATTGTTCATCCTCCTGTCTGAGATATTGGTTTTCAAGTTTCTTTTTCTTCTTCTCCACTGCTTCAGTGATAATCAGGTTTGCAGAGGGATCAGGCTGATGACTCCCGGCTCCCTCTAGACTTTGATCTTTTCCTTCCTCTACACATTTGTCATCTTCTCTGTCCTTGTTTTTCTTCTTCCTCTTCTTTGCCTTGATTGTTCTACACTCTATATCATTGTCTCGTACATCGGTTTGTTCGTCCGCCCCAGTATGAGGGTCTGTTGCTTCTCTGTCGCTCTGCTCTACACTCAGACGCTGGCATGTGGCATCGCTTTCGTTACCAAACGTCTCTTCATTTTCTTCAGGAATAAGGTCACTTGCTCTGCTGTCTTTTCCTGGAGATCTGCTCTTCTTTCCCATTTCAGTTTCAGCAGGGAGGTTTCCAGACATTGTCACTCGTTCATCGACCGACTTTGTCTCTTCTGAGACTTCATTGGACTCCTTTGTTTTCGAAGAGGACGCCCCCCTCAACGAGGGTATCCGCGTCAATATTTTGCGCGTCACCATGCCCAGTCCTCCCTGTGGCTCGCGTGCAGCATTGTCGTGTTCTTCATTGCGTTGCGTTTCTTCACTGGATCTCTTTCCGGGATTGTACCAAGGTTTGGGGTTCTTTGTTTTTGACACCACAAAGAGCTCCTTTTCCTGTGAGTTGACAAAAATCATATGTTTTCCTCAGGAAGAACTTTAACAAGCTTTCTTTTTTCCTTCCTTAGAAGTTAGCAGCACACTCACCACCACTCTGATGTCTTCATTTTCCGTAGTTTCGTCTTCCTCTCTAAAACAGAAGAGCGGAACAACATTATGCTCTTTAGCACTGCTCTGCAGCCAGAATGAAAGTACAGGACCATTGCACAACTGCTTGAGAATCAAGAAACATTATTTAATTCCCAGCATGACTTTCTGATGATATTGATCTGGTAATCAACATTCAAGAGAAATTCATGGTTGGGGTAAAACTTCTACAAAAACGACTTACTTGGTTGACGTACCTCCAACTCTGCTCTCTTTCTATACAGGTCATCAGAACTTTAT
Source organism: Poeciliopsis retropinna (assembly GCA_010277075.1). Taxonomy (NCBI): domain Eukaryota; kingdom Metazoa; phylum Chordata; class Actinopteri; order Cyprinodontiformes; family Poeciliidae; genus Poeciliopsis; species Poeciliopsis retropinna. The sequence continues at coordinate 1,498,476 of VMRM01000024.1, forward strand.
AAAAGAGTATTTCACCAACATTTGAATGAACAAAAAACAATCTTCAAAACACTGGGTGATCTTTGACTTTTTGAAAATATTTAAATAACATATTTTTTGCCATTTAAGATCTTAAGAGGGGTTAAGGTAATTACCTTCTACCTGACCAGAACTGCACCTGATCTGATCAGCAGCATTTTATGGGTTAAATGTCTTTATCTGCAAGCACTTTTTAATGTTCTTAAGGAACTTGGCAAAAACATTTGCCTTTGATTAATAGTGCTGTTCATCAAACAGCACTATTATTATTCAAAGGTATGCTTGAACTCCTCACTCGTATAGAAAGAGGGTAATGTGTTTCCTATGCCTCTTCAACAAAATTGTGTTTGAGAGTTTTAAGTGTATGCACATGTTTACGAACTTACTTCGACATCGGAGATAAAGGCTCTCCGTCCTCGTCCACAGTTGGCAAAGACAGCAGCAGACCTTCTCCTGTTTGATAGCTGTCCCAAAGCTGCTCCGTACATCTGAAGTAACCTCCCATGGCGTAATACTGCAATCAAAAGGCATGTGGACCTTTTTTTTTTTTAATCTTCAACATAAGGAAAAGGGCATTTAAGTTTTCTTTTCGTGGTCGTACATGAAGTTTTCTGTTCTGATAATATGGTAACCTCGTCATCGGTCTCTCCTGGAGGAAATGAAAGGTGAACTTCGGTGTTGCGCAGCTTTTCTTCTTCTGCTCTCGGTCTTCTGGATGTTCCTCCTCGGAGGTGGATGCGTCGTATTCATCTTCCGGCGAATCTCTGCGGGCCTTGAAGTCTGACCTCTTTTTTGAGCGCCTCAATCGTTGAGGTGCACATTTCTGAGTGATGAACAGGCTGTCCCCCGAATCACTACAAACGCGCAAACACTGTCAACAAGGTGCATCAAACTCACTGGAGGCAACTGGAGGAGCATCGTTTTAGTTTTTACCTGTTTGCGTCCTGTCCGCTGTGCTGCTGCAGAGAGGGCATCAAATGATTTGATGTTTCCCTCGCATCATCAGGAGGAGAGTTTACCAACATCATGTCACCTGGCTGCGCTTCCACCACACGAGTTTCTGTGACGTTATCTGGGAGAACACAAGAGGAAGAAGGAACCGCTTCTGACATCGTGTTAGCAGTAAGTTGGAGAGGAAAAGATGCAAACGGAAAGAAGACCCTGAACGAAGCATCTGGATTGTCTGATGAGGAGAAAAGTCGAAGACGCGTGTACGGGTAAACCCGGGAAGTGTCGTGACGAACTTAGCGTCGCATGAACGTCCGGGTCGTGCGTTAACGTCACCGCCATATTGTGAGTGGCAGTTTTGTCAGGAGGGGGGTAACGTACCAAAAACATGTGCTCAAGTAAGAACACTGCTTTTACTTATTTTACTCAAGCAAAAGTAAGAAGTTCAAGAAATTACTCAAGTAAGAGTAAAAATGCATTTGGTAAAAAAAATAAATAAATAAATAATAATAATAATAAAAAGTTGCTCAAGTAATAAATTAAAAATTAGTTGATTTTTTTAGGATAGAATTTCTTTAGTATAGAACTGGAATGAAATTGTTAATACAAATAAAGATATGTTGTATACATTGTATTTGCTTTACCACCAAATAGCACAGCAGGTTTAGCAGATAGAAAGCGATGTCGCTTTCTGCAGGTGTGTCTGTATCTGCATTAAATAAAAATATTTCTGCTCTTCATTCACTGCAGTTAGTCACATCCAGAAATATTACTCAAGAATATTTTCTGATATTCTAAGTATCAATACTTTAAAAATAACATAGTAAAAGCAAGACTGCATTGTAAGACGGTTCCTAAAAGTACAGTGACTCTGAGTACTCTAGTATGTTTGCTTGATTATTTGGTCTTGGCAATTAATCCAAAAATATTTGTCAGACTGGATGTACATTCTGCTGGAATTGAAGGTTTAAGATGTGAATTTACATCTTACATTTACAATATTGTCAAGATTCTAAACTACATTTCCTAAAAGATGCACTGCTGCTGTATTAATGTAACCATGCAACCTCTTTACATGGTTACATTAATAATAATAATAATAATAATAAAAAAGTAATTGTTGTTGTTTAGATTATTTGTTATTTAAAAAAAAATCAACATTTAAGGGTTCACATTCACAATTTATTTTTGAGACAAATCAACTTTACTGCATTTAAGTGACGTCACTTAAATCCAAGAAGTCTGTTGTAGAGATTTTTACGAACTTTATTTCGTCAGTTCGCTACATGCTAACATGAAATATTGCTAATTTCTTTCTTAGTGAAAGCTGTTGACTAATAATAATATTAAAACTAACAGATATATAGCTGCATATATAAACGACTCACCGAAATTAGCTAAAACGTGACTTTTTGTACTCGTTTCATGAGAGTCAAATGTTGTTTTTGCTTTCTTGCCTCTCAGAATATGGGAGGCAAGAAATCACAGGAGCAGGTGATTGGTCCTGTGACCAATCACCAAAGATCACACAACAGCGTATAGGAACAAGATAGTTCAGTCCACTTCCAGTTGAAGCTAAAAGCGAGCAGAATAGCTTGATCTAACCTAATGGCTTTTTAATTCCACAAATTACATTTCTTAAATATTTTACATAATTTATATATGCTACTAAAAATGTTGTATATTTGATAAAAATATTTTCCACTTTTACTTCTTTGAAATAAAACAAACAAACAAAAACAATCTTAGTTTTCCCCAGTTGTAAACCGGAAATACGGAGGAACCTTCTCGCCAGTGTTTCCTCTTTGGTTGGACTTTAACCCTAACTGTTCCTGCTTGTCTCTGCAGAGCTAACAGCCCCAGAGCAGATTCACTGTCACTGTGGAAGACGTTATGGCAGACATCAGCAAAACAGAGAAAGTTCAGCTGCACGCCCCGGCCCTCGAAGAGCTCCGAGGAGGTAGGGACGACTGGAGAAAGAGGGACAAAGTTCCCCCATGCATTTTAATAAAATCGGATTTTCAGTTTGACAGCGCTGCTTGCTGGTTACAGTGTTGCAGGCTGGGCTGGAAGCCAATTTTGCAGAAGTTCACGTGAGTGTTGTGGAATGTCCAGATCTCACCAAGGAGCCTTTCCTTTTTCCTGTCAAAGGTATTTCATGGGTCAAAATTCAGGGGGATGCTTGAATAATGCTGTCCTGGAGTGTTTGTTACATTTCTTTGCCTTTTCTGTTCATGTCCTGAAGGTCTGTGTGGTAAACCTCGCATTACTGATGTTGGAGGTGTACCATATCTGATCCCTTTGCCTCAGACACATAAGGTTTTTGGTTTTTTTCAATGCATAGTTAGCAGATTGTGCATGCTGTGCATTTTAATAAAGACTTTTTTTTTTTTTTTTACTGTTTGTCTTTATGTTAGGAATACAATATGAACTTAATATCAAAGGAGCTGGAGCTACCAGGGGCTTTTATCCTTGGAGCAGGAGCCGCTCCTTCAAGAATTACCGGGATGAACGCTGAGGTGAATTATTACATGCAAGAAATTGACTTCTTTTCTTTTTTAAATTCAGTAGTTAATTAAGCAAACACTGTGACCTCCAGCTCATGCCTCTTGTTCTCACTGAGGCTGAAGGAAGACCAGCAGTCAATGGGAGCTACTTTTCCTCCATCAATCCAGCTGATGGTCAGTGTCTGCAAGAAAAGTACAGTGACAAATTCTCCGACTGCAACTTTGGACTCCTGGGGAATCTATATGCCTGCGAGGGGAAGCCTGGAAAGGTATCGGTGTCAAAGTGGATTTCAATCTCGCAGGAAATGAGTGAAGGCAGATATTTTAAAATCAATGCAAGATAATGAATATATTGGGGTGGGGGGATTAACCCAACTCTGTTATTAACTGTGTGTACTTTAGCCCCATCACAAGTGTGCTCTCAAACATTAACTGAAAGTCAAGGAGCTGACGAAGCAGAGCCTTCCCCTCTGCCTGCGTGCGTCTCTCCAGGTCATAGAGGTGCGAGCCAAACGGAGGACAGGAAGTCACAGTCTGGTGACAGCACTGAGGAAGACTCTGGAAGCTCGGTATCCAGAAAAGAGCCTGGCTCTGGGAGGCACCTTCATCATCCAGAAAGGGAAGGCTAAAATCCACATTATGGTAAATACTGGATTAGGCTGAGATTCTGATCACGTTGAGTGAAAAAGTATAACCCGATCTAATTGTCTTTGATTTAAAGCTGATTGCCAAAATGTTCGGAGCAACACCAATCTTAAAAGGGTTGGTCCAGATGGACCTGGGAAGTTCTTATGGGTTCCATTACCCGTTGTTTCTAAAAACCAGAACTATTCTATTATTTTTATGTGCCCTTCTCTCAGCCAGCTGACCTGCAGTGCACAGCAACAAAGGGATCATCTTCATGTCCTTAAGAACGAAGTCTTTTTTTAGTCTACTAGCCATTCATAGCTGTCAAATTAAACATTAATTCAGCAAAAAATATCTAATTATAGGTATAATTATTATTCTAAACACAGTGTTAACCTGTTAAACTGACAAGAGGAAAAAAATGGTTTATTCATGCTGCTTGTAAGCAATTCAGATTTGCTGTAATGCAAACAAGAGATATTTGCAGTTCATTGAAATGGAAACATCGGACAACGTTATTGAAAGGGAAGTGGACCCACCTAGAATCAAGCACAAAAAGAAGAGAAAGGTGCCATTCAAAATGTGTTAGGAGCAGAAGTCAACTAGAAAAATTAAACTGTGACCTCTGAACCACAGCAGGTGACCGAGGTGACAGAAGAAATGGTCTCTGAAATGCAACAAAATGAAGATCAGCAAGTGGAGAAAGAGCCCTTTAGGAAGTCTGAACCAAAAGAGGAAAAAGGGGCAATGAAAGCTGTTTCTGAGCTGAAAACCTTCAATAATCAAGAGGTTTTGGAGAAAACATTGAACAAGAAGAAATCTCCATGGCAGAAATGGCTGAGAATCAGACAGCCACCTTCAAAAGTGAGATTTACACAGACGAAACTTTGATCTCTGAGCTACATCAGACCACTGAAGAGGAGAAGGTCTCTGATTTTGTCTTCTTGAAAACACAACAAAATGAGGATCAGCAAGTGGAGAAAGAGCTAGCTACAAAATCTGAATATGATGAAAGAAGAATGGCAGCAATGAAAGCTGCCGCTGAACTGGAAGCTCTCATAAACCAAGCCAAGATGGGCACTTCTGAAACTCAAAACTCTGGCAGAGAAACCAAGACTCTGGCACCACAAACTGTTTCAGAAATAAAAACAGAGAAACCTCAGACAGTTTTTGAGCAAAAGGAGACACAACTTACAGCTTCCTCTGAAATGCTGAGTGATCAAAAGGAAAAAACACAGAAGTTTAGTGAAGCAGAAATGGACTCTACAACCAAAGAGAAATCTAACCAGAAGAGGAAGAGTTACAATCTAAATCAATTTCCAGTAGGAAGTCACCAATGGAAACTGTCTCTGAGCCTCAAACAGCCACCAATGTACAACCTTCTGGAGACGTAGATTAAATAAAAAACTTTACATCTATCTATCTATCTGTGTGTGTGTGCGTGTGTATGTGTATATATATATTCATTGATAGCCAAGAGAGTTCTCAGCCTGCCCTCTCAACACCAATGATGAAGTCAACAACTGGCTGAAGCACTTTGAGGTCAGCGCTCCGCTCATCTGCCAGTCTGTTCTCGTATCCAGAGACCCTGTGAGTAAAACAAGCAGCTCAGTAAATAACAGATTGTGGCGTTTGCAGTCACTTTTCTTTTGTCCTGCTTTTCCAGGGCTTGGATTTGCGTGTGGAGCACACCCATGGCTTCAGCCACCACGGAGAAGGTGGTCACTACTACATCGACACCACGCCCGACACCGTGGAGTACCTGGGCTACTTCCTCCCTGCAGAGTTCGTCTATCGCATTGACAGACCCAAAGACACACACATCGTTGGTCGGGATTGAAAAGAACCTTAATAAACAGTGATGACAATGGAGGTTTGGTTGTACATCATACTGATGGTATGCAATTTATATGTCAATCCTAATCATTTCTGTTTTTAAATCAAGTCTGCTGTTGACGAACAATTGTCAAAGGAAGTTATTTGTAGTGTACTGAAATTGTGTCTTTGAAAAAATGCTTTGAGGATGTTGAGGCTTCGATCGTAATCTGATTTAAAATGTATGAATGATGTCTCAGTCAGATTCACCAACATGAGGGGGAAAGTCTCTGATCATGGGACATAAGTATTCAAATTTTAAAATACTGTCTAAATGAATAATGCAGTGAATTCTAGACGGTGTATTAGTCTGAAAGGAGATGATCTCAGTTTTCTATTTTATTATTGCTCAGCTACATTTTCAGTATGTAATGACATAATAAACTTGCATCCCTTTTACAGCCAAGTCTCTGACCTCCTGTCACTCGTCTAACAGAAAAACATTTAATTTGCCAGTTTGTCATCTCTCCTACTCGGCTAACTGTTAAAGGAATACATCCAGTCCTGCTCATACACACATCATACGTGTGTATGACGTGAACATCGTACACACAAAGAATATTGTAATTTGCCGATTGAGAAATATTTCCTCAATTGATGCAAATGGTGCCTCATTAAATGTGACTCAGACGTGCAGAAAGTATTTCCTGTTATTTTGGAAATACGGTGTGCAGCTTTACATGATTGCAGAAAGAAACACCATTCAGTCATAGGGGGTCCATTCAGAACTGCAGCATTATATTTGATTTGGATGAGCTGTTCCCTTGTTGAAGTTTTCACATTCTGAGTTAGGAAATCAATTCCTCTGCAAATTCAAACTGCTCCATTTTTAGCCTTTTTGTAAATCTTGCATTTCTGATTTCCACTTTTATTTTATTTACTTGTACGTTAACATTTTTTAAATGTGGAAGTGAACACTTGGCATCATGGTAAATAATCTCCATTGTAAAGAGATGTTTTCCAGCTGGTACAAGGAAGCTTGTCAGAGGTGATGGGTAGATGGGTAGTGTGAAATAAATGTTAGAGGCTAGAAATTACAAACATAATTGTTTATATTAAACCATATAACTGATAGAATGTCCTAGTTAAAGCCAAGACCTCCTGTAAATTCCAAAAGAATGAGGAAAAAACTTTAATTTGTAAAGCTAGTGGAGCTAAAATATGTATTTGTTGAAAAAAAAATCAAAATATACTGATAAATATATATTAGGTATTTACATTTGAACTTCTAACGTTAATACACCGCGGACAAACAGCGCCATCTTCCGACCAGAGTGGGCAAGTACTTCATTTCCCACAATGCTGCTCCCAGGACCAGCCCGGAAGTCAGTCGTTTATTGACAATATGGCCACCGAGCTCGGCTTGGATTTGGGGATAATTTTGATTTGACAGCACAGACCGGAGGAGACTCCGAAATAAAACCGACTTCCGCCTCAGGAGCGTACGGAGCCGATGCGTTTGAATGAAGGGATCCGCGGGACGTCCCTGGGACGGTGATAGTGAGCAGAGGAAGCGTCCAGAGTGCGAAACCCGTCATGTCGTTTTTTAAGAGGAAAGGTGAGGAAGCAGCTCAAACTGCTGGTCTGCAGCGTTAGCCGCGGCTATCGGGGAAGAGTCCCGCCGGGGACGGAGAAGCCCACGACAACATGACAGAGTTGTGATGAAAAACAGCGGGGTTCAAAACGGACAGGGGTGGCGGTGGAGGCGGCGGTGTTCTCCTGCCGCCGCTGCCTGCTGCAGTGGCGCGGTTAGCTTAGCGGTGGCCTCTTCAAGCTAACCAAACCTGTTGTTGGTCCGTTTGGGGTTAAAGCTGCCTCGTGCTGTCAGCGCGAAACTACTCGCGCGCTGCACCGCTGTGTGGAGCCTCGTCCTGCATTACTCCTAGCTCCTAAAGATGTCGTTATCTGCACGGTAGTCAGATGTGAGAATATGTGTAGCATGCTAACTTTAGTTTCATTCAGTCTCATTGAGCTGAGTGCGCACAGACTTGTCTCCCGTCATAAAGTAACAAGGCGTGACTGCAGACGTTGCACTAACTCAGTGCTTCTCAATTCCAGTCCTCAGCCCCCCCCTGCTCTGCATGTTTTAGATGTACCTCTATTCCAGAACAGCTGATTCAAATGATTGCATGACCATCAAGTGCTACAGAAGCCTGTTAATCACCCACATATTCATTCAAGGTGTGTGGCATAAGGGAAACACCTAAAACATGTAAGGCAGGGGGGCGTGAGGACCGGAATTGAGAAACACTGCACTAACTGGAGCACTTTGTAGTAGATTATGTTTTGTTTATAACCAGAGGAGCCTGACATGTCGTCTGTGCAATGCACTCTTGAACAACACCAGGGTTTAGAAATGGCTGACCACGTTTCAAATGCAATCTGTCTGACGTTAGTAGTTGCATAATATCAAATATTTCTATGATAGAGGTAAACATCTCCCAGATTACCTTCAGTAACTGAATGTATTACTGAGTATCTCTGTTGGATCACTGTAGTTTTAGCTCGTTGTTGCTAACTAACTATGCAGACTTTCTCTGCACTCCCATCAAATTGCGGTGATTGCATGTTTCTTTAGAAAACGAGCCCGGTTAGTACATATTTTCTTATCCTAACGACTGAGGTGAGTGGCTTTTTTTCCCCTTCTTATTGGTTGCATCAGAGTTGCTGACGCTGCTTGTTTGCAAAAAATAGAGGAAGTGTTGAAAAGACAGTGGATGCTCTGAGCAGTGATGTTAATCAGGTCTGACAGGAAGCCAGTCGCTCCGCTTGTTGGGAGGTCCAAGTGGGCATACAAGTTATTTTATTTTATTTTTTTCAGATAAAAGGAAGTTGTTTTGAAAGTCATTTCAAACATTTTACATCCAGGCTGGTCTGTGGGATGTTGTCGATGTTCCAGTATTGCTTATGGATCCTGACTCAGCTACAATCTCCAACAAACTCATGTCCTGCTCCAGCTGATAATGGGAAGCAGTTGCTGAAGCGCTAGACCAAGGGGATCTGCAGCTCCAGTCCTCGAGTGCAACTGTTCTGCAAATGTTGGCTGCATCTCCGCTCCAACACACCCCAATCAAAAGGCTGAAATACCTCCTTTTCATGTCAGCAAGTTTTGCAAAGGTGTGGTCATTAACCATTCACACATTTGCAGAACGGTGGCACTTGAGGAGTCCTAGACCAATTTTATATGCTAGAGTGGGGTGAACCGATTGATGGGCTCAGATATTTTTAATTTTGGGCGATCGGCTGATACCTGCACTTGAAACCGATCTTATCCATTGATCCTGTCTGCTTCCGCAAAGGTCTGAAAATCGGCCACCGACCCCATTGCCCAGCTCATAGAATGAATTGCTAAGTAGTATGTAGGCCTGTCACGACAAAATTGTCCACAGAAGTTATTGCGATGAACTATAATATTGTTGTTTGAGACCGTTTTCTAGTAATATAATGGTAATGGCATAATAATAACGCGAGAACTCATTATCTGCGATCAATAAAATTTAAAGTCTAATGAAGGTTTAACACTGGAAGACTTTTTAAATATCCAAAATAAATAAATAAAGCAACAGAAATAAATAAAAAAATAATAGTACAGGCTCTATTAATAAAACTGTCCTTCAAAAAAGGGATAGTTGAAACTGAAGACTTTTGTCATCCAGTTTGTGGTGGAAAGAGACAAAAAAAAAGAGAAAAACAATAAATCATTCAAATGGAAATGATTGAGTTTGTTTAAATTGATCATGTTATGAATTGCTTATTGTGACAGCCCTATTAGTAAGATAATATATCTCCCTGCTGTTCCAGTTATTCATGTTATTAAAAGCTTAAGGAAATTGGTGCTCTGCTTCAAAAACGTAACTCCATAACGTCATAAAATGATTGACTAGGGATTCGGCTGCCTTCTGTTCACTCATCCCCCATCCACACAGACCACCAGGTCATTTCACATTTTACATTCATAAGTCTTCAACAGCCAGTGCAGTCTCTCTTTCTCTTTTAGTGTGAATAATTAGAAACCCAGACTTGTTTAGATCCATACAAAAATAATCTGGATGGAAGGTTAACCAAGTTGTGAGCAAAGGGAATAGGCCTGGATTGTTTGAAGAATGACATGCAAATTTTATTAAAAGTTGCTGTTAACTAGGGGAAGAGAGACCTAAAAACACAGACAGGAATAGATGTTTAGTCAGGGATTCTCACGCTGATCATTCAAAAACGCCCGGTCCCGTATAAGTAGTTTTGACCACAATTTGCTTGGTTTGATGAATATTTTAGCTCTTTAGAGCTGGAAGGCCTGGAGGGGTAAATGCTGCACAAGTTCCCATGTCGTACATGATACATTTTTTTTTTTTTGCAGTATCCAGCATATCAGATTCCCGACCGTGTCACCAAGTAACTAGATATTGTTTTGCTGCGTTGCTAATGCCGTGGCGGCAGCCTCCCGTCTCTCTTCACCGTGTCCAGTTGCTCTCGCCTTGTGTCACAAGTGTTTACACCTTCAGTTACACGTCGCCTTTTTTGTCCTTTTCTCTGCAGCCAAAAGCAAGGAACCCGAAAGAGTAACGGATGCTAAAGTTAACAAAGGTGAGTTCGTCTTTACCTCCGGCGTTGCAAAGTACAACAAAAGAGGGTTTAAATTGGAAACCGTGTCGTGAGAAGCTTGTGGAGGTGAATGATATTAGTCGTTTCAGCCCTTTTCTGGAGTATAATAGATCAGTTTGCATCCAAAGATATTCATGTTGGAATGGTCCAGAAGTGAGAAAACCTTGTATCCACTCTGTGCTACTCTGTGTTGGTCTGCCACAGAAAATCTGCAAAAGTTACATTAAAGCTTGTGTTAGTGAGATAACATTTGAAAAAGTTCAAGGGGAATGAATGCTTTTACAAAACAACTGCATTGTTTGTTTTCTTTGGAAGAGGTTTTAGAAAGTGAGTGTTTGAGTTTTTATCTAAGCATGGGAGACAACCTTGGATTTTTACAGATGTGATTTAAGAGTCTTTAAGTTTTTGTAGGGTTAGGCTTGCTTAAGTTATTCTAAACAGAGTTAATGTATCATTAGGATCCAAGCTCTTGCTATCAGTGAAACACAAAGCAGTCATTCAAACACTGCACAGTTTGTCCTCTCAGGCTTCTTTTTATGGCCTGCGCTCACTAAGAGCTTTTTCAAAAACACACACAATCAAAGGCTTTGTCATCTGCGTCACACTGACGTCACCTAGTCAGGTTGCTTTGAAAACATTGCTGTAATTTTTCAGCTTTAGTTCATTTTTTTGTTTGTTTGTTTTCTTTTGACCTAGTTCCAGTCAGCCCTAGCTCTCCATCACACGGACTTAAGAACCACAATGCCGTCCTGGACGCCGCCGGGCCGAGCCACGTGGCCATCAGCGCCATATCAGCCAACATGGACTCCTTCGCTCGGGGCCGCACCGCCATCCTCAAGAAGCAGCCAAGCCACATGGAGGCAGCGCACTTCGGAGACCTCGGTACGCAGCAGGCCTTTCTGTGTTTCCGTTGCGCTTGAGATGACAGCAGATGGATGAATGCGGAGACGGGGACGTGTGGCAGGCAAAGAAAACCAAAAGAAAAAGAAAAGTTTCCATGTTAAACGCCTGCGATTTAGCAGAATGACAAAAAGACAAAGTTGTTTTTGTTTACCTATAATATACAAAGGGATTCTACTCAGTCCAGAAAACTGGCATTTTATTGAAGTATGTTTAGGGAGTATGGGAACGGGGAGGAAATGCATTATGGGAAAATATTATAATCAATATTATAATATTATCCCTCCCTCCTTTCTTCCCTCCCTCCCTTCCCTACTTCCGTTTACACATGCATCTTTTCTGTCCGTCCATTTGTTTTCACTCATTCATCCATTTAGCCTTTTTTGAACTAAAACTCTAACCAAACGTCTGAACTTTAAACATTCTCCGAAAAGAATCCAGAAAGTGTTTAGGAACGTTCCCTGCAATTTAAACAAGGCCACTAAAATCTGAGGGAAATTATCTCAAAGATTGCTTCAAAAATCTTTCCCAAGCTGGAATCCAGTGAGTCTCCGTGCAGGCAGGCAGTTCTCAGGCGATGTCCTCACAGACTGCCTGTGCAAGTTTCTCGTCACGACGGCAGCATCTTAAACATCCTGCTGCGTCGCCCAGCTGTCTCCATCCCTCTACAGTTCTGCCTGAGGCGCTCGTACGTCGAAGCACGCCCACTCATTCTGACAACTGTCAGGTAAACTTGGCTCTGACGCACGGTGAAGCAACTTCTCCACCTTTTTTCTTTTTGGGAAAAAAACCCCCCAAACTATAATTAGGTGGCTCTATGTCACCTTGTGGGACAGTTGCAGTGAGCAGCTGTGCACCTGACGGAAGCGGCAGACGGGAACTGCACTAGCTAGTCTGGGTGACTCAAAGGTGGAAGAACCTGTGCTCCAGCCTGGCGCGCTCTGTTGTCACTAGGTTGTGGTTGTAACAAAGGGAAGGTGGAGGTGTCTGCTTTGGTTGTTTCATTCTTAGGTTGCAGCCGGTTATAAGAGTTCAAACTTGAGAGACTGGATTCTAATCAACACCGTGTGTTTTTTTTTTGCCTTATTGTTATAGTTAAAACAGCGTTTTACAGAATTAGCATGTTAGATGCTATATCATAAAGAGTTTTTTTTATTTTTTACAGGTAGGGATTGGAAGCAGAATAATATTTAGAATAAAAATGTTACATTTTTTTAACAGCTTTCAGAAGCAGCAGACATGAGGGACGATCTTCCAAGACGACTTTGATTTTGATGGCTTCATGTTCATAACTTCATGTCAGTCTTCTGCACCCCGTCAAATAAAGTGTTACTGAATATTCTATTGGAAATATTTTCAATCGATATTGATCATGTGTCTTTCCCAATATAGTTTGTTGTTTTATTTATTATTCCTAGAACATTTATACCATCAATGTTAGAAGATTTCTTTTTAAAAAAGGGCTAGAAAATTAGAGGACTTTGCTGTGTTCTGCTTCAACTTCCATTTTATTTTTATCCTCACAGCTTGAATAAATCAAAGGCGCCTTGACATGTCGTAGAGAATACTGCGTTCTTTTAAATTTCTCCTTAAGACTTTCCTTGACCTTGTTGTTAAACAGCTCACTGATGCTGAACAGGACGGCATTTTTAGCAATGTTCCTAAACTAAGTGACCTTGTTCGTTCCAGGGCATTCCAGCGTGAACTACCAACCCCAGGAGACGCGCTCTCGGATGTCCAAGACAGTGGACCAGGTCCTCAGAGACAATGTGGCAATGTCCCACTTCCTGCACTGCATGGAGCAGCGGGGCGCCGACCACCTGGTTCGGTTCTGGCTGGAGGCCGAGAGCTTCCGCTCGGCCAGCTGGTCGCGAGTCCGAGCGCAAAACCTCAACTCCGTCAAACACAGCTCGCTGGCCGAGCCGGTCCCCGTCTCTCCGGACGGCCCGGAGCTCGATCAGAACGCGTTCAACGACCTTGCCCTCCGCAACAGCCGTGGGAACCCGTCGCCGCTGTCCACCCGGAGGGACTCGTCGAGCGGGGAAGCCCAGCCGTCTCGGGCGGAGACCCCCAGCAGACAGCCGCCTTCCAGGACAGGGACTCCCTCTAAGGGCCATCCCGACAACACTCTGCGAGACTTCTCAGACACACTCATGAAAAGTGAGTCCACTTCAAAATGAACTGTTTTCACTGGTAGCTGTTCAATTGATTAGAAGCTTGTGTGTCTAAAATGTTCTAAAGAGAAGTCTGTTCTTAATTTTATGGCTGCAGCTCATGGTTATTTTAGTTGTTAACTAATCTGTAAATATTCTGACCTGTCGATTAATTGGGTAAAGAAGTCTGCACATTCTGCAGACTTTTATACAATATTCGATATACATCAAAAGATGCAATAAATACTTTAAATCCCTTTTTAAAGAAGAAAAACGTTTTACTGACTAAAGTGCAATAACAGCAATCCTTTAATAAATCTGAACCGGGTGAAGCTAAAGCTGTTCCACTTGAGGAGTTTTGACTAAAACATATGCACAGACACAGGTGTTTTTATATAAAATGCAAAACGTACATATTTTTTGTTCAGTTTTGACTTAATTACCGCTATGATTATGTTGGAAATTTTTTCAGCAAATTGTCCTTTTTCTCAGTCTGCAGAATCCAGTTAATAATCAATCCATTACTAAATTAATTGCTGACTATTTCAGTAATCAATTAATCACAATTAATTGGATTAATCACAATTAATTGATTGACTCGCAGTTATATACAATTAACTGAATTAATCACGATTGCACGATTAATCGTGTCAGCCCACTTAAAATGCATAAAATCCCAGTGAAATAAATGGACGTTTGCAATGTGGCAGATGATGAGCTGCGGGGTTTGTGCGTTTGCAGGTATAGAAAAGGATGCCGTGACTATCTTCACCAAATACATTTCTCCAGATGCTGCAAGGCCCATCCCCATCACGGAGCAGATCAGAAACGATATAGTCGGTAAGAAGAAGCGCTTCAGTGGCTCTCGATGAAACCTCTGGTCGAAGCCAGAAAAATGTGAAAGGAAAAAAAATTTCCCTGTTCTTCCTTCCACTCAGCTAAGATTTGCGGAGAGGACGGCATGGTGGACCCAAACTGCTTCGTCATTGCGCAGTCGGTTGTCTTCTCTATACTGGAACAGCAGTGAGTTTCTCTCTTCTTCTCCAGCGCTTTTCACTGTGAGTTTTTATTTTTTTTGTGACATCCTCGGTAACGGATGTCTCCGCCTCCCTCGTGCCCTTTGGTTTCCAGGCACTTTACCGAATTCCTGCGGAGCCACCATTTCTGTAAATACCAGATTGAAGTTTTGACGAGTGGCTCTGTGTTCCTGGCTGACATCTTGTTCTGTGAGTCAGCGCTCTTCTATTTCTCAGAGGTGAGTAGGCCCAATTTTCTCTGGTTTTCTCACCTTTTTTTTTTTTTCTTCACACAGTCTGCGCTTCCCGTTGACTCCATATTTTTATGGTCCTCAAAAACACAGAGGCTGAGCGACAATAATAAATCACACACACACAGACAAAAACAAGCCAGAAAGATGTAAAGAAACAATGATTTCTGCTCCAGCTGTGTCGTAACCTGCTGTCAGTCCTGCAGAGACGGCCTGTGTTTTTTGGACTTGTTCATGGGTTTCACATTCTCTCATTGACAGTACATGGAGAAGGAAGAGGCGATGAATATACTACAGTTCTGGTTGGCTGCGGATAACTTCCAGAACCAGTTGGCTGCTAAAAAAGGCCAGTATGACGGCCAGGAGGCTCAAAACGACGCCATGATCCTCTATGATAAGTACGAATTATTTCTGCTTCTAAAACCCTAAAACCCTTGTCGGGTATGTTTTTTCTGAGAGAAAAGCACAATGTCATTTCTTATATATATATATATATATATATATATATATATATATATATTATATATACATTCAAAATATCAAATCCACTAAAATACCTTATATTTGCAGATGTAAAATTGCATGTCAGTTGGCATGATTATTTGTCGTATTATTATCTGACATAAATTTATAATAATAATCATAAATGTTAAATTCCTCATTTATTTCACAGTTGTAGCAAACTGTACTTATTAAACATGCGCTTATGCTATGTTTAATAAGTACAGTCTTTTATTTTTATTTTGCTTGAATAAAGGCTTTAAGTTTAGTGTCTTGATCTGAGCACAATTGTTCATGCTGTTTTTAAAAAAATATATATATATTTAAATTTTTCTTCGTCCAGGTATTTCTCACTCCAGGCTACTAATCCTCTGGGCTTCGGCGACTCGGTGCGGATGGAGATCGAGTCGAACATCTGCCGGGAGGGAGGGCCGCTCCCCGACTGTTTCACCACTCCTCTCAGACAGGCCTGGACGACCATGGAGAAGGTCAGAGTTCAGAGTGTCTGATGAGGACGCGCTCGGGGCAACAGAAAAAAAAAAAAAAAAAAAAGGCGCACCCACATTTTCTACTTCTTGCAACAAAGCGCTATCAGTAAAGGCAGTGTTAACTTGTACATGACTAATTTACAAATTAGGAAACATACATTTTTGAGTTGTACAAGACAGAAGTGTTCAAAGAGCTTCACTGAGCAGAAACTTAAAGTTAAAAACATCTTAAGATAAAGGAAATGATGGAGTAATCTAAATTATTACTGCAAATCTTTTAGGGCTAAATGTCTTATAAAGACATGAGGCTGAGCATTTCATTTCGCTGAAGCTTTTTTTCTGATGGCAAATTATATCTGACATGAACTTAACTTTAACTTTGACTTTAAGTTGCTGGATGCTTGTAGTTCTTGCTGTGAAATTTAAATGAAACCATAACAGGTGACTAAAACTCAAACGTGTGGTACCGGACAGTTTCAGTTTTAAGCTTTTAATTAGAATCTGGTTTGAAATTAGGGGGTAGCATTTAATAAGCTTTATCTTCTTCCTACTCCTGTTTTTAACTGGATATGGAAGTTTTGTTTTTATGTTTAATTATTATTATGATGATTTGTTTTGCAAAGCCCAAAGTGCAGATTAAAGAGAAGACATAAATCAACATTTAAAACGTATAAACGCTTGTCACTAATGCTGCTCGTCCTGTTGTGCAACCATTCAGGTGTATTTGCCCGGCTTCCTGTCCAGCAACATTTACTACAAATACCTGAGCGACCTCATCAACTCGGTGCGGGGCGACGAGTTTGTGAATGTGAGCGGTCAAGGTCAAGGTCAGGGCGTGCCGACAGACGGCGACCGCTCCGGCTCGAACGCCGGCGAGACCTCCCAGGCTCAGGTGAGCTGCACACGTCGAGCCCCGCAGGCTGACATTTTCAGCCGTCCCACTGGGTCACAGTAATGACGACGAGGTCGCGATTGCTCCGTTGGTCTTCGTCACGTTCACGAAGATGAATTCCTGTTGTACCCTCGTTGCAGCAGGGAGCCAAGAAAGCAGCCATCAAGATTTTGAAGAACTTCGATGAGGCGATCACCGTCGACGTGGCCAGCCTGGATCCGGAGATGCTCTACCAGCGGCCGTACGCTGGGTGAGTTCACCTATAAAACGAAACTTTCCAGCTCTGTCTCTAAAGTGAACAATTAATGGTGTTAAACACTTGTTTTCACTATTGTTTCAAATTCCTGACACTGGTAGTTATTATTTCTGATGTGTTAAAAGATGAAGTAGTTCTTTGTTTGTTAAACTCATACCAAGTATGACTTTACAAGATGCTCAACATACCTGATTTTAATTTTTGTTATTTTTAGTGTTGGCATTTTCATAAAATTACTACTTTAGTCTGACAATATTTCAACTTTATTCTGTTCTTATTTTGACTCTATTGTTGCTCACATCACTCTGACCTATTGAGACTCACGGCACGCATTGGTGGAAAAAAAAAAAAATCCTGCTTTAATCATCAAAAACCAAAAATGAATTAATTGATAAAATCAACTTTATGCACAGCTCTGCTGTTAGGCATGTGCTTAACGGACACGCACACACACTCGTGGCCTTCTTCCATCCCCTTTTGCTCTTCATCGGCTCTTGTCTTCTGCTTTCTCAGAAAAATGACTTTCGGAAAGGTGAACGAGTTGGGTCAGTTCATCAGAGAGGCCGAGCCAGAACCCGACGTGAAGAAATCAAAAGGTAAGGCACTCAAACGTCCTTCCTGTCCCCTTCGTCTTTCGTTCAGTGGCGACCTTCTTCTCTGTAGATATATATATATATATATATATATATATATATATATATATATATATATATATATATATATATATATATATATATATATATATAAACTTTATCTCCCAGCAGCTCAAAGCCCTATGAAATATTGAAGAGATTTTCTGGAGTCGAAAAAATGAGTTTTCTGCTCTTAAAGTCAAACAAAAGCCTTAAGTCCAAGAGTACAGATTGTCAAGGCTTGGCATATGTGTGTAATTAAAATATTTTGACTTTGACTCGACTTTCGCCTTGCATTGTTGTGGTTCAGATAAAAATAGCAAACGTCCGTACCTAATTAACCTTTTGAATATTTGTGGCAGAAATCTGCTGCTGACTTCCACTCTCTATCCAATATTGGCGATACATATATATATATATTTCTTTGCAAAGAAGAAAGAGCAAATGATTCAGTTTCTTGCTGATAGAGGCATTTATAGAAGCTCAGAAATGATGACCAGACATGAACTATAAAGTCAAACCTCCCGCTCTTGAAATATTCATGTCATAAAAGCAAGTCTCGTAGGTAATAAACGGCTTTCTTTTCCCGATCAAGGTTCCATGTTTTCTCAAGCGATGAAGAAATGGGTCCAGGGCAACTCAGACGAGGTGAGACGAAAAAAGAAAAAAAGCTGTTAAAGTATCATCAATGATTCATATAGTACATGCTCTTCCACATATTTTGTTTCTATTATTTATTTGTCTACTTTTTTTTTGCTTGTGGTATTTATTTTTATTATTATTATTATCTTGTTCTTTATCAAGGCCCAGGAGGAAATGGCGTGGAAGATCGCTAAGATGATCGTCAACGACGTCGTCCACCAGTCGAACTACGACAGCCCCGGCAAATCCACCAAGGTACAGAAGCCGCCGCAGGATTCTCAGTAGAAGTGTGTGTGTTGTGTGTGTGTGATGGAAACTGTTCTTCCACTAAGTGTTTTCTTCTGTCTGTGTGCAGCTATGACCCCACTGAGGAACCAAAGGACAGAAAACTCCCTGCAGACTGACTATGTCTATCGGCTGGATTTACGCCGCAGTGAACTGCTTTACCTCCCCTCGAAACAAGAACAAAGAATTTTATCGCCTCCTAGTTTACCTTATGCTTGTGTGTGTACGCGTGTGTGGCTGTTAGTTCGGGCAAGTGTTAACGCATGGACCGAGACAAAACTTGAAGTACTTCAACCTTCTATCTCCAAAACACTATGAAGATGCACACGAGGGCGCTCGCATTAAGACACTCCTGTAGGACAACATTCAGCACGTGTCCAGAAGGAAGCAGCAGCATTTTGATACGGCGGTTTATTGCTCATCTCGGACCTATGACGGATTCTACTAGGACTTCATTAAATTCACTCCCACACAGCACCTTTTTTTAAAATTTTTTTTTATAAGCATTCCTTGTTTTTACGTGAGTTTCTCTCGCCTGGGTCTACCACTTAGAGCCAATCAGCAAGTGTTCGAGTCGTAGTCACAGAAGCAGCGTGGAGTTGCTTACTAATTTAAGCTGTCCTGCCCCGGCGTACTGTAGAGCATCTCGCGATGTGACTGTGAATCAGGCAGGCGAAGAGCAGATCCAGTGCTTGGACTGAACATCTCAGCACCTTTACAGAACGATAGAATAATACTCCAGCCAAACTCCACGTCCTTAAGGTTCTATACATATATAAATATATATATATATATATATATAGATATAAATTCTGATTTATCCCTTATATGAATATTTGTCTTTTTTTTTTCTTTTTTTAATTGTGATCTTAGTTTTTATACATATATAAGCATTGCTGACACAAAACTCAGTAATGAATTGACTGCTGAACTGGAAGGTGTGCTCAGTTAATTTTATTTTATTTTTTTATTTCTTTTGAGCCTTACCTAGATGTGGAAAGGAACCAGAAAAAAAAAACCTCTTGGTACCATGTACCACTGTTTTTGACATGTATGTGTAACTTGATCTATAATATATTTAAAATGTGTTTGATTCAAATACAATTATTATAAAACATGAGGGTTTTCTTTCCTTGCCCTGTTTCATTCTTTGAATTGGTTAGTCAGATGTACTCTTTTTAACAGAATGCTTCGGGCTTCATTTTTTTTAAGCATTTTTAAAGATTAGCTATTAAAAAGCAAAAGTATAACAGTGGGTTATCATGTCTGACCACATGGGGGCAGTGTTGGCTGCACTGTCATGGGGTAAAGCTGGAGAAAATGCATCATTTTCTCTGGCTTTTTAAAATGTGGATCCAGGAAACCTTATGGATTGTAAAGGTAAGTTCGTTTATGTAGCATAATTCATACAAAAGAAAAGAAAGTACAAGTATTAAAATATTGAAGAAAAAAGGTGCTAAATTACAGATATTAAATTGTTGAAAGAAGTTTCCTTTTTCAGAGTAAGAAATTGCAGTTCAGAAATGTTAAACCAATGGTGAGCAAAGAAACTTTTGTTAAAAAAAAACCCATCCTTTGTCAAAATGTCGTATTTATGTTTAGTGTTAAAGTTTTGGTTTATGCTTCAGGGTTTGAAACAAATTTTTCCTAATTTATACCAAATTGGTGAGAAGATTGTGGTGTGTTTTGGTTCCATCTGGACCAGGGTTTGACTCCAGTATTACAGAGTAATCCAAAGTATTTGCAAATCTTTTTGATGATCATTTTCAGTAGAAGCAGAACATCACCAGGCCTAGAAACTCATCTTAATGAAACGCATCAGTGAGATTATGCTGTTGGGTTTTTTTAAATACAATTTTTTAATTGATCTTTGAAAATGAAATGTGGGTATTCAAGCTAAGAAGCAACTTTAACATGTTTAATCTTGCTACGTTTTCCCAAAAGTCATGTGGCGTGAACAACTGTTCAGCTGTAATCATGCAGAATTTAAGAAAACATCTTTGAGGGAGAAACTTATCCAAATATGCTAATGAGGAGGAAGAAAACCACTAATAATGAGCTGCCTCATGTGACGTCACAATAGGTTCGTGCATTCTAGTTGGTTTTCGAAGATTTTATCTTGATTAATGTACAACTAAAGAGAAGTACACGACGGGTTGTTTTATTCGAGAGAAGCGAGTGATTTCGCGGAAAGACCGAGCTAGCATGTAGCTCTAAAGCGGGACTTCCTGGAGTCTTTTACTTTGAAGGTCCGAGGCGGAAGCTCTTCCTTTACCAGACGTCAACTTGGCGCTGCTGAGACTCGGCTGAGCCGAGGAGCGCGAGCGAAGTAAGGCGCTGTCGGTCCTGAGGCAGAGGCAGCATCCCGCTGTGTTTCCAGGTGTTTTCCTCCACTCCCACTCCTCCGCTTCCAGTTTTTCTCTTTTTTTGTGTGTGTCTGTCTGTGTAAACATTTAGAGTGTCACATTTCGCCTTGTGGCAGCCCGAGCGAGCGGAACACCTGACTTTTCCTGCATCTCCAGTCCCCCCCCCCTCCCTCTCAGTGGGTTTTGTTTTGTGACAGACCAGATGTCCCGGGGACCCGCGGAGCTGCAGCCGCTGATGCCCGCCGCTGACCGCATCCCCGCTTGTTGCTCATGTAGTGCCGGACGGAGGGAGGAGGAGGACAAGTTGAAGTCTCGCTCCTGAAAGGCGGCGAGCTCCAGATGCATTGGCTCCTGGGCCGGGAGAAGAAAGAAGACGAAGCCGGGTTCGGGATCGGTCTGGGTCTGTCCTCGGGTTCTCCGCCCCAAGTCGCCGCCGCCGCCGCCGCCGCCGCCACCATGTTCAGCTGTGTGGGCTGCTTCTGGGTGCTCCTGTCCTCCGCCCTGGTGGCCGTCTGCAGCTTCAGCTTCATATCCCCCGCCTGGATTGTCAAGGAGCAGCTGAGGAGCGGCCACCACCAGCAGCAGCAGCAGCAGCATCATCAGCACCACGGCGCCAAAGACTCGGTGAGCTTCGGCTTGCTGTGGCACTGCTCCGAGTCTCTGGATCACATGTACCGGTGCTACACCTTCGGGGGACTGGGCAAATTTGCGGAGATCCCCTCCAGCTCCTGGCAGGTAACAAGGCATTGCACACCCTGACATGTGGTTGGAGGAGAGGTGGGTATGGCGCGGCAGCATGCATCCATGGACAGGTGCGCAGTAGCTGTGCATGTGTATGATTCTGTCCAATCCCAGTGTTACACCTTCTGATCAAGAAAGATGAGAAAAAAAAAAAAAAAACTAAACTAAAAGTCCTGATTTTTATCAGTTTATTAATATTTATTGAATCTCCTGGTTAAGATGTGTAAAAAGCCTTAACTCTTTTTTTTCTACCAAGGCTAAAAAAAAGAAAATTGCATTAACATAAAATGTAGCAGAACAACATGATGTAGATGCCTCTTTTCCTCTTGGCCTCTGTTTAAAAATGGGAAAGACAAGAAAGCATGTCATTCAACTGAGTGAGAGGGGGCCATGTTAGATCTCAAAAGTCAGAAGAAGTTTTCATGAAGATAGCGCCTCGCCTAAAATTTGCAATAAGTTTGAAGCTGTTGCTAGGAGAGGACCTCTGGTTATCTCACCATCATCTCAAGGGAGGTAAAAGAAAATATGAGTGGCCGTCAAGTTTCCACGACAACCTTTAGATGCTAAGCTATTGTTTCAGAGACATGCTCGGAGACAAAAACAAAAAAAAGAAGCATTTTCTGTCCTACCATCACAAACGTAAACACATGCAGGTTGCCTCACTTGACAGATGTTAATTGAAATAGGATAGAGCGTTTTAGCAGCAGACGTGGTGGATCTGGTGGGAAACAGAGGATGAATATGTGGAGGTTCTGTGGTGCTGTGAACTCCAGGTAATCTTTATGGTGCGTGGAATCGTAAACGTTTTGCAAAATATTAGAAGATTCTAGTTAAGAACATGACGCCGTCTGCAAGAAAAGTAAGAATTGATGGTTCTTTTTTACTTTTTTCCCCCTTTTTTTTTAGCACGATGATTCAAAACTTGTGATGGAATGGCCAAAGATGGCTCTCCCTGTTTGCGCCACCCCAACAAATTATTTGAGGGAAAGTGTCTAGTCAAGTTTGCTTGCACAGCATCCTAGCAACAAGGTAGTTCAAAGCGTTTTACGCCATAAAAAATGCAGTAACCAATCATGACATAAGCAGTAAAGATTACAGTTAGTCAAAATCATCAAGCAAATGCACATCCAAATATTGATCAACGTTCCAATTACTTCAAATCAAACACGGCTCTAAGCAGGCGGGTTTTTAGCCTCGATTTAAAGGAACTTGGTTTTTCAGCGTCTTTGCTGTTTTCTGGAAGTTTGTTCCAGATTTGCTGAGCGTAGAGACTGAATGGTGCCAGGAGTGCTGTCCTATAGGTGAAAATGATTATTCTCTTACATGGATGTTTTCCAAACTAAATTATTTTTATGTGATATTATACTCTTCAAAAAAAATGAAAAGAAAAAAGCATATGAATGAATTTAAATCAATTAATTGACTCAATTCTTTAGGGCTTTTTTTTTTTTTTTTTTGCACATATCTTTATCCAAATTTCCCATGTGTGGCAGACTAAACCAAGCATCTCATAAAGCTGTGTGCTTCTCCTCCAAAGTGTTATGCAAAGAAGAAGAAAAGAAAAAAAACACTCAAACTTAGAATAATATTTTGCCTTTCAGTCAGGCAATGCATTGATCAGGAAGAGGGTCTCCGGCGCAGCACGCCCAGAAACGCACATCAAAGGTGGGATGCGGGCAACAAGTTGGCAGGCGGCTCTCTGATTCACATTTCCTCTCCCGCAAATCCCGGCAAAGAGTGTCCAAGCGGATTTGAACAGCTGCTCAGCTTTATCACTCGTCAGCTCGCGTCCTCGCAGACAGGACTGCTGGGGGATGAACATCAGCATCTGATCTTGTTTAGTTGAAATATGCCTAGGTAGGTAGCACAAACACTGAGCCCTGACAGCGGGCTTGCACTTCGGAGGCACGTTGCAGGATAATGTCATTAGTTACTCGAGGCTGTTTTTACTCCATCTCTCTTCCCCCCTGAGCACACCCACCAGTTCTGGAGTTATGATTTATGCATGAAGGCAAATTAGCATTTGAAAGGGAATTATTAATAAGTCCTGTTTGTGCAATTGTAGTTCAAACATGTCGGGGGCACAAACGGACAAACTTAATTGCTCGGTTTCTTCTTAAAGGAAAGTCGGAGTGAGGAGCGAGGTCAGGTGCTCGGCTGACCGGGACGCTCCCGCTGCTTCAGCGCTTCGTTTGAACTTTGCTAAGAACAAGACGAGCTTCGGTAAGATTCTCACAGCGCGATAACCTCGAGCGAAAATAACACGGTTTCAGTGTTAACACAAAGATTTCAAGCAAAAATGTGTTTTGACGTTACGCGTGGAGCATAAGCAAACGGTGAATTGCTGAATTTATCCTCTCTGTAAGTAGGAGAACAGGTATATGCAGTAACAAGTAGGGGAGGGGCAAAGCATCAATATTCTCTGCTAAATATAGACGGAGAACACTGCCATCACTTTAGCACTTTTGTCTTTTTAATGGACTTCAATCCGTAGGAATGGTACCAGAAAAAAGTTTTAGTACTGGTGGGACTCCATTAAAATTTTCAATCAAATTAATTACACGGTCTATAACTAATTAAACTATAAAATGAGAAAATATTCAATTCAAAACTTCTTTCAGCACAACTTGCACACAACAGTAGTCTTGTCCAGCGTCCCATCACGTTGTCTTTTGAAGCAAAAACTCCCGTTAGAGCAAGAAAATGTTGTTTTTTCGTCTGTTGATGTTATTTGTGAACGTTGCTTATGCATTTCAGATTTACAGGCGTACTAGAAACTCTCTACAAAGATTCCAGACTGGGACTTTTGTATGTTAAAAAAAAAAAAAAAGCTAATTGCATGGAAATTTTAACACATTAAAGCTATGTCCTCAATTAATCATAACAAACACATTCAAGTCCCATTCCTCATTTTCATTAGTTTGAAACTCTCTTTTTAAAACTTTGATATCAGAAATCTGCTTTTAGAACTTCCAACAAACTCACAAAAATCACATTTCAAAAGTTTACGGTCATTTTGTCGTCTTTGCGGTCCTACGATCCCATGTCATCATCACCACACCACCGTGCTTTAGAGTTGCTGTGGGTTTGACTGTTTGCTGATGACACTTTGATTTTTTTTTTTATCCAAACTAGCATGATTTTGGTTCAACATCGCAACTTTGCCCAATTTTTCAGAATGTTTCTGAACAATTGAGATCTAATATTGCAAACTGAATCTGTCCTGACATTATAGACAAGAATCTTCCAGCTTCAGAAAAATAAATTTGATCTTGTTTTTTTTTTCCTGATTGTACCAAAACCAAGCCTTTAAAATGTGTTAATTGATTTTCAATCAATCATGCAGGGATGTTTACTCTTAACTTTTCTCCCAACTCATCTAGAATCCATCTATCTGTTACTTCTCAGGGATTTTCATGTTCCGACTCATCCTAACTACCAACCACGCTTGAGTTTAGTTCAGTGTAACACATTTGGCTAAAATCGAGGGTGATTTAATTACTCAGCCAGCATTCAGTGCGTTAATCTGAGCTCCTCCCTGTTATGAGCTTCCTTCTGCTCGGCGTGTTAGCGAGCGTGAGGTTGATGGAGCTGCTTTCCTGCACGGAGCGACTCGCGCTATTACGGCGCGGGGATCCCGATCCCACCGCCATCAATAAAGGTGAAGGGGCCATTAAGTTTTCATCAGAAACACTTTATTACTCCACCGCTCCTCGCTGACGGGTTTGTCCGGGCCTTCTGTTTCCAACTTGTCAACAAGCCGTGGTCCGAAGCACAGAAACAAAAAGGCAAGACAGCTCGTGCACAGAAACCCCAACTACTGGCTTCTACTCGTGTTTGTGCTGGCGAAGGCAGACAGCCATCAGTTTGAGGGCTGTTGTCTTTGTGAGGACAGTCTGAAAAGTCAGGCCAGGACGGCGGATGGAGGACTGAGGCTCCCTGGGAGGCTGGCCTACTTGTGCTCTGCTTTCTTTCTGTTGTTGTTCCATGTTGTCAGAAGCTTTCTGTTTTTTTTTTTTTTTTTGTCTTTCTCCGGAAAGCTCTGCTGGGTTTGGGTGCCACCGACGTTCTGGAGTGCGGGGCAGAAGGGCAGAGACGGGCTGGCAGGGACCTACTGTCTCCCGTGACACGTGACGCGTTCACATTATTGTTTTCCAGAAAGTTGTGGAGAAGTTGAAAAGCAGCAGGTTTTGGAGAGCAGAGCAGCACACAACTGCACACTCACTAAGCCACGCTTATCCATCTGTCTCTACAGCTCTACTGTGGCCCCTCAAAGCCAAATGAGACATGTTTTTGATTATAAAAACAATAATTAGAGGTGATTTTTATAAAATATTACCTACCACAGAAAGTCACCAATGCTGGAAGGCTTAGAAGTCATTTCATGTCTTGTTGTTTAACTCCAAAATATGTGGTTTATATTTTTAAGTGAGCTGGAAATCTCTCATGTCAAACTGGAGAAATTTCCTTTGGCACTTTTAGTTCTAGTGCCGAACTCAGAATCTCAGAAAATGTGTCACAACAAAACCCTGATTGGTGCATCTCCTTTAAACTAAAACAGCTAAAGAAGCTGACCTTTTAGTTTCCTCTGCGGCGCTCGATGTCCCGTCAGAGCAAGCTGTAAGTATTCCAGTAGGTACTATGTAATATTTAGACGTGGCCTTGAAGACGTGGGTGTTTGCTCAAAGTGTGTGCGCTGCCAGGGCAGCTGGCAGGTGGGGCGTGTCACCTGGAGGAGGTGCGCTGCCACCTGCCAGCAGACATTTTCACCTTAACCCGTTAACAGCTTACGCGCCTCCAGCTGCTTCACGAGGTCGGATTAGTTTGGCCTCTGCAGCTGCCAGCCCGCTCTCCCAACGCGAGTCGTAGCGATGTGTGTCTGAGGGTGGGCTTGTAGTGGTGGCCTGGCTCCAAACAGCGCCCGCTGGGACGTGTTCGTCTTTTGCCTGTCCGCGAAGCAAAAAAGCAGCAGCACGCCAAAGCCGAGCTCCTGGGCCGTGGAGGGAAACGTTATCTTGCTCCCTCTGAAATCCTTCACGAGGCAGAACCGGCGGCCCATGTTGTCTTCCCCGCATGCCAGGAAGATGAATTGTAGACGTTACTGGAGATGTTTCGCCGCGCCTAATTGCCAGCTACCTATGAAGAACACTTACTGGTGCATAAACCATGCGAGACGCTCATTTCATCACTCAGTGAGCCAGAACTACTTTTAAGTAGGCAGATAACTCATTTAATGAAATTCACTTCAGAATCCTTTGTCTGGCAGCAGCACAGTCTTTGTGTTTGGCCTGATTCATTAAATCAATATGTAGAGAGGATTACACTGTAAGAAATGTTTGGAGGGAGCTGCACTCATCTGGTTTTATTGCCCAACTTTTATTTACCGTCTTTAATGACTTTGTTTTGGATTAAATGGAAATGCTACATGGTCTGTGTTATTCGTGTTCCTGCTGGCTGTTTTGGATGCAGACAGTTGGACGAAGGTTAAAGTGAGTTTCAGAGATTTTCCACTTATTTTTATTAAAAAAAAAAAAAAATTGTATTTGTGAATATTTTTGCTGTCTTCAAGATAACGGAAATGTTTCATAGTCCTAAAATGCTTTGTGGATGTGGGAAGCGCTATGCCATGATGGTATTTAACAGAAGCTAAAGCTAACGTGCTAAATTCACCATGTTGATACTCAACAGGGGCCAATGGGGCACCATGTCATAGCTACATCACCACCAGCGGGGTGATGTAGCATGCTAGCTTTTTTGTGTCTCTGATTGTGCAAGTCATTGATGCTACATACCTTCTGTGCAAAATTATCATACTCCTTCACATAAGATATGCAGTTTTCTTTTGTACATTTCTGTCGTGATCTTACATGTCATCTCTCGGAGCTCGTGATGTTAAAGTTTTAAATTTGAGTTGGTGAAATCGGCAGGAACTCTGAGCATACTGATTCAAGCGTTAAAAAAAAAAGAAGCTACTTCTCTGAAATTGTATCTTTTTTCCCCAATAGTTTGGAAATAAAGAAATATATGGGTTTTAAATGCAGGTAATTAAATGCATCTGAGGTGGGTTAAAAACATCTGTATCCATGAGTGAATCAAAGATGTACAGATCTAGGATTTGGACTAATTACACCCGCCCAAACCCCGAACTATAGGCAACTCTAAAACGGTCTTAAATTGGTAATGTAAATGATTTCCTGCAGTTGTCTGTGTGTGTTTGTAACGCTCTACAAATTGCTTTTAAGAAAGTCCTAATCATCCCCTCTACCTCTGCATAAGCTCCCTGGAGACATTTTAAAACCGCTACAAGTTTCCAAATTTACACAACTGTATACATTTCTCCGCCGAAACGTAATCTAAATTCAGAAAAGCCTGTTTTGTAATGGGATCTTTTGTTGTGTTGTTCACACTGTTTTGGCTGAAGCCGACTGCAGGGTCAGAGAGGGGACGCTCCAGCTCGTTTGCTGCCTAATAACAGGATGATGAACAGGGTCTGGCCTTTATCTCTCTGAGCTTCATCGGAGAAAAATGAAGGGCCTGTTCTCTGAGTCAGCTTCCCGTTGGAGGGGGCGGGCCACACGATCTAATGCATGTCACACACGCAAACACACCACAGGGACGAAGGGCAACCTGGGATGCTTTCAGACAAGCATGTGAACAAGCAAAAAGCTTTGAAATCTCTGCGGACTCCAGTTTGCTCCTCTCGCCTGTTGCAGCGAAGCATCTCTCTGCCTCCTTTACCTCATCAGCCTCTTTTGCTGTAATGCTAATGGGAATCCTCTGTGGTGAAACCCATTTGTGTGGAAGTGTGTGGAGCTGTTATGAATGATGTTATGGAGTCTAATGTTCCCCTACAGCCCTATGGGGGTGCGGGGGGGGAGGCCACCGCTGTCCGGCTTGCATGAGAGACACAAAGCTGGCCTGTCTGGCTGCTTTCTCCCCCGACATTCTCATTCTGTGCATAGGCTTTCTACTAAAGCGTGTTTTTTATTTTAATTATTTTTTTTACACGCATCTGGAAATGTGTTCACACCCCTGTACCTTTGAAACCTGAATCTTTGGTGCATTTTATTACAGCTTTATGCAATAGACTAACAGAAGGTAGTGCATAATGGCGAAGTAAAAGGTTTTAAAAGGTTTTTACGTGTAAATATCCGAAAAGTGTGGCACGTACATTTGGGCCGTCTTTACAAGAGAAAAGTAGATAACCTGAGCCATTCTATGATCTTGAAAGTATAGCTTTTTTAAAGAAATGTGCTGCTGAATGCTCTCAGTTGTTTTGTTGTGCTTATCAGTTCACTGCTTCAAGCGAAACGCCTCTCATTATTCTGACAGTCAAGAATAAGCAGACCCTCGGCGACAATTTTGAGAGTCCAAGATATTTGCGTAGTGAGGCAGAAGTTAAAAAGGCAGAGCGTTTTGAACGTCACAAACTTGCAGCGGAAATGACTTTACACAGCATTAGCTGCCATGCTGTTGGCAACTGGGGTGGAAATATATCCATGTTGTATCCTTGTGTATGTAGGGAGCAAAAAATATCTTCTAAAATAACATTTTGGTTGTTTTAATAGCATGTAATGGCAGCTCTGTTACGTTCTACTAACTTGTTCTTTATGTATACTGAACATCTTAAAAACATCTCTTCCCTTACTTTTTTACTTAACATTTGTTATGATGAGTAACCATGGCAACAAGGTGTAATAGCTGATTAGCATATCAAAACTGAGCAAAAATACTGCAACTTTGACCCCAAATCCCAGAGGAGTTGAAAAGGAGGTTTGATGGATGAAGATCTCTTCCACTGATCATAATTCTTGTCTTTCTAACCACAGGGCCAGACAGAGGTGACATCAGCTACAACACTATGTTCAAAACAAAACTTGGAGTTGGTTATAATTATAGTTGCATTGTTAAATGTAGTTTCTGGAAGGTTTTTTGATAATCTTTTTTAAAAATTTTTTTATTGTAATTGAATTTTTACATGCCTGTTGAAATTTCAAGCCAGCTGGCAGGTTGAAGGGAAGACGGCTGAAGATAAATAGAGACATTTCTTGGAAGAAAAGCTTTTAGTGGCTACTAAAAATATTAAACATGCTGTCAGAAAAATAATTAGTAAAGGAAGCATCATTTTACTTCCTATTCATAATTACACACAAGTTTATAAGGGTTTTACTAACAAAGTACCAGTGAAATAGATTGAATTTGGCTGCAATGTGGAAAAATTGGAGAAAGGTTTAAGGTGCAGCCTTTGTGTGAAATTACTCAAAGTAAAGTGCAAATGCATTCTGCTTTTACTGGGCGGGGAAGATAAAAGGATGATAGACATTGATGTGATGAACAGTGTCTGCTTTGATGCCATAATTAAGGGTTCAGGGAGAGACGGCTGAGTGACGCCAGGGAGCAAAGAGAAACACAAACAGAGACCTGGTGAGTTATTTCGATGACATTCTTTCCGTTGTCACCCAGCTGATCCCAAAGCAACTCAGTATCCACTTAAACCCCCCCACCCAACACACACACACACACACATCCACGCACACACCCACACAAACACAAAGGGAGCCATCATCCGTTTTATTTTCATATTCCATTAATAAGCTGCCAGTCCTTTCAGCTGGTGACTATTGGAGACGCTCCACCTGTAACGTTCCGCCGTCCTCGAGCTGAAAGAGGCAGGATGGAGCCGCAGGGGTCAAAGGTCGCGTTTTACAAGCTTCCCGTGGAGCAACCTGTTTGTCCAATGTCCACTTCGCAGCACCTGGTTGATGCTTTATGATGCAAACCCACCTGGAGGCCTGAGGCGGGGGACCACATATAAATTATCGGTGTTGGTGGGTTTGGTTGTTCGTTCACCTTGACTTACAGCAGGTATGTAAATAGTTGTTAAAAAAAAAAAAAGCGGAGAAATTGGAGCCAGACAGAGAGATGGATGTTTGGTCCACTGACAGCAAGTCTTGCATGAAATATGCTGCTAACTTATTATCATACAGAGCATGTTTATTCCCAGACCGCTGCTGTGTGTGTGTGTGTGTGTGTGTGAGTCAAAATAATGGTAGGTGTTGTGGTGCTATAGAAAAAGCATGAATGAGCGGAGCGTTCATATTTGCCTTATGAATGTCATTTTTATGCACTCAGGAGGCGGTCCCTCTGAGCTTTGAGCGAAAATTCATTCTAAACTCCCACTACGTTTATGGCGATAGAATGCAAATAGAACGCAATATGTTTTAGAAACGATAATGGTTGAGAGGCAGGGTGCATAATGATGTATAGATACATCAAGCTGTTATTTATCTTTTCTATCAAACTGAGCAGACAGCGTTGTCAGCCGCTGATAATAGTTGTGCATTTAATCTGTTTCTGATCCGCTTGTGTTCTGCTGAAAGCAGTGTCTGTGTTTAATGGTTAGGTAGTTGAGAGAATCAAGAGTTTAAATCTTGTTTTCTTATTAGTTGCGCTATAAAAGAACGACAACACCGCCAGGTCCAAGCTGTTATGCTTTTCCAGGAAAAAGTATTTTTAAAAAACTTAAAAATGAACTGGAAAATGTGGGAAAAGCCAGCATTCAGTAGAGGGGGGGGAAAGCTGTCACTTTTTTAACATCTCCAATCTCAACAGTTCTTATGAAACAGAAGCAGCTGAAGATGTTTTTTTTAACTTTTTTAAGTTGATAAATTTTACACTACTCAATCATAACTGTCTGACACAGATGCTCATTTCAGTTATCATTCTTCAAGATGGGAATGACGGGAGAACATTCCAGTAAAACGGATGTGTGTTATTATTTCACAAAATCAGGGCACCCTAAGCCAGTCTAGTATATATATTTATTATAGCAGCTCTTCTCTGTTAGCTGTAATCTAAATTTGAATTCAAACGGCATACTGTAGCTCATATGGGTTTTCATTTTCTATCTCGGTGTCCTTGAACGCAGCAGCTGAGCAGAATTTATTCTACACTTGACTCAGAAAACCTTTAGTTCCCTGGAAGTTAATTTTCATCCTGAGAGGCGACCAACTGGATAGAATGAAATCCATTTAAAGGGCTTTAGAAAATGTTTGGTTGTAACATTGAGAACGGTGGATTTGCTGTTCATCCAGTACAGATTAAATACCTAATTGGGCCTCAGTTTGTAACAGTAATATCCCTTTAATGTATTTTGCACAAGCAAACACTGGGGAGAAAATTACAGCTGTTCTAACACAGTTTCTTATTTTTGCCATGTTTTCTGCAGCAGTGAAAAATGACCTATGAACACAATTTATGCAAAATTAGACCCAATGCAATACTCAAGTAAAACCGGAGTTATGCTAAAATAAGTAAACCATATTTTTCCGAATGTCAGAAAAATGTCAAAAACCGTTTTTGCGATTATGTGAAAGGGAATGAGCTTCCAAAAGTGAAAAAAGAAAAGCAACATTAGATTCCTTTGTTTTTGGAAATCTCAAATCTTCAATAAATAACCATGGGCTGCATTTTGTTGCTAAGAAACGAAGTGAAGTTGCTCAAGTTACGGTGAAAGAGAAGCGGAAACGGAGTAGCGGCAACAGCAGTGAGATCGCAAAATTAATGCAAAGTTTGCACATCGGAGACACTATTGGCATCCACTTAGTAATTAGTTTTGAGCTTAGTAGTTTCTCTTCTGTATATAAAGGATTACCTGAAGAACGAACACACAGCATGCAGTGGTTCTGTTTTGAGCGGGAAAACGAAGAGGCGAAACCTGCAGCCGCAGTCTGGGCGCAGTGAGGATTGCCATGATGGCGATGGCGGATCGATCATTCGAGTATCAGAGACCGAGAGTACGATGAGACCCTGACAGTCTGAAAGGCAGCTACTCAGAGATCCAAGCAGGGGAATGGCGGTGCTGCAGCTGCAAGGAGTCTATCACTGCGGGGTGAGGCAGAGCCACTCCCCCAGCAGCTAGTAGTAAACAGCTTACAGCCACGGCTAACTCCGGGAGCCAAGACTTTTTTTTACTCCAAAACGCAGTATGTCCAAAAGAAAAACATAAATGCAATCATTTGCATATTGAGAGTCTAGAGGGTGATAATCTGCCCACTCGGCTCCTGGATCACTGTTGAAACTTTGAGTTTTATGTCAAATCCACATGAATTAAATGATAGAAACTAATTTTCTCACTGCATCTTTGATTCATTTTGTCCAGCTGTAGGCTGTTCGACTCTGTCCAATCAGAGTCAGGTATTGTGTAGTTGGCGCTTTTAATCAGTTTTCAGTTAATTAAATCCAAGAACACAAAATGTCACTAAAATCACTCTGTCCTTCTAAAATCTTTCAGAAAATCGCAAAAGTGCATCAAATCGCATCGTTTGCCAAATATTGTGATATATATCGTATTGTGGTCAGAATATTGTATATTGTGTTGTATTGTGAGATCATTGTATTGCTGCAACCCTAACATGAATGTAATTGTAGCACAAAGAGAGGGAGTAAGGGAACATGGGTGGAGCTAGGTCAGAGGTCAGCGCCACAGATGGGAGGGAAACTGCAAATGCAGCTGAGTAGCTGTCCAGATGACGGATAGAACAAGTGGCTGAGGCGGAGACGAGGATGAGGAGAAGAGGGCCAAAACACGATGATCTGCATTTTACACCCATCTCTGTGAGGCAGAGAGAAAATCAGTCCGGCTGAGGAGGAGAAGGATTTATGATCTCATCAGCCTTGAAGGATGGACGCATCCAGAAGTGTGTGATCGCTTTACGTCTCCCTTATTTGGTATTCTCTAGGTAAAGCGCTTTAATGTGCACCTTCAAAGCCACCAGTGGACAGAGATCTGATTATGCTCTAAAAGCAGAGCAGAAATGTTTTTTATTTATTTATTTATTTTTGTGATAATGGCCGAATTCCCAGCTGCAGCAGAGCTGGGAGGGTTTATCTCCTATGAATTATGCTTCTTGGTTTGGTGATATTTAAGAGCGTCTGATCTGCGGTTCACAGGTGCCGTCAGACGGATCGCAGAAGCGGGGAGAGGTGCTGCTGCTTCCCTCGCCGGGGTTCGTGCTGAGTCAGTGGCCCGCCATCCATTTGTTAAACGGCCCGTCGCCTCCTCTGCCTCCGCTGTGGATCCCGCGGGCGCTTTTTGTATTGATTTAACAGGGAGGCTTTCTCCATTCTTTACCATAAATGATGGCTCAGTTGTCTCGGTGCACACTGTAGAGAGCGGTTGTCGCACCTTATCAGTAGTCAAAGCAAAAGGCTCGCAGCAAAAATAGCTCAGGGTGGGACGAGGAGGAAAAAAAAAAAAGACAAGAGTCCAGTGACATATCCACACTTTGAAAAGGCGACATTCAGCACAGCGGAAAAGTTTTTAAAACGGGAGAAGATTTGAGTTTGACTCGGCCAACGACACTGTCTTGTTCCCCCTCGCCGTGTCTCGATTTAGTTTTACTGCTCCACTTTTTCTTTTTATCGGCTTCCTGCAACATCAGACACATGAAGCTCCTGGGATCAAGCCACGTTCCCAAACATAACATCAGAGCTGAACGCAGAGCGAGGTGTGCGGGCTCTGAAACCAGAGTCCCATGTGGGTTTAGACTGGTTTAGTGCCGCGTAAGTGGAAATACTGCATTCTTTTTGCTTAGTAACGTCTCGCTTTTAAAAAAATATGTAAGAAATTAAATATGGGTTTGTGGTTTGGACATGACGCGCCTTCTTTCTTTAATTTTACAAAGACTTTTGGGGGGGATATTTCACTTGCTGAGGCCATTTTTGTCTTCTATATTTAGAAACTTGTGACAGGCTCATTTGAACCTTTTCGCACTTTGTCATATTACAACCTAAAAGCCTTGATTTGATTTAGTGTGTAGTCCAACTTGAAGTAGTGTGTAATGTGAAATGAAGGATAATGACACATAGTTAAGTAAACAAAAAAATCTGAAAAGTGTGGCGTGCCTCACAGTCGCGCATCATTGTAATTTTAGCGGAAAATCTTGTTTCTGTAAATAATAATAATAATAAAAAAAGGTTTAATTTTTTATTTAGAAAGAAGTGACTTTGAAATGTATGCCATAAATTTTATTTAGGGGTGTCTTATTAAAATGGTTGAGCATTTATAAACATGACATTTCTAAAAACCTTTGAAAATCATATAATTTTCCTCTCGTTTCTGCACGTTAGTGCAGTCTTAGATTAAATTCCAGTAAAACACACTGAAATTTGGAATGGTAATGTAACAAAAATCTACAGAAATGAAGACAGTGTGAATTGTTTATGAAGCCTTCGAAAATGATTTCAGTTCACATGCGGCCAGTTTCCATACCGTAGTTATGTGATACCATCTTATAGGTGTGAATAGCTAACAAAATCGTGTATAAACTGAATTTAACAAATGACATGATGAACTCTTCAGCACTCGCGAAACGTTTTCCGACCTTTCAGAGCTTCGTCCGCTCATTAGGCCTCATCTTAACCATTGTTAGCAAAGGTTAATTTGTGCACATTTGAAATAGTTTTATTAATATTCCTTCTCTCCACATCTTATTCTGACAATCACCATCCATTAGCTCCTCTGAAGCAGCTGATTAGCCCGCTGAAAATTAAAATAATTGATTTCCACAGGGAAGGAAAAGCCTATGAGAAATTAGCGAAGTGTTTTCAGGTAGCCGTGTCCTCAGTTTTTCATGCTCAGAAATGGCAGTTATTAAGGTAACGCTGAGCTCAGGGGAATTAAAGAAACCTTTATGGGATTAAAGAAAAAAGAGGCAAAGTCATGTAAAAAATAATAAAACAAGGGTTTTCAGACTCCAGGGAGACGAAGCTCTGCAGCGCTGTCACACCTGCAGACATTAAAGCTTCATCTTGGAGTCACTACGACTTCGAGCTTAATCAGCTAATCCTACAATATCCTGTTGAAGTTCGTACTGAGATGTGACATTGTTAAATTCACCAATGGTGAACTGAAAAAAAAGCAACCATAATCTCCAACTGTAAAGCATAAAGATGGATGAGGTTTTTTTTTCTCAGAAGTAAGGTTGTGGCCCGTAGCACTACTATAATGTTGCTTGAAGAGAGAAGATGGGATGCAATAAATCAAAACAAATTCTGGAAGTAAATACAACGCCAGAGCTGAATGAGTACATACCGAGGCATGCAGAAACACACAACATAGAGGTCCATTGTGTCTGGATTCAGAGACAAGATTAACTTGAACATGCTTTTCACATATTTTCACACTCAGTATCTACATGTGTCAAGCTCCAGAGCTTTTTATGTGGTCCTCTAGATTCTAGACTAAACACTAAGTGAGCTTAAATATTATGTTAGAAATCAAATCAATGCGATTTTTATTTGTTTACGGCCAAATTCTGCCAATCAGTCCCTGCAGTTTCTTGAGAATTGTCATGGAAATTCAACAAATCCCCACACTTTTTTTGTGCTGGTAATTGGGAGATTATTGCAGACTTTCTCACTTGAACTAAACAGTTGCCTCAGCCTTTATTGATGCCAGATTATAGTTTGTGATCTATGCAGCGAGTAATAAAAAGTCGCATTTACCGTCATAAATAAGCGCAAATATTTCCAAATTATTACCACAAATACCAAATCCAGGAGGGACTAAAAAGTTGTTCAAAAATGTTATTTAATTTTAAGGGTTCATTGATATTTTAAGTTTGTGAACAGGTTTCATCAACATATTCTGTATGTAATTTGGGCCCCAACCTCTGGTTTCATTACTTATCATTAATGTAATGAAATTGATAAGATGGTTATGTTGTAGGCATCAAAATAATCTATTCTCAACACACCCCAGACAATCTACAACAATTTACTTCCTCAAGGAAGAGTTTTTACCATCAAACAAAGAATGAACATAATTCATACATTTTTAAACCTTCGTTCATGGCTAAAAATTGACGCATAAAACTTGAAATTAAGATTCATAAATGCAAGGCTCTTGAAATGAGACTGCAATTGCAAATTTGTCTCCTTGTAATTTAACTGTATTGGTTTAGCTGTACATTGAAACCAGTTTCCAAAGGAGGAAACAGGTCCCTAATAAAAAGAAAATTTCCTGTTCTGCATCAATACGTAGAGAGCGACTGTACTAATGTGCAGCGCCACAGAGGGAACTAAATGAGGAGAAAATGCGAGTAATGCTGCTCCCTGTAGGGTATCGCTCAGAGAGCTCACAAAACAAGCAAATGCTTAAAAAAGACATTTGGATGCATGTTAGTTTATACATCTGAAAAAGTTAAGAAGCTTCATCTTAAATTGGTAGTGTTATGTAAAACTTTCTCCTTTTTTTTAGCTTTACGTCATGTTATAATTGTATTCCCTCGTCAATAACGAACCGGGAGAGTTGCTTTATCCTTTAATGCATGTTTGAGAAATCCTTTAATCTCCCATGGCAACCAGTCTGCAGTTCCCAGTGTCCTTCCCACTCAGCTCCTCCAGACTAGCAGCAGCAATTAGCAAACACCGGGAGGAACTGTGCGTCAGAAAGATTTTAAGGCGTCAAATTTCAAAGTCAAATTTCCCTTAAAGTTACGTTTTATATGTAAGGAATTTTTCCCGCTCAGCTCAGACCCTTTACTGGCCCTGACCTCGGCCTGAGAATGGCATGTCAGTGTACTTCACACAATGTATGATTACTCATAATCACACGTTCATCATAAATCATTAAACGCAATCATCTTTTAATTCTAATTCTTCAAACATAACTTCTTTTAATAATCATCTGAGTTTAATTCTACTATCAACCTTCAATTCACCATTTTATTCATTATGCCATTAATTTATTGATCTGCTTTTTATTACATCAAACTCTTTGTACAATCGTCAATATATCAAAATACAAGATTACTTATTTTCTAATCATCAGTAAATCAAAATACAGGATTACTTACGTCTCCCAGGTTTTTTTTTCTGCGTTAACCTGGAAAGATCTCACAACTTTATGCAAGTTTTCACAACATCGTAGACGATGGGCAAAGAGTCGAAAGAGTAGAAGGATGGACGATAAACAAATAGATGGATTTATAGATGGACAGAGACTGGTGAATGTTGGACAAACAGTCAAATTGTTATAGGGACAGAGAGGCAAATTGATACACTGACAGATTGATGAACGGATGATGCTCTTGGATGTATGAATGGTTATATAAGACAGATGAATGGCTGAATTTAGACCAATTTTTTAAACCAAGCTCCTCAGATTGCTCTGTCCTACACGTTTTAGATCCATTTCTTCTCTACAGCACCTGATTCAAAGCCTGTTAATCACCAACTTATTTAGATCAGGTATGTGGCAGAAGGGAAACACATAAAAACAGGAACATTGTTTTTGCTATCTTAAAAAAAAAACTCACATTCTCAAACTGAAATCGAAGGTCTTAGAGTGTTGGAGAGCATCATAATTGAATGGACGGGTTAGAGCCTAATAAATAGCTCAGTCAAGTTGCAAATCTTTAATATTTGAAGTTGGTTCACCTTCAGACCTAACATGCTTCGCTCTTTGATTAATTAGTGTCTCGCTCTGTAACTGTCACCAGGCAAAAAGAAGAAGTCGCTTTTTGCTGTGTTACATCATTCTCTTCCAACACCCCTATAGGGCAGACGCCGCACTCCTTAACATGCAGCAGATGCTCTTCCTGCCACGAGGATGATGCATTATATACTGATGCAACTGCGATCCAGACCTGGCAACCGGCTGTTTATTACCCTCTTGATTTGTGTGAAAACGACGGTTCCTGATTTATTCATCCAGAGATAAAACATTAGCACTGCGATTGCCTCTTTGACTCTGAAATAAAACAAGCTAATTTGTTTGCTGTGCCGTCGATGACGCTCAATGTTTTCGGGAGGACAGAGAATTCGCTGTAATCCAAGAGCAACTTGAACCGGGTCGGACCTGCCGACGAACGCAAGCAGAGTGGTGGAGGGAGATATGGTAGCAATTCCAGTTGCTACAGTACAGTGTGTATGAATTATGAATTTGGCACTAGGGAACAGTGGTAGTGCAGATCATGCATAAATGCAAAAGCAAGCTGAGCTTCTGAGAGTTTTTTTTTCTTTCCAGGGTGTTAGAGGTTCGCTGAAGAACGGCCTCCTCTTGAGCCGACACCCTTTCCGTAAGCTACTTTTGTAGACGAAGAAAGCTCAATCCAGTACGGAAATGTCTCTCTAGCAGAAGTTAGTAATCTGCAATCTGACATTTTATATTAACAGAAGTATTAACAGGGTGAAGGGCTTGTACAGCACAGAACTTTTTCACAATTTGTCCCGTTAGAGCCACAAATATCAAAAGTAATTCATTGAACTTATGTGAGGAACTGAAACAAGGCCGTGTATTCGTTAAGATCCTATTGTGTGACAGATACTTTTGAAGTCCCAATGAAATACTTTAAGGTTTGAGCTTGTAACATCAGCTTTTGAGAGAAACTTTTTTAGTGCTGTGTAATAACTGCAGCCAAATTTGAGATAAAGAAATGTCGCAAACTTTAATAAATCTTTGCTCTGACAGTTGACCGGTTTAAACTTTCTCAGTGTCAGCTTTATTTTGCAATCACTTCTATTAAATTATGTTATTGGTATGAATGTGCGCTTTGGTGCAGCATGTTTGTTTTAAAATAATATAGAATGAAGTTGACATTGACAAGCTAGATCATTAAAAGCAGGTTCTTTTATTAAAAAAAAAAATCTCTTGATTTCCTGACACACTACATAGAAAACACTGGAGTGAAAGTAATTCCTCCAGCGGTAATTCCTGGTTGAAAGTAAAAAAAAATTTAAGTCCACATTGTTTAAATCCTTAATGGGAATGAAAATAAATTAGCAGGGTTACGAACTGTGACTCTGGTGTCCTAAATCTCAGTTATAGACTGTGAAGAGTCGAGGCTGTGAAGTTTAAACGCATTTCCTCTGAAGGGTGTCTGGGCTCACAATGAGGCACACAATGAGGAGTGCCAGTATTCATCAGTTGTGTCAGAGAAAAGCCAATGGAAGTCGTTTGGACCTTTAATATATCGCAAGAGTGGAAAACCTCCCTCTGGGAAGACCCAGGACCTGGTACTACGTGCTATAGGAACCAGATCAAACAGATTCAGAGGTCCAGCTACTTTGAGAATTAAACTGACAGTCAAAGAGTCCAAAGCCAAGTTGGGAACAGACAGCAGACCAAAAAGCGATTATAAGCAAAAGGGTAACAGGAGGATCCGACAAAGGAGGATAATTGAAGGGGAGGATGATAATGAGGTGGTGGTAGTCTAGTATACAGCAGGAAATAGGAAGAATCACTAGATTATCCCATATATTCATATTAATACTTGATCAGATTGTTACTGAACTCAAATTAAAATGCACTGCAGAACAGGATGTTAGCTGGGCCAGATACTTAGAGACGAACCAGTCAGAGATGCTGTGGTTGTCGTTGGTTATGTGAAGCCCTGACCCTCTCATTTTAGCCAATTCACATTATTCTGTAAAAGCTATAAAAAAAAAAATACATTTTTTATCAACTGAAAATTAAACTTGACTAAAATAACACAGCTGAAGTATGTTGTCTAATCCGATGTGTCAGAAAATTAAATAGTTAATTCATTCATTCATTCAGGTTTACCTGCTCAGGGTAACTTCAATATTTCTTTTAAACAAAGACAGAGTTGACTTTTTAAACTAATAATGCATTAGCAATTAGTATGTTTAATGTATTCTCTGTGGACTAAGTGTAAACCTATCTGTAAGATTTTAATAAGACTTAATTTTTTTTAAAAAAGCATATTTGCTGTAAAATACTTAGTTTATCTAAAATGCAAAATTTTGAAAGGATGGATGGATAATTTTTGAGCTATTTGAATAACCCACTCTATTGTTTTTCTTTATAAATAATATTTTTTGTTGCATTTTGTTTTCTTTTTTAGAAAACTCATCAAGCAGAACACACACCGCTTCTAATTTCCAGCACACAGCAGGAGCGTGTGTGCTTCCACGGTTGTGTATGAACTTATTTTTACTGCCATGAGTAGGTGGGTTGATGAAGAGCTACGAAACGGGGAAGACGTACACAGATGGAGCCTTACTGTATGTGGGCTGTGGTGTTAATAATGGCAGTGTGAGAGTTCAGCATTTCTTTAAAGACTCATATGTAGTCCCTCTCTCCTCCCCTTCTCTCTCAGATCTGCTCTGCGTTTCCTCCTCATCGTTTTGCTTCTCTTGACACCAGCAGTTGTCTCCGTTATGTAAAATGATCAACCATAATATCTGGTTGGGGATTGGGGCCTCTACGCAGCCATTACGCTCCGTTGTTTATTTAGATGTCAAACGCAAGTTTATTCCTGCGTTTTTCCCGCTGATTGTTCTTTTCCCGCTGATTTTATTTGCGAATCTTAACAGCCTCTCTCTGTTTTGTTTTTTTTTTCCCTTATCATAAGCTTCTCCCAAAGCCGAGACACAAAAATCAAGACAAATTCAGTGGCTGGGATCTTTTGTGGCGACTGCGAGGGTGGGAGGTAGCGGGGGACAGTATCAGTTGCACTAGCTCTGTAATTCAATTGCAGCTCTCACAAAGATGAAGGGGGAAAAAAAGGAGGTGAAATTTGCCCAGGGATCATCTCTCCCCACCCATCATCATCATCATCATCATCAGCTGAATAAGAACCTCAGGCCTGGTTCTGAGGATGTCATCATTAAGCTGCATTTCAAGCCAGCTATTTGATCCTCGTTTCTTTATCTGATCTTGCTTTGTGATCTATTTTTTAGAACAGCCCTATGAAATAGTTAGATGGAGTTTTATGCTCTTTTAATCTAACCTGAAACTGCCTCCTCTGGAGGAGTCCATCATCTCCCAGTTATCTGAGATTAGAAGGAGATCAGAGGAGCAAGAGAAGGAGAGAAGGCCTTGGTTAATGCTGTTTGCTGTTGGACGCGTTGCTCCCCAGGCGGCCGCTGACTCTCAGTGCGCATTCACACCACATCTGTTCAGTCCGCTTTAATCGAATTCTAGTTCGTTTGCCTTGAAACTCTGAATCGTTTTGGGGAGTTGGGAATGAACTCAATTGAACTCTGATCCACCGAAACAACAAGGCCTCGGTTTGGTTGAAGCGTACTTTGGCAAAATCGGATGCAAGAGGATCGGAAGCTACTCCAAAAGCAGGAACCGAACTGTAGTGCAGGGCATTCTGGGTAAATACAACCAAAACAAACGCACAAGATTTGGCGTAGTGACAGAAACGGCTCATGGTCTTTTACCAAAGACAAAAGAGAAATCCTATAACCGCTAAAATCTGACACCACTCTGTTTTCGTTTACATTCCGTGAAGAAGAAAGTTGCATTCATGTCGAGCTCAGAGATAGTCGTGTCGTTTCCTTCTGTGATTCTTGGGATAGCGCCACCACAGGCGAGGGAGGCAACAGGTTTTTCAAAGGGTTTGGATTACAGATGCAAATAATTAATCGACTTTCTAGATTAATTCCAATCGATTAATTAATAACATTCACTTAGACCTTCTTTTAGGATTACAGTGTGGCCGCCATCCAGAAGCAAAAATATATAAAATGATATATTTTATTGATACTTTTATAACTATTTATTTGAATACTTATACCTAATTGTCATAATATGTTATGTGAGTATTCCTTTAATTGTTTTAAACTATTCTAATGTAGTGAGTTTTGCTCAAGGGATTTTACAGACACCATCCACTTACTACAATGTTTAAAATAAAAAATATTCAGCAAACACCAGGAAAAACACACATTGTTGTGCTCACAAGGCCCAGGTTAGTGTAGTCAGATATTTAAAAAAAAAAAAAAAAATTGTGTATATTTTATTCAAATTTTGTGCTTTATCCATCTGTCCTGTTTTGTCCCTCTTCTCAAGATTTACTGATGTTATAACTTTGGTTCCCAATCGAACCGAGTCTACCGGACTGAAAGGTGTGAAATCCTCCCTAATGAAGATTTCGGAGGCCCACACTGGCGCCACGACGAATGAACAACTGGGAATGAGATGTAGCATCTCCGAGCGTTTGGCTTTCGCCAAGGAGGAGCGGATATGTGAGATGCATGTTTGCATGCTGCTCTGATCTCCTCTCGGAGTTGGAAACAGTGGGCAGTGATGGGCACGTGTCCGTGGACAGA
This sequence comes from Poeciliopsis retropinna, assembly GCA_010277075.1. Classification (NCBI taxonomy): domain Eukaryota; kingdom Metazoa; phylum Chordata; class Actinopteri; order Cyprinodontiformes; family Poeciliidae; genus Poeciliopsis; species Poeciliopsis retropinna. Next base: position 1,541,263 of record VMRM01000024.1, read on the forward strand.
CTCCACTCGGCACTACCAGATGGACACTTGATCGCTCGTCATACAGTTTTGGATGAACCTATTAAGGCAGCCTGCAGCTCTCATCATCATTACTGTCATTGTTACTGAATCACAAAGGGGGTTTAACTGACCCTTCATGATGATGTGATGTGTTTGGGCTTCTCCCTGAACTAAAACAACAAACAAATAAACAAACAAAAAAGCAATTTTAGTCTCATAAATGTTCTAGAGTCAATATTTCCAAAATGTAACTTTAAGAATAGACATTAGAGGAACGGCTGGGAAAGAGCTTTATGCCCACTTAGAGGGAAAAATGTAGAGTTTTGAAGAGATATTCTGTGAGGTTATGATCATTGAGAGCTCCCTTATCTACAGTAGAAAGATGTCATATCATAATGTGTTTGTAGAAAAGATAAGAAATCATCAGAGGGGTGGATCTCTCGTTAGCCACTTCATGCAGCTCAGCATGAATAGGGTTATATTTGTGAAAGACAGCACCGTGTACTGTAGGTTTTTATTTCAATAACTTACACAAGAATAAACATTTAGTTCAATTCCAAAGTGAAACTCATATCTTAGTTTCAGTATGCAGAGTTATACATTTCAAGAGATTCCTGGTGTAAATTTAGCTGGTCAAGGCTCACAGCGAGTGAAAAGCCAACATTTAGTTTCTTTCAGAAATTGTTCTACTTACATAGAACAAATACGGAAAGGGGTTTTCAATAAATAAATTCCAGAATACGACCTCTACTGGGTTCAGGTCAGGGGAGTTTGCTAGCCAGTCAAGCACAGTGACATACTGGTCAGTAAAACAGATAGCAAAGTCCTGCTGGGAAATAAAACCTACATCTCTACTACACTGACTTTGGACTTGATGAAACAGCGGCGGATAAAACGGCTCCCTAAATCATTGATAAGGCTGCGTTCACACTGCAGCCTGAAGTGACCCAATTCAGATTTTTTTTGCCTTACTGCGACCCATATCTGATCTTCTCATAACAGTCTGAACAACACGGGTCGGATTATTTTCAAATGTGATGCAAGCCAGCTGAATGTTCGATACGAACCAAATCTTTCCAAATGTGATCTAACGTCCAGGTTGCGTTCGTCCGACCTGAACATCACTGAAACTTGCAAACGGGAAGAAAAACAACAACCATGAAGGACTATAATGAGGATTAAGTTGTTAATGTGCCTGCTCCAGTCGGACAACAACTTCAAATGTGTAAACTCTGCTCCACCGTTCGCCTTCATGTTTAACACTGAGCACTAAGGCTGTTGGCACAACACTAAGTGTGACGTCATTGCGCACTTTCAGGTCATTTGCCGTTCACACTAGAGAACATTTGCAGGTCTCATATATTTGGAGGCGTGAACGACCACGGCAAAAAAATCTGATTTGATAAAAATTGGAATTGGGTCACTTCAGGCTGCAGTGTGAACGCAGCCTAAATGTTGCAGCGTCTCACCTCGACCACCTTGAGTTCTGTGTCGCCTCACCAAGATTTTTGGACCTTCCTTTCTAAATTAAAATAAAACATTTAATTTAATCTATAAAGAGGACTTTGGACCACTGAAAACGAGGTTAATCCTCCTTATCTCAGTTAAGATTCTCTGGTTTAGGAGTGGCATAACCCAAGAAATGCCACACTTGCAATCGATGCTTTGGTTGCATCTGTGCGTTGACTCTTGAAGTTCTGGGTCCAGCCTCAGACCCCCAAACTCTTGAATGGTCTTTGCTTCACAAACCTGTCAAAGCTGTGGTCATCATTGCTGCTTGTGTGCTTTCTTTCTTCTACAGTTTTTCCTTTCAATCACCTTTCCAGCACTTCGCGCATAGCTACTTTCTTTGGCAATGACCTTTTGTGGCTTACCCTCCATGGCGGTAGCAGTGCTGAATATAACATTTCTGTATGATACAATCTTTCTTTTTTCTCACATGCAATATTCTACTTTTGAACAAAACTGTATTTTTAATTCTAATTAGCTGTTTTACCTTTTTAAAACATCTATTTAAAACTACCTGGCAGATTAAAAAAAAGAAACATCACTACAAATACAAGAGTCATCTCCGTCTTTTTCTCATGCAGAACAGCTGTTTGGATCTTTTCCTATAAATAGTGACAACTGCGTTGCTTGCCGTAGCTTTGCACAGTGCCACCTGCTATGAAACAACAACAACAAAAAAAACTTGCGCAATTTAAACCTTGTTACGGAAATTATCTTAATGAATAGTTTCTACAGACAATCGTTTCAGTGAGTCTGTTTCATATTTGCTTCACAAGCAAATGTGCCACATTACAATGGGGCACATTTGCATAACGTCTCCTTGGTGGCACGTTTGACGCGCATAAAACTGACCAATGGGAGCCGACGGGGCATCAGAGGAGCAAGAGAAATAAAGTAGAATGTGACGAGAGAGATGCTGTGATATGGTAAAAACATTTTGTTCTTCAAATATAAAACTGAATGTGATTTAATATAAGAATCAACATTACAATTCAATCTAATTGTGAGTTAAGAGTGAAGTCGGTCCTGCATTTCCTTCAAATCAAACAAAATTGGTGTCAAATAAAAAGTTTTGATTTGCACCACTACCATTTTAAAAATATTTATGAATGTTTCCAGAGGTCACCAAAGGTCAACCAGACCCCCTTCAGCCAACATTTACAGAATCAAATGAAATGTGGTATCAATCATCTGCGCCATATTTGTGCTGGTTTGTGAAGCACAAATGTTTTTAAGATGGCTCCAGAATGAATATCGATTAATTTTGCTATGTTTGTGCTGCTGGTTTGTGCAGCCACAATGCAGCTGGTTGGCACAAAATGTCTTTGATTTTGTAAATGTGGACCGGCTGGTTGACCTTTGATGACGTCTGCCTTTAAAATGATAGCAGCACTGACACAGCACGAACGTTAGACACCAAATCATTTGGTGTCTAACGTTAAAACAAGGTTGCAACAATCATCTGTGTACTCCAGAATTCTGGCCTTTATGGAAGAGTGGCAGGAAGCAATAACAGAAATGTATAATTGTCCCTTTTGAAGTTTTGTTTTTAATCCAGTCCGTATCAGTCTGAACATTGGGCCTCCCCGGTGAACGGTGGTGGTGGCAGCATCATGCTACAGGGAAGCTTTTCCTCTGCATGGATGGCCAAATCAGACAGATTTCATAGCAAGACTTGCAAATCTGGTAAAGAGACACTGTAAAGACCTGCAGCAACTGCAGCAGGTGAATGTTGAAGTGTCGACTCGGAGATGCTGAAAACAAATGCATTGCACACTTTTTAGAATTTTTATTTTTAAGAGAACATGAAGACCACATATTTTGCTTCAGTTCACTACACATTTATGCTCTACTTTGTGTTGGTTTGTTATGAAAATGCCAATAAAATACATTGTATGTTTGTAATGTAACATTACAGATTATGGGAAGGTTTAACTCAGTCTGTGCTCTGACCAAAAAAAGAAAAGAAGATCTCAATAGATGGGGATTTTTTTTTTTTTCTCTGACCATTGCCTAAAATAGAGGTTCTCCTTCGAGTCCTAATCTCCTCTTCCTCTTCTCCTCCTCATGAGTCACTGTCTATCCACACTTTACCTGAGGGGTTTTTTCATACAGCCGACTGTCCTCCGGGGTCACACCAGCACACATCTGCTTCTCCATCCCGCATCGCAGCCCATCTGAAACTAAAGCTGCGGTTTATGTTTTTCTCCGGCTGTTTGGGGAAGTTTTTTTAATTTTTTTTTGGCAAGCTTCAAGTTTACCTCAGGCAGTTTATATTCGCGGGTCGCTGTTCGTGGCATGGGCTGATTTACAGTCGAACTCTGTGGGTCTGTTTTTAAAAAAATAAATAAAACAGAAAAAGCGAGGATGTGGTAGATGCCTCGCGTGAATTTTTCTCCCAGTGTTTTTGCCCCATTTTCCTGGGCTGTTTGTGTGAAAACATTTCAGCTGCAATTTTTCACCTTTGCGTATGACGGATGAGAATCCTGCAGGACGAGGAGCGTCTGTGCATCCTTTCTGCCTCCTTGTCACCTAAGTTACCTGCGTTGTGCACTGAAGAGGAGGAGAGGATACAAACAAACTCATAAATAGTTGGTTTAAAGCTGGTGCGCCTTCAGGCTCTCTGGTGGCTTCCAGGACTTGTTGAGAGTGACAGGTCACAGTGTACCTTTGGCTCATTTATAAAGCAAACAACTATTTGGGTTCATGAATCACCCCGGAGCCCAGAGGTGAGGTCCTGCTGGTCTCCAGGTGGTGGAGCAGGTGCTGGTTAGTGACCTGGCAGTGAGGCAGCTGCACCTGAAACCGGGCCAGAGACACTGCAGCACTGTGAGCCGGATTGGATTAACCGGCTGAATATGTGCCGAGCTCCCACACTCTCAGCCTCTACCATGATAATAATAATAACAATAACTTTGTTTACGATGCACTTTCAAACAAAGTGGTTAACAATTACAAGGAGATAAAAAAACAACAACAATTAAACAGTTTAACAGCAGATGAAACACAGTAGAAAAGCAGCAAAATCAATAGGTATAAAGTCAAAGCCAGATATGACAAAGTGAACAGGTGGGACTTTAATTTAGATTTAAAAATCTCCACACAACATCCGGTAACACTTTATTTGACGGGTTGTGAATAAGACTGTGATGACACCGTCATAAACATGACATAACACCTGCATGAACATGAGTAAGTCTTCATGAATATTTATGACTGTTGTCATAAAGTGTCATTCGGTAAATCATGACACTTTTAATGCAAAGTTGACATTATTCAAAATGTCTTTTTTACGACAACTTGACGTTAACCAAAAAATCATGATCTGACATAAATTTGTTATAAAAGTATTACTGATTAAACTTTATCTTTATGAACATAAAGCTACATAATTTTACATAAAGTGAGTTTCAGGCCCAAGTTATTTACCTTGTCCTTAAATTTTATTACATAGACGTGAAATTTACTAACATTCTCCAGGCCTTCACAGAACATCTGGATTGACACTGAGATTAAACTTTGTCAAGGCAGTTGACTGCAATTGGTTTTATTTAGGGGTATTATTGTAAAGGGAGGTAAATATAACACATCTGTCTTTCCACTAAAGCTTGTGATAAAATGTGAACAACCTAATGGGTTGTGAACACTTTTGTAAGGTGCTACGAAGTCGACCAGCCTGCAGTTTGAGCCAGAACCGAAGTGACGGGTTGGTGTTATGTTACTCCGGCCTGAGAAAACTTCCCATTCTGAATTACGATCCAAATCAAACGTTCCCCATCGTCACGCTAGGGAACAGTCGAAACAAAGTGAAGCACGAAAGCGTTCAGCTGTTTAATGGCATCTCACGCATGTGAGGTGTCTGACTCCGAGTCCGGTTCGCTTTCCAACCTGATACCAAAGACTCAGCACCACATTAAAGCATTGCTCTGCAGCGGGGAGTTTTCTCCGTGGCTCCATGCTAAAAACAACTCTGGTAGCGTTATAGCAGCGAGGGGCTTATTGAGGTTCAGAGTGCTGATCAGCAGAAGATTTGCAGAAGCTTTTTGTTTTTATAGAAGCAGTAGTGACACTGTTCCAAGCTCTGCAGACTTTGTGTGGGATGGAGGAAGCATTTAGGATAAGAGTGACGCAAGAGGCTAAAACAGCCACCGTGAGTGAACTTTGTGATTAAAGTTAGATTCATACCACAACTTGGCTTTTAAACATAGCAGAAATACATTTTGTTTCTTATTTTTTGGTCAGAAAAATGGTGCAGAGACTCATAAATCAGCCCCCTGGAGGCACATGTTTTTTATTATTTAAGCACTACATTGTTAATTATTAATTTCAGTGTTATGCTTTGATAAAATTCCTCACATCTCCAGAGCGCTGCATCTTGACTTTAAAGCTGCCTCGCGCAATTAGAAAATCGAGTGGAGTCTGATGCAAAGTTTTGCAAAGTTACAGCAGGATGCTGCTTCAAGCGGCTCGTTCAGCTCAGAGTGGAGTGGAAATCGCAGAGTTCATGCTTGCAATCAGTGAACTTACTCGTGCAAGAATGCGCAAACAGCTCGTCTAACCTTTAATAAGCAGAAACGTAATTTTGAATATTTACTTGTTGCACAAACGCTGGGAAAAGATAATTAGCGTTTGTTTATATTTTCTGTTTTTCTTAGTTTCTATTCTTTGATCAGATCAGCTTTGTTTCTGTTTCACCTTAGTTCGGTCTTTCAGTTACTTTAGTTTTATTATATTCCTCATGTGTTGTTATTTGCTAATGCTAGATTAATTCTCCTAGTTACCCAGTTTGTCCTCTGGACCATTTTCTTTCTCTCCCGTCATACATACATACCAGCATATGTCCCTTGTTGAAGTCGTCAAGCTCCCCAGTATATAAATAAGTCTTTCTCAGTCACTCCTTGCTGGTTCCTCCTGTTTAATCCCACTGCTTTCCCGTTCACTCTGCTGGCTATTTGTTTGTGATTTTTGTAAGGTTTTTGTTTATCCTCTTTATTTAACTTTCATCACCTCTCGCTGCCACTGCCTCTCCACACCTGTGTCCACTTCAACACACCGTGGCAATTACATCTAAAGCTTTAACACCTAATTTAGCTGATTTCTTTGTCATAACTATAGAGAACAGAATTCAAAATATGTGTGATATATTTCTAGTCTGACAGGCAATTATTCATAATAGGAACATATTTTTTTTTTAGCTGTGTTTATCACCACTGATGTTACCGCGGCTTGCGTCACTAACTCCAGACTTTGGTTTGCAGTCAGCCCCACCTCGAGGTTGGAAGACAGAAGTTCAAAGTTCGTTGCAGGAAAAGTGCCAAGCCTTTTCCTGCAGTCAACTACTGAAGTCTCACTCTGTTTAAAAGCTTTAATGAACAGCAAACATTCCTCATTAGAGAATTGTCTTCTTTTTAATAGCTTCTCACATATTTAGGGCTGCTTCTGGCTTCACATTTAAACACCTCAGTCATACTGAAAGTTATTAGCTTTGAGTCTTCTCCTTCAGAGTCGTCGTTAACAAAACCTGTAAATACTGCGGCTTTGTGCTGGCAATGTCACCTCTTCATTTTGTGCCTTTTTGGTTTTAGAAGTTTAATACTCAACTTAATTTGATAAGAAAAAAAGTCACTATCCTGGGACGTTTTGCACCAACAGTGAAGAGAAGTGTGAACCTTCTTTGACCTCTGATTTAAAGGTTTGGTTTGGTTTGGGGAGCCAACAAACTCAAACTATAATTCCATAATCAGGAATTATAAGGACTAATAAAAACCTGTCCTAAACAATATGCAATGACAATATGCAACGAAATCAAATTTTATGTACGTTGTTGAGGACTTTTTTTTTAAATATATATATATATCCATAACTCATCAAAGCCACTTAATAAGAGACTCGTATTCTTGAGTTTTTTTGCTGGCCACCCTCTGGTCTCAATGCCTCTGTATTTAAATCTGATGAATATCAACCTCACTCTTTGAGCGGCCATTATGCTGCCTCACCTCCAAATGCTTTCTGAGATGGAAAACAAACCAAACTGAAGAAGTCGGGTTTGTTGACCTCGTGACCTTCCTTCTCTTCTTGGTCGAATGAACACACTGAATGACAAGCTGAGAAATGCTGTAATCCTTTCGCGGTCGACGTATCAAGTACGTTTCTGAGATTGTAATGACTGTTTAAGCTCTCCACTAGCCGGCATAAAGCAGGAAAATAAATTTAAACTACTAAAAATTATGTTCAACAAGAGCAGATATGCTTCGAGATCAGCATTTTCCATCAGACTCACACAAGTTTACATACGTAAAAGAAATCCTTCCAGCGCGTACGTGTGTTTGCATGCTAACATTAGGGGTGGCTCATTGAGCAAGTGTGGCAATGTCCTACTAAGTGCTCCTGAATGTCAATTCCTATCTGCAGCCTGTCCCTGAGGCATAAATGGACACTCCATCCACTTGTCAGGTGATAAATCTGCTCTCCGCTCCTCTCATTTGTCTCCTCTCCATCTCGCATTCAGCCTGTACACACACGGTTCCGTCAGCCAGTCAAACGGCCGTCGCACACGCAGACGCACTTCTCCAAATGAGGCTCCGTCTCCCAGTCACCTCCCCGCGAAGATCAATGAGGATGATGATGCATAATTCAGGTCATTAATTTAGAGACCTGAGCGGTCTCGCTTTCATGTATTAGCACTTTGAGTGAAAGGGTCGGATAAAGTTACATAACACTGGGATAAAGTGGAGAAAAGTACGGATAAAATTGGCAGTTTGATGAAATCTTGACTGATTTCCGTGGCGTCTGTGTGTGTGTGGGGGGTGGGTGGGCGTGTGTGGGTGTGTGTGTGTGTGTGTGTGTGTGTGTGTGTGTGTGTGTGTGTTATGGCTGGAGAAGAAATGTTCTGGGAAGTAGTGCTGTGGTTCTAATGGGCTCCTGCGGGCAGAACGTGTGAAGGCGGGTTACTTTTAAGATCTCACGCTTCTGAATGCTGATGAGGGATGTGGGTTGCCGAGGCGAGCGCGCAGAGGGAGAGACAGCAGCTGGGTGCAGATGTCATACCTGAACATGTTTGCCACAGGTCCGTCCCACCCTTCTGCTCGCTCTCTTTCACACACACACACACACACACACGGACGCACGCAGGAAAACAGCCGTCCGGCAATATGGCAAACTCATCACGTCTGCTTATCAGTGGATCTGCAGGGCTCCCGTTTCACCTCTTGTCCTCCATAAAAGGCGAGTCGTTCAATTGTAAAGTGGAGGAGTTATAGTCAAGGGCTGGCACTGAGCATTAAAGCTCTCCTCTCTCCGCCTGGCACTTTGGAAAAAGCAGAAACCATTTTCCACAGCCGAGTGCCGGAGCATTTAGTCTTTCAGGCCAGGCTTACAGGGGGAAAGTGTGTTTAATGAGACATGCCTTGCTATCTCCATCTTGTAACTCCCAATTGAGGAGACAATGAAATTTCATTGGCCTGTACAATGTAATCCCTGACTTCCTTAGTGTAATTGGAAATCAAACAATCCCTTCCAGAGTGTCTCTTTATTGCTCGAAGCAGCTGAATGGACGTTTTATACACACAATCTGAAGCACTTCAGGTCCTGTTGGGTCTGTAGTTACTATGTCACCAGTATAGATCAGCAAGCTAATCTATTTTTTTTTCTTTATTATTTCCATACATGCAAATGAGCAAGGAACGGCCATCATACTCAGAATCCAAACATAAATAAATATTATCTCTCTATAATATAATACAAAGTGAATTTACTGTATGAATATAAGCGTAAAAATCCATTTAACTGGGCAGACCACTCTGTAATATTAATCTTGTTGGTCTAACCAAGAAGCTTGATGCTACAGGAAGAGATATCGATATGGGGGACTCTTATTCTGAAGTGCAAAAGGAAGAAGTTACTGACTTGCCCCAGTTTGTTGAGTAATAAAGACTGCTGCCTCAGTTATGAAATCATTAAAGAATCTGCCAAAACTTTATGTGGCAGCGGTTTGGATACCTATGTTAACGATTTGTAATGGAGCTTCACCACATAGAGAATCACAGTCATCGTCACAATATTGCACAGCACAGCTTAGTAATAGTTGGTAAAATCTTATGTATTGATTCATTCCTGCCAGTGATGTATTTGGCCGACTGGATGGGCTTTTCACTGACCTTGATGCTCATCCAAGATTTATATTTGTGGCCAGGATGCTAAAGCTAATAGAAAAATTGTGATAAAAGGAAAGAAGGAGAATCTGGAAAGTGTGACTAGACTAATCAGTATTGTCATCAAGTTTTTGCAAAAGTATTACAATTATCTTTTCCTGAAATCATTAAATCTTAATTTTTAAGGTTAAGTCCGTATTGTACCGTGCACAACCGGCTAACAGCTAGCTGCTAACAGCTTTCATAAAATTTCTCTAATTTGTTTCTCTAATTTCTCTAAATGCATTTAACTGCATTTAGTAAAATGAGCTGGTCTGCATTTGACTGTCCAGTTAAAGATCTGAAATAGTAAGACTAGAATCTGAAATCTTGGGAAAATGAGAAATGCGGACTGTTAAGTTTTCCCTAAATGTTGTGAAAACCTCATCTCATGAACCCAATATTGCGTATCTCATGAACTGGATGTATCGTCACACCCGTGCTACTCTTTTTTTTCTTAGTACCGCCTGTGGAATAATGGCTCACAGAGGCCTACTAAAATGTTCAAATAAAATGTCCATTCTCGCCATCGTACACGTAAAGCTTTCATACACGTCTCTTAAACACAACAGGAATCCAGTCGCTTTGAATCAAGTCTGAACACTTTGAGTTACATCGGTTTGAGACTTTGGTCCATCAATCTAATGTTTGTGCTGTTAACTTGTGAAACTATTTTGGTCGGCCCAATGGGATAAACAGGAACTTGGTATTGAAATGAGTTTGGTAACAAATAGTAAATGTATTGGGAAAACGTGTAAAGTGGTGAAAAAGTCTTTCTGATTCAACATTTTAAAGTTATTCTTAATTTCTTTTTGTTGTTTTTGTTATCGGAGACTCAGCAGACTCCTCGACTAATGACACCAAATTAAAAACGCTGCTCTCCATTTTGATGTCCTTTGCATGTTTTACAGTACAGACTAGCTCAGGTACAATAACGGTAATAAAAAACAGTAGCATGTATTTGACTCTGACAAAGTTTGAGAGCTTGAAACAACTGCTTCTATGATGCAGCTTTGAATCAAATTACTATCTATAAATTTGCTTTTCATCTCTTCCATTATCATGTTAGATGGCATGAATTTTGTTTACCGTCTCCTTGTTCGCTTAATGAGAAACTCCACTGAACAGCTGAGCATGCAGCAGTTTTCTTCTTAGACTTTTAATCACAACCTTGCAATGAAATAAACCTTCACCAACCCAGTGAATGATAAGTAATTTGGCTATATTTATTCTAATCTGGCTTTCTAAATTATCACAAGGTCATAAATGACAGGTACTTTAAGTTACTCTCAGAGGACTGATGTCCAATGTAAGTTTTCAGACTAAGTGAAAGAAGAGAAGACGTTTCCCCCGTTTCTCCTCCTTTCTCTTTTGCTCTGGCCGTTGCAGTGGCTCAGCCAGTTATTCACACATAATTACAATCTATTTAGAAAAAGACCAGTGCTGTTAGGAGCCCATTTTCTACTAAATTAACTTGCGCTCAGAACAACAAGTGCATCTGAGGGGAGGGGAGAAAGGAGCCTCCTAAATGCTGCTGTCTGGCTCTGATAAAGTTGAAGCCGTTGTGATTATCTGGATTTTTTCCCCCCGCCTTATCCGCCCAATCACACTCAGTCACAGTTTTGGAAATTGATGGATTGGGGCCTTATTAATTAAAACTCTCGCTGTTTTTTTTTTGTTGTTTTTTGTTTTTTTTTGCATGTGTGTTGTTTTTGTTAAAGTAGCTGTGCGACGTGCTCTGACGGTCTTTATTAGTCTGGCGTTGTGTTTAAATGGCACGGAAAATGTCAAGTGTATAAATCTGTTACTGGGAGCAGATAATGAAGTGGGTGAAAAATGGAGAAGATAAACAAACAACATATTTAGATTCATCTAAAAAATTTCCAGAACTGTTGAAAATGGTGAGTTTTTGTGCTAAAAGTTGCACTCGATCTCAATTCAGCCAACTACATCGCTTTGTTTCCCCTAAGTTGCACCTTATATAATGAAGGGTGACTGTCTTCCTCTCTCAAACTTTGCTCTGCTCTATGAGACATGATGTGCCTCTAATGTGTTACTGCGAATTGCGAACAGCAGGGTGGGAGGTAGCTGTACTCTTTGAGCCCACAAGGCATGCAAAGATCAAGCAGTGGAGAGAAAGGAGACATTCCTCTGCATACATGAATATCATTTGAGCAAGACAGAACAAAACCTCAGAGATTTTATGGCTAATCTCCATCTTTAGGTGCCTCCACTTTGTCTCCCTGTTGTCAAACACGATAGAAATAGCTGGATGGTGTTTGGAATACCGTCAATGTTCAGTGTTTGCTTCTTAAATAACCTGTTTTTTGGGGGAGAGAGACGTTAGCGCTGATTGCTAATGGAGGTTGGTTTCCAGTTCTCTGCTTCTGGCAGTAAATAAACAGACATTTGTGACTTTTCCACACTGCATTCTCACAAAACCATGAATGAGAATAGCTGCAAACCCTACATTGCATTTACATGGAGTTACTGAGTGAGGAAGGCTCATTGTTAGCTAGTTTCAGGAAGCAGAGATGAAAAATGACCAAGTTTATTTAAAAGGAGCTGTACTTACAACATCATGTTTGCTGTTCATTGGCGCTGAGTGTGAGAGATGTGAACAACATTAAGACATTAAGCAGCGAGATTGATCTGTTTTGTCCTTTTCAGCGTTCAGCCGCCGTCCGATGTGGATAATGTTAGGAGTGAAAATGTTGGGAGATATTTAAACATCTTAGTTTTCAGATAATGATCCACATTTTCTTGGAGTATTCGGAAAAATATATTTCAATCATGCTAGGCATGCTAACGGCTAATCCACGATGCTAAACTCATTTTGTTTGAAATATTAGTTAAACTGCTTGTGTGGTTTGATGTTTCCTCTGTTCCCTGTTTAAATTATAACTATTTTTAATGATTTTCATATTATGATGTTGATCTTCAAGGGGAAATAGGATTGGATAGAAAGGTTTTTGACTAAACATTTTTTAAAATTTGGAATTTGGAAATCTTCCCAAATCTTCTACATCTTTAGAAATTTGTTTCCATAATTAAAAAAAATTGTTTTAATAGTATAATTCGTCTTTACAGCAAGAACGTGACTCTTATTTTTCTTTTATGGGCAATAAATGACGTACTTTAAGCTCTGTTTACGTTTATTACTGAGAATTATGACAATATGTTTTAAGATTTAGCGGCTGTGAAGCAGTGGGGTCCAAACTTTTTGCCATTAAGCCAAATTTCTCAAGTTGAAATCACTTGCAGACCTTACAGAATATACTCCTTTCTAAAAATGCAAAATAATTAAATTCTTGCCAATGCAATCTTTAAAATAATATTTAATTTAAACAAACAAAATAGCTGGATCTTTAAATTATTTTAAAGCATCAAAAGTATCAGACATCTTTTTATAGATGGTTGATTTGCAAAAGCAATAAAAAGGGAGAAACATCCAAGGTGTTGAATATTTTTTATAGGTACTGTAGTTGTTCTCGAACTTTATTGTCAGAACTCAATTGACAGCAGAGTATTTCATTTTCTGGAATCAATTTTCAGGAAATCCTAGCCTGCGTTTGACGGTGACAACCTCATATTATGTATCTGAGTCTGAACTGATGCTTGACAGATACTCTCTGCTCTGCATGAAGCTCCTAAAAACCTGGTCTCTTACAATGTTCCCTTTTAAAATCACAATCCAGGACGTTGTTTGGATATTCTCAAAAACTTTCCAAACCTGTTCAGCGTCATCCGTGTGGAGGGTCTCTCTGTTCAGCTAATTTTCCAAATGGGCTTGGCCGAACAGAGAGAGGTTCGTCTCATATCTGCGTGTGTTTTATCCGTGCTCTCAGGAAGCTGCTGGCGGAACAAGAAGTAATCACCGGGCTTTGTAATGAAGGCATAAAATATAAATTAAATTAAACCTTTATTGGTTCTTGAAATGATATGCAATAAAACGACTTGCTGAGTTTCTCTCTTTCCGCTCACTGTCCTCTCTTACTTAATTGTTCCGGTCAAGGTGCCCCAGGGCGAGGCACTCGCTGAGCTCCTGTGCGACGCGGGTAAGCGCTCTGTTTACGTGTTTGGGATGATGAGCGCACCTATTTATCAACCTGTAACGAATGAAGGTCAAAAACGCAATCATCATCGTTGCTGCCAGCGTCCCACCAGTTCTTTATTTTCATATTTCCGTCTTTCTCCCAGCCACCCAGAGAAAGCTAATTAAATCTGTCAGCCGAGAAAATCGCTCAGTTTCCCTCCCCTCCCTCTGCTCACGTCAGTCAGATCACAGACACACATAATGACTCGTGTTTTAGGCCTGTTATTCCCCTGTGCGTGTTCGACATTCTCCTCCAATCGCCCCCACCTGCGTTGCTTCGCTAATCACCTGTGTTTTCATACAATGTTATGAAAAAAAATATATATTTTTTTATGGCTTCAGTGGCTTGTATTTCAAAGTGCTAAGACAGGAAAGCTGGTAAAGAGAGAGGGAAAACATGCGGCAAAGGTCACCAAGCCGGGAATCGAACCTGCGACGGCATCAGCATCTTTTAACCTTTGTGGATAATCCTTTGAGATGGACGAGTGCTTGAAATCAGACAGAAAAAAAAGGAAACAATACAATTAAATACTGACCCAGAAAGCATAGAAATAAAAGTATTGAACACCCACAACTTCTTGGACCAACGCAAAGTAGAGCAGAGTTCTGAAGTGGAAGGAAAATGATGCTGTATGTCAAACTCAAGGCTCAGCGCAGCAATAAAGACTTTAGATGGCCCCATAAATAGATAACAGTGTGTGCTTAAATATTATTATTATTTTTAGTCAAATCAAATTACATCAATGTGAAAAGATGTTGAAAATTATTTAATTTTAAGAAGTACTGATTAAACACAAAGGAAGCTATGATATTTTAACAGTTTAATAGTTTCATTAATACTTTCTGCTCCATTGAGGACAAGGCAAGGCACTGCAAGTCTAAAATGTTTAAATAAATAAATCTGGAATACGTGTATGCAATAGGTACTTACGCTTCTGGTTCGTGTGTGTGTGTGTGGGGGTGGGTGGGTGTGTGTGTGTGTGTGATTAAGCGAAAGTATAATAAACAGGGACAGGCATCTCTTGTTTGGTGTTTCAGGGCTGATTTCCAGCTGAGATAAAGCGACTAACTGCTGGAAGGAGGACTGACTGCGACGTTGTGTGATCTGACAAAACTAAAAACTAAACATGTTCCGGCTGTGGTGTGTGTGGCCTCCAATGTCACTAAGGAACCGCTTGAACTTTTAACAGTTTCGCATGACATTTTGTCAAGCAAAAGTCACAAACTGTACTGTACTTTACAAGGATTTGATGCGGTAAATTAACAAAGTAGTGTGTGATTGTCAAATGCATGGAATAGGACATAAAATAGAGGTGTGATGTTTCAATGTTTGTTTATCCGATTTAACTCAGTAAAATCCGGTTTTCTTTGTTAATACAACTAAATAAATGAGTTGCAGCTAAGAGACCAGGTGAGAGAATCTGTCTGTGATTACCCTGAATGCACCAACTGTAAAACACGGTGGTGGCAGCAACATGCTGTGAGGATGCTTTTGTACTCTGGACAAACAGGGAAGCTGGTTAGGATTGGTAGGGAGAAGGACGAAGCCTGTAAACAACTCGAGACTGGGGTGAAAGGTCACTGGACTCTTTTGTCGGTCCGTCAACGTCATCGAGTTTCAGTAAGTTAATGTTTGCAGTTAGGATGTGAATAAAGGTGTGTGAATACTTCGACGCCAAAATATTTGTCTAGTTTCTATCTTAGTACACTTTAAATAACACAAAACTAACTAGAAACTAACCTTTCAGCAAGATATGCAAGTTTGTTTTAAGTAAATAATTCCTTAATATGGGTGAAAAAGTGCTAGTTATTAATCCTCCAGTGGAACTGGGACATTTTACTGAAATTAAGGAAATTAAAACAAACCCACGTACTCTGCTGAAAACGTACTTGTAAGTCTGTGTTGTCTTATTTCAAGTGTACTAGAAGCTAGATAAAAATACTTTTAAAGACTTTGTGTTTTTGCAGTGTGAGGCCCTGTAAGTGTATTCCAGTAGGAAAACATGTGGTGGGACTTTGTCTCTCTGACATGAAGTCCTCTCGTTGTGTCCCTCAGACCAGCGCGGTGCTGTGCTCAGGAGGCTGCGCCCTGCTGGCGGTCAGCTCCCTGTTGGCCATCATCACCATCTTCCTGCCCGGCGGAGGCTGCGAGCGGAGGATCTGCACCCTGGCCGGATACATGCAGATGGCATCAGGTAAGCAAAGACACGCACATGTGCCCACCCTCTGCTGAAATAACTCGGTTCTGGTCCCCAGAGGATGATGACAAATGTTTCAACTCCATGTTTGTTTAGAATGAATGCTTTTCCCCCCAGCATCCCCTGTTAGATGTGACAATCGCTGATAGTGCTGCCTATTACCAGAGCGATTAAATTAAAAAAATATATAAAAAAGAGCTGACTTTTGTTTCTAGTCAGTCAAAAAAAACAAAAGAATGGAGTCGAGGACATCTGCTGCTAGGCAACCAGAGTCTGCATGACATGGGCGAGCCAGCCAGGGAGATTTAGAGGCTGCTGTATAAAGACAATTACCCCTCCTTAACACAGGTCATTTGTTCACGGCTACATGTGACTTTTCAGGCCGACGTTTTCACTCCCGACAGCGAAGCAGGCCCCTGAATGTAGCACGGTCTCTTCAGGTGTTAAGCTACAAGAAAAACAACACAAAAAGTGTTTGTGCGTAGGGTTTGGTAACGTTTCCGTCGTTTTTCTCCTCCTAAGTGCAGAGTCACCTGTCTCATCCAGCTCCTCTGTGTTAATTAGAAGCACCGATAATTGTTTCTTTTCTTTTTATTTATCCCACCCTCACTCCTGTTTACACAACCTCTGTCCTTGCGAGTATCGAGCAGGTAATTGGAATCTCAGCATGAGGCATTTTCCTCGGCATAATTAGCGTCTGAATTCATTGGCGAGGTTAAATCCTTATTGACGGGAGTGGAGCTCCTGCGGCCTCCGGTTAATGGTTTGACGACGGACTCGTCACTTACAGGCAGACGCCACAATCGGATCAGTGCGGCTTTGGGACAATGGGAACATATCAGCGGCGAAGCAAGGAAACCGAGTCTTTTTCTGCGCGCTTGTGACGTGAAGCGAGGATCCGGGCCTTTGTTCCATTTCCAGGTCGACTCTTGTCTAGATAGGCGGAGGGTTAACAGAGAGCCGGCAAAGCCCTCCTGAGGAGGGCAGATCAGAAGGGTGTTTGTTTTCCCAGCTCTGCGGCTGTGTGTGTGTGTATGTGTGTGTGCGTGCGTTGAGAGAATGCTATCAAAGTGATCTGATAAACTGTAACAAGGAGATTAAAAACAATGGTTTTCTTTGTGGTGTGTGTATCATCAGCTGGACTTCTGCTGGGGTGTGTGTGTTTTTCCGGCAGATTGGGAGAAACTAACTGCTTGTCAGCTTTTCTTCTAAATCTCGCAGTGACGCCGTTTTTTTATTTATTTGATCCTCGTGTTCATTACAGCAGGTCTTTGACAGGAAGAGGAGACGTCTGTCTGCACGTTGCACTTCTCACCTGTGGGGGGTGAAAGTTGATGAGAAATTAAAAGATGTGCACTGTTTGTTTGTCTTTGAAGGAGCGTTTTCTCCGCTGCCAGAGTTCAGTCGGAGTCGGGGGTCGGGGAAGGATTCTTCCTCATCCCACCTGCGGTGATACAGAGCAGCTATTTTCACTTCTGTTCCTACTTCAAAACTGTACAAGTCCTCTTCTTTTGAAGAGACACGGTATTTGTTGTTCTTTTTTTTTTTTTTTTTTTTTGAGGGTCGGACCTGGTTGAGCTCTGCAGTCGTGCCGTTACACTCGTTTGTGTATCAGCCATTACACTTTTCTTTTACTAAAAATGTCAAAAATTGCATTTTCACTTGCTGTGTCAGTGATGTGCGACTCAAAACATCACAGAATTCAATGATTTTTGGGCTGATTGATCTGAAAACATTATATTTTTGTTAATATTGCAATTATATGTGTTGCAAAAGAAGAAAAAAATAAATTTTCCTCCCTCTTCATCTCATCATCTGTGATTCAAACTGTCTCTGAGACATTTAGCATCTCGGGTGAAGCTATTACATTACATTGGATTGAGTGTGAGCTCACAGTACTTGGTATATTGTGACTGCGTTTAAGCCTGTCACAATAAGCGATAAATCAATTAATCGGATGATAAATTAAAACGAGCTGGATAACTTCCATTTGCATGATTGTTTTTCTCGTGTCTCTCTCTCTTTCTACCAAAGACCGGTTGACAAAAGGCACATGCATCTCAGCCAGTCTCTTTTTTCTGAAGGGCAATTTTGCTTACAGACTTCAAGTGTCCATTTCTTTTTGTTGTTTTTTTTTATTATTATTATTATTTTGGATATTTAAAATGTCTTTCAGTCACAGTATTTAATGCTCTTTAGAAATGAAAGTTTATTGAACTTTGGGAGGCCGTATTTGCATTATTATGCCATATAAAGCACCAGTTTGTTAAAATGACTTTAAACAACACTATTATTTTTTATCGCAATCATTTCTGAAAGAATATATTGTCCAACTGATTTTGCCTTTACTGTATTTTCACAGAACATCATGCAGGTTGAGCGACTGTTTGGCCACCTGACATACTGTGATAATATCTTGATATTTATTACAATACACCATCATCTGCTGAGTGCAGAGCTCTCAGTTCTTGTAGTTATGGAGATTTCTAGGTTTGTCACCATGGCTCAGTCATCTTAATGAATTTGTAACACTTTTGTGGTTTTAAGAGCCTAAAAAGCCCTTCAGTTTTAAAGTCGTGCGTAGTGGGCTGCATAAATGCTCCCATATAGATAAATACCCACATGCGGTGCTGCATGCTAAACACATTTCTTTCAAAGTAAAACAGCCCGACTCCCTTATTTCTGAGAGCTCAGGTCTCTTGGGTGCAGTCCAAAATTAGACATAAACTCCATCCAGCGGCTGAGCTGCTGCACCGCCGAATGAATGCTGCCACCATCAATGTTTTATGCAGCGAGCCAAAGTAGGCCCACGTTTGTGTGTGTTACGGCAAGAAGCTTTTTCTCCCCCCATCATGCATATTTTACTGATCTCTGCTTTTTGATGGTCAGGGCCCTTCTCATTGGCTGGAGGCTGTGTTTTTTTTTTTTGTTTGTTTGTTTGTTTTGATTTCCTCCTACAAAAAAACATTGAACAGATTTTATTTACAATGCAGCGAAGAAGTCCTGAGCATGGAAACTTTGTGTAAATTTCTCTCGGTAACTCTCAGTGAGCCAGTCGGATGCAGAAGTAGCTGAGCACTGCTTTTCCGGTCCATCTGCTGCTGCTGCGCTCGGGCAGATTCTGGGAGAACAGTTATCTGTGCGGGGCTGAATACATGACACACTCGGCTGCGTGTACAAGCACTGAGTGCTCACACAGGCCTAATCTCAGCTGTTTTCCTGCAGGGTTATAGCCGTATTACCATAACAGGAACATTAAGATTATGATTTTGCATTGAGCATTGTAAAGGTTCTATCTAAATGCCTTGGGTTTCCTCCTCTTTATTGATCTGACTCCAGGTGAGTACATAGTTTCCCCGGCTCAAAAAATATACTGTTGTTTAAATATTTCTTTGGGAGATTCATGAGCTGAGGACTTGAAAAGAATTTCCCCGCAGGCTTGTTTCTTTTATTCTGTAAAAAAAACATGAAGCACGGTTTCCTTTTTCCCCTCCATATTCATGCAGTTGAGAATGTGTTGCGCGGCTCCATTAAAGTAGGAACAGCAGCGGCTTGTGGTTCATTATTGCTCAGAGAGATGAAAGAGGAAAGAAACGGCACTCGAGACTTAAATGAGAAAAGGCGACTAAAATCACAGCGCTCTAACGAGCAACACCCGCTGGCTTTTAATTCCTGAGCAAACGGTTAACACTTGTGGTCAGGAGGAAATATTTCACCATGGTAGAATAGAGAACGGATTTAAAAATATTTGCTGTGATGAATTGGTTGCAATGTTTCCTGCTGGTTTTAGTATTTTACGTTTTTGAAAACGTCTTACACTAAGCTAAATGCTTTAGCGGCCATTGGCAAACAACCTTTTGCTCTGTAAAAACACGACAATTTGTGTTCCTGCTATATTCCACTATGTGTGTTGTTGTAGCAGTCAGCGCTGTAACACGTTTTATGTCTCTCCATTTATATCAGCAGGCAACAGGAAGAAAAAGAGCTTCCACTTTTCATTGTTGGTGTTTCTTTTTTATTTTACTCTGTCATGTGATAGCATGTGGCTACATAGAGCTGCTGCACCCTTTCTTCTCTTGCCATGTATTTTGGTGGATCTAACGTACATTGCGAGATTGTAAACATGATAAAAGTTCATTTAGTCAAACATAAAATCTTTTCACATCTATAAAGCATCTGATCTTTATAAAGCCTATTTTGCTTAGTGCATGTGTATTTGGATTAATGGTGTAAATATTACTCTTGCTGCCATATTGCTGTTTCTACAAATTGTAAATGTTAGTAAATAGTTATGAGCTAAATTATTTAGAAAGAAAAGGTTGGACTGCCCTCCTGTTGAAGCCACTTTAAGCATTTGCCATGCAGAAGTGAGTGAATCACAGGATATTTTGTCAAAAACATCAATGGCAGCATGACTTAGGTGTGAGGCATCGTATCTGCTGGAAGGTTGTTTATATAATTTTGCACTGAAATGCAAGTCGGATATTTTATCTTTATTTTTCACTTTGTAAGATATGAAATCATCGAGGAAAATAACAATTCATGCTAATATTGTGTAAAAGTAATGATTTTCAGAGCAATAACATTGTCCTAAAAGTTATATTTTTTTAGGAATTTGTTTACTCTTTCATATTTACGACGGTGCAGATTTATAATTTGTGAATACAAAATGCTCTTCCTGGTTTTCCCCCCCTGTTTTAATTTCCATAATTCTCCAGCAGGCTCAGGACCTGTTTCTATCGTGTGATACTTGGTGGGTTTTATCCACACGTTTTCCAGAGGCAGGGTTAGACATACGCACTGACAATCAGTGAAAATCACTATTCCGCTGTTAAGTACAGATATTACAGGGCTTTACTGGGTTTGACACGTTGCCTGAAATTGCCTTCCAGCCATCGAATTCTGCAGTCGCAGCAGAGCGAATGAAAGAGGACCCTGGAAAGAGAGGTCGTCACATGGACCAACATCTGGCTGAGCGAGATTTCTTATTTTTATCTTCGTCATCGTCGAGGAGAAACCTCCACCCCTCCTCCCATTTTTACCTCCTTGGGAAAGGAAAGGCGAGACGGTTTGTGTTCTCTGTTCTGCCTGTACAAACTCCCACATTAAGTTTTATTGTACTGATGCCGAGGAAGCCCTGCCTGCTGTGTCAGCGCTCCCTTGGGCGAAGCTGCTATGCAGATGTCCTACGAAGCACGGCGATGCAAATAGGAAGTTGCTTTGATCAAAGCACTTGCTGAGTTACACGGGGGCTGCATATGGTACCTGTACAGCATGTCAGTCATCTCTCTGATAAAGCTGAATACATTTTCCATATTGGGCTGGATTAGCGAGGAAGACTCTATTAACAGAATCTGCTCCTCTGACAATTAATTTGCACTTAGAGAGTTTCTCTTTCATCTCTCTGTTGGAGAAAAAGATGATTGGTATGTCCCTTTTGTAACAGTTAGTATTCTGAGAGTTCTCGAAATAATATTAATTAATAGTAGAAACTTATTGGAAACTTAACACTGACTTTTTCATTTTTATGCACGATATACTGACACTAACATCGGTATCAGCTGATGTTAGTCATCGTCTAACATATTGGTATCGAAACTACAACTAATATTAGCAACCAATATTTATTTATTTCATTTGTTTCTGGAGGTTGAGTGGCAGCATGGAGGCATTTGGTCATGTGACAGCGATCGTCACATGACTAGTGAGATAATAAAATATATAAAATTCTCACAATATCGGTAAATATCGGCATAACGGCAATATTAATGTCGGATATCGACACTGGCCCATATTTTCACATGGGTTCATCCCTAATAAACAGAAGAGGTTTCATCCCAGCCAGTCGCTCTAAATTGTTTTACTCAACTGAAACTGTCTTTAGGCTGATAAGATAAAATGACCCACAATACTTTTTCACACTGAAAAGTTTCATGAACCGTAAAGCGTTTTAATACAAGCCCAGGGCCGTCCCATGTTGTACGGGAATTAGATTTTTTAGGAACGTCGCCACCACTAACAGCGTCTCGACTCTGATGATTTGTTGGAATCTGGGAGAGGAGCCAAGATTAATTAGCTGAGCTTAAAAGCAATCAGGGATAATCGCTTATAATTTTCAGAGATGTATTTGTGAACAAACTGGGCAAGCTCAAATAGAAAAAGAATGAAACTTGTAGCAACTATGTGAAATCAAACATGAAGATTATTCTGTATTTACTAGTAACACAGTCCAGGTTTGGCTACGTCATTTATTGAAGTTGTAGTGCTTGTCTTAGAAATACGCCTTTGTTTATGTTTCTATACATAGAATAAAGGTTTTGTTAATCTTAAATTAAGATTATGGACCAGAGAGGATCGACTGTGGTCCGAGTGTTTGGTTATCGATGATTTTGTGCATGTAGATAAGATAGATGAGCATGTTTTGTATAGGCCAAATATCTATCATAACCTGTTCAATGAACACCTTTAGTTTATTTGTTAATTTGCTTTTTAATATCCTACGTTTCAGTAAATACACATATTTTAAGAGAAGATTCATCCAGGAAGACTCAAAGGTGAACGACTGTTCGCTGAGCATTAAATCATGATTTCAATGATAGTAATTATTTTTTTTCTAATTCCTAGTTGCCCCTGCTGTCCCTCCTGGATCTCCCGGTTATTGTGTTGGAAGCATCTGCCAGTCAAGCTCGGTTCTTTTGGACTTGTCAGTGCAGAAGATTTCTGTTCTGCCCTCCAGCCTGCTTCCTTCTCATCTATTATGCTGTTTGTAGAAAAGCGTGTGGATTAAATCCACGACCCGTTCTCTGGCATGTTTTTCGTTTCCCTCCAAACTTTTCCAGCTTCAACCTTTTTCACGGCGTTCCCCCCCCCGTTAGCTCGTCTTCATCACAATCAGAACCTCTGAACTCTTGTTGTTTGTTTTCTTTTTCTTCTGTCAATCGCTGATATTTTATTCCGTTTCATCAGTGGGTTCGCCGGAGGCCTCTCACACAACTCAGATATGCTGTTTTTTTGTTCTATTTTGCCGTGGACGCTTCACACTCACCTTTAAATCTCCCCGATCTGCAGTCAATGAGAGGCAGAGCGGTCGATCAAGCTTTTACACATCCTGCTTTGCTCTCTGTTTGTTTGCGTGACCCAGTTTGGATGCGACACGGTGACCCCGCCGTCACCTGCGACTGACGCCGGACATTAGCCACGGATATGTGTTTTGTCAGTGTGTGGATACGTGTGAATGTCTCTTCGTATAATCAGAGTTGTTTTTTTCCTCCTACTGCTGACAGTAATGTGATTGGTCACCAGTAACTCCTTTGTGCATGCACGCACACATTCAGCCCGCTTTGCGTTCGTGGTCTCACGTTTCGCTAATTACTCAAGACGAGGCAGATTTAATCAGAAACGATTAATATTTACCGGTGAAGCACTACACGGCCGCTTCGTTTCCTAATTTGACAAAGCATTTAGAAAAATAAAAACATGTTTAATTCATGTTTTTTCTCTCCTTTTTTTGTTTCTTTTTTTCATCTGTCATAAATGCAAATGTACACAAATGGATAAACTGGGTCTAATGTGCGTTTATGAATCAAAGCTGGCGTGTGTGTTGGTGCATTTTTGTGGGATCCCACATTGGTCTGATCTGTTGTCTACTGTAATTATGATTACAGCAGTGCCTGGCTCCGCTCGCTCGCTGATACATTACCCACAAAAACCACATTAATTGGTCCAACAGTCAATTAGAGCCACAGTGTAATTAGGACTGAGCTATCGTCCTATCCAGTTCATCGGTTTTCTTGGAAAGGTCTCTTATAGGCTCTTTGTAAAGGCAATCTTCAGAGATTAACAGGTTTTTAATTCATCTTTAATGTCTTCATTAAAAATGAGTGCGTGCTTTAATATGTTGCAGGGTTTATTATCTTTTTAAAACAGTAATTAAAGACTTTTTGTGCAACATATGTTGGAAATCTTTGCAGCTGCCTTGTTCATCTAGACCCTGAGGTTTTACTCCATTCTGTTTTTCAAAGGTTTTCTGTACATTTTGAATTGGATTTGGCAGATGAATAGACTTTTTCACAGAGCATTTCTAAGTATTCAAAAGAAAACCCAGCTTAGGAAGCTGAAACACATTGGTGCAATGCTACTTGATATGCTAAGGGCTGGGATTTGCAAAGCAGCCAATCCATAAGTGCCATTTATTTTCCTTGGCGCTAATTGGCTGAACACCCAACACTGTAAATAATGAAAACTGTAGATATGTTTTTTTGCGGTAGATGGTTTCCAACTCACTTACTAATGGACATTAAGGTATATTTGGTGTGTGAGCTAAAGTAAGTTGTACGTGTTTTTTACAGGGGATCTCAAGTATTCACAGATTTTAGCTATTCCCCCTCTTGTACCACTCTATCATAATTGCAAAGAACTCATATAGATGGGGTTACATTTAATTGCATGTGACATCTTTAGCTGTTGATTAGACTTGATGTCTTATAGTTGCGATTAAACACAATGTGGACATTGTGATGAGGAAAGCGAAGCAGAGGCGTCTGGAAAACTGAGTCGTAATCATCGTTAACAATGGTGTGCTAAAACCATAATTGTGTGTTCTGTGTCGTAATCGTGTGTCCAGACAATCCCGACTTTTTACTGCTTTCTTTAAGCAACAATTTTCTTCTTGTTAGTTTTCCATAAATGTTAGTTTAGGTGGATGGTCATGTCTTGGCAGGTTTGCGGTCGAGCGCACCCACTTTCTGTTTTTGGCTGATGGACTGAATGGATGCGTCGTTCGCCCAGCCCTGCTTTAAAGTTTTCTGCTACTTTCTCCCTGACCTGTCTGCTGTGTTTCTCGGTCTCCATGACAATGCTTTTTCTCTAATCTTCTCTAACAATCCTCAGAGTCTTTCACAAAGCAACCGGATTTATATTGAGAGTAAATTAAACACCAGTTTGTTTTTATTAGGCAACTAAAGAAGGCTAATGGTAGCACCTTGAACTGAGTAAAGGAGGCTGGAAACAGATGCACATCCCATTTGTTAGACCTTTATTTAAAGCTAAGCACTGTTTAATGTTGGTCCATTACAAACTCGAATAAAATTCACTGAAGTTTGTGGCTGTAAAGTGGCAAAAGGATTTAGCTTTCACCTAAAACTGCTTCTTTTTCCTGTTATGTCCTCCTGAACTGTCTCACAAAGGCAAGATACAAATGATATGCTAACAGTAGAAGATGTGTAAGATGAACCAGAAAGATAAGAAAGGGAGTCTTTCTTTCTCCCTCCTGTGGTTCATCCCTGACGGACCTCTTCGGTCCTCTCGCCTCCGTCAGATAAAGGAGAACCGTCCAAAAATCACGAGTGTCTGTTTCTTATTCCTCTGCCGTCTCCCTTTTCTTCCCGCTCCTCCGTCATCCTGCCACATAAGTTCCAGCAAATACACACAATCACACAGTGACACACACAGGCAAACACACTCAAAGAGCTGCTGGCTATGCATATTACATGAGTCCTCCACCTCTGAAGGGCTCTCGGCTTCTTTTTCTTTTTTCATTTTGCAACTTGCAGCCAAGATGATGAGGTGGAAGCCAGATTCTGCACTTCAGGCAGCTTCCCTTGTTTCACCGCAGGAACTAAAGATGTTACAACATAGTATATCCAGTGTTGTTTAAAGATGGTAAAGAACTCAACTCTAACAAATGATAAGCAAATGATTCACCTCAAAAAGTTAGCTTTCATGAGTACTGTTGCTTTTTTTTATAACTAAAAAAGGGAAATAATGTAATTTTTAGCTATGCAGACGATGTTATAATGTTATGTGTTTGTTGTAATAAGTTAAAAGCAGCTTTAGTGGCTGTCATAACATGTCTGATGGTTTGCATTGCTGTTTAAAAATTCAGCAATGCTGAATCTGTCCTCAAATGTTGCTGTATCAGATCCACTTTGATTTAATTTAATTCAGTTTCTCTATTTAGATTCATGCCATCTCAAGGTACTTCACTAAACAGATTGTGTGAATACACAGAAATAAACAGTCAATTCAGACTAATCATAAATACAAATTAAAGCCAATTACATGCATTCCAACTCAGTCATGGTTATTTATGATTGCCCCTGTTGGTGCAACCGTTCGATGCCTTGGTTTTAAAGATTAGATGTGTTTTGGTATGTTGTAGTCACCAAAATGAACAACTCTCTGTTTTTTGTTGGTTTGTTTTTTAGCCTTTTGAACAAGAAAAGTTGAAATACCTTGACAGTTTTAAGCATTTTCTAAACTTTGAAAATGTATCCAGTACAAAACTAACTGGAGATTTGGTTACAAGTTGTACCTGAATGCATCATATAAGCATTCAGGTAGAGACTCACGTTGTGTTTGGGGCTGGTTGAGTGCAACAGATAGCTGGATTTGGACTTTAAACAATTTTTTTACTACCAGTAATAGTTTAATTCTGCTTGAAAGAAGTTAATGGCTTCACAGACTTAACTGTTTGTAGAAACAGTTGCGTGTGCTCCAGTTGTGACGGGCAGTCTGGCCAACATCAGGCCAGAGTAATACTACTCCAGTGTGTGGATGTGTGTGTAGACGTATTTCAGGAATTCCCATCAGTCCGTGTTTGATGAGAACAATGAGCCAGGATGACTCATTGTTGTGTCTGACACTGTTGGTCCTCCACACACACACGCAGGCACACACCCACACCAACTTTGTAAAGTGTGTGCGCGTGTTTATGCCTATTTCTCTTTCCGTTTCACTTCTGCTCTGCCGTTTTATCCCCTTCTCTCTCATGCAGTGATTGATCTTCTCCTCAGTGTGCAGCGATGAGTGAGAACTTGTGCCACTTTGTTGTGTGTGTGTGTTTTTTTTTGTTTGTGCCATCTGTGCTGTTAACAATTTGCTTTTTGTAGGCGTTGTACAGAAAGTTGAGAATGCCGGTACCTGTCACACCCACGCTATGATTGATTAGCCGGTTGGGCTCTGTTGCCTTTGCGTTCCACGTGTTTATGACACTCATTTGCATGAGATAAATAAATCCTTACGCTAAGTGAATTAGGGAAGAAAAACATGAAAACACTATTGAGAACTCATCTGCATAGCTGACGCATTCAGTTATTAAAAGTTGGTTTTAAACAAAACGCCTAACGGTGAATTACTCATCGACTAGGAGCTCCACCTGAATCTGCTTCTGACTAGAAAGTAAAAAATGTGTCAACAGTGGAAATGCTTTTTTAACTATTTAAACTGGCTCCCATTTAGCTTTAACAGCTGAAAAAATGTTTTTTTAGTTTGCGTCCTACCAAAATATAATGAAAACATCTGCTTTTCCAGTTCACACACATTTATAATGTAAAAGATTAATGCAGATTAATGATCTACATTAATCATTTTTTCCACTAGTAAATGATTGTTTATTGTTTAGACACGTACACCGTTATTTTGTTGGATGTCCATTTCAGGATCTCAGCCACACACATTTTGTAACTACTGTGACATATTTGTTTTTAGCTGTAGCAAAGTTCCTTTAGTTGGTTTCCTTCCTTCACGTTTTAAACAAACCAAGTTACTACTGGTCCAGTAGCTTAATATTTCCGTTCTCCAAAACTCGTTCTGTTGCGTTTTCCTGCTGGATCGTTCAACTGTGTTCAAGTTGCAACCAGCTGTTGATCTAAAGTTGATGAATTTACAGGGAGCCCTCCTTTTTCATCGTTTCATCCACTGACTGGATCGCATCCGTCCCACGATCGGTGAAATAGTTGCTTCTCATGATGTTACCACCAACCTTTTCGACAGTTTGGTTGAAAAAATTCACCTCGACTCCTCCAGACACACTTCATCGTGGTGAAGAACTTTGGGCCTTATCTTGTTTCGTTTTTCCAGGAAGCATTTGGCCTAATCAAAGGGTTTTTCCTCCAGAATCCGAAAAACAAACCGTCACAATAACAAATTTTGCTGGACGACTAATTGTCCTAGAAGTTATTGCGCCATACAGTAATATGCTTTTTTTTTTTGACCATTTTCAAGTCATATATTGACAATGGCAATGGAAGCAGAAAGCAAGTAGATCCTCACAAAGGTCAATAAACCTGAAATTCTAACGAACGTTTAACATTGGAACCTGGAGACATTTTCAATATCCAAAATAAATAAACAGCCAGTAAAAATGAAGTTTTTGTAAACAAAACTGCCCTTCACAAAACGGGCTGGTTGAGCCCAAAGAGCCAGACTGGAGCTTTTTGTCATCCAGTCTTTAGAGAGAGAGAAAAACAATCATGCAATGGGAAAATTATTGAGCTAATCTGAATTTATCATGCGATTAATTGATTTATTGTTTATCGCGACAGGACTGCAGAATGGAAAATGCTATATTTTTACATGCTCCCTACAGATTTACCAGCGACATAACTATTTCTCTTTTTAATGTATGTTACATTTTTTCACTTGCATCAGGTTTACTGACAACATCCCAGGTGTACCTATGTATCATTTAATTTAGTCCCAGTCAGTTGATGCCTTTCTCCAGTGATCTGGTTTCTTTACACAGAGAAAACTCCCAAGGGAACCAACACTACAAGCTATGTGAGGATTCTGCCGGGTCAGATGTGTCCAAGGAGGAAATACCAGATGTAAAAACGGGCAGCAGACGCTCTGTTTTGACATTGCTGTTTGCTAAAATGCTAATTATCCGAGAAGCATGCCGATAAAGTTAGAGAAGACGTCTTGAATGTTGAATTTGGGCGTTACGCTTTACGGAAGAGCTGCACCGACATTGTTTATTGGTTTGTTTACTCTGAAGGCCTCCCACAATGCAATGCAAAGCTGGCTGCTGGGGAAGGTGTTTAGCTCATGCTGGCAGCGTACACCTGGTAGCTGTGTCACGTTCACACCGTAAATGATCCGCGCCGGAGTTCATTTGGAACAGGACCAGCTCCTCCAAACGGTACGGCTGCTTTCGCCTCCTGGACGTATAAATGATTTATAACGGCTTATATTTATTATAATGATTTTAAATTCCATGAGTAAAGAAAGTGTGTGGGTTCATTGTTACAGACCGCTATTCACTTCTGCATTGCTCATGTCTTCGCAAGCAGAAATGGCCTCAAGTAAAATAACATTTTCTGTTTTTACGGGCCATGGCGAAAATTTCAGGATTTTCTCCTTCACTGGACGTACAAAACAAATACAGAAGAAAACAGAAAAGTTGTGTTTTTGAGATGAACTTCTGCTCTTCCAGCGCGGCTGCTCAGATGAAAATAACCAAAAGGTGCAGTGATCCAGGACACGACTGGGCTTTCAGGAGACCACAGTGAAAGCAGAGAGAGCAGCAAAGGGAATATTTTCTCACATGTACATCAGTGGCAGCAGGACATCTGGGAGCCGACTGTACATCAGGGAAGCGTGGCAGCAAAGGAGGTCGATGTTTGTTTTTCTGTCTTTGACGCCGTCTCTGACAGGAGACAGACCAACAGCTCAACCACAGCCGCATTGCAAAAAGTATCCACTTTTTAAAAACTTTTTGCCACACTGCAACAGCACAATTTATAGCATCTTTTGGGGGATTTTGTGCGATACACCAGCACGGTACGGTGAACGATAGTGAAGTGGTGGGAAAGGGATTTGTGCTCTGCCGATTGTTATTCATACCAGTGAAGAGTGTAACCAAAAGTTTGTTGGAGAACTTTGCTGAATGAACAGTGTCACGGAGACAAAGGAGCACAGCAGACAGATCAGGGAGAAAGTTGTGGATAAGTTTAATGTAGGATTATGAAACAATATTGTGAGCGTCGAACGTTTCACAGAGCTCTGTTCAACCCATTATCCAAAAATAGAGTAGGACACAACTGCAAAACTACCACAACACTGACCTGAACTAACAGGTGAGCTAACCATGGCATCTCTGGATGAGCTCAGGTGGGAGAAGTTATTGACGGATTAACTATTAATTGCAAGAAAGACAGAAAACCATAAGAAAGTCAAGTTTTATTAGTCAGCTGCAACTTTAAACAAGTTCGGTTTTAGCTTTCCTTTCAAAGAAATCAGTGTTTCAGCAGTTTTGGAGTTTTCTGGAATTTGTTCCAGGTTAGTGGAGATGAAAACCGAATGCTGCTTCTCCGTGTTTGGCTGTGGGGATGTAGAGCGGGTCAGAACCAGGATACCCATCTGAAACACCGATACAACAACATGTCTTTGATGTACTGATTTGTTGAGTGGCTTATAAACTAACAAAAGTATTTTAAAACCTATTCTCTAAGCTAACGGGAGCCAGTCAGATTGACCTTGAAGAGGATAAAGGGGGGAAAAATATTGAGTCTCTAGATTTTCAAAGCTGATGGAGAAATCCTCCAAAAGGCGCTTCCACTTCAAAACGATGGACTCCTTTGTGCTGTTGAGATCTTATGTTCAGACACAGCTTCTGTACATCTGTGCTAATCTTTAGCTCAAACCAATCGCTCCTTGGATGTCGAGCCAGGAAAGAGACCGTAATGTAGCACCTGTGATTTATGGTTTTTGGAGCACACAGCTGCTTGCGCCGCCTTCTGATGCCTGCCGTGTGAAAGGAAGTTACACCTGCTTGTCCGCTCAGCCTGGAGTCCACATTAAATTACACCAGTGCGGTCCTGCAGTCACGTTCGAACAAACCACTCTGTCTCTGCCAAGAAGACGATGCCGACAGGTGCATCCCTTGAAACGCACAAACCGAAAGCTCTGTATGTCTGCTGTAAAACCCCCCCGAGCCCGACATACAGTACACTCAGCTTCAGGCTTCCTTAAGTCGGCCACACATTTTTCTTTTCTTTCTTTGCCTGCAAGCACATGTGCTCATACAGACATGCACTCATCGCTGTCTGACTCTTTGGGGGGAAGACAATATGATTTGAGCTTTGTGCTCAGAGGTTATTTGAAAGTTGCTGCAATATATGAAGGCAGCTCTCATAAAGGCGCCAGAAACAACACAGCTCACTTATGAATGAGTTGTTGTTGTTTTTTTACTACACAGTGGTAAAACATTTTGGACTCATGCACTCCCTTATCCACCCACACTATTTATTGATTTTGTTTCTTAACGGAATATTAAAATAATCATTAGCATTAGGGGCTGAGGTGGGGTCATGCCGCTGCATGAGAGAGACGTTTCAATAAAACAGGCTTTAATTAATATCTTAAAACAAATATAGTGTTAATATATTTGTTAACACTCTATATTTCAGTTCTGATTTTGGTTCCAAGCAATAATGATAAGAACATCGTCAGAAAACACTCCTGTTTTTCTATTTGATTTTTGTTTTTTTTTGTTTTGCAAGTATGCTTTTATTTTGTAATAACCTCCAAACTATGTGTTCAAGGCTGATAGTGACCAGTAGCATTAGACCAGTAGCTCAGCACGAAACGCCGCGCTATGGACCGCGTTGCTTCATTCCTGGAATAAGTCAAAGCTGCAAAGGTAATAAATGACAAAGGAGAAAATGACAAAGAAAACAGTTTGTGTGAACTCCTTGTTTATAGAGACAGACACTACTTATTATTATTTCTGTAACTAAGCAGCTCTGGTACATATTATGATTGTCTTTGCTTTTCACCTTTAAGAGTAGTGCAACGGGATTTAAAAGTAGTTTCATCTAATAAGTCCATCTCCTTTCAGCAACAATTTCTAAAAAGAGCTCGCTGAGTCTGGATGAATGGTCAAAACGTCCCGGAGACAAACTCCCAAACGCCTCGTGAAAAGTTTTCCCAGAAGAATTGAAGCTGACATCATATTAAACCTCCATAAGAATGGATTTTGAACGTGTGTTCAGGGAGATTAGTGAAGAGTTTTGGCAGCATTAGCAGCTAGAACACATTTTTTTTTTTTTTTTAAGTTATCAGTTGTATATTCTTTTGGCTCGTTACAGACGGACCCCACGCACTGGCACCAAATTCTGGACTGTTATACGTTCACTCAGCCGCCCACATATATTTTATTGATTTTTATTAATTACTTTTTATGACGAAATGTAATGTGATGTGTTTTTTGTAACTCTCGATGCATGGGAAGATGTTTGAAAGGAGAATAACAAAAACCAGATGAGGCCTTTTAGTCGAGAACGATATTTTTTTGTCGTCTTATTTTGTAAAAGGTTAAAATAACTTTTGTTTGTCTTTTTGTTGCTTCCTTCCTGAACTTTTAGTTGACCCCACATGAAGAAGACGCATTACAGCACCCGCTACCTTTTGATATACGGGTTTGCTCCATAATAGATTACACTTGCACACACACCAATACACGCCAACTCTGCACTTCCACTCGTCTCTCCTTCTAATTGATATGTCCTGTGTGCGCTGAGTACACTCACACTGATTGGTCCGCTGATGGGATGGATGCTCCGCAGTTTATGCCCTAATCTGTTACAGCAAAGACATCCTCGCTGGCGACACAGGTGAAAGGAGAAATAAAAGAGAGAGATGTGCTTCTCCTCCGCCTCACTTCCTCCCCTCCTGCGTCCCAGCACATCCCTCACCTGGCTCGCCTCCTTGTGATTACAGTTAAAGGAGGGCACCTCACAAGACCAGGCAGACGGCGGGGGAAGACGGATGGGCCGAGCGAGCGGGCCGGGACCGAGCAGATTAAAGCCCGGTCTCATTCGCCAGCCTCCCTTCTTCATCTCACTTCTTTCGGCGTGTGACTGCGGGGTCAGAGTGAGGCTGCGCAGGGAGTGATGCATGGATAAGACGGGATTGTCTTCACAGCTGGATTCTGCGTCCAGAACCTTTTATCGGACTGGGAGGGTTGCCGTTTCACTGTCTGTCCCAGATCACAGGGACTGGGACTGTCTGCACATCCTTAAAAAGTCCTGAATTCATTCATCTAAAATTAAGGCCTTAAAGTGTCTTAAATTATTTTTTTAAAAAAAGTAAGTTAGCCTTTGATATATTAATTACCGGTACATGTTTGCAGGACGATTTAATCTTGTATATTGTGTGTTTTTATGTTTTTTTTCTTGCGGGTCTCACTCAGACGTCTCCACTGCATTCTTCGACTCGGAAGAGATTTAGGCTACCGCTAACTAGCTGCTAATACAGCCGTGCTAGTTTGGCAGCTAGCGCTTTTGCATCTATCATGGTTTAAGTGTACATTCATCGGCAATCGGCTGAACCGTGTTCCTCCATTTCCGAGGAGATACAAGTATTAAATTCAATTAACTATCTTAAAAAGGTCTTAGAAATGAGCTGGTGAAACCTGTAGAAACCCTCTGATGAAGCAAATTTAGCATCAATATGAACTGAGAGGATGCAGACTGACCTACTAATGCCTTCTCTAGAGATAAAAGTGCTTTTTTTTTTTTTTACCACAATGCCCAAGACAAAAAAATGCCTTGGAAACCTTTTTGTCTATTTGTCTGGTCAAAAATCTAATTTTTAAATCTTAACTGATTGATAAAATCAGTAAAAAGATGAAACAGCCACAGGAGTGAACAGTTTTTATACTCACTGTTCCACAAACCCTGATGGATTCTCTGCATAAGGGACATTTGTTTGCATTTTAATGACGTAAATAGACATTTGAGACTATATGAACAGTTCTGACCAAAACAGGCGAAACTCATAATAAATGTAAACCTGCGGATCTAGTGTTTGCTTTCAAGCTGCATTGATGCCTGTTCTAGAAAACTACAATAACTCATTAAAACACCAAACTTACCACGACGATTAATAAACGTTCCTCATTAATCACCCGAACGTTCTTCCCGACGTTGGAGCGAATTTAATTGTTTTACAGTGCAACACTAAACTATTAACAGTAAATCTTGTAAGCTTCCCGTAAATAGCTGTTTGCACTAATAGCGGCGCTCGCGTTGCGACAAACGTTCATGATTTACGTCTCGTTTTAGTGCTGACTCCAGCAAAGGCTGTCACTGGGAGCAGAACACGCTGCCCCGAGCACAGTAATAAGCCTTAATTTGTTTTCAAGCACGTTTTCTTTTTAAGAGGGCGAGTGTGTAATAAGAATGATAATGGTTCTTTTTTAAAAAATGTTTATTTATTTATTATTTTGTAGGCGGTGAGGTGTTCGCTGGAAGCTCGGAAAGTGTGTTAATCACAGTCCTCGTTGTGGAGACCGGCCAGCCTAAGCTCATAATCCGCTCAGCTATTTTCACTATTATCCCTTCTCACTGACAGGCAGATACAAACAACCGCAGCGGGGGCTAATGCTACATCAGCGGGGCACAATCGCCCGTCCAAGGATGAGACGCCCGCCATCTGCTGTGTTTACACTTTCAGACTTTCAGCCGGGATTCCTCCGACAGCCTTTGATGCGTTAATGATTTCTCTTGTCTCCCGGCTCTCTTGGTTCGTTCCTTCGCTGTTTGCGCAGGAGTTCACTGCGCTTCTTTCATCGCCGCGGGAATCCTCCCCGGCTCTCAGTTTATAACCGAGGAAGACACGGAGTTTGGGAAGAAAAGTCGTTTTGAGAAATTAGGTGATCGATTTTTTTTTTTTTTTTTTTTAGAAATCTTCTGTTGAAAGATTTGAAATGATGTGATAGACCAAACTGTGTGAAGTATTTTTTTTTTGTGGTACTGTTGCGATAACGATACTAACTTACTGTATTGTTAGTGTCAAAGCTGTGACTGCTTGGCTTATCAATTATAACTGCAAACACAAATTTTACTTTTGAGACACGTCCCCATTGGTAATGCGACTCGTTATGACAGCAGTCACGTACAGAGATGTGATTTTTATCACTAAACTGCTCACAGTAACTACAGATGTATTGATGTGTAATTACACTGTCATTGAATACACAGTGAAGAAATAACAATCTCGACAATAATCTTCATTTGTTGGAATTTAAAGCAACGATGATGAATCAAAATTCTTATCATGATAAATGATAAACGATACGGTAAATTTCCACCCGCAGTTAACGGATATTTTCGTAGACTTGTAATCCATTGTATTGATGAAGAACAACGACTTTCAAGTCTTTCAACCCGACCCCCAATTGGATTTAGGCCGGAACTTTGACTGGGCCATTTTAACACATGAATATCCTTTAATCTATTGGAACTCTGGGACCAAATTTTGGAAAGATTTTCCTGCTATAAAGTGAGTCTCCACCCTAGCTTCAATCTTGTTGCTTTCTCCATCAAGTCTGACTCGTTGTCCTGCTGAAATAAATGGATGCTCTCACTGCATGATGCTGCCACCGCTGTGTTTTACTGTTGCTGTCTCCACATAGCTGCATTCAGCCCAGAAAGTTCCAATTTGGTCTCATCTGACTGGTGATGATTGCTCTGCCTCCTATAGCTTATGGCAAACTGTCATCGTCTCATGGTTTTCTTCTTTGCGAGCCTCTTTAGAAGAAAAACGGACAGAAGTGGCTACTTCGGTATTTCTTACAAAATGTGCTTTATCTTTAGACGACATCAGCAGCTGTGATCCGGTATTCTACGAAACCGTTTGTGGAAAAGTATGAGTTGTGGAGATGGACCCCAAATTGCTGCCGTTTCTTTACGTCACACAGAAGCTATTTACTCCGATGTGCAAAGCTTTTCAGGCGTGAGGCATGTGTGGGACACAAAGCATCTAGTGTGTGCAGAGAAATGAGAAAGACAAAAAAGGAACTAAATGAAACCAGACAGTGTGAGAGAAAAGAAGGTGAGTGTAACATTTCTGAGCTGTAACCAGACACTCGGATTACGTTCAACATGAGAGCCGGGAGCAGGGTGTCACTGCTCCCCCGAGCCCCAATCTGTCACCACATAGGCAAACACACACACACACACACATTTGCTGGACTGAACCCTGCAGGGAGATTTTGTACTCATGGTTTTTTTTCATAGTCTTCATGACACAATTCCAGGATTTGAGATTAACATTTTTTAGCCAATTTTTAAAAATGGATGGATGGACATTAAGATTGGGTTGAAGACTCTACCTGCAAATATTTTCCCATTATGCTTTTTTTCCCCCTCTCTATTCTGAAAATTAAATCTCAGACTTTTCTATACTTTAAGAAACCCCGACCTGAAGGAAACATCCGATCTGTTTTTGGCGAACGATCAATTCCTTTTCCTCCTTGACGTTAGCTTTCCTTTCAGCTATCATCAAACATTTATGCTGAATATGGTGATAGTCTGAGAAACAAGAGGCGCTTCGGCCGCAGCAGTGCCATTTGTTGTCCCCAGAGAAAGCGGTGATGGCATCACTAAAATGTCCAACTAGCAAACGGAGCCTCAACGCTACACGACTGCACTGGAACCGCACTTTATAAAATGGAAACCTAGCTGAAGCTTATTAAGTATCGCACATGAGAGATGGTTTCCTTACTTCCTGGTTAAATGCCTTGTGAGCAACCTAAATACACACAGAAAATTTAAAGAATTTTTTTTTTTGTCAATACAAATGCTTTATTTGTTATAGTATTTCGTTTTTCTTTGTTTATTTGTTTATCAGGAGATCATACATACATTGATATTACATACATTTTGCAAAGCTTACATGACTTCTCCGATTTTTTTCCTTTTTTACACATAGTTTTTTTTTTCCCTTTCCCCGTAGAGAACATAAATCCCCGTACTGACATTTGTTATAGTATTTCTAATAAAATACTGCTTGCATAGTTTATTTTCTAGCTCTGGATGTTAAAATCTTCTGTAGTTTATGTCATAAGTCCAAATTCTTCTCATGATAAGAAATTATTCACGTTATCCATCTCTACTACAGTATAAACATGTTATCCAGAGTCAATTGTTTGTCATTATAAAGCTCTGTTAGACATTATGAAGGTTGTCTTTAATTGTTGTTTAATCAGATGAAAAATAAAACTCCCCTCTGGTCACAGACCATATTTCACTCAGCCTTTGGCCAAATAAAACCCAAATTATGTTGTTTTTAATTCAGCAGTTTTTAAAGTGAAGAAAATTCAAATATGATACAGTTTCCTACATCATGTTTCATACTAAATTGAGCAAGATAACATGGCTCTGTGGATATGCAATCAGCATGTTTGTTTTTTTTATAACCCATGAATGTTAATATTTAAACTAGCTCGCATGCCGGCTACCACTTTTCTGTTATAGCTTTTCAAAAGAAATCAGAGGCGGCAGGTCAAACCTTCACAGAAATTTGAGGTGGAAAGCAAACTTAAGTTGCAGTAAAAAATGCTTCTTCTTTTTATCTGCTCTTCATGTTTTAGTAAAATATTCAATGTTTTATGATTTTCTTGATTTCTACATTTCCAAAGAAGAGGAAGACGAAAAAAAAACCCAAAAAAAAAAAAAAACACCCCCAAATCAAGAAAGCCCTGCGAGGTTTTCAAGATAAAAGACGAAGCTTTGGTGATTCCTGGAGGGAGAAAGAAATGAAGACTCATATCGGGAGTTATTTTATTAATAAAGTGCATGAATAAAACAAGTACAAAAGAGAGAATGCAAAATAAAATAGACTGAAATCTAGGGCAGCGATGTGATAGACTTAAAATGTGGCACCATAATGTCTAAGAAGAAACTTGAGTGGAATTGGACAGATTTACAGGTTTGATATAGAAAATTTTATATATATATATATATATATATATATATATATATATATATAACTATATCTATATCTCTCTATATATATAAGAGAGAGAGATCTATACATACATATAGATCTATATATAGATATAGATATCTATATATATAGATATAATTAGATATATATATATATAATTCCCTTCTCACCCACCTCGGGTGGTTCTTATCCTCTGAGCTCGGGTCCTCTACCAGAGGCCTGGGAGCTTGAGGGTTCTGCGCAGTATCTTTGCTGTGCCTAGAATTGCACATTTCTGGACTGAGACGTCTGATGTTGTTCCTGGGATCTGTTGTAGCCACTGCTCCAGTTTGGGGGTGACTGCCCCGAGGGCCCCGATGACCACAGGCACCACTGTGGTCTTCACCTTCCAGGCCCTCTCCAGTTCCTCCCTGAGGCCCTGGTATTTCTCCAGTTTCTCGTGCTCCTTTTTCCTGATGTTACAGTCACTCGGTATTGCTACATCCACCACAACGGCTTTCCTCTGTTGTTTATCCACTACGACAATGTCCGGTTGGTTCGACCTTACCATTTTGTCTGTCTGGATCTGGAAGTCCCACAGGAGCTTAGCTCGGCCATTCTCCACCACCTTTGGGGGGGTTTCCCACTTTGATTTCGGGGCTTCCAGTCCATATTCTGCACAGATGTTTCTGTACACTATGCCTGCCACTTGGTTATGTCGTTCCATGTACTCTTTCCCTGCCAGTATCTTTTACCCTGTTATTATGTGCTGGACTGTCTCAGGGGCCTCCTTGCACAACCTACACCTTGGGTCTTGTCTGGTGTGGTAGATCTGGGCCTCTATTGCTCTGGTGTTTATGGCCTGTTCCTGGGCGGCCAGGATGAGGGCCTCTGTGCTGTCCTTGAGTCCAGCTTTTTCCAGCCATTGGTAGGACTTTCTGATATCAGCCACTTCAGTTATTTGCTGGTGGTACATCCCATGTAGGGGTTTGTCCTCCCATGATGGTACCTCCAGCACCTCAACTTCTGTTCCCCATTGTCTGAGACATTCACTGAGCACATTGTCTGTTGAGGCTTTGTCCCTGATGTATCTATGGATCTTGGATGTTTCGTCCTGGACAGTGGTTCTCACACTCACTAGTCCTCTGCCTCCTTCCTTGCGGCTCATGTACAGTCTCAGGGTGCTGGATTTGGGGTGGAACCCTCCATGCATTGTTAGTAATTTTCGTGTCTTAACATCTGTGGCCTGTATCTCCTCCTTTGGCCAGCTAATTATTCCTGCAGGGTATCTGATTACTGGCAAGGCGTAGCTGTTTATTGCCTGGATCTTGTTCTTGCCATTGAGCTGGCTTCTCAGGACTTGCCTTATTCGTTGGAGGTATTTGGCTGTGGCTGTTTTCCTTGTGATCTCATCGAGGTTGCCATTTGCTTGTGGTATTCCCAGGTACTTGTAACTGTCCTCTATGTCTGCTATTGTTCCTTCTGGGAGTGAGACCCCTTCCGTGCGAATGACCTTCCCTCTCTTTGTGACCATCCGACCACACTTCTCTAGTCCGAATGACATCCCAATGTCTGTGCTGTAGATCCTGGTGGTGTGGATCAGTGAGACGATGTCTCGCTCACTCTTGGCTGATGTCATCCATGTAGAGGAGGTGACTGATGTTGGCTCCATTCTTTAGTTGGTATCCGTAGTCAGTCTTGTTGATGATTTGGCTGAGGGGGTTCAGGCCTATGCAGAACAGCAGCGGGGACAGAGCATCTCCTTGGTATATGCCACATTTTATGGACACTTGTGCAAGTGGTTTGCAGTTGGCTTCAAGGGTGGTTTTCCACAGCCCCATCGAGTTTGCAATGAAGGCTCTCAGGGTCCTGTTGATGTTGTACATCTCTAAGCATTCAATGATCCAAGTGTGTGGCATTGAGTCATAGGCTTTCTTGTAATCTATCCAAGCCGTGCACAGGTTGGTGTGCACGGCTTGCTCATGTATTTATCCATGTGTCTGCTTATCTTAGCCGCTATGATGCCTGACATGAGCTTCCAGGTTGTGGAGAGACAGGTTATTGGTCGGTAGTTAGGTGGGACTGAGCCCTTTGATGGGTCCTTCTGGATCAGGATTGTGCGCCCTTCAGTTAACCATTCAGGATGAGTCCCATTTTGTAGCAGCTGGTTCATTTGGGCTGCCAGTCGCTCATGGAGGGCAGTGAGCTTCTTTAGCCAGTAGGCATGGATCATGTCAGGCCCTGGTGCTGTCCAGTTTTTCATACCTGAGACTCTTTCTTGGACATCTGCCACAGTAATGGTTACCGGGGCTTGCTCAGGGAGGTTGCTATGGTCGTCTCGTAGAGAGATCAGCCACTGTGCATTGCTGTTGTGGGACGCCTCCCTTTCCCATATGCCTTTCCAGTATTGTTCAGTCTCCAGCCTTGGTGGGTCTGCTCTGTTGTTATTACCCTGCCATTGAGAGTACACTTTAGCTGGTTGGGTGGAGAAGAGCCGGTTTATCCTTCTGGCTTCATTCTCCCTTGTGTATCTCTTTAGGCGACTGGCAGTTTCGAGTGCTTCAGGTATGCATCTGGTCCTTTCATTGCACCCCTATGGAGCTCTGATAGTTGGCTCACTTCCCTCCTTGTCACCTTGATTTTGGTCTCTAGCCGTCTTTTCCATGGTGGGTACTGTCTCTCATGGTTGCTCTTATAGCCAAGCAGCTCAAGGATCACTGATGCTGAGTTGTAAATCAGCTCATTGGTTTCCGTTATGGTGTTGCTAGGGATCGTTCTCAATGCTGCATTCACATCTTCAATGAGGCTTTCTGATGGTACTTCACTCAGCAGTTGTAATATTCAGCTCCGCTTCCTTCATTGTGGCTGCATACTCCCTCTCTGGGCGGGGACTCGTAGTTAAGCCCCGCCCATCCTGACATCCAGGTTCCTCCTCTTTGCCGTAGCATTTGTGTTGTACCTCGTCAATCTCAAGTTGTGACAGCAATTGCCGTTTGCGGATGTTGGAACACTGAGCTACTAGTTGTTTAGCACTTAGTGTAGACTGGGGATGTCAAAGTAACCATTCCTCCCTCGGTCTTTGCATATAGCCTCTCCGATTAGGGCTACTTGAGTAGTAGCATTCCAACAGATCCAAGTTTTCACCTCTCGCCCATTTCCGTCTTGTTCCAGTAGCCCATTTATCGTCAAGGTGCTCTGGTTCCCCAACACCTGACGCAGACCTTGTTTGGCCGGGCGACGTCTGAGCCGGCATGTTTCCTTGCTTCTCAATGTCTGTCATTGTCTGAGGTAGGCAGTAGCTCAAAGGGTCTTGCCTAAGGACCCAGACGGGATAATTTTTGCCGGTTTCGGACTGGATTCGAATATATATACAGCTCAGGACATATATATATATGTCCTGAGCTGTCAGGGTTTTTATTTTAACACGGGAGCAAAGAGCTTTAATGGGAAACCGAAGTAACGCAGAGAGGTTCTAATTTCTCCATCATCTCTGCTTTTGTCTTTTATAGTCGGGCAGTTTAACGCAGTCTGAGCACGCAGAGGCCACAGGGAGTGGACGACCCCCACGAGGGGTCACCAGGACAATCAGCTCTTTTTATGGCCGTGGAGAGAACGCAGCATCCGTCTAATCCTGAGAGAAATATTGTCTGAAATAAGAAAAAAAGAAGTTTGACTGCTGCACTTTGAGGGGTTTTTTTGTGAGTTGTTCTGGAGCAGAATTACAGCCTGTCAGGCTCTGAGTGGAGAAAGGCCTTCAAGCAGGAGAGGGGGGAGCGACTGACGGGCTCTTTGTCAGAGGACCTGATTGTTGTGTGTGCCCTGACTTTTCTTTCTTTTTTTTTTTTTTTTACGACAGCACACCCCCACTCTGTGGACGCTCTGCTAGGAAAGTAAAAAAAAAAAAGAGAGAAAGAGAGAAGAGAAGAGACCACACGCTTTCCCTGACAGCAGAAGCGCGCATGAAATTATCACAACAATGCATTACCCCGCACCTCCGAGAGAGGAAATTACATCCATCTGCGATTCTTTTCCTCTCATCCTCTTTTCCTTCAACTTCACTTTGTTTCCGTCTTCCTGCGTCTCTTTACGTTTCCGACTTCTCCTCCATCGCCGCTTAAACTGCAGAGGCGCTTCCCTTTTGCTCGCATTGTCCTTAACTGCAAATATTTTACCAGTACGTATATGCGGCGTCTGAGAAGTGCCATTAATCTCATTGTGTTGTTTGTGTGAGTAATGAGCTCTGGACGTTCCTGCTGTGTCTCAGTTGTCCCTAATTGGCGCAGCGTGACTTTATTAGAGGGATCCACAGTAATTAACGTCTTCTGTAGTTTAGGAATCTAACCTTGACGCGTCACGGGCTTGACATCTTTTGAGAAGCTTTACTTTACTCTGTGATTTTTCATTTTCGTCTCTAAGTTGTTTCTCCTCCCTTTTTTTCATAATGAATGATTGTGGTTGAGTCAGGATGGATTCAACTCAAAGATTTTCACTGTTTTGTTGGGGTTTTTTTTTTTTTAAATTGGAAACGACAAAAATAAGGCGAAACTTCTGACTTGGGAGATTAAAAAAAAGAGACGTTTGGATTTTTAAAAAAAGAAAAGTAGCATGTTTAGAGCCTATAAGTTGAATTATTTATCACTGACTGCCTTTGATCAGAACAATCATGAGGCCTTTTAAAGCGTTTATTTTCTTAATCACCTTTCAGGGTTGTGTGATAAACCTTGAACATGTTCCTGTTCCATCGCAGGGAAAAAATGGAGGCACGCCGCCATGCGCACGTCATCACTAACTAACCTGACGTGCACAGCACACACAAGCTCCATCAACAAGACCAATTCTGACATTCAAACTGAAGACTGCATTCGGATGTGTTTTATATCAGAACCGAATGCAGAGGAAGAAACCACCTCTGAATACAAAGCGTCAAGTTTTCAAGTCATAATCTGGGCTAAAACGTGGTGTTGTTGTCGGCTCGGTTTTTACTGCTGTGGCCAGAGGAGCCAGATGACGAGACTTTTGAATGATAAAGTATCCAGGCTCCAGCTGGACGTTCTCACTGGGAGGCTTTCGTTGGCATTTTACCATTTTGTTCGAAATCAATAGTTTCCGTCTTTTGCTAGACATTGAGGAAACTTGGTGTGCCAGAAAAGTATCCTTCGCCTTTCCGTAATGTAATTACTTTTGCTTTGCTGGAGAGAGTGAAACTCACACCGACATTTGTTTATGTCTTCCTACATGTATTTAATTTCATATTTTTGCTTCAGCAAATAGACTCACCAGGTGTGAGAAGGCTCTAGTGTCTGCAGCTGCTCTCTGCTGAATTGCCAAACCCCTCTGGCTGAATCCAACCAGAGGTAAAGTTGTCCTTTCTTTTCCCAGTTCCTCCGTTCTCGTAAAACACTCTCGGTCTGGTCGCGGACGGAGACGGCGTATATCTCACACTCCTGCTCCCCCGCTGGGAGTGACTTGTGCCTCTGCGTTTCTACATTTACTTCCTCGTCGGCTTCGGTGTCGTTCGTCTTTGCAAACCAAATCAGTTTCACGTCAAGCTCGTTTAAGCACATCCTCCTTCATCCTGCTCTCTGAGCAATGGATCAGGATTGATACTGGCCTGGAAGCTTTTAACGGCTCTTCAAATAAGGCAGTTAGATTCGTGTTATTGACCAGCGCTGGTTTGAATTAGAAAAAGAAGTTTGTAGAAATAATGTTTTAAATCATATTAATGCATTAAGGATTTTTACAAATAAAATACACAAGATATTTTGTATTTTGAGCTATTTTACTGCAGGAGAGAGATTGAAGGAATCACAATTTCTCACATGAACATATTTATTATTGAGATAGTCACGACTAGAATCAAGAGCTTTTGTGCCAATCTACTTTGATCGTCTAATTAAACAAAGAAACAGAACCAAAGCAAGAATTT
The DNA here is from genome assembly GCA_010277075.1 of Poeciliopsis retropinna. NCBI lineage: Eukaryota > Metazoa > Chordata > Actinopteri > Cyprinodontiformes > Poeciliidae > Poeciliopsis > Poeciliopsis retropinna. The sequence continues at coordinate 1,584,673 of VMRM01000024.1, forward strand.
ATTTATTTTTATGCTCAACAGAATATTCATGAGGTTAACCTTCAAGACTCTGAGGATTTCTCTGAAGCTTAAGGAAAGGGATTTTGCTCGCAACCCAGCAGCTTTTAGTCATTATTGAAAGTTCAGGAGAAGAAAAGGAAGAAGGAAGTGACCGGAAGCCAATGTTGATCCACGTCCATCATCGAACCAACAATAAGAGGAGACCTAAACTCTGGTCCCAAATCAAATGTCTTGTCACATTTCTAGCTTGGATAAAACGACAGAAAAAGAAAAATCACCCTGAAGAATAAATAACTTTGTGATATTGAGAAAATTGCGGGAATGGGGGAAGAATAGACCAGAACTTGACTGAGAACTCATGCAAAATTAGACCAAAAATGCCAAAAGTGCACAAAGATTATTATGCATTTCAGTCTTAACAAGTGATTGAATTTGTTTTGATTTTTGGCCGCGCTCCTTCTGCTGCTCTCCGTGGTTCTGTTTGGACTCTTTCTCAGATCAGAGCTCGGCTCTTGTCTCACTAAAATACCAACAAGAAAAATAAAAAGCCTGCGCTCTTTAGAAGTGCTTTTCTTTCGTCTAACTTCAGAGAGGCAGATATGTAGACCGTTAGATAAACCACGAGAGGCTGAAAGAACTGCGCTGCCATTCTCAAGATTTCAACAGAAAGACAAGCGTGGATTCAGAGCTTAACAACAAGGCTGACCATGAATTACTCATGGTTTATTTGGACCTTTTGCTGCTCACTAGTAACTCTGTTCAGTGCAGCAAGGCTGCAACGTGCGATCATAAAAGGTATTTGTAGATCACAACATAATTGGACAGTTTGAAGATCTCAGGAAAATCAACTGCGTGATTTTTATTCTTCTGATAGATGTCTTATCTAAAGGTATAGTGCAAAACATTTCACAAGACCTAGATCGACGCCTCCACTGTTTGACTTGACACAGGCAACCAACAGGTTTCAGTGCTATTTATAGATTTATATGCAGAGAGAATATTATATTTTTACACATCCAAACATCAGCATCTCAGCTATAAGCCACATTTTATAGAATCCAGTGATATTGATGGTCACTCTACCCAAATATTTATTATTTATATTAAAGCAAATATGTTCAGTAAATACAGACACATTCCATAGATTAGAATATGACTGATGTTTCTTTGTTAGTAATCCCATCACCAAGTGAAAGACATTATATAGATTAATTAAATTACGTCCATTTTAACATATTTATATTTCGCTGTATGTTTAATACCTGCTATAAAGTTATTTTTGAAAGGTACTATTAATTTGACAAGCCTGATCAGGACACATATCCTAATTTATTGAATAAGATTGTAAGTCATTCGCATGTAAGTTTTGGCTTTATTCTTAGCACTAAAAAAGAAAAGGTCTTCCAGTAGCTGGGTGCGCCAGCGCCCCTCCACCCCCAGCTCCTTCTCATCCCCACCAACTTGCGACACAAAGTTACACTCTTGCTCTCTTATCTTTAACATCATTGCAAAAGAGGAAGAAATATTGAGATTTGCTAAAAAAAGAGAGAGAGAATGTGTATTTTCAAGCTTTGGGGACAACAGCTGACGTAAAATTTGATCTGATATTGATCAAAATACGCTTCGATTTGACACACAGGCTCAGATTATCCTCCTGTCGATGTATGTTCAATAAAACCTGAGAGATAAAGTCACTTCAGTCATCGGTTCTGCATTCAAGGTCTGATTTTTTTTTTTTTTGGTGTTTCTGTACATTGCCTAGCTCAGTCATGTTTCCTTTTTCTTAATCTTTTGCGATTATTTTGGCTTCTTGCTGCCCTACGGCCCTGATGTATATATAATCTCTCTTCTGAGCGTTTCAATCAAGGTCGGCTCGGTGCCCGGGCAATGGTGTCTAACATCACCGGCGAAATCTGTTTCAGTGTTTCCTGCAAATGTATCCCAAACACGCATTAATGCATAGAGTTCAAACAGCTGTTTCTGTTTGCATATCTGTGTTTGTTTACGTCTCTTCCTCCGATAATCCCGATCGCAGACTCGCTGTCACAGTCACAGCGGACGTATCTGAAATCTGAACCTCCCTGCTGCCCACACAGGCCTGGGCAGGGAGATACGGAGGGATCGGCGCAAACAAAATGGAGGGGAACAAAGACATTCAGACAAGTGGCTGCATGATGGAGAGGAGGGGAAAAAAACAACAAAACAAGACAAGTACATGTTAGATTTTCCACCGCTGCTGGATAGTTTTATTGTTATTTCTTGGTCCAGGTGAAGAGAGTTCACTACAGCGGATGGACCAGGGATAATCCCTCTGAACTCACAGATAATCAAAGCTCTCTGCTGCGCCGCACTCTCAGGTATTTGACCAAAAAGGCTTTATTTCACTTTGATTTGGAGCTTCGCCTCGTTTTTATTTGCGCGTTCCTGTTCGGTCAGTGAGTTCGGGGAGTATGAGGAATCCTTCATCAACGCTTCCGCAAGATTGTGCTTCTCTATAAATGTAACAGTACCAAAAAGTATTCAAACCCCTGGAAACTAATCACACTAGTCACGTAAAAACTGCAAACTTTTGTAGACATTGTTTTTCTTAAAATAGAGGGAAGCTAATAAGGATTTTTCCAACTGTTTTGCAAAAACAAAAATATGAAAAGTGCGGCAATATTTATTTTTTTATTCGTCTCCAGCCTTGAATTAATGCTTTGTAGAACCAACCATCTTTATCTGCAGTTATCTGCAAGCATTTTGGGCCATTTCTCTACCTGATTAGTACATCAGACGTTTTTGCCCGTTCTTTTGAAATTGGTTTAATTTTTAGACTTCGATTTTGACGTCAATTGCCACAGATGCTTAACTGCAATTTAGGTCTGGACTTTGAATGGGCCGTTGTAATACATGTATATTGTTGGATGTAAATTGATTGTTTTTCTGGCTGCAGGTTTAAAGTTGCTGTGCCAGAAGAATTGCTGTGCACTCACTAACATGTTTTCTTGTACTTACGGCGAGGGTGCAATCCGTTTTTGGCCTTTCGAAAAGCAAGTTTTATGAATATAAATACATGCCACACTTTTCAGATTTGCATGTGAAAATATATAATATATAATTTTGCTCCCTCCCCATATTTATGAAGAACTTTGTGTAGCTATGTCACATTAGATCCATTTGAAGAAACTTGCGTTTATAATTGTATCGTGGCAAAATGTGAAAATATTCATCGCGATGTATGTTTGTCTGATGTTTCTCTATTTTTGAACAGTTTGTTAAGAAGAGTCTTTTTGAACATGTGACGGTTATGTTGTGCCTGAGCCGGACTAAGCTGCTCTTCTCTTTGTGTCATAATGTTAACTCAAACACACCAAAGTCATTTTAACATCTTTATTTAATCTCAATCTGATCTTCAGCTCCTCGTCTAGCAGTCTTGATAGTTCAGTGCACATCGTCCTGTAAGAGTGCGACATTTCTAACGTTCAACATCTAAAGGAGTAAAAGCTTTTCTATGAGTTAGAGATTAAGTTTTAAGAGCTGCGTCTTTGTATCGGGGTCTTATTGAAGGTTTAACCCCAAACAAACATACCTGGCAAGAGGTAAATTGATCGAAGACTTTACCTGAACCACAAACCAACATTTTGAGGATTGATAAATGACTGTCACTGTTATTGTGCGTTTCTTTTTCTTTGCCCACACGACATGACAAATTAACACATTAGGCAGCAGCCGGACTCCCGGATTCGATTTCCTTACATCGTAGAGCTAAAGGCTGTTTTGAATCACAAAATCAGCCTGTCCAGCTTCATGTTTTACTTTTTTACACAACACCGAGGTTAAAAAGCAGATCATTGGATGAAAGGTTAAAATAAAGTAAACCTTAAGTGTGGACTATAAACTTGATTAGCAGAATATTCTCAACTAAGAGAAGGCAGTAGGAAACTAATTATATATAAATTCAATTCAAAAAGATACAAAACCGAGTTCAGAAAAGAGATTTCACCTTTTTTTGCAAACTCAACAGCTCTATCGGCAATTTCTTTAAATGATTGTAACTGAATTAACTTTGTATTATATTTATAATTCTTACAACTGATCAAAGTGTGAAGGAACCTATTATTAGAAATCGACCTCCTGTTTCGTTGGATTAAAAAACCAAAATGACACCAAGTCCTTATTCTCCCTTGTTTTCACAAATATTACATTGGTTATTTATTAAAAGAAAAAAAACAACAACAACAAAACAAACAAACAAAAAACACCACAATAAAAGCACAAATGTTTAGATTTGATTATGACTTTATTTAAGTATTTTTAATCAAATGATACACGTGTGATAAATAAGTTCATAATCTAAATTAATGCACAGCAAAAGTAAACTATTCCCACCTGAACTTTTGTTAACCTCAGCAGATACCAGACGCACTCTTTCGCCCACGTCCATGTTTTTTCGCCTTGCGGCGTCGGAGACGTGCAAACAAAAACATTCACCTGATCGGACAGTCAGCAGCGACGAAGCTCGTTACGCTCACCGCTTGTCAGCGGGAGGACCGTCCTCGGTTCGTGTTCGTGCGATAGAAATTCCCGTTGTTTCATCATCGCTCAGCAGCAGAGGGTCTATAAAGCGATGATGGACACACAAATATCCTCCGTTTGGCCCCCGGAGTTGGCTGCTCACAATCCATCAACTAAAAGCTGGAGATGCACAAACACACTCAGAGGCACAGAAATATCACGCTTCTAGTGGCCATTTAGTGATCACCTCTGTAATGATGGCCCTGTTTCCCCCCACCAGCTCAGCTCAGCATGGCGCATCCTGGCCTTCAAAAACATCCCATTTACTCCACGCCATGTACAGATCAATCCATCACACAAACACACCAGTTTTATGTGAACAAGACACAGTCAAAGACACGTATGGGCATCATGAAAAGAAATATCACCTTCTTAATTACAATATTTTAGCTATTTAGGGCTATTAAATGTTGCATGAACCAGTTTTAGATTATTTATCTGCCATACAGATGACTCGAGAAATGAATTTATGACACTATTATGTATAGAGGAGTTCATGGTTGGGTCAATCCCGGCCAAAAGCTTTTTTTTTCTTATTTATACTGTCTGTAAAACACACCCGAATGATCACTCCTCCAGCGCTCTGCTGGCAGTCGATACGATGTATTTTTCATCAGATACCTCCACACTGTCCACACAATGTTTTCCCAGAAGCTAGGAAGTTTGTTCAGATACAGATGGCGCAAACTTAAACTGAGCAGCCATGTCGTTTTTAGAAGGAAGATATTTTGTTCTGTATTTTGATTAAATAAAGTTGGCAGCATTCATGTAGTAATTAATCCCAGCGTAAAGTAGGAAATGCTTTATTCGGATGGTAAACGGACCACATTTATTTACAGTCCTCAGCAGTTTATGTAAGTAACTCGTTCCTGCGCCGATATTAAATGTAAAAAGCTAAATGTTGGTCTAAAGTAAAAAGTTTAAGGCTCAGTATCCTGGATCCCAGCTCTTTTATTTTGTCTTACGTTTGATCAAACTCTGCAATTTGTCTCGTTTACTAATTTAAGAACGCTTTTCATAGTCATGAGCTGTGCAAAGGTTTCTCTAGAAACAGACTTTGTATTTATTTTAATGTGCAAGTCATTGACATTCTTAATTACAGGAATACCATTCTGTGAAAAAAAAAAACCCACAAAGTCCCAAGAACTACTTCCTTTCTTCTGTCAAAATAAGAGTCTCAAACATAGATCCATGTTGTGAACCTTATCTGTGGTTGATGACAGTGACCTAAACCTACCAGACAAAGTCACTTTGGATGTGAACATGGCATTGTTTAATATTGTAGGTAGAAAGTAAAAAACATTACAATTCCACTCCTGTAGTCCTTTGCCACCCAACTTTATAAACTATCTGGTCTTGAATAGTCATTCCCAGTGGCTGCAATCTATCGTTCCCCCTCACATTGTCTGTCTCCTCATCCTCCCATCCTCTTCTTCTGCTTTTTCCTCCTTCTCTGCTACTGTCTCCAGACTAACTCGTGGTGTAGACTGAGCAAATGTAGGAGGTTGTGTGAAAGGAGGAGGATTACCCTCGTGATGACTAAAGGACTCCACTGGACGGAGTTTCAGCCTCACAGAGACAGAAAAAAAAAAAAGATGGGGAAGTCGAATCGAAGCTTCTCTTCTGGCTCCTGGAGATGTTTTACGTTCAAGTTGTTAAGGTCAACACCGCGCTCCGGTGTGGGCGAGTGTGTGTCTGTGAGTGATTGGTGGGGATTGTAGTGGAGAGGAAGGAGTGTGCGTTTGTGTTAGAGTGTGTTTGTGTTAACACAAAGGCTTTCTCCGAGTTCCCGGCCTAATCTCTGTAAGCCTTTATGAAAACACACTTCTGCTTCTGATCAAGAGGCGATAGTCGCAGGAAGCTACAAAAAGCAATCTTCTAAACATCGATGCGCCACACACCAAATAACATCCTCGACTGCTGGAAGCAGAGGGGAGGGTTTTGAAAGCAGGTGTGTACCTTAGCGTGTGTGTCTGCGTGTGTGGGGGTGGACTGACAAAAGGGATAGGGAACATCTGGATGCTTGTGATAGCTCTGCTCACATGCGTTACGGGCCAAATTAATCAAACCTGTTGGGTTGGGGGGGGGCTGTCGAGCGTTGACGCGCGTGTGTGCATGGCGTCTATTAGGAGTCAATCCACGTCGTGGACAACATAATACCGACATATAGTCATTCAGGGACGAGGCAGGGAGGGCGATGGTGAGCAGTGAAGTGAAACTATAAATCAGTGAGCTGACATCTGCAGGTTGACTGGCCTTTATATTAGAGCTGAGGCTGGTTAGCAGGAAGAGAAAAAACGCAGTCGCGTTGTCACCTCTGAAAATCTTTTTTCGCCTCGAAAGGTATGTTAAAAAAAACATCTCAACTACTTTGTTCTGCTGCGCTTGCTGTAGGCTAACGCTGCAGTTGTTCACAGTTTTAGTCAGTGACTCAAGCGGACTGTTCATTTTTAAGCACAACAACTTACAGTTACACAAAGAGTCAATTTAACCACTTTTGTTATAGATCGAAATATATTCAAAAATCTACAAGAGAATGAAATTAAATTATTCCCTTTATAGAAGTTTACCAGGTGAATCACTCCTGATTTATTTTTTGTAATGTTGCAATAGCAAAACCCTCTCTCAAAAAAGCTACAGTTTGTGGATCTGCACAGGTAATGTTGAACTTTGTACTTCAAGTTAGTTACAAGTGAAAACCATAATTTGCCTGGTTTTCACATGCGAATTATTCCCAGCCTACTCATTTCTTTCAATTATATTCCTTGAGACGTGCATATTTAAACTCACACCTTCTGCAGATGTTTCCATGTGAAGCAGTTTGCTAAAGTGCTAGCCTAATGTTAGCATGTTTACCCTCTGTTTTGTTATGCCTCACTATTAATCTATTCTTTAAGATACTGTAGTGGTGTTCCTGTTCATCGTGTGCTGACATAACATTCAGAAAATGTTGTCCTCCTGCTTCTTAAACCTCGTGTTTTGCTTTGATCATCATAAAATGCAAGGCTCAGTGTTTCAGCTGCTCTCTAAGTAGATCTTTCCCACTGTGGTTGTGTTTGTGAAGTGTGAAAAGCATTTTAATGGTTAGACCCAGACTCACAAAATTAATAAAATCAATGTGTTTTGCACATTGTTTTGCACACACACACACAAAAAGGTAAATAACACAAACTTGACACAAAACAGTGCGATGGTTTGGTTAGCACCGCCACTGTCGCTGTTAAAACCCAAAGAAAAAAAATCTTGTGTCTGGAACTATGGAGCCCTGGGGATCCCGGTCTAAATCTCTGATGTAGAGAAACCATAAAAGTGATTAAGCCAGAGGTGTTTTCTCCCCTGTTCCTCCTCTCCCGCCACTTTTGGCCGTAATGGATTGGAGAACGCTGAATGACTCGGCCACCATCGCTTATTTCCCAACTTGGCTGGAGGGTCGATGAGAATTAGCATTCTCCTTTTCAAGAAAGTGATTTGCCGTCCACTGTTCCACATTCAGGTTCCACACATGACTAGTGAGAACCCCCCCCCCCCCCCCCCCCCCCCCCCCACAATGTTCAGCACAGTTTTTACTTTCATTTTCTGTGGTAATGAATCTGGCTCCAGATGAGTTATCTAACATCTTTTGTGTATGACTGATTGATGCAGAGGATGTAAGATGCTTCCCCCCCCCGATAAACACTCCAGTACTGGGATAACATGACTTTTTCTGCTGTTCTGTCCAATGTTAATGTGATTTCTCTACATCAGCTGCAATTTTCTCCCGAGCCTGCCAGTTATCGACAGACGAATACATCAAAGTAACTGTTAAGGTGTGCAAAGCCAAGGGGTTTATGCTATGGTCAGTGTAGCATCAAGGGGGTAAAAAGACTCAACTCGTTCACCTTAATCTTTAAAAAATAAAGTCTTCTTGTTGAGTTTGGCAGAAGGTAAAGTCGTTTTATTTAGATTTTTTTTTTTTATTGTCGCAAAGAAAACATTTGTTTCTTTTTCCTTATTCCAGAACAGTGGATTTTCTCTTATGAAAATCAAGACGAGTCGCACCGATCTGCCCCAGAAGATCGATAAGTGTTTTTCACGTCGACAGCTCCCATCAGACAAATGGTGCGTTTATTGTCATTATTTATCTGTCCGCGTTGCAGCCGCCACTCCCTCACATTCTCTCACTCTCGGTGTCTGTCGATTACCGTAGGTAGAAGTGACGGCTGTGAAATTAAATTAAGTGCCATCCCCACCCCCTCCGTCCACCTCCTTCCCCCCTCAGCCTCCTCCGACATGCAGCGGTTTTAATGATCACGGAGCTGGGAAGCTTTCCAAATGGCAAACAGTTTAATTGAGAAAAATGAAACGGACAGCGGTACGTTCATTTGTCTAAATAAAGGTGCTCTGGGTCGCGGAGGGGTCGCTGTGTCTTCATTTTTTTTATTATTATTTAATTTTTTGTACCCCCATCTCTCTTTTAAACTAAGTTACTCCAAAGAGAATGTGAGAAAATTTCATTATGTGAGGTCTGAGATGAATCAACATGATGAATTTCTTTGCTCACCTTAATTGTGTTTTGCTGAGCGGAAACTCAGACTTTTGTTTGGATTGGGTAAAGGAGTCAACAAAGTTTGGTGGAAATCAGCAGAAGACATGTCAGAAAACTGATTAATATGACTGTATGGTTGGCCATAATCCAGTCTAAACACATTCCTGACGCCAGTCAGAACCAGTTCGGTTTGAATGCTGAGACTCATTTTATTAAAATCTGTGACTTGCACAGTACATGTTCAGAACTCAGTAGCTCCAAAGTGCAGTGAAACGTCAACATTTCATCAGTACCATACGCTCTACAGGGAGACAACAGATGCTGACAGCGACTGTTTCTCCTGGCAGGTATATATATTTTAAACTAATCACGGTTTCTGCTGGACAGCCTCATTATGCCACACCAACACCGAGACGACTGATAACATCATAAACCCAGCATAATGTGTTTCTACAGATTTTTTATTGAGAAAGACAAAAATCTTTAGATTTCACAAGCTAACTGCTGCTTGTGTACATCAGTTAGCTTAGTGCTCAGCTAATGCTAGCATGTTTACTCTCTGTTTGCACAACTCATTGATGGTTTCACTGTTCAATGCTGGGATTGTGGCTGACAAAGTATAAAATATTTATCAAGAGTTAAGCTTTCATGGGGAACTTAAAAAAAAAAAATCCTTAACCTTTAACCTCTGGTTCCTCAATGTTTGTGTTGCTACATTGCATATAGCTAACATGTAAAGCTATGTAAAAATTAAGATAGGGATTAATAAAATATTCTGAAAGCCTTTTAAACTTTGTTACTACACCGTTGCGCACAAATGCAACATCATATTTTTATTTTTATCTTCTATTTTATCGCCATGGAGAACCGCAGGCTGAAATTTCCTGAAGTTTCTTTTCAGGATGTTTTTCTAAAGTGACTCAGCTGCTTTTTTGATAGTTTTCTATATTTTACAATACTGGGGTTTTAAACGTCATTAATTAAAATTGATCACTGTCATCATAAATCCAAATTCATCCCAAGATGTTTATGGTGAAAATAGACATACTGTCCTGATGATACCAGCTTGTTTGACTTTGTTTTTTTTTTTTTGTTTTTTTTCGTTCTTCATGTGAGGGAAGAGTTGACTCGACTGAGTCTGAACTGGTGACGAACGTCTCATTAGGGAACATGACCAGCTGGATCATGTTTTTGGAGACAAACCTGTAGCCTGGCATGAGGATCCTGGACTCTTCATCTCTGGTTGCTGCTGCAGACAGGGGTTAATGTGACTGACCCCTCCTCACCCCCATCCTCTGTTTGCTCCGGTCCTCCGTCTCCACACCCCACCCCAAGCCCAAACGCATCACTCCCAGTTCTCCCAGTGTAATCTGTGATTACGTGTCATGCAGGAGGCCATCCATTCCAGATTAATTTATTCATCTTCCACAGCCGGGAGACTGATGGTGCAATATATCCGAGGGAACGAGTGCAGCGGAGGAGAAAGATCATCCGTTTTAAACCCTTCGCTCTGTCTGAGGGGTGAATATTGTTTCACCTCTCCTCTCCTTTTTTCTTCGTGACCACTGCCTACCAGGTTGTCTGTGTAATACAACTAATCTGCTAATTAAAGACAAAGTCAAAGAATATCAGGATCACTGGTTTATATCTTCACCTGAGATTTAATTGCGCCTTGCAGGTTTTTACATAACTTGACGGTTAATGTATCTCTAGCAGGAAATAGGAGCGTGTCAAAAAGTCTTAATCTGAGCGAATCTGCAGCTCGCCTGCCTCTGCCGCCCTTTTCTTGGCATTAAAGACATGCCTTGAGGTTTAGAAAATTAGTCCCTTTGATCCGCTGCTAATGTGAGAACAGTACCCTTTCATGTTTTAGCGCGAAGATCTCCAGATTTGAAGGAGGAAAGGTAAGCATGTCCAAATGTGGACTGGATCGGACCAAAAACATCAGACAGAAAAAAATCAGCACACCAAGTAAAGCTCCTGCATCAGCGTGTTAAAATAACTGGGCTACACGATGAGCCCAGATCCAGATCCAGCATGATTGTCTACTGGACTTGAAACTGAATGAGTTTGGTTTCTGGGGGGGACAAGTTCGAATCCCAATGTTCTTTTTATTGTAATAAACATGGCTGCTCTATGCATCTATCACTCGAGAACATTGAACGCATTTCGACTGCAGTCTCAGTGGTGAGAATGGGAACGAGCTGAAAGTCAACAAAGCAGCTGGTCATTGTTAGGAACTGTGGAAACAGCTTTGTCAATCATTTTGCTGATTAACCGTCAAGAGGAAGGAGATTGGTGATGTCAGGTTTAAACCTTCCCATCGTAGCTGAGTGTCTATGGTTGTTCTGCTGGAAGCTGAACCTGCAGCCTTCAACTCTCACCAGCCTCTGATGAAGAAAAGCATGTGCACAGCATGAAGCTGCTGCCACTACATGTCATGGTGGGGATGATGTGTTCGCTGTGATGTGCAACATTTGTTTTCCATCAAATTACCACTTTTTGAACAAATGCGTAATGTAATTTTTTTTTTTTTTACCCCCTCACCAGAGAATCTTTAAAATGTGTTTTGGATTGTTGCGAACTCTAAACCAGACTTCTTAACTAATGCACAGAATACAGAGGGATGACTGTCATATCTCCACTTCTTCATGTTGTTTGGAGAATGATGAATTGTCAAGCCTCACTGCCTCGTTCTGTTGTGTCTATATCCAGTGTGCCATGAAGGCGAAGCAGATCTCCAACACAGCGATGGCTCATTATAGAGTTCTCCAAATGCTGAAGAAGTGTTTGACACGAAACTCACTGTGCAGCTGAAGTTTGTGTGTGTGTGTGTCTTTTACAGTAAAAACCTTGCAGGGAACATGTCTGTTTCAGGCACGTAGGGACCGCTCGCTCTCCATCCTGACGCTCGAAATGAAGGTGTTAAGTCTGCGAGACGAGCAGCGGTGAGGCAGAGAGGTGGTGGGAGGCAGGGAAGACTTTCCAGGTTGCCCTCTGGCTTCGTGTTTGATGGGGTTCCCAAGACAGCGCTGGGATTGGTGGGTGGAGGGAGGCCTGGCCCCGTAGCTGAGGCTTGTGTAGGAAGAGGAGGTATTTACTGTGAATGTGTTAACAGCTTTATAACTTAATTTGAAGCATTTCACATGGTGGAGAAAATTACTTTTTTTGTTGTGTTTTTTTTTTTTTTTTGAAGGGTTTGAATAACTAGGTTTTAAGTACATGCTGACTTTTACAGTAGGTGTATTTATATCGAGGGCCAAACAAAATAATGGTCACAAGCTAAAAAATAATGTTTTGTTATATTGATATTTATATAAATGTAGTCACTAAGTCAAACTGTTATGTATGTTATTAATATGTAAATGGGTCAAAACTCACATTTAAAATTGAAATCTGATTTAAATTGAATGTCAAATCATATATAATTAATGTTTTTTATATATATAATTATTTAATATGTCATATGTTACATGTGGCTCACCAAATAGACCCTAACCTCTGATTGGTTAATCCACACTTTGAATATTAGCTCCGCCCACCCACTTTGTCAGCTAAGGCCTAAAATAAATAAATGTTTGAATAATGTACTACTTAAATACTGAAGTTAAATTAATTTTTGGATTTTTTTTTTTTTTTTTTTTGCATTTAACACATAATATATACAAACGTAAACGTATTTATTTAATTAAGTTTAAGACTTTATGACATTTAAATCATTATAGATCCAAACTGGCTGTATGCTGATAGTCCATTTAGAAGACCCAAAAAATGTTGCCTTCCTGACATAAAACGGTGTTAAAAAGTTGTAAAATTGACTTGCTGAACCCTGCAGATGAACGTGATAACTTCAAGTGTACTACTACAAAAAAAGGATACTCGAGGATAAAGCAGACCTGTGGGGTTTCATAATCCTCTTTCTGATATGTTGCCTGATACCTCTTGAAGGAAGTAGAGAGTTTGAAGTGTTGCCTCAAAATACATGCTTTATTCCTCAAGGACAAGAACTTCTTGAAAATGCCTGAGAGATACCATCCATCCATTTTCCATCACCCTTGTCCACCTTGTTAGCTGGTGCCTCTCCAGCTAACGTTCCGGGCAGAGTACACCTGGTCACCATGCACACACCGGAGAAATTACAGACCTAACCTAACAGGTCATGTTTTTGGACTGTGGCAGGAAGCCGGAGTACCTGGAGAGAACCCACGCATGCACAGGGAGAACATGCAAACTCCATGCAGGAAGACCCCAAACTGGGATTTGAATCCAGCACCTTCTTGCTGCAAGGCAACAGTGCTACTAACTGCGCCACTGTGCAGCCTGGGAGATACACTAAGTGACTATGAGAAGCTCATTGAAAGTCAAATCAAACCATCATCCCTCCTGTCTGAACCCTCTCTCCCTCATCAGTCCCTCTCCGGGCTGCCGCCGCCTCCTCTCCTGCTCTATCCTCTCCAGATGTGCTACATTAATTCCACATCTGCTGTCCCCCATTAACGTTCGCCATCACAGCTTGCGCCGCCTCGTCTCCAGCTTTTCCCTGCCACCCCGTCCCGGCTCCGCTTCCCGGTGCAGACCGTAACAGCGGCTGGTGTGAGGAGAGGAGAGCGGCAGATCTACTCACTCAGGTGTCATCGGAGATAGCGCTTATGCTTATCTGGGACTCCTGCGGACATATGGGAAGGTGGGGGAGGAAGAGGGACGCCACCGCCATTTAAAACCTCCCCGGCTGAGAAGATTTCAATAATCCCCCCTCCACGGCGGGCTGCTTTTCCGACACATTGGCCAGAGTGCTGGAGCCCGATGGACTGTATCTGCCCTTCTCTCCAGGCTCACCCTTCACCCAAACGGCCTCCTCCCCTCACTCGCCATCTAAAACATACCGGGGGCATTATGATGTTAATGGCTGCCCCTGTAGCATATCTTGCAGAGGCACACACATTAAATAAAGAAACCGAAACAAACAACAACATCCAATGCTCATATTTTTTTTAAACTCTTATTTGTTTGCGTGTAAATTATTAATTTGTTTGCTTAACAGCTCTGGCTCCACTCTAATTACAGCCTGATGGTTAATATATAAGCTGTTTTCTTATGGGCTCATTAAAGCCATGGTAATTATTAAGGCATTAGAATGATTTGTGTTGGATTTTATCCATTTGTGGGCCGATTGGTTGGATTGGTTTCTGTCTCTCCTGCTAGTTTCAAACAGAGGAAAGTACCTGAGCATAATCTATACTAGTGTGATGTAACGCTTCTCTTCTGGTCTCTTTACATTGAGGTTAATCTAAGAGGAGCCCTGATTACACACCATCAGCTTGCACTTTGGCCACCCTGTTTCTTTATAAAGTCGACTATTTCTGTTTTTATTTTCTCATTTATTCAGGAATTCTGAGCACAAAAAGCTTTTCGCAGGAGGTATGGGTTAGGGTGAGATTTTCCACTATGTGATAACCTTGAGTTAAAAAGCCACAGTTTCAGTATTAACACAATTTTAAAGCAGAAATGCACAAGACGATCTATATGCTTATGAGTTGTCCTGTTACTACTACAACAATAAAACCTGCTGATTCATCAACCTGATGTGATCAATAGCTGTTCACGTGAGAAATCATGAAAAACCGCGGCAGCGACAGACGTAGACAATGATGTCGTATATATTCATATTTCAGTCACTGCCCACAGCATTATTTATCAGTAATCAGAGGAGATTATTGATAATCTTATCCAGGGATTAACTCCGCCCACTTTGTTGGGATTTTTCAAAACTTGCCAATTTAATGGGGTTCAGCTTTCAGAGAGGGGCGAGTTACACTTTAAGATCATCTTCCACTTGTAAACAAGCACTCTGCTTATACTTCATTACAGTCAGAGTTGAAAATGATGATTCACAGGTAAGTGGTTGGAAAGAGGAACAATATTTGCATAGCTGGAGCACTCACTCTGAAATATCATCATGGTTCAGATATTTAACTGATATTTGCACTTCCTCCATTTGGTTTAGAAACAGCGATTGATGGCCTCCTACTAAATCAAGGTTTAGCTTCAGGTTTAGATATTGTCGCAAAGATGTCGCCGTGTTGTTTGTGTTGCGATGCATTCTGGGTAGAAAACATATGCCGCAGCCGGAACAGTAATTGTTGCGCACTAACATACATTCAGCCTTTTCAATTTGAAGCGAAGTGCATTGAAATAGAAGGCAAAGCAGAAATGACGAGTTGATAGGACGATATGTTGGACCAAACGAGGAGAAAACAGGTTTTTTTTTGTAGTTATGACTCTGAGACGTTATGCTGCAAAGAGCTCCGGTTTCTAACTCGGCTTACGGCTAGCATTGTGACATTGTGTTACAAAGACTTAAAGATGCTTCATTGTCACTTTAAACATCCGTTCATTGTCCTCCAATTTGTTTTCATTCCACGTTATAGATCCTGCCTGTCACAATAACCATAAATCAATTAATCACATGATAAATTTAAACAAACTCAGTCATTTCCATTTGAGTGATTTATTGTTTTTCTCCTTTTTTCTCTCTTGGATGACAAAAGGCTTCAGTTTGTTGCTTTGTCTCAACTAGCACTTTTTTGAAGGACTGTTTTGTTAATAGAGCCTTTAATATTAATTGTATTTGTTATTTCTGTTGTTTTATTTATTTATTTTGATTATTTAAAATGTCTCCCAGTTCCAGAGTTAAACGTTCATCATTTAACGAATGAGTTCTTTGCGATCAATCGTGCTGGTTAGCTGGCGCTAACACCGTTAGCTTCTGCCAACAATGTTAGCTCTAGCTAATATAGCGAACAGCAGATCACAAGTCCGTTACGGTTTTGTGTTTCGTCAGATGTCTTTTGTGTAACGACACATAAAAACTTTGAGGCAGTTTGTCTCAATCCAGACGTTTTGTGGCCGAGTCCGGCAACATGACTTTGACGTCTTGTGTTTTTTAACAGGTTCCTCCACTGCAACATGCCCACGTCATCGGACCAGCATGAACTGCACAGGTGAAAAAGTGACAGCTTCCTTAGGTGAAAAATACATTCAGATGTACAATTTCTGAAGAATTTATGAGCTTTAATATATCACAACCAACAACTTTTAGGTTAACAGGAACATGACAACATATTTAGGTCAACATGTTCAGCTGGTCGCTGCC
Organism: Poeciliopsis retropinna; assembly: GCA_010277075.1. Classification (NCBI taxonomy): domain Eukaryota; kingdom Metazoa; phylum Chordata; class Actinopteri; order Cyprinodontiformes; family Poeciliidae; genus Poeciliopsis; species Poeciliopsis retropinna. The sequence goes on from VMRM01000024.1 coordinate 1,600,908, forward strand.
TTTTAAAAGTCCGCCTTTTTAAAGGCCTTCACTTCTGCATGTCAGTTCTGGTGGCGCTTTGAACAATGAAACAGACTGAGGTGAAACACAAACTAATTGGGAAAAAAGTCGTTTTACGGACCTAGCTCTAGTTTTTGTAAAGTTTTTGCATTTATATAATAAAAACTGAAGAAACAAAAAGAAAAACGAAATTGTAGCTTCATATTGAAGACTCATTTACAGAATAGCGTAGTAAAAATATTGTGGCAGCAACTTTGAAAGTTTTTTCCAATCGGAATATAACGTTTTAGCTTTTTTTTCCTTCCAAGGACAGGTCCTGTTTCTGCTAACGGCTGCCAGTTACATCACTCCTCTTCCTTGCTCAGGATCTTTGCTCCTGAAGGGTGGCTGCGACGCTCACACTCTGCAGACGTGTGTGTGTGTGCGCTCCTGCATCCAGACAACGCTCAGGCGTAAATCAGAGTTAGAGTCTTGGACGTGGCGCATACAGAACCAGAGGGGCCCATTGTATGTGACGCTGTCGCCCAGCCCTGACTGCCTCAGATAACAGAATTACTGCAAATTGAACTGCTGTTTTTTTTTTTTTTTATATCTCGAGCTGCTACTTTCTCCTCTATGAATCACTGCCTTCGAACCCGCCACCTGTGCCCCCTCCTCCTCTGCAGCTTCCTTTTGAGCTCCGTCGCTCCCTCTCGAGACTCACAGAGAAGACAGATGCATCTTGGAACGGCTGATAAAGAGACAAGACAAAACAGCTGAGAGAGGAATCTGAGACCGGTGTGTATGATGGGGGATACGGACAAAATCATGACAAAGTGAAGGAATCGCGGCGGGAAACACACTCAGGGGGACACTCTGCACTTTCAACAACTTCCTTAATTGGGAAATATAATATTGAGCGCGGATAGGGGTGGATCAAATGAGGGAGATAATAGCTTTATCGAGAGCCGCCGCAGAATTATGCATTCAGCTGCTGGAGACCTTTTCAGCCTACCTGGAGTGAGAAAACAAGTTCAGAAGAGAAGAGGAAAGGCCCCGGGCCATGATTTGCACAATGGAATTAAACAGAATCGTATGGAACGTTCCTGCATTATTAAAGCCCCCCCATTAAGGGCAGAGAAGGAAGAATGTCGATTAGCATAGAAGTGGATTCGGGCCCCGGAGGGACGGACGGAACCGATGGCAGAGATTCATCAAACCAAATGCTGATTTCAGACGTTTATTGTTAAATGATGGGTTTCATAAATTAGTGAGTGCATGTGAGGTTAAACAAGTTTCCAGCTAAGGACCGTTGTCACCCTGCGTCGTCCCTTAGATCCAGTAAGTCAGCCAGAAATTGGAAAAACCCAGCGTTCGTCCTTTGAGAGTAAAGTAAAAATGAGCTAAAAGGTGCAGAACATAAACATGAAACTTAGGGTTTATGTTCATCCGTAACCAACTGCTTAGAGAGATTTAAATTCAGTTTTTAATGCTTTGCAAGGTGTCTTTTACAATGAAAAGCCAAACTAGGAGAATTAGTGGTAGTGTCCTTGTAAAGCATGTAGAATTTGCATTGTGCCCTCCTCACTTTGCTTCCTGTTCTCCACAGTTTTCAGCATTGGCCTTGGATGTTGTCTGCTTGCAAAAAGAGAAGCCTAAATATTGTGGGTGTTGAACAATAGAACAAGGAACAAGTGAGTCTGTATAACTGAATGAGTAACAGCGACTGTAGGATGTGAAGAAAGATTGCTAAAATGACACAGATCAAACAAAACCTGAATACAGCAAAAATACAAAACTAAACCTATTAAAACACAGGATATACACAATCACAAGTTCAATAATTCAAGATAAAACTTCGAACTTTGCTTTGATCGTCATAGTTTCTAATGATTGGTGTTTCAGCTGCTCGTGTTCTCTTTTCCACACGTTCATCTGTGTGCTGTTTGGAGCGGACATGCTGCTTCGTGCACACACACGTGACCACGGCCGGCCACAAGAACAGTCACTGTAGATGGTGAAACACACTTTTTTGTGAAAGCACAAATGTAGTTTTTCAAGCCACGCACTCCAACAAGTTGTGTTTTTAAGCATAGCAGTCTGTTGAACCCTATGACCAGCGCTTTGATTACAGGTCAGGTAGCTTTGGGCAATCTAACATTACACATTTTAATTTAACTTGTAACTAACACCTCTCTGAGAGCGAAACCCTCCAACAAAGTGGGCGGAGCCAAGCGACATGGATAAGATGATCAGGACAAAAGAAGCACTGTTGTCAACTTATCCACTTTTTCAATACATTCATCGATTTTCAGATTCCTGTAGTGATTTATTTTTTCAAAACAACAACCAGTGATAAAAGTAACAACTGTTTCTCTGTGTTGTTGAAGACTTTAATGACGCAGCGCGGCGGCGGCCATTAGCCTCTCTCAACACTATACCTTCACCGACAGTCAGAGCAGAGCAGACCCGTCCCCCTCTGCGTCCACATTGCAAATAATTCACACATTTGTAAAAATGATTAACGCAATTAATCAATCAATGCTCATAAAAGAGGTGAGTTGGGAGGGAGGGCTGTGCTTTAAAAACCTGAATGTGATGAAGTTGTAGAAAACTTCAGCTGCTTAGAGAGTTTATTACCGAAGAATAAGTGATTTGAGGATGAGTTTAAAGACTGTACGAGCTGATTAGGTGTTGTGCAGTTAAAGACAGATCTCCTGCTGTATTTTCTTTGTCAGACTCTTTCAGCTTTTTTTTCTCAAGAGTCTCGGCACGAGTTGGAAATGCGTCTTTTGAGTTCCTTCGAAACGAAGTGGATTTCTTTTCTTTGAAAGCAACAGTGACCATAACCTTGAACGTTTCTATCGCGTGCACACGGTTTTTACGTGGGATCCTTGGAAAGGAGCTATTAAACACAGCTGTAAGCATCACGATTGCCCTCCCGCAACCAGCTATTTGAATTTCTCTTTTGCCTCAAAGGGAAATGTGAGTTTAGTGTGAGTTGTGATATTACACAGGGGCTTGTGGGATGTTTTGTTTTTTTCCATTTTTTTTTTTTTTTTAGAACAGCCAAAGACGAAGCGCTGTTTTTCTCAGATTTCTTTAAGGCAAGCTGACCAGCATGGCGTGCGTCCCAAAGGGGCTCCTTCTGCAGCTTTACGTGTTTCTATTTTCATCCTTTACCCTCTTGTACCTTGTTGTTTTCTTGCTCTGCTACATTCCGACCAATTTCAGCTTTTTTTCTCTCCTCCCGTCGTAGTTTACACGTGTTGCAGTGCTTTCTTATTTCCTTTCCTGTCCCAGAAGCATGTTAATATTCGCTTCCACACCATCAACTACTCAGAGCCGTGTCCCCGGGGGACGCTGGGGAGAAGGGCCAGAGCAGCTCTTAAAGAGCCAACTGATTTGGGATCGGCGACTAGTTCCCAAGACGGAGCGCGCGGGCACGCGAACGTACACGGAAAATTTATGTGCACATGCTCGGCACGTGTGCGCCGGCTGAGAAGAAGGGAATTGATTGTGGTGGCAGCCTGCTCTCCAACAAACCTGTCTCATTTATGGAGGGAGGCCTCTGGCTGCCTGCCCTCCCAGGGGCGTCTTCAATATCTGTTATGGATGGGTGTGGAGCCCTCCACCGTGTGCCAGTCAATTTTAATTATATAGACCTGCCTCCGACCCCACGTTGAAGGAATGCCGGCTTTGTGCCGTCCACTGACATACTGATGAGAATCGAGTCAGGAAGTATTCTTTGAAAACAAAAGGCCGATCAGAATAGTTGCTGCAAAAACTTTTGGGACGTTAAAACTTGCGACTTCATCTCTTTTTCGGTTGTTCCACAAAACTTTAGTTTTTTTTGGTTTGATTTCATGCAAAGTTTTTGGAAGACGTTCTATATATGTTAATATCCTCCCCTTCTCTGAGGTATAAACAGAAACCCGGTGTAAAAAGGAAAGCAAAAAAATAAAATAAAAAAAGACACACCCAAACCTTTTGGACTATTCCCATCTTTGCCTTACACAAACAAACGTGAACATGCAGTTCATAAATTGATTTTCAACCAGTTTCTGTACCAAAGAGTCAAGAATGTGTAAACATGTTTTCACTGAGGCTCTTTAAAGGGGCAGTATTATAGGAAACTTGCTTTACATCGTAATATAATTTCATTCCCTCATCAAAGACATACCTGCAGTGTGGCCTTGATGCTTTCATGCATGTTTGAGAAATCCTTGCTCAGCTGTTTCCAAGCTTCCCAGTTTCCACCTGATGGAGCTCCTCTCCCCCAATCAGCTCCTTCAGACTAGCCAGCAGCAATTAGCAAACACCTGGTGGAGCTGCACATCTGCCAAGCTGCTTCTCCAGGCAACGCTGGTAAAAACGATGTTAAAGGATTAATACAGGAGCCATGTTGTGACGACTTTCTGAAGGCCGAGTGTTGGGAAGAGCAGGACTTTCTTAAAGAGACAGAGGCCCAATTTCAATTCCTCAAATTATGAAGTCAAATTTCTTTTAAGCCACATTTGATTTATGCAGCACTTTTATAACAACTGAAGGTAACATAGTTACTTGATTATTCTTAAAGATGTACACGTGTATGGTTCTTAATTAACATTTGTGATCACTAAAGCTATATACAAAATAGGTTGTAGGCTATTTACTTATTTATTGCAAGGAAATTCAGGTAACACAAAATAAAATAATTTCCCAGTACAAAAAGACATTTTCACAAACACAAACTTTGCCTGTTCTCCTTTTGATCGCCTTTTTTAGGTTGGTAAGTGCCAGAAACTTTGAAACTTTCTCATCCTGCTTCGTCTAGTCTTTCCTTTCCCAGTGTTCTCCCAGAGAACGGCACATCTTCCCTCTGCCATATGGGCTTAAATCCCATAATACCGCGAGCCTAAAGAGGTGTGTTTGCTCGCAGCCTCGGCTCCTCGTTCGCACAAAAATTACACGCATTAGCGGCCGTGGGACAAAGCGAGGCTTCAGAGTGTGTGTGGGGCCGGGCTTGGAGAAAGTGGTGCTGCTTTGCATAGTAATAGTCTGACAGTGTGTGTGGATGAAGTCATGGCTCTGGCTGGCCATCAAGTACGGCGCTGAATGAGCTGGAGGCCGGACCCGCCCGCTCCATGGCTAATTGTGTTACCAAGAGAAAGCCCGGGCCGCCTCGTTCTCAGCCTTTCATGGCGAGGTTAGAATGGTTCCCGGTCTCTGAATGGACCCGTCCAGAAAAGGAGAATGGCCGAAAGACAAAAGAACGAGAGGAGGAATGCGATTATTGGATCGGACTTTTCCTTTTCCTCCCCAAGGAGTGAACCGTGTCGGCAAACAGCGGCTGAAAGACGGCGCCGGTGCGTTAGTGGAATGGACACAGTCCCAGATGAATGGAGGGGTCATTTGCTGAAAGAAACTGGTGAAACAGTGTTGAGGACGGCTCAAACTCCACACACTCAGACTTTATCTTTAACTATCCTGTATCAATACACACTCACTGCCATACACTTATGGACGGGTTTAGCCACTTGGGACCACCAAACATTGGGCGATTCTAAAAACCAGTTGGACTCCTACTACTGTACACACCAATTATTTGTGATATGAGTCTGTGTGTTGTTTTTTTTAGAAACTATAAAAACATACAGAAGGAACACATTTATACAGCTTTGTAAAAGAACACCAACATTTTCTCATTTTATCACCACAACCTTTAATTTTATTCGCTTTATAGGATAAAAAAAACTCAAAGTAGAGCATAATCGTGACTCTGAATGCTTTCCCCTTTTGCTCCATCCATTCTCTGACCAGCTTCCCCACAGCATGATGCTGCCACCACCATGTTCTCCAGCGTGTTGCTGGAATAGAAGCTCTATGAAAAGAGTAGAACTGAGTAGGATGGGACTGGCATTTATTGTTTGTGTGTAACTTTTATTTGAGCAGAGAGATGAAAAATGTCTTTTTCGAGAGAGAAATAGAGAACCCGAGCTGCAGCAGCTAAAAAAAAACAAAACTACAGTTACCAAATCAAAGTCAGATTTATTAGCAGGAAATGATTACGTTAGCATGGTGAAAAATACAAAATGAGAAAAACTCTACGCTGTGCAATATTGGAAGATGCTTATGATTGATGTTCTTCTTGATCTGCTGGTGAATGTTCTCTTAAAGTTCTGAGGCCTTCGTAAAACCTGCGTATCGATGCTATTATGTACTAATTTGGTGACTTTTGAAGGAAATCGGAAACGATTCACACCATTCGGGGTTTTTATTAGCAAAAGCGTCAAATATTTTCCTTTCAAATTGCAATCGTGCATTACTTTGTGTTGGTCTGTCGCATAAAATCCTAATAAAACATATTACAGCACCGTATCAACGTGTGTCTGAGTTTTCCAGTTAACAAGAACACTCTTCACTCCCTCACCTCGGGCAGAGCGACATTCAACCGCAGTCGTCCTTGAACCTCGCTATTTATTTGTTTTTCATAACCTTAAAGAACACACTCTCCTCCTCCAAGCCTTACTTTATCATCTCCATCCATCTCTGCTGGCTGACAGCCGCGGCCCGCGAAAAGACATAATCGGATTTTGGTGGCATTAAACAGCAAATAGCTTCTGTCAGTGGACAACTTGCTGGTAACCAGGTTTGGAGGGGAGCGCGGCATTTGTCAAGTGTCGCGCTCCCCGACCCCACCCCGGAGGAGGGGGGGTCGGGGTGTGCCGCGCCGCCGGCCGCGTCCGCTCCGGGGAGTCAACAGGAGGAGCCGAGCTGTCTCATTAAATGTGCTGCCAGGCTGGACGTCCAAAAGTTTTGATGTCGGATGAACTTTTTTTGTCACATTAACAACCACAAGATTCAGTGTGGTCTGTTGGGACTTCATGTGACCCACCAACACAAAGTCATTTTATAATTTTGAAGGGGAAAACATTTTATATAGCATTACTTACTCCACTGTTTATGTTGCAAGGTTTCATAGCAGATATTGGGATATTAAAACACCACAGTGTTTCTCTACAGCTATCTGGACTCTGTCCAGCTGCTGTTATCATTTCCTCTGATGAAATTTGTTAAATGTTCTACTACAGACCTCAGATGAGTGTTTTAAGAGTTTTTTTGGCTGTTTTTGATGCTCTTATTTTGAAGTAAGAAAGCAAAATGCTGCATGTACTTAAAATCTAAGGACTCTTAATGAAGTCATTAGTGTTGCACAGTTAAAGACTAGACTGTTGTGTCTTATATTTCTAAGATTCTCAACCAGGATACACTGGACTTCATATTGTTGTTGGGCTCGTTGACGTCAGTTTCAAAAATATTGAGGAAGTCTTATGCAGTTTTAAATTTGTAATCTGGCAACATTTTGACCAGCAGGTTGAACAAAACAGTGATGAACAAGATATGAGCACCCAGGCTATTTTATTGTTTTTACTGAGAGGCGTTTTATCTTTAGAGCTCTAAAGATTGTCTAAAACTCAGTTTTTAATAAATGAGATTTACATATTAATTTCGACTTTTATTTTGAAAACACAAACACTGAGCAGATTCTATGCTTTCCTAATAACAAGACCCCTTTAAGATCAGATAATCTGTAATACATAAACTTGTCAAGCTTCTGGAATATTTTACACTGTTTCCTGATTATTTATTACATTTTACATCTGCAAAAGCTTCGCTCCATTACTAAACTAAACAACAGGAAATAGCTTATAAACATTTTTTCCTTCTAAATATTACAAATATCTCTTCATCAACATTCTCAAGTCAGGTGAACAAAACTCTTACTTACCTTGAAGTTATCTAATTAGTACGTCCTCCTGTGTGTAATTTAATCCAAGTATAATTGCAGCTGTTGTGTGAAGGCCTCTGAGGTTTTAAAGAGCATTAATGAGTAAACAGCATCAGTCAGAACAAGGAGAAAACTTAAGTTACAGTCGATTCACAAGCTGAAATAACAATTTCAAAGGACATACAGACTTGGAGTTGTGCTTTCGAAACAGCAAACGTTATTTATTCGTTTCCGTTGCAATTATTTCGTCGTCGACTGACTGACAGCGTGTCAGCGGTGCGTTATTCCCTGTAAACCCTGGCATCTGCCTCACGGAGGGACGAGAGGACGTGGGCCCTCGTGCAGATCTCCATCATCAGCCTTCGCCTCGCCTGCCTGCCAGGTGGCGCCTGTCCAGCCGGCGATGGTAATTTCAGATCTCCGCATTGTTTGTTCGGAGAAATGAGGAATATGTATCAGGCTCTGGAGATGTCTCATTCATCATTAGCTCCATCTGTGCGAGCGCCTCTCCACCGCAGACGGGCGGATGCGTCTGTGGCTGACTCCCTCATCAGAAGGGGTCACTCTGATATTTGTTCTCCTGTAATCTCTCTCACTGGTGAGACACGCATCAGATAATAAAGGGCGTAAATCTCCTTAAATGAGGGCCTCGCCTTTCTCATGTCGTGTGCAAAAGTATTTGTTGCCATTAAAGAGGACAGATTATTTTATTTGTGTTTCCACGGGTGGTAGGGGGCGCAGTGATTGGTAATCATTTGAGAAGGGGTAGGGGGGACACAAGGCGCCTCATCAATCAAGCAGCGTTCGTTAAAGGTTACGTCGCCACGTCTGAAAGAATGTACTCAGCCTTCGCGCGGGGAAATAAAAAAGTAATTATCCTTTATCATCAGCTAGAGGAGACTTGACATAATTAGTTTTTCTTTTGTTTGAATTTGATTTGGGCTTCCTGTCCTTGGGGATTAAATATTACCGCTGACCTCTCCTCCGCTCACCAGGGATAGTTAGTCCTCCTGCTCCTCTATTGATCAGCCATAATGATCCATGTTCCGCCTTCGTTCATGCTATTTATCTCCAAATTCAGCTGGTTGTCATAATGTGTCTGCGCGTGTTAAGTTGATGCATAATGGCTCCGCAGTCCCGGTAATGTGATCCGGGGTGTTTAAGGGCCGGCGGGGGAAAAGAATCTCCCCCTCCGGCATCGCTACAGTATCACACTGTACATTAATAAAGCCCCGTTGTTCAGGCCTTCGTTTCACAATAATTGAATAGCAGGAATCCATTTTAAATGGGCATCTGATGCGTGCTGCTCCTGAGAGAACGAGTCCTGAAACCCACTGAAAAGTGATTTTCAATGGAAATGTGTGTGTTTTGTTTTTTTATGTGGAATCCATTCAGGACATTCTTTTTATTTACATTTTCAAAGGGAATGAAGAATTGATCACATATTCCTCCAGAACAATAATGTTCATTTGATAAACTCTGTCATGAGAGAATTAGGAAGGTTTTTTTTTGTGTTTGTGCTGCTTCTCGCAGATCATGTATTTATATATAAAAAGTAGTGCCATTGTGTCTTACTTCTTCATTTGAAAAAAAATATACAAAATAACTTTTTCTGGTAGTTATCTTTACGCAAATATACAGTTGATGTGACATCGTGACATCTAAAAAAAATTGCTCTCTTCTGAAATGATTCAAGTCTGGAAAAGCTTCAATAAAATAAATAAAAAAAGAACAGAAATCCAAGTAGATCTTCCTTTAAATGACGCAGTATCATTTAGGTGCTGTGGACCAACTGAACTCTATAAATGCAGAGGCTTTTGGCTTTTTTTTTTTCTCCTGTGGATCATGCAGTGACCTTGGAGAATGAAGGCTAAATGTTTCTTTGTATTTATTTTAAATACAGAGAAACAATTAAAAAAAACAAAAGGATTGAACAAGGATTGCGTGGGGGCAAGATTCCACTCAAAAGAATAATTCATCCTGATAAGTAACACCTGCAACAATATTTTGTGGACAGAGGGGGAGCAAAGTAGAGAATTCTGACTTTAATCCATACTTCCGTGTTTGATAGGAACCACAGTCTGCACGGTGGTGGCGGTGTGATGCTTTGGCCCTGTTGTGCACCCAGATTTCAAAATGTAGGTCTATCTGTTCAACAGCTTATCCCAGAAAGCAAAGAGGGGGCCAAAATGTCTCACCTATGATATGGAAAGTGATGAAGTTGTGCAAAAAAAAATCACTGCTGTTTTTCAGGGGGGTTCTAAAGATGCAGTTATTTCCTGAAATCTAAAGTTTTCATATTGGTTTTGTTTTAGTCTAATAGTTTTGTTTTTGGGGAACCGATACTGCAATTTATGAATGACCTCGAAAAGGCCACAAATAAAAAAACATGTCAGAAAATCTTTCTGTACAATCAGACCTTTCACTCACATTTGATTTGACGGCATCTAGACCTTTCATTTCCTTCTCTTCGGAGCTGAAGTAAACATTATATTGCTTCTCGGCCCTCGGCGCGAGCTGCAGACACTTCGAATTAGCAGAGAACAAAGACGAGGTGGCTCTCCATCCCACCGTCACGACGCCTACTAATTACCTGCCAACTGAGTCTTGGGGACTTCATGCTGGGCAGCGAAGACAAAAGAGACGAAGACTGAAGAGAGGAAGAGTTGTGCAAAAGGGGGCAGACAGGAAAACTGTGGCTGGGGTCGGGAGGGGGGGTTATAAGAGAAAGAGAGAGTGAAAGCCAAGCAAAAATCCATATACATGATTTATACCAATGCGACTGTGCGCGGTAGGCAGGAGTTATCTTTTATTTATGAGGGCATCAGCAGCAAAGCGCCCAGATGTTAAGCTGTGCTGGGATCTCATCTAGCCAGAGTCGCTCTATGGCAATAAAGCTTGAAGGTAGGCTGTTTGAAGCTGGGGAGGGCCGGAGGATGAATGAAGGAGAAAAAGAAAATAACTACGCTTCTTCTTGTTCGACATAACACTCGAGGCTGGATAGTTGTTGCTGTATAACTTTCTGGATTTGCGACAATTGTTCAATTGGATCTGAAATCAGAAAAAAAAAAAGAGAAAACGTCGACCAGGTCATTCGTGAACGTGGCTTGTCTTCATTTCGTCTGAGGAAGTCGGGACACTTGTTGTTTTTTGCCTTTGTCAGCAGCTCGTCAAACAGCCGCTGAGGATTCATTATGGAAATGAAGCCCTCGTCGGCAACCTTCGCGAATCAGATGCGAGTTCTCCCCACTCCGAGCGCCACCGCGATCGTTATCATCATCGTCGTCATCAATCCAGCCTCTCGCACCGACGCCGCCTGGATGTGAAAATGGCTGCTAATAGCACTAATAAAGGCGGGGTGCTAATGTTGTGCAGCCCGCGGGGGCAGCGGCTCGCGCTCGCTCCGAGGCAGGCCCTGTCATAACACGGCAATATTTGTGACAAATGCCCAACAGCCCCTGGGGCCCGAGCGCAGGCGGATTGGTGATCTGTAGCATGGAGGTAAAGGTTACAGCGTGAGCAGGTCACCGGTAGCCTCCGGCTATCCGGAGCAGCCAGTCAGATTAGCACAACATCGGCCTCCGTCCACGTCCGACTGCTCTGGTTGGCTGATTTAGCAAACATGTTTATTTAGCAAAGCGCTGTGCAGATTTTCTGTTCATCAAACACGTGTTCATGTCAGAGGAGGAAAATCTGACTAAGTACGGTTTAAACACCGTTTCTAGATGGTTTCCATGTCATGCCATCAAAACGTTTTGGCAAATGTGAGCTTGAGATGTGCTGGTTCCAAGTCCTTGATGTGTGCTTGAATATTTTCGGATATTTTTTACATGTTGGTTTCAAACTGGCGTTTCAAAGCCTGAAAAATGGCTTAGTGATCTTGTTTTTTCTTGTTCCAGGCTTGATATGTTGCGCTTTCAAATCTTTTCACCCACTTCCTGTTGTCACACCAGTTCCATTAAAGTGAATTCTTGATTGTACGGCTCTTGCAGTCCACCGAGAAGCAGAACCACGCACGCAGAAGCAGCATTCAGCTTCTATGCACCACAAATCCGGAACAAACTTCCAGAAAACTGTAAAACTGCTCTTGATTTTAAAGGAACAAAGTTCCTTTAAAATCAAGAGCAGTTTTACAGTTTTTTAGTCTTGGGTTTCAAGACTAAAAACCCACCCGTTTTTTTAGAGTTGCCTTTGACTTCGTAACTGGTTTGTGTATCATGTTTTTATGGGGTTAAGCACTTTTTACTGAAATGTGCTTCACAAATAAACTTGACTTACAGCAGTCAGGTGTTGGTTTTGCTAGTGAAATTTCCCTCCGCTATCCAAAACAATGAATTTATCATTTAAAAAGGGAGAGCTTCATGGATAAGTTCTTTTTCTTGGAATAAGTGAAATCATCTTCATTTTGAACGTTGTATCTCCCTTAAATCAGACTTCAGTTTTCTCAAATTAACAAGCAGGTTAAGGATTAAAACGACATTTCAGGATTTCTGAAGGGAGGTTCTGATAAATCTCATAAGCAGTTTATCTCCTCCCTACAGTAGATAGCTGTCTCTGCATCTTTATTTAGTACAAATCCGGATTAAATGGCAAAACATCCTGAAGACACCAGTTTTTTCCACTTATTAGCTTCCAAACCGTCACTATGGTTATTGGTTTATTTAACCAATGACTGTTTACATGGGAAATGGAGGTTGTAGGTTGCGCATCACAAACAATCTTCCTCAGTGAAACACAACAGAACTTGTCAAACATTTTCAGTCAGAGTGGTTGTTTGGTGGGAAAGACGTGGTGTAAAATGTTTAAGAGAACACTTTATTCTTTATTTATTCTTACTTTGCCTTAGTTTTCTATGAGGTGCTTTGAATAGAGGTGTTTGTACTATTCGTAGCTCTGGTGGTGCGACACCTCTCACTTCCCTTTCAGTATCTTAGCCACCAGCCACCCATGCAAGCGTGATGATTTATGGCACATTAATAATTTTGCTCAAAGAAAAGTTAGGATTGGGGTTCTTTGAGGAGTCTGAGCCCCTGTAGACTCGCCACGAGCTTCAGCCTCACTGAAGATGAAGATCCCAAGAGAGTTATCTACTGTCGACAAGATATTACCTGATTTGAACCTCTAAGATGACCTAAAAAAATTATTAATAATGATCAAAAGTATGACCTGCAAAAGTATCTTATAGAGAACTGTGGATACAGAATTTTTTGAGTGGTTTTTCAGAAAAGTTAAGTCAGAAACTGTGTGATGGTGCTCCCCCCCCCCCCACCTCTGCTCCATTATCTCAATTGCGGCACTCGGTTGCAGTAAATGGACAGTATTAACATGGAGTTTCTTGGCTACGGCTGCAGGTGATTATGTTATAAAATGCTTTCAGCTCAGTGCTTAGCTGCGGCATCATAATAGCTGCGTCCTTATTAGCAATTACTGGAAATGAAAAAGGAACTGGCCAGAGTGCTCCATGCGGCCAGTTTGAGATTTCAAGTGTTGCGGTCCAGCTTCAGAAGCAAGCCCCAGTAATTCCCAGCTTCCTGGGTATCGGGGGGCGTCTGGTGGGGCCTGCTTAGCAACAACAAAACATCTAGTTCTGCTCTGTGTCCCCTTAAAGAAAGATGATAAATCCACAACATCTGGGATTTGGATATATGACGTTTTAGTTTATCTTGTGCCATGGGACTTTATTTAATATCAGGAACTGCGATACTGAGCCGTAGAGCTCAAATTACAAGATTGTACAGATCTCGCCTGCAAGTGATAGGAGTATTCCAGCAGCATAGACGCCAAAAGATATTAGTTTGTCTAACCAAGCCAACAAACGTACTTTACTGGCAAAAAAAATAAAATAAAAATGCTATATTGTGTAGCTGACAGTCATAAAAAGGTGTGACTGCCACACTGTTTGCACTAATGCTAAAAATGACTAAATAAATCTAGAGTTAATCCCTGGTTTAGGAGGCCTGTTAGCTTTATTTCACATTTATAGTTTTATAACAATGTAAGTCACCTAGGAAAAGGTTTAACTTAGTGATGATAAAACTAACTTGAGGGCACCTTGTGGGTCAGAATATGTCCTTTTAATAGCAGCATACATGCAGTCAATTACCAAGCTTGACTCTGCATGACCTCCCATCTCCAGTTTGAAAAAGCTAAAATGACAACCCATCTGACCCAGGACACATGTGCTACAACAACAGCTTATCTAGTGTAGCTGAAAGTGAATCTTTACAAACATCAAGAATGGGAAACGCATTTTGCTGCGTCTCCCGTTCTGTGATGTACATGATGTTCACGCAGTATTTAGAAAGTGTCCATGTTATGGTTGTTGGGTTAAAGGATGTTAGAATATTGTTTTTTCTGCCGTGTAATAAAAATGCGGCCACATAAAAGATTTAAACACGTTGCGCGGCTTCTTCGGTGCCATTGCGACAAAGTCAAGAACTACTTCTTATAATGATTCGTCCAAATAAGAAAGCAGAGACTCAAACTAGAAAGTTGAATTTTGGGAGTCTCTAGCAATAACTTATGCTACTCTTAACCAGAAAAGTGACATATGAAAGCAAATGGATAGATGTCTGTTGGTGGAAATACGTCGCAGCTGCTTGAACGGAGTAGGAACGGCTACAGACTCGACAACTTAATGCAATTTGCTCACAAACAGATAATTCAGTCGGAATCAGTGAAATTAACTGTGCAGTGGATCTTCACCTGTTTGCAGATTCACATGTGAAGACTTTTATGTAGAATATAACTCCAATTTATTGGAGGAAAATTCACTTTTTTTGCTGATTTCTTTTATTTAAAATGCAGCTCTGGCAAAAAAAAATTGAGGACTCACTGCAATGAACCCCATTGAAAACCTCCTGGTTTTCCCACCAAATGTTGATTTCTGAACTCTTCCTGAGTTAAAACTTTAGTTTTGTTGTCTCTAAATGAACATGAACTTGTTTTCTTTGCATTATTTGAGGTCTGAAAGCACTGCGTCTTTTTCTTTATTTTGACCATTTCTCATTTTCGGCAAATACATTTTTTTTGCTCGGAATTTCAGAAACATGTTGTCAGTAGTTCATAGAATAAAAGGACAATGTTGGTTTTACTCAGACATTTACCTATAAAGACTAAAATCAGAGAAACTGATCATTTTACTGGTCTTGATTGTTTTCCAGAGCTGTATTTCAAAAACTGGATTACTGAAGTGCAATGTTAGTTGACACCTTATTGACTGCCAATTGCAAACCAGCTCGTCCAGAAGTGATAGGTATTTTCCTTGACGGTGACTTTTGCACCTTCAGATTAATGTACTCCCCCCAAGAGCGGAGTAAAGAGAAACCATGAATACTGGCTTTTGCAGTAGTGCTCTGACGGTTTACACATTGTATAATGAGGTGTATTAAGGTGATTAAAACGGTCAGTTTTAAGTGTTTTTAGAGGAGGTCTCAAGTATTCTCGGATATCAGCATTTGCAGGCGATTGTGGTCGCTACTAATACCGGACGTCCGCTTATTGTAGTTTGTATTGGATATGACTGTATGCGACTACATCTGAATCCAACTATCTATTATCTAGATTGCTAGATGGTTGAGTTTCTCTCCAGGGCTGCCAACTGACTCAGACTCTGTTGGTTGTTTTCATGGACCGGAAGGATCTCAAGGTGAAGTTATGGAGACAAGCACGTCCCGCTTGGGAACCACTTTGTTTTGAGCAGATGATGGGGTTCTGTTGACATTTAAAAGCCACAACCTTGGGTGCACTGGAGTGGTTTACAGCTCAGTGTGAAGCAGAGGAGGGTCAGCTCCTCTGAGGGTGCAGAAGGACCGGAAAAGGGTGGAGTGCTCCCTTTGGGTTGCGGATCAGCCTCTGCCTGAAATAGTAGTGTATGTCAGGGTGTTATTTTACAAGTGGTGGTGGGCTGGAGCAAGAGAAAGATTAGGGCCACGGCAGTGCTGGTGGTGTTTGGTCTTTCATTATGAAGAAAGAGCGCAGCCAAAAAATTACTCTCAACTTACTGCATGGTCTCCATACGTCCCAATCTTTACCTTTGGTCATGAAATAAGTATCAAAGAACAAGGATACAGGAAGTTGAAGAAAATGTGCTTGTAGTGACTGGACTCTGCATTAAGGACATTAATTTATTTTGTCTCAGGAAGACCTTAGGATGTAAGGTTTTGGTTGACACTGTGGAGAGGCGGATTTGGATGGATGGATGATGGAGTCGATGTAATTTGACATTAAAAGGACTATTTTGAACTGAGGAGTATGAAATTATCTTTACCGAAACAGTTCAACGTTTGAAAACAAAGGGACCTTCTTTAGACGTGTTTCTGCACTTTGTTAATATCCACTGAGAAGTTGCTATGGAGGAAGGAAATTGGCAATGCTGCCTTTGTTGCATCCCCAGACAACTCATCAGATTGTGAGGCAGCTTCTCCCTGTAGGATCCTGATTAGCATAATGTTCCTGGGTTTAGCCCCCCATCCTAAAAGCCAATGGGGTCTCCATTTCACCACTTTAATAATGGAGAGTTCCTCAGAGACTCCGTAGACCTCGATGTTTAGCCTTCTTTGTATTGAGCCATTAGGAATATTGTCAGGAACTTTGACATATGGGCTCATTTCTTTTGGAGCGCTGGTGTGTGTTCGCGTGTGTGTGTGTTTGTGCTCTAACAAATGTAACGCAGGTATAACTTATCAGCAGCTAATGGGGGTTTCAGCAGGAGCTCGTGCTGTTGACAGTTTACTGTAGCCGCCTACCTTAAGGGGGAAATATTAAAGAGAGGCGCGCTAATGGTCGTCACGGTGACACAAATCTAAGAAAAAGCTGCACACACAAATAATATCCACTCGCAAGAAAATCCCAAAAGATCTATACACGCGCTTCTTAATCTAAGCAAAACAGAGGCAAATTCTGACGCGAGCCGGAGAAATACCTCTGTCCTGACGGTCAGACTACTGACACTGATTACCAAAGTACACCCAGGGATGCTGCTTAACCACTAGAGTAACAAGGATGAGGAAACAGCACTTCTCACCGTGGCAGGAGGTCTTAATTTAATTTGCCAGTGTTTGCTTCAAGATAAGACGAGGTCATTTGCATTGCCTCGTTTAAAGCCGCTGCCGCTGAGCCTAGCAGATGAGAGGAGGTGCACACACATGTGGCTGAGCAAATCACCAAAGCTTTGGCTTAAATTGTTTTGTTCTTGTGACTACTGGAGGTTCTCTGTGTCTACATCTCTGTCTGCCTCATTATGCAGATACACAAGGTTACAGTGGCTGCCTGCTGGGTGTCGGCATGCATTAGCTGCACCACGCCGCTGTCTCTCCTCACGCTCCCTCCACGTGAGCATGTGTTTGGCGG
This sequence comes from Poeciliopsis retropinna, assembly GCA_010277075.1. NCBI lineage: Eukaryota > Metazoa > Chordata > Actinopteri > Cyprinodontiformes > Poeciliidae > Poeciliopsis > Poeciliopsis retropinna. The sequence continues at coordinate 1,618,009 of VMRM01000024.1, forward strand.
ACAGGACTATTAAAAGCCAAGGTGTGCCTTCAACCGAGCTGTCCGTCAACGTGATTGGTTGGCCCCTTGCGATCGATGGAGCCGGGCCCACGGGCCAGCCACCTAAATCCATACAGACGGCTGGAAAAGATGAGATGGCATTGGGAATGCCGGCTGTCAGCCACACACATGCAAAAACACACCCCACACCAACCTCTGCTCCTTGTTTAAATGGCCCCCCACTGTTTAAGACCCCATCGATCAGTGAGTGAGCTTGTGGCATTTTGACTTAAAGTGTGCATGGATAATGGGCTTGGCAGGCGGTGTGCGGTGCGAGATGGCGGGACGGCAGCCCAAAGGAGGCAGAGGAAGGGAGCGGGGTCATCGATATCGGAGCGTGTCGTCACGCTGTGACACTGCCAACAGACTGCAGCTGGATTGAGGAGCATCTGGAACAATCCGCCCATCATCGTTCATTGGACTCGTGGTTTTGCTCGTTCCGGAGCCGCCATGGCAGATGATGCGTGTCAGTACAACTTGGCATGTCGTGTGTGGACTGGTGATGTGAGTAATCGAGGCGTACATACAAAATTTGGTTTTGGCTGGTTGTATTTACTTAGCAAGAAAGTGTAACAGAGGACTCATGGTTGATGGACCGAACATGAGCCATGTTCGGTCCATCAACCTGGGGCCTGCAGATTACCAGGTAATCTGGGGCCTGCAGATTATGCAGAGGTTCTCCATAATGACCAAGAAATCACTACATCCCCCCCAAAAAACACTTGGGACAAGAATTCAGGCCTCATCAATGCTGATTGATTAACATGAGTCTGTTAATCTACACTTTATTTGCAAATCTATTACACTCCAATTGAATAAATGATAAAAAAAACAAAACATTTTTACATCACTATGGAGGATTTTCGCTTCACATCCTTAGCAAAAGGGTTTTATTTCAGCAGCACTAGAGCATCTCACTTTTATTTAAATCCAGACTTTGGCTAGGACATTTCAAACATCATCATTCTGTTTGTGAATGATGACGTTTCTGTCCTTTTTCACTTTCAATCTCTCCTACAGATGTCACTTCAGCCCATTCTCTCTCTTATTGAATTATGAGCACAGAGCTTAACTGAGGCACATGAGACTTGCAGTACTTAAAATATTGTCCTGGGTTCTTTTGAGATCTACTGGACGAGTCGTCAAAGTGTTTGTGAAGTAATTCCATGTTCCATGATTTGTTGGAAAATGTGGTCAATATAGCCAAGTCCAGACACTTTTCCAGACCAAAAGTTGTTTATTTTAACAGTTTTTCAGCTGCTTTTGAATTTCTTTCTATTGGGATATGATGTGCTGCTTTTTCAGATCTTTTTGCCTACTTCATGTTGTCATATGGGTTCTACTTGAGGGATTTCCAAGACCAATAGGTCAAACAATGGTCAGTCTTTAATCAGTTAATTGATAATTTAGTGAGTTGGATGATTACTTTTTCACATACAGCCCTTTGTTGGTTTGTAGAGTATTCTTCCTCTTACTAAATGAAGTCATCATTTGAAACCTACTTTTTGTCTGATGGCAAAAACCTGCTTGATGATCTGAAACATTTAAATTGAATAAAAAGCAAAAATAGAATAAATCTGCATGGGAATTTCTTTCAGAACATTGTTTAGCTGCTTCACATTCGAAGGTCCACAATAACCTTTTTTTTTTTTTTGCACAGATAATTTTCTTCATGTGGTCTCGTCTGCCTGACAGATGGTTACTCTTTCCTTGGCCGACGGCTCAGCTTAATGACAAACTTCCAGCTGCTGTGTCTGCATCAGTGGTCTTGACTTCCTGTTAAAGAAAAATAACACTCCTGCCGTCCCAGAACAAGTGAAAACAAATGAACTCATATATTTTTACTACTTACCTAGACCCTGGAGTAGTGGTCATGTAGCCATTCGAACCTACAACCACTGAATGCATTTTTCTTTGCATTTTGCGAAGAAGTACGTTGCGCTTCTGTCTTCTTCTGAGAATTTTATGTCATTTCCTTCTGTAGTTCTTGGTGCAGCGCCACCATGGAGGTGGGAGAGGAAGAGGTTTTTTAAACAGTTCGAATTGTTTAACACAGCGCGGTGCGAAAGCGAACCGCACCAGCTGAACATGTAACAAACGCTGCAATTTTGCTCTTTGGTTCGACTGAGTCTACCAGACTATCAGGTGCGAAAACCCCAGAACTACAGACGTGAGTCGGTGGGTAAAGTGTGACTGAGCTAAAACAGAAGGACCAAGCCAGACAATGTTTGCTCAGTCAGTCACATCCCTCCTACAGATGGTTTTCTTGGTGATGTATTGTTTGCACATTTATCACCCTCTCCTGTCCCGTTCCCCAAGTGCCTGTCTGCATATTCAGTTCGCCGTCGCTGTTCAATCAATGCCGGCTCTGACGGGGTCTTCTTCTCTCCGATCCATCAGCCCTCCAACACCTTTGTCTGTCCCTGGAAAATCAGGGCCTCATTACGACCCAGACACACACCATCTAGTTTTCAAACTCGATAAACTAATCAGACGCTCGCTACAAGCCAAACGGACATCAATGCACCACAAACGCAAATGTCAGAGCTAATAAATGTAAATGCATTCGGCGTAAATGTGCACACGCTTGAAGTTGCGGCGTACAGCTGAGCGCCGAAGTGCGCATCAGGCAGACAGTCCTTTTCGCTGAAAGGTGATGCATCAAGAAAGCAAATGTCTAACCTTCTGCTGAATCTGACAAGAAAGAATTAAAAAAGAGGCCCTTTTTTTTTGGAAGACGGTATAATTTTTGCCTCGGTAGATTAGTGTTGTCTTTTCTCATTATACACATTCTTGTCTGCACATACACAGTCTCATCGCATCACCTCTCATTAGCCAAGACGGGCACCAAATTGAGCTGCTTAATTCCCCCAAAACAGAGAGAGAAGAAGATTGCTAATGGCAGGGAACATTATCCACATTAACACTGAGCGCGCACACACACACACACACACACACACACTCGCCCGCACACACACGTTTGAGTGGGATTGCATGTCTGTGCGTTTAGTTAAAGCTCTTCTTTTTTTTTTTGGCTTACAGAAAGTTGATGAGCAAAATGTGGACAACATATGGCTGCTCTCTTGTAAACAACAGCCAGTCACTTTATAATTAACCTTCTAAATGAGAAGAACAGGAGGTCACATTTTGTGTGGGTGTGCTGGGTGGGTGTTACGAAAGAGAAACCTTATCGCGCTCTGGTAGCGAAGGCCTGACCTGTGGAGGGAGACATCTGATAGGCCGACAGCTCTCTGTGCTGAGGATCCTTTGAGCTACAGTCGTTTGAGTAACGGTCGCATCGCCGCTTTTCAGCAAACGCTAGTGGATAATTAGGCATTTCATAGCTGAAGCTGTAGAGTTGCTCTCATTACGTGCTACTCAGTACTCCCAATGCTGCAGCATCCGAGTGAAGACAGGACGAGGGTCTGCTTTGGTTTTCAGTGTCTGATGGTGGACTTTCTCCCATTTTGTCACATTATAATTAAATTGGTCATTAAAGCGCTGTCTGTCAAGCAAACTCAAAATTAGGCTATTTCATTTAAGCTCATAGTAAGTGTGTGTGTGTAAGTCTATATTCCTCATATCAAGACGACTTCTAACCCCGAAACTGTTGTTTTAAGATACGAATTGAGTTTAAGTTAGGTTTAGGGTTAAGATATAGGAATTAATGAAAAATGAATGGAAGTCAATGCAAAGTCCTTGTGAAGATAGGAAAACGTACGATGTGTGTGTGTGTGTGTGTGTCGGGGTGTGTGTGTGTGTGTGTGTCTGTGTCAGGGAGATTGGACAGGCTGTGAGGTTCGGTCCTGTTGCTAAGTGATAAAACCATTAACAGTTCAGCTCCTGACGATGTTACCCAGCCTGTCCTGCATAATGAAGAAATAATAATTACTCAGGGAACACGAGGGACCACAGCACACTGTTTGTGTCAGCTGCGTGTGTGCGTGTGTACCTGGAAGGTGGAGAGGTCGGTGCAGTGGGTGTGGTGTTGCGTGAGCAAACCTGCAATAACAGAAGCCCAGCATAAGTTGTTGTTTTGTCCCGGGTCACGGCTCAGGCGGAAAGGGGTTTTTCTGCTGGAGATGTTTTTGGTCTGAGGCGGCGTTCGAACACGAGGAATAGTAATAAGTGCTGATTTGAGATCGTAATAAGAAGGACGCTACCGTGTTATTGAAGCATGACTCGTCACTCGTGCACCTGGCTTTGTTTTCTGCCTTTTCATCTCCCAGAAGACAACAGGAACATTTCAGGTTCCGGCATAATGACTGGCAAGCAGAAAGCTTCGATGATAAGCTTGGCGTTTGGCATGAAAATAAGGGATGCTGAAATGATAGAATGTGAAACATCGCTTTAATGGACACAAAGTGAGGACTCAGCTTAAAAGCAGGCCGAGTCATCATAAAAATAATACCAATAACAAAAAAACATGGGTTTCTATCAACCACTAAAACCAGCTAAGGAATGTGCTTTTTGTCAATAACTTCCTTTACATTGATGGAAATGTAAAATATATTGCAAGGCATATCAAATAAAACATCCAAGCATCTACTTGATTTTTCTGTAGCTTTGTTTCTGTTATTTTAAAGAAGACTAGGAGAATCATGGGGTTGACATTTTAAACAGCGTTCAGCATCTAATATTAGCATTTAGTGCGGTTAGCTCTGCTAACATTATTAAAGCTGTATTTTCTTTGTGTATAAATTAGAGAAAGCTAATACTTTAACTGGGAGATGTCCAAGTCCCTCTTGCTTCATGATAACATACATCTACGCCACTGTTGTTCACTTTATCTTAAACATACACAGGTTCTTAGGCGGACCAGAGTTTGCTTTGTTGGTCCACATCAGCGTTCGATTACATATGCACACTCCCAGATGAGCTGGAGTTTGATGAAAGCAGGCTGAAGAGGACTGGTGAGTCTTCCTGGAAGACTCACCAAACCTGATATGTTAACAACAACAACAAAAAAGAGCAATCTAAAGTCAGACTTGGAGAATCTCTGCAGTCGTGTTGAAAGCTTAAAAATCCCTTTTCGCACCCAGGCTTGATGTACTCGCACTTATCAAACTCTCTTCCAGGCTTACTGCTCGCGCTGTTTACGTCTCTGACCTCCCTGTGCGATGAGTTTCTGCGCTCTCCTTAGTAAACGGTTCAGCAGTCTGGCCTGAACGAACTGCAAACTGCAGACTGATGTGCCTCCAAGTCGCTTGTGAGTTAGCGTCGCAGACAGTTTCATCCAGATGTTTGTTCGTCTCTGACGGAAACACTCGGTAGCCAGCAATAGAATTAAAAGGATGTGAAAAACAACAATGGTGCTCAGTTGGACGTATCAGGTAGCACGTCTGCAGTACCCCGCCTCACCTGCTTCAATCTCGGTGTCGAATTGGTTTCAAGGTTTTCAAGCAATCAGTGTGTGTGATTAAACCACAGAGTCTGGCCTGGACGATCAAAGGTCGCCCATTGACCCCTGATCCTGACCTCCTCAACGTGCGTGCGTGTGATAGAAAGAGAGATGAAGCTTTAAATAAAAGAGACTGAGGGTGACTGCTGTGACCAGGACACTGTTCCCAAGAAGGGTCAAATGTCACAGCCACTCATATGTCCCTGCCGGTGTGTTTGTGTGTCTGCGGGTCCAGAAAAGCCACTCGTCTGTAACCAGGGAAATGCTCTCACCGCATTAGCGCCCGTCTCCCTTGCATCTCGAGTGGTCGTCTTGATTACCTCTCCGTTCATCCTCGTTACCTAACCCTTCATTTACAGTTCTGAAAGCATGTGATCGATCGGAGGCGAGACACCAGCCGTTTGTCCGCATCCAGAGGCTCAGAATGGATTTTTTTTTTTTTTTTTTTTCTGAGTAGCTCCTCAAATTAAAGTAAGGATTGTCGATGATTAAAAACAGTAAGTCTGCAAGTGCAGACGAGGTGGGCTGAGGTTCCAGTTAAACCATTAGCAGATAGCTGGGGGCGCTAGCATGTTCACACCGTAGTGTCGCTGTTTGTCTGAAGTAAGGACGAAAGGGGCTCCTTAGAGACACAAAAGCGAGGAATTGGATTAAAGGGGCAGTGACTTTTTGAGTTTTATATCATGTTGTGTTTCTCTCTCAATATTTCAGTGTTGAGAAAAAGTGATGTGCAAAAAAAATATACCCTAAAGGAAATGCAGCCATATTTTCAAAAAAATAATTATTGACTCGGGGCTGAATATACATTTTAGATTGACATTTATTCTTCCACTTTACGCTGCCATTACGCACAACTTGGAGTACATTAATACAACTATAAAACCCATTGAAGTTTATAGCTGTAAAGTGACAAAAGGTATGCAAAGTTCAAGTTACCATATAGATATAAAATGATCCAGGTTTGCTTTGTGAATGTCAGGAAAGAAAAAAAAAAAAAACTGAGCCATACAGGTTAAGCGTTTGGTCGGATGAGGTTAATTTTAACTCTTTCATGTAAACAAGTTTCTCCATCTCCACCGGGTTCATCTCTGAGTTTGGCAATAAAGCTTTCATAAAAACAGCATCGGTGTGCTCTTCAGATGTAAGGCCATACATGTCTGAAAGGAGGATAAATATAGAGTTGAAGTAGTTCTCTTGCAAAAGCTCTTACCTGGAAAACTAGTTATTTGAAACATCAAAGTCTGGCTGGCGAAGCAAAAAAAGAAAGAAAAGAAAAACTCGATATGAAACAAGGTGAGTGGAGAGGAGATCAGCTTGGTGCAGAAGAGCAGCAAGCATTTATTCCCCTTTTCGAATGAAGCAAAGGGATGATTACATGAAGTTTTACCATTTTTACAAAGTTTTACCTTTTGATCTAAATCTTGTCGTAAGAAAATTCTCATTTGAATTTGTCCAAATGTGAAAAGTGCAATTCTATTCGAAGTCCTGCTCTGCTCAGAAGGATACATTCACTCATCCTCAGCACATACACAGTATATTTGGATAAACGTAACAATCTTACGTGATTTTTATGGCTGTCAACAAGCTTCTGGCTTAACTCTGGCTGAATATTTTAAATATTGGTTGCCTGTTTTCATATGTAAAAGTAGCATATACATTTTCCAATCTGATTAGATTTGGTTTGTGTTCCATTCCAGCATCAATGATATGATGTTTAGATTCATTTATTTTATTTTTCATTTTTGGAGTTTTTTTTTTTTGCATTTTATTTAACCTTTCAGAAAGTAAAAGAAAATGGAGGAAAAAGTAAATGGGGCAACATGTAAGCCTGTTCGTGTCACTCGCAGGGAATGAATACGTTTTTGTTCTCATATCTTCGGATTTCTATTGAAAATCCCTGGTGGGTGAAGCTGAGCAGTGTGACAAAACCCTGAAACACATGCTACGTCTGCTCGACTGGAAACTCACAACAGAGACATTCTACGTCTAATAAGACGCGTTCAACCAGGGATGAGTTTGATGGGAGTGTGCCGACAAGCACGCGGACACGCACACGCTCTTAGACAAAGAAAGCTGCAACCCGTGGGCAGTTTAAGAAGCTCTCTGCTGGAACGCGAGTGTATGAACGCGTCCAGTCTTCTCTGGCTCAGCGGCTCCCGTTTGACGCTTCGGCCGTGTACAGTAGGAAATCCTACTGCGCACACACACACTCACACACACATGCATGCGCGCCCACACCTGTGTGCTCCACATTCTCCTTGTTGGTGTGCGGTGGAGACAGCTGAACATAATGGCTCCTGGTTCTCTTTAATGCAAGTGGGTTAGAGAGTGATTGTGGGACAGAGGTTCATTACAGAAGCCCAGCAGGTCCCCGTGTCCTCTGTTAGGATTCATTATGTTTCAGCAATGCATCACATGCGCCTGCACTCCACATGAATCGCTGTTTACTATTAGGCTCAACACCAAAAGGTGCACTTTTTCCTTTATTTGGTCACACTGCAACCATTAGATGTATTTTAGTGGGGTTTTACCAAGACAAAGGACCTCACAAATGGTGCGAGAAACTCGTGAGACTTCATGGTTTAAGCCTTTCTTAGCCTTCATACACAATTTTATGAAAACAAATCCTCTTTGAGCACACCGTCCCAAGAGAAAGCAGAGCAATAGAGAAACTAGAGAAAAGAGATCTAAATAAATCAAGGCAAAATGACAAAGGAAACCGGTTAGAAGCTGCAAAATGGTTTAGATCAGAGAACGGCCCAGTCAAAGCCCAGGCTTAAAGTCAATTGAGAATCGTAGGTAAGATTTGGAAACTGATTCGCAGATGCTCTCCTCCCAGTTTGACTCAGCAGGAAGCTATTTTCCAAAGAATATAAAAGGACACACACAAAAGGGTTTTTTTTTTTGTTATATTACAAAAGTCCAGGATGTATGAGGAAGTTCTGTAAGACGCTGCTGTAATCCCGCATGCTGGCGTGACAATACAAGAAGCAAATCCTCAGCTTTCTTGTTTGGGAAGAAAAGAAATCCAGCCCCGTTTTTATTCATGAACAATAAAATAGTTGTTTGTGAAAGTAGTTAGTGCTCCTACAAAAATAAGGCACAAATTTTACATTTTCCTAAAGGTGAACGCCGTTGTTCTGTTGGGTTTTTTTTTGTTCTGTCATTGTTGTTTTTTGTTTTTTAGAAGCATTTTCAAACAGCAGTGGATGATGTCCAGAAAATTTCACTCAGCAGGTCCGCACACACTGCTGAGTCCAGAGCCAGTAATGGATTGTGCTTTTTGCTGTGCAGCTGCAATTCGTTCCCACAGCCGGCGTGCCACCTGCGAGAGACAAAGCAGAACTGAAAGGTTGAACGTATTGCTCCTCTCAGATGATTCTACTGAACAAAAAGCTCTGTGAAGCAGCGTTTAATCCTCTTCGAAAACAAATTTTGTTCAAATTAGCTGTATATAAAATTTAAAATCCCCTCTCCAACCATTCTGCGCGCACACAGGTAAACCCAAAAGTCTTGATTTTTATCCACACTTTTCTCTCAGTGATTAATAGCAGCTATTTTCTACTTACTGCTCTGCGCACCGTGCAGGTGCAGAGCTCAGGCTTTCCTCTTGTCTGCAGCATCCTTGTGCACATAACACTCAAACAGCTCCGACTTCTTTATTTTATCACTTTAGAAAAGCCACGCTGCCAAGGCAACACTTAAAAAAAAAATAAACAAAAAAAATAAATAAATAAAAATAAGTGTGGATGCAAAATTTATTTTAAGCAACAGTGAAGGTGAATGCGTGTGGAGGAGCTTTTCCGCATTTTCCTCCTGGAGTTACGGGGCCGTCTGTGTTCTGACTGATCTCTGCAAAACTAATTTAAATCACGTTCTTTAATTTGAAAAATGTGCTGCAGTCGCACGGGAATTAAGTGGTTTGTTCTTTTTTAAAACCGCCCCGTCAAACAGATTTCTGCACTTGGGTTGTTTGGTGCCGGGTTGTGATTTTTACATCCAAATATTATGAAACGACTGGATTATGTTTATTCTGTGAAACCGCCTACGTCTTCTTTTTATCCACGCACTAACAAAAGTGTGTCTCTGCCAGGCTGCGTATGACAACAGCAGTCTGAGACAACATGTACTTTGTATAGGCCATTTTTTAGGTAAACAAATCATAGCAACAATCTCTGCTGGAGAGACAATCATGACTGATTCTATTCATGAATTATCAAATAAACCATTTTTACAATAAATCCAGTTAATTAAAATTTTTCATAGTAGTTTTGTTTTGATTTTTTTTTTTTAAGATTGCGTTTGAAGTAATTGTATCACTTTGTATTTGTTTGATGTCTCCTGAATGTTAATTGTTTTTATTTAAAGTTACAAGTTGGTGTTTTTCACCTTTTTGTTATGGTTTTTGTAACTCTTTGTTCTGTCATTGTTGTTTTGCTACATTTTGTGTTGCACTTGTTTTGCATTTCTTCTTATTGCTCTTTGGTCGTTCCTTTAAATTGTTTTGCTGCTGGTTTGCATCCTGACATGTGGCGCTCATTTGCCCTTTAGCCCAACTTTAACTTATGTAATTTTTTTATCGTTTTGGTCGATAACCATTGTTGTTCTACTTAAGTAGCCGTTTCATACTGACCATTTCTCTATTCATGCTTCCCAAGGGGCTGTTTAGTATCACCTTTGCATCCAATAATTGGAAGTAATCCTCTATAGTCTTCTAAATAAACTAATTAATTACATGAGCCTGATGTTGTTTGTTTACTACTATAAAAAGGAAGTAGGGCAGGAAACTATAGAACAACTTCTATGAAATAATGGAGCTTTTAGCTCCATTATCTTTTTGTTTCTTGGTGGATTTGTTTAGTCATTTGCAGTTATTTTCTCTCCTCATGTATTTTTGTGGTGTTATTTTTCTATTTGTTGCAACTTTAGGTAGTTTTGTTAGGCTCTGTGTCATTTCACCTTGTCGTCAATTCGTATCTCCATTTCGTCCCAAAGCGCCGTCGTTTTTCTCCCTCGTCCCTTCATTTTGTACTTCTACCCAAAGCCTTCTGCATGCCGGTTTACCTAAGCCTTTGTTGATTAAGATGATTACCTGAAAACTTTGTATTGCACGACATATTTCTCATGTCCAGCGGTCAAACCATAATAAGACATAGCTTATAGTAGCTACAGAATCATATTTTGTATGTGGAAAGGTTGTTAAATTAGCCACGGTGTGAACAAAGCAGTATTCTTTTTTGTTAGATTTGTTTGTTTCTTCATGATGCCATATGTTGCTCCTGCCCAGAATGTTAAATATCACATTGACGGATCCTTTTTGTTACCAGTTTATGTTACCGTTTTCCTTAGATGGTTGTGATCTGACAGCTTTGTGCCACGTGGGCCATCAGTATGTGGGGATTTACTTTTATCTGTTGTCGTTTGGCGCCGCTTTTATGAGTCCTGGCTGTTTTGTGTTTCGAATGATCCTCTTTATGGTCTGCTGTGGGTCAAGCAAAGTCCAACTCAATTGAATTAAATCATGAAATCACATTCAGTGTGGCATGTCCTGCTTTACCTTTCGTTGTGCCATCACGGCGCAGAGATGTGATTTGGTTTTCCACCGCTCAGCTGGATTTACGACCCGTCCGCCAGAGTCACCGAGCCGCTCTGCATTTCACTGCTGACATTTGCTTCCGGGCCTGAGGCAGCTGCTGAACCCAGGAGATAGTTATGGGCTCGGATTCGGGGCCAAGAGTTGTCAGCGGATGATGGGGGGTTAATGTCAGACACATGGCTGTACACACACACACACAGAAATCACCTTCTACAGCCATCTACCCGCAGGTTTCACCAGTTAAACCTTGAATTTTTTTCTACGCTTTTCCAGTCATGCATCGTCACTTCAGATTTGATCGATGTCTTCAATCCTGCCACCGCTCTCTGTTTTTGTAATATTAATATTTATTTTCCAGTTTGTAGACACCTGAGGTACTTTGTCTGCTGTCCTAATTTAATTTGTGAGGTGGAGATTAGGTTGGGTTAGGCTGTAAGCCGATACGGCGCCGGGCGCTCGGAGGGATGCAGCCTCGCAGAAAGGAAAGTGGAGGACAAGCACATTTTCTAAAGTGTAAATTAATTTGCTACACAACCAAACAGATTGGGACATGGAAGTGGAAGTAATTAGGATGATAGATTGGATCCAGCATGTTAGATTCATGTATGATTGCTCCAGTGCGCCGCGGATCCACGTTCACCGACTTAAATAAGAGGTGAGATGGCTGAGCATGCACTGGGAGCGGCGACGTGAACTCTTAAGGGTCTTTGTTTGGAGGCTGCAAAAACTCCTACTCTGCTCTGCATTAGTGGGTTTTATGGATGTAAACAATAAATAAACTTATGCTTAGTTGTAAACGAATGGTTTATTGGATTAAAATTCGTTCCAATCGATTAAATAACGTCCGCTTAGATCTTTTGTTAGTGTTGCAGTGTGACCTCCATCCAGCAGAGGGCACCACTGGTCGTCCTTAGGAGGAGTCATGTACAGAAACAAGAATGGCGGAAGTATATTATGAAAAACTCTTATGAGAATAAAGTCGAAATAACATGAGCCTAAAGTCGTATTACAAATAAAGCCACAAAATAGCAAGAAAAATCACAATGTTTTGACTTTATTGTATTATTTAAATGTTATTTCAATTTGTCGCATTTGTCTCTTGTATTTAAAATGATGTCTTTCTTAAATTAGAGGATGCTCAGGGTGTACGTCTTTATGTGTTTACTATCCTCTTCTGTCTGCAGCTTTGCTTTGTGGCTGCAGAGTCATTTAACCTCACTCCATCACAGGAGATGATCGGCGCCGATGCGAAAAGCTTGCCGGAGCTAAAAGCCATCAACATTTTTGGACACTAAATAGGACATTTCCGTCCCTAAACGTATTGTTGTCGGACGGCTGGAACTGCCTCTGCAGCCCTCTGAATGAGCGGGCCCTGAATGACTCGATGATAAAGAGGCCCATTACTGAGCTCTGATTGACCAGTACACAGCCAGGCCCGCTCGCTCCAAAGATAGCAGGAGCTATTTTATTGGCCCACTAATCTCTCCCAACTCCCTGTATTTTATTTCCTCATCGACGGCGTCTCTCTGCGCCGCTCTCTCCCTCCTTATCTTTTTTTGCAAATCTCTCAAGGTCAACAGGTCCTTGCCTCTGCGGACAGTAGTCAACCATTTCCACTGAAATTGCTTTAATCTCCTCTTTAACGAGTCGTTCTCAAGTGGACCCTAATAAGTAAAACCCTCGGGGCTTCAAACAGGCTGCCCTGACGTGCGAAACGAACCGACTGTTTTTATTTCTCGCTTCGTGGCTAAATGCAAGATGGACAGAGTAAATTGATTTTAATTTGCTTGAAGGACTAAAATGCTTTATATAAGATTGGTTTGTCGTCTTTTTTAGCCAATTCTTTTCTTTTTTTTTAAAATATTTTTACTAATGTCTCCAATTAGAGTTCATCTAGATCTCAGTAAGGAGAAATGGAGGCATTTTAACTCACCTTTTTAAACAATTATGGAAGAACAAGTTAATCGGGTGAAGCACCATATTGTGAATCAATACGAGGCCTTAAAACTGCAGAACACAGTTTCTGCTGTGAAGATCGGTGGTGGCAGTGTCATGGTGTGGGCTTATTTCATTACTAGAGGCACCGGTGCTTGAAGCCACACTACGTGTTTGTCGTAGTTGTTCCTCTTCTATCGTGAAAGAAAATCTCTGGTTATGAGCTTCAGTCAGTGTCATGTGGTCACAACTGATTTTAATAAGCTCATCATTAGATGTAAATTATGTCTGTTTACTGACTGAGTTCTATGTTTATTGGAAGTGTCTGGTGTTATGGAGCTGCAGCAGCGAGTCGTGTCATCTGGCATCTCCCATCAAATGTGATTCTTGAAATCGTTCACCGTGTGCCGGATTTAAACGAAAATGATGGAATGATAATGAGACTGTACCGTTTCCAAAGTCTGCAGCTTTGGCTGACAAGTAAAATATAAAGTTTAAATAGTTTTAAATGCTCCAGCTGGACAGTGGCTCCAGACATGAGTAAAAACTAACATTTAGTAAGGTCACACAACAAACCAAAGCCCTGATTTAAACCCTTTCCAAATTGTGGGGATTCGCCCACAAAAAGCTGGATTCCATGAATACTTCAGAACCCTTGAAAAAAATGTCGGTGCCTTTTTTGAATAGTTCAAAATCCAAATTTACCTTCAGATGATCAGTAGAAATGGTCTTAGCACGATTGCAGAAGCAAATATCTACCATCTTCTTTTGCTTCGCTCTTTGGAGAACAGCCAGTCAGTGCCAAGGAAAATGAGCGGCGCTCCTGGATTGGCTGCTTATTGCACATCAAGTCACATCGCTCCTGGAAATGTCAGCCCCCAAGCTACGCTTTCTTTCAAGTATTTTGGATATACTTTACAAAAAATCTGCAAAATGACGATGATTTAGTCCTTGGAATGGATAACTTGAGCAACCATTACATTTCCAGATTGCACTTTCCAAGACCTAAGAAACCAACGTCTTTAACTGTTGTTGATAAGGGACATTTGTCTGATTGTGATTGACAATCACAATCAGATAAATATACATCTAGTATATTATGATAAATATACATCTAGTTGAGCCTGACCTTATGTGGATTAGAGAAAAGCTGTGCAACAGATTTATTTACTTTGAATTAATAAAGTCGTTTGTTAAAATCAAAATCTTAATAATTTCATCTTACAAAAAAAAAACTGTCTAAAAATACAGTTAAATAGGGAAATTATTATAAGATGATTATTATAAGTGTGTAGACTGCCTGCCTGTATTGTGCCTGAAGGATACAATCGAGTGAATTTGGTATATATTATGATAAATATACATTTACAATCCGTCTTCCCTTCCTGGACCTCAACATATGCTATGCCGTCGAGAGCACCTTAAGCCAAATGTTTCCAGATATGTAGGTTGTTTCAGGAACGTCATTAGCATAATTTCCCAGAGGCGCATGGAGCTTAATTATCAACATGCCGTATGCAGACTGGAGCAACGGCTCATCGCATTGGGATGGAGTCCCCGCCGTTTGTGTCCATGCTCCGCCGGCTCCCAGCCGACGGCCCCGAGATTCATCGCCGCCAAAGTTCGGCACTCCCAAAAACTTTCGTCCTCCGCGCCGCAATTCCTCGCTGCGAGTGCATCGAAGGGGTCAAGATAAACCCGCCGCATGTTCAGCTATGTAAGGCTGGAGACCGCGGTGGGCCATCTGTCGTTGTCTGTGCGTGGCGCAGTGTGTTGCTTTGGCTCATTTTCCTTTGAAGGTGATTGTTTTTTTATCATCTTTGCAGAGAAGACTCACATTTGTTGCTTCTCCTTGTTGCCCCGACACCTCCCTGTACGAGTCTGGCCTTCTCAATGCTATCTAACTGGAAGTTGGCTGGAAAGTCAAAGGCATTGTGAAGCTCCGTAGATTGAGAGGAAAATGGAAATACTCCTTGCGTGCGGCCAGGGAAAAGATAGTCTCCCAGAGGCCCGTCGTCGTAAATTGCTGTCCTTTGTTTTGCTTTTATTGTGGGAACAGTGACACATCTCCAGCGAATATACTCCGCGACTAATTAAGGCCTTTATAGATTATAATTGAAACCAGATATTTACATACAGTGTATAAAAAGACATGTGACCTATTTTTGTCACTATCTGACATCGAATCAGACAAAACCTTTCCCTTATTCGGGACAGTTAAGTTCATTTCTAAATATTAATTGCCAGAATGCAGAAAGAGAAATGTTGGATTACTTTATGAATTGACACAATTAGCTAAAACTACGATTCCAAACAATTTGGTAAAGATGATGTTATAGCTTAGTATGCGTCTTCGAACATCTGTGGATATATTTTAAGGCAACATCTCCAACACACCAATGGAAATCAGGAATTTCCGATACAAAACTGAAAGATTTTGAAACTGGTGAGATTGTGTCCTTATCCACAAGAGAAATTAGTCCTGCACTGGAAGACCGTTCTGCGATGAAGAAAAAGCAACCAGCAACAACAATGTTTATGTTTGGAGACAAATCCTGTGGTCTTACGAAACAAAAACGACAGTCTTCGACCATAATGACCATTGTTACATTTCGAGGAAAAAGGGAGAAGCGTGGAAAGTCAAGTTCACCATCCTAAGTGTAAAGTACGGGGGCGGCAGCATCATGCTGTGCCTGTGTTTTTCCTGAAAAGGGGGTCTGGTGCACTTCACACAATAAATCACAAAAGGAAGAAAGAAAAATACCCTTAATTCTTGACCCAAAACATGGCATTTAAAGTGCAACTTGATTAAAAACTCACAAAATGTCTACAAACTAATTCTGAAGTACATAAAAGAAAAATCTGTCACTCACTACTCTGCGATTTAGTAAATAGCAATAAATCTTTGTAATCCAAAATGAGCTAAAACATTCAAACAGCAGAAAACAAGATTGTCTTTCTATGCTGTGAACGTAGATATCTGGTACCAGGTGCATATTTCTCTGTATGAGGACATCGTTATAGAATTGTGTGAGAATTGTGAAGGTGTGTGTATCTGGGTCACAGTCTGGGTTTATTGCCCCCAGGCTGTTGTCGTAAATCACCTCTAAACTCACATCACCAGGCGTGGACCAATCTGGGATATTATTATCTACATTTGGGACCGCAAAGTCCACCTGTTCTGTCCCTGGGAAGTGCTGACTCACGTCAAAAGAGAAGCGACGAGACGACAAAGAAGAGCAAGATGGAGACACGAGCAGCGGTTCAGACCTGCATGTGTAATTAGGCTCCATTTCTCTCCCGCCTTACATAAAGTACAGCACGCCTCCTGCCAAACACACACAAAACACGCTTTGTCTGGAAAAATCGATACTTATTAGCATCATTTAGTTGTTTTTGTGTGGAAGAGGCACTACAGTGACTAGTAATGTGTTTTTTTTTTCTCTCTCTCTGCCGGTTTATGTCGATGTCTCTGCAATACGAGATAATGTGACATCAAATAAGTTTCCGGTTTTACGTCAGGCCGCACTCAAACATTTGTTCTCTTTCATGTGTGTTTGAAGTGAACGGCATCCGAAGACGTTTCTGTTTGAGCGGCCGCCGGATAAGAAGTTTGCTCTTGCTGCTCTCTATGTAGATGCAAGCGATTCTGTAACATGATTCACCTGGTGTTTTTGTTGTTTGACTATCATCGTCTGAGCAGAGCTGGACTCAATCTGTTTGGACCATTTCAGGAACAAACCTATCTTGCCTTGCAAAAATATTAATGTCACATTGTATTTTGCCATTTTATTTTTTGTGAAATTACCAAAACAAAGTCGTACATATGAAGTGGAAGGACAATGACAATGTCCTTTTATATATATATATATATATATATATATATATATATATATATATATATATATATATATATATATTAAAAAATTGCTGAAAAGTATGGCATGATTTTGTGTTTAGTCCCTATTCAGATAAGACCTGACTAGCTTTTCTGGCCCTGGTGGAAAAAACGCATTGCACCATGTTGATTGTGTTTTCAGTTTAATATAGTGTTTCTTTTCTATCAGTGTAGAGAAAAACGTTCAATTTTGGTCCAACCTCACTGGACAATTTTTCTTCCATGTAATTGCTTAAAACTGCTGTCTGTCGTTTGTAAAAAGCAGGACTAACAGTTGCCCAGGGTTCGTGGATGTAGATTTTAGACCAGATGTAAAAAGTCCAACCCACATCTATGTATGTAACTAGCTGTGCAAAATTTGATTATGGTGTATCAGAGTTTATATAAAAATAGTGAAAACAGAAACACTTCCATTCACTTTACCATTATCTGGTACTTTGTGTTGGTGTATGACATAAGACAATATGAAACATTTTCACCTGGCTCTCTCTGTGCTTTTTCCTCACAAAAGGAGAAAGCTAACAGACAAAACTAGCAGCAGAGCCTAACTTAAAAACGTCCTGCTTTCAATGTAGGAAAGTCACCAAACGTATTCTGAGCACAATTCAACCGTCCCTATAGCTAAAGGGGCCGATAACGTTGGCGGCGAAGGAGCCACGGAGTTTGATCCAAAGCAGAATCTGAGTCGCTGAATGGATCTTTGATGCTCGCACGATAAGATTTTTATTCACCGAGGAGAGTAAAACTGAAGACGACTGAAGGTATGAGATTGCGCTATATTGGATTTCAGACATTTTCGACAGCAGCAGATCACAGATTTCTACGGCCGAACTCACGAAAATGCAGCATGTGAGCACTCCTGTGATCATCTTAGTTTTTGTAATAAACTGAGCCAGTGATTTCTGTGTTAGAGGTCTGGGATGAAAGTGATTCGCTGTCACACTTGAATGCCAGGTTATCACACACCTTCCTGCTCCACAATCCCATTCAATCTCTTTCTCTCATTTTCACTGCTGCGAGCCTATTTTACCATGTCGGCGAGCTGCTTTCCATTTCTTGCTGCACCGCTGAGAACAAGATTCAAGGTTAATTCGGCTTATTAAGCTGGTAAAAGTGACTCTTTGTAAAGAGGTTCTGTTTTCTTGTTATTTGATTTTGTTTTTCTTTAGTGCTCTTTGTCTGGGATACGCCCATAAAACCATATTTACCCAAGAAGGAGAAGCAATAAAAAATTCCTCACCAGCCGTTGAGGTGCATGTGGGAAAAAGGCCACAACCGAGAAACTATTAAATCCACGGCTCTTGGATGTCGCAAGGTCAACTTGAACCACACATTTTAAATTTCTTTATTTGTCTCTCTTTCTCTTTTTCTTTTATCTTAAATGGGTGGAGCTAATTGAATTAGCATTTTGAAACGGGGCCTAAAGTTAGCGTGCTATATCCATTCCAAAACCAGTTTGGACGAGTGTTTGGGTATCATTGACAAAATGGAACGTCCAATCCACTATCAGCTGTAGCAGATAATGTGAATTCAGCTGAAGACCCTCAGAATGATGCTACCACCACCATGCTGGGCAGTTAGTAGAATCTCCTTGGGAATAAAATCCTTAAACCTTCCTTTTATCCCCAAACAGCTCAATCTTTGTCTTGTTTGTCTACAAAACTTTTCTCCAGAAGGTCTTTGCAACTGCACTCTGTCACTGGGAGTGAAACAGATCCTCAGTTACTGGGCATGTAAGGATAGTCCCCAAAACTTTAATCCTGTTGAAGTCAAGACTATTATTTTTTTAAGAAAACAAAACTATTAGACTTTTCCATCAATTCTAAAACCAGTTTTGATGCCTGCTTGAGATCGTGATACTGATATTTGGAAACTGTCCAATTACATAACCTTTTCCATAAACTTCGTCCAATGCGACCAGTAAAAGAGGCCTAGAGCATGATACAGCTACCACAGTGCTTAGCAGTTTCTAAGGTGTTCTTGGGTTTGAAGTCTCTTCTGAAAATACTTCCCATCATTATGACCAAAAGCCAAGTTTTACACGTGTTCTTTAAAAGTGTAAACATTTCTCTTTTATAGGATATTGAGAGTCCACCCTGATTAAAAAAATGGTTTAAATTCATATGAAGCCCCCAAATGTATGTGTGCTTCTGACTGGAACTGTCTTCAGCTACCAATGGGGGAAATGCATCTTTAAAAAAAATCACGTCTTACCATTTGATTTTGGTGAAACTTGTGTGGATCCCCATTTAACTTTGAAACTTCTACATTATTCACTACCTTACGAGACATTGATCTTACCTCCTTATGCAGCCCTGAATAAAACAAATTGCTGATTTGATCGTCATGAGTGCTTTTCCAACGTATTATTGCTCTCTTTTATCATGTACACTGTTAGTTTGGGGATTTGTACAATCAGCTTCTAGAAAGCAAAACCCTTTCTGGTTGTTTGCTGCAGTGCCAGCTTCTTTCACAGTCCCACATTTGGGTTTAAATTAGGAACTTTTCTCGTCTTTTTTCGATGATAAATTGTTGAGTCTTTCTGAGCCTCGTAACGGCGTGAATTTTCTTTTCCCCTGCTAAAGTTAGTCATCTTCTTCCTGTGACTAACACAAGCCCAGTCAGTCATTTGTGGTGTCGGCCAACGATGTCAGCGGACTCTGAGGTTTGTTATTCATTTTGCCATGTCAAATCGAAGCCCTGGTGGGACGAGCAATGAGCCTGTTCAGGCTTCAGACCCCCATGCCTGGCGCTTTCGTGTAATGTCAGCCTCTTCAAGCGCACTGGCCGTTCCTCTTAAGATTAGGCCGCTGGGCCATTTAAGATCCTTTAGAAATTAGGCTTGCACGCCCAGCAGTGGCAGCTACGCAGAGTCTTCAGTTTCCCTGGCCTTAATTGAAGGATTGTCACAAAATACATGTCACACTGTTCTGCATTATCCATTCGCTTCAGGGTAAATTCAGGCTGTCAACCAGTTTGCTTCTTTTAGTATCAGTCAAAGCAATTTTAGGGAGTTCTTTGTTGATTTACTCGATCCGTTTGATTTGTGGTGAACTTTACCAGTTTTTTTTTTTAAGCCCTACTCTCTTGTTAAAGGCTTGCAGAGACACTTTCAACCTTCAGAACTTTTCTTTTTATCTGATCAAGACGACGTCTTGAACTCCGTCCAGGTCTGCTTGATAAGATCTGACCACGACTCGAGTTGGCTGCTGCTTCTTTTAGACGGCTGTTATGATTTCATTCCTCTGTTGATTTTTCTTACACTCCTGATTTTTGTTGTTACACCACACAGATAAAACATGTGGAGCTGGGGGACAGCAGTGAGATACTGGTTTTGACTGATACACCGAGCTAAAAGAAAAAATTCTAAGTCTAAGGAACCACAGACCGCACACTGCACTACTTTTACTTCCTTTGTTTTCAAAAGAAATATTATTTTTCATGGTGTATTCAAACTAATGTGTTGCAACTACTAGCAATATAACAACAATGTATTTCTGTGTATTTTCAGATTCTGTAGAAACATTTTTACTAAATGTTATACAGTTAAGCATAAGGTTTATTAAGAAACAATGAGTCAAAGATCCGAGAAAACTGCGTTTTATATGGTAGTCGGCCATATTGGATTTTGAGAAACCCCAAACCTTCCTGAGATTCCAATTTCTAGGGTTGTGTTTGTTTGCATAATTACACCTCATCATTCAACCAACCAGGTAGTGACAATGGATTTCTTTTTATTATTATTTTTCTTCCATTTTTATGACTTGACTCTACAAATGAAAAAGTCCAAATTGTTGTACTAATATTTTAAAATGTATACCAATACAGTGGTGATGGAATAAAAAAAACATCTACCGAGCTGCTGCCCTTTTAAAAAAAAAGAAATAAAAAAAAACTGTTTTTGAGAGATATTGCAACAGACTGAAAGCTCACCCAACAGATAACTTTTCTTAATCGATTTATACCACTTTTGTTCTTCCCCGCATTTTTCTCCAGCTATGGTTCCCAAAGCTTCTGTAGTGTACCTTGAGCATCACCTCTAGCTGTTTACTGTCCTCAGCAACCATTGATTCAATCTTCATACATCTATGCTGTTACAGCTATTGCATGCATACAGTCTCCCAGAGCTTTAAACCTGCTACCTTTGAACGAAAGAACTCTGACAAAATCAATATAGAGTGATGAAAGAAAGCTCTTTTTAACTTCCTTTCTATCATAAGTTCACGGTTTTTCAGTAATGTTAGCTCTTCAGTTCTAAAAGTACTTTAGAAATGTAATGGAAACCCAGCCGGTTCTCAGGATGACTAAGAGCATCCATGACAGTCGGTAGCACAGTCAATAAATGTTTGGCAGCTTGGAGCAGGAGACTTGGCTCGGTTTATAAAAAGTGAGCTGCTCTCAGGCTCTACGGGTGCAGATGATAATGTCTGAGGAAGTGGATCACAGCACTGGTGGAAAAGTCTTCATTTCTACAACAGCTGGGTTAATTTCTTTACCAACTTACAAATAGAAACCCCCCAAAATCCACAATATTATGAAATAACAGCTTTTTAAGCATTTAAACTTTTTTAAACATTTAAAAAATGTAGGTTGAGATTTATTTGTTTTTATCTAAGTAATAGTGAAAATTTGGTTTTGGCTGTTAAATCACCAAAGATCTGTCTGCTACTGGCAAATTAAGCAAGCCATCTACTGCCACCAAGTGGGCATTAGTGGATATAGCAGTTAGTCATATTGCATAGTCATTTGGGAATAAAAGTTCTTGTACATTAACAAAGTTAAAACAGAAATGTAGGTAATTATTTCTTAAAATGTAAGACTCTACATGAGCTATTACAAGTAAGTTAACTTAGTATCTTAATAAGTTATATTTGTTAAACATACAGTTAAGACCAAAATTATCCATACCATGGATTACATCTAACAGAGATTGTTCAGGGAGATTCAGATTAGTGTGATGCCATGGAGGTCTTCCAACAACAAAAGATGAAATTTATTAGTGGAAACTTTCAAAAAAGCTCCTCAGCTGTTGATAAAGACTTTTTCAACTGTTCTCAGAAGAAAATAATTTTCTTAAAATTTGATACTACTTTTACATTGTTTTATGTTTCATTTCTTATTAGAAACAAACTTATTGGTTAATTGCACATTTCTTGTCAATCTACTAAGAGTATGAATAATGTTGGGCTTCAACTTTTGGTTGAAAGTGGCTTATTTGTTAAAACGAAGCCACTTTTTAACAAAAGTACTTTGTACGAAATGTACAAGTGTAACACTTAACCAAAACTAAGACTAAATATGTAAAATCTCGATGTATTTAGAAATGTAAACTACGTATAACACATGCAGTTCTGCAAGGTGCAGAGAAGTAGATCCAAAATATTTCCCACAGAGCAACATCTTTTATCCTTGAAGCACATCTTCCTCTCTTTTGTAGTTCATTCTAACATTCCCGTTCCCCCTCTGTTCTCTTTGCAGTGTTCATCATGGCCACTGGTCTGCTGGTGTACCCGTTTGGCCTTAACTCCTCACTGGTCCGATCTTTCTGCGGAGACTCTGACATCTACTACGCCGGCGAGTGCCAGATCGGCTGGGGCTACATGCTGGCTATCGTTGGAGTCATGCTCACAGTCTTCTTGCCCTTTTTTGCCAAATATGCACCGAAGGAGCAGCTGTCCCCCACCCCATTGCCCACTCTGTTATAGTTCCGTCTTGTTTTTCCTCTTTTACTCTTGACCACTTTATATGTCCCAGGTCCTGGGAGAAGCTCTGCCCAGAGACAGCTGAAGCTGAAAACACACATGTCCATAAAAAAAAAAACAACAACAAAAAACAAATGCCGTCTTCCTGCTTCTGTAATGTTATGAACTCAAATTGAAGTCATTTAAAATTCTTTTTAAACAGTGAACTTTCTGTTTTGTTTTTGTTGAATGAATGCATATAACATTCCGAATGGAAGCATGATGCTCTGTGGCTTCGGCCACATTAATATTTCAGTGCAAGCTTTTTTTTTTTACTAAGAAAGCTTGACGAAGAGGCAATAAGGACAGTTCAAGGATTTAAAGGAAATTGTACAGACAGAGGCATTTGAATCTTAAATGAGTCGTCTCTAAAATGAGTTGATCGTAAATAAATCCATGGGAACTCTGAAGTTCTAAACGACTCTTTAAAATAAGAACTTTGATATTTGGAAGGTCCTTTTCTTTTTGCCCTCCTCTCTTGGGACTTGAATTAACCAGCTGGGGAGTCAAAACAACGTTCAGCTTTCAAAGACTGAGTTCAGTTCCTCACGCAAAGAAAACTTTGAATGCAAAGGATTACAGACGCAGCGTCAAAACCACTGAACGGACAATTTAAAGATCAGATTCCCGTCCTAAAAGGAGGAAAACCATGACAGGTAGTTGTTTCCGAGGGGTGTCGTTATAAGATAAAGGAAAAAGACAAAGAAAAATAATAATAATAATAAAAAATGTTGAACACGCTGCGTGTTTTTGTCACCCTCTTCCCCAGATATGTTTGTGTGATGTGCTTCTTTTCTCTGCCTACGACACGCGATGCTAAACTTTAATTCAGGAAAGAAAATGTTGCAAAATGCCAGGAGATGTAGGGATTGTGTCTAAAACTGCATGAAAAGATGGGCTTTGTTAATGGTAGAACAGCTGATCTAGATTTTCAATGTGATCTGACCAACTTGTGCCTTCTGATGTAACAAAGACAAGTTTCATACAGTTATCAGGTATTGATCTCTCTCTGCTGAAAACTGAGGATTCTGTTGTGTCATGTGATGTGTTTTTTCTCTTCTAGTTTTCCTCTCGGTGGTTAGGTGTTTTTATGTACTTCATGCAGTGTGTGATCATAGTTTGGAGAAATGCTGAAAAGAGAAAAGATGTATTTGAAGCCTTGAGGATGACAGCCACGAAGAAAGCGACGCACTCGTTTTAAATTATGCCCTGAAATGCTTCTGCAAATTATTGAAGAGGCGAATCACTCAAACTGCTTCACGGAGCGGAGCGGCTACAACGCTCAGCTAACATTAAGTCTCTGAATCCTTTTTTTTTTTTTTTTTTACGAATTCAGTGAAAAGAGTAGAGGAGGATTTTACATTTTTAAGCTGCCACACGATCGAAATGATGTGTGAAATATGATCCAGTTTCCGCTTTTGAAGTTCTTGTACAAAATATCCACAATTAACTGCTCCTGTTCACTGCCAATTTCTTCCAACCCAACCTCCATTTTCAATGAGTGTTTAAGAAGATTTATACTCAATTATTGATCAGTTTTACTAACAGACTAAACCTTAAAATAACTCCCAATTTGGGCTGACATAAATGGAAAGATTAATGTGACTTTGTTGCCATATTTCAAAGCTAATATGAATTAGAAATGTAAGTAGTGTACTGGACCTCATACTGTGCTTGACTGGGGTAACGACGTTGGACTCATTCCCTTATTTGTTGGACATTTATGTGTAAAGTCTCAGCACTGGTGAGAAAAAAAAAGTGTTTTGTAGAGAAAATATGTTGATTTTTTTTTTTCATTGTGGAATTTGACTGTAAATAAACTAACTGTTGTTGATATCACTTTATTCCTAACTGCCCCATTTTTCAATTTCAGATAACTGATTGGTTTTAGGTTTTAACAGAATTCATTTGTGTGTTGTTTTTGTGGCATTTCTTTGTAATAAAAAGAATTTCATAACGTCTAAAAAACAGACGCTTTACTTTCCGTTATATTTGTTCACAGAAAACTATAGAAACAGGAAAGGAGAACATGTAAATGTTAACACAATACAAGTATGGAAGCTGCAACCTTGAAGGGAAAATAACATTTTTGTTAAAGCTACCTTTTTTGTTTTTTCGACAAACCAAGCATATAGAAATGTTCTTTTAAAACTCAAATGTTGACTGATAATGACTGCTAAAACACACAATCTTAATTAATCTCACTCTCAAGTATTTTTTTGGTCTAAAAACTACTGAAATGACTTAAAAAGTAACTTTTCAGCAAGATGAAGGAGCTTTCTTTTAAGTTAATAATACCTTGATGTTGATAAAATGGTACTAATCCCACTGGAGTGAAAAAAATCTACCAGTGAAACTAACTCTTTTTTTTAATCAATATGAAAGAATAATTGCCTTAAAACAAGCTCCTGTCTTGTTAAAAAGTCACTTGAAAGCTAGTTTTATCTTATTTCAAAGGCAGTAAGATATCTACACAAGAAGCTGGACAAACAGTATTTTGTACCATTTTGTGCTCAAACTTCGCTGAGTATCTTGACCAGCGCTCTCATTTCTGCATCCGACACTTTGACAGCTTCCAGAGCGTTCCTCTGCTCTGACTGCTGACCGGCTCGAACAGACACACATATCAGGACGTCTCTGCTGCGGTCATAGTTGCCGACGCAGCGATGGACCTGACCTCGAATGAGGCGCGGCAGCAGCTGCTCCTGACGGACATCAAATGGAGGAAAAAACAAAACAAACAAGTAAGGCTATTTCATTGTGCTGTTTATTATGTCCGAAGGTTTTTGAGTTTGATGCGATGGGAGAAGATGTTGATAAAAATTATTATAATGGTGACATTGACGCCTCATAGCCACAAACCTCAGTATATTTCAGTGGGATTCCGCGAGATGGACAAAGTAGAGTGTAATTGTGAAATGGAAGGAAAATGATAAGCTTTTAAAAATAAAAATCTCAAATCTGGGAATAAGTTGCTAAACACATGTGTATAACTACTACACTGAGTTTTGTGCGAGTCACACAAACAGTTTTTAAAAAGAGCAAAAGCTATGAATATATTTGCAAGCAAATGTTGTTTTTTTTTACATCATTTGGTTCAAATAAATTGCACCACAACCATCATATTGAATGTAACTTAACTAATAATATATTTGACCAGACACAATTTACTGTGATGCACTTGTTTACATTTGATTTCAAACTCACATTTTCATAGAAGACACACTGCAGCACATCCTTCCCGTCTCTCAGTAGAAAGCTCTTGGCTCCGTAGCGCCCCAGAGTGACTGCAGAGTCCAGAGTGGCTGTGGGGAAAAGTCACAACTTGTGTATTTAAAGTTGTTTAGAAATATCACAAATGAGCAGCAAGCAGAAGGAATTTCGTACTCCCTAACCAAATATCTCGAATAAGTAAGGAATTTTATCTTTAAACTGGCTCCAGTGTCTCATGCCATTAATAACTGTGGTCAGGATCCTCAGGGAGTTTTCCATAGGCTGCTTCGCCGGAATACTTTCCTTCTGAAAACAGCAAAACAATCAAAACAGTGCACTGTAAATGATTATTTTACGAAAATTACATGCAGAACGTGTAACTTTCTACCTCATTTTTGGTTGGTTTAGCTGTTGGAGGTTGATTCAAACTCTTTTTTGCTGTAAAGTTTGATTTTTGATGCTCAAAGCTGTTAGTAAACTTCCAGGACTTGTTCGGTTGCTGTGCAGCTTGGGCAAGCGGCATGCTGGGTGGAGGAGCTTTAGTAGGAGGAAGAGGTCTGGACTGCTGGGAAAACTGACGTGCAGGGAGGGTTTGTTTGTCGGATGACTGCTGAGCAGTCTGAGAGAAACCTGCATGCTGTGCTGGCTTGCTCTGGGGGTTCTTGTTGCCATAGGGATGTTGAATTTGGCTGTGTTTGGGACTAACACCGGAGCTCGAAACCCATTGCCCGGCTTGACTGCTCGACTGGCCTGTCATGGAGCTGAAGCAACACAATGATGATATTTTAGTCATTTAATTAAAGGTAAAAAAAAAAAAAAATCAATAAAAAAAGAAGCAAGTTTTCTTATTTTGAATAAAAAGGATTGCCTTCATTTGCTTGTCATAAGTTATTGCATTGAACATTCTGTGAACTATCCCACTTTTATTCGAACACTTGAACTGATCACAACCACATTAGTTTTTGGGATTCTTTTGCTATGAAAGCCATGCAGCTAAAAAAAAATTCAGAATATAGCATTAGCATAAAGCAGACTGTTTTATTTTACTTTGATTGTTTCTGTGTCATAAAAGTTTTCACAAGACATTCTGATGGCCAGCGAGTCACTGAAAAGCACCTTTTGGCCCCGGCTTTGTATGGATGTGCAATGGGTGCATAGGTCCTCATTGTAGACGGTCCAGGAGCAGGTCTGTTGCCGTACTGCTGGGGTTTAGCAGACTCTGGGACACCTTTTCTGTTCCACTGATGGCTTGGAGGAGCACTAGGAGAAGAATCTGAGGCCTGGTAACGTTCATACGTAGCTGAAATGACACACAATTACATCCCAGGAGATTAAAAAACGTCTCAAAGACGTTGTTAACGTTTTCTGTGAATGTGCCGCCACCTAGTGACAGAAGCGTGATTACCTGAGGAGGCTACACTAGCAGCTGAACTGGTGCTGGCCATGTATTCACTTGGGGAAAAGAACTCATTTTCACCAGAACAGATTTCAGAGGAATTCTGTTTCTCTTCCTCTGGTTAAAGAGTGACACAGGGAGGTAGCCTAACAGAGAAAGCAAATGAAACACTTTTTAAAACCTATTTTTACCAAGACAATTGGATGGGGGTGAAGGGAGTTGCACTATTTATTTTTTCCAGAATAAGAAAGCAAACCTATAGAATACATGCAAGTCCATTTGTGAAATGATATATCTTCATATTTGGTACAAACTACGCTACTTTTAAAAAGAAATTGTCACATACGAACTATACTGAACTAATAACTACCACATTTTTTGTTTGTTTTTTTTAATGAAATATTTTTAACAAACCTGTTGCTGGTCGGTCCAGCTGCTGCTCCTGCCTCCTCATGTCTGGTCACAAAATCCCGCAATTCTTTCCGCTAGCAGATGCTAACATTATTAGCCGAACAAGAAGTAATATGCAGAAAAACTCATTTAAAGACAGCTCTAGTGTGTGTTGGACATTACTGTTACAAACACGATGGGAAAAGTACCCTGTTACCAAGTTTTTAAGCAGTTTTCAAGGTTTCTTTTCTACAAGTTCATCAAGGATTTACTGTAACATCATTACCGTGAGCTACACGTTATGCTAGCAAATGGCGTTGGCAAGACTGTTTAGCTTAGCAACAGGTGTGAAATGTAGAAACTGTTTACTTTTATTGTCCTTTATCGTTTTAAGAAATTAGTGTACATATAACTTGTTCTTCTTACCTAAAGTTTGCAAGGTAACCGAGGAGATAATGACGCAGCTTATTTTTTAGTTCAGTACAGTGGAAGAGTTCCACAGGTTCGCGCCACCAATCATGATGCGTTCACGATCCGCAAGTAAGTTCGGGGCTTCTTAATATAGCTAATTAGCCTGGCTATTTCAGAAGCATATTTTTGCACATTGTTACCTTTCATATATATTACAGATGGGCTCCACCAGGGAAGCTATTGGTTCAAATGACATTGTAAAATGTTTCGATGCTATGGTATTTATTCATTGTAAATTATGTTTTCTTTTATGAGATCCTTTCAAACAAACTAGTTTTACTTTTCACTGTTTCGTTTAACAAAATGTACTTTGAGACGAAGCTTTCCATAAATGTTTACACAAGTGATATGGGTCACAGAGATCTTAAGTTTAAATTAGTTTAGATATTTGAGAGATTTATTTGTTTCCTGATATACCATCAAAAGTTCAAGTGACAAGAATTTTATCCACTGTTTGGAGCATATAGGGAAATGTATCACCATCCAAAACAGCTTTTAAGTTACCTTAAACATTTAATTTGACTTTAGGATAAAGAAAGGTATTCCTGAATTGAATTAGAATGAATCAGCTCATTTTGTTATTTTTTTCTTTAAAACATTTTGTGGAGAAACATAGCATATTTTTTAAGGTTGTTTGATATATATATATATATATGGATTGAATTTAAGATGTAAATTTTTCTATGATTTTTAGGTAATAAAGTATCATAATGATACTGATGGTCTTTTTTTTTTTGTTATTATATTGTTTGTTTTTTGTTATTATTATTTTTGTTTATATATATATATATATATATATATATATATATATATATTATTTTATAGTTATTTATTAGTTATAATTAAAAGGAAATCACATTCACAAATATATATATATATATATATATATATATATATATATATATATATTATATATATATATATATATTATAATTATATATATATTATTTATTACTTAATATATATAATTAATAATATATATATATATATATATATATATATATATATATTATATTTAATTTATTATATTATATTTTTTTTTTTTTTTACATTTTTCCAATTGTAAAAAAAAACTGGCATCAGTTATTATTTTATTAATGTGTACAAGTTTGATACATAAAACCACAAAATCACAGGTTTGGGTTTATTTTTTAGTATGTAAGTTTCTATGAGGGTTTGTTGATCTGCAACATTATGAATATTATGACATGTAATGAATTACACAACATGGAGAATCTGGAAAAAGAAAACAAAAACATATCTTGAGCTTTAGGTATAGTTCTCCCCCTTTCTTCTGGAAGTTTCAGACAGTAGAGTATATATTGGTGCTGTGGCTCTGCCCCACGCACTGAATGCAGATTTTCAACATCACAAACTGGCAACTTGCACACATTGTCAGGGGGAGGCGCTGGTCCGAAGTAGTTTCTGGAAAGAATCGCATGCGTGCACCATGGAGAAAGTAAGTGTCCCTTAACTTATTTCCTTGTCTATTATTAACTTCGGTGTTTAAACCAAGTCTTTTCGCGCATTTCGTCTAAGCTGAATCCGCAATATCTACCAACAAAATATTGCAGATTAGCGTCGTCAGTTAGCTTTAGCGTTGAGAGATTTCAGGTGTTTCTTAGCTTGTTAGCTTAGCGTCATTCACTGCAGTCATTTAGATTAGAGAGTGGGATTTTCTAAGCCGTTAGGAAATACGAAATATGTTTGAAACTGCTTACAGTGAAATTACATCATGTATTTACAATTGGTAAATACAAACAGAAGGCTGACGAGTTAACCAAAAACCCATCAGCTTTCTGTTTGCAGCTAACCCCGTAGAGATAAATCAGTCTTGGCTAAACGTTACGCTAGCTCGTTACATTAGTTCGCAGTATAGCAGGATGTCCCAATAAAACCGCTTCTGGTTTCAGGGCTATTACTTTATCGTTTCAACGTAGCGCTTCAATTACTTCAATATCCTTGACGGTAAAACGTCTCAGTGAAACTAGAGTTAGCTAACCTTTACGCGACAGCTAATGGAGCTCACACCGCGAGGGCTTTAGTTCATTGAACCATATGGATTTTATTGGACTTGTTTCATTCATTTGTGTATTGAGGAAGAGTGGCGCTGTCTGTTTAAACTTTTCTCTTGCGGCACGTGCTGTAGTGGTTTTTTTGGGGGGACTTGATTCAGCACGAGCTCACACTCAGACTGGAGGATCATTCTAGACGCACACGGCGCCGCTGTCATGGCTACAGCCGCACGCCGACGGAGACTGTCGTGACCTCTCGAACTTTCCAGTTTTCAACGGAAAGGTTTTCAGATGATGGTTTGTGTTTTGAACGGACTCCATAGTTAGTAAAGTATTGAGTTGCTTTGTAATTACTATTCGCTGTATCTAACGGAACATTGTGTACACACAGCTTGAGACAGTCGCACTGCACGCACAGAAGTCTGTTATTGTTACTTGAAATATTTGTGTTGTACTTTAGGCCATAACATGCATTTTGCTTGTATGCCTTTTTAAACTAAGTAGTTTGGGAAATTAAAATAAAAATATTATAGTTATTTTTTAAATAGATACTTTACATTGACTAGAAATGGAATACACAAGGTGAAGTACAGTTGAGCTTTATAAACATCTTATAAAATACCTTTTCTCTTTTTCTCACAGTAATTCAGTCTAAATTTTCTGTAATCGTTTTTTCTTCTTCTTTGTTTTAGGTCAGTTAGGGCAACATTTTGGATATCATCCCACAGACTTCTCACAGTAATTTGCTGTAGTTTTTGTCCATTTCTATTTTAACGTCTGACATTTGTTAGGGTGCCTTGCTTGCACAAATATTTTCAACTCGTTCTACAGATTTTCTGAGGCTGGGATCAGAGCTTTGTCCTCTTGTGTTTCACAATACATTGCAAATTTAATGTGATCATAGTATTATGTGTGCCAGAACTGCATGGATTGTGGTTTTTGGACTTCTAATTATAGGTTCCAGGCATTCAAGCCTTCTATGTCAGAAATCTATTTAATGATGCTTATATTAGAAGGGCATTATAATGTTTTAGTAAAGACATTAAGATACTAAGTTGTTTCTTTGCCTGAACACCAGATCTAGCCAGTTGTAACTGTTTTTTTTTTTTTTTTGTTTTGTTTTTTTAATATAAAACAAGTTTGGTTAGAAACAAAGCTGAAAGACACAAACAATTTTAAATGTCCCAATATTTACAAATAATGATCTTTCTTCTTGATACAATCTATCTGTGTACATCACAGCACCTTTACAACATGATGCAACTGCTCATAGCTTTCCCTGTTTCCTGTCCAATCTAACAAAGGACATTACGGCCAAACACTTAAATGTTATTATCATCAGACAGCAGAGCATGTCTCCCAACACTAAGGCATTTGTTCTTTAGTGCATTTGCCAACTGTAATCTCTTAATGTTGCTCTTGTAATAATATCTTCTTCTCGGCTAAGTGGCCTTTCAGCCCACAGGACTTGTTTCGTTATCTCTTGCTGGCTTCAGCTAACGTCTTCACGCAGTCATTTGCTTTTGTTCTGAGGTCGATTCACACATTTCTCACCAAAAGACCTTTAGGACATTGAACTCATCTCCTTCCAGTATGAGGGCTGGACATTCTGTTGTACTTGCACATAAATGTTTGAATAGATTAACATGGCACCTTGAGGTGTATTGAAATTGTGACCCAGACTTGTGGATGCTTTTACTGACAGCCCTGCTGATTTCTTTTGCTTTGTGCGATTATTATCATAATAGTACAATAGTGTACAAACATGGTGGATGCAAGCTTCTGAATTTGAAGAAAATAAAAGTTGTCCTTTTAGTGCAATTGTTCTTTCAACTGTAGGTATTTGAAAAACACATGGTTGGGTTTTAATAAACTTTACCTTTATTGTTCAGAGTATTGCCATGGTTACGCTGCTAACACTGAAGAAATATTCAAGGTGATGACCAGTATAGTTACAACCATAGACTCACTGAAAGTATCTGCTTATAACTTGGAAAGGTTTATATTAGCAGCTTGTTTAAATAATAAAAAAAAGTAGTAAGCACTTTACATTAGAGTTTTATGGATGGATTCATTTGAAGATATTTCCAAAAACAAACTACAGTTCTGTCCTTTTTCAAGATTTTTTTTTTTTTTTTTTTTTTGTGCTCAGAACAATTAAAGCATCAACACAAAGCTCAGGAAACTATTGCTCAGACGATGCTTGTGGGGGATAAAAAAACAACAACAAATAGCCACACCCATCCTGAGTAGTGATGTTTCTGAATTATTTTGAA
This sequence comes from Poeciliopsis retropinna, assembly GCA_010277075.1. Taxonomy (NCBI): domain Eukaryota; kingdom Metazoa; phylum Chordata; class Actinopteri; order Cyprinodontiformes; family Poeciliidae; genus Poeciliopsis; species Poeciliopsis retropinna. The sequence continues at coordinate 1,650,380 of VMRM01000024.1, forward strand.
AATGTAGATGCTTTAGATGATTTAGATGCTTCGACCACTACTTCTGGTCGAAGTAGTGTGGATAAATACTACTTTATCACTTTCTCGTGTTCTTTAGTGTTATTACTATTAAGACGGGATACGTTGTTGGTTAAAAGTCTAAACGAATCCATCAAATCTTTATAATGTATGCCAGTTCTTTTTAAAGATGTCTACATGCAGTTCTTAAGCATTAATTTGATTACATTTATATTCCCTCCAAATTACATTAATGTGTTGTTGCAATCTCCTTTATTATTATTGTTCTACTCCTGTAGATTGTGTATTAAGCACAATGAGTACATTTCTGTAGCAGCAACTCAGCACAAACAGCTGTTCTTTTTCAGATCTGTCAGTAGCAGCTGTCAAAGGGTGCATTTGGCTTCTACTGGGCTTTCTGTATGTGGTAACATTTAGTAAACGTGTGAATTCTAGGTGTCAGCATTGAAAGACCAGGGCAACAAGGCGCTGAGTGCGGGAAACATCGATGAAGCTGTCCGTTGCTACACCGAGGCCTTGGCTCTGGATCCATCAAACCATGTGCTGTTCAGCAACCGCTCTGCTGCCTTCGCCAAAAAGGGCAACTATGAGAGCGCTCTCCAGGACGCCGTTCAGACCATCAAGATCAAGCCCGACTGGGGCAAGGTGAGAGTTCTCGTGTCTTGCTACGATTTGAGGAATCGGAAGGGAAAAAAAATGATTTCAAACCTTCCAACTTTTCCTGCAGGGATACTCCCGCAAAGCTGCCGCTCTGGAGTTTCTCGGCCGGCTGGAGGAGGCCAGAGTGACGTACCATGAGGGGCTCCGCAAAGAGCCCAACAACCAGCAGCTGAAGGAGGGTTTGCAGAATATCGAAGCTCGGCTTGCAGGTACAAAAGCATGTCGGTTTAGATCGGTTATACAAAAAGATTCACTGATATACGCCATGTTCCAAATTATTATGCAAGTGATATTTTCTCAGATTTTTTTTAAATGGTCAATGCAAATGATGGTCAGTATAAGCATGAGATGGTGCATTGTCATGCATGAAGATGATTTTGCTACTGAAGCTCCAGCTCTTCTTTTTGAACCATGAAAGAAAGTGATCAGTCAGAAAGTCCATATACTTTGCAGAGGTCATTTTCACACCTTCAGGGCCTCTGAGGGGCCGACCAGCTCTCTCTCTCTCTTCTCCCCATAATTTCGGCCCAAAAATTTACTCCACCACCCCCTTGCTGACATCACAGCCGTGTTGGGACGTGGTTGCCATCCACCACCAATCTACTACCGCGTGCATCCATTTGAACCATCAGTGTTGCACAGCAGTTGTCAGTGAACAGATCTGTTTGAAAATGAATCTTAATGTACGGCTGGGCCCACTGCGACCGTTTCTGCTTGTGAGCTGGTTAGGGGGCCCAATAGTAGGTTCCTCTGGAGGATCCTCCACCTTGATGTTCCAGAGGCACCAGCATCTTCAAATAACCGTTTGCTGCTTTGTAAGGGCATTTTAACAGCTGCTCTCTTAATGTGATGAATTTGTCTAACAGAAACCTTCCTCATTATGCCTTTATCTGTACAAACCCATTTTTGTTCTCAATCTCTTCACAGTACGATAATGCTTCAGTTTTTGTTAAATGTCTAATGTTTTCATACCTTGTCTTAAAAACCCCAATAATGATTGATACATTTGCATAATGTGTCTTATTTTAAAAAGTAATTCACAAAATGGTCATCAAAAATGCTGATGTAGCGGATCCAGCTAATGAGCTTAACTCTTTACCGTCTGTGGAGGATTCCTTATATGTTCTCTCTCATAAAGTAATCTTGTCCTTCACCAGAGAAATCAATGATGAACCCCTTTGCCATGCCCAACCTGTACCAGAAGCTTGAGAACGATCCTCGGACCCGTGAGCTTCTAACGGATCCCAGCTACAGAGAACTGCTGGAGCAGCTCAGGAACAAACCGTCGGAGCTTGGCACGTACGTAACTTTAAACGAAAAGCCTTGCCGATCTCAGGAAATATTCACTCTTTGTCTGAAAGGCAGTCCAGCACTGTGTAAATTTAGGAAATCACATAAATCTGTTTCTCAATGCTTTTGCAGGAAGCTGCAGGATCCAAGAGTAATGACGACTCTCTCTGTGCTCCTGGGGTTGAACCTATCAGAGATGGAGGAGGAAGAGGAACCCACCCCCTCTCCTCCCAAACCCAAAGAGGCCCCAGCACCTCCTCCCAAGGAGGAAGATCTCCCTGAAAACAAAAAGATGGTAAATGAGCGAAAAGTGAATCCTTCTTCCATTTTTCCTCCTGATGATTCTCGGTTGTGATGTTTGTTATTCTCCTGCTTTCCAGGCTTTGAAGGAAAAGGAACTGGGGAATGCAGCATACAAGAATAAAGACTTTGAAAAGGCACTGAAACATTATGATCAGGCACTTCAGCACGATCCGACCAACATGACATATATGTCTAATCAAGCAGGTTTGTACACTCAGACATATTGATTCTTAATGTCCTCACATTTTGACCAAACTATTTAAAAATGTCTGTTTTCTGATGCAAGCTTAACAGTAATTTAAAATTAATTCATTTGTCTACCGTTGGATGTTTTTTGTTTTTTCTTTTTTTAAAGTTTGTCTCAAACATTTTCTTCCCAGCTGTCTATTTTGAGAAGGGAGAGTTTGGAAAGTGTAGAGAGCTGTGTGAGAAGGCCATTGATGTCGGCCGAGAAAACAGAGAAGATTACAGACAAATAGCAAAGTAAGTTCTTTGTTTGCTTATTCTAGAAGATAAAGAGCATCGACGGTCCAAAAATAACTGCATCAAAGTCTTAATAGAAATGCTTGGCTAAGATGAACTTCATCAATGTCTTGCATAAGTATATACTTTTAAATTTGTCACGTTACATTTCAACAACAAATTGCAATGCATTTCATTAGTTTTTTTTTTTGTTTTTTTTTTGTTTTTTTTACCCGAGTTCATTTAAAAGAAAATTAATATTGTGGGGAAAAAAATAAAATAGTACTTTTTGTTGTACAATTCAGAAAAAGAAATTAATACTCTCTAAAACTTGATAAAATTAAAGGCTCGTTCAAACCTTTAAATTTAGAAATTTTGCTGATTATGACCTAAAGATAAAAAAAAGAAAATTAGCATGTCTGAAGGTTTGAATGAATTTTGTGAAAAAATAATATAGGGGCCTCATGTTGACACACCCTAGTGAATTCATTATCTGAAAACACCAGCAGAGGTCTCCCTGAGCCTCTAAATGGTCTATAAAGATGCCTGACTGGACAGCTATCTAGCAAGAATCAAGTAACTCTTGCCAGCTGTGTCCAGTCAAATGCACAAAAGGTAACTGCTGTTCAGAGTGCTGGATAGTGATAGAATGTTGAGTGGAAGGATGAAGTTTGGTAGGAACCATGCATCATAATTGGCTCACTAGGGTGTGGCACTGAATTTCCTTTAACACTGAATTTTGAGTTTTTATTAACTGTAAACCATAACGGTGAAATATTTCACTGTGTAATGAATCTATGTGGGATGGATTTTACTCTCTGAAACCAGTGACCAAATATTAAACCTTTTCCCAATATTCTAACTTTGGGATGCACTTGTGGTTTTCTGAGATGTCTGATCCATCAGTTCACATCCTTCCTTCTGTTTGCAGGGCCCTGGCTCGAATCGGCAACTCGTACTTTAAACAAGAGAAATACAAAGAAGCTATCCAATACTTTAACAAGAGTTTGACTGAGCACCGGACTCCTGATGTGTTGAAGAAATGTCAACAGGTGCAGTAGATTGCGGGAAGCTTTAAAAATCAAAATTAACCATAGGAGAAGTGGGTAATTTTTCATAAGCACTGCCTTAAAATTTCACTTACTTTCACTTCGCTTAATGCAGGCAGAGAAGATTTTAAAGGAGCAAGAAAAACTAGCCTATATTAACCCAGAACTGGCGCTTGAAGAGAAGAACAAGGGCAATGATGCTTTCCAGAAAGGTTTGTAAAATGGTCTGCGCACGCTTAAAAAGTCTTAAATTCATATATCTAAAATGAAGGTCTTAAAATGTCTTAAGTTAATTTAAAAAGAATATAAGTTGGCCTTAAATATTTTATGTGGTGGTGACAGAACTATTCAGTCTCATACATTCCATGTAGTTTTTGTTGTTTTTTTTTCATCATGGGACTTTTCAGTCAGGGAAAAACGTTTGAGTCACTTGAGGCTGCTGGTAGCTAGCTGCTAATATACCCTTGCTAGTTAGCAAGCTTGGCACTATGTGGGCTCTTTTGCACATTTCCGCTATGATACAAGTCTTTAATTTATAACGGTCTTAATGTTGAGCTTGTGTAACCTCCAGAACCCTGTTTGTGTAAGTTTTCTTGGTTACGGATGCTGTTTGTTTCCTATCAGGAGACTACCCCTTAGCCATGAAACATTACACTGAGGCCATTAAGAGAAACCCCAATGATGCCAAACTGTATAGTAACAGAGCTGCCTGCTACACAAAGCTGCTGGAGTTCCAGCTCGCCCTAAAGGTACGCCACTTTACTAAACACACATCTGAACACAATTTGGTTTATTCCACTCTGAGCTTACGTTTGATTTTTTTTTTTTTTTTGCCCCTATCAGGATTGTGAAGAATGCATCAATCTTGAGCCCAGCTTCAGTAAGTATTTTGAGTGATGAGCTAAAAATAATGTCTGTGTAAAGTTTAAGCAGGGATTTTTTTCTAACTACCAAATTGAATTTGCTCATAGTTAAAGGCTACACACGTAAGGGAGCTGCATTGGAGGCCATGAAAGATTTTTCCAAAGCTATGGATGCGTACCAGAAGGCATTGGAGCTGGATTCATCCTCAAAGGTATTTTCCATACACCATAAAAGCTGTAAGTGATTGAAGTGGTTTCTTAAAAGCACCAAGTGTATGAACATCCGTTAAAGTGAAGTTTGGAGTATTCAGGTGTTTTTAAACACCCAATGTCTGATGCTAGAGAATAATTATATCCAACATTGCTGATACCTTTCTGAAGGATTATTGAAACAATTTGAAGTCAAAATATTCCTCCTCAAGCTCCACACTGCTTCCCAGATTATATTGCTCCATATTATTTCTCCTCCCAGTAAGATACCTCTGTTAGCTTAAGACCGATGCGTTGTTGTAGCTGTTACTCAGTTTTATACCACAAAAAACGATTATTTATAAAAATTTCTACCAGAGTGATATTTGAGAGAACTCCATATTTGTGTTGCGTGTGTACATAGAAAAACGAAGAATTGGGGTTTTGCACATTACTGCCTGTAACAAATAATATGCCAAAATATCCATGTACTTGCTTTGACACAATTCCCAATTTTATGTTTTCTTACCTTAATAGTGTAGTACACTATCTAAAATAAGTTCTATGTAACTGTCCACACAAATAAACCTCCTGGTGCCATATTTAATTCCTAACAGTAAGTCCTGGTTCTTTTTGAAGGATTCTGATTGGCTGACGGTTTTATGCTTTGCACTCCACTGCCCCCTACGGGTTTGGCCTCTTTAAAACAACAGTCAGGGGCAGATTTATGCAGGTTTATGTGGATGAAAGCTCTTCTGAAACCAATTCTGTGGTTTCAGAAAAAGTTTCATTTTTTTAAATGATGTGACAGAGATATTTGTTTTTATAAAGACCCCAGATACATGTGCTCAGCATGTCTGTTTTATAAAGCAAATAAATTAATCTACAAATGTTCAAACTTGATCAGACTGAATATTTATAACCAAACTGCAATGACTGGGTTCATATATAACACAATATTCACTACAGGGTTTGTTGGAATTTGTACCATTTGCTGTATAAAATAAGTTAATGTCTGTTCATAATAAGTCGGGGAGAATCCCTTTGACCATCCCCTGCTCTGTTGACATGCAGGAAGCCACGGAAGGCATGCAGCGCTGCATGGTCAGCCAAACCATGAGGAACGACAGCCCGGAGGAGGTGAAGAAAAGAGCCATGGCCGACCCGGAGGTCCAGCAGATCATGTCCGACCCAGCCATGCGCATGATCCTCGAACAGATGCAGAAGGATCCGCAGGCACTCAGCGAGTACGTCCGCAGGCTAACCTCGCACGACCCGCACACCTCCAGAAATACTTTATCTGATTATTGTTTCCTCTGTTTCTCGCAGCCACTTAAAGAACCCGGTCATCGCTCAGAAGATACAGAAACTCATCGATGTTGGACTGATAGCCATCCGCTGATGTGGAACCAGTATCCATGTATGTAAAGAAGTTCTAAGACATCAATGGAACCAAACGCAGATTCTTCTAAAAATGATACATCTGATCTTTCTTGCCTTTTAAATTCAAGATTATAGTTCCCTCAGCCTGACTGGGACATTTGTCTGTATTATTATTATTTTTTTCTTTTTTTATTCGTGTTCACGACTTTGACATTGTGTTGGGAAGCGGAGAAAAAAAGCATCTAGTCATATCCTCTGGAAAACTTCAGTACTCCAGAAGACGGCAACTTAAAAAGGAAAAAAAAAAAAAAGCAAATTCACATGTAAAGATGCTGTGAAACATCAATAAACATCACAATGCAGTACGACATTATGCTCGGTGTTTAAAGGGGAAATCTGCGCCAGAAGCTGTTTTTACTGTGTTCATGCTGGTTCATGCTTGAAATGTAAGTTTGAAACATTTCTTATTGATTTGACATGCAAGTCCATGAAGAGTGTGGTGTAATACTGGTTTATTAGCTTTATTTTCCTCCGTTTCCTCTTTTTGTCATGCTTTGACAGACATTATGAAACTCTGAATTAACCCTGTTCCTCATTCAAAGTGTAAATCTGCTTAAAACGCATTGAAATGTCAGCGACTGCAGTTTGGCAAGTAACCTTGGACTTTACATTTGTAGCTCTTCCTGTCTTGACAGTTTCTTTTTTTCTGCTGCACTGACTCGTATCTGAGCATATTGGGAACATTTTAGGAACGGATCTTCCTGCAGGATCATAGCTTAATCTCATTAGTTAACCTCGTATTATTTGAGCTTTTTAATGTGACAAATGGAAGAAAGCATGGTTGCTGCAGTGTAATTGATAAGACAGTATTTCTAAATCCAACAGGAAATGAAAGGATTCTCCACATTTCTTCATCCAAACATCTGTTTCTCATCTTTTCAGAGTTATACCAAACCCAAAACAAAGGTCTTCAGATAGCTTGCTAACGTATCTTTTTTTTTTTTTCCTTTTTAAACAGGTTTGAGATATTTTTTCCCAAATTACTTGACCTGCAGACTTTTAGAATGTTTTTTTTTTTTGTTGTTTGTTTTTTCTCGTTGACTAAACGGTTCATCATAAAGACTCATCTACTGAAAGCATCGATTGATTAATTCTGTATTGTAGCCTCTGGTGGTTTTGAATGTTTAGAGTTTTGGCACAACCTGCTGGTAGTTTAAGAGAGAATTTCACCAGGCAAAGTAGTTCTTGCAGTTTGCCCAATCTGTTCTCAACGCTTCGCTCCGCAGATGTTAGCGACCGGTTTCTTCATGGTTCAGTCGGCTTGACTTCGACTGCTGAAGCATAAATACATGTTTATGTTACAATGGACGAGTTTGCCACGTGTGGCTTTGGATACCTCAACATCTCAAGTTTCGCTGTGTGTTTGTGCCACCGTGTCACAGTGGGATTCATATGTTTTGTGTTTGCATTGTCACTCTATCTAGGGGCATTTCTCTGCAGTTTTCTGTTATTGTGGACTGCAGATATCAGGGCTTGTTTATTCCCCACCCGTCTGGTCCTTATTTTGTAATAAACCACATGCAACAATTGTATTTAGTCCCAGGAAAGTCATGAACTTGGAAATTAGCTGTAAACTACAATACAGATTATCTGAATGTATGTTAACTGGTAGTTGTGGCTTCTTTTTTTTTTTTTTAATCTTGCATGAAAAACATCAGTATAGTTTAAAGTATGTCTTACATTACATAGAAATGTACAATTGGGGGTTTCCATCTACATTTTGTTTGCTTTTTAAAGCATATCCATGTACATAAGATGATCAGCATTGATGGTAAAAGCCAGATATTTATTTTTTTTTAATATCTCTGTTACTAATGAAGCATGCCATTGTTACTGTCATATATTAATCTACTTCCCCCATTTTATGTAAATACATTTCCAAACAGGACATAGAAAGTGGAAAATGAACTGGAAATTATCAGGTAAAGTACAACAAAACTATTTCGCAACGTCTTCAGTCACCCGCAGTCCAGTTTTAGTTAAAAGAAATACAAACACTGGGTTCTTTCTTTAAGGTGATCTTCCAAACTCAAGGTTTTAATTACATCGACTCGCATAAATGGTCCTTATTGAGGTAATTACAATTTCTATGTGATAATAAGCGAGTTAATACCTTCGTTGACTTCTCTAGTAAAACGGCTCCGCCCACTATTAGTGGTCACGTGACCCGGCCGTCGCCCAGGTTGTCTCGAAAGCATCCTGGTGTTAGCAGTTTACTGGCTGTGGCAAGGGAAATAAAGTGCGACGTCCTTTTACTGACAATGGATGAATTATGTATCTAGTTGGCGCGAACGGAAAGAGAACGGGGAGCTACTGCGGTGTTTTCCGACACGGACCGACTGCACTTACCTGAACAGGCCAGTTGAAAAGGCTAGCAAACACTTAGCTTAGCTAATCGTTCAAACTTTGACGGACGGCTAGCTACTGAAGCTGTTTTACATCTGTACAGCTTCTCCCGCATCTGAGTGGGAGCCCATCCTTCTTGTTGGAGCTATAACGCTAACAAAAATGTCTCTAGCCAGGTAGTTAATTTAAAATTAAGGTTTAGGTTATTACAAAGTAACTACCTTTTGAATAATAACTGCTGTTGCACGGCTAACGCTAACTGCAGTGCGTTAAATTAAAAGTAGCACGAATGTATTCAGTGACAGAAATTGAAAGCACCGCTGTTGTTTCCTCTAAATGTTGGTGAAGATTAGGCAGCCGTAACAAAGATTGAAGAACTGCAGAAGCAACACGTCCTTGTTTTTTTTTTTTTTTTGTTGTTGTTTTTTGTTTGTTCGCCCCCACCGATTTCGGCCAATCACATGAGTAAAAAACTGCTAAACACCAGGATGTCAAACGCATGTGGATTAACCTCAACCCAGCTGCGTTGCCTCGAAAACACAGTTGTCCTATCATTTCGATAATCCCCGCGTTCCTCACAATGCATCAACAATAGAGTGTTTTTTTTGTTTGTTTTTTTTTTAACTTACCGAGCCTGTAGTGCAGTCAGTTAGCATCTGGGTTAAGTAAATCAGTTCATACAGTCTGTTTTCCCCGTTAAAATCATGTCTGGGGACGCATCTGACAGCAGTGACGACTCCGATGGGAAATCTAATGAGAAGGCCTGTACTGTCAAACATCAAATTACCAATGGTAAGTCAGATATACGTATGAGAAATGGACCAACACTGTTCACACATTCTTTTTTCATAAAATGAAGAAACCCCCGGTGAACGAATGATCACTTAAGCTAAAATCAAAACTGGTAAAGAGACGATTATGAAGCAGGGGTGGGCGATATGGACTTGTTACTGCGATATTTTGTGGGATTGTGATAACAATAAAAACTGTCGGTTATTTATTTTTGAAGCCCACAAACACAAACGGTTCTCTTGGAAAAAACATTTGCATTTGTAATGTGCTTCTTCAGGACTGCTGTCATATTAAGAAGTGGCTTGTATCGTTAAACTGCACTAAGTAACTTCTCTTAAACAAAGAAAAACTGTACAAAATTGTACCTTGGAATGAAATGATTATTAGAAGGCACCAGATTATAGTAAGCGTCTTTATTTTGCTTCCCTTAAAGGACAGCAAGTACATTATTAGGATTTTATTTGACGTATCAAAGCAAATAAGCACAACATTGTGAAGTAGAATGAAAATGATAAATGTGTTTCCAAATGTTATTGTTAATAAAAATGAGAAAAGATTAGAATTTTTTTTTCTTTTCCTAAAGGTGTTAAATCAACCACTGGGTGAAGAGCATCTGTGAACATAGGCGTTTAAGTCTTTCCACCTGTTCTCAGGTGAATTTAGACCTGGACTTTGTGTGGGTTTTCTTAGGTGACATTTGGAAGCTTTGATTGTGTTGGATTTTATTCAGGGTTTATGCAATACCTCTAAATACAAATGCAGGCCACACTTTTCAGATTTATTTAAAAAATCATATGTCCTGTTTCTTCCACTTCACGGTTATGCACTTTGTTGTGTTGGTCTATCGCATAACCTCAATGAGATGGAATATTCCACTTGAAAGGCACTGTATGCAAATTAAATGAGCCCTAGAAAAAAAGTTTTTTTCTTTTATGTATATGTGTGTTGTGTTGTTGGCACTATTTGGTGTGTGCGCCTCATCAGATCATGCATATATCACAGAGGGGCGGGCATTTATTTGAATTTATTGTGAAAAATGTATTTTCATGATAATTTTTTTTTATATCAGTCTTCTCAATAAATTTAAATTATTGATGTTAAAGACAATAACTAAACTGACTGAAATGTGTTTTTTATTCACTTAGTTTTTTACTATTTTCGTCACCGTTTACTACACAGTCACTTAAATGAGAAGTAGTAAGTTGTATTTTTAGCAAAAATTTATGGTAATCGCAGTAGTACCACAAAATATCATAATAAAATTATAAGTCTACATTGCCCAAACCTGATATCACAGTATTAAACTAGACAGTAGTCTGATTTAATCATAAAATAATCAGTCAACATGTTTTTATTTTGTTGTTTTTTATTAGCTATCCTAAGTATTGAATTGCAATGCTACTGTTTCAAGAACAAAGTGATGCATAAATTGTTTTACACTCTCAGATTTGTTAAAAACTGTTTGTATTCACCTTTTCAAAATACATTCTAAAGACTTTTTTTTTTTTTTTTTTTTGCTTTTTCCTCTTAGCTAACCTCACAGGTCACACTGAAAGGGTTGGCATGGAGAACTTTGAGCTTCTCAAGGTTTTGGGCACCGGAGGTAAGCTTCTGAAGTGACATTTTTGTTCAAATGAGACCTAAATAGAGATATTTGTTAAATACTAGATAAGACACAGTGCAAAAGTCTAATTTTGACCAGCAAGGACACTTATGGTAAGTTAAAGGTTGTTTTGCAGCCACAGGATCTCTTGCAGTCCCTCAGCTGATGGAGAGTTTTTCAAATATTATGGGACTATATCTGTCCAAATTGGATCATGCCACAAGATAATGATCACAAACTATAAGTAAAAATAACTCCTTCCCCAAAAAATAATCAAATACTAATCCATTTTCACCATCTTTTTTTTTTTTTTTTTTTAATTAAATAACTGTTTTCTCCATCCACACACCTTTTCTTTTGACAGACAAAGTTGCTAAATTATAAGAAAGACATGACTGGGATGTTTTCTCAAAGAAGCCACAATCTAATCTTACTGTGAAGTTGCTAGAAATTTTTATTCAACTTTACAGAAGGTAAAGACAACATGGAGAACAAGAATAATTCAACATTATCTGGGAGATACAGCGCTAACATATTTCTTTTTCTAAGAAGTACATTGTTAAGATAGGAGTAAAAATAGTTTAATGTTAAATTATCAGACCAAATTGTGCAAGCTAGATCTTATTTCTGACTTCAGATGCTTTAATAATTATGTTGTACCTGCAGGATTTTGCATATGTTTAGCTTTAGTTTTAAAAGTTTGAGACCAGCCATGTGTCTGATCATGTCTGGCTCTGGAGCATTTTGTTCCCACTTTGTAAACTGTCCATTTAAAGCTGTTTTTGTTTTTTCCTCAAATTTATGTGCTCATGTGATACCAACAACTATCACCTTTGAGGAGGAGATTTCTCCTTGTTTTTATTTCATAAATTTTCTGTCATGTTTCATTAAAACTAAAGGATCTTAGCAGGAGTCAGATCCCCAATCAGTGGAATCAAAGTGCAAAATAAAATCTACAGGAAATAAACTACGAACTGTCAGATTGGAGCATTTTTGACAACTATGTATCTCCACAAATTATAGAACCATTAAGATTCACCTTTTTCATTTTTTGTTTTTACAAGCTGAAATTTAAATATCTATGAATTTTGTGTTTTTCTAGCGTATGGAAAGGTGTTTTTGGTTCGGAAGAACACCGGCCACGACGAGGGCCAGCTGTATGCAATGAAGGTAAAATTCCTCATATGATGTAAAACGTTTGTGCTTATCTTGTTTTCTTTTAACACATTACAAAAATATAGGATTTTTCCATATTTTCGAATGTTACAATTATCGTATTTTCCGGACTAGAAGACGCCTAAAAAATGCGACATGAAGAAGAAGAAAAAAAAAAACGCACATGCAGGATCAGCTGGAAAGTACGGTTTAAGAGTCAATTAAATTTTGTTGGAATTTTATGTGAAGAACCAACAAAAATTAGTGCGTAAAACTGAAGTTAAGCATGAAATATTTTTGCATATATCTATAAAAAACAACAAACTCAAAAGTGTGGTGTGTCAAGAAGAAATTCTGTTTGCAGTTCTTCACAAGCTAACTGGAACAAGGTACTTTGGGTAAATGAGGCCAGAATTGGGAAAGGTTTTTGGCTGACATGCTGACATTACATGATGTGGGCAGCATCATGCTGTGAGGAAGCTTTTCTTCAGCTGGAACAGGAAAACTGGTCAGATTGATAAGCAGATCAACCTGTTAGAGGTTTTGAAAGACCCGAGACAGAGGGAGAGGTTCAACTTCCAGTAGAGCAACAAAAACCTTAATCACACAGCAAGAGCTACAATAGAATACTTTATCAAACCGTATTCATGTTTTCATGTGTCTTCTGATTCTGTTACTTGTCTCAGGTTTTGAAGAAAGCAGCGATCGTTCAGAAAGCGAAGACGACAGAACACACTCGCACCGAGCGGCAGGTGCTGGAGCACATTCGCCAGTCTCCCTTCCTGGTCACCCTTCACTACGCCTTTCAAACTCAGAGCAAGCTGCACCTCATCCTGGGTGAGACAATCGAAGATCAGCTGTCAAAACACACTGAACAGATTCGTCTATCTGTCTGACTCTGCGTTTTTATTTAATTTTTTTTTTGTCTACATTTTTATTTACATTTTTTGCAGTGTGTTTATTTCTTTGCGCCATATCCTTTTCAAGCCCCGTCTTCATTTGTTTTTTTGTGCGACTACAGACTATGTGAGCGGTGGCGAAATGTTTACTCACCTGTACCAGCGAGACCACTTCTCAGAGGAAGCAGTGCGGATTTATATCGGGGAAATAATTCTCGCTCTGGAACATCTGCACAAGGTGAGTGTGGGTGAATTTAACGCCTGAACGGAGTCGGTCTTTATTTCCCCCCACCACATTCAAAAGTTGGTTAAATGCATACATTCACTCTCTATTCCTCGTTGTTTTATATATCTTTCTCTTTGTCGTTAACTTTGATTTACATACGCTTTTGTTGAACTCACAACATAAGTGAGGTGACTGGACTTTGCTTGATTTGCAGCTTTTTTTTTTTTTCTACAGCTGTTGACTTTATTCTTCAAGGAGAGAAGTCTCCTTTGGTGTTCATTGTGTGAAACACACTCTGGCTCGAGGAAGTGATTACCTAATAGCGTTACGCAACTCCTGTAGCTATTAGTTGTGCTCATATCCCAGGGAGGCAGCTGCAGTGTTGAATTTAGTCACCGTCTTGCGTATTCTTTTGATAACTGATTGTTAAATGTTGGTGGGAAGCCGGAAGTCAGATTTCTTTTTAAAAGCATTCCTCAGTTTATCGCTGCTGGTTTTTGTGGCATAGAAATAGTGACTTCTATTTTTTTTTTTTAAGGCGTAGCCCTCAAGGAGGTAAAGTCAATCTTTAGGATTTGATGGAACTGTAAAGCTGCAAGAGAAACAAATTAGATCCGCCACCCATTGCCAGGTTTGATATACAAGGGAAGAGCTAATTCATGCTAATCAGAAAGAAAAAGATGATTCCAATAACAAAATAAAGCAATTTACCATCCCACAAGCACATTCTACAATACCTGAATGCTATAAGCTGAAGAAAATAGTCACAGCAAGCTAAGAATAACTGACTAATCTGTGTTGCTTCCAGTATTTCTACTCTGTTAATGGAATCTCTGTCTATTTGCCTGTGACATAACAGTCGACAAAAAGCACAAGCCGGTATTAAAATCCATTGTTTTCATAATCTTAAGTAGTAATACCAAAGGTGCTACGGTATTTTCTCTAGAATTGAAAGCAACAGTCAGTAACACAATGGATCTGTCGATCATCCGTACCCGACTGACCGCGCAGGGTTGAGGGCGGATGCTCCATCAGTCTGTGGCCGAGGGGACACGCCAGTCCGTCATATAACAATTTAGAGAGACCGATTAACTGAACAGTCGTGTTTCTGAGGCGTGGGAGGAAGCCGGCGTGAACCCACAGAGGCACAGGTGGAACAGGCAGAAAGAGCCTCTGCAAAGATGCAAACCTGCGAGCTTCTTGCTGCTGGGCAACAGCACCAACTACTGCGCTACATATTTAGATTTTGATAAACTTAGGCAAAGTATGTACTTAAAAAGTAACTTCTTTTAAGAAAGACAAATCCCATTTGGGACAGGATGCCTAAACGCTTGTGGAATGTGGAAAATGAAAACTGTGAAATTTAAAACTACATTGGTTGCTTAAAATGAGCTGTGGAGGGTTGACATCTTCCAAAAACATATTTATGCTTCTTTATTTTTGTTTATTTTATTGGCAATATGACAAAGCTTTGTGCATTGAATGTAAAAATAGTATCAAGCTGTATTTGTCACATTCTGTGATGCCGTAATAGCAACCCTCCACTTACATTCAGCTAATAAACAACTGTGGAGGGTAATCATTCTCATCCTCATTTATGAGAGTTTACAATGATTCTGTAAATGCCAGCGCTTTGACTGCTCCTCTGAGACTCCTTTGTTTACATTAGCACGCATCAATAAATCCAGAAGGTAATTAATTAAAATTCAGCCTGAACATTAAACAGAAACATTTCCCTACAACATCCCATCACAGAACCAAAATTACAATCAATGCAGATCCTTTCCAGCAGATCCTTGATACTGCTGTTGTATCTTTCGTTTTGGCTAGCTGGTCTTTCTGGGGAACATCAGCTGCATGTTCAGCTTTGATTTTATATTTTTGTTCCTTTTTTTTTTTTTTTTTTTTAGTTCAGCAAATGTCAAAATTGTGTTATACTGTCAAAAAAAAAGCACAGGTCCTTTCACAAGAATGATGTGTGAAATCCAAAAAGCTGTTTTTCACAACCGTTTTCACAGTTGACTTTGTCTTTCTCATAATTGTGAAAACACAATTATGAGAAATCTTGAGGGCAACAGGTGAGGGAGGGACATAGGGGTGAATATTACCAAAATCTTTGTCGCAAATGTGAAAAATGTTAAAATATAAGAACGAATAATTTCTGAAAACTTGCAGATATTGTTGAGATTGTTGCTTTTACCTTTTTCTCCCCCCAGTAAATAAAACTGATTCTTACTTCAAAAACAGGCTGTTTATGGACTAGCAATGCAGTTTTCTCACCTCTACTTACAAAACAATACTTTTTGTGCATGTTATTTTTACTCACTTAATATAAATGCATCTCAGTGCTTTTTTCCCCCCTGTGGTTTTGTGCAGCTTGGGATCGTGTACCGAGACATCAAGCTGGAAAACATCCTTCTAGACAGCGACGGCCACGTGGTGTTGACCGACTTTGGGCTCAGCAAAGAGTTTCTGGAAGAAGACGTGCGTAACCTAAACCTACGGTGGCAGATTGCTGTCCTCTTCCTGCGTGAAGTAAATCCCTTTTTTGGCTTTGTCTTATTGCAGAAAGGAAGGACTTACTCTTTCTGTGGCACCATCGAATACATGGCTCCAGAAATCATTCGGGGGAAGACGGGCCACGGCAAGGTGACATCTTGACTGAGCATCAAGCAGCATTCCTTCTGCAGCACTCCCAGTTCAGTTCCAGTCTGGGTCTTTCCATGCTTGTCTTTAAGCTTGCTTTCTCCCTCTGCTGTTCTGAAGTCTGTAGATTGGTGGAGCCTGGGGATCCTGATGTTCGAGCTGCTGACGGGAGCTTCTCCGTTCACCTTGGAGGGAGAAAGGAACTCCCAGAGTGAGGTGTCGAAGTAAGTGCTGCTCCTAAATGAATGCTCACGGATTAAATCACCTTGTTCCATTCTGAAGTCACCCAAATTGCTTCTGTAGCAAAACAGTTTGGAAAATTGTGCTGTTTCTTGTTTCAGAGGACAACACAGTAGGATTTAGGAAGAAGTCATTTTAAAACCTGTTTGCCTTTTTCCTGTCAGACGTATCCTGCGCTGCGATCCGCCATTCCCCTCCATGATTGGATCGGTTGCTAAGGACCTGCTGAGGAAGTTATTGGTGAAGGATCCACATAAGAGACTTGGATCTGGGCCCAGAGGAGCCGAGGATATCAAAGCTCATCCCTTCTTCAAGGTCCTTCCTTCCTACTTACCCTTCTTTCTTACATTCCCTCATTTTTCTTCCCATCCATGCAGTTTGTATAATAAACCCTACTTCTGTATCACTGCTGTGAATTCAATGTGAACTTTTGTAAACTTTACAAATGATCTAGAAGGTCTGAGAATTTTGAAATGAAACATGTCGTTGCTCACTGCTCCCTCACAGGGACTGAACTGGTCTGACTTAGCACAGAAGAAGGTACCAAGTCCATTCAAACCTGAGCTGAAAAGTGAGCTCGATGTGGGCAACTTTGCCGAAGAGTTCACCGGAATGGACCCCGTCTACTCCCCGGCGAGTACGCCCCCCAGCACAGACCGCCTTTTCCAGGTTAGTCCTTATCTACAGCTGCTGTCTGGGGAAAAAGGAAGTCTGAAAAGTTAGATAACACTCTATCAGACGCATTCGTGTCTCATATTGTCTAACTCGTCTTCTCTGTTTTTAGGGCTACTCGTTTATTGCTCCATCCATTTTGTTCAACAAGAACGCCGTGATGGGAGACTTTGTTGAATGTCAGATTGGAGCAGAGCGCCCGGCTTCTGCTTCTGTCCAGCAAAGTGCAATGTTAAAGGTACGGGTGGAGGCTCAGCTGGGTCAACGTTTGGAAATAGTTAAAGCAGAAGTAGGTGTTGCCTTCTGCAAAAGAGAAAGATATTTTATCAAGAAATCAGTTACAGTGGAAAATATTTTTTCTAATTTAACCTTTTACCACTAAAGTCAGTTTTGGCAGGTTGATTTCTTGCTTTCATATATAAAAATAATAAAATATCAAGGTTATAGAAATTAAGAAAATGTTATTATGTTTGATGTAATGCAAACAATAAAGATTTGTTTATTATTGAGAAGGACATTAAAAATTCTCAACATGTATGTTTTTAAATAGACTTTAATTATACATAAACTTGAAGTTGACACTGCTTTTTCACTATTTTATCTAATTTCCTTTCAGAAACAAACTTATTGTCTGAATGACCTGCAGTATGTAACTTTTATTTTAAAAACATTTTTTTTAACATAATTTGTAAAACTGTCACTACTTCCCGACATGAAACAGAAAATCTGTGAAAAAATTTGAATTAGGCCTGCCTCCCCTCAGTGGTCCTACAGCCATCTGCAGAAATGCACTACTCCCAGTTAGAAACAACCAATCAGAGCCAGGAGGAGGGTATTAGAGCTGTCAATCATGCACTGTACACGCACAGATTATCTCTCATATTATACAGTCAGGAAAGATCTTAACAAATATGTGAACAATATAATGTTTACAAAAGCTGCAAACTGCAGTTTTATGCTTTAATCTGTAAATAATGACTAATCTTGGGCTTAATGTGCCCAAGAGTATCTGGTAACACACCTTCTTGCATCGTGATCACTGGATACCAAAAGCTTGTCCTCGTCACTAATATTTGTTCAGGAATCCCAGTTCTTCCAGAACTATGAGCTGGATCTCCACGGTCCTCCACTGGGCGAGGGGAGTTTCTCGGTGTGCAGGAAATGCAGACACAAGCAGAACGGCAACGACTACGCCGTTAAGATCGTCAGCCGCAGGTCAGAGGACAGGCCACGCCCTGAGCATGTTGCTATTTGAGATGTGTTCAGGTGTTTCACATACAAGCATTTTTCACACTCGTCTTGTTTTCCTATTTGTCAGAATGGAAGCGAATACTCAGCGGGAGATTGCTGCCCTGAGGCAGTGTGAAGCTCACCCCAACATTGTCAAGCTGTATGACGTCTTCACTGATCAGGTAGAGGAACCACCATGTCGACAGCCAATGGACAGACAAAACATCAAACGGGACAGGCGTCAAGAAATACTTTATCTGTAAAAACCACTGCCAGCTGAGAAAATAAAACAATACGCCTTTTAAAATTCAGGGTTCCTGCAAAGTCTGGAATTTAATAATCTTACAGATTTAGATAAGGAGAGAAAAAAAACTAGAGTATAAAGGCAGTTTTCAGACCACATTCTTTATCACTGTAAAAGTCTTTTTATCCAAGGAAATTAGATGTTACTTAAAATTTATGCTTCTGTTTTTATGAAAGTGGACGTTATTATTTCAGCAGGAGTCAACAGAACTTATTTATGGTGCAAGAGAAAAGAAAAATGTAACGGAACAAAAGTGCTTCGTTAGTTACAGGTGCTTGGATTTCACTGCAGAAAAGTTTAATAGTAATGTGATGTTTCTGTTGGTCACTGACATATAAATACAGTAAACTCTTTTTGACCACAGACTTTTTGTTTTCACATTCATCTATGTGAAAACAAGATGAACAACCCCAAACACCAAGCTATCAGAAGATAAATAGACACTTTATTGTATTTCCCCATAATTCCGGGAAACCTAACAAAAGCATGACGCTGGAGTGGTGCACAGAGACCTTAAACCTGAGGTGTGGTTTTTCAGTTTTTATTTGTTTAGTTTATCAGTTTTCTTAGTTTGAAGTGGCATTCGTTACCTTTTTAAACCGCAGCGTCTTTGTTTCCCCACAAGAGGGCGTGAATGTTTTCGATGATGGATCTATCCACCAACATCTTCCTTACTGTTTCTGTTTTTACTGGGTTGATTTTAAAGCCTATTTCTACAATTCTACAAATTTAGAAATATCAACAGTAAACTTTTGTATTTTTTTATGTGTTTTAAAGAGTCTTAAGAGAGTTGAGGACTCTAGGATTCAAAGTACAGAAAAGTGTAGAAGTTCGTAAGGAAAAATGTTATGGGAACTTTGCAGGGTGGAACTTTATCACACTAACAGTAAAACTGCTTAGCCTCCTCTGTCCCTTTTCCTTGTACGTTGCACTGCCTTCACTACCTTAAAGGGACCAACACCTTAGATCTACATGAAAATGTATTTGATTCTTAGATTTGATCACTTTTATTTTCAGCCTTTCTTAATTTCAGAAACCTTCTACGTTTTCTAACTCTGGATGCTGCATATTTTCACTGCGCAATATTTCAATTAGATTTCATATCCTTCTTTGACTTCCTAAGATGTTTCAAATCCTAGCTAGGAATTATAAATAAATTGTGTCAATAATTAATATCTTTTTCAGCAAGAAGGTGGCAGATTCACCTTCCCAGAACTGTTGCTTTTTACTTTGGTTTTATTTTTGAAAGAATTGGGGTCAGAAACAAGCCCAACCTCAATTAAATATTATTTGTACAATTTGCGGTGCATATTGTGTGATAATCAGCAGTATTGTACAACAAAACGACTTATCTTTTCTTTTTTTCTTCTTCTTCTGCTCTGTCAGTATCACATGTATTTAGTGATGGAGCTCCTGAGAGGCGGAGAGTTACTGGAGAGGATCAAGAAGAAGAAGCTGTTTGGGGAGGCAGAGGCCAGTCAGCTGCTGCAGAGCCTGGTCTCAGCTGTCAGCTTCATGCACGACGCTGGAGTGGTGCACAGAGACCTTAAACCTGAGGTGTGGCTTTTCAGTTTTTATTTGTTTAGTTTATTTATTTCACTCATTCCAGCACAAGATGTCTGTGTATCCTTAAAAAGTCTTACATTACTGAAAAAATACACCTTGGCCTTCAATATGTTAATCACGGGTCTTAAATTTTGTTTCAGCTGGACTATTTAACGTCCATGCTTTTTTTTTTTTTTTCTTGTGGGAATTTTCTGTCAGGCTACGGCTTGAGTCACACTCAAGAGATCTTTATTGTGTTCTGTGACTCAGGTCTGCCGAGGCTACCGCTAACTAGCTGCTAATATATACCTCGGTAGCTACCTAAATAGTAAATTGATCTCCAGGTGATTTGTTGCCAACCGCACAACGGTACGTTCAATCTGTGCTAAAGGTTGGCAGTTGGACACTATAGAGAACCATGTCTGAGCAGCACAGAGTGACTGTCAAGAACTACAAACATGTCACCGTTCTGATCCCCAGAAAACGGTCAGCACTGCTACTATTGGCACTGATATAAGACCAGCATTTTGGTGAGACACAAACTCTGAAGTTGGAGATTTAGTGGATTTTAAGTGCGATAGTCAAACATCTGAAGAGTTTTATTTTGGACCGAGAAACAACACAGTACACAGTTGATCTCACAAGAATTACAATTTTTTCCTCAATAGTTTTACATTGTTGTGTCTTTATACACATATAAAATACGCCGTTGCCTTTTGTACATTTCTGTCTTGATACAGGTCTTAATTTTTAATGAAAATGGTCAGAAAAGAGTCTTAAATTTGAGTTGGTTGAACCTGCAGCAACACTGTAAGCAGAGTGCTCCCACCCAGCAGCGCACTGCATAGGTTGACCTTTCTCGTTGACCTTTCAGAACGTGCTGTTTACCGACGAGGGCGAGGACTCTGTGCTGAAAGTCATCGACTTTGGCTTCGCCCGCCTGTGTCCTGCGGGCAGCGCCCCCCTGCAGACGCCCTGCTTCACGCTGCAGTACGCCGCTCCGGAGCTTTTTGAGAGCGCGGGATACGACAAGTCCTGCGACCTCTGGAGTCTAGGGGTCATCTTGGTAATTGAGCCGGCACAGCCTGGTTATGTGACATGTGTCGCGGCTAAGTAACAGCGGTAGCGCTAATGAGTCTCTGTGTGCGTCCTGCAGTACACTATGCTGTCGGGCCAGGTGCCGTTTCAGAGCGAGCAGCGTGGGATGACCTCATCGTACGCCGTCGACATCATGCAGAAGATAAAGGAGGGAGATTTCTCGTTGGATGGGGAGGCGTGGAAGGGTGTGTCAGAGGACGCCAAAGAGCTTGTTAAAGGTTAGTGCTGCTGGTGACGCATTTCTAGTGGTGGTAGTGACGCTTGTCCAGTAATTAGGGAGCATAAATGGCATGTGACTGTACCTTTTAAGCCTGTTTTGATGTGTTTATCTTCAGGACTTTTGACTGTGGATCCAGAGAGACGCCTGAAACTCTCCGATCTGAAGGAGAACAGCTGGCTGCAAGGCGGAGCGTCCATGTCCACCACTCCTCTGTGCACTCCTGATGTGTTGGAGTCCAGCGGGCCAACAGTCCGTACCTATGTGAATGCTACATATAAGGTAGCTGCTTTTTATGTTGGGCTGAAATTGATTATTTACTAATCGATTAATCATTAACTGTTATACAGATTAAAAAAAACTAAAACGTTCCAATTGCTGGAAGAACAATGTATTCGTAGCAGTAATTAGGCCAAAACTGTACAGAAAATATATACATTTTGCATTTATGATGAAAAAACATTTTTTCTGTAAATATTTTCGGTAACACTTTATTTGACAAGTTGTGAATAAGACTGTCATGACACCGTTATAAACATGACATAACGCCTGTCATGAACATAAGTCTTCATGAATATTTATGACTGTTGTCATAAAGTGTCATTTGATAAATAATGACACTTTTAAATGTCTTTGTTCTGACAACTTGACATTAACCAAGAAAGCATGATCTGACATAAATTTGTTTTAAAAGTATTACTGATTAAACTTTAAAAATTATGTAGCTTTATGTTATTAAAGCTAAAGTGGAATTATTATATATGAGACAACTTCTCATTTTGAGGAATATCTCATCTACATTAAGAAAGTTTTAAAAATCCATCTTTTTATTTCTATACTTCGGCACTAAATTATCATAAAAACCAACAGAAGACATTTGCAAAAAGAAAATGGATACATTGTTGGCAAGAAAAACGTAATGGGTTCTGAATACGTTTTGTTTTGTTTTTTTTCTTTTTGGTACAACAGGCTTTTAACCGTTGCAAGAGAGAAGGCTTTTTCCTGAAAAGCGTCGACAACGCTCCCCTGGCAAAACGACGGAAGCTCAAGATGACGAGCACGGGCGTGGAGACCCGTTGGAGCTCCTCCTCTTCCTCGTCCTCCTCCTCCACCTCCTCCTCGGCATCCAAAGAGCAGAACAAGCAGACTGTGACCCCAAAGCACACCAAGCCCAAATGATGCGACTGGAGCAACTCTGAGAAAACAAAACAACAACAACAACAAGAGGTGTATCCTAATACCGAGGACATGGTGTCTGCCGGTGGGGTCAGTGCTAAACAAACAAACAAAAAAAAAAAATCAAAAACACAAACAAACCCACACTGATGGATAGAAACACTGGTGCGGATACGACGACAGTTTTAATGGAAAATAATCTCGGTTCCTCTTCCTGCACTCTACTCAAGCCAAACGTGTATTTTGTTGAAAAGAGAAGATGTGCCGTTGAGGATTTGAATTCCTGTTCAGTATTTTTCTTCTCAGCACAATCAGTTTATCCTCGCTGCGGCGACAAAGCAGCGCCTGGTCAGAGGAGGAGGAAAGAGGAAAAAAAAAACAAAAAAAACGAGCCATTAATGAGGAGAAGCCATAATTCCAGCGACTCTGTGAATAAGAAGGCGCTGCAAGCGAACCAGCCTTTCAATCGTTGATTTATCTGTAATCAATCAAACGCTCCTTCACATGTTCTCCACCACATGATCACAAACGAAATGAACTTTACCTGTTAAGTTTGTGGGCAAATTTGAGCAGTTTGCACTATCAGCAGAGAATGTCGATCAAATTATCGCAAGCGCATAAAGCGGCTGCAGGGATTTCGCACAGAGGGATTTATTTTGTGATGTTTATGTGTCGTTTGGATATTAGGCACTGTACAGAGTGAGCGTCGAGACGTAGTTGGAGTCGGTTTTCACACTAAAGGTGCTGCACTTCCGATACACTACCAGCTCTGGGCAGAGCTCTTGTCTCAAATTATTCAACTCTGGGAGTTTTGATCCACGGAGTTGAATTTTTATTTTTTAAGTGTTCAGGAGTAGCAGCTGTCAAAACACAAACAAGCTCGTCAAATTGAATCTCGTGTTTATTTCAGTCTAGCATGCGGTTTTCTATATTTTCGTACCCGACTGATAGAAGATGGTATCTTCAGCCGCACACAATGCCTTGGTCTTTCTGTTTTTCCCAGCGCCACAGTGATGCTGAGACTTGTCGCTTAGTGACTTTTTCTTTCTGAGGTGGTTTTAAAACGTCATACAGCTTCGGAACTCCAAACACGACTTTTCAGTGAAAGTAATGATTTTTTTAAACGGAAACTGATCATGTAATGAGTTATGGTTTGACAGGAGTCTCAAAGGTATATCTTTGTTTTTATTGGACTCCTTAAATGTTGTCAGTTGATCAATTAAACACATTTCAGCTTTAACAGTAATTTTTGCTGATATTTATTACATCCTTGATTTTTTTTTTTTTTTAATGCTGTGGTTGTGGGTTTATCATGATTTTAGCTCTTGTTGAATTCCAGCCCTGCGTGTGTGTGTGAGAGAGAGAGTGTGTGTTTTTATGTATCGTACCGAGGGATGTTTGCGGATCGGTTTTGCTGATATTTCTGTGCCAGATGAAACATTATTGCATCTTTGCTGTTGTTGGTTCCTCACTGATGTTGTTTTTGAATTTAACTGGTTGTTTGTTGATGTTTTTACTCAAGAATTGCTTTTATTGGTGTTGATAGTCCTTTTGCTGTTGTCGGTGATGTTTCTTTTCGGTTTTAGCATTGCTCTTTTGCTGTCAGTGTCCTAACTGGGAATTTATCTTTTGCACCAAGATTTGTATTTTTGTTTTGTTTTTTTGGTTGGTGCAAAAATAAATATTACTTTGAAATATCTGGTTACGATTTTTTTTTTTGTCTGTTGGATGTTTCAGTAGTATTTATTTGCACTTAAGTGGTCAAACTAGAGGAAATATTACAGTAAGATATTTATATTTATACATTTTCATGGAGGGAAAGGGCTGACTTTCTTTTCAGTTAAGAAAAGAAAAAAATTTTGATTATATAGATTTTTTTTTTGTGAATTAAAATGTCTTAATGCATTATTTTGTAAATCACTGGCTGTGCGGCTTCTTAAGTGCAACCTAACATGTACAGACCCATTCAATAAATTCAAATCTTATTGAACAGTCCATTTATTTCAGGAACTTGGTGACTAAATGAAACACAATATAGATTAAATACGCGGATGGATGAATAAAATCTGTTAATCACGATTTTTCTGTTTACAGTTAATCAAAACGTGACATTTAAAGTTACGATATTACATCAGACCGATTGAAAAAAAATTATTTTTTCATACAAACGTGTTGCTAAGGGGTGTCAGTTTTCTAATGAGCCTCATCAAAACTGATTTATTGAATATGACTGTGTATTGTACCTTTCTTGCTATGTATAGTGAATTCATAACCCTATCAGATTTAAATTTAAACTGATTTTCACTCAACTCAGTGGTTTGTTTATGATGATGATGATGATGTGTCCTATTGATAAAACTATAATAGGTCATGATATGCATTTTCAAAGAGAAAATGTTGATATTTTAATTTTAATCAAGTAGTAAATTTTTTATATCCTTAATAATGAAAACATTTAATGTCTTCAATTACTGCATTTTTTTGTATATATATATATATAATATATTATATATATATGTATATGTATTATATATGTATATATATATATATATATATAATAATAATATGCAGTAATTGAAGTAATTATAATATCTATATATATATATATATATATATATATATATGTATATATATATATAATATATATATATATATATATATATATATATATATATATATATATATATATATACAGTATATATAATATATATATATATATATATATATATATATATATATATATATATATATACGTATATATATATGTATCATTTCCTCTGGGACTTTGATCATTGACACTGTCAGATTCAATCAGGCATCTATCTGGGCCTCTATAAGACGTTATTAGCTGTTAAGGTTACTTCAAACCTATAACTATTCATACAAACCGAAAACTACAGTAGGCTGTGTTAATGCTAAGTATTATCATTGGATAACAGTGCTTGAGTGCTTAGCATAGCACTGGAACAATTTATATACACGACAAAAACACTTCCTTCATCAGAATATCCGTTTACAATGAAAAGCTATCACAGAAATCTGCCTCGTAAGTAGCATGTGACGTAGCACCGATGTGCGCATGCGCGTTGCCACACGGTAAGGACGGATGAATGGGAAGCACAGATAGAACACCTGTTCCGTTTTATCATAAAGTCATTAAAAAGCCTGTTTGCTTACAAATTATTTCACCGAAGATCCTTATATATATATATATTGTACTTTCCATAATATTCACATTTAATAATTTATCTGTTTTTGAGTAAAAAAATAAAGTTGTAGGGTGTTTGAGGCTCTACTTTAAAAAAATGTAAACAAAGAAGAAAGGCACAAAAAAAAAACATGTAATACCAAATTCATTCCATGTAAAAAAAAAAAAAGATATAAATGTGTCTTTTCAAAATGATACCAATGCAAATTTGGACACCCGTGACGTAACCAGGGGGCGGAGGGTGCCCAAAAAGATTCCCCTTTAAATCCCAGCTGTTTCCTTCCCTCCACACTGTGCAGTGTCTCCCGTCCCGCTACTGATCCTCCGGTGCGGCTGAGAAGCTTAACGGCGATGATCCAGGAATTACTTCCCAATGTTATATTCATCACTGTATTAGTGCTCGTTTTACACTGTGTCCCATTTTTAAACTGCCGCTAAGCCAAAGATGATTTTTCAAGCCGTCGCCACGTAACGAGACTCCTGCTTTTTGAGCTCCACGCTTATCCACCTGTAATGAGCTTATTGCACCGTTAGGGGGCTGCTGTGTGTTTACCGCTTCGTCCCCTGCTGGCTGTCTCTCGTCACATTTGCTATTTTGCATGGCGGTTTTGCTCAATACTCATCTTGTATAATGCAGTGCATGATGTTCTCCGGCTGCTGGGCTGTACTGCTCCGCCCGGACAAGCGGCTATTTAAAACATCTACCAAAAAAAAAAAAAATGGAGGCTGGGAGCACAGGTGCACTCATTGTACCACTGCTGACAGACTGGGCAGTAAAAGACCCAGCATCCAGTTAATGATGCAAGGTGTTCACTGCACCAGACAAGCGTTTTATCTGCAGTTTGAAATGCCAACTTGTGTCTCTACACCAAAACTGGGAGAGAAAAAGAAAGAAAAGGTTTCCAAATCAGGTATGCGTGGATGCAAAGAGAGGCAGGGTGGTTTTCATGCATGATTTTCTTAAGAATTAATTTCTCTTCATCAGAAACAAACCTGAAGTGTTGCCTTGGTTCTTTCATTCATGTTAAATCCTTTAATCTCCCATGGCAACCATTCAGCTGTGTGAAATGCCGAGGTGGACCAAGCGCTGCCGATGAGGCGCAGCTCCTCTTCAATGCTGTGGCTTCTAAGCTCCTGCCTCCCTGCGATTCCCCCACTCAGCTCCTTCAGACTAGCCAGCAGCAATTAGCAAACGCCTGGTGGAACTGCACGTCTGCTGAGCTGGTCAAGATGTTATTTAAAGTGATATTAGAGGAGTGAAGCTGTGATGAGTGTTGGAAAGAGCAGGGCTTCCTTAAAGAGACAGGAGCCTAATTCCAAAGAGTTAAGTTACGAAGCCAAATTTCTTTAAAGTCATATTTTATTTCTGCAGCATCTTTATAACAACTGAAGGTGACAGGAAGTGACTGTATATTACTGGAAACACATGACCCCTTAGGAAGAGCAAATCTGACAACATGAAGTTGGCAAAAAGTTTTCAAACAGCAAACGATCCAAGAACTAATGAGGGGAAAAAATGGTTATAGGACTTTCTGGAGTCTCAAAAATCATTTCTAAAGCTTTTAGACTGAACAGTGGGCCAGTATTCCTTCAGAGTGATGTAAAACTACTCATTTATAAGCACGCAAGACGCTGCTACCATCAGATATCAGTTCCGGTAGCAAAAGGTTTGAATAACCTTTTTGCCTTTAACGATGAAAATCACTACTCGCAATTAATCCAGGGTATTTTTGGCTAATATTTACGTTTGTTTGTCTCATTATAGAATCTTGTGAAAGATTCCATAATAAATTTCCATTCAGAAAAAACTTCTTAGTTTAACGGAAATATAAACCACAATATATTCCACTGTAGCTCGCTGAGGATGCTTGAATGACTTGGAAACATTTCTCTTTGGAGTAAATCAAGCATTTTTGAATTGAATTGACGTAACATTACGATGCAATCTCCCCTCCCCCCCCTTCCTCTGATAGGCAGGTTTTTGCTAATTGACATTTTTACAACAAACAGAGCCCGACTGTTTGATATCCTAATTGGATTGCACTGAATGGAAATGGCATATAATTGGATTCCGATATGAATGCAGAGAAATGATGTGCAGCTGGATTTTGATGGAATTAACTGTGGGGGAATGGACGTGTTTGTAACTTACAGTGCCTATAAAAAGTCTCCAGAACATCCACCTCGTTGTCTTCAAATCGTTTCCGAGCGTCTTTAGCTGGAAGCCTCGGATCGTTTTCGTGCCACGAAACACATGATCCCTGAAGCCGTGGTTCTCTTCTAGATTGAAATAAATTGTCCTCCAGGATTTCTCTGTGCTTTGCTGCATTCGTTTGACCTCCTGCCGTTCGAGGCAGAAGATGCTGCAGAAATGATGCTGCCACCACCACGCTTCTCAGCAGGGGTAGTGTGTTTGTGGCGTCTTATCTGGTAGCCAAAAAGCTCTCCTGTATAAATAAGTTGAACTAAAATGAATAACGTTACCGAGGTTAACTTGTTTGTTAGTTTCACTAACTTTTTTTTTGTTTGTTTTTATACACAGTGCAAATAAACACAGTTGTTGAAAAGAGAGCAAAACTGGAGGATTTAAAGGGAAGAAAAGAAAGACAATTTATTTGTCCGATTGTGGAGATTTTATTTTCCTCTCTCTCCGGATTCCATGGGGTGGAACCGCAGGACGATCGTGGGCCTCCTGAAGGAAATTACGCATCACCGGCAGTGATCCATCTGGAACCATAAAAGCAAGGAGAAACCAATAAAGCTGATTGGCGTGGTTTGCAGCCCGCTCATTGATCGCTGGCTGCGGATGGATCCCAGAGCCTCGGGGCTAATCAGGTTCCCAGCTTTCACATGCGCTCTCTTGTGTGCTGCAGGACAGGCCCTCTGCTACCGACACCACACACCTGCCAGCAGCCGGACACACCGTCAGGAAACAGCTTCCTCCTGCACCTGCACGTTCACGACACACAAGCCCAAATGAACGAATGTAGCACCGTATAAATGTGATGAATTAAATATTTACCGGTTCATTAACTGAAGCAATAAGGGATTCGCCTGTTGGACAGGTTTGATAAAATCTGTCGCTGTCCATGGTGCTGAACGCGCCATGAAACCGCCACCAGGGGTCAGCAGGGCGCCGACCGCGGCGGAGAGGCGCACAATGAGCAATCGAGAGGGAGATGGGGAAACGCGAATAAAACGTGTCGCCGAGCCGTTAATTAAATCAGCCCCTGGACGCATGATTTGCATGGAATAAATGTAATTCATTGAGCGCGACAGAGACGGATCGGGGCGGAACGCGCCGCGCGGAATCATCAATTACAATCTGCGCCGCTTGGAAATGACCCAAGAGCAGAGAGCGATTCCTTCAGCAGGGGCTCACAACAAGAGGCTCTGTTGCACTTACGCACCTTGATCCTGAAGTTCCGGGTTTTTCATTGGAGATCACAAATACAGATATGTTTCCATCGTCCTTCATTAATTAGATGACCGATTCAACAGCGCGTGTATAATAAGCGTGCTGGCTGCGCAGAGAGGGCGGATAATTGCTCTATTGGACTGGGAGGAGAGAGCTCGCATATTCTGATGGAGAAAGTGCGTCTGAAGGAGGGTTTGACGCATTGAAAAAGCAGGTGTGCCCACTCTCGATCAAACGTCTCCGAGACGAATTTAGAAAACCATCAGAACCACATCAGCCGGAAATGGAGTCTTCTTGTTTTGCACCAAGTGTTTGAGAGTCAAATGTTAAGGCCATCTGTGTAGCAGCTGAAGCTTCAAAAATGATCAAGAAGGATCTGGAGCAGCAGATTTCTGCACAATGTGTGTTTTACCCGTGGCATACCCATGGTTTAAAAATGAAAGGTAATTATGGTAAGAATGACAGATGTATGCAAAAAACGTTCCCAAAGAATAACATAATAAGTAAGCAAAACATCACTTGCAGTATTAACTGCAAGTGATGTTTTGCTTGTTCATAGGTTGCAAACTGATTACTTTTCCCCCCTGCAATTTCTACATCACAATCTATAAAAATTGTATTTCTCATCAAAGAAAATGTATTAAACCTAAAAAATAAAAATAAAAAAAAACAATAAATTGTTCTTTATTTTAGAAAACTAAACAAACGTTCTATAATAAGTCTAACTAGGCTATTTTATTTCCAAGAGTCGTGTTGCTTTTATGACTGTAAAAGCAACTTTTGATTGGCCAGATCGAAGACAAAATTACCTGTAAAGGTCGCTGACGACCCCCTGACCCGAGCTGAACTGAAAATGTCAAAAATGCTGTCGAACTGTTTTGTGACAAAACGTGGAATAGTTTGAGGAACGAATACTGTCAGCGGTTTTGCATAGCTTTGAGTGAGCCTTCCTTTCTGTTCTCAGGATGATCGCCGTTACCTGGAAGGAGCTTGGTGACAGAACGAACTTAAAACATTACTGCACCTCATAAAATGAAGACAGAAAAGGTTCCGAGTCCCTTAAACTTGTTGAAACTGTAATTTGGTGTCTCTGGTAACTTCTTAGAGTGTGTCGAAAGCCCTGAGAAGGACATGAAATGCACCAATTTTAAACCTTTTCCTTTGTTTTTGGCCTCATTTCGAAAATCTAATGTGGCTCTGAAAGAGAAAAATTTCAAAGGAGGCACTTCTGGCAGATGAATACCTTTCTGTCAGTCTTTCAGATGAAAACGGTGACAACGTGCGTCTGTATTTTCCTTTTTTTATGCATCACTTCCTCTTTCTTCTCCTCACGCCGCCGTGGCATTTGGAGAGCGATTTTAATTTTGCAGCAGCGTGCGTGCAGATCAAGGCCCCGCTTTCTCTTAATCATATATCTTGTTCCGAGAAATATCAGAGGGGAGACGACTTCTGCGCTACGTAGTGGGTGTCAGTGCTAAATTGAGTGGGAGAGAATGAGGACTGGTGTGTGTGCAATGAATATGTTCGAGCAGCGAACATGTCAACATGGTGCTATCTGGATGGCAGCAACACGAAGCTCTTTACGTCTCTTTTTCGTCTTGGAGGCTGTTTAGTGATTTATGTGGCAAAAACAAAAAAAAAAGTATTTATCTCAGAAGGCTTTCTAACATTCACCTTTGACTTTTCTCATCTCTCGTTCGCCGCCATAGGCTTTCCACGTGCGCCTGCCCTTAGCCGGGGTTCTTTTCCGCAGCGATGCCACATCCCAATAAATCCTCCGAGTTTGTTGAGGAACAATGTCAACATCACGGCGGCGGCTGCAACGCTACGGAGAAAGAAAAACCGCACCGGGGGGATTCGACAGGCGGGATTACAAACCTGAAAAGATGACTGAGCAGCTTTGAAACATGTTGAATGCTCCCAGCTGACGATGGCGCGCTGCAGTGAAAGGTGCCGCCACAAAGAGGGAAGAAGGAGGAGAACAAAAGCCAAACGGGGGAAGAATCATCCAGGGCGCGCTGGTATGATTTCTTAAGCCTTTGTGCGGTGGAAATTATGAGCCGTATCTATCTCTCTCTGCCATTGTTAACTGCACCTCCTTGGCATTTGGATCTGCGGGTCTTGCGAGCAGTTTATTAAAAAATGGAAGTCGCTCCAAATGAGCCTGTAACGCTCAACCCTTTTCAGGAAGCCTTAATGGATCCCAGCCTATCTGTGACAAGGTTAAATGCCGGAGGAGACGGCCGGGGGGGACGTTAACAGACCAGATTACTGGGAGAGATGAATGCTAACCGGCGCGGGCTGCAGATTCAGATCGGGGAACATTCTTTCACCGACTGTGTTTACATACAGCAGGCCTGATCTGTTGGCTGCAGACTACTGCCTGCAATGTTTTTATCTCTCGCTATATCTTCATTACAAGACACAAATCGAGGATTTAAAGGCTAAATTAAGTGTTTGGCTTTAGGGACGCGTAAAAGATTATTTTGGAAGTGTTCTTCACCCTTTTTTTTCTGGTTTAATAACCAGAATCTGTCATTTTATACTACTAACCCAAACTGGATTAGTAGTTTGGGTCAATATGTTTAGATGTGAACATATTGGTCTGAGATGAATTGGTGTATTGTTAATTAATTAGGGCTCGTAGGAATATTCAGCTGTGTATTAGAAACATGAGCAGCAGCCACTCACTCACAATAATAAATCACAAATGACAACAAACAACCAACATGACCCCCAAAACTAAAACCCAAGTCAAATTTGAACTGCTACTTTTCTAACTTTCTGTAAAAATTAGCTGTATTACACTACTCATGCCGATGTCTACATAAACAGGACCAAGAAGAGGGTTCTTGAAAGGGTTTGGTTGCTACTTTTCTCACTTTCTGTCACAACAAGCTGTACCGCAGGGCGAATGCTAGTCTGTAAGCTTTATTGTGCCAATTCAACAAATTAAGCTGCATTTTCGGCACAATTTGAAGCTCCCACTGCGAACAAAATCATATATTATGACATATTGTTTTTTTTACAAACACTTTATCACAATTATAGTGAACAGAACACATTTTACGACTTGGCTTTCTTGACTTAATTTCATGTGTTAATCCGTATTAATCCAGGCATTTTAGGACACTGTAGCAGCAACAGCAAGGCTTTAAGCACTGACTTGTTCAGTACTCCATTCTTTAGCAGCTCTGTCGTTGTGACGTGTACAGCATGTGATGTTACATTGTCTTGTTTAAAAATGCATGGTGTCTCTTCCCTGGGAGACACACTAAAATGAGAACGTTGCCTCTTACCAGAATAAAAAAAAAAATCAAAAAAAAAAAAAAAAATCCATGTATTTTTCTAATTTAACGCTCCCAGTGCCGTCCACTACCGACATCAGCTTAAACTTGCAATCACGTTTCCACTTTGTGAGGCTGAATGTCAGATGAGGAGGAACATATGGATGACCCGGTTTCTGAGTGATTTAAATGAAATACGTTCTTGTGGTACACGCGAAATCAGAACCGCACTATGTGTGCACGTACAAGGGATTTAATTTTAGCTTCACAACTCAGAGTGTACGGACATTACCTACAAACATAAACACTTTTAGATATGCACACTCATCGTGATAAAAGCAGAGTAGCTGACTACTCCGGCTGCGAGGCGTTCGTTGTGTTCATCAGAGTGACAGTCTGGGGGAAGAAACTGTCGCAGTGACGGTTGGTTTTAGCAAGCGGCGCTCTGAAGTGGAAGGTTGTACTTCCAGAGTGGCGGCAGGAAGGAGAATCTCTACTGGGCCTTCTCGCCAAAAATCGTACTCAAGTAAGAGTAGCACTGCAATTTTAACCAGGTAAAGGTAAAAAAAAATCCAACGTATTACTCACGTAAGAATGAAAAACGTATTTTAAAATAATGCTATCAAACAGATAAAATATAAAAATACGTGCAAATTCTGCCATTTTAAATACTAAAATAAAGACACTACGAATAAATAATAATAGTAATAAAATAACAGCTTCAGGCAGAAGAAATCATTTTTCAAGTAAACTGTTTTCAATATCTAACTTTAAATCGAATTAACACTTACAGTTGGTAATGTGTATATTGGAACAGGGTGATGTAGTTGAAACGCATCGCAGAAACGTCCCAGCGCTAAATGTTAAAAAGGTGCTGGTCCTGCGTGTCACCTCAGTAATCTCTTGTCTGCACAATGTCAAGTATTTAAGAGACATATCTTTCAAAACTTTATTGGAACCCCAACAGTACATCTTACACATTTGGGCCAGTTTAGGACGTGGTGAACAGCCAAACAAAACCAACATGGATGAGCTCTGAGTTGGTCTCAGTCCTGAACTTCTCCAGAAATTATCAAAGGGTTGCAGGAAGATAAAGAAAGAAAGACATGTTTTAATACATGACATAAACAGAACATTAAACTGCATTCATGTCAGTGAAAGACAGACACGATGAAAAGGACAGATTTAGTGGACACAGTCTCACTGACCTTCCCTCATTGTGGCTGTCCTCCTGTCTGTCTGTTAGAAATGGACAGATACAGAGAGGCAGGCAGAGAAAAAGGGAGAGAGGTGGAGAAAGAGAACTGATAGTCTGTAATGTGTAATTTTACCATTTTAAAAGTCCCACTGGTCCGTGAAGGAGGAGACCTGCGGATTCACTGCATTTTAATGTCACTTTTCCATCTTTTGTTCTTCTTTCTGGGTTTTTTCCCTTTTGTTTTTTTAAGTACATATTACATTTTCGTACACAAACGCCAAACTGCAATACAGTACAATGTTTTTTTTTTTTTAAAGTACTTACCCGGTGAAAGTCATTGTTGGCCCGCTCTCTGGCCCGTGAAAGTTCGTCTCCAACCGGTAAATATCCCACAATGCAACTGTACATTAAAACTTGACAGTACAGCTGTAAAATTTCCGCACATGATCCAGCGGTCCAATCACGTCCCGTATGCTTTCCATAAGCATTTCAGATGACAGTAAAGAGCTGTATTTTCAAAAAACCCCAGCCACCTTACTGTATTTTCATGCTGTCGTTTTCACAGCCACTTGTTACAGTCCGTGCCATTTCAAAACAACACAACGAAATGAGCGGAAAACCGAACAAACTCCACCAGGGGATTTAAATGAGGAAGTCGTGATCACATGTTTACATACGCTTCCGGTCTAAAAAAAAAAACGACCTATTGGGGATGATCAGCCTCTCCACGGGAAGCATGTGTCCTTCAGATGACTCCACTCAGAGAGCGAGTCTCACCTCGTTAAGGCCAAAGACGTCAAACCGGAGAAATTTAGCGCTGCTGGAGTTTCACAACGTGAGATTGTCTGAATAATACATAATCCGCGTTTGTTTGGCGAGAAGCGCTGTTAAAAGTCTGCGGTAAGCTGTTCGCATGCATCATTAATATCGCACTCACACATCCCCATGTATAATGAAAAAATATAATCTGAGTGTTCTCACAGATGCCATGGAAACTGCGCTTAAGTTGACATCCTGGTGCGTGAGCACATCTTGAGAGTATTTTTAGAGCTTTTTGTGGCTGGAATGAGATCTCGGCTCGATGGCCTTGTGCAGTTTACATGTTGAGGGTCAAAGCCATGCATCCTGCTTTTATGATGAATAACCTTTTTGAATAACCTCTTCAACTTTTCACAGGAAAATGTAGTAAGACTTCAGCTTTGTGTGTGGATTACCTGAACGCAGACAAGATGGCGGCAGAACCGTGGATCTTAGAAGTAAAAAACATAAACAAAACAAAAGTTCAAAGAAAATCCAAAGACAACGAAGACAAAAGAAAAACATCAGGTTTGGAAACCAGCATGGCAGCAGATCAGAGAGGGAAATAGAGGAATCTGGCAAGGAGTGACAGTAGTTGAAAGGCTTATGACTGCAGGGGATGTGATTAGTGGCAGCAGAACCAAGAACTGAGATAAAAACCAAACTCAAAGCCCATAGCAAACCAGATGTTTATGAATAATGAAATGAAATGTAAATAAATGTATACTTCTTGAGCTTTTTCAAGCTTTTTTATGCTGCAACCACAAATAAATTTGAATGCGTTTTATAGGGATGTTATGAGCAATACATAATTTTGAAGTAGAATAAAAATAAATTCTTCTTCACTTGAGTCAAAATTTGTATCCAAAGAGCCTCAAAAGACGCAACTCGACAAAGGCTCTCAATTGAATTTATCTTTGGACTTTGACTGGGCCATTCAATACATGATTATGTCTTGACTGAAATCGACCAATTAGACCTGCAACTGTATGACTATGTTGTCTGGCTGTGCTCCAATCTCAATTCTATTCAATTCTATTGATCCCAAATGGAAATGAAATGAATAAATTAAAACACATTAAATCAAATCTTCTCCGTCCTTGAAAACAGTAATTCCCACATCATTGTGCTGCCGCGGCTGCCGGGACGGTGCGTTCAGGGTGTCGGGTTTCTGCCACACACAGCGTTTTGCATGCAGGTCAAAAAAAAAAAAAAAAAAAAAAAGGTCAACTCGCGACAAGCTGGAAAACAGGAACCCCGCTAACGACTTTTCCCTCTGCAGTGGCTCGCATAATTTCCCAATCACGCAGCACTTTCTGCTGCTTTTTCAAGTCAAATCCCCAGGCGGGTTTGTAGATGTGATGTGACAAAAATGTAATACATACAGATATATGAATACGTTTGCATTTCAAATTAAAAGCCAGCAGCTCAGCGGGCTTTCCGACAGCCCCGTCAGGGTATCAGACGCAGAGGCTGCGAGTTGCCGGTCTGCCTTTTAGGACACACGGCTCTCAAAAGGACAACCTGTCACGCGTCATTACGTCTCTCTGTGATCTGGGTCAGGCCCTCGTAATGCATGAGCGCTTTTATGGGCAGACACAAGACCGGTGCGCGCGCGCACGGGATGACCGCGCCACATGAAACAAACACAATCGAGTCTATTGTGGAGAGCGCTCTGCTCTGCCCTGCTTTCATTAACAGCCTCTCCAAACGTGCTCTCCAAACGTCGACGCGCGCGCGCGCGCTCGTGCGTCGACGAACTCTCTCCAAAGCGCCTGCGGCCATCACTCAAGCCCTCCCAGCAGCCGCTGCGGCGCGTTCACTGGACGACATATTAGCTGGAAGTGGCACATGCAGCCGAAGGAGACGTGAAATGCGTCCTTGCCCTTGTGCGCAAACAGCAAAGCGGAATAATTACCAGCCTGCTGGCCCCTCCCCCACTGGTTGACGGGGGAAGAGTCGGTGGAGTAGTGAGGGTGAAAGATGGAGGTTTCGTGGGGGTAATAGTAACGCACAATGAAGGTGGAAATCTGCCTCCTCTTGTGTTGTGTTGACTTAAAGTGCGATGTTTTGTTGAATCTTCAGATGCTTTCCTTTATTTGGCAAAGATTGCTGCTGCACCTCAGCAGACTATCCTGAGCAACTTGTCCCCTTGACTGCAACGAATATGAGCTCTGCAGTTTATTTTATTTGAGATAATCCCACCCAGCTACCAGAAAGTGTTTAAATCCTCTTTTTTTTTCTTTCTTTTTTTTTGGATACAAAATGTTTTAGTAATCTGCCGCTGAAAATACTCCGCAAGAAATGCACAAGTTAATCCTGTTTGAGTGACTCCTGATAAAGAAGTAAAACACAACAGAAAAACTGCAGACGACCACGTTCAGCGAATGGCAGTAAGATCGGATTCTTGCAAGGTGAGCCTTTAAAGTTTTAAAGTAGTTTTAAAGTTTTTTTGTTTTTTTTTCTGAAAAGTGTGGAGTACATTTGCATTTCAGCCTAGTGAGTAAATTCTTTGTGAAAAAAACTAATAAAGCAATTGGCACATTTCGAAGATGTTGCATTCGACACGTAAGCCTGTTTGATACGATATTATAAATACATCGAATATTTCAATAAAAATATTATTGCCTAAAATGCAATAACATAGCATTCCTTTAGTGTGCGCTAAATCATTGTATCTGCAGATAAAAAAAATAAATAAAATACAGTCTAATCTGTTGATTTTTTTTTTCAGTTAATTGCAAATAGGAATTTTTTTTTTTTAACAGAATTTGAACCAGGTGAAGATAAAACATCCGCCTGAGGAGTTTTGGGTTGAATATATTTACAGACAAAGAATGTTTTATATCTTAAATACAGAATATATTTATTTTTGCACAGTTTCGGTTCAACTAGTGCATGCTCTGACTATGTTGTTCTTTAATCAAACGGCCATCTTTAGAGTCCGGTTAGCGATTGATTACTAAATTAGTTGAGTTTGATTTGAAGAATGTATTAATCGCAATGAAGTTGATTAATCGTCTCATCCATACTGTTTTCACTTGTCGGCTACGCTTTGGTGGCAAAAATAATCCCCCCCCCCCAAAAAAAGTGATCAGAAATCCTATTTGGAAGCCAGCGTTCTCGACTACCAACCCTCAGCAGGGCGTTGTATTTTAAATAGCCAGTCAACCAAGCCGCCGTTGAGGTCATTCACTGAACGCTCAGGTATAAACAGGAAGTGGTATCCCTGGACACTTCCTGGCCCTGTTAGAGGTCCAGCAGATGCTGCTGCACCGGGCTGGACGGATGGTGGAAGGTGAAACAGCAGCTCTGATCCACTGTTTGGCACAGAGCCATTTTATTTATTTTTTAAATTTATTTATTTATTTTTTGTGCGGCACCAGGGAGCCGGACTGCTGCTCTGACCTCCCGGCGAACTCCGAGGCCTCCTCTGCTCGCTCGCTCCACATAAGCCATTTCGTGTAGCTTAGTAGAAATAAAAGGCTGCAGTGCACTTGTGACTCCCTGCCCACATGCAGGGGGGAGACCGGCGGATCGATGGACGGCCCTCGGTGTTCTTCGTGCTGGGAGAGACGGGCGCTGTCAGGAGCACCGGCGCCGCTTTTAGAGACGTCCAAATATTTCCGTCTCCCACAGCCCAAACACAAACACCCGCATTGATTGATAGACCTTAGTTTGATTTCACCTTCAGATTATCTGCTGAAGTTTTTTTATTTTTATTTTGCAGAAGATGGAGCAGCTGAACATTTTCCTTTGTGGCAGATTTCTGAAGCGGACTCATTTCTCTCCGGCTAACTTGTTAAACGTTTTCTCCCTCTGGAAACCGATTAACGACGACGACGACGTCCCTCCCTGGCTGATCCGGGTTTTTACTCAGAGTTTTTTCCTCTTTTAGTCGTAATACAAACAAAGCAGAACAGCTCCTTTTTCTCTCTGCGACTTATTATTGGAGCCAAACGAGCAAGCAGTAAAAAAAAAAAAAAAAGCTGAGCAAAGAAAAACCACTCTGACTCTTTGGACAGAAATAAAATCTTAAACCAAAATTGTTGACAATAAAATGTTTTAACATTTCTATGAAAACCAGAAGCCAAATAAAATTTCCTTTAACCTTTCAGTTGCATTTTAGCTATTCTTTACATCCTCTCTCTGTGTTGGTGGTCTAGGAGGAAACGTGTGATTATTTATCCTCCAGTTTTACGGAAAAACACTTCTGACATTGTTCTCCACCTTTCGGGATTTTACCCAGAGGAATGATCACAATCTCCTAACTACTTCAGCTATAGGGAGTTAAAAAAAGGAGACAAGAAAAAAATACTTTCATAAAAAATGTTTTTTTTTTAAATTGTTAAAGGAAAACAAAAGAGGCAATAACTTAAGCTAACCATTAAGCTAATGGTTGTGGTGGCAGGATTCAGACTTCTTGGGTCCAAAACTGCCATCAGTTAGTTTGGCTCTGCTTAATAAGAGCTCAAGTTCAGCTGTTCCTGGATGATATTTCCTTATTATTACACATGTTCATCCTTTTGCTAACAGTAAACGTCCAGAGCATTATTTATGCACAGTAGCACAACATTGAAAGTCATCAATGACTCCATGTAGCATGTTACACAAACTGGACACTTCTCATACGTTACTGATGACAAAATAGAAGTTAGTCAGGTCAACAGGGAGCGGCAGAAGTTTCTAAGAAGCGTCTTCAGCGTTCCTTATGTGACAACAAGTTCCTTTATCCAGGTTGAAGAGTCAAGAGATCAACTAAAAACTTACAGTAGGGTGGCTTGATGTCTGGTTTAACTAAACGAAACAAAAACAGCTAAACTAAGCTAAAAACAACAACAACAAAGAAAGCACCGACACGGTGGTGGGCGCGTCATGCTGTGGGGTTTTTAATCAAGAGCTGCAGTATAAATCTCATCCGTTCTGACCCAACACATTCAAGTTTCTCCTGGAAATATGCAAACGGAGATGAACTTTAAGCTTTTAATTATTGGCAAATGTTATTATGTCAGTCCCTACAAAGTTTTGTTTTTCATGGAAAATTTTTGCATTTCTTTGGCTTTATAACAATTAAAATGATAAAATTGATCATGTTATTGGTCGTTGTTACATTTTTGGTCCTTCAGATGTATCAAACAGAATAAATGTAAAACAATAAATGGCAAGAAAAAAAATTGTAAAGTGAGATTAAATAAATTACGCAAGTTGGTTAAATGTCTCTTTTTTTATGGCTCATTTTAAGTCCAGAAAATTAATGAACACATGTACTTTTTCAATATTTGGGCTAATAACAATAAAGAATGAAGTAGTTTATATTTTCCTCATCCTCTATTGTTCAGTTTACAAGGGAAATCTTCCTCAGACTGTTTAAGTATGCTCTCCTTTGGCTGCTGTGACCAGTCTTGTTAAAAAACAACAACAACAACAAAAAACCAGTAGTGTGTGTGAGCGCCACACTGTGTGAGAGGTGAGAGGATTTCCTCTTCACACTCGCCCACACCCCGACAATCTGCCTGCGTGGTAAAGTGTGTCTGCCTCTCCTCTGCCTGCGGTATTTTAGTCCCGTATGCTGCGGGACGGAGCGCGGCGGCCCAGCGGGGCGGAAAATTAGATCATTAATTGGAAATCATCAACAAGAAATCTTTGATAAGTAATTTAGCCTCAGCTGCTGGCCGGACGGGGAGTGGCTGAGCTTCGTGCGCAAAACGAATCACCCTATTAAAATAAAAGAGGGGATATTTTTTCAATATCAGCAACAAACGATGTCAGGTCTGTAATTGAGCATCCACGGATGATGCTCGATTATTGTCACCAACGCAGACTTTTGAAAACAATCATTTTCAGCGGTGGGCTGTCAGAGCCAGCAGGGCCTTCTCTGCTAGTCCTAGAAAATTCAAAAGAAAAAGTTTAAAATGTTTTAATCTGTGATCTATAATTTAACTTTTATTCTATAAACAAGTTGCTTATTGGTATTATTGTTGTTCCAGTTTAGTTGACGTCCAGTGAAGGCCCTGACTGAAACCCCACAGCGCCCACTGGTCATCAGACACTTTCATGATTACAATACTTGGCTTTCTAGGGGGATTTTCTACAGCATCCCTCATCACTTTGGCATTATGTTTTGCAGAACGGTTGTATATGAGTATTACCACTGCTGCTTAACCCCACTCTTCCTTCCTTCCTGAACAACCCACTCGGCCTGTCCATGCCGAACTCCTCGGTGACAGGAATGCTTCACGTCTGCCTCCGGATCACTTTAAAGCCGACAGATCGACCGCTTTTTATTTGACATTCTTCAAACCTTGTTTGAAACAGTTTGCTACATATAAAACAAAATGCTGCGGTCATTTTTTAAAATTTCAGTTGCTTTAACTTGTCAAGATTAACTTCACTTATGTACACATGCCTCTTGTGACATCACATTCGGCTGGAGATAACTATTAGAGTACATATTTGTATCTTTTATTTGTCCTCTTTATCTCTTTCATTCTGCGTAGCTTGTATGCGATAACGGCCACGGATTTCAGAAATATTAGGCAAAAATAAAACCCACTAAAGCGATTAGAAGATGATACTGGGGTCATTATGTCTTTATGCAGCTTGTTAAGTGTTTCGTAGGGTAATTCATGACATTTAAAATAATAAAAAAAAAGAATTAGTGCACGTCACAAAGTGGATGGTATCATGAGGAAAGATTGGTAAGTGGAAATATTTGAACAATATCAATAATGAACAGTGATCCTCTGCACAACAGAAAGTCTGTCAGCAGAGCTTAAAGCTGCAGGAGTGAGGCGACCTACAAACCCGAGGCAGGAAACCTAAAATATTTGACCCAAATCATATGGTTTAAAAGGCAATGCCATAAAATATTCAGTAAATATGAACTCAGTAATGCTAAAAGTCATTTTCTCTCCTTGTCCTGACACCGAGCAAAGACAAATAGATTGATAATCCTACCTGACCTGACCAGGTAAAATTTAATCTGATTTAAAGTCAGATAGTTGGGAAAATTAAATTTTTTTTTGTGTGTATGTAAATTTAGAGTCCCTCTTCCATCATAGTGTTTTTGTTCTTATGCGTTCCTGTGACTTTTATGACGTCCTCAAATCTAACACACACAAAACTAATTTGATTTTTTTTTTTTCTACAGTTCACTTTTTGAAACTGGGTTCACTGATACAGACCATTTGTGTTTTGTGAGTGAGTAGTGTCAGATTACCGTATCAGGCTCTGCTACACATTTCTTCCTTTCCGCTGCACAAATCCTCATGGTTATTGCTGCAAAGTCAACAACACAATAGCAGCGACTATCCCGTTCTCTTTCACGAGGAGCGAATCTGCCGGGTTTCCTTGGATCAGTGGTGTAACGTGGTCCAAAATCATTAAGTCACACAGACCCATGAGCCAAAACCCGATCACTTTTAAAAAAAACATTGAAATCAGAAACAATTATAGCGTTATAGCATTTTTATTTTACTCCTCAACAATAAACTAAGCACACGATAATATTAATTAAACAAATAAAGAGGTCAGGTTTTTGTAG
This sequence comes from Poeciliopsis retropinna, assembly GCA_010277075.1. Taxonomy (NCBI): domain Eukaryota; kingdom Metazoa; phylum Chordata; class Actinopteri; order Cyprinodontiformes; family Poeciliidae; genus Poeciliopsis; species Poeciliopsis retropinna. The sequence continues at coordinate 1,692,258 of VMRM01000024.1, forward strand.
GAAGGTCAAATTTAGGTCATTGTTCTCCACGTTTTTGCCTCATGAGAAGAGAGGAATCCAGTTTTCAGATTCACCTGGGCTCAACTGAAAACAATAAAAATATTCAGTAAAAATATTTAAAATATTTAAATAAAAATATTTAAATGCTTTAAATATTCTTTAAAACATTTGCTGTATTTTGACAACTTTAATACATTTATTAAAAGTAAATTTTACTAAAGTTACTTTTATATTTATAAAAAGTTTATTGAGTTTTTTTTTTTCTAGAAATTTGCAAATTTATTTTAAAAATAAAAGTACAAACGTGTGTTTATAAACTACTCAGAAAAGCCTGGATAAATTTGGTAGGCAAATAAAAAAGTCTCATTATTCAAAAAAAATACCATACACTGTTACGAGCATTTCACATTTTAAGAATATCTTAAATTTGTCTGCAGTTATTTTTGCACAAATTAAAGAGGAAATAATTCGAACCAAAAATCTGACTGCAGTTTTGGTAACCAAACTGGAATATAATGCAAGTTATCGAATCTTTCTGCCTCAGTGTTTTGTGTTTGTTGTTGTGAACTGGCAATAAATAAATAAAAAATAAATAAAGAAAGAAAAATTTGCAGCAAAAATCCCTACTTCAATAACCAGCTGTGTTTTTTTTACTAATCATTTTGCATTTGTTGCAAAGAAAACAACAGTAAACACCACTGGACTATGTCTCTGTGAGCCGTCAACTCTGCGTATAGATGGTTTTGCCCGAGTGAGTATTGGAGGGGGGGGCAGGAAATCCTTCCCTACATTTAATGGCAAAATGGAGGAGCATCTCTGGGCCTCGACGCCAAGCAGTTAGACAGAGTCCAGTCGGACAGTAATGGCCGCCTCCCTCATGGCAGCGGGGAGAGAAAAGGTCTCGGGAGTATTTAGCGGGCGAGGGGAAACAAGGTCGGACGCAGCAGATGAGGCCAACACGACTTTTATAAATATAATCAAGCTGCCCACAAGGACAAACAAAATAAAAAACAACAACAAAAAAAATGTGTGCAGCAATTTGGGTGTAGCAGCTGCCAGCTCGTGACATTTAAGTTGAATTTGACAGCTGCTTTGTGTTTAGTTGAGTGGTCTGGCTCTGTTCATTTTGCCAATGTGACTGTTATCATGTTATAATGGATCACTAAACATATCAGTATGGTTCGATGGCTTCGGCATTGTGGGACTTACATGAAAGGCTAAAAATGAAAACCTTTTCCTCCTTGCTTCCTTCTTTTATTACCGTTTTTTTTGGTCCCATTCTTCTTCCGCAGCTCGGTCACTCCTTTCCCCCCTCCTGTTTAAGGCCTAATGACACGCCGGAGCCGCCCAGTGCCCGTTTTATGCCTTTCTTAAGTGAAACCGCAGCCAGGCGGAAGCTTTAAGTGGAGCCCGAACATTAAAACGTAAGTGACAGAGCGGGTGAAAGTGTGATCGTTTTCATAGTTTGAGGGCCCATCGAGAAGCGAAATGGTCGGAAAGCGGACTCTGTTATGGTTCTGCTCAGAACCCATTTACTTTCAAATGAAAGAGAAATCTCCGCCAGTCATGGCGGTACTTTGAATGTTACACATTTGCCTCGGTTTTATCTCGCGAGTTGAAGACGTTGAATCAGGAAGACGTGCGGATCGGTTGTGAAACTGAGGCTTGCACAGTTTCACAAGTTAATTTATGAAAACGGCTTCGCATCCTGCACTTATTAAAATAAATCTTTGACAGATTATTGCAGGAAGCTGAGTACCTTTTGTGGAGCTTCCAGGACAATTTCCCGTTTGCTTCTTTCAGATTTTAAGTATTATTTGATGAAAATTATTTAAAAAGAGAAAGGCAGGCACACTCACAAAACATACTCAGGGATTTTTTATTACCCCGGCTCATTCTGACACAGCAGGCCCGGTGTTACAGCTCCTGGATGTTTTCTCTAAAATGAATGCACCATCCAGCGGCTCCATTTTCACAGAGTTTATTCAGAAAATGTCTCCCGAGATGAGTTCTCACGCTCACATAAAATGGCAAAGGCATCTTGTTTGTTTCGCTATTAAACCCTGAAACGAAACGATACCTTCCAAGGCCACAGAGAGATTCATTCATACATGAGTCATGTGACAATGAGTAAAATGTTGGCGTTTTTGAAGACTGTTGAATTAGTAGCAGTCACTGGAGGAGTAAATATAATGTTTCTTAAATCCACCTCCCAATTGTTTTCGAAGATATTCCGTATTTTTGTGTTTTATTAAACTCAAATGCCCAAATTTCACCCGTAACGCGCGCACCAGACGCCACAGCACTGCTCCATTAACGGGAAACTCCACTGATTTTACACATCAGAGTGTGTTTACAGGTGTTGAGGAGAACTACTGTGAGCAGAAATTGCATAAAAGCCCTTTGTGCCGCTCCCCGTGGAGCTACACGCTATATTTAGCATAGTTTGGGCGCTGAATGATGCCTTCAGTCAAGCCTTTCATGGCACAGAACTGAAGCGATCATAACCATGTATGGTTTTCTTCAAAGCCGCGGGTTTCCTTTGACTGGAACAGCGAGTTTGCCTCACAGAACACAGCAGCTGCCGGTCCAGCGCCGCCTGAAGTCTTTTTACGCCACTCCGGCTGCAGTTCACAGCCCAGCCTGGAAACACATTAACGGACCAAGGTGAAGAAAGGCGGACGACTCCTGTGAACTGCGGGGTAAAATCAGTGATATAAAAATGGTGGATGGCTTTGAAAAGGGGGAATAAGGAAGTCTTTAGCTCCCAGGCGTAGAGGTGTAAGTACTTCTACATAAACTGAATTTGACTTTTGAGGCTGGCCTGTTTTTATAGGTCAGACATTTCTTTTGTTTTTGGTGTTTCTCTCACATAATGTGTAGTTGCTCCTGAAAGAAAGAAAGGATGCAAAGTTGAGTTTGTTGTACTTCCTACTCTTGATAAGGACAGTGGTCACTAATGGCTTAAAAGCAGACTTCTGTTAACATTTAAAGGTGCAGTATCACGTAGGATCTTGAGCTTTTCATCACATTATAAACCACACCTGGAGCGGTGCCTTGATTCTTTCATGCATGTTTGAGAAACTCCACACCTCTTTCGGGACTCCCCCACTCTGCTCCTTCAGACTAGCCGTCAGCAGTTAGCAAACACCTGGTGGAATTTAATTTCCCTTTGTTTTCAGTAACATTTATTTTTCCAAATCAACACCCTTATAAATATTTTAATAAATGTAGTAAGTCACAGAGAAACCACGTAACGTTTGGGAGTCATCCACAAGCTTCTGGTGTAACTCTGGATAATGATGGAGCTCACATGAACTGGTTGAGTTCCTGGTACAACATAAGCATCGTCTTTATGTTTCCAATAGGGTTAAAGTCAAGATCCTGTCATGATTTTAGGCAACTTCCTGTTTGGTAATATTTCAAAGATAATCAATTCTTACTTCAGTACAATTTTTTTTCTTACCAAGATGGTCAAGAAGCGCCACTTCAGCTTGACATTAATAGTTTTTTTTCCCCCTTTCTGTCATTACAGCTACATTTTGCTGATCATGATTGACTGGTAAAAACATCAAATATGAAAGGGGGAGAATATATATATTTTTTTAATCAATGCTGTACATCTATTTCTGTGTATATAATTTGAATTCTGTGGTTTGGAGGAAAATGTAGCTTGTGATTCCTGTTTAAAAAATAAAAAAGATCAATGAAGCTGCATCTCTTGAAAAGCCCTGGAAAATAATGCAAGAGCATAGTAAATGTATTATTATCGTCTATCTGTCTGCATGCAGTTAGGCTTTGCATGTTCTGTCACGGGTGTTTTACTCAGCTTATTTATAAGAGAAAAATGATTATCTGGCGCAAAACGGACAAAGTTAGCCACAGCGTCCTTGTCAACAGAGAATCGTGATGTGTCCGCTTTTAAATCTTCCTGCTTCCTTCATGTACGTCTTGACCACCCTACCTTAATCGCGCACTATATTTCATTTTCCCTCCTTCTTCCAGAACCCCCTGCTTTCTCTAATTAGTGTTTCTCCATTAAAAGTGCTCACAGGCCCCAGTGGCTTTGACTTTTGTACTCCTGCTAATTATCTTATTACTGCTCAGCTGTACTGCTGGATGTCCAGGAACCGATGCTCACTCTAGCATTACATTAAATGCAACTTATCTTCTGGAGGAAAAGCAAAGGCCGATGAATAAACCCGGAGCCCTCGGGTCGCGTTGCTGGTGTATGTTTGTGCGTGATGGTGGAGAAAACGCAAAGTGTAAAGAACGCCGTCATTAATAATATTCGGCACCAATATCGTTGCCGAACTCAGCAAGAAAGCAGATTTGTTCAGCTTTTTTTTTTCTTTCTTAAAAAAAAACCAGCATGTTTTTAAGTATCTGTGACTGCTCTGAGATTTGACAAAGATTGATATCATGCTTTCCAGTCCTTACTCAATTGTCCTTGTTTTTTTATTTTTTTTCTTGCTTGTTCAAATTGCACCAAAGTGCTCCATCAATATCTTGCTTTCAAGCTGATGGCGGAAAAGTCGTGTTTCCGCAGCAGCCGTTTCAGTTCAGCAGGCTTGTTTTTTTCCTGGGTATCCTGACATAAGTCTTTCGGTGCGGCCATTAAGGTTTTGTACCTGGCCTTACACAGCCGCCCCAGAAGAGTCAATAAAAGCCTCTGTGGCTGTTGTGGGGCGACAGCACGAACGTAATCAATGCCCGGTGAAGAAGTGCACAGAGAGCGTTGAAGTCAAAATGCTCCCTGAGCGTGGAAGGAAAAATCCCGTCCAAGATGAGCTGAAAATCTGCTTACAAGAAAGTGTTACACTTTGCCAAAGAGTGACACGTTGCCTGGTCACAGCAATGATTTAATGACGGCGTGGACAAACTAATCCACGTCTTCTTTACACAGTTTGCAGCCTGAAATGACATGATTGTCAGTCTGCTGTCTGCTTGAGCAGATCGTAAAGGGACAGGATGACAGGAGGGTTTGTGGTTTTTTTCTGTTTCAAGTAACTCATCCAGTGACTTGCAGATGTATTCATGCTCCCTGAACTTTTTCCACATTTTGTCACATTACGACCACAAGCATCACATGCTTCATTGGGATTTTATGTGATACGACGACACATACGGCAGAGCTTAGTTGTGAAATGGAAGAAAAATTAATTTAAAAAAAATCTCAAGTGCATTTTTATTCACTGCAAAAACACAGAATCTTGCCATGTGTTTATTTTTTTTGTGTCTGGTTCCTAAAGTAAATATCTTAGAATACTTTAAATAAGACAAATTAGCTTGCAAGTAATTTTTTAATAAGATATATTTTAAGATATGTTTTAAGGCAATTATTCCTTAATGATTATGAAAAAGTGCTGGTTCAGATTCAAGGATTCCCCCTGTGTATTATAAGCCTGACGGGCCACCAGGCTTTATTTATGCCCCCACCAGGCTAAGGACAGCTCATTTATTAATTAATTTTTTAAAAATTGCATTTAAGACTTTATAGTTGGTGTTCATATATTAATCTTCCAATCTTTCACGCATAATTATTCAGTAATACTTTCAAATTTCCTGTCAACTTTAAACCTTTTTTAACTCAAAAACATGACGGGCTGCTGGATGAATGACTGCATTAGCATCCAAACACCGGGTTTAGCAAGTTTTCTGGGGGAAACCCTGCGAGTACTTCACTTAATGCATAGGCAAAAACATTTTGTTATGAATTAAGTAATCTGCCTAATTAATTAATACTTTTTACATAAGTATTAATTTATTAGATTAAAAAAAAGCTCTTATATCGTGATATGGGTCTACTAATATGATGGCTAAAGATAATTTGTTCTAAATGTCATTTTTGGGTATCAGAGTTAGGGACGCTAAAAACAAATGCATGCCACACTTTTCAGATTTTGAAAATATTTTCAAAACCATTCCATTCCACTTTGCATTTGTGATCTGTTTTGAATTGGTCCATCACATATAAAAAAATGAAAAGGAAATTCATAGAAACTCTCCTATGACGCCATGAAAGTGTGAACATTCCTGCTTTGCATTCCTTCCCCTGTGAACGCAATCAAACCCTAAGCCACAGATCAGGGGAAGAACAACTTAAATGTGCAGCTAAACCAATAATGAAGCCTTTTACGTGTGAACGCGCCTTGTAGAAGTCGCGGCGGCTGCGTTTAGCAGTATAAGGTCCATATGCTTCTCCTACTTCTCCCCCCCCACTCCCTTTCTCACTATCTGCTTCTCTCACTTTCCCACTGGGTGGAGGAGCTATAAATTAAACTGGGAAATTACTGCTAACTGTTGGAATAAATTAAGGCGCTTTTGCGTCTGTAAACACCGTCTGACTGCGTAATTACACTCCCACTCCCGCTGAGACGCCATGGAGAGGGAGAGGAAGGATGAAGTAAATATCGCAGAGGGGTCAGATGTTAGTCGCTTCCTCACTGAGTCCTGGATGTGAGCTGGGCGCTGTGAGAGAGAGATGAGGCAGGGGGTAAAGGTCGCGTTGAACATCACGATCTCAATTAGCGTTCGGTTAAACACATGGTGATGGTATGAAGGTAAGACACTCAAATATTCCTCTATAGTCGCGTCGACTGAGGTGTGAGTCAGATGAGGTTGGAACTTCACATTCAGGGGCCATGCTGCAGGGGTGTACAAAGTGCGGCTCAAGGGCCATTTGTGGACCCTGGAACAATTTTGTGTGGGCCCCAGTCTGCCGTCACCCTCCTGTGGGAACTTTTTATCTTTTCTTAACACAGGAATTTAATTCTTCTTTAATGGAAAGTGTTTTTCTTTTATTTCTTACAATTTTAATTTCAAAAGCCAGCAACTTTTTACTTAAAAAAACAACAACAACAACAAAAAATAGATCCCATTTAGTTCTGTGTTTCGACACAACAAAGTTATTTTGTGTTTCAAATCAGAAACACAATATGGCCCCTGTGCATTTTCAACTTTGGGATTCTGGCCCATGTTGTGAAATATTTGGACGCCTCTGCCATGCTGCCGGTCGGTGGCGCAAAAAGTGGGTTTATGCGCCATGCATAGGAGATATATATATTTTTTTCTATTTTATGGTTTTGTTGTTTGATGACAATAAGGTACAGATTGAGAGGCGGAGGACAAAAAACGGAAGAAGTACAAAATTAGCTTTTCAAAATGGTCGACGGTTGTCCGCCGACCAGGAGCTTGAAAATATTCAGGTTAGCTTAAGCTACTAGCAAAAAAAATGACAGGTCAGCGTTGTCTTGCGTTTTGTAGCTACAGACGTGTAAAGTGTCTGCATACGCCTCCGAAAGTGTGTGTGCTTGATGCGTGCTCGCCCGTTCTGATGGTCAACGCGAGCAGCCGGCCAAGCCCAGAGCCAGTCAGACCCGGTCCTCGAGGACGGCGACGCTATCACTCTGAGCATACAGCATTACGAGGCGAGTCCATATTATATCACCAGGCAGGCACATTTAATTAACACGTCTGAAAATGTGCGAGCGACTGTAAACCAACAGCAGCTGCTGACACTGAGTCATGAATTCAAACAAGGTTGTTGACATTAGCCAGTACAACACAACCACTGGTAGCTGTGCTCTCCGCTGCCCGGCCTGCAACATTAATGAGGGCAAGACTTCATATATATAAATATATAAAAAGTAGCAGGCAGTGGAAACTCCGTGTTTGAGCTCAAACGGTGACTTACAAGAATCTGCATCTACTCCCATCTTGTGATGTTTGTTCTGTCTAAAGGGGGGAGACTTGAAGCTGTGACACTGTGTGCCAGCAGCATGCTCCTTTAATAGGAACCCTGACAGCAACATAGAGCTGTCTGTGTCCTCTGAGGAAATCAAAGGGATGTGATGATTTTTGAGTTTGCGGTACGGATCAACACCAAACTGCAAGAGCATTTAGGGGGCTAGAAGAAAGTTCAGCATGCATGTGGAGGACAGTACCCCGGTCAGATCACATCAGTATTTCACTGACTGACCGAGAAGGAATCAAGTGAACTGTCCTATGGGCAACACGTTCTTTTTTACAGGTAATTCCTAAATGATTGATTTGACGCTCTGATGTTCTGCCCTGAAATCTGCTTTTCCACGGATGTTCTGACAATGGAAAAGGAAACGGGTCGCTCAGACAGAGTGGACGAGTTGACACGAAGTATCCGAGAGACACACCTAAGTCTCAGCTCTGCTCGAGGGTCATGGTGTTCACAGATAGATAGACAGAGACCACGAATAAAGGTAATTTTTGATGATTATTATTATTTTACTTCTTTTACGGCAGGGGTCTCAAACTCTAGTCCTGGAGGGCCGGTGCCCTGCAACTTTTAGATGTGCTGCTGCTGCTGCACCACCTGAATACAATAATTGGGTCATTAAGGCTCTGGAGAACTGACCTACACAAGGAGGAGGTAATTAAGCCATTTCATTCCAGTGTTTTGTACCTGTGGCACATCTAAAACCTGCAGGACAGCGGCCCTCGAGGACTGGAGTTTGACATCTGTGTTTTAGGGGTTTCAAAGTAAAAGGGGCACATATAAAAATGCACACTGCACTTTTTATATATATATATATAATTTAAATAATAATAATAAAAAATTAAACCAGACATCATAGATAAATCACTGTCCAAAGCGTAAATAGAGGCTTTCATTCATGTTTTGCAGCTTCCTCCTTTTTTATTCTTCACCAATCTCAGCTGGAACATTGGAGGGGCTTTTCTTCTTCTTCTCCTCTCTCTCTCTGTCTATCTTTCAGAGAATAAAACGCGTTTCCGCGTCTCGGGGCCAATTTATTCAGCGCAAATAGCGCATGAGAGCCAGCGCATTTTTATACATTTATTTTATTTTATTTTATTTCCACGCCTGCAACGGATGAGGGAGCACGGACCGACTCCGGTGACTAATTACCATCATAAACCCCGCACAAGTTCTGCGGGCGAGTCCGGCTCGTTCCTATATGCCTCCGTATCGCCGTGCAGCCAGTGCCGCAGCGGGGAGATAATCGGGCGGAGGGAGAGAGAGAGGAAGAGAGATAGAGAGAGAGGAAGAGGGAGAGGAAGGGGCTGGCAGCACATGATCACACGGGCTGCATCCAGTCACTCATCCACTGGAGCCTTCATAATTGCGGTGGCGTCCGCGTATGGGAATACAAACGGCGGCGAGATCGCGATCGCGCCTGATTCCGGAGGAGAAAAGGTGGTCAGATCCGGGGGACTTTGCCTGAGCCAGCCGAGGGGTGAAAAGAGAAAGAAAGGAGAAAGAGCGGCAGCCCCGAACACCATCCGGTAGGTTGAGCGTTGATTGATGTCGATATGCTTTTCATCATCCGATCTGCGCGAAGGAGAAAAGTCACCTCAGGAGCTGTGGCCCCAACAAGTATCTCCTTTTTTTCCCCCTCCTTTCTTACTCAACCAATATTCGCGGCTCGGTTCAGGAAACAATCGGGTCCGTCTGTGAGACAATGCATGCGACTCTCCGCAAATGCCAAGGCAGATGATTGAGGATGCGGCTGTCAGTGAAGAGCTGGCAGCCCGACGTGAGGACTGGGTTCTGGTTCGAAGGCCCCAGTGGGCACGAAAAGAAAGAAAGAAAGAAAGGAAGAAAAAAAAACGTAACAAAAGAGGGGAGAGCATGAGAGCTTCAGGGGATTTTGCACTGATTGATTGGCTTCACGCAAAAAGCATCAAAACGTCACACTGAGGCTGTTGTTTTGTTTTTGTTTTTTTCTTTTTTCTTCCAGTTGGAATATTTCAAATGCTTTTAATCAAATAATTTATCTCTAGATATAGTTAGCAGTGCTGTTGATGTAATGTTCTCGGTTGTTAGTACAGACTTTTATCTCCTTCCTTTCCCTCTGGTGTTGACTAATCAACAACTTGATCAGGTGAGTTTCAGAAGCCCCACCCTGCTGGTATTTCCATTTACTTTATCTGATAGGGACTTGTGGACAGAATTACTGCGTTCATAAAGCCTGTAACAGCATCACCCCTCTCCACACACACACACATACACACACACGCACGCTAGCACCAATTATGCCCATTAAATTGTCATTAGGGTTGTAAAACAGCTGAAACCAACACATGATGCAAATCTAAACTTGAACCTGAGATGCATTTTTGCTTTACAAAATCAGAGAGTGAGCAAGTGTAAACTGATGGGGCAGAAAATATGATAAGTAATAATGCAGCCAATTTTTTTTTGCATTGTTTTGCCTTCCTATTTGAACAATTTGGGCTCAGCTTGCACCATCCACTTTGTGTAACTATGCTGCCATTCTTTTTTTTTGTACCCTTCCTGCTTCTTTTTTGCGCTTGTACGCAAAAGATTTTGGATCTTTGTCAGTAAACTAGGCCCAGCGAACTACACCTATGCCGAAGTTTAGCTCAAAAACGACAAAAAGATTCCCATCACACTATACGCCCTTTGGATGACAGCGGTCAGCTAGCCAAACACATTTTTCCCTCACTTTAAAAAAGTGTATACGTTTGGTTGTTGGAAGAAATTTCCAGTCTTGTAGCAGATGGATGGTGATGGCTTAACGCTCAAGCAGCACAACTGTTGGCATTTCTACTTTTGCATGTTTGTGCAAGGTGAGGCAGTTGCTTGGCAGCGAGAAGGTAGTGGGTTCGAGTCCCATCCTCGAGTCTTTTGACATGGAGTTTGCATGTTGGAGGGAGTTCTCTCCGGGTAGCGGCTTCCTCCCACGGTCCCAAAACGCAACGCTTAGGTTCGTAGGTCCCTCTAAATTAGGTGTGTGTGTGTGTGTGTGTGTGTGTGATGCAGTACTCCCTCCTTCCTACAAGGGAGAGCAGTGGAGGAATGGATGGACCGTGAAGCCGCGATATTTTGATTCAAGGTTGTGAAAATCTCATTGCACACTTTTGCTAACTTAAACCGTTATGTAGCCATTTAGTTTTCTTTGTAGCTTAATGTTTTCATGGGTTATGGGGATTGTTATTTACACATATGCTCACAGAGTGTGTATAATTTATTTCTCTATATTGCCTCTTCAAAATTTTCCATTTATTTGGGTTCTGATCCCTGTTTTGCAATTCTGAGTCGTATAAACTACGACACATTAGAAGACCTTTGCTGTGCAAAATAACTCGAGATGAAACCCCTGCTGATTGACAACATATACTGAAGGCATACATACATTTCCTTTCTTTAGAAGATGAGTCAAATACAATAAAATAAGTTAAATTCTCAGTTTTCTAAGAGTTTATGAAAGAGATGCTCATTGACACAAAGTCGGGGTACAAACAAACCTAAAACCACAAAGGTACGAAATGGCGTTTGGGGAAAATGAAGTGCGATAGCTTGAACTGCTGCTTCTTAAACGCCTCAAACAAGACCAACATTTAAGTAGGACTCTCCGATCATGGAAGAGGAACAACGTAGATGATCAACGCCGCCGGCTTTCCTCCATATCGCAGCTTTCCAAACAATCCCCTGGACTGAAAGGGGGGAGAGGAAAACAAAACCAGAGCTCACATGGAAAAGGAGAGGCTCGAGACACGCCTGATGTAATGGCTTGATCTAACCTGTGCTCGTAGCACTCGGGCGATAGACAAACAGATGGCTTCTCCAAAGGAATTCATCTCGCGGATGCTGGAAGAGGTATTCTTGGACGGGATGGCCTCTGACTCGCTGGCAGCGAGGCCTCCGTCTGGCAGTAATCATGGCGGCGGTGCTGAATGGCCTCGCTGATTACATCGCACAGTCATATGACTTCCACTCACCTTTAAAAATAAATAAATACAGCAAAAGTCCTTCCAGCAGCTCTGCCGCTGATGCTGCTGTGGGTTGCAGAACTGATTTGCATTTCTCCATCGCACATCAATAGACGCGAGCTATTGAGATTTGCAAATGCATGAGCCGCCTGGGCACAATGCAGCCTCTTCCAGTGCTATTAGATGTTTTGATATTAACTCAGTTATTGAATGGTAAGGCTGTGTCTTGTTCATTTGCAGACAGACCAGACCCAAAGTGTTGCAGGCGGAGTCTTTGTAGTGCCGTGAGTCTTTGTGTGATGTGTTGCGTTTGATTTAAAGTTATTGCCAAACGCTGCTTACGCCGCCGAGGACATTGATTTATTACAGGAGAACAAAACTTCTGATTGCCTGTTCGGTTTTATGTTATTCCATATTTTACTGTTCACACTATTACTTTTCACCCCTTCGCCCCCCACAACCCAGTTCAGGTTGTTATGCTGACTCATTCCAGGGTTAAATATGGACCAATCCATTTAAAAAAACAATATAACAATATAAGTCAAGAAAACTTAAATCAAAAATAAATATCGGCTTTTTATCCTCACTCTAATGAACTGATGCTGATAGTCGCTTGTCCCAAAATAACAGTTGGGTCTATGGGGTTATAGTTTCTGACATCCACAGAGAACCTGGGGTTTGACATCACTTCTAGCTCTGAGCTTTGCCTTCTGGGAAAAAGCGATGGCTGCCACGTCGGGGTCAGGATTTTACATCATCACCATCATGTTATGAGAGGCAGCTTTGTTGAGAAATCCCCACTCCTTAAATAGTTATTGGGGAAAACTAAATAATTTTCAGAGGTAAATTTAGGTACATTTAAGGATCATAGTTTTGGTAAATGTTATTTATTTTGGAGTGGAGATGTTGTTCATTATTATCTTACTGATTTACATCATTGCTACAAAAATGAACATATTTACATCAACAAAATTAGCTAACTGTGATTAATTTTTATTTGAGTAAAAGAAAAAAACCTTGCACTAGCTTGTGCTAAGTTCTTCGCCAATGAACATACGTATTAACTCAGGTGTTAGGTTTTTTACGCCTAAAAACACGACATTTAGTTTTTTAAGTTTAAATAATTCTTATACCTAACAATTAAGTGTGTGACTGTCCCATCTTTGCATTTCTTCTTTCAACCTGTGAAATGAGTAGTTTCAGTGAAGCCTGATTAGGAGGCATTACATGGTACAAAATGGCGTTCGTTGAAGAACGTTGAGTCTCCTGGTAGACGCAGCAAAACCAAACCATATGGGCTAAAGAAATACTCCAGATTGGATTTGTGTTTAGCAATTAATTCCAGCTACAAAATTTTTCAAGGATGCAATACCAAGGTGCTTGCTAATAACTCCTACGTCGCTCAACAAAAATTGTAGAAACGGTGTGCGCTGGCAGGCACGCAATGTTTTAGGTCTGCAGCTTATGCAATAAGCAGGGTAATGTGTAGGGAGCCGTTTATAATTGCATTTGGCCTTCAGGCTTACTTTCAGTAATGACCAGAGCTGCAAGAGTACCTCACTTGGCAACCTGTAGCAGATCAGAGGGCCGCGTTGTTTGTTGCCAGTGATAAGCTCGTCTTAAATCATAAGTGCTCGTTTCAGTCGGCCGTGAAAGCAAGGCTGCATTACCGGTTGACGTTTGACGTATTGATGTTATTGACTGATGGGCAGATCATTTCGTCCTGATCTCTGACAGATTAGCCGCCAAACACTTCACGAAGCAGTCGCGGCTTAGCTGTTCAAAACAGGCCGAGGAGACGATGCGTGGAAGATATCGCAGCAGGCAAATGAGAAATCAAGCAAGATCGAGAGAGATCAGCTGGATGCATATCTGCAACATCACAGCTCCACCTTGTCCTTTTTTTTTTCCCCACGTTGCTTTGTTTTCCCCATCGCATCCTCCTCTGCGTGGCTGCAGAACAGCTTCGCAGAATTGGATGGACGTGACGCCGTTTGAGATCGGCGAGGGGCTGGTAGTGGCTCTGAGTGTCGGCGCTTTCTGCTCGCATGGGGACTGTGAGGACTTCCTGTCTATAAAACGCAACGGCGCCGCCATTATATTCACGACAGCACAGTCATTAGAGGAATGACAGCCTTCGCCACCATCATTTGTTGCTACTGGAGGTGAAAGAATTGACGACTGTGTGTGTGTGTGTGTGTGTGTGTGTGTTGGGCAGCAGGTGGGAATCTGTGAGAACAAAGAATCCATCTTAAAACAGATATTAGTGCTAAAATGAAAGCGATTTTGCCATAAAGCATCTGTACTCACTATTGATTTGGAGTTATTACAAAATTTGTAATTCCTGCTGTATTTTTTGCAGAGAGGCAAAACAAGACAAGCTACATAAAATGTGGAAGATGTAACTGAAACAGAAAATGGACTAGCATATTTAAACGGCAGGTTAAGAACTGAGCTTCAAGAGAAAAATTATGGGGATCTTCCAGCTGAAGTGCATTTCGGGCAAGCAGTAAATGAAGTTGAAAATACCATTTAGTGAGGCGTAGAAACAGAATTGCATTCATATATGTGGGAGGGAATAAAACATTAACTGCTGTGCTGATGTAGCAGAAAGCTGAACATCCCTGGGAATGAATGGCTGTGACAGAAAACATGCCTATATGATGAGAAAAGATGGTGTAAAGGAAGAAAATAAAACAAGGCTAAGAACAGAACCCAGTGGAACGCCATGTTTTAGAGCCACTGAAGATGTATATTATAATATTTTTTTTTTTTCCATGTACCCATGTCAGGTATTTTAATAAGCTCCCTGGTTTTGTTTACTGAATGCCTTTTGAATTGGTGGAAGAGCCACTGTGGCTTTTGGTGGTGCTGCAGCTTTTATCTGTGGGCATGACTAAAAACTCATTAGTTGAACATTTGCAGGGTAACCACACACTAAGCTGTTGCTTAAAACTTCAAATTCCACCGGATCGGTTTCTTTGTAGGACTTGGTTTGAGCGACAGAAGGCGCCTCTCTTCCCTCGTCTCCACAACCCAGTTTCATCCCGTTTCCAAGTCGCAAAATTCATTCCCCCCGTAATCGTGTTGTAAGTTCTTTCATTCCGCTAATAAACAGCCATTAACCTAATCCACATGTAAATTAGGGCGTCGCCTCGGCTTCGCTGTGAGACTTCTCCAGCGGTCATTAGCGTATTTCATTGGAGGAGAGTTGGCAACGCCGTGTTTTGTGGATTTATCCAGACATTTATTGTAAACTTCCCCGCCGCCCTGCGCGACAGAAGCCCGAGTTTTACGAGTTGCTGTTTATCTGGCGGGGCGGGAATGACAGGATCAGCACATGCTCCTCAAACCGAAACGCTTCCAAGGCAAATAAAACATGAAGGGAGATGAAAACATTTCCAGTTGTCTTGTAATTGCTGCTGATTCTTGCTGCGCTGACTGCAAAAATGCATCATATTTGATTTAGTAGTGAGGCATTACAAACCCCCGGGGACTTGTAAATACTTTCACTTTTAGCATAAATATGTAAAATAAAAATATCTTTGATCCAGCTCATTCATTTTGTTCAATTGAAAGAAATGGTGTGAGTAGTGGGTTATTTATCTACTGACAATTAGCTTATTAGTTGATGTACATTTATACATCCCTTTAATGAAGATAGGCTTGGCTCTATTTTTGAGTTTTGTATTTGGAAAATGCTGCTTATATTGTTGGCAGATACAATTTTCTCTATTTGAAACGGCCAAGGCAGCTGTTTGTGAAGATCGATGGTGACATTGGAGTGGGGTGGCACATCATTCAATTTAGACCTCCATTTCCAAGCTCGGTTAGCCGTACACCAGCAGTCAGCTGGAGCGCGTCTCAGTTAGGGTTCTGTGGAAACAGGAGGACAATTAAAAGAAAGACGTTGCTGTTTAGTTTCAACCAGGTGTTATAAGGTACATCTTCTCAGTTCCAGAAAGTAATTTCATGCTTTTTCTTTGATTTAGACATTAAAAAGCTAGTTTTACATGTTTGAAAAACTCACTTTTTTTCTGTCTGTGTGTTGGAGTGACCAATAAAAACAGCAAATCCCACTGATGAATGTTTCATTTAAAAATGTACAGAAAGTGAAACTGGACTGTGAAAATGATTAGCAAAAAGCGAAGCATTGCTTTGATAATATCTAATGATTTTTTTGCTAGCTTACACCAGTTAGCTTATATCGTCTGCAGCCTGTAGAAACGGTAGGTTGACTGGAACAATGACATTTTTAAAATGATTAAGTTACAGCATAGATGAACAAAGTTATTGAAATCCATTTTACACAATTTAGAGATAATGTTTGACCAAAAGACATCACGCTAATATATTCACTTAGCTTCCAGCAAGCTAATAAACTCTGTTAGCATCCTGCGTTTAGGTTTATGGAGTTTTAGTCAGTTTGATAGAAAATTAATATAAAAAAATCAACTAGAGATACATATTAAATGTGTGGTTAAAACATTAAATAGTTGTCTAAAAATGATGTATAACCACTTAAATAACAGCTATTTACTACATAAATAGTTAGCTAACTGTAACTGAATCATTCAAAAATTGTCTAACAGGTGATGGATATAACTTTTGAGAACAATGAGTGATACGATATGAATCAATTGGAAGAAAAGTCTTGCCATAAGGCTGTATAAATTTTTAAATAAAGAGCTATTTGTTGATTATAAGCTAACTGAAATTGAGCCATGGTTGATACTTGTCATCAGTAAACTGGGAGGATTGTATGCTGTGATAATGGGGACCCGTTCCCTGGCAGATAAAAGATGAGTGTTGGTGAAAACGGTGTTACAGTGCAGCGACGCTTCGAAATGTATGACTTCACTTCTCGTATATCCAAAAGTTCCTTCAGCTGAATGTCGAACGTCCGCCCCTTGCAGGAGCAGACATCAATAGCTTAAAGCTACTTGTGAGAGCAAACTCAGCTGGAATAGAATCGCAATTTGTCTGAATTCAAAAGAGTCTGTTATTTTTATTTTTTATTTTTTGCCTTTGGCAATATTTTCTTGTTCGTACATGAGATTGTTGTGTTTGGAGACTGAAACTGTTTTAATATTCATCCCATCTTCCTTTCAGTAACAGGCTGAGGCTACAGATAGGAAGGAAATATATTATAAAACATGCGGTTTTAAAAACAAGTTAGCTGAATTAGAAGACATGAATATCTTTTTTTTTTAATATTTATATATAAATCTCATAACACACAACTGCATAAGACTAGAATACAAATCACTTTGCATATTTCTTCAATCTAACGATCTCAGCCTTGAAAGAAATGCAGAGTTTTAATCTGGGCATGTTCATGCTGAAACATTGTGAGATATTATTTATGTCCCTGGCAGTTTATTAATAATCTACATGTGTAATTAGAAAAAAACCCTGGTATTTGTGTTCTGAGGTGAAGCTCATACTGACCAATTTCAACAAAATCAGTTTATTTAAAAGCAGAGCCATTTAAAATGCTGTGACCTTTAGTTGTTAGTACAAAAACCAGAAGTAGCTGATGGGGGCTTGCTTTAAAATCTGAACTAAATAAGAGATGGAGGAAGCTTTTTCCAGCCCAAAAGGACTGACATTTGTTGACATTAAAGCAAATAAATCCAACAGAATTCAGTAAGTGCTGTTTAATCATCTACTAAACCAGTGTCTCAAAGAATTCAGTCTCTTATGAACAGACTGTGTGCACATCATCAGTTTTATTTGTAATGCAGCACAATGTACGAGGTACATTAAACGACTTTAATGTCCGTTACTCAGATTACTTAATGGTTATCCGAATCAGATAAACATAAATAACATTTCTCCATTAAGTTTTTCACAGTTGCACTTTTAAAGGAAGGGGGAAAGACTTCTTAGATTTTCAGAAATTAATATATTTCCATAGGCATTGAGCTGATTAACAACCCTAAAAGTTAATTCATGTCATTTTAAGTTTCCGATATCAAGGTATTATTTTGATGCTTATGTAGGAGTTTATAAACTAACTGTAAAAGGAATTGAAGGGACTCCAACTGGGGGGATTGTTGCTTTGGCTTTGGGATGAAATTAGTTGTCTCACTTTGGATTTGAAACAAATCTATTAATGCTAAAAAAAAAAAAAAAAAAAACTTACCAAAGGCTTTAAAACAGATCTGAGGTGAGGAAAAAGCACAAAAAGGGCATCTTGCAGCGTTTATTAAACGTGGACCTAATATGTTAAATTTGCCTTTTGCATGTTTATACTTTCGTTTGGGTTTAAAACAAAAAACACCCTAAAAACACCTCCACCTGGACATTTTTTGGAAATAAGTTAATATTTTTTATGGAAAATGAGCACAAGCACTGCTGGAAAAGACAGGTGTTTTGTTGTTGATTTATCATTCAGAAACCACTTGCTGCATTGTTGTTGGCTGTGCAGAAGGCTCTACTTCTGCTGTTCAGAGATGTACAGTTGTATAATTGCAGCTATTTTCATATGCATTGGGACAGATTGAGGGTTGTGGCCAGCAGCAAATTAGTTGGATTTAAAGTGACTAAAACAGCTAATTTTCGTTCAAAAAGAGATCAAATCTCATTATCTAAGAAGGATTTTGTGCAAATTATTTTTAATGAACATGTTTGAATGGCCCACAGACCTATTGTAACCTGTTCAAGAAAGCGTAATGGGTTTAAACATCTTAGTGAACACACTGTGTTAATCAAACAGTTATCACAGCCACAGGTTGACAGGATGATCAGTCCAGGTTGAATCAATCAGGTCAAGTTTCTTCATTGGATCGAAGCTTTCTGCATAAGTTGGTACAGACAAGATTTACACTAACAGGGAACAATCAATCAATCAATCAATTCATCAAAAACTGAATTTTTGCCAGCCAATGAGAAAGAGGGAAACCGATCTCAACCAATTACAAGAGTTATTCTTCTGTGCCTTACTGATGAGCGAGTCTAGGAAATAAAAATAAAACTGTCATAATGCTGATTATAACAAATACTCAACATTTTACCGTGAGAAGATGATTTTAGATGATTTAAATTAAATAAACCTTCATTATTTGATATTTCTCTCTGACATGCACCTAAAGTTAATAAACATAATCGTAAAACAGATTATTATGGGATATTGGTATTTGAAATTTCTAGATGAATCTCTGACTGGGTTAGTTCGCGCCACTTTGTGTAATTAGTCTGCTGCCAAAACACCCAAATAAAACGGGATAAATCGGCTGCAACCTCGGAAGCTCAATATATAAAATATTTATATTTCCTATAAAGCGGAACATGAGCTGCTAGCTTGTTGCGTGTCCGACGTGGAACGCTGTGAATCAATAAGCGTGCTGCGGCGAAGCACAGAATATCAGCTTCCCTTCTGTCAAATACAATGTACGGCCTGTTGCTCATGTGAGGTATTTTCAAATAAGCTCTTTGCACTTTTCTCAGAGCAACTATGAAAATCCAGCTCTGTTGCCGCGGGTTGATTGATGCAGTAACAGTCAGAGCCATGGCATCAGATTCTGGATGGCGTGCCGTTCGTCCAGCCAGCGCCATTAGAGGCGTACAACTCCCCCCGCTCCACGTTCGAGCAGGAAACGGTTTTCTTGAAGATGTTGGGGTTTTGCAGTAGCCGTAGTTGGCTTGTCGTCACGTTCTAACAGGTACAGTACACTGAGTTCGCCCCGGCGTTTGACTCTACACGCTCTCCGTGTTCACTGCCAAGTGTGGCACAGAAAAGAGACCTCTCACGTCGCCCTCTTTCACTGGCAGTGATGAATTTGTTCTTTCATTGCGTTTTGAAACCTGCCTGTCATCGCTGGCATGAGAAGCAGGGGCCTGTTTCTTCCTAATTGGAGAGCGAGAGAGGGAGAGAAAAAGGAGAATCTGGACCCAAAAGGATGCCTGTTTTTTGTTCAGGCTAAAATGAGTTCTTGTTCCTTGCAGAGGAGCTTTTCTTTCTGCAGAGGAGCTTTATTTTCCCCCCAGCCCATCCTAATTAGTCAGAAGAGAACTGTAATAAATACTGCAAGAGGCCGCGAGTAAAGCGTACGGCTTTCTGCAAACAAAGCAATTGGACGTCTGCATAAAAAGTCACGTTCGTAGCGAATGCTGAGGGGAACCCTGAGGTTTGCTCATTTGGGCTAAGGCATTACGAATCTCAATGTTGTGGCCGGCGCACTTTGCTAACAACTCTGAAATATGTCACGTCTCTCCCGTTTTCACCCCCGCTCCTCCTCGCCTTCCTTCTTCTCTTCTGTGCTTTTTTTGCCTTCTGATGTCGACCTCGCTCCTTTCGAGCTGCCATGTTTTTTGTTATCATCGCAGAGACAAATGAGAAACAAGAGAGGAAGAAAGCCTCGGGGCTCGTGTCCTCACATCATCGCCACCCCCTTTATCTCTCCCCGCTCTCCCGCTCAATCCGCCATCTCTCCGTCTTCCTGAGTGACAGCTGGCAGCCAGTAGGGTACAGCCGGCGTGCCAGCCCAAGCGCATATATTTGCCAACTGACTTGAGAAAATACACATTTGAACGTGAATGACTCATGCACGCTGCAGCTCTGTGTCTCCAAATGATGCTTTTCTTTATTCTCTCTCTCTCTCTCTCTAGTTTTTTTTGGATACATATGCAGGACATATTACTCTCCCCGTTACCCACAAGCGTTTGTGGTCACCAAAACATGCGAGGAACACATTTACAGAAACTCAAACTGAATCCTGAATGAAGCCGTCTGGCGACAGAGGCCACGCATAATATGAAACATTAAAGGGAACAGCATGTCGAGATAAAAACTCGGTTGGCGGACGCCAAAGCTTCTCACCGCAATTATCGGAACCAGTGCAAAAAATTATGATGGAGACGTTGTGACCCCAAGATGCCACACACTTGTAGCAACAGTGAGGATAAAGTGAATGTCTTCCTCATTGTGCATGATTGTAAGACAATAACATGGATCCTCATGTCACAGGTTTAATCTGTCGGGGTGAAGATATGGGTAATTTTAGAGGATGAGCTAATTTGTAGCAGTGACCTCGCCGTCGATGATACACATCTGCCGTACCTGAATGACATGTTCTCTTGTCTTTCCTACTTTTAGGTGTTTCTATGGAAAATGGGTCTGTTTTTAGTGTCATTTTCTTTCTGGAACGCTAGAAATAAAGGTTAAATAGAAAAATACCTCATAAATAATCCTAAATAAAACTGTTAGTGCACAGAGAGGAGATCAGAATGTTTATCTGCGTGCTGATCTGTTTTTTGTAAGGCATTAAATTGGCAATGTTGCAAATTTGTATTTCTTTGTAAGAAAAGAGCTGGGATTTAAGACTGATGTTTGAAACATTGTGCTCTGGCTTTTGTGCCATCAACAGCAGAAATATCTAGTATTTCTGCATCTTATATTAGAAATTAGCACAGTTAGCATGGCTAACACCTCAACAACCGCTGTCTCTGTGTGTTTTTCCTAGATAATATAAATTCTTACTTCTCCTTTGACATTACAATAAACTGCTGTCCAAATCCAGCTGAAGGTTAAGAAAATAGAGCCACTATGCCATAATGTCTTTATCCTTCCTGTTATCTGTTTTAAGTTTTGCTCTCTCTTTCTTTTTGCTAAGCCTGGCTGTCACTGTTATTAGAAAGCTCATTTCATGTTTGTACTTCCCTTGACCTCACAGATGCTGGAAAAAAGAAACTTTCAGTCTTCTTCCTGCTGTAACAACCTCCACAAGGAAGAGTGTTGTTGTCATGGTGATTTTGTGGCGGGCAGCATTGTGCTTTCATCAATTGAAAATGATCTGTGTTGCGTTTTAGCTGATCAAGCTGAAAGTTGACAGAGGATTTCTCCCTTCTTCTCCGTTACTGTGACAAAATCCAGCAAATTTAAGATCAGATTCTTAAAAACTTCAGTGATCAATTATCTTGCAATTTGAATAAACAAATGGATGCCGTCTGATATTTGTTTTGAAGCTTTTAGTAGTGAGCTAATCTTGACGTTTTAGTCGAAGTAATAATAAAATTCTTCAAGTTGCTTTATGTCACAGAGTAACTTGCCCATAAATCAGCGGGATAATTTAATAAACTGATGAATATTGACATACATAAAGTATTCCAAGTTATATAGTTTCATCTTAAAATATATTTTAATCTGCTGAAATCGCTTTCGAATGCTTTCAATTAACAATTTGAAGGATGTTTAGTTAGGATGAGACGACCGACATTTTGCGGCATTTTGCGATGATGATTTCGTGCTTACTGGATATTAAGAAGTTGGCAGATGGTCAAACTGTTCTGCAAGCGCCGGAAGGAGAGCCGTCCAGACTCTGCCTGTTTGTTTAGACTCTTTCAGCCACGCGCCGCTTTCCATTAATCTGAGCACCCAGGGGCTTTTCTGTAGCATTCTGTGAGGGTAATCTTACTGGGTCTCACATGCGGTGTTAGGATTTAAAGTACGGACCACCGTAGTCCAAACTGTTGTGATGTCAGCTGAATCGCACGCATTCGAGGGGCGTTAATTGTGAATGTAAATCTGCAGAGTTGAATCCGTGCTGTGGTTTTCTTTACTGTTGTTTTTTTGTTAAAATTTTTCCACAAACTTGGACAACAAGAAACAAACGTGCACACATAATAACAACAGATATTTTCCCGAAATGTTTGGATAAAGTTTATTTATTTATTACATGAGATAAAAAGCACCTTTCCAATTCTTAGACATCTTAATTTCTCTGATAATTTGTGGAAAAAACATAATCATAAATATAAAACTTATGTAAGTAAAAGCTAATTACCTTCTTATCAAGAGGTTTTTTTTTCTGTTTATTGGATTTGAGTGAAGTCTGTTTAGCATTTTTTTTTTTTTCCGTAACGGGAATGACTGCTGATCGAAACAATCAATGGAGCTTATTTGTGTAGCACAAATGACTGCAACTAGACAGTTCAACCTGCTTGGAAGGTCCATCAAAGTCATTTTTTGTTTTCCGTAGTACTGGAGCCAACCCCTAATCGAATTACGCCCTGGGTGGAGAGTACCAGTGTCTGAATCTGCAGCCGCTTCCACTGACAGGCTTGGAATCAGGTCCACAAGGTAGTTTTGAATAAACAGTTTTGGTATTCATGACTTAGACGATCATATTTATTTCACTGAATCTTAAAATGGCTTCAGAAATGGAGGCTTGGAAGATACTTTCTTTAATTTCCACATTTTAAGGAAACTCCCAAAGGCAGTCGGCTTTATTTTCTTCACCAAATTGGAATTGACAATTGGGTCAGGTTCTTTGATGATGGAGGATGAAAAAGCAGTCCGGGATATCTAGGATCTGATTAGTGTTTCCTGGAAACCCGATTGCTCAGTGTTACAGCGATTGGAGGCTTGGAGGTCATCAACTGCAAACAGGAAATAAGAGGACACCGGATTAGGCGGAACATGGCTGGAGTGTAAAAAGAAAAATAAAACCATAAGAGGTTGTGCACAGACGCACGCATGTGAACAAGTAGTGAATATTTCGGTGTAATCTGGGATTGTGCTACTTCCACAGGGAGATCTGAGACAGAAAAATAAAAAAAAATAAAAAAATACACAGACAGAAAAAAAGAGTCTTAAAAAAAAAAAAAAACGAGGCTGAAAGTTGAACCTTGAGGGATAAAGCAAGACATTAATGAAAGCCAAGGAATGCAGAGATTTGTTTTGCTTTGACAGGACAGACAGTCGAGGATCAAACCAGAGCCTGAGACTGAAACCGCTGCTACAGTAATCTGCTGGAATCAATTCAAAGACATTTCTGCACAAATCGGATGTTTGGCTGAATATTGTTCTTGCATTTAGCATCAGTTCAGCATGCAGCAGTTACCACAGTAACAGTGGATATGTATGTTATTGCAAACCACCACGAAAGTGGTTTTCACATTCCCTATGACATTATAACACTTCATTACTCTGAAAACACAGTTGAAAATTTGCTTTTTGATAGAAGCTGAGTGCATATAGCTGGGGGAGAAAAGGTTTGTTCTTTGATTTCCGTGTCATTTCTTGAGAGATGCAAGTGTGTCTAATAATCAGTATCAGAATATAAACCAAGAGAAAAGATGTTCTTGTAAAAGATTCAATACACATTTCAAGAATTTAGTTTTTATTATTTTTAAACATAAATGGTACCATCTAATAAGGTTTTGATATTGCATGATTACTGCAGCAGATTCTACAAATTTTTTAATACGTACTTTCTTGATGACGTCACGACTTAAGTTCATCTAAGCAATAAATGAACATATAGGCATGTGAACTGTTCCTCATGTTGCAGGAGAGAATAAGGATGGAATCATGTGGGTGACTAAAATGGCAATATTTATATTATTTGTAGGAATTGTACAAATTAGGACCTTCGTGGGTCTTGGATTTGTTGCGCAACTTAAATAGTTTTTTTCTCAAAACCGACTGATCTCATACGAGAGGTGAATGAGAACCGAAGCCCATTGAATAAAAAAACATTCAAAATCCCAACAGACATGTTACACATAGACGTGTTAGCTGTTTTTTTCCCCATTGGACAAAAGTATTTTTCCAATATCCAGTCAGCATTTGTTGCGTTTGTGCTTTTATTGCTAAAGGTTAACTGTTTTTCAGGTCCTGGGATGTTTCCATCTTCTCATGTTTCTAATGGCCACACGTCGGCGTTAGCATGATTCCTGAACGCAGTGGCTGCTTCTTCTTTTGCTCAGTTTCGCCTGTGCCCCTGTTTAAACCGTCATTAAAAGGCACTTTGAATTTTTAAAAATGTTCACTTAAAATCATCTTAATACTTGCTCATTGTGGCTTCAATTTGACATACGGATTACTGCTTCCTTTTCTAACCACAAGGTGTCACTCTTGAGCAAAAAATACAGTAGTTCAGCAGAAATGGCTGCAGAAGAAGATGTGACAGGAAGCACAAAAAAAGAAGAAGAAAGAAATGTAATACTTAAATGCTCGTTATCCTAATTTAAATTTGTTGCAGTTTTTAATGAGTGTTACTAAAAATACCCCCATAACAGGCATAAATATTCCCTAGTTGTCAGAGCCATAAAATTCAAAACATAGAGAAGTCCAATTGCAGTAAAATCTATTTAATAAAGAAATTTATCTTATATGTGTGTAGTCAAACCAAAACTCAAGAATTGTTTTATTTTGCTTTGCATGCTGAGACAAAGATCCTCCAGGATCAAAACTTTACTGACTCCTTGCTGCAAACTATCAGTAAGTCTGATGGTCAACCATAACCAGAGAGCTTTGCTGATGCTGCTCTCCCCTCAAGTCGTTGAAGTCACACTTAGGTTTCAGCGGGCATTGGGATCCCATTTTACGAGCCCACCGATCAATCAATCCCGTAATTCAATCCTGCAGTCAATCATGTTTGAATGAATAATTCACAAACCATCGCAGAAAGCTCTGGGAATTGGCTCGCAGACGGGGCCACTGCCCTTTAGCTGCAAGGAGAGCTGAATGGAATCAGGACAAGGAAGCTGGACGGGCGAAAATGCATCAAAGAAACGTGAACATTTGTGTTAAAATGTCCAAATCAAACCGACTCATTCGGGCAAGTGCCCATATTTACATCGCGCTTTGATTTCAAACTCTTATTAGTTTTGTTAGCAGGACTCCTGCCTTCCTTTCTTCTCATTCACTTTTTTCCTCTCCTCCTTTTAGCTCACGAACAAAATGCTTCTTGAAGCTTAAATGACTGCTGCTCGGTCTGATTGCTATTCTGTGCTACGTATAAGAGCCCCATTCTTTTTCTCTTATCCGATTTTATACAAGTGGAATTTTAATTGTCGCGCTTTAACAAGATCTCAAGGCAAGACATTAAAAAACCTCCGTATACATTACAGTTTCATGACTGTACAGATTGAAATTATGTTACATTGGATATTGGTATATATCATCTGCTGTAAACATTTAGCAGAATAGTTTGACTGATTAATAAGACGCATGCAAGGGAAGTCTTCACACCGCTGTCAAAATAAATTAATTAGTGTGCGATATATTCAGAGGAATTAATTAAAACACAAATATGAATAAAAAAAGTTCCAAAATCATCGTCCCTCACCGACGTTCACCGCCTCTCCCTGGCAGAACATGCATCAGATTGTGAGGACATTTCTTTTCCACAGCTCATGATTGCACAGCGGAGTCTAGATTTACGGGCCTGACCCGAACCCGACCCGGGTCGGGCCAAATTTATTTCCCAGTTGGTCAGGTTGGGCTCAGGGTTCTGTGGCGCATTTAATGTAACAGATACGGCACATAGAAAGTCAGACGAGTCCACAATATAAAGTTGTGATTTTACTTTGCTGTAGTGCAAACAGAGGAGTGGATCATTTAACCTGTTGAGGAAATAATGAAGATAAGGGAGCAAGAAGCAAGTTTATGAGACTGTAGCAAAAAAACTAAGCAGACTTTACTAAAAGTACAACACTAAAATGATAAAAGGAGTCATACGTTTAGGGCTGTGCATACAGACTTGTTTGTTAGTTGAAATATGCATAATATATTTTATACTAAACGTAGAAAGATTTTTAAAATGGTTTATCTTGGTCAGACCGTCTGCTGCATCACAAATCATGGACCTTTTGTAACCTCTGTACGTTAAGAGGCATCTAAGTCGCTCTTTGCCGGATGGGCAGGCCATTTTGTGCTCCTGAAACTGAAATTCCCGTAGCCTTGTGTTGGTTCACAGTTTACGTTTTCAGATCAATGCTCTCCGGTCCCGGAGCTCGTACGCCGCCAGCTGTGAAAAATGTAATGGCGACCAAGTAAAACGACGCATATTTTACCAGCAGCAAGCGTATTAATTTCACAACACCACTATAAGGAAACAAACAGAGCTTGTTGCACCATCATCACCGGGTCAGATTACGGCGACACATCAGCCCCTCGCCGCGCGGTCAGAGTGCAGCGAACCAGCGGCCCGCGCGGGCAGCACCCAGATGGACAGGTTTAGTGTTTCTGATTTTCCCCCGTCCTCTTCCCTTTGAGCCTGCACAGGCTCCCTGCTTCGTGCAACGAGCTGCGATGATCAATTGCGCTGAAAATTTCTCGGAAGGTTTAAAATGGAGTTCTGGTGGAGCCGGTCCACCTCTTAAATTTTTTAACTTGCCTCCGTACAGAAAGACAAATGGCTGCCCTTTATAGAAACTGCCCCGAAGCAGTCTGATTGCTAATATCGCAGTTTTTTTGTTTTTTTTTCCAATATATATTACTCACTAGTGTTGTTAAATATACAAAAACACGGCAGCATACTCTTTAATTATGCATGTGCTTTTTAGTAAATTGTGTCATACGGTTTTCCTGAAAGCGTCTTTATAACACAAGCTTTTGACTTCTGGTATTGTGTTTTTTTTTTTTTTTTCAGCGTCAGAGTCATGATTTGTCAGATGGTCGTGGACCCCATCCAGCACGCGCTCTCCCAGGGAATAAAGGAATGAATTGCCGATAGAAAAATGCCAGGAAAACATAAAATTACTTGACATTGAGGTTATTGGCTCTGCGTCTGAAGTGAATGTTTATGGCACGGGGCTTTTTGGAGGCCAGGAGGAGACAAAGAAAGCTAATCTCACTTAAAACGGTAAAATCTGCTCTATAGCTAATGAAGTAATATACTGTGGTCAATGAGGTAGAGGCACTGTGGAGAGCCTACGCAGTGTGTGTGTGTGTGTGTGTGTGTGTGTTTGTGTGCTTCTGTTGCGTAAGTGGGGGTTTGTTTGTCAAGAGGTTGCTGTGATAATGCCGCCATCAAGAAGTGAAGTCTTTCAAGGGAGAATGAGCAACATCAGGAAGTGAGTGGGAGAGGGTTGGAAAAGGCAAGAAAATTCAGACACTTGAAGTGAAACTTTGAAGTGACGAAAATGAGAGAGAGAGAAAAAAAAGTCAGAAAATATGAACACGCATGACAAAGTGTAAAACTGGTTAACCGATTAAAGACGACAAGTAACTAAGTGAACACGCTTCGAGTTGGCGTTAATTAAAAGCTACGCCTTCCCTTCGTGCGATACCTGCATTTCTGCTCCATAGATGGAAAATAAAAAAGAAGCATGATGCGAAGATGACTAAGAAAGTGAATGTAGGCTGAGATCAGACTGTCATAAGAAAGCTCCGTGGAGAAATACACACCGAGAGTTATTGCAGTTTCAATGTACTAACCCCTATTACAAAGATGGATATGAAGTCTGGAGTTCATTAGGCCAGAAACCATAAGTTCATATCTACACAGATGTAGAATAAAGGCATGCAGCGCGATGAGTCATTCTTCAACATTTTCTCAACAAGTGGGCGAACGTTAGTGTGACACACACAAATAGAGCTGCACTTCTGAATGCTTGAACCCTGCAGCGACGCCTCGTATACACTGCAGAGGGTCAGTGTACTTTCAGATTTATGATTAGAAATGTCAAAACTTAACACATTTAATCATTTTAACTGCGGTTTTCTGTCTTGACGTGTGATATAAAAGTTAAAATAATTTATGACAAATCTGGTTAAGCAAACGTGTTGATACGAGGGAGTGTGAGTTAAATGGATTTGTGTCTGAGCTGGTTGTCATACCTGTTCTAAAATAGATAATACAGCCTGCTTGTTACTCATAAGAGTCTCATTTTTAGCTGCAGGCAGTCTTTAGCTTTGAGTCAATGCCAAGCCACGTCAAAGATGGCAGCCAGGCTTGGGCTGGTTTACACTTTTTAAGATATTTCAAAGTTTAAAGAAAAAAAAAAAGCACAGTTTGGAAAGCAAAGAAAATTTTCTATCTCACCATATTATTATGCATAAATCCTTATGGCTTAAAAGTTATGCAGAAAGAGAATTATCCAAGCTTTCTCTGATGGTTTAAGGCCTTATTATACGTAGCGGTATCTATATTTTGTTTAGTCAGAGATGATTATGTGATCACTGTTAACAGCTGAGATAAAAGGGTGCGATGAACCAGTGTTTCCCACATAAGCCTGGCGGGCCACCAGGCTTTACTTGTGCCCCCACCAGGCTGAGCATTGTTTATTTATTTCAGTTTTGTTTGATTGTTGCCTATTTTTAAGACTTTGTAGTTGGTGTCCAGGTATTAATCTTCCAGTCTCCCAATAACTATCAAGTGATATTTTCAAATTTCCTGTCAACTTTAAACATTTTTTCAACTCAAAAACATGGCCGCCGGATGGATGACCGGCCTATCACCGGGCTTAGCAAGTTTTCTGGGGAAAACCCAGCGCACCGTTCTCACTCCTTTTCTCCAAAATATAATGATATTCTCGGAGGCCAGCAGCCTCCACGGCACTAACCTCTCTGAACTGTCGGAGCAAATGTTTGACTCAGGCTGTGGCTGACCGAGTGCTGACATTGAAGCCTGTGGCATGTTGCAATTTGCAGAAATGAGCGATGTTTGTGGTGCATGTGATTTTTCTGTCAGTGACCAACTCTGTAGCTGCAGTTGGTATTATTTCCTTGTAAAGCAGGACTGTATCCTTCTGGAGCAATCTTTATTTTATTTTGATTGATCGTACTTCAATGGATTGAGAAGCCTCTCACCTGCACATGCTTGTAAATCTTCATTTGCTAAGCAAAAAGCACTAATGAGATGCCGGTGCAAACACTTCAATTTTTTTTGCATCTTTTAGCAAATGGGTCTCATTTGACATCAGATGGCAATTAGTTTATTTTAGTTGCACCTTTTATTCAATTTGTTTTGTACAAAAATTACACATGCACAAAGTTACTAGTATGTGCTTCAGCTGAAGGGTCATCAGCCTGTGAGTGGATAGAAATCTTATATTTTCTAAAAGTATAAGTAATTGGTTCCAGAATAGGTTACTGTAGGATTTCACCTGCAACCGAGACTGAAGAAGAAACGGTTAAGTTTATTTGGATAGTGCGTTTCAGCAATATGGCAGTTGACTGTAATTTACACCATTTAAACATCATGCAGTAACCAGTTATGAAACATTACATTTTGTCAAATGCAAACATATATCAAATATATTAATACATTTCCAGCTAGCTCTAAACAAAAGGGCTTTTAGGCTTGATTTAAAGAATCTCAGTGTTTCGACAGTTTTTCGGTTTTCTGGGCGTTTGTTCCACTTAACAGAGCGTAAAAACCGAAATCTGCTTCTCCACACTGAGTTCTGGTTCTGGGGATTCAGAGCAGATTAGGTCCTGCAAGGTTTCTTGAGTCCTTTTATGCTTCCCATTGCCTCGTGCAGACATCATAGCAACTTATTGAATGTATCAAAATGGAGACCAATTAAATAATTAGACTTTGTTCATTTATTATTAACTGTTCAGCGTCCACGACTGCTGAAGCTTCCTTTCAATATTCAGACGGCATTGACTGTTTCTAACTGCTGCTCACAGGACAAGAGGAATCAGATTAATGCATCCATACACATTACTCCAGGTGCACATTATAACATAAGCATCGTTGAAGGTTGGACGTGTACACAGGGCGATCCATGCAGACCGAGGATCACAACAGCAGCTAACATCAATTTTTCAACGACAAGTGACTGGGCGGGAGCGTGCAAGTTGGGTGGCAACATGACAAGCAGACCAATCACACTCACGCAGAAATTGAAAAATGCTCGCATCAAAAATGTTTACAGGCGCAGCAGCGTAGGACTATTTAAACGGAGTTGACGTTTTCCTGTTTCTTTTTTTTTTTCTCCTTTTTTTTGACGATAAAATATGCAGGGTGTAATTTTGTCGTTGGTGAAGTAATTGAAGGAGTGGGCAATGAGATGGCTGCCGAAGACAGTTGCGGTAATTTTTTCTGACGGCTACTGAAAAGTGAGAGGAAAATATCTTGTTAGTGATTGAAAAATTTCCCTGGAGCCAATCTTTGGACACGGTTTGATTACTGCGCCGCTCCCATGGCCACCTCGCCGTGCGTTTTATTGCATCTCTCCCATTAGACGGTTTGCTTTGGAGTTTATCAGAGATGGGGGCTGTGCAAAAAAACACCAAGTCGAAGTTGTTGCTCATCTGAAAACACAGTTATGTTTCGTAAAAACGGAATTTCCCTCCTTAAAACATTTAATATTCTCTCATGTTGGAGCTGCAAATAGGCCTGTCGCGATAAACAATAAATCAGTTAATCGAACGATAAATTAAAATTATCGACTCAATTTCAATTATCGGCTTTATCGTTTCTTCCGGCCTTTTCTCTTTCTGTTGGTGACACTGAATGAAAAAAGGCTAAACTCCGGTGCTTCCACTGACCCTCCCTTCTTCAGTTCTTAGTATAAGTCCCAGCGCAAGTACACAATCTTAGAGCTGTCCGCCCATTTTCAAAACTTGAGAGACACATTAGCCGACAGAAATCCTAGTTATAACGGTTCGATCGGGTTCTATTGTGCCGTGTGGTTGTGACGGTGCGGTGAGAGGCTGGAGAAGGAGTTAGCAATGGCGGTTAGCCACTCTAACCCCAAACAGCAGGACGCTCTGTTTCACACTTTCACTTTATTTCGCTTCGTCCATTTAAAGCCAGATCTCCACGGTTATAATTATGTATGAAGATGAGAAAAGTAACGATAGTTTACCGCTCCGCACCTCATCATCACCGATGATCTTCTCTACAACAAGAGTTCTCACTCCGCACAATAATACAACTAACGAAAAAGGGAATAGGCGCCCCCTTGTGGTGATACCTACTCATCTCTAGGAACCAAGCAGTATAATGACTGCTACATGGTGTCCAACAATGGGCGCAAAATAATGGCTACAGGCCAGTTAACTAATTTTAAAAACAGGCATAAATCAATGCTTTACTACAATCTACCTGCAATGCATGTGGCTAGTGTTAGTCCTGACTGAATGAAAATCATTATGACCTATTTATGTCACGTTAACGAAGAACAGCTGAAAAGTTACCGGGTTTACCGGGCGATATAGTGTAGAGACTCCATAATCTGCACTCTTTTGGTTGAATGCAGTACTTATTTTCACTTTGGCTTTATGCTGTTTAGTTTTTATCCAAGTACATTTTTTGTTGATAGAGACTGAGAATCCATTTTATTTTTGTTTTTTGTTGTTGTGTTTATCAGTTTAACAGTTTTAAGTGTTCTTTTGAAAAATAAAGTGTATCTATCTTTGGCATGCATTATTACATCATTTCCATTAAATCAGTGTAAAAAGGTCTTCAAACAATATTATTGTTTATCGCAATAATTTTGAGACAATTAATCGCTCAGGAAAATTTGGTATTGTGACAGGCCTAGCTGCAGATCTTAATATACTTTAATTTATTTTGAGTCTACGTAAAATATCACCTTAAAGTAGTGGATGAAGTGGAAGGACAATGCAAGTGACATGGATTGATATTCAGCCAATTAATCATCTGTAGAACCCCGTTTTGTTATAAAAGCTTCCCCACTGCATGATAATTCCCCCACCATGATTCACATTAGGGATGTTGTGTTCAGGGTCTTGTGGAGTGTTTGTTTTTCACTGTACATAGTGTTTAGCATGCAAGTCCAAAAGTTGTTTTTTTTTTAAATTTTTTATTACATGGAGTTTTTGTGGCAAAAATGGCTTTATTTTGATTGACAATTTTACCCAGATATTAACTGCACTAATTAGCTAACTTAAATTGGTTGCATTGGATTTTATTTAAGGGTATGAAATTAATGGGGTTGAATGCAAACACAGTCGGCCTTGCAGCCAGTCTCTGTTGTATTTTCAAAAGACCTACAAGTCCAGTTGGATCAGGTCTTCTTGCTTGTTTGATTACTAGTTGCGTTCCCATTTGACTAAATTGGAATTACAATAATAAATTGGTTTAATGGAAATGCGGCAATTTTGAAAAAAAACACTTTAGTAAAAGTTTTGCTACTAAGATGAGGTGGTTTTTCAACTATACCCAGATTTTTGTATTTGGCAAAACTTCAACGTAAACACATTCTTTTCACATCGCACAAGTCATGAGATCAAGAACCTGATGTTTCTACTGGCGGAAAAGACAAAGAAGACGACAGGAAGTGGTAGGAAGATGATGATTTAGCAAATTTATCGTGTGAATAAAGTTTTCCACATTTGATTTTAATTGCATTTCTTATTTATTGGAACCCCCACAATTGTAAAATTGTGTTTTTTTTTAAATTACATTAGTGGAACTCTACAGTTTTGCGTACATTAGTAAAAGGTTCAGACACTCGTTGCTTGACGTCACATGCTGTGATGCCTTACAGGTCTCATCATTTTGAAAGGGGAAATGGCTCAGTGAATTAAAGCTCATGGAAGCTGCAGGTTACCATGGATGAAAATGAACAGGAGCGAGCGGACGATGTCGCTAAACTGAAACGGATGAAAAAGTAGTCCAGTTAGCGATAATGGGATCAGTTTCTTTCGGTCCGACCTGCAAATTTACCATTAAACAGACTGTCCAGTCATGGGTCATTCACCAGATTAGTTTTTGTTTTCTTCATGCCCTCGTTACTCTTACCCAGCCTAATTGCCTTTCCATTTCACGCTTTTTCGTTTTTTTTTTTTATTATTTGTTTATTTTTTACCAGCAACGCTGACCTTGTCACTTATTCCACCTTTTTTCAATTGTGAGGTGGTCCATGATGTACGTGCAAAAGTGTGTGTGTGGGGGGTGTGTGTGTGAAAGGACAAAGAGGAAACAAAGGGCTAAGAGAGGAGGAGAAGGAGCAATGGGAGGTAGTGAGGTGTCCAGCACTTAAATTGCCTGTTTGTTTCCAGCCGTTGCATCAATTACACTGATCCAGCTTACAAATGAACGCGCTTGGTGCATTGGTGTCTATGCTGGGAATGAAAAGGAGAAACAATTAAGAGTCAGATGTTAAATATTAACGATGTGGTGAGTGATTTATGGCTACAGGGTAGTGGTAAAAAAAAGAAAGCAGTAAGCAGAAAAAAACAATACATTTTCCTTTCTGTTGCCAGGCAGAAACGAAAGAAGGGAAAGATTCATCTGCGATCCGTTCCACACCTCCTTGTGGATTTGTGGAGGGGCACCGTATGGGTGTGTCCTCAAGCGTGCATTACACGGGGTCTACCAGCGGCTGCCCCGAGATCGGCAGCGTGATTGTCGGCTCTCCTGGGGAAGGTGGGCGTGTCTGTGACAGGCTGCAGTGATCAGTGGGGCTCAGCGGGCGGAATTCATCAGACTCAGCTGAGGCTGCGAACCACGTCGGCCTGCAACGCTGCAATTTGTCTCCCACTCCACGTCGCGTACAGCAGCCTGGATGTGGCCGTCCTGCCCCGCGCCCGTTTCACAGTGCCTCCCGTGGCGAGGTGCATGCGAGTTCCTGATTGCCGAGAGGCTGGAGCGTCTCACGCATTTGCGTGGCTCGGCCTCTTGCAGGAAGGAAACGTAGCGCCGTGAATGCGATATGATTACAGCCTGCGTCTGAGACAAATGCATGTTGAAAGGTTGTTAGAGGGAAGGAGACTTCTCTGAAAATTCATCCCCTGCAGCAAAAGCCCTGAAATGAATACTCATTTAATAATCAGCTGTGGGGTTTTACTGTGTTGGATGAAGGGAATTATACTGCACGCTTATTGTGGGTTCATGTCTCCGATTTTTGCTTTGGATGGAAAAAAAATGTGAGATTTCAGTTTTTAGTTTAATTTAATGATTTGTAATGCATGTATTACCTTAAATCTAAATTCCCGTTTACTCGTTCATAGCCAGAATTCTTCCCCCTTCTTAAGATTTGATGTTGTAGGCAACTGCGACCAAAAGGGTAAGTAGATTAGTGAGCAAACAGCATCGTGAAGAGCATAACACAAACATGACAATGTGAAATAGGACTGAAATGATCAATTGGATTAATTATGACGAATCGGTAACTGAATCGTCATCTAATTTAGAAGTAGATTAATCCTTAACTGCAGTATATGGACTCAAAAAATGGACATTTGTTGATTAAAAACTTACTCAGATCAGTATTTAAACCAAAAACCATACAAATATATTGCAAACCACCTTTGCTAATGTGTTTTAGCCCAAACATGATGCCACAAAATGGCATAGTTTAAGCAACACTGGCTCAGATTTACTAAAGAATGATGTTATTTATTTTCTTATTTAAAAAAAGTAATTGAGTTATTTGTTTGTTTGCATCTTTTAATTTATTTCTAGTAGAGAAAAGACAGGATTAGGTGGCTGAATGAAAAATCTGCCGAATGTGCCTTTTTTTAAAAGCCGATTAGTCGATCAGAATAATCAATAGATTAATTGATTACCAGAATAACCGTTAGCTGCAGCCCAAATGTGGAGAAGTTTAAAGCAGGGTTAGGCTATAAAAAGCTTTGGACGGTTAAATCCATTGTCTGAAAATGAAAGGAGTGCGACACAACCTTAAACCTGCAAAGACGTTGCCACTTAATCTCACACCAGGCGGGGAGCGCATCAGTCAGAGAAGCAGCCAGGAGGCCCATAGTGTCAGCAGAGACCCACTGTCCTGGTGGGATCTGTGCATGGGGCAGTTCTTAATAACGAGAGAAGGAAGTTGCTCTGGTCAAATTAGACAAAATATGAATTTTCTTGAACCATGTGTGGTGAAAAACAGCATATCCCTGTTAGCTAAAGCTCCACACCCTTGCAGTGAAACACAGCAGCAGCATCGTGCTGTGGGAGTGGGAGTGGGCTTTTATCCGAAGTTGATACAGGGAGTTTATCTAAGCACCGGGAAGTTTCACAAAAAAATCCCCAAAACTGGTTAGAGGTTGCAAAAGTTTAGTGTCCTGTTCAGGAACAGGACCAATCAAGAATTCATCACAAAACCACCAATAGTGTTCATGAAATCTAACTGGGCTTCAGCTATATAGCCAAGAAAAATGGGCAAAAAGTAACGGAAGAGATGTGAGACTTTTAAAACTGTGCGAGTTTTATAAATAGTGGCTGAAGAGGGGTGAAA
Organism: Poeciliopsis retropinna; assembly: GCA_010277075.1. NCBI lineage: Eukaryota > Metazoa > Chordata > Actinopteri > Cyprinodontiformes > Poeciliidae > Poeciliopsis > Poeciliopsis retropinna. The sequence goes on from VMRM01000024.1 coordinate 1,727,889, forward strand.
ACAAATGCACGCCACACTTTTTAGATTTCTGCTCTCAAAAATTACTTTCTACTTTTTTTCACGTGAAAAACATACAATGTTGTTTTCCACCGATTAAAAATGTGGAAAAAAAAAATCAACGTATTCCTTCCACTTTTTTGGCGCGTTATACGAGAGTGTCGGCGGTGATCTGTTTCTGCGTAACGTGTGCTAACATGTCCAACGCCTCTGATGATGAACGGTCGCTCAAACCGGCCTGGGCGAACCGCGTGCCGCTCCTGTCGTTTATGGCTGCTGGAGCACATAAAACAATATGCTAATGAACCTGCAAATGTCATTTCAGTTTGTTAAGATGCTGCCTCTGGGAACGCTATTTGCGTAAACCAATCAGTGTGTTAGGTTATTCTTTAAATATTACCCAACAAATTACATTGCGTTGTGCCACTACAAACTAAATTGTTATTTCTTGCTGCTCATTCCAGCAGCTGCACCTGGTAGACACAATGTGGGAAATACCGAGAGGAAAGAAAAGCAGCGTGAACCTTTAGATACACACATTGATCAGACTCGGAGCAGCATTATCATCACTTTTGTTGACTCACTGTTTTAATTGCCTTTTAATTCCACGCTGGAGTACTTATGTTTTCCTTGTATTTTATTATGATTTTGTGGAAAAGAGAAACACCAAAGTAGCATATTTCTGAAGTGGAAGTAAAATGTTTGGCGGTTTTCACATTAACCACCAACAACATGTAATATTTTGCTCCCTTAACTCTCTTTTCTCACTCCCGAATAAAATCCTTCAGAACAAATCATCTAATTGCAAAGATTACATGTGTTTGTAATTCCATCTAAAATGTATGTTGTGAGAAAGAAGTGAAAAGCTGGACAAATTTAGTCAAAGTTTGTGTTTTAAAATTATCAAAATGAAAAGGTTAAAGGGCATGGATGCTTGTTTTGAAGCCTTTTGAGCTTTAAGTAGGGACGTGCATCTGCATCCACCTGCAGGCTCAGGATTAATGGCGTCGACTGATGCGCTATTGGCCGTCGGGTACTTTGGAAACCCTCACGAAGCAGCTGTAGAAATGATGACCGAACAGTTCAGACGTGATTTGATTCAACATGTGATTCAGCTGGATGCGCAACGTATAACTGGAACAACTCAGACTTTCCTAATTAGAACTGTTTAATTTTAAGAGGCAAAATGTCAAAATAAAAGATGTAGAGACATAAACTGCACTTATAACGATTCATTCCCCCCCCCCGCTGTCTCTCTCCTCTTGGACTGCTGACTCGGCGTGGGACAGTCTGAAATTTGAGTGGTTTGAAAACCTTCAGCACTGCAGTATTTACAGAACAAAATATACAGTGTGTCCTAAAAAAACGCAAATATTTCTACTTTTTCTACTAGTACTACAACTTCTCACAGCTAAGAATAACACTTAAATATTACAATGGCTTTTGTTTTCTCCATACGACATCCATTTTGTAGCCGTGTACTCTTTCATATCAGTTTATTCTTCTTTGTAGTTATTCAATTTGATGCATCATGTAGCTGCTCAAATTTTATGCATAATTTAATTTAAGTGTATTTGTTTTTCACACATCCTATATCCGGCTATTTTCTTTCTCATCCCAATTTTGGCCAGTTATGAAATATGATTGATTCTAATCCCTCATCAAACTAAAAATAACTCTTAAAACCTCCTTCTGGTAGACAGTATTTATTTCTGTGCAGTACACTAATAACATACAAAAGCTTGGTGTCATCTTTAACCAGCTAAAGTCATTTAAATGCAACATTAATCAGGTTTCTATGAGTTCTGTCTTTCACCCGCGCAGTTCTGATAAAATTAGACCTAAGCTAGTCCTTTGATTTGTTACTTCAAGATGGGATTATTGCGATTCTTTACAACCAGGAAAGTAAAAAAGAAAACAATCTATATAAAAGTTTAAAAAAAAAACCCAAAAAAACAGACTGTATTCTATAGATTAACCTTTAGATTGAAGTTACCAGGTCGTTCTGAATAGATATATAAAAAAACAAAAATAATATCTTAGTTCTAGGGTTGTGAAGTTTTGCAAGAAATCACAACTTCAGAGGGGAAAAGTAAAACAAAGTCTTTTTTTATTATTATTATTTTACAAAATTTCCATTCTTTGTAAACTGTCTTTTTTATACATGTTTCATTTTGCTCCAGTGTAAATAAAAAACAGCCAACTGTGACAGGCTGACACTTTGCACCAACCGAGCAGCAGCGTAGAGAACCCCTCTGCATGAGACCTCAGCTGTCATTACTGTTTGTACGTCTGTCAATAGTGGCAGTTCAAACCACAGGAATAGTAAGACCAAACATGCACATGGCTTTGAAACCATGACTTAAAAAAACTAAGGAATGCCTTTGACAACTTATTCTGACGGCGTAGTGCCGTCACATGTTTGATCACGAGGAGTTTTGAGTGGGCAAATAAATGCAACTGTTCAGCGTTACGTGGAGCTCGGGGGATGATGGCGGCTGAAGTGGCAGTATGTTCGTGACTTAAAGGTTGGTGGTCAAGAATGTTAGGCAGGACTGACCGTGTCAGCTTCATTCATAGGCAGCGGCCCCATCGCCTCCCATCGTCACTGGCAACATTAGCTGCTGTTCTGTTAGAATCATTGGAACAATGAATCCACATTATCTTCTAATAAACACTGATTTCCAGTGAGCCTCTTACTCTGGAGCAAACTGTATTTAGTAATCAAAGTATTTAAACAGTGAGGATGCTACACTCTGTGCATAAGACTCTATAAAACAGAGTCTTAATTTTCAATTGTGTTAAAATCCTGCTCTCTAAGACAAAGAACGAACTGCTGACGTGCCTCAGTAGATGGTAGTTTCCTTTCTGTAAACTTTGTACTCCTCACTGATACCGAAAATGTGTAAATTGGAATCGTCTTCTCTCGCACTGAAGTGCTGCTTGCACAACATTTTAAAACTCGTTTGCTCACTTTCCTGCAACCTAATCTGATCAGCGAGTCAAGAAAGCCATTTCTCTGTGAAAATACAAGTCACGTTTTTCAGCGGGGCTGAAACTGACGGTGGAGGCTCAGAAATCTCCAACGTTTATAGGATTGCGACGGAGAGACGTGGTAAGGCAGCATCATGCTGTAATGGCGGTGTGCTAGGAGTCGAGAAGACAACGCGCTGAGTTATCTAAAATCTTAACTGTCTCACACGGGATTTTAATCGGATTCATAGAGACACACTGTACTTCCGCTTGAACTACTTTAGCAAGCCATGCATCCTGCGACTGTACAGTCTGTACAAGACATTTAGAAATGATTGAAATATAGAAATGATGTTGATAAAAAACAGCTACAGTAGCAACCTACTGCTGGTTGCTATTACCTCTCAAAGGCTGCGAGGGCCGAGCAGAACGTCTGGCTGAAATAAATACTGACAATAAAACGACATTCACCGAGTGTTGCTACACTTTAAAGAATCTCTGTGAAAATGTCAAAGTTAATCCACGTATTAGGGGAACCTGCTTCTAATCAGCTGCCGAACAGTCAATCATGCCGGCTCGGCTCATTACTGTCAAAGGCAGAGAGCATGAAAAACACGCATGGCAGATTTAGTGACCCGGCTCCGGGCCCTGCGGGATCCGTGCAGGTCTCCTACGGTAAGAGAAACAATCCATTGCTGTGAAATTCATCCGTGGATCACTTTTAATTAGCGTCCAAGCGTGTGGACATTTAAACCGCCTGCTGACCTCTCCCGAGTGCAGACTCTCTCTGCGTCTTGCTTTCCTCTGCCTCCAGTTTCCCTTGTGCTCTTAAAAGTGGGGTCGGTCTGTTTACTCATCCACTTGAGCCGACCAGACTATTTTCACAGCTTCTGTTTCCCTCTCCACTCTATACTCCCTCCATGTTTACATTAGTTTCCACTGGCAAGTCCTCGTTGCTGCCAGCCTCACTGTATGTCTCGGTGAAAGCTGCAGCCTGTGTTTCATCGTTTTATTCCAGCTACACGTTTTTACTCCGTTTCTTCTACGCCCTCCGCCTCGCTTTGACAAATACAAGACTGACACTTTAAAGGAAACGAGAGAAAAGAGAGAGGGCAGCGGTGCTATTAGAAGGGCTCAAAATGGAGTCGACATGAGCAAACTGGACGGTCATTGTGGGCTTTTCAATGTGTGGAAAAAAATCCCCCCCTTCCCCCAAGTCTGCTTAATGGGGAGGAAAAAAATGAGTTTGATGGATTGATTCAGAATGAAATTAAAGAGGACAAGAAGGAGAATCATATAGAGTAAATTGAGCATTACACACCGCATTACAGTGTCTCCTAATTAAGCGTGTAAAAGCTTTCTTATTAGGTCTGAGCCTGGCCTTAGTTAACAAGGAAAGCCAGATCGCTCTCTCAGATGTCAGTGAGAGGGTTCAAGCAGGAAAGGCGCGTAACGACTGGCAAAGACCGGGGACGACTTCAAGGTCCGAGCCCACTGTTTGCGCGAGATGATCTGCCACGTCTCATCTCTGTCGCCCCCGGCGGCGCGGCTCTCCACCACCTGCCTGTCAGTGAATTGGCATAATGTGCGGCCGTGTTGAGAGTCTGATCACATCGCAGCGTATCTGTCTGTGTGAGAGCTGTGTGTGTGTGTGTGTGTGTGTGTGTGTGTGAGGGCGTCCGATCACTTCAGCTTCAAGTCCTGCACCTTGGTTGTCCACGCATAGTGAGCCACTGTTAGGTGGAAGCCATCTGTAAAGACGAAGATGTGCTCGTTTGAGTCTTGTAGTTCTGTCCATGTGGACAGTACGGAAATACACAACAACTGGAGTATAAAACTTGTTCCTACCGCTAGGTCAGGGGTCAGGGGTCGAACTCATTTTCATTTTGGGTCATATCAAAAATCTGATTGTTTTTAAAGGGCCGGTTGTGCCAGAATGTGTTGATAAAACGCATTGAATTGCTAAGAATATCAATAAATGTTTGTTTCAGCATTCAGTGTTTCTTAAATTTAAATAATATTGAACATCTTTTCACACTGATCAGTCCATCGAGGTTTTTGTGATTGTTTGCAATAAAAATCGTAGATTTTATGGCGCTAATTTCAAAATATTTGGAAGGAATTTTTATGGTGTTTGTGCTAATGTACCATGTTAAACAGGACTTTTTATAAATCGCTCTATCAATCACAGACTATAACAGCAGTTTGAGACGCACTGTAGATCTTTAACACATTTTGTACCATTGTAATCGCCAGCTGTAATTTATTTTATATATTTTAATTATTTTTTCACTTCCGATTAAAAACAGACATCTCAGCTTTGAGTTTTTGGCCAACACCAATGTTAACCCAATAAGATGATAATGTAATACTTTTATTACTGATTTTATATTGTTATAAAAGACTTGAGTAAGAGACATGACTCACACTGGACTATATTTCAGGGTATCAAGTTAATACCACATTTTGAGATTTTCTTCTGTAAAAACATTTTGAAAAGTTTCCTTTTGCTTCACAGTTATGTGCATCTTTATGAAAAATCCCTATGAATTATAACAAAAAAAAAAACAAAACAAAACAACAACAAACATTTCCAGGCACTCTGTGGATAATTTTAGCTCCTATATGACAGGATGTAAGTTTCCGGAGTGTGACATGAGCTCCTGCATTAATTGGCTTCTTTACTATTCTGAAAACATTCATTAACTTCTCATCCATGCTTTCAACGGCGAGTCGAATGTTGAATTATCTGCTTAATTTTTGTCCCACAGTAGCTGCGTAGGATTGTGTGCAGGCGAGTGCGTTGTGCCAATTTAAAGCGTCAGTGTGGCTTTCTGCAGCAGGAAATAAGGGTTTTCATGTCAAGGTACATCAGCTTAATGATGTTCAGTGAACAGAACCAATGCAGACATGTTACTGTTTGTCCGTATGGCAAGCAGTAAAAGAATTATCAGTGAGGTTTAAATATTTTTTAGCTAGCTGTTTTACCTGCACCTAGCATCTATATGCTAAACATGCACTTCTGGCTGTGCTGTAACTGTTTGTAAGGAAAAGATGAGCTGCTGGATTCATTCTGCTCTCTCTTGTCTGCCAGAATGTTATTTCCATGGCCACAACTGAGAAAAAGTTGGATTTTTGTAGCTGAAAATCTGGAAATGCCAGTTTGGGAGGGACTCTAAGTTTGTCTTACCTTGTTGCTGTAGTTAAAATAAATGTGCCAGTAATTAACAGTAGAGATGCATTGGGACAAATATTGTGGCTTAGAAAAAACAAAACTGAGTTTGTGGTTTTATTAAGGCGCTTTTTGTTCTGACCAGCATGTCTCCAAGTTACAGTAACAGACGACTTTCCATCAGCTGGACATGCAGTGATTGTCTGAAACCCAGTGAAAGTGAAAGGAAGCAGCAGGTTTTACCACCGGAAGTTCAAGGGCACCAAGTAAAATTGTACTCCAAGAGCACGATCACCGTCTGCTGTTTGGCTCTAAAACACTCGATTCAAGCTGACGTGCTGGGTGGATTTGAAATAAAATAGCTGGATTACGGTATATCCACTTTCTCATTTATTTGGCTCAGACACTCAGAAAAAAGAAATTGTTTGACGAAGGATATAACTTAGTTTTCCTCAGAAAACTCACAATCCTTTTTTTTCCCCATTCCAGTAACGAGCAGCACATTCATTTAAACTATTATGAAACATTTTTCTAAAGAAACCGATTCATTTTCTTGTTTAAAGGATTAGCACTTTAATAATGACTCCATTTTAGGAAACCTCTGCCTCTGAATGGCCTTTTTGGGTTAAAAAGAAGTTGTGTTTGAGAATTACTTGCTAAAAGAGCGACTGTGTTTGAGTTTTCTTTCACATGTTCGAGATTATTGGGTTAAGGCACAAGAAGTCATTCATGCAGCCATCAGATTATACAACGTCAAACTCTGAGTGCCTTTAAGTCTATAGGTTTGTTTACATGTTGACATATTTCCATATACATACTTGTTATTTTAAATTTAGATCATAATTACATTAATTATAATGTCATACTTACACATAGATTTTCTTTTTGATAAATTTTACATCACTTACGATTATATTTATGTTTATATTTAAGACATTGGATGGAGTAGCTTGTCAACAAATCAGCAATTTCACCTTTGGGATAAATAAAGTATATTCTGTTCACTGGCTTTAAAACGCGGTGAATTTATTTCATGTCATTCATTTCTGTAGACAGAATCAAAATGCAGTAATGATTACCATTATGCAAAATTCTGTGTTTTTAAATCAAAATCCCCTTCAAATGAGAGCGCCCTTTTCACTCCCCGTTTGAAAACATGTAAAATAGTCGCGCGTTTACGCTGATCTCAGCTGTTGTGTTGCAGTTATTTCAGGTTGCTCAGCCACATCGGAGTTGCGGCAGTCCAGATGGGAGACAAAGAGTATTTGTGGACCTGAGTCAGCAGATTTCACGCGCAGCAGATCTGCAACAGCAGCAGAAGCAGCTGGTTGTCTGAGATCAACCTGAGCGCGGCTCGAGGAAGGGAGGAAGTGCGTCCGCGTCGCCGTGATTGACGGCTCCTTGTTAAGGGAGCAGGGTTTCTGAGGGCGGGGGGGGGAACAGCGGTTTGGTCTTGTCAAGGTCAATCGGGGAGGTGTTTGGCAGGCGTCCAATTGGAGATATCAACTCAAAAATTGACGATATGCAGCCCAACCTGAGTGTCAGAGCCGGGTGTCTAAAGGTCAGTTAAATTTCATCGCAATGATGGGAGGAATTATGGGACGTGGGGACGAGGCCAGATTGTCTGGATGTCTCAGACGTCCTTGGAGGGGAAGATGTCAAATGTTTTCGTTAATCATAACGTTGCTTACTTCAAACCTCTCGCTGTGACGGTTTTAAATAAACTTCTTATTCAATCAGAGAAACCTGCGGAGAGAAATTAAGCGAATAAACTGAACCTCGCCGTTTGTTCTGATTGGAGGCCTCTGCTGCTGCGAAAGCCTGTTCCTGTGAATTACGACAGATGCCCGTGTTGCCGTGGTAATCAAGCGGTTGTTGTCCTGACAGATCACGCCCGGCGCAAGATTAATATGAGCTCCTCGCAAATAAAGCTTTCCCCCCCTGCGTGCGAGCTTGACTCGACTCGGTGTGCCGCTCCGCCACGCTGGCCCCGAAAACTGTTTAATCACAGCTCATCCATATAACCCAGGGGTGGGCAATCCTGGTCCTCGAGGGCCGGTGTCCTGCAACTTTTGGACGTCTCCCTGGTCCAGTACCGCTGAATCAAATAGCTGAATTACCTCCTAAGTTCAGCCAAGTTCTCCAGAGTCCTGCTAATGACCTCACTAGTTGACTCAGATGTGTTGAAACACATCTAAAAGTTGCAGGAGGCCGGCCCTCGAGGCCTGGAGTTGCCCACCCCTGATATAACCGATGGCCTTAAATCACAGCCGAAACGCGCTCTGCCCAGAAGGCAGGGGTCTGGAAGCTCCGGGTTCAGTGACGGCATTTCTTTCTATATTTATTTATTTTTTATTTCTAACACCGAACGCAGGTTTTTCATTTGCACCTAACATCTGTGTGAAGCGTTCATCGGCTTCAAAGGTTTTCCGTCCGAGCGGCGCGGCTCCCCGGGTGGGCGTAACACAGTTGCCGAGACATGAGACAAACACGGCATGTGGTTTAAATGGGACATCGGGAAGGCCTGCATGTTGGTGTCAGCGGCGGGACATGTGACAGTAATGCACATTCTTCAGAAGTGAGAAGCTGCAGCGCTTCTCAGACTTTTCCACACTTTCCATCCTCCGATATTAAGGGATTTGCAGGGAAGCCAGATAGATTTTAGAGAAACATAAATGAATGAATGGAGATAAATGAATGATGGTATTTTGTTAGTGGGTGGAAAATCGGGATAGAGGTTCCCCTTCCAGTGGAATAATGACCCTAAACACACAACCAGAGCTAAAATGGAACGGTACAAATCAAAGCATATTTATGTGCTGCAACGGTCCAGTCAAAGTCCACACCTAAATCAAATTGAGAATGTGTTGTAAGACTTAAAAAACAGTTCCACCTCTTCTGACTGAGCTGAAGCTTGATGTGCAAAGCAGGTAGAGACAGACCCCCACAGGTTTCCATTTCGCCTGCAGCTAACGGTGAATCTCCACACAAATACACAAGACTCTTCTCCTCCTACTTACCTCCTGACTCACATTTAAATGTAGAAATACTTTAAGATTCATCCTGGCCTCTCAGGTCTGAAGGGACTCTGAATTCCCCTGCAGCTGTTAACAAGGAAAGACATATTTTGATATGCTAGCTAAAGTCCTTTAATAAGTCTGAGCTTCCAACAATTGGTGCTTTTTTTTTTTTTTTTTTTTTTTTTTCCAGGTTGTGTTTTTTCAGGCATTTCTGGTATTAATGCACCAATATCTGATATGATTTGTTCTCTATGCTCCAATAGTATTTCTCAGATTGTTGGGCTGGAAACCTGCAAAAACAATCTCTAAATCACTTCACTTCATTCAGTGTTGTTCTTTTTTTTTCTTTTTTTTTTGTCAACATGTTGTAATATATTTTTATTTCCAGGTATAAATTAAGACGGTGTGGTACTCTGTCTGCGCAGAAAATGGATTCCGACTGTCTTCAAAAGACAAATTCACAGGCTCAGAACAAAGCCGAGCTTTGCAAGAACAGCACTTAAAGTATTTTGTCTAGCCGTCCTGCCATAAGGACTCATTATGTATTTACACGAGGAAGAGGTGTAATGGAGCTGCACGACAGGGATTTATAGTTTTAAAACACATACAATGACTTTCACATCTCATGTTAGCTCAGTTAGCTTGAGTTTTCTGAGCTCATGAACTACAATACTTCTAAGGATGGTTGTGGACGGCATGTTGTGTAATTTGCTAAAGGAGGAAGTTCTTAAAGAGACAGAGGCCAATTTTCAAGTGCTATTGATATATATATATATATATATATATATATATATATATATATATATATATATATGATATACTATACTATATGATATAGTATACTATATATATATATATATATATATATATATATATATATATATATATATATTAATATATGTATTACTATATATATATATATATTATAATGTATATATATATATAGTATATATAAGTATATATATATACTATATATATATATATATATTATATATTATTTTAAGTTATTTTGATATATAGGCCATTTTTATACCAGCTGAAGGTAACATAGTTATTTGATTGTGCTATAAAATGGCTTGGAAAACACACAACGCTTCCCCAACCCCTCTCCCTTTAAGCCTTCCTGTTATCTGCTGTGCCTCTCACGTTCTCCAAACAGCCCAGAAGAACCTCACGCATTTTTTTTTTTTTTTTTTTGCATGATGTGGAATAGTTTCTTTAAAATAGCTTCTTATGTCTGTTTGCTTAATCTGACTTGATTTTTAAATGCCCCTCTGATACTGAAACAGCTGAGTTTGGGTTTGCTGTACTCAGCAGTAGCTTCTGCACTGAAGAGTTGTCGTCACAACCTCGTAGAGCTCGGCGTGGGGCATTTACTGATTGGAAAATGGTCCGGTTTTTGAGTTTCCGCTCGGCCATTCAATGGTGAATCCCAATGAGGATGGGAATTGGTAAAATTGGAAACTTTTTGTTCTTTAGAGGTTATCATCAGATTCTGTGCAGTGAATCATTTCTAGCAGTCGTGAAATGTTATCAAACTGATCAAAAGCTGTGCTCCTCAATAATGTCTCCCTTACCTGCACTCCATCAAGGTTTTGTCAAAACCTCGACATGTTCACTTTGTAACAGACAAACTCAGGTGTAAAAGACAAAAATCAATTGTTTGATGGAGAATTTATGAGGAAGAAAGGGAAGGCAATAGTTCTGAGTTGTTTTTTTTTTTTTTTTTTCTTAAATCATATGATCTGATGAGACAAGTGGAGTTTCTCATTGTGACTGACAGGAAGACGGCATGCTGTCTCATGCCATAACGGCATCAGTTTGGAGACTGACAGTCAGAGGCGGCGCGGCGCTCAGGGGAGCTGTGTTATGTTTCACAGCATTTTCTAGGGGATAAAAATGTAATTTTGTAATTTATAAACTTCAACTTTATAAAATAAACAACTAAATATTGTTTATTTTTAATCAGCTTTGTTGGAGGGTGTGTGAAAACCAGCCTCGATGTTGCTAAACCTGAAAGGATAGGTCGGTAGTTTTAGCGTGAGGTTCTGTTAACTTGTCACCTAAACTGGATGACTCTCTCAGAGTCTCGGCTTAGTTTCAATCCAGATTAGTTAATCCCAGAGGATAACATTAACAGCTTGTTCGAGTGGTCTTCATAGTAGTTTATGCAAATGCTGTTTAAGCTTAAAAAAAAAAATCTATGATTTTTTCATACCAATTCCAATTGTAATTGATTTTTTTTACTCACTTTATTTTTTTCTAATAAAAGAAGCTACAACAATATTTTCAAAAAGTGGCTTTTAAATCTAGTTCTCACCTTATTCTCCTAATATTCTGACTTTATTCTGGTAATATTACAACTTTATTATGGTTTTATTTCAACTTGATTGTTGTATGACTATATCCTTGTAATATTATAACTTTATTTTCATAATTAAATTTAAAAAAAATCTAATTAGCCTGGACCTATTTCACCTGAATTCAAAGTCCAAATGAAGAGAAGCTGAAAAACACGCTTGTCAAACAAAATGGCCGCCGTGGGTGTGCTGGCATCATTCTGAAAAAACATAAGGAGTACATTGGTAAAAAAAAAAAAAAAAAAAAAGAAATCAAGACTTTGGAAAAATAAAATTTCCAAAAGCCAAAAAAATGATTAAGCGATAAAGTCGATTTATCGCGCAGAAATGCCATAATGTTTGCGTTGAACATGGGTTATGTTTGGTAATTACACTGATGTAGGAGGCGATACTCCTCCAATCATCTTCCAGTGTGAAACATACTGAGAACATTTAAAGCCTTATAAATTTAAAGCTGTAAAATCAGCATTTACTTTGTACGCTGCTTCACTTTTATATCAGATTAAATCCTTTAATGTAAACCGCTGTGATGTTTTTGAGATTGAACGGCGGTTTGGTTCGATCCCCTGTTGGATTAGTAGTTTGAATGTTCTTAACTGCTTCAAACCTTTTAACAAAACTTCACATCCAAAACTCTGAACAATCCCTGAGTGATTTTGAGAATCAAACAATTTGAGCCTCTTTCCTGTTAAACTGAAGTCCCATTAATTACAAATCCACATCTGATTTAATTACAATAATCATTTCCAACCAAGACTGGATGAAAATAGTCGTACGGTAACGACATGAGACCGGCGCAGTGTCGTAATCCGGTTACAGTTTCATCAGGAATGTGTCACGGTGACACTTGACTGACGCCGATATTCACAAGCGATCTCTTATGATGTTTCCGTCTCTCTCTCTCTCTCCCCGCAGGGAGCCGATCCGGAATCAGAAGCAACAACTAATCTACATCAGAGTCCCAAAAGCTGAAAACGCAGAGGAAAGAGCAGCTCCTATAAAACACAGAGAGAGAGGAAGAGAGAGAGAGCACTCCTACACGCCGCCATCCGCCTCGGCTTCCTGGAGTTCACGGACTGCGCAAGCAGGAGCCTGGGAGGACGGCGGTGTTTGGAGACTTTGAAGGAGTTGCGTTGGGAAGAATAGTGCAGATGGTGTGGCATCATCTCTTTCCCTGTCAACCCCACTTCAAAAAGTGAGTATGAGGATCGTTTTGTTTATTACTGGTTACTAAGAAACAGGAATGTGCAAAATTAAAGAAGAGGAAAAACTAGGATCGTTTTGTGTTAATACAGATGTGACATAATGGGACGTAGTAATTCACATGGATCGCGGCCCAGCTCAGACTTTTGATGCCAATACGACTGAAGCAGATTTCCAAAGTAAGCGTAACAGTTTGACTGATATATTGGGCTTTTTACACATCTTACAACACATCGTATCTGCATATATGACAAGATATCATTAGTACAATATTTTTCATAAATAGGAGAATAATCGTTTCTTCATTCAGACTTAATATCAGTCATATTGTATAAAATGTGTCTGATTTTTTTCAATCTCAAAATCAATATTTTTGCGCCGTTATTTTGGTGCTTTTCTTAAAAGAAAATCTGTTGTTTTTTTTGTCTTTTCTTTGCATGTCCACTCTCAGTGCTCAGCTACTTTTTGCACCAACCTGTGAAAGTGCAGGATGGATGGTGCAGCACCACGTTGTCCTGAATTCAAAAGCAGTCGGACTCGATTGCATCCCAGGAAACGTGTGAATACCTCTGTCAGCTTTTAAACTAACGGGACCCACCTGTAAAGGAAGATAATCCCTCCACGATTCAAGCTACTGATCAACTCCCAGCCAATCAAAGTGTTTGAAACCTGGCTGATTGATCGGTGCGACTTTAATACTCAGGTTTAGTTATGAGTTTTCCAATGTGTGGCTGTGTCTATATACTTTATTTCTTTGTCAATTGTTTAAACTTTGGATTATAATTCTTAAATGGAAGGATTTTACTTGTTCCTACTTACGTTAGGTTACTTATCAGGATATATTAGGTTAGATTTTGTAAAGCATCTGCACTGTTCAGACAAATTTAAATCACTTGCGCAGAATGCTGACCTAAAGTTTTCCGTCATCCTCACGGCCGTATAATTTGATTGAAAAGCTGAACAGAACCCAACCAGAGCAGCACCTTGCACTTTCCCGATTTGTGGCGGCAATTAAAATCCAACCTCAATGAAGCCATTAAAAACAAACTAACACTCACCAACAGTTAAATAGTGAGACGTGAAGCACGATTATCCCCGCTCGCGTTTGTTTTGTGGGCAGGAGGCCAAAGAAAGCGATCAGTAAAGGTTTCCCTAAAAGCCAGCACACATTAGAAGAACAGAATGACTTAAAGTTTGTTTTTATTTGTTTTTTAGACTGGCTTTGCACTGGGACACCTCAGTTCTTTGGTTTTAATGAGCTGTTAAAATCTGAACTTAAGTAAGTTTGAGTGATCCTAAATCAGGGATGATCTAATCCTTGGTTACCAAGTTTTTCTAAATATGACATGGTGACAGTGAGAATGATTATATTGTGGGAGTTTTGATCAGGAAATCTGAGTGAAGAAGCTCTCCACTCAGCGTCTTTAGACCGGATCTCTCTCACATCCGATGCCTCGTACATGAGAACCCCACTCATCCTGAGAAGTGTGGATTACATAGGATCTTGAAGTTTGGATTTATTTCTCCAGGTATTTCTAATACAAAACCCCCCCAAAAAATCTCATATGACTTCATGATGTTCCAATTGTTTGCAAAAGTGTTTAAGGTTTTCATAGTCAACATTTAACAACCATAATATTAAAGCTGCAGTAGGTAGCTTTTATAAAAAAATATTATTTTTTTTACATATTTGTTGAAGAAGTGATTGTCTTGTGACAGTATGGAATGAGACAGAAAATCTGCGGAAAATATCTAGCTCGTCTGCCTTCTCCCAGAGCTCCCAGTGCTAACTAAAGACAACCAGTCAGAGACAGGAGGTGGGTCTTAGTGCTGTCAATCACCCTCCGTGTACCCCTGCTACTTCCCTCTTCACCCCCTTGCTCTCTGCTACGCTGCAGCTAGGCTAGTTAGCATGGCCATCAACAGTTTTCTTGTAACAGTAAGATGTTTCTCCACCATTAGCACATTTAGCAGCGAGTACATTGAGTTGATTGGCAGCGCTGCGACCTGCTGTTTTTGGTCGGGAGTGGTGCATTTCTTCAGACAGGCAGGAGGTTAAGGAGACCTTTTCACAGATTATCTGTTTCTTAGCTCACTATCATGACATGGTGATAAAAAACTGATTTTTTTCACACAAAAAAAAATAATAAAAAAATTATTTAGGGGCATCAGAGAGAAGGGGGTAATTAGTAATTCACATTTCACTTTTTATAATTTTTCTTCCATCTAACAGTTTTTCAATATGTTGTGTTGGTGAAATCCCAATAAAATGCATTAATCTTGATGATGGTAACATGACAAAATGTGTGAAAAATTAAGACTTCCTTAAGCCGCTTTCCAACCCAGCAATTTGCTGTATTTTAAAGACAACTGGAAAGCAATTCAAGCAGAAATTACTTCATGTAAGTGATTTTCTGTGTTGCATAGCTGTTGTAATTTCCTTTGAGAAATACATTATTAGCCAAAGTGGATTTTAACTGGATGGCATTTTGCCAGCATTTATTACTTCTGTCAGTCCCAGGAATTGCTGCTGTGCGTTTTCACTTTCAACAAGGAGCTCAACAAAAGCTGCTCAAAGACAAAGAGACAAACACACAGGGGGAGGTGGCTGCAAAGCAAAATAAATAAATAAATAAATAAAACAGATGAAAACATTTTGAAACGCAGATGCAGAGTAGAAAAACTTCTGTACGTGTCAGCTGACGGGATAGGCAAAAAAAGAAAAATACACTCCCATATGATTCTGAAGCTCGGTGATGAAGCGAAAGAAAACTGAGTCTTAGTCAGCTGGTTTATTGCTCCCACAAGTCCCATACGCATGTGGATGACATATGCAAACGGGAGAGCAAGGACAAGAACAAATGTCTCCGAAGTGAAACTCAGGGCTTCCTTTTTTTAAACCCCCTGCAGACTAAGAGTCGGTCCCCAGACTTCTCGGCTGCGTGTGATGCTCACAGGGTGTTGGTTTGTGGGACGCTGAGAGCTTAACATTTGAACTGGGATTCAGAGAGAGCAAAGCTGATCCACGTCTTAGAGCCGCCGAGGCATCCATTGAACCGGGGAGAAACATGAAGACGTCGTCCCAGCAGCACACGAAAGAGATTGACCTCGTGTTGGGACAAAAGAAGGACATAAATCATAGTTATTAAAAAGTAACATTAACAGGAAGCGTTGCAGTGAAATACATCCAGGCATGGAGCTGCGTTCGAGGGCCACACACTGCTGGTGTGGGTTGTAATCACTGAAACTAATTGTGGGGTGACTTTGGTGTGCGTCATATGCCACCAATGTGTGTGGTTGGGTTTTTTTTCCTTTATATTCATCATATTGTGTAGATCACACTTTCTGTTTTCACTTTAGTTTGACATCCTGAGAAAAGTTCAGTTACTGTAAAATAAAGTACGTAAACCTCAGCTACACAAATGATTTTCATCTCCACATCACCAGATTGTAGTAGTTCCCTATTTCTGCCCATCTAGGGAGATAAAAACACTTTTATATTTAATTTTTCTTTCTTTCTCTTCTGGAGAATTATAATCTAAAGGCCAATGCAGTTCAGCTATGGCTTTGGTTTTCCATCCATCCATCCATTTTCTTTTCACCCTTCTCCCTAGTGGGGTTGGGAGTTGCCGGTGCGTTCCGGGATTCGCCCTGGACAGGTCGCCAGTCTGTCGCAGGGCAATACAGAGACAAACAGGACAAACAACCAAATTAGGAAATTTTGAAAGACCAATTAACCTGACAGTCATGTTTTTGGACTGTGGGAGGAAGCCGGAGAACCCGGAGAGAACCCACGCATGCACAGGGAGAACATGCAAACTCCATGCAGAAAGACCCCATGCCGGGAATCGAACCCAGGACCTCCTTGGTGCAAGACAACAGTGGCACGGTGGCACCAACTGCTATTATCTGCAATAGCAACTCGGGTTTTTTTTTTCAGTGTTTGAGACAAATGAACTAGTAATAATGAATCAGAAGTTTGACTTCCTTTTAAGTCATCAAACCAATCAAACAACCTTCTGCTGACGACTTATAGACTTATAGACTGTAAGGCATGACAGCTGACATCTTAAGAATATCATAATATAATATTTTGTCACCTCCTTTACTAATAAAATAAGCTAAACCCTCATGAGAAAAGCCTTAGTTGACTGTGTGAGACTTTTAGCTGTTTCCATTCACTTCTGCCGTTTTCCTACAGCCACTGTTACAAGTTCCTTTGACACAGCTGATGACAGGAAAAGGATAATTGGTACCTGTGTGCGTCGGAGTAACAACACTGACCAGAGCCAGGACAAAACATTAGAATATCTACCTAAATTGTTATTTTTTGTATGCCTCATATAATATCTATATGCTACTCAAACAGCTGAGGGGATTATTTGTGGTTACAAGCCAACTTCTTTAGACATGACAGAAGTCCACAACTTAACAGTAAAGGTTTAGAAAAATGCCTTTCATTTCTTTTTCTCAGATCCATTTTCCTGAAGGAAGGGCGTCGTTGTGTGACCGGCCCTCCCACTGCCTCGCATTTAAATCGCAACTCGTCAGGGTTGAATTCAAATCTAACCAATTAAGCTAACCAACCTCCCTCTCAGTGTCAGTGTCTCTCGCAAATAAAAGAAGAAGAAGAAAAAAAAAAATCCAATCAGAGTTGTTGCTGATGCGTGACAACCACAGGCTGACTCTTTGACTCAAAGGAGGGAGGAGATAAATTTGCCTTTTATAGGCACAATTTAAAACCATAAAGTACATTTTCATAAAATCCAGAAGCTAGCTCTTCCTGAGATGAAATTGTGTTTACTATGTAATGTTGGGACAACATTAAAACCAGAGCTGGTTAATCTAGAAGCCCGGGAAGCCTTGATTAAAGCCTTGGGTGTGACCACAGTCTCAGCTCGACGTCCTCTGAGCTTTATTTACCGTCTTGCTCTGCCAGGCTCGTTCTGGCCGCTGGTCCCACTGTATCAAGCTCCAAAGTGGCAGATGTCTGACTCGCTTATTTCTACCTGTGGTCAGACAAAATTTCGCTTGCGGTGGCAAGAAACTGGATCTCAACTGCAGCCAAAAGCTGGGAAATACATGCCGAGAGCCCCTCCACACTTATTACTCCTCCTGGTAATGATGTGTGAAAAGCCTTTAAAATGCAATAATTTTTTTTTTTTTTTATTGGAACAGCCTGATTTCATGCTGAAACTCTTGCTGCATTTGTCCAACAGTGAGAGGTTTTGTTTCTTTCTTTGTTTGTTTCATCTAGCCGGGGAACAGAAGCCCAACGGCGCTGCTGTTCAGAGAAAATTGACTAAAACAACTCACTGTTGTTCTGTTTCAAATCGTTTGCTCTGAATTTAGATATTTAGATTCAAGCAAGTAGCTGTTTTTCTTTATAGCCATTATTTAAATGATAAAGAAGAAAACCTGCATTTCTTGAATTTATCCTTGTCTTTCCCATTTTGAAGAGTGAAACAGGACATCACGGTTCCTTAAATAAAACCTCGTTTTTTTTACATTCAAAAATGTGTCAGGAAAATGTATTTTATCAGAATTATTAGCTTGTTATTGGCTAGTTGCGGTATACACTGGTGATTTAGATAACAAAAAAATCTATATCATCTTTGGGGATTATTTTCTCATGCTGTGTATTTGCTAATTGGAATTTTTATAAATGTATTTATTTTTGTGAGTTTGACAGATGGAGAAAGAGGAAAGTTTGTTGGGGTTTTTTTTACATTCAAATGACATACAATATCAGGAAGACATCCTAAATAAACTGTAACAATATGATGTATTTTTATTTGTTTATTTTGTTCTATATTTTTGAAGCTTACCCCATATTTTAGTCTTACAACTATTAAATTTTGTTTTTTGTTTTGGAAAGGCAGCCTCAGTCTTAATAGAAACAATAATTCTGCCCCACGCCACGTCTGCTCACTTTGATAGTGGGGCAAAAACTGTGACGTTTACCTCCTGGAAAGTAAAACCATTGCTTTGCACTTTGTGCCTCAAAGTGTGAAAAATATCTCGCTTCTGCCTGAACATTAAATGCATGTATTTCTTCTGATCAGTTGCGGAGCAGCTAATGATATTGACGTTTGAAAAGGTTGTTGCTTTAGACGACCCGTCCTGTAGGAGCAGTATGAGAAAAGGTCAGGAAGAATTTGCAGAGCTCAAACATGTTTAATATGAAAACATTTCAAAAGAGCAACAAGATGAAGCACTTGGAAAGCTTTCGTTTCTCAGCAATATTATCTTCCATATGATGACAGACGACTCTATTGTATAAACACAAACACAGTACAGAAAGAAACTGAGGCATTTTCCTAAAAAGACAATTTTTGTTTTCTGAGATCATCCAACAGTTTTGAATTTCTGATACTTATAAAGTTTTAAGCTGCATGGATCAGATTCGGTCGATTTAAGTCTTCGAAAACTCAAGTTATCACTTGATCCTTTAGTTATGTTGCATAGAAAAATCAGTAAAAAAAAAAAAAAAAGTGAATCTGGGGATCTGAACTGCAAATATTCAAGGTCCATTTTGTTTGTTGATGCGTTTTTCATCCCACCAAAGGATCTTATCAGAAGCACTTTGGCATCACCTAGTGGTCCCAATCATTTTGAATACGGACTGATTAATCTAATTTGCATTATGAATGTCTACATTTACATTTATTGTAATCTACCATGCACCAAATTGTTGGGGACAAATTTTCTCACAATAATTCACCAACAGCTGATTCTCACACCAACCCTGCTGTTCATTAAATGACAGACATTAAAAACACTTGTGAAAAATAATCATGTGTGTCTTTGTACATATGATTTCAATTAAAGGAAATTCAACACATTTGAGTGAAGTGCAAAGCACCACGAATTCAAATTATGACACATGATATTGAGAGGAAGAAATTAAATTGCTTGTTCATGTCGCCACGACCCCAAAGTGTTTGTTGCATTGCAGAAAAAAAAACAAAAAAACTTTCCAAATGGGACTTTTATTGATGAACCTGAGGTCAGATCCAGTTCAGCTAAGATACCTAACTCTCTTGTAACACCCTCAAGAAACCCGCCGGATTACACCATCAATCAAGGCTAGCATTCAGCACGTCGCAAACACTCAATCTCCCCCGCCAAAAAAAAAAAAAAAAATCCCACCGACTCATGATAGATCTGGTCCCAGCTGTGGTCACAGCGCCAGAGCATATTGCCGCAAGCAGGATGCCGCCCTCATGTTAATGCTGAAAGGATTTAGCTGCAATCCATCTATCCTGAAGCGGGAACGGTGAGCTAAAGGAGTTTAGAGGGAAGCAGCGGCCGTGGCGGAGAGAGCGAGGAGTTGGACTGGTGGCACAGCAGAGCTTATTATGGTGCATTGGAAATGAAACACGACGCAGCGCCGTAAAGCTATATATCAAGTAGCTTTAGGGTCCTGTGAGCTGCATAGCCACCAACACACACACACAACCCTCCAAAAGGTGAATCTCCCAAGTGTGAATGTTGTCGGGAGACGACTGTGGGGTTTCTCTCGCCTCGCGGAGACTAACGGCAAATCCTTCCTATGGTAAAATTACACGTTTCACAGTGAAATGTATAATTACGGCCTTCACATTTTAAGGCAATTAGATGTAAACATCCAGAGTGTGTCAAAGTGCTGCCGATGTTACGAACAGGCAGCTGCGTAATGAAAGCGCAGGACTATTTTTAGTCTCATTTCTTGGCTCATCATCCAACCTTTCATGAACTGTTTCTGTGCCGTTTGATCAAGTTAATTTGTGTGGAATCGATGCCGATGACATCCATATGTTTTTACTAATAAGTTGATTTCGTATTTGGGTTTGAAGCAAGAGCAATGGTTTAGCAATGTGAAGTCACAAGTCCATGAATCGAATGAAGAAAAGAAGAAAATTTCTCACTTTCTGTTCTTTTCTATACATTTGAATTAGGCAGTGAAGACAAGATGTTGTTTAAAACATTTTAAATTTACTGGTACATTTAAATGCAAAGTAACTGTTGACAAACATGTTAGGCCTGTTAACATATTACATTATTCAAAACTCTTTCAATCTCTTGCAGAAGTAGCTGTACGTTTCCAAATTTTGCCACATTATATCCACAAACTTCATGTTTTTGGATTTGTTTTTATGCGACAAACCACCACAAACTAGCACATTATTGTGAAAAGGAAGAAATCAAAAGTTTTCAAAGATTTTTTTTTTTTTTTTTACAAATAAACACCCTAAAAGTAGGGTGTGAGTTTGTATTCTGACACCCCTAAATAAAATCCCATGCACACATCAACACAAAGCAGTGCATAATTGTGAGAATAAAGAAAATTTCACAATTTTCTTTGAAATAATATGAAGATATTAAAGTCTGAGAAGTACTGCCTGGTTTGGTAATCTGTCCCATTTGAGAGAAGGCTTCTATGGGCTTTATGTAGAGACTAACTTTTGAGTTTTGCTTTGTAAAATATCTACGGCTCAGTCGGTTTGGAGGGAGAGCGTCTCTGAAGAGTCATTTTCAGGTCTGGTCAGATTTTCCATTATATTCAGGTCTGAACTGGATCATTCAAACATAAACATCCGTTTTCTAAACCCATCCATACTAGATCTGACTGTGTGTTTGGGGTCGTCCTGCTGGAAGCTTTATTTAGCTCTATCTTAACTCTAACCAGCTTCCCTATCTTTTTTGTTTTTTGTATTTTTTTTTTTTAATGAAAGCTATTTCACAATATGTTTCACTGTGTAGATGCCGGTGTGTTCAGGGTGATTTTCAGTGTCAGTTTTCTGTCACACAGAATCTTCCATTTTGGTGTGATCTGATCAGATTCTCTCTTTTCAGCTCCTTCAGAGTTACCCCAGGTCTCTTTTCTGCCTCTCTAATAAATGTTCTCCTTGTCAAGGTGTTTACCTTTGACTTGCTGATTGTGCGATACTGTTCTTTATCAAACCTCTTCACCGAACGGCTTTTTACTAGTTGGAGAACTACTTCAGGCTCTGGATTACATGCAGCTGAATCAGAGTTTAAAAGAGGCTGAACACAAACGCATCTCGCACTTCTTTTGCATTTTTAACTTGTAAAATCATTTTTAAAACGATGTGTTGTGCTACTTTGTGCTGATCTGTCACAGGCGTCTGCAACTGCAGTCCTCCAGCACTTCTGCTCTGCAATTGCCTCGTTTGCATGTCACCCCGTTTGGCGAAGGCCTGGTCAGTAACCATTCATTTGATTCAGGTGTGTTGGAGCAGAGATGCGTTCAATAGTTGCAGGACACAGTGGCACTTTACAGGCATCTGCTGTATCTCATAAAATCCAGATAAAATACTGGTTGTGGCGCAAAAAGAAGCTTAAAGACGATGAATAGTTTTTCAAGACATTCGCTGCAGTTTCCATTTATTGCAGTGAAAGTCTGAAAATAAATTCACAGAAACACTGCAATTTAGGAAAAATTTACAATTTTCTGATCGAATGTTTTGCACTACCATGAGGAGGTTTTAGGGTTGTGTGGAAATTCGTGTATTTTGCAAAACTGCAATGGAAGCACTTTTTTTGCACGATCTGTGATCAACAACCGGATGTTACTACTGGCGGAAAAGACAAAGAAGACGACAGGAAGTGGGAGGAGGATGACGGTACAGCATGTTTTTTAATCACTTATTGCCTCAATAAACTTCTCCACGATTTTTTTCTTATTAAATCGAAATAGAGATTTGTTTTTTTACATTAGTGGATAATATGCAAAATGCAGCTACTGTAAGGCGCAATGGCGTTCCTACATTTTGTTTGGTTACTTTCAAGATTTAGTTTAGAATTAAGTGAAAATAATCTTTTGCACTTTTTTTTATTTTCCTTTCATAATCCTTGTTCCATATTATAATCGCTAAAAGACAACAGGCCCGTTTGACAAAGATAAACAATCCTATATTATTACAACAAATACAACCCTACAACTTCTGTGATTAAGCAAAATTACCACTTTCCTCTTTCTTTTTCTTTTCTTTTTTTCTTTGTGATCGCTTATTCCATCCCAGTCCTCACTCTGCCCTTCATGTTTTGCATCATCCATTTCCCATGTCAAGCCCCTAAATCTAAAGTCTAGTGCACGGCCATGTCATGGAAGATAAGCTGTGGACCACAATTATCTGTTTGTTTGTTTTTTTCTTTTCTTTTCCCATAAGTGAAGTGGATTTTATGATATGTCAGGCTTTTCTCTAGCCATCTAAAACCTAGTTTTCCAGATTCCCCCTGTTCTGTGCCACTATTAGAGTCTTAGTGAGGAGAGGGGATTCGGTGGTCCAGCTAAAAGCTGCTTTTGGTCACTCTCTCTCTCTCTCTGTCCCTGTCTCTTTTTTATGCAAATTGATCCAGTTCCAGTATTGGATCGGGTGTAGTTGGGTGTACAATACTCGGCCTGAGGCGACCGGCTATCTAGCTCACACATTACCCCACATCCCGACTTTACTCCCCGCCACAGATCACGCTCCACATGTGGGTTAATGCTTTCAATTTGATCGTCCGCGGACAGACGAACAAAAAGGTCTCTTTAGGTATTCACAAACACAAAGAGCTGTAATTTTTTTTTTTTTGGCATTCTTTTGAGCTTGAAGAAAGAAAGAAAAAAAAGAGCAAGCACAAGACTCCGAAAGAAAGAAAAGCTCAAAATGCGCGACTGTTATTCCGTGTAGCACCTGCTTAATCCAGAGAATCACAGCTCAATATGCTCTTTTAATCCCTCTGGCTCTCTGTGCCTCTTCAATCTCACACCACATCTATCTTGTTTTTAAAGGGCTGACCCAAATACTCTAGTGTTCAGGAGACTTGCAGCCGAACCTCTTGGGATTCAAAAGTCATCCATTCTTTAGCACTACCCCGACTGCCGCTCACACACACACACACACACACCCACACACACACACTAGCGTAAACAAATGCCCCCTATGAACATTTACAGCAGAAAACAGCGCACATCCGCCTTTCTGCTCGTAAACCGAGTCAATATCAAACTGCGCAAAGTGACAATCTCCGCTTTTTAAATTTTTTATTTCACTCTTCAGGTTCCACTTTAAAGAGCAGCGACTCCACTCTGCTGCGTCGAGGGGACTGGAGTGGAAGTAGGCATGAAAAGGGATTAGTGGGTTGCAAGTCAATTTGAATATTTTGTGGAGTTGGGGATGAGGGGAGAGGAGGCGGCGTAGATGTCGGTGACCGACGTCTGTATCTTGTGGTGTAAAACTGAGCAAAGCACAGAAAACCGACACAGAGAATAATGTCCTAAAATGCCATTTAAGAGGAAAAACAAATGCATCGTTAATAAGTGACTGAAAGAGGAGACTTTGAAAATGCTCTCTTCCACACTATGATAGCTATTTTTCAATTTCTGATGCATAAAATTAGTTTCAACCATGCAGGGTTTACTGATTCAACTGATTTTATTTGAAACAGTAAAGCAACACATAGAGTCCTCTGAAAATATATTATTGCAGTCATAATAGTGTTACCTCGAATTGTGATCTGTTGTTACTTTAATACATGTTTACATTTAGCAGTCGTTTTCAAACCTTTACAGTTTTTGCCAAGCTAATATAAGCAGGTCCAGTAGTTTCCTTTCAAGCTTTGGTCTGATGCTTTACAGACATGTTGCTTCTTAATTTACCAAACGGTTCCGAATCTGTGTTTCCTTAAAGGAGCTTTTATCCAGGTTAAATAAAAGTCGATGATGCGTTTCGAGGTGAGACAACGTGCGATTAAATTTTTTTTCTCTTTCATGTTGATGAGAGCTTCACAGATGTGTGAACGTTACCTATTTTTTTCTGTTTTAATGCAAAATTTTGCACATGAAATGTAGTTTTATGAACGCAGTTATTCTGGTGACTAAAAGCAGTTTCACATTCAAAGTTTTTAACTGAGTAGAAAACCAAGTTTAAAGCTTTCTGTGATTATTTCTAAATTATTTTAATTAGAAAGAAATAAAACAAATGACCTTTGCAATTTCTTCAGTTTTAAGTGTAAAAAAAAACAAAAAAACATGATGTGAGACCCTGAATGCCCTTTATACATTAACATGTCCCCACAGTAACGGCCCCAATCTCCACGAAGATTAAACGTAATCCTGCACAAACATTCAGATCGACAAATGACATGCAGTACTTATTTTTCCTTTAAATGATCCCTCATCTGCTTCGGTGCCACGGCTCTCGGGGTGTTTGCTTATGTTTATTTACTGAAACGCTGATTCACGACGCTCGTAAAATTTCGAGGTGACTCTGACAGCCTTTGCAGAGGCACGTTCAGTGCGATGTTTGCTGATGTGCATTTACCAAATTTGACTCCCGGCAGAGTTTGTCATTCATTTGGTTAATTATCACTCTGTTTGACTTGCACTCCTGGGAATCCTGTAATCTCTATAAGAGGCGACTCACTCTGGCAGATCACCTCGGATTTGTGGGAAAATCAATACTCGTGCTGGGCTGTGCTTGGCTGCCGTGTGGGCTCGAACGACTCGAACCGAAGATGCTGCCTATTGAGCACCGCGATGGGCTCAACTTGTCACCGATAGTGTTGCAGTTTTCCAGTTTCCGAATCCCTGCAATCAATGCTGCGCTTTACTGTTGTGATATCTCTCATTTAATCAGCAACAACAGCAAATCAGGACACCAATCACGGCCTCAGTGCAGCTTATGTAAATTCCCCCTGCACAACCTGTTAATGAGGTACCAATACCTCCTGATTTGGCTGCAGATAATATCTTTGTGTAACTGTCTTATTAAATTTGCCTCGTGACCATCTCTGTGTAGATTACAGTCATACATAATAACTTTAGAGCTTCCTGAGCTCTTGTTAATCACTTATGCTTATTTTAAAACTTATTATTTGTGCATTTTCTTAAGACAGGCTTTGATTATAAGGTTGAGAATTTATCTTTCATAGCTACTCTATCTGTACGTTTGGCACAATATTTGACGGTGCATATGTTTTTTTTTTTTTTGATTTGGAGACAGAATGTGTTGAGAGACTGAGAATCCATGCAGGTCCACCCATGTGTGCGCAACCCCCTGATGGTGCGATTATTAACTGGTGAAAAGAAAACCTCAGTCTCGTTTCTTGGTGCGACATGCAGGAATATGTTCCTGTGTTGTAATCTTGGTATTTTTTTCTATGAAAGGGGTTGGCAAAACCACAATAAAATATGGTGTTGAGTATAAACGAGCTCATTAAGCTTGATTGAAATCATCTCCGTTTCCATGTACAACAATCATCTAATTTGCGCCTGGATCAATGTTAACGGCTGTCTTTTTTTTTTTTTCTCTTTCTCTCTCAGGGTGGAGGTCGCAGGATTCCTGCTCAGTGCAGCTTATTAGGAAGCAACACCATACTTGGGGAGGGACAAAAAAAAATGACAGTCTTCATGTTCCTAATGATGGCACCTGTTTGCATGGCCAAACTGGGTGCCCGGCTCTTTGTGCTGTTCCTTTGCCTGTCTATACACGCCGGCATGCTTCGGTTTGCTGCTGCTTCTATACAAGGATACTTTGGGGACATCGACATGACGTGCCCATCTGTATGCAGGTGCGATGAGGACTTTATCTACTGTAATGATCGTGGGCTGAGCTCCATCCCATCACTGCCTCCTTCTGCATCTGTCCTCTACCTTCAGAACAACCACATAAACAACCCAGGCCTCCCCACCTCCTTGGAGCGTCACCTGTCTGTACGCGTTGTATACCTCTATGATAATGAGCTGGATGAATTTCCCATGCACCTTCCTCCGTCTGTGCGAGAGCTGCATTTGCAGGACAACAATATACGCACCATCCCTCGCACCACGCTGGCTCGAATGCCTTTGTTAGAAAAACTCCACTTGGACGACAACTCCATCTCCACTGTGTCCATTGAAGATCAGGCCTTTGCCGACAACCCGCGGTTACGCTTGCTTTTTCTTTCACGCAACCACCTGTCTAGTATTCCCTCAGGACTGCCAGCTTCTTTGGAGGAACTGCGTCTGGATGACAACCGGATCTCTACTATCCCGACTCATGCTTTCCGAGGCCTCAATTCGTTAAGGTGTCTTGTTTTGGATGGGAACCTTTTGGCAAACCAACGCATTGCAGATGATACATTCTCCCGTCTCTCTAACTTGTCAGAACTGTCCCTCGTGCGCAATTCCCTTCAAACCCCACCTGTCAATCTGCCCAGTGCTCATCTACAGCGACTGTCTCTACAAGACAATGCCCTGACTCACATGCCACGTGGGTCCTTGGACGGCATGCACAGGTTGCAGAGATTGGACTTATCAGGAAATAACCTAACTACGTTACCAAGGGGGCTGTTCAAAGACCTTGACAGTCTTGGCCAGCTGCTGGTGCGTGGGAATCCGTGGCACTGTGGCTGCAACCTCCGATGGCTTTATGACTGGTTGCGTGCCCGCGGGAACACCATCACCGTCAGGGGTCTCACTTGCCATGGGCCGGACAGGGTGCGAGATCTGGCTTTGATTGACCTGGGCAGTGAAATGGAGGAATGTGAAGTGGTGAGACTGACAGGGACTAAAGACAAAGGGGCTGTTGGTGGGGTTGAGAGCTCCACCACCAATGCACCTCCACAGGGTTCCCTCTTTACTCTCCGCTCAAAGAGGCCTGGCTTTGGGTTTCCCGACTCTGGCTTAGACTACACTCTTAGCAGCAGTGGTGTGGGGAAGAGCTTAGCGCTAAATGTAAAGCCTCTATCTCACAACAGTATTCGTGTTACCTGGAGTGCAGCTCAGCCAAGCTCCTCTTTTAGGTTAAGCTGGCTCCGACAAGGTACTGGGAATGCCATGGAGTCGATCACAGAGACGCTTGTGCGGGGTGATCGCCAAGAGTATCTGCTAACTTCCCTGCAGCCACGCTCCAGCTACATCATTTGCATGGTGCCACTGGCTGTCAGTTCAGAAAGCAAAGCCACAGTTTCTGGAGATGCTGACTCTGATGAAGCCTTAGTTTGTGCAAAAGCAGAAACGTCAGACCTTAGCTCATCAGAAGAGGAGGAAAATGAGGATTCACATCAGATTACATCACTGCCCCTGGCAGGGATTATTGGCGGCGCTACCGCCACTGTATCTTTGGCTCTAATTTTTGGTGTCTTCTGTTGGTACGGGCATAGAACTGGGCATTTATGTTCCCGTGACCACTACACTCGCAGTAGCTCGAGAAAAAGCAAAACCTATGATGACTACATTGAATCTGGCACGAAGAAGGATAACACGATCCTGGAGATCCGCGGCCCAGGTTTCCAGATGACACCAATGCCAGCTTGTCCACCGATGCAGCCGAAACCCCTTCGAGAGGATTACATCATTCACACCATATTCCCCTCCAATGGCACCGGTTTATATAAAGGGTCCAACCATGTTTCTAATGCTGGGCATGGCACCAACCGTGGCTATAGAGAAGGAGGAATCCCAGATATAGACTACTGCTACACATGATGTATTGTACCAGATGCTGTTCATAGTGTAATTGGTAAAACTGTATAGATGCACAATTTCCCTTGGCATGGACACTTCTGAAGCACCCCTCTGTGCCTTCTTCTTCTTCTGGTCTCCCATTCCAAATGACCTACTGTTCATTACTGAGAGGACTGAATACAATTAACTGAACTGTGTGGGAACAATTCACTGCAGGAAGCAGCAGCCAGTGCCCCAGGTGTAAATGCACATCTGAGTGTTTCTTCACCATCTTAGTAATGGCCTGTGTATGATTCTCTCTCTCCCTTATTTTTTATTTTTTATTTTTTGCTCTTTCCGTGACATGTAAGAATGTATCTTTAGTGGAAAGGTCAAACCTGGCGTGGGCGAAGGTGGAGTTTCTTTTTCACACATGGGAGCTGCAGCGGTCAGCGCAAAATGGATTCATTAATGATGAAAAACAGACATTTTTGGTACTTTTTTTCCCCCCTTTTTCTTCTCACCAGTCACACACAGTATGTAGTCTTATTGACTCATTGTTCCAAATGCCTCAACTATATTGATGTGCCCTATCAGCTACCCAAGGAAAGGGCTTTGTAAAGCTGTGAATTGTTCTATTTTAAACAACCCAATAACCACTTGTCTTAAAGTAGGCTTGCTATTTCCTTATTCAGTAGATAGCAGGGTTACGACAGTACGAGGGCTGATCAGCTTCGGTTTTACCTCTTCAGATCATTCACCTGAGATCAGTAAGGTAGTGCTGCAGCACGTGTGTGTAGATTATTTCCCATTATCATTACCGACCAGGCTGTGTTTGGGTAATGGATTTGCTGTTTCTTTTTCAGTGGTTTGTTCCATGATGAAGCTCTGCACAGATATCTTTATTTATATTGTCCTTTATGATCTGATTTGTCTCCGCTTAAACTGTTTTTTGTTTTTTTGTTTTTTGTAAGTTGCACCTCATATTTGTCACAATTAATGAATTTCAGCTGTTTTCAGATTTCTGTTTTTCACTTTAAACATTGACGTGAATTATCGATCGAGTCTCTTTGGACTGTTATGTCATTATTTTGTTTTTTTTTAATCAAACCACCCCAAGTTTGGCATGTAAACCCACAGATCCCCTTAGGCAACGACCTCAGCTGCTCTTTTCCGACGTGTGCTTCGCCCCGTGACCTCAGTTGCTGACTTTATGGGTTTGTAAACCGTTTCCTCCCCACCACCGCTCTGACTGAGCGGACAAGCTAATAAAGCGGAGCCTCCTGCTGGAGGAAGAACTCTTGTGAGTGACCTAGAAGATGAGGCCAAGAACTGTGAGTGCATTTGAGGAGACTCCAACCGCAACACTGTTGACCTACACTGTGGGGCGGCGGCCAAGTTGTGTGGGCGGGTGGACAGGTGGGGGACGTGGGGGAGGCTCATCAGTGAAAGCAGTTCACTGATGTTTGTTTTCGCGATCGGAGAAAGGCCTCTGCTCATTCCACCTCTTTATTGCTGAGCAGCACTAAAAATGTAAATGTGTTAGCACTTAGCAGGTAGGAGGAATAAAAGTAACGGGGGTAAAGACACAAACCTGTGTGTATTGAGAAGGATACCGAATTGATGGCTGCTGCACAGCGGGGTTCAGCGCTGCATAAATCTGTTTGTCATACCTGGATGCGACCCCCCCCAACCCCCGGGTTTATTATCGTCTATCAGTTGTTTATCACTGTGTTGCTTCCAAAGGGGAAACCGTTTGTGCTTCCTTTGACTATTCCGTCCGGCAGAGTTTCGTACTGGTGTCAGACAAAACGTCAGTGGAATGTAAAATTTACCTTGCACCCAAAATTACTGGCTTGGCTAATTTTGTTTCGGGGAATGTTGATATAGTGTAATTGTGACTTCTTCTTTTTTTTTTTTCTTTTTCTTTTCTTTTCTTTTTTTTCCAAGTGGGTCTGTTAAAGATGCATACTTCGTCTTCATTTGTATAAATAAAATCTTGGCCACAGCCACATGAATATATATATTTTTTTCCTGGTGAAAATTATAGAAAATAATAGTGCCATAATTTTGCGTTTAAAAGAAAAAAAAAGAAGAAAAAAACAGATGTAAACCTGAGATGTGTGTGGAATTTGCTTTATGAATTCGTCTTCAGAGGGGATTAATAAAAGTTTTATAATCTTGTTATCACTGCAACCAGTCATTTCACCTCACCCCTGTGGAGATAATCTTTTAGCAGCTCAGGAGGCATCACAGCAGCAAAGACTCATATTTGAATGAACTGTCTTCACGCATAAACTTGACCCACATATTGTTTCGGTTTGAAGGAGGCCTCATGTAAAACGCACCACCGCCCGCAGCCAGACGAAACTGGCTGAGAATGAGACGGAGCGTGCGAGCCTCTTAACAGGCCGCTGCCTAGACGTGACCTTATGGCCTTGCTCAAGCCTGACGTTAACATGTGTCGACAGCACTCAGTACAGATGTGCAAATGCACCCGAGAGGCAGTAAGGAAGCACTGAGACCGCGTCGCATGCAGCTGGACTCTTTTACCGTGTCTCCATGGCGATGACAAAGGAACACCAAAATAGATTCCTATTTCATACATGATTAAAGTGTTGTTTTGTAAAAAAAAAAAAAATTCTTTCTAACCACATGTTTTAGTCATTTCATGTGAACCAACTGGCCACTTTATACAGGAACGTCTTGGTTGGGATCCATTTTGCATTCAGAGATTCTTTATTATTCAGAGTGTAGATTTCATAAGGTGTTTGAAATCCATGTCACACTGTGTCTGCAGCTTTGTCCGCTGCACTGGCATAATGTGCACCCGAAAGCTGCTCAATTGGATCGACACGGTGACTGGAGGCCGCTGGAGTACAGTGAACTCTCTGTCATTGTCTCATTGCCTAAATTTATTGATTGGCTGTCGTGTGATTGCATCATTTAGTTTTTTTTTTTTTTTAAATTGACACTGTGTTGCTACTGCAATAAAAAGCAATGTAACGCTAATGCATTCTATAGTTTCATTCCAAATGTCAATGGAGGGAAGATGAATCCCTGGTTCTTTTTTCCTCTAATACAACTTCGGGTTCTGTCTGTCACACAGCTGATTGCCACAGAAATGCAATGTGCCGCTATTTCATTTATTTATAACCCCGCCAGTGTAGCACGTTGTTAAATTGCAATTTCTACTGGCAGCTCAAGCCCTTGGGCTGCCAATAGACATTGTTAAGACAATAAAGTTCTGCACAGAGCAGCAAATGTTAGAGGATTACTGATAGCGGAGGTTAGAGAGAGAAGTAGACTGACTCTAATAGCATGACGCTACATTAGCAGGAACAACAACATCTTAATGACTTAGCTTGGTAGCAGGTTTTAAGATAAAGAACAAAAAATTATTTATTGTATGAAAAGAAGGTTTCAATAGTTTCAACCTGACCCAAATCTTTAGCCTCAGATGAAATAAAACTGGATATAATCTTTATGAACTACAGCCCCGTAAAGTCTCAAAGCTGAGATAAAACTGGAAAATGTAACACCGGCGCTCGACTGACATTTCCACCCGGACAAGACAAACGCCTTCTGGAGAAGATGGAACGAGTTATGCCCCCATCTCAGGTAAAAAATGTCTGGATTTCAAGTTTAAATCGCTGTCCAAGTTGTGCAGTGGCAGCATCA
The DNA here is from genome assembly GCA_010277075.1 of Poeciliopsis retropinna. Classification (NCBI taxonomy): domain Eukaryota; kingdom Metazoa; phylum Chordata; class Actinopteri; order Cyprinodontiformes; family Poeciliidae; genus Poeciliopsis; species Poeciliopsis retropinna. Next base: position 1,759,713 of record VMRM01000024.1, read on the forward strand.
TGCTAAGGGTGTGTTTGTCTGCCAGTGGTGGTGGTGCTTTGTACTTAGTGAGTGAAGTGACGAAGAAAGATTACCACCTTTAATTTCTTTGAATTCACCCTGAAATCAGAAGGTAAAAGGTCAAAACTTGACGCATCAACAGGGCCAGATTTACGAGAATGTGGGCCCCTGCGCTGGAGCTTTATCCACTGCAGAAAAAACATTTTGCTAATGAAAATCCAGGTGCAGGTGTAGTTCTGCATAACAGTGAATATGAATTGCTGTGAGGTAGATTTAAGACGTCCCCTGGCCAACAGCTCCATGTTCTTTCCATATATAATTTTAATTTCTAATCGTGGAATATTGTTTGTAATCATAAAAATCCCAAACTAATATAGGTCATCTGGTTTCATGATGAGTTTTAGGTAAGAGTACAATTTGTGCAAACAAGCGCTCACAAATAAAAAAAATAAAAAAAGAAGAAAAGTTTATTGTTCTTAAGAAATGAAGTCCATTTTCATCTTGAGCACCTCTGACTGACATTAATTAATTTTTTGCTAAGGGAGCATATTTAAGTTTCAGCCACAATGCGAAGTTCAGACCAAATGTGTTTGACAGAAAACCTGCATTCAGTTTATACTTCTTGTATCCTCACTTCACCCTGCAAGAGGAAAAAAGAAAAGCAAATGTCGGACATTCGATTGACTTCCTGTGAAAGTGAAATATCTGATGAAGGTAACTCAGAGGAACTCTGCTGTGAACCATTTCCAAAGCTAAGAAAAAAAACTTGGGAACTTGGAAATGGCTCATAAATCATCATCGAGAGATGATAATTTTGAAAACACAAACTGATTATATACCTCCTGTTATAGCTCTGTTTTTAAAAAAAAAAAAAAAACATCATTGTTTATTGTAAAAGCCTTTATTGGCACAAGAGAATAAGAAAAAAAATATATATATATGTGCGTCTGTCCTGCTGATCTTGGACTTTCCGCTTCTCTTTCTTCTCCTCCAACACCTTTTGTGCTCACGGAGATGAAAAATAAGCTGGAAGATGAGACAAATTGGATGTGAGGCAGTCATTTCTTGTCTCATTACTGCACAATTTCTCCTGCAAATCTCATTGTGCTGCCACAATTACAGACTATACAGCCCCGAATGAGCCAAAACACCAAATAGGACAGAGGACAAACTGGGGACATGTATAAGAGTTTCTGCAGGGACACACAGACTTGAGTCTTTGACGAATAGAAAAGCAGATGAGTTTCCTGGCTTTTAACTCTCGGGGGGTTTATGTGGGTTTTTTTTCTCTTCTTTTTTTTCAAAAGTTAACAGTGAATAAGCCGGCAGTCGGATCATCTTGGTTGGGAGTCTTTCCACACTGAATGGATTTTGGAAGTAATGCTTGATCTGAGCCTTTGGGATTTGGAGTAAGAACTCCTTCGGCTGCACAGAAATCCCAGCGCAGAGACACACTCCATCTATGACTTTCTGGAAAGTGACCAGCAAGGATGAGAACCCGATGAAAAATAAAAATAAATAGAGTCCAGTATGAAGATCACGAACAACCTGTCTTTGTCTTGTCGATGCTCTGTCCTCAAAAGTCTTGGAAGAACCTAAAGGTACTTTGCATCTTTGTTGCTTTGTTTGATAAGAGAAATCAAACGAAGCTGGAAAATTCCGCTGCAGTGGAGGTAGAAACACAAGAGATGAAAAGAAAATAACAAAATCTGAATATTACGCTTCATTAATTGGAAGCGAATTATACTCCTTGACTGCCGCTTCCTTACAAACACGGACCAGGCGGCAGCGGCCTCGGCGTCAACAAAGACAGCTGCAGATTAGGAGTCGACCTTAATCCCTGTGGGATGCAGCTGAGCTGGTGGGAGCCCACTGGTGGGACAGAGGAATGCAATGGACCTTATTGTTAGATATCACAACGTGTAGCATTGAATTTGTTTCAACTTCAGCTGAGATGTGAGATTTTCCATAAAACTGAGTTTATAAGCAAAGTACATTGAATAAGTACTCAAACCCCTTGAATGCTTCAACATTTTGTTGTTTCAGCTGTTTGCTGTAAACTATGTGTCAAACCTAAGACTCCTTTTATAGATCACACCATTTTACAAACACAAAAATATATCCACACCCACCTGGTGGTGGATTTTCTTTCCATGTCACACTTATGTGCTTCTTTGCTTTTTTTTCCCCCTCCCATTTTTCTTTGAAAAACAGGTCATGCTCAGTCAGATTAAACGGAGAAGCAGTTTTAAAGTCAATATTTTCATTTTGGATTTGAGTCTGACGCATCTAGACCGTTGTGATGTTTGCACTCCTTCTCCTGCTGGAGGGTGAACCTCGCTGGTCTCAGAGTTTAACACACGCTGTAAGAAAAGACTCATTAAGTTCTTCCACTTAAAGCTACAAAAACAGAGTTATTTCCACCCAGGCCATTTCATACGCTGCCAAAATGTGAATGCAGAACTGTAGTTGGTGTACTAAACATGCTCACTTTGAAAGAAAACCACACACAGAGAAATGAGGGGTCATGCTCAGATGATGTGCCAAGAACCAAACTTAAAGCGGGGCTACAGGAAAAGAATCGTGTCATTTTGTTTTTTTACAGTCGTGGGAGAGAGAGCAAGCGTCTCTGTTCCTGATGAGTGAACATGGACTGCGTTCGAGTTACATTTCAAAATATGTTGCATTTTGATCGGACCAGAGCGGCGTCTTTCAATTAGTGCGTCCCCACCAGGTCCTTTGCATGACTTTCTGTGTCCTTCACCTTCATAATTATGCCTTATTGTGGATTTATCTATCATAAAACCATAAAATAAATTGAAATTCATTCATGCTTGTGGATTATAACGAGTAAAGGTTCAATGAGTGTAAACACATTTGGAAAACACATCAATTATCCAGCTTGAAGTGAAAATATTTCTCCTCACAGCCTCTGACTTTATATCTGTTAAATGATACCCTGGTATTCATAGGGCAGGATGATTTGCCCTGTGACATTTTATTACTGCACAATGATCCATATGGTAACCGTATACCAGTCTAATCCTGTTATTCTCAAGGTCTAACAGACTATCTGTGGCAGGTTCCCAGAAATGCACTCTGCAGGTGGACCGCATTGTTTCCCCGACGCGCTCCAAAGCCTGCGTTTTGTGTTTTTGCCTAATTAGTTTAATGGAGGAGGCTAAATGAAGACGTAGTACACGTGCGTGGGGCGGAGAGATTACATCCAAAGCCTAAATTTACTTACGGTATTATCGAAAGCAAATTTACTGCCGAGCAGATTTGCTGTAGGTAGCCAAACATCTGTTTGAAGAGGGCTATTTATTGTGAAGTGGTGGTAATCATTGTGATGTGGCTCGCATTGCAGAGGTGCTGCTCCAGACTGGTATAAAATTACATTTTGCGAATCAATTTAGCTCTAGTCCTTTTTGTTCTCAATTAAATCAGAGGAATATCGCCGAAGCATTTGTTTGAAAGGGAATAAAGCACATTTGTTCTGCGTGGGTCGCTGAATAAAACTAATACCATTAAGAAAAAGCTTATATGCAGAATTTGTGCAACTTAAACACTTTTGGTTCTGTGAGTTAAGAAAAGTAGCTTTGTTTCGACAGTAATCACACTTTATGTAAAGTTTAATTCTGGACATTTTCCTATTTTAAAATACAAGATATTTCATTAGCATCATCCAATGAAATAGATTGACATTTCCAGAAGTTGCAGGAAAGTGATTATAATATAACAAACTTAATCCCACATGACTAACATCAAAATATTTTGTTCCCTTTCTGTTTGTTTTTGTTTCTTTTTATAAATGACTGCCTCAGGTCAACTTTGCCCTCCGTGTTACACAGATGACAAATAAAATGTTTCACAGAGCGGATGTTTTTGTTGCTGCACTATGTGATTAAATGTGGAAACTGTGGAACGGAAAAGTTAATAATACTGCTTCATTAAAAAAAAAAGATGGGCTTTGTTGCAAAACACTGTAATGATTTTCCAAAGAATCTGCACTCAAAAGTTCAACACTGATCAAGTTCAGCATTTACAAATGACTTTTCTTCCTGTTAGTTTGTTCCCCGACGAAACTCAACATGTGTAATATTTCTACACAGCTAAAAGTTTAAACTTTTATTACAAAAAAACAATAATAAAAAACATTTCTGATCATATTTCTTTTCTTAGATACTTCAGCAAAGTTCAAGCAGTTTAAAGTCAATGTTATCCTTTGTAAGACAAAATTGGCTATTTGTGGAAATTCATAATATTAATAAATTTAGTTCCACATTCAACAAGCGGTTTGTAGTCTATGATGATGCTGCTTTTTATCAGCATCATTTATCAGATTGCTACAATCGATGGTAGCCACATAGGCACAGCCGCTAGAAGGAAACAAAACGCACCCAGTACAACACTTTCATTCTATTGGCTGAGGGGTTGCTAGGCGACAGTACATTTTTTTTGTTCCAGAAGCAAACAGAAAATGTTTCGTAAGTGAGCAGAGAGTCCGAGCAGAGACTATGTCTGAGACGTTTTGAGAAGAAATACATAAAGTGCTGCTTTCAAAATGAAAATGTAAGCAAAAGTCTTAAAAGTTTTGGGAAGAAAAGACATAAAATCTGTTTTCAGACTGAAAATGTGTGCTTTTGGATTATGGCAGGAAAATCCCATCATAACTAAATCACAATTGAGACACAAAACTAGCAGAAGTAGTAAAATTATTAATTATTAATCACAAATTACAAAAAAAAATGTAAAAAAAAAAAAATACCTGTGAGATGTACCAAAAATATATTTACTTGTAAATAATTATTGACAAAAGCAACTTCATAAGGTAAAAAGTTTCCTTAAAACAATGAAATGTGTCCAAGTGAGTTTTAGCATTGAATGTGTAGATCCTTAAACAACGCATTGTATCCTCTTCTGGATTGGGTTTCTTGATATTCTTAGCAAGATTTATAGTGTTTCACAGAGGTGATGCTAAAAACAGATGTAGGATCCATATTTTGCTGTCCTGAAATGATATAGACTAGAGCTTGGGTCTGCAACTCTGGAGCTGCTCTCCACCACTTTAACTATATAAAAAAAGAACCTTACGAATAAATGTTTATATTTCAATAGCAATGGAATTATTATTTTTTTATTTTAGGTAATAAATCCATAGAGTTTATACAGCAAGGTTAGAATAATACATGCCTGTGTGTTATTGCTGTCGTGACAATGAAAGGCTCATTTAAGCCTTGTTCTGTCACTCTCACATGCATTTATTCTTCTCACACATAAACATTTTTTTTCTCACTCAAACATATATTTTTTCCCCGTATAATGATGCATCCCTTTAAAAATAAAACCCTCTCCTATTTCATATGTGCATATTTGTCACACAACTACAAATCACCTCACTCACTAACAGCAATCTTCACATATTAAAATACGTAAAACACCTTCCAATAAATTCATTTTAATTGCAGTAGCATAATCTCACCCGATAGATGCTACCTTTAGTTTAACTATAGTCAGTAGAAGCAATAATAATCCAATAAGTTTTAATTAAATTACCCTAACCCACAATTAGAGAGTCACCTGCTGTTAATATTATGCACAACTGCTTTTTGCAAAAAATAATATTTTCTAATCTTAAAAGTCCCCTCACTCATAAAAATCTCTAAAGGGAGAGATTTCTGTTTTGCTCTGAAGGGAAAACAGAAAGTGTGGTTTTGCTCTTCAAATGAGATTCATAGATGTGTGTGTGTTTTGTTTTTTTTGGGTTTAAATCTCTAAATAATTTCAACAAGCGCAGAAATATTTGTGTGCTTGTGATAAAAAAATTGGTTTCCCAATGCAGTTTACACACTCTCAGCAAAAATAGTATGTGTGTGTATAGCTCTAATTTAGTTAATTTAGTAGTAGTTCATGGAAGGATAACAATTTTGCAGGATTAGGCAGATTTTATTTAGAAGAGGAAAAAATGGTTTCTGTAATCAGAAAGACTCCAGATTTGACTTTGATTGATATATTACCAATACAGGCATTGCTGTATTACTTAGAAACACCATTTCATTTTGTTGTATTTTACCCATAAACCATCTAAATTTAACCGTCAAACTTTGCGAACACAAGTCCATCAATGGAAAATAATGATTCTTGTAAGCAGAGGGATTTTCTGTTAGCAGAAGCTAACAGGCTCTGGAGATAAATGCACAATTTTAATTGTTCAAAAAATGTTTTTCAATATCTACTTCTGTCTGTAAGAAACATTTTTAGCCAGTACGATCCAACAATATGTGATGAACATGTCCAACAGGGGCATCTTATTAAAATCAGATTAGTGTTGAAGGAGGTAATACCCATTTGTCAATCACTCATCTTTGCTCCAGAAGTACTATTTTACGTTCTAGAAGCAACTAAAATACTTAATTGACCTGAGAAATACTCAATATGTTTGTAGCTCCATGAAGTAAGTCATAAAGCCACATCACTAATGGTTCATCTCCCTCTGCTCATACATTATTTAATTTATTTTTGCGTTGCCCTTTCCTTCGTTGACTTTCTGCCAACAGATTGAGGATCAGGCTGCATTTAAGCATTTCAGGGTTGGTTCAGGTTCTGAGTTGTGTCAGATTGGGTCTAAAAATCATTCGCATTCTGAACTTTGTATTATATTAAATGAGCAAGCACGCTTTCCTGCTTCCAAAAGGCCAAAAATCCTCATAGTGACAAACAGAAACACAGGCTTGACATGGCTGAAACAGTTAGTCAACCAGCAGTAAAACCATGGATGTTATCAGGTCAGAATCACAGGTTGGCAGAGAATGACTCAGTATCAACACAGCAACAGCATGAAACACCTCTGACTAAGTCTGTGGCAGCAGAAGCAGACAGGCGGACTCTACATTTGGCTCTATGGACACGAAAAAAGAGAACAAGTGTTAGCGTGTTCGCAACGAGCATGTTAGCATGCTAGCTTTAGGTTTAGCTAATTTAGCTTCACACACCTGTTGCATAGGTGAATTCTTGTGATCATATCTGACTACTGGTTAGAAATTAATCTCAGAGCCATGAACATTTTTTGTTTAAGTTATTTTTAAATGGCTACAAACAACTAAAAATGTGTGTTTGTCTGACTGGCTGTTAGCCTTCCGTCGTTGCACGGATTTGTTTACTCTTCCTGAAAACTCACAGCAATATCACATTCCATGTACAGGTATGGAAATTATTGTTTACAATAATGCTCTTAAATTCAACTTTTATCATCTTAACCATCTCTTTTGTACAAGTTTGCTTGTTTTGCTGCATTTCTTTTTGCAATACAATTATATTTTTACAGTATTTAGAACAGATAGCCATACGTTTTTTGTTATTAAACGGTTTTACGTTTGGTTTTGTTATTGTTTGTTTCCTAAATAAGACATATGTTATAAAAAGGTGCTTTTGAAAAAACGAAGAGGAGTTTTATTTTCCCACCAGCCACAGAGATTAATTTCACAATCTCTGTGACACAATGACAGTCAGAGATTCCCCAAAGATAACCTGCACTGTAACAAAGTGTCTTATCATCTTATATTTATGCTCTTATCTATTAGCACCTGGAGTGGGAGGCCTCCCTCTTCCCCCACAGCCTGTGACACCCCACTCAAGGTCTCCACAGTTTCTTTATCCATCACGAGGGCGTCCATCTCTTTTGCAAACGCGCCCGGATCTCATACTGTGCAGTGTCAACGTAATTTACTGTCTCATAAAGTAGGACCCTTTGAGACTTTAATGGTGATTACGGACCATCCTGAGAACCAGTAACAGCCGAGAGCTGGGATGGGGAGGGTCTGCACACCTACAATCCCTGTCATCCAGGGCACTTAGTCTTTGACTGCTTGCCTGTTGTCCTTTCAGGTGACCCCCTTCACAAAACAAATGCTGGCTGCTGTTTCGGTACCTGGTTTCACAGGGCCGATGTTTTTCTTATGTCGGGATTTACTGCAAGACGAGGAACGTTTACATATTCTAAAAGTCTGAATAACTGCACAGTTGTCGCTGTTAAAACTCCTAGGATTATTTATTCTTTTGGAAGCGTGTGTTATTGTGTTTGGAACAACCTTGTTCGCAAACCATGTTTTCAAAGTCAAGCGTCAAATGACTGACATTAACATTTCCATGCAGGACGCATGATATATAGGCGACCTTTCAAACTAATTCAAGTAAATATTTAACATATTTATCTTTTTTTTGGAATGTTAAACTCAACTTTAAAAAACTGTTATTAACTGTTCTGAATCCAAAAACAATGAATTAGATACATCTACCTACATTTTTAAGAAGCAGATCACAGAATGTCTGGAGGAAGTTCTCTTGCTTTAATGATCTGTTCCTTTTCTCCTTTCCTTGATTAGAAAGGTTTGCAAGATTATTAGGAAACCTTGATCTGAATCAGCATTTAAAGCCTTTTGTCTGCTCTAATCAGGACTCAGGACATAAACAGTAATCAGGAAATTAGCAAAGAGTGAGGCTCAGTTTGGGAGAATAAATGAACTGAAGTGTCTTCGTAATGATACTAATTTGGCAAGACATGAAAAAGTCAGAGGCTATTTCAGCTTGTTTTATTTTTATTTATTTTTTAAATGATAAGCCAAAGTCATGTTAGATGTAGAAAGACGAACTGTTGGAGCTGGGGGTGCAGCTGTTATGCAGAAGCCATAGTCCTTGGCTGTAGCCTCTGCTATAGAAATAATCCATAGACAAGTCCACAATGTCAACACACACCCCCACAGAGCCGGGTTTTTAAGTCTAGATCCAGTATTTGTTGTTGGAGAGAATGAAATGGATTCCCTAGATTGTTGACCTCAGTCCCACTGAACACTTGTTGGATGCACCAGAATGACCAAATGCTGGTTGAAGAATGAGATGCCAGCCTGTGATGACCATAGGGAGGTTCCAACCTGTTGTGGTTGTGAGTAGTTCTTCCACAGACTACCTCGTCTGTTATGTTAAACGTCAACGGATTGCCAACGTGTGTTGTTTTTATTTCAAGCTTAAGAGTTAATTGCAACAGAACTTGACAACAGGAGATGATTTGGGGTGCAGCTACTGCAGGACCCACAAAAGGCTTTTCCTTATAAAAGTGCAATGAAGGGAATAAATAAGCTGTCCAGTGGTGCAAAAATTTATTGTCAACAGTAAAGAAATGATCACTACAAACTTCCCCACTTTTTACGCTTACATTCGTTTTTGATTAACCCTAACTATAACCCTTACCTGGACATTATCTCCTGGTTTCTAATTTGTGTCTATTTTGGATAGTAATCTGCTTCATCTCACTGTTACAGTTAGAAACAAAGGGGATTTATTTGTGCAACCACATGTACTGCTTCTCTGACTGCCATAGACTGCAGTGTAATCGTGATTTTTTTTTTCTCCCCAGCAAACTCTGCGGTGAGGATAATCCAGGATCTCCAGACCTCTCAGTCGTTGATAAGATTACAAGGTCTCAGATGAAATAGAGACATGAGCAAAGGTTTGAAGGCCAGGGAGGAGCCAGTCAGGACTGAGGTAATGTCACTGCTGTTCCAATGTTTATTGGGAGCGGCACCCACACACACACGCACACGCACGCACGCACACACACAAGCATTTCCCTGTATTGATCTGTCCAGAAAAAGAGTTGAGGTCAGCAGGCATATGTCTAAATTTCTTTCTCTCTGTCGCTCACACTCCATTTGTCTCTGTCTGATTCAATACTCTCCTTCCCCCCCATCAGGGGGCCGTGTCTCAGCCGTACATCTGCGACTCCCTTTCCATGACCCTCGCTCACACTCCGGAGTTTCTTTGTCTCCGTCTCTTTGCCCTTCACTTGACATCCATAAATCAATCAGACCAATTTCATCCAGAACAAAGCCTGATGGATTTGCTTCGGAGCCACCGTCCTGATAAAGTAACGGCATCCAGAGTGTAATTACCCTTTGAATTAGATGATGTGGCTATGTGACCATGGATTTGATTTAGCTTAATTTTCAGCTATCTCTCTCATACACACAACCACACACACACAGACAATATGCAATCCTGTGATAATGGTGTTAAAAAAAACTGAGACTTGGCAGCATTTTTTTTCCACTAGTTAACTATTTATTTGTTGACTGGAAAGAGTTAAATACTTATTTTCATGTCGCCCTTTGGTTTGAGCTGTTAGAAGTCCAAAGTTGAGGACCTGATTTACACCAGCCTTGTTTGGTCCACTTTGGTCGAACTCTGGTTTGTTTAGCTAGAAACTCCAGTTTTTTTTGAGAAGTGTGAATGTGGAGTCAAACTCTGATGTAGACCAAAAAAGAAACTCTGGTCTGCCTAAAAACTTGGGTGTCTGTTCAGTTGAAATTAATTCTGGTTCAGGTTTGAATGCACATGTGAATGCAAGCAAGACCACCCCAAAAGTAGGAGACAGACTATATCACAAGGGAATTCTGGGTAAATACAGACAAAAGAATTGCACAAATCTAGCGTTAGAAATGGCTCATGGTCTTTTACTAAAGATAACTGCTAAGGTTTTGTTTTCATAGTGTGAGGAGGGAAGTTGCGTTCATGTCTTCTTCAGAGGTTTTCGTGCCGCTCCCTTCAGTGGCTCTTGATGCAGCGCCACCACAGGCGAGGAGGTGAACAGGTTTTTCAAAGGGTTTGTTTCATTTGGCGCAGTGCAGTATGAAAGTGAACAGCACCAGCTGAAAATGTTACAAATATTGCAACTTTGGTCCCTGTTTAAACCAAATCTACCAGACAATCAGATGTGATAACATTCATCAAACAAGAATCCAGAAACCTCATACTGACTTTATTTTTTTTTTTTTTTTTTTTATCACACTTGGAGTGATAGCAACACTTGAATTCATGAATTTGGATGAATAGTTCTTGGTGTCTTTATGCATATTTAATTGTTCCTGGGTTTTATTTCCTGTTGGATGGCAACTAATTATTTTGGAGTGAATGCAAGAGTACTTGAGGGCCTTTCTGATGAGAACAAGAGCCACATCCAATCTTTGTTAAAAGGCCGTCTGAGCACAATTAACAAAAGAACGTGGATCGCTGAAAGGATTTGTTTTATGCTGGTATTGATTGTTTGTCTCATATAACAAATTGTAATGCAGGAAATGTGTTTCTATAACTCAAAATGAAAATACTTGTTTTCTCAGGACACATGTTTATTCCATTTTGGCGAGTTCACTTATAAAATTACTCTGTTTATTTTTGGATGACCTGCTAATAGCTTTACCGATACATCGCAGCTCATTTTACCATAAAATCCCCCCCACCTTTTTTTTTTCTCTTAATTTACAGTAATCTAAGCACAACACGTCAAAGTAACACATGTGAACACGTAGAGGCTGTGCTCTGACTGCAGCACCAGGGAGGAGAATAATTAAACGAGCCATGCCTGAATCTTAACACTCTCCCTCACAGATAGAGCTGATAGCTGATCAATACCTGCCAGACTCAATCAGCCAATAACGTCCTGCAGCCTAACCCGGCTCCGCTCTCCGTCACCGTGTTCAGACCGAGCCGCAGCACCCCGGGGGCTGATACGTCCTCCAGCGTCTCTGTCATTTGTCTTTAGATTTGCCTTCATCTGAAAGCCAAGTTCCCCCTCCGCTCCCCCCACTGTCAGTGATTTATGCTCGTCCCCGCTTGTCACTGCGGGACACTCCAGGTCCATGCTCCTTGGCACAAACTCATTTAGTCTCGCTCTCTGTTTTTCTCACAGAGGGTTGACACAGGTATCCGTGTTGCTGAAACATGTTCCATCTAATGAGCAGGTGGAGGCTATGTGAGGGGAACAAATGACTCCCCCCGTTTCTTTTGTGAAACAGCGAGGTTGTTTTTCTTTGACTTTTTGCTGTGTCATGTTTTAAGCCACATTTGACTTAACACTGAATGATAAATATGCAGCACAGCTCTGTCTTCCTGCTTTGCTCTTGGTTTGTTCCTTTAATTTTTCATTTTCTCATTTTTCCCTCAATGTCTCCCTCTACAGGCAATTTAGAGGGGCAGTGAAGTGTGAAGGAAACAATTTGTTCTCATATTATGCCACGGTCATTGACACACGCAGGCTTGCATGCAGACTTTTTGAAATTTCTGCTTTTTTAAGGAGCCAGATGAAAGCTGCTCACCTGCAGAGCTGATGAACTGATACCACAGGTTTTTAGATGTTCCAGTCTCTGATTCAAGTTATACGGTGGATCCTTTGTGAAAATCCTTCATATAATTACTGATCGTTCTTGCTAATTTAGTGGATTAATTGATTCAGTTTTCAAAACAAACTTGTTTCATTACATATTCTATCAAAGTCCTAAAGATTAATTCTAATTTTTTTCACAATTTGTCGCATGATGGTCACAAACCACCAAGTATTTTTTCTTTGAAGTGACAGATGAGCACAGAGTAGTTCTTAATTAAAGGAAAACAACACACTGCATTAAAACTATCTTTCAACTAAAAATCTTAGAAAATTTACATGTGTATTCAAACATTCTGCTTTGACTTATGGTCTAAAAGAGAGCTAATATGTTATAGATTTCTTAAAGGTATGTATCATTTTCTTTCCCTCTCACTGCATTGATTTGTATGTTTCTAGCTTGACTTCCCAAACAAGTTAGTGTTTTGCAACTTTTCAGACACCTTTTGACTCAGGTGCTTGATTGTCATGTTTTTATATTGGTTATTTTAAATCTATATTTCATTGTTTTTACTGTTGTGTTTTTATCGACTAGTGACACTGTTCCTATTTGTTTCTGTTGACTTCTAACTTTATTGTTTATTATTGTTTAAAAGAGTGTTATTTCATTTCTCTGTTTTGTTAAATTTAAAGCAATGTTTTTATTTGTTGAAGGTACAATGCATGTCATTTTTCCAGCTCAGATTCCTGAAATTTGAAACTTGAAATGCTGTCAAAAGAGCCATCAGATAAAATAGTGATATAGATTAGACTCCAGTGATGTTTTTCTGTAAGCCATTAATAAATAAAGGCACATTTTTAGACTTTTGTTTTAGACTTTTGAGAAAGTCTAGTAAGCTTATGCGCACAGACCCGTGACAAAATATTATTGATTATCTGTTTAAAAGATCAAGAAGATAGCATTGTAATGGGTGGCTAAGAGATGAAAGGTTAACATTTTTATCTTCAGCGTAACAGCTGACAAGTCATTGGCTTAAGTCAACATACTTTTTTAAAATATACTTTCAAAACAGAGAATTTTTTTAAAAAAAAAGAAACAACTACAAAAAGATGTAACATCAAAAACCAAATGACTTTTTGATATTATTTACTTAGACATAAAAATCTGGGACTAAATATCGTTTTCTTTCTAACCAGCAAAATCCCATAGTTTCCATTATTTTACCTGCCAACCTCACATATAATATACCAGTCAATAGAAATGGCTAGGCTACAAGAAAATGTGATTGGTTGGATTTATATCGCTGTTATTACCACATAAATAAATATAAACTTGACAAATTGCTACATATTGGAGTGTGACTTTAATCACAAACTTTACCATTGCTGAGCAATAGTAAATGACTCTCTCCGCCGGCTCAGCAGGTGGCAGCATGTGTTGGAAAGGCCACCAATGAAAACCCACGAGCAGGAAGTAGGAGTCCGGAAGAGACGTGGCACATAAACACATAGAGGAAGCGAACAGCTCAGGTTTATGATGACATCCCCTGTAGCAACTTTCATTGGGAATTTAGGGAGACACCTTAAATGACAGCATTGTAGCAGTACTCGAAACGAACGACTCTTCTTTAATGTCAGCGTGACAGCTAACGAGGTGAGTTTTTACTTTGCTACTTCCTTAGCTTCTGCAGCTAGCTGGATTAGCTCGCTGAGCTAGCAGCTAACCAATGTGAGAGTCGTAAATGTGGGAGTGAAGCTGTCAGAAGATGTTTTGTTTTTGCTGAAAAGATGTGGTACTAATATCTAAATATGTTTTTTAAACGGTTAGTTTATTAAAAAGCCTTAAGAGTCTGTTATAGCGGGTGGTGAGGTTGAACTTTGGTCAACGTGTAGCATTACTGCGTGGTGTTTGTAACTATTGGTAACATGGGCTGGAAGTAAGATATGCTTTTGGTGCTCTTATCAGTATTCTTCTTTTAACATCCTCTATCTTCAGCTTGTCACATTTAAACAAGAAAACGACACATTAGGGATTACAATCAGCTGCAAAACTACTAAATTGTAGTTTATTGAATGTAGATTTTCTTTACCTGAGAAGCCTTTGAACTTTGGGTAATAAACATTAAAACATTTTCCAAAAGGTACATCCATCCTTCCACTTTCTTACAGTTTGTGGTTTTGCAGGCTCTGTTTTAAAATCCTTTCCACTGACTTAATTAAATAGTCAAGAATTTCCATTAGGACATTAATGTTACTTTAAATAGGATTGAGAACTCTAGAAATTTGATTCTGGGAAAGTTTGACATAAAAAAAAAACTTATGTTGGATCATTACATCTCTTTCACTGCGATGTAGGTGTCATAAAAAACAAATACAATTTCCACTTGTAAGCTAGAAACTCTTGCTGGTCAGGTTTTCACAGCTGCATTGTTTCAGAGGGATAGTTCACATTCACTAATGGGGCTCTGTTCACGGGCCGTTACCATAAATCTACATCTATCTTCAGATGATCATCTTTGATGAAAAAGATTCAAAAATGGAATTCCCTATTCCATGTTTGATCCGCTCGGATATTTCTGAGCTGTTAGTGGCAAAAATCCATTTCTTTTTCTTTATGGTTGTCCAGCAACAAAGCAGATCCGCATTGTTTATTTTTCCCCAACGCAGCGCATGCGGCTATGGGTCTGTGCAAGTGTCCGAAGAGGAAGGTGACCAACCTGTTCTGCTTCGAGCATCGTGTGAACGTGTGTGAACATTGCCTTGTTTCCAACCACAACAAGGTAAATGTTGGGGGGTGGAGAGCGTCTCGTCTCTGACTTGTTATGTTTGTTTATCTATCGTTTGCATTGACATCCTGTGCTTCCGTCTGCTGCTCCTCAGTGCATTGTCCAGTCTTATCTGCAGTGGCTTCAGGACAGCGATTACAACCCGAACTGTACTCTGTGCAATAATCCGCTGGCCACACGTGACACAGTCAGACTGATCTGCTATGGTGAGATGAGCTCTTTTTGTGCCGTTGGATCTTTATAAACCTAAAACAACAGAAGTGGGTGAGTTTGGCGAGAGGAAAATATCAACATGTCATGTCTTTTTGTCGACTTGTAGATGTTTTCCACTGGGCGTGTCTGAATAACTTGGCGTCTCGGCTGCCGCTCCACACGGCCCCAGCGGGGTACCAGTGCCCCTCCTGTCAGGGCCCAGTGTTCCCACCCTCTAATCTGGCCAGCCCAGTGGCTGATGTGCTGAGAGAGCAACTCTCATCTGTTAACTGGGCTCGAGCTGGTTTAGGGTTGCCGTTGGTAACGACCTGTTGATGTTTCTTTCCTTTCCTTCTTGTTTTCTGTTTTCTTTCTTTTTTGTTTTCTTTCTTACCTTCTTTGTAGTATTCTTTCTTTTTTTTTCTTGTTTTCTTGATTTTTCATTCTTTGTTGTTTTCTTTTTGTTTTCACATGTTCTTATTTTTTTCGTTCTTTTCTTTCTCATTTTCTTTCCTTCTTTTTCCTCTTTCTCTCTTTCTCTCTTTCTTTCTTTCTTTCTTTCTTTCTTTCTTTTATCTCTCTCTCTCTCTCTCTCTCTGTCTCTATCTTTCTTCTTTCTTACTCTTTCTTTCTACCTCTGTATTCATGTGTGATAATAAAACTCTGTCTCCTGGCAGATTGAAGAGCCCGTTGAGATTCTTGAAGAAACAACAGCTGATGTTTCTGACTACACAGACTGGTCAACATTTGATGGTGAGTCAGTGGTTCGGACACACAGAGCGTCAGAAAACCATTCCTTCCCCTTGAACTTCATCACATAGTTGTCACAATGAGGCTTCAAAAATTTTTAGTGAGTTTGCCTCCCACCAGCGTAAATACTCTAAACATTCAGCCAGCGCTACGGTGGAATGACTTAGGAATGGCCCAGTCAGAGACCAGACCTAACTCGTATTTAAGAATTGTGATTTATGAGTCAAATTGTATTTTTTTTCTTCTCACAGGACAAGAAAAAAGTGGCGTTTATTCCAGTCACTCCTATAACACTAGCCTCAGCCCGCCTGCTGCCTCACCTCCGACACAAGAAAATGCTGGCGGACTTCATAAAAATGGGGATCCAAATATGCCAGAGCATTCTGTGGTCAACTTTCCTGCTGCTTCCACCACTGACACTATCACAATACACACAGGTAGATCCCCAGACAGCCTTTTGGTTCCAGCTTCTGTGACTCACTAACGCATGCATGTTGTCGTTCTTCAGCGTCATCGCCGAGAAAGGTCTACGACACACGGGACGTTCACAGCTCTGTCACGCAGATCGACTTTGACGACGACAAGTACCGGCGGCGACCGGCGCTGAGCTGGTTCGCACGAATTTTAAAGTCAGTCCTTTGAAACTCCGCTGTGGCGCTGTGAGACTAGAGAAAACAACAAATTAGGATTTTGTTTGCTCCAGTTTTGTCTTATCTCATGCATTCTTTCCAGAAACCGTACTGGGGGAAAGAAGACGGCTCTATCCTGGAAGCAGCGTGTCTTCGTGCTCCTTTTGGTGGGAGTTCTGGGATTCTTCACACTGATCATCATCATGGCGAAACTCGGGCGCGCCTCGGCCGGCTCAGACCCAAACTTAGATCCTCTTCTTAACCCCAACATCCGTGTTGGGAAAAACTGAGGAGCAGCAGCGATTTGTTGTTTGGTCTGAAAAGAAACTGATGCACAGACTGCCCACCAGAGGGAGCTCTTTACCTAACTCTGAAGAGGCCGTCCCTCAGACTGTAAAGAAGCAGTTCTCACACCGTTCAGCCGGTTCTGTTGATCCACGTGAGACACAGAACCTATAAAGGCGACCCCGGGGCTCGGCGCAGTTACACAATTTATCCAAATGTTGTTTTTGGTGAAGAGGGGCAAAACTTTATTTAGCTAGCATTTCCCTGTGACCTCTGTAAGTTAATTTCTGTTTAGATTTCAGTTGGAAGAATTGCTAATGTTGAAGAAACTTCAACTGTCTGCATTACAAACTGATTGACTCTGTCGCCATGGGACCTGGACACAAACCTACCCGGCACATCCTACGTTCCTACGACTGTAATAATCTGCATTTCCTCTGCAAATTGAGTGTTTGCTTTTAGATTTGCCATTCACACTATATATATATTTTCCTGGTTGTCGTTTTTTTTTTTTTTTTTTTTGAGTGTCCATTAAATTGGAATCCCCCAAAATGACACGTTTCACTGCTGAATCTTTTGACTTTCTTCTGGCTCTCCTTTTAGAAGTCCATTACTGCATCCATCACCTTGGTTACGCGCTGATGTGGAAATATGTCCGGCACATTGTCGTGCCATTGTGACTACAGATTATGCAAAGTTCCTGCCTGTAAGCAGCATATTGATGCTAACGCAGGAGGGGAAGCACGGAAGTCGATAAGGTTCCACATAATGGTTGTTCTGTTCATCTATTAATGCTGCTGCCAAAATTACATTTAGAGATGATTTTTTTTTTCATTAAAGCTGCAGGGATTGTAGCACGACAGAACACGTTTAGAAATTGTTTTAGCTATTTATTTATTTTTGCTGCTTTCTGTGGCAAGCAATGATTTATTACTAAATATTCTGCCTCTCAAAAGTTTTAATGTGTTGTTACAAACTTACACTTTGATATATGACAGAGTAACACAAACATGAGTCAGTAGCTTAGAGAACCACTTTTTTGCTTCTTCTCAGCTTCTTCTCTCATAATTTCAAAATATACTGAAGTTGGTTGTTTCGACATGTCTAAATGTGATCTTAAAAAGTTAAATGGGTGTGCAAACATTTGGCAGCTGCATTAAATCTGTAGACTTTTGCTGTTTGTACCGCTTGATCGTTCTTCATTTCCCTTGATTTAGTAAAAAAATAAATAAAAGTGGACAAATACTAAAATTTTAGGTTTTTGTCATAAAAAATGAGACTATAAAAAAAACTTACAGAAATGATGTGTCATTTATTCTGTATAATTTACCTGGAAGCCAAAAAACATTAAAAAAAAAAAAGTTTTAATTGCATGAAGTGCTTCTTTATGGCTTTTAACTGAGAAATCTTCCCGTTTCTCTCAAATTCTGTACAAAATTCTCAAAATGCTCTGAACTGTCCTTTCAGATACTGAAATCAAAAATACCATTTAGAGAAATTTAGGTTGACTGTCGACTGTATTTTACATTTAAAAGTAAAACATAAAAAATTAGATATAGTTTCATATTGCTTTTCACATTTTGTTCACAAATGTTTTCATAAATGTCTGAGGAAATTTAGCAATACCAAGTTTTACGTTGCTTAATGTGGTAATTCCCTGTTTTAATCATTAATAAGATATATTATTTAAGTTTGTTAAACCCAATTCACATTTAAATGTGCAGCGTCTTGCATCTCACCTCAGCCACCATAATTGATGTGCAGATGTTGGAGTTCATAAATGCCTTCCAACATGCATTGCGTTTGCACATGACTGTTATCTGACTCTCCCAACTTTCCATCATGTTGGTGATGCATCACAGGTTCGCTGCATTGATTATCAGAGGATTTGAGTCACAGCTGAATTTATGCAGAGAAAGCCACTGGCTATTTCATACGTACCGCGCCTTGAAAAAGTATTCACACTCCTAGAATTTCTTTTACGAATTTTGTCCGTTTCGTTGGGTTCTTATGTTAAAGTAGCATATATTATGAAAGGAAAATGTTCATGGTTTTAGATGTAAACATCACCCTGAACGTACCAACCTCAACACGAGACATGGTGGTGGCAGCACCATGCTGTGGGGATGCTCGTCTTCAACAGATACAGGGAAGACGGACTGACCTAAAATCAAGAAAATCTGTTTAAAAAAAAAAAAAAAAGCTGGGAGAAGACACCAGAGGTTCATCTTCCAGCAGAACAGCAACTGTAAACAAACACCCAGAGCATCAATAAAATGTTTGGACGTTAGATAAAATTAAAAATACATTGATGCCCAGGTGTAACTGCACAAAGTGTGCAAAGGTCGAAGCAGAACGAATAGTTCTGCAAAACACTGTTTATAAATTGAATTAAAACAAAGATTTTTACTCGGTCCTTGTTATCTTCAAAATACATTTTTATTTTTGTTTACATCTATATGAACTGAAAAAAGAGAATATTTGATACAAATTATCCTGGCAACAAGTAACTGAATTAAGTTCATTTATTAAGTTTGTTAAATTTGTCAATTGAGCAATTTATTTAGGTTGGTTCAAATGTCCTCTTTTTTTATTCTATTTCTATCTCTATGTATGTATAGATAGACATAAAACTGGATTTATTAAAACGTGTGAAGTGCAGTGCCCTTTGTCACATTATTGGAGTTCAATGCGGCTCTCGGTAACTGAGTTATTAGCTTGTCCACTGCATTGACATAATAGGGACATACTTATCAATAATGTGACTTTGTTGTCAACATGCCGTTGTTGTTTGCATGTCTGTCGCAGAGTGTGTTTATTTATATGATAGTTTCAGCACAAACTAATACAAGGATGAGCTTCGACTTATCCTTGAGCATTAAAGCAAAGACGAAATATATTTTAATATATTATAAACACAGAAAATAGAAACTTCAATAGTGACAGTGTAAAAATAGCATATTGAATTATTTTTTGAAGAAAAAGAAATCTTACTTTAGATACAGACAACGGAGGGAATGTTTCGTGTTGTAAAATTTGGGCAGATTCAATGCGAAACAGTTTAACTCTGTTTATTTCTTCTGTTGCTGCACAGCGTGAACAAAGGTAGACACAAGAGGATATAGATAGAGAATTAGGGTAATATGTGACACGTCCAAGAATTTATTGGAAAATTGTCTATAAAACACACTTTGCTTCCTCAAAAAATATATTTTTTTATATTTCTCAGCAGAACTGTTTTAATTTAGTCACACTGGAAGAGTTAGTCGAATGAGACAGTTTCAGGTCAATACTCAGCATCTTAAATTGATTTAAGTTTAGACTTTGAATAGACCGATCCAAATCCTACATTGTTTTTTTGTTTTTTTTTTACCACTGAAAGGTGATCTTTATGGTATGCTTCAGTTTATTGTTCTGCTGCACTTGACCTTTAGATTAGCAACCGCTAGCGGCTAGTTGAAGCCTCTTCTTCAGGATTTTACAACTCCTGCTTCCATCAATCCGTCTCGATGTTCACATCAGGAAATAACAAAGCAGACCCAGATCATCACACTACCCCCACCATGTTTGACTATCAGAATGTTTTGGTTTTCTTTGCTTTATTTATTTTTTTATTCTGTGTAACAAGATCTACATCTTCCCAAAACTTCTCTTCTATCGTGTAAGTTGACAGAATATTTTTCCCAAAATCTTGGGGATCACCACAATGTTTTTTTGTTTTTTTTGTAATGTAAGAGATTTTTTGATCATGGCCTTAAAACTTGATCATCGATTCCACTGCTCGCCCAAAGCTTTCCTTTTGTTGAATCATGAATGGTGACCTTGAATGAGGAAAATGAGACCTGCAGAGTTTAAATGTTCCAGGGTTTTGTTTGACCTCCTGGGTGAACCGTCGATCTGCTCTTAGTTATTTTAACAGGTTGGAGACAACTGTAAAGGCTGTTCCACACTTTGTCCATCTGTGGAGACTTTATTGAAGTGTAAAAATTACACAAATTTCTAACCCTTAACAGAATAATAGAAGTCAACAGCATTTCTAATCTGATCTTTATTCTCAGATTGGTGCATCTAAGAAGAGATTTTTGTTTATTTATTTATTTTTGCCTACTTTATGTTGGCAGGCTTTATGTAAATGATTTATTGGTTCTACAAGTGTGGCTGCTGAAATTAAAACCAGCTTTAAAAAAAAAAAAAAACAAAAAAAGAAATTGCTTGCAGATATTTTCTCATTTAGTTGAATGATGTAATAACTGAACTGCAAACCAGCTGGAGGAAACGGCTTTTCTCATTGGGCCTGGCTCATTTGTGCTGTTTCTTTCCTTGTAAACTAAAACAGCTTTTCGTATTTATCATGTCACCATTGCCTCATCTTAAAATTTGATTGATGACGTGTCAATAAACCTAAACACGTCTGTACGTATAGCTTATGATCATAATTTATATGGCTGTTTATATGTTGTACTCAGTCATACTTTCTTTTATCGATGCCTGCAAAAGCAGTCACACTCTGTACTGTTTTTAGTGGAGTCCAGCTCAGATCAAAGCCCTTCTGTCATTGGTTGGCACAGAGATATATATTGATATGTCAGGATGGGTTCTGCTTGTCAGTTATAGGGGGCTTCAGAGGGAACATCAGTGCTCTCAACGTAAGTACAGATACTGACTGTACAGTCACTTAGTTTAACAACAAATGGCTGAAATATCTTTATCTTTTAGACAGTTTATCAATTTAAACATTTATTGCACGATATTGTTTTTTTTTAAATATATAACATTTGAGCATTGGTTTTATCATTTATGCTTCATGTCATGGTGTTTCATTGTATATTAAGGTTACATTAATTATTAGATTCCTGTAAAATATTAAACGCACAATTTATTACAATTTTTTGAGTTAAAAAAACAACATGAAAACAGCATAATTTAAACTGATTGAACATTTTATTTCAGTCCTCTGCTGCTGCCTCGCTGGATGAAGAAATATTTTAGACCAATACAAGAGGTCTGAAATGTGTGACCATGATGAAAAAGAACTGAAGCACAGAAAGGCCAAACAAGTGATGCTGCATCGCCACCACCAAGTCCATCACCACCATCACCGGTCTGATGACAACACCAGTCAAGAGTGAGTCTGTGGCTATTTCTCCCTGCTCTCAGTGCCTTGCCAAAGTCTTCATATCACTTGAACTGTTTTGGTAAAACTTTATTTGAAATGGTATTCATAAGACTGACATAGCACTGTCATAAATGTGACACGAATGAATGAGTCCCTATGAAGGTTTATGACTGATGTCATGAATAGCTTAGCTCGATAAATAATTTCACTTTTAATGCAAAGTTGCGGTAGAAGTAGAATTAAAGGTCTATTAAACGTGCAAACTTTGCATTATTTGGTAAATAATGGCATTTAAGTGCAAAGTTTTCATTGATTTTTAAAGCAACTATACATTAAAAGTGACATTTTTACCAAATGACACTTCATGATAAGAGTCATAAAAATTCATAAGGACTTATTCATGTTCCTAAAATGTCACATTGACATTAGACAGTCAGTCTTAAGAAGATCCAGTCAATTAAAGTGTTACCAACTTTTTAATGTTTATCATAAAAAACATTAAAAAAAAAACGTTATTGCATTTTATGTCACATTAGAGACATACTAGTAATGCATAGTGAAAAAAGAAGAAATAAAAGTAGATATATGTACTAAAAATGGTGGCATGCATCTACATTGAGCCCCTTTTAAACTGACACCCATCAAGACAATCCAAGAAAAATAAAATGTCCTTCAGAAGTCACCTAATTTGCAAAAATAGTCCATGCAGTTTAACCTCACTGTATGCAGCTGTTCTCTGATGAGTTCATAAAGAACAAGGAATACAGCAAAGTGGTCAGGAATAAAGTTGTGTAAATCTTAAAACAAGTTAGGTCTAAAAACAGTATGTCCAAAATGAAACATAGACGTGGGAGCATCTCACGCTGCAAGGACGTTTCTTTTGAGGAAGAACAGGAAACCAGTCAGAGTTGATGGTGGTAAGATGAATTTAACTGAGTACTGGTCAAAAACTAGTGGTGTGAGAATGCTTTTCTTCATTAGGCACAGGGAAACTGGTCTGGATAGATAGTGGATTGAGCTAATTAAACAAAACTTGTTAGAGACTGTACAAGAAATAAGACTGGCACAGATTCTAGTAGGTCAAGGATCTGTACAGGCAGATCTACATTATAGAGGTTTAGATTAAATTATTCAAATTTGAATCAAAAGTCGAGATGTAAATTAAATTGAGACTTTGTGGCAAGACTTAAAAACCGCTGTTAAGAGATACTTTCCATCGAATCTAACTGAGGTTGTGGGATTTTGCAAAGAGGAATCAACAAAATTCACAACTGCAACGGTGGCATAGAAATACCACAAAAGATTTCCAACTGCAGCTCCAGTGAAAGGTGGTTCAGAAAAAATGATCAGAAATCATTTTTTCTGATTACCAGGAGTAAAAACTTTCAAAAAACATGTTTTTCTTCCACTTTGCAATTATGTACCATTACATGAAATATGCCCCGCAAAAAAAAAAACACCTTCATGAGATACGAATGCCTTAGTTTTTTCTCGTTTTATGTTAGAAATTTAGAGGCAAAGTTAATCACTTATTAATGTGATTCAAATATTCTAACTATAAAATGTTTTTTTCAACAGCACTCTGTCAACAGTGGACAGCGGCGATCATCCTCCACACAACCAAAGTCGCGCGGAACATGAGAAGAGTCATTCTTCACACCCTCACCAGGGTCATCATCGGCAAAAGCATCGCAATTTTTCTGTTTCAGAAACCTCCTTTGACTCCTCATCTTCAACGTCTTCCTCATCCACATCCGCCTCCTCTTCATCCTCTTCCTCATCGTCATCTTCCTCCTTCTCCTCGTCTTCGTTTTCCTCCTCTTCCGCAACGTCTTCTTCCACCTCCAGCCTCTCTACTGGAAACACCAGTGACTCCTCAGATACATACACTCACAGGAAGCCTCAGCATTCCCAGTCTTTTACTGACATTTCCACTAAACATCGGTATTTTGAAGAAGAAGAAGACGACACTGCCCCTTTAATAATTAAAAGAGGAAGTCTGCACAGGACATCTGCCAAGCAGAAAAAAGGCATTGAGAAGTCTTCCCGCAGCTGTCCTCCTAGAGCAGGGTTCAAAAATCAGCAAACGAGTACAAGAGGTTTAGGAAATGATGGAAGCTTCCGCAAGGCAAAGTCAATGGAGGATCTGAAAGCACCCAAAGATAAAGGAGGAAATGGAAGCAATGAAGGAGATGAGCTGGAGAGGAGCAAAAGTGAAGCTAAGAAGAATTTAATGAAAGAAAAAATGAAGTTTTCTGCCTTCCTTAATGAGATTACACGGCAAGTGCTCAGCCCAATGAGACTTACCTCTCTTGGGGTCACAGATGCTCAAAGACCCTGGAGCCCAGGACAGGTCTCCACCAGATCCAGGGAGACAGACAGCAGCACTGACAAACCCAGACAGCAGAGAAGTCGAGCTGCAAGTGCAGATTCAATTAGCTCAAGCAGACATTCCCATACTAGCAAGCATTCTAAGTCTTCTCATCTGTCTCATTCTAAAGCTTCCCATCATCCTGGTGTCTGCTCTGACAGTCCACCTGGTCACCCAAAGCACAGACGTAGAAGCTGCCGCTCAAGATCTCCAGCTCGTGAGCATCAATCTCGACAGCCTTCTCGAAAGCACTACCACCGCCATCGTTCCAATCACCGTAACAATGAAGATTGCAACAGTCCAGGTCATCACCAGCACGAAAGACATGGCCATAATACTAGTCATCACCACCACCATAGGCACCACAATGCACCACATTGCCATCAGTCTGGAGACAAGAATTGTGAAGATAATTGTAGCCCAACTCATCATCATGAGCACCATCGTAGTTCAAGTCATCACTATCATAGCCATTCAAGCTCACGACCTACCACTCCTCATCTGCATAGACGTCACAGTTCAACCAGTGACATCGGAGATCCTCACAGTCCAACACGTCCACATCACCATAGTGAGTACAAGGATAGGCCTCATCCCTGTGAAACCCACCAGCACTACCAAGTGGACTCCCATAAAGAAGCTAATCGGCATCATCATGGAGACCACCACAATCCAGGCCAACATCACCATGGAAGGCACCGAAGTCCTGGCCATCGTCATCATCATCATGGAGATCACCATAGCCCAGGTCACCATCATCTTGGCGACCACTACAATCCTGGCCATCATCATCATGGGGACCATCACGGTGCAAGTCATCATCACCATAGAGACCACCATAACCCAGGTCACCATCATCATGGCGACCATCACCATGACGACCACCACAGTCCTGGCCATCATCATCATGGGGACCACCATGGTACAAGTCAACATCACCATGGAGACCACCATAACCCAGGTCACCATCATCATGGCGACCATCACCATGACGACCACCACAGTCCTGGCCATCATCATCATGGGGACCACCATGGTACAAGTCAACATCACCATGGAGACCACCATAACCCAGGTCACCATCATCATGGCGACCATCACCATGATGACCACCACAGTCCTGGCCATCATCATCATGGTGATCACCACAGTCCAGGCCATCATCATGACATAGAGCACCACAGTCCAGCCCACCATGACCATGATGTTGACCACCACAAGCTGGATCACCATCGTCATGGTGATCACCACAGTCCAGGCCATCATCATGACACAGAGCACCACAGTCCAGCCCACCATGACCATGATGTTGACCACCACAATCTGGATCACCATCGTCATGGTGATCACCACAGTCCAGGTCATCATCATGATGTTGACCATCGTAATCTGGGTCACCACCATCATAGCGACCACCACAGTCCAGGCCATCATCATGACACAGAGCACCACAGTCCAGCCCACCATGACCATGATGTTGACCACCACAATCTGGATCACCATCGTCATGGTGATCACCACAGTCCAGGTCATCATCATGATGTTGACCATCGTAATCTGGGTCACCACCATCATAGCGACCACCACAGTTCAGGCCACCATCAAGATGCAGAACGCCACCACCATCGAGATGACCACAGTCCAGGCCACCATCATGACACAGAACACCACAGTACAAGCCACCATCATCATGTTGACCACCACAATCTGGGTCACCATCATCATGGTGGCCATCACAGTCCAAGCCATCATCATCACCAAGACCACCACAGTCCAAGCCATCATCATCATCGTCATCATCATCAAGACCATGACAGTCCAGGCCATCATCATGACATAGGCGTCCACAATTCAGACCACCATCACCATGGAGCTCACCATAGTCCAGACCACCATCATCACCCTAAACACCCTCACAGTCCTGACCATGGCCAAACTCCAGGTCATCATCCTCATCATAAAATCCACCACAGTCCAGACCGCCATCATAGAGACTACCCAAGTTCAGGCCAGCATCATGCAGACCACCATGGTCCAGTCCACCATGAACATGGAGACCATCACAGTCCAAGCCATCATCACAGTGAAGGCCAGAATCATTGGGACCAGCATAATCTAGACCATCGTAATTATGGAGACCAGAACACTCCCGGTCACAATCCAGGCCATCATCATAAAGAACACTACAATCCAGACCATCCAGATTTTGGGGATCAGGACTCTCCACGCTGTCTTCAGGGTGATGACCACAATCAAAGCCATCATCATGGAGACCACCACAGCCCAAGCCATGCTCATGAAATGAAACACAGTGTAGGTGACCATCATGAAGATCCACACCATTCTCACCATCACTATGAAAGTCACAGCAGTCCAGGCCATGAACAGACAGTCCACAATAGTCCAGGCAGTGTTCATGAAGCTCATTATAGTCCAGCTGGCCTTCATGAAGATGACTGTCACAGTCCAAGTCCTCACCATGAAAGCTACCATACCCCAGGTCATCAACAGAGAGACCATCACAATCCAGACGTTCAGCGTCATCATGTCGAATACCACCAAACAAATCCTCATCATCACCTTGAATCTCCGGCAAATCTGAGCCTTAACAGTGATCTCGAACACAACACTCTTGATGATCATCATCCTAATTTAAAGGAGTATTCTGCTATTAGTTCACCATCACACAGAAAGCCAGAATGTCTAGTCAGCACTGATTCCCCCAGCAACACAAATAATCCCTCTGGTTTGGATGAAGAACGGACAAGTTTCTCCAGGCCATTCCATGTTAAAGTACGGTCTTACTTTTCAAGTCTAAACTTCTGCATGCAATCTATCACCTTTAGGGAAGAGTCACAAAAAAATAATAATAAGTTATGTAACAATGCTTGTCTCATTTGTTTTCCTATTGATTCTGGCAAGTGCATGCACGTCATGGTGGAAAATAGATTATTTGCGGCAGCACAATAGATTAGACACTATGCACAACAGTGACGGAAATCAATTCAGCATCCAAACTAATGGTTTTTATTCTTATGTCCTTTTTAAACCTCTTTAGTGTTTAGACTTTAGCACGGCAGCAGTTCTTCCATTTGAATGTTTGTCATCTCACCGGCATATTTCTTTCTTTTCCCATACAGGACAAAACACATGACTTTGGCAGAATCATGTAAGTTCAATGTTTTCCTTTAGGGCAGTTGTGTCAACTTGCATTCCTCAAGGGACAGAGTCCAGCAACTTTTAGACGTGTTTCGTGTCTTACAGACTTGAATTAAATGGCAAAACTTCCTCACTAGCATGCAGTCAAGCTATATTGAGCTATGCTAATTAGCTAATATTGGAGCCAGGTGTGATGAAGCACAGAGACCTCTGAAAGTTTCAGGACTGTGGCCGTTGAGGACTGGAGTTTGAGATTGCCGCTTCATGGTTTTGCTAAAAAAAAAATGTTATAGATAAAGTGATGGTAGTAACTTATTTAACGTTTTTTTTGTTCTTTTTTAACTTTTTGTTTGTCTAGGATACTGCAGAACCAAAATGAAGGTCTGCAGCAAAGTTTACTGAAGACAGCAGTGAGGATGGAGTGTCTGGGAGAAGAGTTCATTAGTAGCCAGAAGATCCTGGAAACTGAACTTCAGAAGACTCGGATGGAGCTCAGCAACCTCATGGGCAGGTTTAACAGGTGCCTCCAGAATAAAAACATGTTCGGGCAATGGTTCGAGACGACAGAAAGCCAAAAGAAGATTTAATAACCCGTAATCCCTCCCAAGCAATGCAGAATACGGCGAAGTAGATGGGCTATAGCGTGTTTCCTGTTGTTTCCTGTTCTGTTTCCCACAAAACAAAAAACAAGGTTGTAATTTACAAAAGCACATAGTAAATTGTTCAGTAGAATAGAGTGATGGACTGACAGCAAGTCCATATCAATCTAATGTTATTTTCCCCAAATGGATTAAAATCTTCAATGAATGTTTTGAATGACTGATACAAATAATTACCACAGTTGTAAAACACATTACTGACTGGAAAGGTGTAACTGGTAAAGTGGTGACTATACTTGCATGACAACATGTTGCACATATATGTTCTTTACTCTGCTTCTGTGTCTTTTCTTAAGGCTCCGTGATGATTGTTCCTCCACACAACAGACCAACAGTCTTCTAGAGTTAAAACTTCACTCAGTGGTGAGGCAGCAACTCTCCCTCAATTAACATAATCCTAAATGTTTTGGGGGCGCGAAACTGTGAGCCAATTATTTTACTTACTGAAGATCTGTGTTTTCCCCCGTCTTCTCCACCAGCTTCAGAATATGGAAGGAGAGCGAGAAAGGTTGAATCTGCGCATCTCAGAATTGACAGAGCAACTGAGTGACGCTCAGTATGCCAGCACCATGGAAGAAATAAAAGTGAGAGGCCTTACCTTTATCATCACATTCAAGGCAGACATATATTTACTAGAATTGGGCACAATACAATAAAATATTAACGTATCATGATGGATTTCAGTCTTTGATTTTTGTTTAACTTTATATTTTCTTGACAAGGCATAACAGTACCTTATATATATACATGTGTGTATGTATATGTGTATAGCTTTGCATTTTAATGATTTTTTAAAAACATATTTAATATAGAAGCTATCCATCAAATTAATTAATTCAATCAAACCTTTGTTTATTTCATGGTGTCTTTAATGACTGATTTAACAATGTATGTATTTGTTTAATTTTGTCTTTTTTAACCGTCTACAGTAAAGCACTACTTTGTATTGGTCAATCACAGCAAAACACTGGAGATTGTGATTGTGAAGTAACAAAATGTGAGAAGGTCAAAGTGGTGTAATTACTTTAGCAAGGCACTAGAGCTGATTAAGTTTCAACCTCTGTTCACTTTAGGCAGCATCCGGGCCGCATGAAGTCAACCCACACGGTCATTCTGGTGATGGACTCCCGCCGATGATTCCTCCAATCGCTCCCCCACCGGCTCAGTTCATGGACAGCCATAACTACGGGAAAGAAGCAACCTCTGCATCGGAGCAGGCTTTGGGGTCGGTTCCAGAGGAGGAGGAATCTGACTGGTCCGAGGTGGGAGAGGAGACCCCACGCCTCTTACTGTCGGGATCAAACAGAGGTCAGGTATGGAGGCCAGAAGAAGCAGACCTGGACAAAGACAGCGAGTCGGGAAGTGAGGACCTGGTGAGAAGACACTCTCCGCGCCCTCTGCAGATACCCCATCTTCAGTTCACCATTCACAACGAGTTTGTCCCGTCGTCCCACGCCAACACTTTACCTTCCGGCTTCAAGAATCTGTCTGAGGGCATGCGTAAGGAGGAGAGTTACAGGATCACCACAAGTCCAAATGTAAAGTCTACCATCCTCATCCGGTCTGCGAGCCTAGAAGAAATACCTCTGATACGCCACGACGAAGAGCTCAGAGGAACGGAGGCCGCGCGGAGCCTTCACCATTCAGCTGACGAAGCCGTCGAGGATCTCGATAATCAGATCATTCATCACTGGCGAATGAGCAGTGATAGGGACACGGTCATCAGGAGGCTGATAAAGAGCAGAGCGCCCGAGGAAGATGGCATCCTAGCCGGCCTGCAGTCAGCGGAACAGCTGCTCAATCACTTCATATGCGACCCGACGTCGGGTGAAGGAAGAGAGCCGGCCAGGTTTGAGATGCACGGTTGGACCAGGGGGTTTCCAGAGGAGGTTCTGAAAGGGGAGCGAACTCAGCTCTGACTGGACACTGTGAAAAACAAAACAAAACAAGACACAAAAAAGCTGCTGAAGATTGAGTTTTCAAATGCTTTCTAATATATTTATGTTTTATAATAAACTGTAAATTATTAGGTACCTTGCCAGTTGACTTCTAATTGTATCTAATTTTCTTTTCATTGTGTTTCATGACAAGCAGTCCACTCCCTTCGTCACTGACACATTGCAGAACTGATCACAATCCCAGCTATAAAGCAGATTCTTTTTCCTCTTCTTTCATAAACATACCTATGATATTTATTACAGTGTAACATTATAGCTCTGTACCCAGCATCTAGAGTCGTCTTTTAAATCATGTATGATTAACGGATTTGAAATGGCTAACAATAACAGGAGGGAGATAAAACGGTGTAAACATGGAACCACCGCAGTGCAGCTTGGATTCAGCCACCTGCTAATTTGTTGCAGAATATTTTGTCGGAAAATGAAAATGTTTAGGGATGGCTTTCTACATTTTTGTGTTCTCTATGCTGCATGAAACTGTACACACCATCTTGTTTGCATGTATATATATGTATGTCTGTTTGTATTTGTGGTATTTTGCCTTTATGTGACCTCATTATACCTTCTTGAACTGTAAACTGTGACAATACTAGAATATCTTGTCAAAACACCCAATCACAACACATGTAGGTACGTCTATATTCCATCTAATAAAGCAAATAAGATAGACTCAGTATGTAATTTATGCATTTGTTTTATTTCTTTATGGTTATGGTTTGCAACAAAAAGTTGTTTCTGTTTCCAAAACGTTTTCGTTTCTCTATACATTTAACATCAGAGTATTAGGTTTTCTGTATAGGGGATGTTATGAGCCTCTTAATTCTGTGCTGAGAGTTATATTTGTCTCTCTTAACTCCTCATTAGCATTAGAAGATAATCATTACTAATACTCTGCTACTTCACATTCCCCTGGTTATGGCAGCAGAAATGTTTCATCTTTGTAAAAGTTGTCAATTACTATACAAGTAATTTCTTGCCCCTCAAACTTCCGATACTCCATTATAGTTGAAATTAATGAAAGGAAAAGAAAAATCATACAAATTGGTCTGTGCAAAATTCTAAATTAATCTAAATATTTCACATGTCTGATTTATTTCTAGCAGCCTCATATTTATTTAGATTTATAGAATAAAGATATTGAAAATGTTTTCACAGATAATGACTTTGGTGCCAGTATCTTCCTGTCAGATTCGATAAGGCTCGTCATTCTCGTCCCACTGTGTGAGTAACGTGTGCTGAGCAGACATTGGCCTGGATCCACGGACCAGTTTAATAGGATAGGTAGGCATTAGCAGTAAGACGCTCCCACCATCCAGGTTTGCCAAATCCAGTGTGCCAAATCCAGTGTGCCAAATCCACTGCGTGGCACACAGGAAGGCGGTCAGCAGAGAACTGGACTTTTTCGCAACGTTTTGTGGAGACCAATAAGGTGAACTTTGGGGCGCTCGCATTTGTTTATTTGAGGTGATACCACTGGAGATGTCGAAATATAAAAAAAAAAAGATTTTTAATCTCCCAGGATCTGGAGCCAGTTTTTCTAGATTTTTCACCATTTTTTAGTGCAGCTCAGTTGTCATCTTTCAGTTTTATTGAAATCCAGCAGTCATCTTCACCCTGAGATTTTTGAGGTCTCTTAACTCTAAACTCTTCTCTCGCCTCCCAGACAAAGCACAGCATCGTCTCTCGTTGGCTCGTCGCTCTCCTTCCCCTTCTCCCCCGGTGAGACTCGGGTCCCCCCCGAACCCCGCGCTGCAACCATGGTGGTCATGAAAATGAAGTTCCCCTTTCAAAAACGGGTGAAGCTGGCACAGGGACTGTGGCTCCTGTCCTGGTGTGCCACGTTTGCCGGGGCCACGACCTTTACTCTGGGGTGCCTCCTGAAAACGGAGCTGCGCAGGAGAGCGGAGGTATTTGCTATGATGTCTGTGAAATCCTGTTTAGCATTATTCCTAGCTGAAATCATAACATTTAGTTTAGAGCTTTTTTGAAAGAGCTATTGATATGAAATACAGAACTATTGTGTGGCTTATGTTTGTCCTTATTATAAATTTAATCTATGAAATCACAGCTGTAACTTCTGGTATGATGCAATAATAACAAGTGTTTTGGACATTTTTTTTTTCTTTAAGTTTTAGGATACTATTGCTGATGCAAAGCAACAAAACATCTGTCAAACATCATCATGGACTTTGGGAATATATTTGTAATTTGACAAAATGGTCATTAAAACACAAAACATCATTAACTCTGAATCACCAAAGGTTTACAGACCTTTGACCCACTTTGGATCCTGACTAATCATTTCTTAAATCAGGCTCTCGGTCAAACTAATCCCTCATTCTGAAGGCTGTCAACTTTTCCTTACATAAATCAGTGTGCTTTTATTTGATCTTATTTAAACTTTTTTTTTCTTGAATCAACTAGAACATGTACTTTTACATAGTACCTTGCACTGAATTGCAAAGTAAAGAAAGAAAATGTTGACCATGTTACAAGTATTATTGGTCATTTGGATGTTCTGGTAAGTTTTATGGTCTGACGGGACAAAAGACTGAGCTGTTTGGCCACGATGGCATAAAGAATGTTTGGACAAATCAAGGTGAGGCTCTAAAACATAAGAAGATGAGACAGTGCAGTCAAATTTGGTGGAGGTAGCATCATGGTGTTGATAGTGGGTCAAAATCTTGTGTCTTAATCAGAGAAAGTAAAGTATCTTATCACAATAAGAAAGTACCTTTAATTTAAAACAGGAAGATGTAGTTTACAATTTTGTTTATACAGATGTTCATTTTAAACTGAGTTATTATTCTTCCACTCATGTTTAACAACTACAGCAGATAAATATTTAGGTCTATGTTGTCTTTGGAGACCTCCTCAAAGCTCACAAGGCTGACACCAAAAATGGATTTTTACTTAACGTCTTCAAAAATATTTCTAGAAAACACAAAAGAAAGCTGTTGCAAGCAGAAACAAAGGAGCCTAAATATTCTTCTCTCATTCAAGAGCAAAAATCCCAATTGCTTTTTGTAGCACCACCCAGTGGTGAACTGATGTTTCTCTAGGAAAGCCCTTCCTGTAAAGGTGTAGAGAACATCAGTGAGTTTAAGGTCACAATACAATAGTTATGCTCTCACTTCAATGTTTTAAAAAAGCTTAAAGAAAAAAAAAGAAATATTATGTGTACAGAAAAAAAAAAGAAAAAAAGAACAGTGAAAATAGTTTCCATTGTTTTAACTGAATATGTCTTCAGTAAATCAGAAATGAACTGCCTCAACAGAACAGTTCAGTGTTTGAAATTTCATCAAGTGGATCTGAGTAATTTTGGCATGAAAAGTTTGGCCATTTGCGATTTGCGAGTGCTTTGGTCATTGATGAGAAGGTCTGCCACTGAAAAGAAAAACTAACTCTTATCTTTTTCTTGTCAATATTATAGCAGGGCAAAGCAAGGCAAGGCAACTTTATGTATACAGCATCTTTCAGCGAGAGATAAATCAAAGTACTTAAATAAACAGGTTAAAAACAACACGTATTAAGAAAAAACACATTCAAATTAAACAGGAGTAAAAATAAAATAAAGTTAAAAAATGAGACAATAAAGTTGTAGGCATTGGGTACGTATTGTAATGCAGCATCTCTTTGTGGATACATGGAACAAGGTGTTCTGTTTATCTGTGCTACCCTTGAATCCAGCACTGATAGTCCGTACACCGGTAGCATATTTTCACGTAGTTTTTTATTGATGAGCGCACATAAATTTATGACGGAGAGTTCACAGTCAAAGAAACCTAACTTATTGAATTCACGTTTTCTGCATTTTGCATGTCCGACTTTCAGGTAATGGCTAACACGGATATACATATCGTGCCCAACACCCTCATGATTGTTGGCCTGGCGTCTTTGGGCATCAACTACTTTGCCTCAAAGATCTGTCAGGACGCCTTGGACGCCGGCCGATTCCCTCGCTGGAAGAACTTCCTGAAGCCCTACTTCGCTGTCTCCTGCTTCTTCACCGTCCTCATGCTGCTGGCCATCATCATGAGCTATGCCATGAAGGGCAGCTTGGAGTCTTCGCTGAAAGCCGGCCTGAGGAACGGCATCCGCTTCTACAAGGACACAGACACCCCGGGCCGTTGCTTCCAGAAGCAGAACATCGACCGCTTGCAGATGGAGTTCCAGTGCTGTGGGAACAATGACTTCAGGGACTGGTTTGAGATCCAGTGGATCAGCAATCGATACCTTGACTTCAGCTCCAGGGAAGTGAAAAAGTAAGTAGATGCTACCAAAAGAGCTCCCCATGAAGACGTATCCATAAAGAACTCTTTCTGAGGGAGTAATGTCTTACGTCTGTCCGTAGCCGCATCAAGAGCAACGTAGACGGACGCTACCTGGTGGATGGAGTCCCGTTCAGCTGCTGCAACCCCAGCTCTCCGCGGCCATGCATCCAGTATCGCTTGACCAACAACTCAGCTCACTACAACTACGACTACCAAACCGAGGAGCTCAACATCTACCTTAGAGGCTGCAGAGAGGCCTTGGTCAACTACTACATGGGTTTGATGAACACCATTGGAGCTGGAGTGTTGTCCATCTTCCTCTTACAGGTAAACTTGGAACAATTTAAAGTTGAGTCCTGCTAATTTCAAACTGGTGTCTGGTGTTTGCCTGGTGCCAAAGGTCAATGATTTGCCATTGACCTTTGGCTTTCTGTTCATTGGTAAATAATAATATGCAGCAGGTCATGTTGATGCATTGCCAGCCTCTCATTCCTTCCTCCATTTCTTTCCCCGCCTAAGGGGTCCGTTCTGGTGAGCTTGCGCTTCCTGCAGACCGCCATGGAAGCAGTGGCAGGAAAGGAGAACACGGAGATCGAGACCGAAGGGTACCTGCTGGAGAAGGGAGTGAAGGAAACCATCATGGAGTACCTCGATCCTGTGCTCACGTTCCTGCTGCTCAAAAACCAGGTGGAAGAAGGAGAGACGACCACTGCGCCTGCATAAACCGCACACCCTGTATAGACATGTAAATAATTTTTACAGATATCATTATTTATTTCAACATAAAAAAGGGCAATTCAAACAAACAAATTTATATGAATCTCACAAGATTGGAAAGTGTTTTTTTATTTTATTTTATTGTCGGTTGGATGATGCCGGATGTGGATATTCAGAATGGTCTTCAAATTAAAATTCCACCCAGAGACCTTCAGTACAAATAAAAGAAGCGCAAAAGTTATAGTAAAAATAAAAAACCTCAAGGAATTTTCTAGGAATATGCATTGTCAAAATAAAGCACCACTTTTTGAAAATTCCTTTCTATTTTTTTCCTGTTGCGAGCTGTACATGGCTGGTAACCCGTCATTGTTGTACTGTATTTGTTTGTTGCGTTTGAAAGTGATCTACCATTTGCATTCTTATGACCAAAAGCAATAAAGCAGTATTTGATGAGGCAGTGTACACAGGTGATTTTTGTGGACTTATGAAAAGAGAGATGTAAAGCTGACCGTAGAGAGACATGAGGCGCAATGCTCTGCTGCGTAACAGGACTATGATGTAATTAAAGTTTGAAGTTACTAAATGCCTTATGGCGTGGCGTCCCTTTTCCTTTTTTTTTCTAACGTAAATAAAGCACGTGGGAGTATTGTGATACATTTCTCTTCATGGCGAGTCCTCCAGCCTGCATCTCTGCCCTTGCTTCTCCTCTCTCGTGAAGGAATAGGATTAAGAAGATTGATTAAGCAGTGTCAGTAATTCAGTTAAAGCCATCAAGTGTGTCCTCTGTCCTGACACCTTTGTTAAAGCTGCTAAACCCATTTACAGCTGTAATCCCCATTCTGCTGAACTCTGCATTTACCTGTGCCAGGTGGATGGAACAAGCAAAGGAAACTGTGCATCTATTTAAATGCTAAAAATGTAAACAATTCTGTGGCATACAATTTGACAAACATTCTAAGAGTCTGGATGTTCTGTTCTTTGAACATGGATCTTATTTTCTGAAGTTTGTTTTTCAGTCTGTGGAAATGTTTTTAAGTTCTAGAAGTACCACTAACACAGCTATGGTTGCTACGCCTACTACTATCAGTAGTAAAATACAAATAATACTCCATTCATCCATTTTCTAACACCCTTACCCCGAGTGGGGTCGGCAGGGGTGCTGGTGCCTACCTCCAGCTAACGTTTCGGCCAAGAGGCGGGGTACACAAAAATATTACTTAGTATTATTATTGACTGCGCAGTGGTGGGGTTGTTGGCACCTTTGTCTTGCTTAAAGAAGGTCCTGGTTTTGAATCCAGAGTATGCATGCTCTCCCTGACATATGTGGGTTTGCTGAGAGTATGACACATACCAGGTCACTGTTTTCTCAGAATATTACAAACTACATCCATGTTGGGTTATTTAGATGGTGCACGCAATATTCTTTGTCCTGTGTCTCTCTGCTTTGTCCTCTGATGGACAAAGCAGGACAATGCAGCATTAAGCTGTTCAGGATGCCTCTTAGACATTATCCTCTGCAAATTGCCTTTTTTTTCTCAAACATGCAAAAAACTGCTCTCTAATTACCTAATTACAATTCAATAGGTTGTTTGTTCAACCAGTTGTTTTTATAATAATAATAATAATAATAAGAAGAAGAAAATGTATTTATTTATTTAGTCTCTATTGTGTTTGCAGGGGTTTATTTAGCTTGTAATCTCTCATTTGTGGACGGATCAACAAAGACTTGCTTGGAAACAAATGAAAAACAAAATAATCTCCTTGATGGATTACAGTGACGATGACGTACCCATTACGTAAGGTGACGACTGCGCGCTCTTTAACTTTCAACTTGTTTTCGGGATTAAATCTTTTTGGCCTCGCTTTGAACATATCGCTCATTTAGACAAAAGGGAAAATATAAACCACCATAGATGTACATGTTTGCTATCAGTCACTTCAATAAAGTATTTGTATTTTAAAGTTTCTCCGTTCTGCTGAGGTTAAGAGCTTTTGGCATCGACCACAACGCGCTACGATGAGGAACCGGTCAAAACAATCGAATCGTTCAGCTACCACACACTCCCTGCCCGGAAAGCTAATTTCAGGCGCTTGGCTAACCCTTCCTCGCTAGAGAAACATTACAGGACCGAACTGTTTGTTGACTCATGTATTTAGCAGTTTTTGTTACATTGTCAGAATTCTGTCCCAGGAAAACGCAGCGAGTGAAGGTGAATTTACCAGAATACAGGTAGGTGAGCGGAACATCTATTTATTTCTACAGACTGAAGGGAAGAACACTGAAAGTTAGCTGACGGGCCAGAGATAAGTGTTCAAATTGGCAAAGTAGCTCCTGAATAACACAACATAACATACTAAAGTAAAAGCGGGACCCGTCACTCCGGGGTGGTGGTGTTTAAATGATTAACATAGCCACTTGTTTCGTCTCTGAGGTAGCATTAGCCAACGGTAATTTGATTGGGTGATGATGGATTTTTCCCTCGAGACTTTTATCCGTTAGGCTGTCATTCCTGTTAGACCTAGGCTGGGAATCAACTTGAGGCTTTCAGACGGCTTCCCCTTTCTGCCTGTGAAGGGATTAGACGTTTAAGAAACTTGCCAAACACAAATTTGCTTGAGTTAAAAAAACACAACAAAACAAAAACAAACAAAAAGAAAAACAGAAGAAGAATGTAAAGTTTGGGCCAACAGTCGCCCAGTACGTTGAATTATTCCCAGTAAGGATCCCTTAAGGCGACACACTGACTGCCAGTAAAGACAGTTGCTTTATTTTAGCATACCTGTCATATAATATGGTCATATAATATACGCTATTATCTGTATTTACACCCATCAGTCAATTCAAGAATAGACCAAACAAAACATCCTTTCCCAATCTGCACTCTCCAGCTCCTAAAAGGAGGAAGATATAAATAATACTTTTCAACAGGTTTTCCTACCTGAGCTGTGAATGTTCCCAGCTCCTCCAGAGTCACAATGGCCGCTTCTCTTGTTGATTCTCTTTTTATTTCTGCAGTCTAAGTTTAGATTGCCAGCAATGTTTTGGTGGGTTTGCAGTTTTATTGTATTTTTTAATGATTCTGCCATACCATTATTTTCTTTCCACCTCACATATATATGTATAACTTTTTGTTGATATGTCACAGAAGTCTGCAACCTGTGGCTCTTAAAAACCAATTAAGACATGTTTTTGATCATAATCCCAATAAGAAAAGGGGTTTTAGCAATTCTTTCATATGTTTTATGCAACATCTGCATAAATTATTTGCAAAAGAAAGTCACCAATGGTACAAAACTTAGAGATCATTTCAAGTTCTGTTTTTTTTTTCCTTTTTCATTTCTTCTTTCTTTTCCTGGGTTCACTCAATTAGTTTTATTGGCAAAGTTTTTTTTTTATTTGTAGAACAGGTAACTCATTTTATTCTAAATACTAAAATAGACATTCTTATTGAAATTTCTTGATTTGAAATTATTTGATTTCAAATGAACAATTCCTGTTTTTTAAGTGCATTCACAAGTAAGAAATGCACAAGGAAAGCCACAATTTCTGTTAAGGACATGTGGAGCAACAGAGCGGTTTGTTCTTTGTTTCCATGGACTCTTCCAGTTCATTGCACATGCTAAAGTGTAAATGTTCTAACGGCTCTAAGTTTTGGCGTTTGTGTTGCAGATAAAAGATGGAGGGTGACAACTGCAGTTTTCCTCCGGATTTGTCTGACGATCATTCGCAAAGAGGAAGTGTGGCTTCTTCCGCAACGCTTTCCCGTGGTATGGTGCAATCGAATTAAAAACGGAGGAATGAATTAACTCCCTCCTCGAATTATTTTGTTTTTGTTTTGCCTCAAAGTCTATTTCGAGTATGAAAAGTAGAAAAGCCTGTATTGTGCTGTTGTAAACTTTTTGCGTGTGTGTCCCACAGCCCAGGACGTGCTCGTGTATTTGTTTGGTGAGAGTGCGGTCCACTTAACCGTGGAAGGGCTCGGCAGCGTCTCCGTGCAGGAGTTGGGCCGTAGCGTTCGTGAAGCCCTGCAGATCCCAGAGTCCGCACCGGATGCTTTCGCCTTTTGGCTCTGCTCTCCGTTGCTTGGTAAGAACCCTTTTTTTAAAATTTTTTTATTGATTTGGACATCCTTTCATCTTTTAATAAGTTTGAGATACAGCTAACTGGATTGCCTTTTCTTTTCTTTTATGCCTTATTCTGCAGAGCTGCAGCTGAAGGCGAGGCATCAGCCATACAAGCTGTGCAGGCAGTGGCAGGATCTGCTGTATCGATTCACTGACGCGTCAGAAGACGACATTTCACAAGGTGGGAGCTTGAACGGGGTTAGCACAAAGGGTCTTATTCGGAATATACTAATGGCCTGGGGCTGTTTAACTCTGAGATCGCCTGGCATTTTTTCCACACATACTCCAGCTTCGCAGGTAAAACACGCTAATTAGGTTAATGTGTAAGGATAACATAGCTGAGCATCAGCTTTCATGGCTCTTTGACTGCATGAGAGGATTGACTGTATGCTGTGGACTAAAGCTGAAACAATTATTTGTGAAGAATCAGTTATTGAAACAATCGTCAACTAATTTAGTAATGGATTAATCGTTAACTGGAGTATGCAACCAAAAAAAGCCATTTGCTAAAAGAAGAACACACTCAGAGCAGTAATTGAGTAAGTGTTCAAAAAATATATATCAATTTTGCATTTAAGATTAAAATAATAGAAAAAAAAAAGCTTTGTCTGTACATATGTTCTACCCAGAACTCCTCAAGTATCTTCTTTTGCCATCCATTTATTAATCATTTAATCCAAAACATAGTCAGCACATTAGCTCTCAATTACATTGATGATAAGTCGAGTAGAAAGGGCTGAGCTTTTCAAATGTTAGAAATATTTGTTTTGCTGCAGACGCATTGTTTGCTACAAATCATCAAGCGTACAATAAAGGAATGTTTTCTTATTGAATTTCAGGCAATACGATTTTCATTTGTCTATTTGCATTTTTTATGTATTTCTAGTATTTTGTAAAAAAAGGCTTTAGTGGTTTAAGAAATAAATCTTCAGACTGCCATTTTTTCATCTGATTAATCATCAGTATAATCAATCAATAAAATAATTATTAGTTGCAGGCCTTCTGTGGACAAGGTAAATCATGGCTACAACTAGGTGTAATAAAGACAACATAAAGTTGTTTCTCAAAGTTTAGTTTAACAAGAGCTGAGGGCCAGTTTATGAAAAAAAAACCTTCTCAACAAGATTAAAACAAAAACTATGAGAACAGATCAAATTTTGTGCTTCTTCACATTAAAGTTTAACTAATAGAATTTAGAGACTTGTTTTGTCTTGCAAACCTGTGCAAATATTTATTTTCCCATCATAACAATTCTTGTGGAATTAAAGTAGTTCTTACAAAGGTGCATAACAGACAGAGTTTTAGAGTTTTATGCTCAAAGTTTTGCACCAGAAAACTGTTATCTCTCACAAACAGACCACACATCACAGCAGACTTTTGCTGAAGTGCTACTCGTCTCTAAACGGCTGTGAGGTGTGAGCCAGTGACTCAGTTTGCTGTTTGTTTTTCCTTTTTTGTGGTTATTAGCAATCAAAGTGGAAAAACTCACATGTGTTAACTCCAAGTCACAGAAAAAGGGAACGGCTAAAAACGCTACCAAGGATATCAAGGGGAGTTTTTAATTGCTTTGAAAACTTTTTATTTATTTTTTTTCTTTTTGTGTAGGAAGTTCTGCCCACACTTGAGGGCTGTCAGCCTGGACTGAGTGGGTTGAGTTGTCTGTAGCCTCAGTACTCCACTCTGAATTGAGAAACTCTTGTTAAGTGTCAAATTAAATGACCTAAAACCCAGTAAACACTGACTCATCCTTATTTCCTGCTTTTCTTGTTTTTTTTCTCCTCAGATGAACCATATCTGCAGTACAGGCGTAACGTGTTTTATCCAAAATCTAAAGAGCTGCAGGTTATATCCGCACTGCAAAGCATTCATTGTGATTCTTTATGACCGATTGACCGAATCTCTTTAGCTCATTGTTGCATTAGAAAACATTAATTGTGTCTCTCCTCCTCCACAGATTAAAGATGAGACGGTGTTGAGACTTCTCTACGAGGAGGCCAGGAGCAACATCCTCTCTGGCCGATACCCCTGCGACCCGGAGCACTGGGTGGGGCTTGGCGCCTTGTCCCTCGCTCTTGAAGAGGGGCCTGGTCTCAACAGCCAGCAGATCACGACTAAAATCAGGTCAGTGAGTGAGTTGATCTGTCGGTTTATGTTTAAGGACCGATGTTCAGAAGCTGCTGCGTGGAATCTGATCAGATGAATTTCAAAACGCCACCAAAATCTACTAATGTTTATATACGTTATTGCTCAGACATTGTTTTGTCATTTTATTTACCATCAGTATCTGAAATGTATCCTTACAACGATGAATCAAAAAACTATTTTATGATAAATGGTAAACGTCACGTCACTAATCCAAAATCCATTAGAGGGGAGAACTTGCAACACCATTTACAATCACATGATGTTATTTGTTGTGCTGTGCTTCAGTTTTATGTTTCTCATCCACGATGGAGCCGTCATGTATTAAGACAACCCTGTACCAAGAGTATTTGCTGTAAAATAATTTTAATATATCTTTGACACTGCAAGAGCAAATAATCACTTTTTTCACAGTAAAACAAAACATAAAAAAATGAGACCCAGGAATGTGTTTGTTCTTGTCGGATTCAACAGTGAATTATCACACAGGGATAGAATTTAATTTCACCTTTGCCCTCTGCTGCGCGCAGGGAAAAGAAGCTGCCTTCCTTCGTGCCGGCTCACGTTGCCATGAGCAGCGGAGGGTTTTTCTCCACTCTGCGGGGGAAATCGAGCCGCCAGGCAGAGCTGGAGCAGAAGCTCTCCGAGGAGTACGGAAAGATCAGCGAATCCACCGGAAGCTCTCCGGAGCCTCAGCAGCTCCTGCACCAGTACCTCAGCATGTGTCACACTCTGCCTTATTATGGGTAGGAACCGTTGTACTAGCCACTTTTTGTTTTGTTTGTTTTCACACTTTGACACCAAATCCACCATCAGGTGTGCCTTTTTCTGCGGGGAGATTGACAAACCAGTTCAAGGCATCCTCCAACGGGGAAAACGTAAAGCTGTCAGTGTTGGCATCTGCCTGGACGGAGTTTATGTGATGGATGTGAAGGAGAAGGTGAATTTCTTTGCCTTTTTCTCTTTTTTGGGGGGTTGGGGGGATATTTCTAACTGTGCACAGTTGGACAGTTATTACCTGTTTACTTCTTATCATGAAAAGTTGTCCTCTTGCCGGTCATGTCTCGTTGCAGCATGTGCTGCTCGGGCTGCATTTCAGCGAGCTTTCGTGGGACCACAGTCGCCCCGAAGAGGAGGGGGACTCGCACATCCTGTGGCTGGAGTTTGACGGGGAGGAAGACGGCACTCCCGTCAACAAGCTGCTTAAGATTTACTCAAAACAAGTAAGAAAACGGGAAAAAAAGGCAAAATGATCAAATGATCTTTGCTAAAATACTCACATCCCTTGGATTCCTCTAGATTTTGTCCCTTTACAAACACAAACGTAAATGTTTCCTATTCTGATCTTATGTGGTAATCGTTGAAGAAGTTGACTCAGTTAACTTGATTTTAAAAGTAACTATGTTAGATTACAAGTTACTTTAATAGTTGACAACAGCCCCTCACCGCCTCAACATAAAAATACCAATCAGAGCGAATCAACTGTGTTTAAAAGCAGCATTTCCTCTCCTTCTTCCTGTTCAACCAATTTCTTCTCTCTATCACTTACTAGTTTTACACCAAATTCTAGCTTGGGAAAATAAAAATTATTTTTTTCTGAATAAAATGACAAGAAATAGCAGCTAATCTGATTACTGGACTGGAAATAGTATCCTGTTAGATTACTCAACTGAAAAAAAGAGGTAAGTAACCTGACGCCGCTGGTGATAATCAGAAAATAATGCATAAATAGAAATCTACACGGTTTCAAGTGTAGTATGCATTTCTACACTTGAAACCCCTTTACTATGATGCCCTAAGTAAACATTTTAAGTGTTGTGAATACTT
The DNA here is from genome assembly GCA_010277075.1 of Poeciliopsis retropinna. Taxonomy (NCBI): domain Eukaryota; kingdom Metazoa; phylum Chordata; class Actinopteri; order Cyprinodontiformes; family Poeciliidae; genus Poeciliopsis; species Poeciliopsis retropinna. The sequence continues at coordinate 1,802,851 of VMRM01000024.1, forward strand.
TTGAAAGGGTGCATTTTCGGTTTTTCATGCAGAGGGTGATGAGTGCAGTGGTCTTACATCATCAAAAGCAGTGATGGAAAAAAACCTGTTTGAGCACCAGATGGCGAAGGGCCATTACATAACATCAGAGGCAGTAAATTATAATCACACTCGGGTCCAATCCGACGATGCCAGTATGACCGCTATGTGCCTCTGCTTCTCCGTTTCAGATAAAATGAAGATTAAAGTTGGTGTTTATTGTACAGAGAAGAAAAGGTGACAAAATAATCTCTTTGTTTTTTTTCTAGGCCGAATTAATGAGCGGCTTTATCGAGTTCTGCGTGGAGCTGATGTCTACGTCAGAGGGGGGCGTCGCCAACGAGCCGGGCGTTCCTCAGGAGCCCGCCGGACAGGAAGCCAGCAACAGGAATGGCCGCGGAGGGCGCCGCGGGATGCTGCAAAGGCAGGGCAGCGTTGTGTGCAGCCGGGTCCACTCCCTCAACACCATCAGCTACGTGGATAATGGTGAGTCCTCGAAATAAATATGAAATAAAACCAAGAGGAGCGTTTCTAGGTTCCATTGCTTTGTGTTTCAGGCAAAGAAATCAAACGCTTAAAGCCAAAAAGAGCTGCGTCCTTCTTTGCTCGACAAGCCACAGCGCCCACCTACTCCGCCGTGAACACTGAGAGCCTGGAGCAGGGTTAAACCTCTCTGCCTCCGTCTCCTCGACGACCAAACCTGGATGTTTTTACACTGAGATGTAAAAGTGAAAAATAAGACTCTTTTTTTTTTTCCTTTTTTTTAAATTCAGCTAGTCTCTGAGCAAACCAAGGACCAAGTAAGAGGTATCTATGTGTGGGTGTATTTATCGTTTTAAAGTGGTCTACAGTATGAGAGTACATTAATGTGAAAACTAAGATCTTTCTAAAATCCGAACCTGCAAAGATTGAACTGAACTTGCCGGGCGGCAGACGGCCTTACACTCCCATCAAACGCTCTTCGGCGGAGATGAACCTCAGAGAAATCCACTAAGCGTAAACTATTTCTGAGCTCTTCTAAAGAGGGCTGTTCTTCAAACATGCCACACCTCAAAGGAGCATTAACCACCACAGTACCTCTTTTTTTTAAGCTTCCTGTTAAGATTATTGCAGCTTCCCCTCAGTCAGCATGACCAACACTTTTAGGGGGGGAGTAGCTTAAGGGTGCGAAGGCATTATTCTGCTATTTTTTCTTTTCTTTTCAAAGTACCGGTGCCTTGTTCTCATGATTGACGGTGAAGCCACGTTGGAGAAGCACTGGTAGAAACATAAAGGGTTCACTGTTATGGCAGCACATTTGCTGTGCTGTGGAAGTTTCTTGTGAGTACATTTTCTATTTCATTTCATTTGAGGATTTGTATATTCATTCTTTTTTTGTGAAAGCAACAACTAAAAAACTGAGAGTTAAAGATTAAAGTTAGGATCAGAGAATTGAATTATAACTGAATAATAAACTTAAAGACACCAATGTTATTCTGTTATGGTGCCTTACAAAAGCATTTATACCAAATTGACACAAACTTCATTGTACTTTTAACATGTTGTGAACAGACCAGCACAAAGTACCACATAATTGTCAAACAAAACCACCTTTTGGTTCAATTGTGAACCTTTTTCTGTGTGTTTGTGCCAGATCTGAATAACTACAGTAGAAGAAGAAATTTTTGCTGAGACTTCCTTGCAAAATGTCTTCAGCTCAGCCAGCCTGTACAAAAACTACAGGTTCCTAATTCAGCATAATGCTGCCGTCACCATGCAACACCTAAGGAATGTTGTGTGCAGTATTAGATTTAGATTCACTTCACAATTATGCACTACTTTTCTGTCACATAAAATCTCATTAAAATACACTGCTGTTTGTTAAATGTAAAAAAAAAAAAAAAAAAAAAAAAAAAAGGTCAATGCTTTTGCAAGGAACTTTCTAGTTGGAGGTAAGATTTGAAGTTAATCTTTTAAATTTCCACCCTGGGTACTGCCGACACTACATAAATGCTCACATTTATTCATTATTTCATGTTATTTATTCAGTGAGTCCTTGTTTTTAAATTTACCCTGTTTAAACAAACTAATGGTAAAGTTTTGTTGAAGAAGAGAGAAAGCAATATCAATGTATAGTAGAACACTTTCAACTTTCAAAAAGATGGATTTCCACTTGTCTTCTCGAGCCGTCGTGTATCATCGTGGTGCTGGTGAAATGAGGTGGCAAAATTCAAAAACAGCATCTTATGGCAAGTCTGACTGTACTGTATACATTTTATTCTCCACGTCAAACCAAACCTACCTACCTACTTCAGCCAAGTAAATGACAGATTTCACTCCTCGACGTATCTCTGAGTTTCAGACCGATGCAGCCGCTTCGAGTCGGTACTGTGTGTTTCACATTTTACACTGAAAGAAGCCTAATATATCTAACACTGCCTTCCACCTGAACATATGATTTCGTTTGATAAGTGACAGCCTCACGCGTTCTTCCTCCTCTCATCATGCAAGCTCCAGAACGTTTTTTGTTTTTGAGCTTCAGATTGTATCTCCGCGACCGTCTGTAACCCCAAGTAGTCCCGTCACATCGTTGGTAACACACGCTATGCATGACTTGTAGAATTGTCATTCCGACAGCCTCCGCCTAATGTAATGTTGCACTAATACTAACATAATCTTTATACAAATGTTTCCATCAACTGACTTTTGAACTTTTGTGATTGAATATATTTACTTCCATCTTCTTATGTTTGTGTTTGTATACAGTAATGAAGAATTAGGTCTAATCAAATGCTGTCTCTTTAAGCAGTCGCTCTGAAGAAGCAGAAGTGCCTTTTTTTAAAACCATGTTGATATCGGAATCCCTGTTTTCATGCTTTGAAATCAGGAATTAAAATGGTTTGTATGTATTTTACATTTCCTACTGATGTTGTCTTGTCGGCAGTCAGTTCTGCTGTCTTTTTTTTAAATATAAAATAAAGCAAGATGTATGAATTAAAAAAACAAGTGTGCTTACTACACACCCAAAAACTGTACTGTATACTGAAGCCATATTCATTTTAACCAGCATGATGCACTGTTACAACTTTAATCTTAAAACCATCTGTAGTTTGTTTTGCAGCTGAACTAAAACAGGCTCATCATTTCTATCATTGCACATTTGCTGATTGTTGAAATAAAATGTTCTGTTGTAAAATACTTGTTTAATATGTATGAAGTAATATAAAAGATTGTGGTTCCTTTCCATGTACTTGTGTAGATATTCTGTGAAATGCACCTTTGTTTATTCTGATTCCAAAACCTACTATAAAGACATAAAATAATACGACAGAAGAGGAGCTTCTCTTCTGTTTGTTGTGTGTGACAAAGAAGAAATTATCCATCCATACTCTTAGTTGAAAATCTTTCTAGTTGGAAAAATAAATGTCAGACTTCCAAGTGAGAAAGTTTAAGATTTTTGACCAGCTCCAGTGTCACAATCCAACATGGCTCCAATCCAATGATAGGACAGTAATAAACAACACATTCACACATTTTTGTGTGTGTGTGTCTGTTTATCTGATTAAACCATTTATACTCTTAGAAAAGAGAGGTTTAATCTTAGAAATAAATTATTTATTTATTGTCTAGCACAAGGGCAAAGTCTGCTTTTACACAATCAGCAGACTTAAAAGGAGGAACACAGCAGAGATGTCAGAACAAAGGGAATTGAGGTAACAATTAGGACTAAATAAATGTAGTTTATTCCAATTCAAAATAGCGTATATCACTCATTGACATATAAACGGAATAGAATCCCATATTTATGCAGGGTAGATAGCAGTGGTAAAAAGTACGGAGAAAAAAAGAAGAGGTCCGCAAATAGAACCTGGTGGCACCCCTTCCCGGAGAGTCGGGGGGGGGAGTGGGTCCAGACCCCCCAATCTTGGAAAAGTCTCAAATTGTCCCCCCAAAGAAATCATAAAAGAAACCTTTGTATTTAAACAATACCCATATGTAAAGGCAATAAAAACAAAGAACGAAATAAATCTGTCATATATCTAAGAAAAAAACAAGAATACATTTTTAGGTCCACCCCTACAATTGTTAGAACAATGATTCAGTCCCAAAAAAAAGAAAAGAAAAGAAACGAAAAAAAGAGAAGGTCAATGGCCCTTTAAATCTTTATGACGCTGGCATGCGCAGTAGTATATCCGAGTCAGGCTTGATTACGTACACTTTGCGAGAACGTGAGTTTGGATTGGCTACGAATGCGGAAACAACAACGACTCCAAACAGCTGCGTTTTCTCTCAAAGAAAATATGATAGATTTTGAATATTTTGAATAACAAGTTTTCATCATTCAGAACATTCTGCTAAACTGAAAAACATTTAACCATTTTGAACGGGGAGTTAGAGTTTTCGGTCCGTGTTTCTGAGCTGTCGGGTGTTTGTTTCGCTTCGTCCGTTTTGGCAGCTGGTCGGAGTTCAGTATGGACGCCGACGGTTCGGTGACGGACGAGTCCGGGAGGAGGCGGAGGGTCCACGGCATGCTGAAGATTTACTATGGGCTAAACGAGGAGGGTAAAGCCCCGGAGCAGCCGCAGTCCGTGGATCCCTGCGACATCAACGGCCCGCATTTTGACCCGGAGCTGTACCTCAACAAGGTGCTGTCTGTTTAGCTTCTACTATCACACTTCCATAGTCGTGTAAACATAAGCCACTCATATATTTTCCAGCACTTTATATTTACATGTAAATACGTAGGGCGACTTTGAGGTCTTGCTCTGGAAACACAAGACACTTTGGTGGATGTTAATTTGTTTTAGTTACTAAATTTGAATAAATGGTGGTTCTCCCTCACCACTATTTACTACTGTGTGCTATATTAAAGGATGTTGAATGACCATTATGTTTCTTAAACTGCAGCTGAGAAGGGAGTGCTCCCTTTCTGAGCTGATGGACCATGAGACCTGCATGGTGAAGCAGATCCGCTCTCTGGACAGTGACATGCAGACCCTGGTCTATGAAAACTATAACAAGTTCATATCTGCTACAGGTAAAGTAGATGATGCACATGTATCTGTAGCCCCTGAACTACTTCGTGTTTTGTCACTTTATATCCACAAACTTCAGTGTGTGCAACAGACCAACATAAGTCATTGTTGCATTGTAATGCAGAAGGATAATAATAATACAAGATTTCAACAATAGATTAAGTTTCAAGCCATGTTCTCAGTTAGTTTTAGGTCTTTTACTTTGACTGGGCCATTATAACACACAGACTCCTCTGAACTAGGAGCCTGCAACATGCAGCTCTTTGAAATTGCATAATGACTCTTAATAATTTGATTAATATTGCAAAACCAACTATTAATAAAAAAGAAGTATAGCTATAGCATCAGTGGATTTTAGCAGTTTTATAGTTATTTTCATGGAATAAATTCAGTATTAAATTTTCACAAGTATTAAGTCCTCGGGGGGGATCGGTCAATCCTGTTTTTGTAAAAGAACTAACATTGTTCTTTAAAAATGATCACGAATTTTCTATTGTAGACATTTATTAAACATGTTTAAGTTTTCTTTTCAAAAAGACTATTTAACTTTTACGACTCCAAACACGTTTTATTTTTGCTGCACGAGGGCAAACGTTAATTGCATTTTGTCAGTCGTTCAGAAAGTAACTCCTATTCATTACACATACAGTGAAATATTTCAATCATGTATTTTTTGTACGTAATTTGATTATCACGCACATATAATGAAAATATTTAGTTGTATGTACAATGAATCTATTTGAATTTTTCTTTCTGATATGAGTGACAAAAATTGCTTAACATTTTCCACAATGTTCACATTTCTTGAGATGTATTTATAGCACACTTTAATACAAATGCTAGACTACCTTGTCTTAATCTGGTGCATACATTTCAACAGATCACATTGACGTTTGCAGTTGTAATGTGATATTGATTTGTTGTAATGTGACCTTGCAAAGGTCTTCAGATTTAAGGAGACTGAAGACCTTTGCAAAGCATGTAGGTGAGGTATTTCCTCTTTCGTTAGACACCATCAGAAAAATGAAGAACGATTTCAAAAAGATGGAGGACGAAATGGATGGCCTGTCTTCGAACATGGCTGCTATCACTGACTTCAGTGCTTCCATCAGTGGCACGCTTCAGGACCAGCACGCACAGATAACCAAACTCTCTGGTATGAGCCACTTTTTTTTTTTTCTTACGTTTGTTTACCTTTAGGATGATTTTCTTAGTTATTGGTGCCATTATGTTTCCTGCCAGGGGTTCACACGCTACTGAGGAAACTCCAGTTTCTGTTTGAGTTGCCTGCTAGACTGAATAAGTGTCTGGAGCTGCAGGCCTACGCTCAGGCAGTGAGCTCCCACCGGCGTGCTCGCTGCGTGCTGCAGCAGTACAGCCACCTGCCCTCCTTCAAGGGGATTCAGGACGACTGCAACGCCATCATGGAGAAGCTGGCTCAGGAGCTCCGGCAGAAGTTCAGGTGGAAATCTGTAAAGATCAGGGAATGCCCGATGAAGGAAAGATGACAGAGTTATTAATTACAGGGTCCTTAAAAAGTCTTAAATTCTTGTGTTTAAAATCAAAACCTTAAAACATGTTAAATGGATAAAATAAGATATATGTTTGCCTTAAATGAGTTAATCACAGGTTTTATTTTTTGTTGTGCCAGGACTATTTAATATAGTTTGTTGGCTTGTGGTGCTTTTCATTCAGAAAAAAGTCTGAGTTGTACACAAACATCTTCATTGGTTGAGACTATCGCTAACTGGCTGCTAATATACCCTTGCTACATAGCTTTTTTTGAGGCTATCATGGGTACTTGCAAATTTATCAGCAGTTGGCTTGCCTATATTTACATTTTTTCTGTATAGAATTTTATTCAAGTTTCCAATAAATTAAATTTGACTTTCTGAAACCTATAGTAAATAGATTAATTAGTAAATATGGCAACAGACATGTTTCTTTCATTCTTACTAAGCTTGAGCTGTTTCATAAGGAAGAAAAGATTCAGTTAATTGATGTGGCAAGCCAGTTGAATAACTGGGACTGAGAACTAAAGCTTTTTTTTTTTTTAAGGTTAAAAAACAATGCATTTTCTTCAACTATACAATTATGTCACATGACATCCGTACTCTTAAGATGCATTGATGTTGTTATGGCAAAACTTGGAAAAGTAGGCATGTGAATATGTTTGCAAGGCACCATGTATTGACCCTGTTTAACAGTATTTTGTGTGTGTGTGTGTGTGTTTATAGAGACGGTGGGACGAGCGCCAAAGACCTGTCGGAGTGTGTGGAGCTCCTGCTGCAGCTGGACGAGCCAGCGGAGGAGCTCTGTGATAAATTCCTGAGCCATGCACGCTCTCGACTGGAGCAGGACCTCCAGGGGTTGGAAGCGGAGATCAAACCGTACCCACTGACTCCAGCTCCGAAAGAGGCTGCAACACGCAGATCATCGTCTTCTACAGCCGCAGGATCTCCGAGCAATAATTCCCCTAAGACGCTCTCTCTACCTTCTCCCACCCCAAACACCGACATTCTTGAATTCATAGACAGAGGCTGCAATGAATTTGTCAGCAGCTTATGTCTGGTTATTACTTCCTATCAAGAATTGTTCATCAACCACGCTCAGACAGGCGAGCTGGCTTCGAAGAATATTCCTCAGATGGCAAACGGCAAGCTGCAGGCCTTCGTGGATGACCTGGCGGCTCGGTATTTCTCGCTTGTCGAAAGGAGGATACAAGAAGAGAAAGGCGTCGGCGATAATTCCCTCCTGGTCCGCGCTCTAGACCGCTTCCACCGCAGACTGCAGGCCGTGGCCAAACTGCTGCCTGGCTCGGCCGTTCCAAACCGGGGGACAGAAATTGTGATAAGAGCGGCAACGGAGCGAGTGAAGCAGTATCTCTCTGCTCTGCAGAGCTTCTACATGGACAGCCTGACAGATGTGAGACAGGCCCTAGCAACGCCTCGACTCGCCGTGGCTGGTGGAGCAGCGCATCTGGGAGGGCCTGCTGCTGGCAGGGATGCTCCCAGCAGTCTTCCAGAGCTTCTCTCATCTCTGTCAGCTTCTATTCTTAACCAGATCAAGTCGGTGTTGGCGTCAGTCCATCTATTCACCGCCAAGGACATTACTTTCTCCAACAAGCCTTACTTCAAGGTAAATCTCCTTTGTTGAAATCATTTTTTATGAGCTTTATTTATTTTCCATCAGTCAGTTGAAAGTCAGAAAGTCACTCAAAATCATCAGATTGCCACGCTTTTTCATGTTAATGTATAATTGAGAGGTTTTTGATAATTTTCAACAAAATTGGTCAAAAAATATTTGGTTTAAGTGATGCTAACTCTCACCCACGTCAGGTTACAATCTGTGATCAATATGGCGAGTAACAAAAAGTCACATTTACAGACAAAAGTATCACAAAAATTCTTGCTGATATTTGTAAATTAACTTTGCAAAATCATTTTGATAGCAAAAAAAAAAAAAAATCAAAAACCAACGCAAAATCTCGGAGGGACAAATCAGTTTGAAAAGATGTTTAAAATTATTTAATTTCAAGAAGCAATTCCAACAGTTTCTGTTTATTAATGTGTCAACAGTTTGGGTAGATGTTTTATCAATATATTCTGGCACTACTGGCCGTTTGAGAACATTCATGACATAGACATTGCCCAAAATGAAAATGAGTTTGACACTCCTGTTCTAAACAAAGTTAAAAAGTGAGTTTTTAATGAAAGCTTTTCTCTGTATCGTCGCCGTAGGGGGAGTTCTGTAGCCAGGGAGTCCGTGAGAACCTGGTGGTGAACTTCATCAGGTTTGTGTGCCAGTCTTCTCGACAGTTCTGTGAAAGTGCCGGAGACAAAGGAGGATCCACGCCCCCGGCTCTCCTGCTGCTGCTGTCTCGCCTCTGCTTGGACTTTGAGACGTCCACCATCTCCTACATACTCACGCTCACAGATGAACAGTTTCTCGTCCAGGTATTGGAGAACTGTGAAATATTTGGAAAACATCCATAGATGTGTGTGGTTGTGGCATGACAAACTGTAAACAGGTTTTTAGAATGACTCTGTTAAAAGACTGGCCATCATTTTCAGCACCAAAATCCCATAACACCAGTCACAACATTATGTGGAGAAGCAAGAGAAGCGGCACAAAAACTCCTCAACCATTATGTCAAGGTATTTCACCATTAGAAACAAAAATACAGAGTCGAGAGTAAAAATACGCACCGTATCCAAGACGACACCTTGCTTTCTTTCTCCATCCAGGTTCAGGGGCTGATCATCTCGCAGATGTTAAGAAAGAGCGTTGAAACTCGAGACTGGGTCAACACCATCGAGCCCAGAAACGTCCGAGCTGTGATGAAGAGAGTCGTGGAGGACACCACCTCCATCGACGTGCAGGTATCGTTCTGAACGACAGACTGAGTCAAACTGCCACGGTTCCTACCTGAACATCACCCGTAAATGTCCTGCACCGCAGGTGGGTCTGTTGTATGAAGAAGGTGTGAGGAAGGCCCACAGCAGTGACTCAAGCAAAAGGACCTTTTCCGTCTACAGCAGCTCCAGGCAGCAACCCCGTTATGCAGCCAGCTACACACCGAGGTGAGGCAACTTTGTTTATAAAACTCTGTTGCATTGGTTATAACTCCTGATATACAGATCAGAGGTGAGCTGTGTTTCCATTACAAACATGCACAAAACTTTGTTGACATTCTGCTAATGTAAAACAAAAACAAAACTGTTTCACAATCGCTGCATTTCCATTAAATAATGAGCTGGTTAATGTGACAAGTCATTACAAATCATGGTAGCGACAGATATAGACATTTACATGAGACTTCAGTGTTTATTCTGGCGTTGGAGCGGCTGTGCATGTATTTGGTGTTCTGGGGAAATTGTAGTCAGCGATTTTACAGAAGAGCTACGAATTAAATACTTCCGAATGACAGACTCAACTCTTGATGAACTTCATTCTTTGGCAGTGTTAGTTGTTTCAGCACTGACTCTTTGTGGCACCAAATGAGGCCATCTGCCTCGTGGCAGTTTGTACTGACCATGTGTTAATTCGTACATGTTTTGAAATGCGTTGTAACTTACTCATATTCGACCGTAAAGAGGTTTTACTCAAACATTACTTTGTCTGATCAACATATTCTTTGATCAGACCAATAAAGAATTATTACATATGGTTATTCAATAATAATATCAAGATTTGGCTATATATAACTCCTTGATTCATATAAATGCTGTGAACAAAATTGTTTAAATGGGGGAAAAAACGGAAGTGGGAATGGCCTCAATGGCAATGAGTCGGTACAAAGTTGGTGAAGAGGCTACTTGAACCACATTCAGAAACAGACTGTCATTTAAAACTGCATTTAAATTGGATTTGTCATATTAAGATATTTGTTGGCAGCGATTTTGAAATCTTCAGGGTTATGGTTCTATATGTTAAGAGACGAAAGAAAAAGCATCTGAAATATCACTATTTATGTCTACAGTGGTAATGTTATCATAGTTGCAGTGTTCCTATAAATTCTGTAAAGTGAAAACTAATTTAATTTGCTTTCCTCTAAATAAGTGAATCATTATTGTGCCGTGATGATGTCTAAAATAGGCGCAATAACTGATTGGTTACCTGTTGTTTATCTGCAGTGCTCCCATGGATACCAATCTGCTGAGCAACATCCACAAGCTGTTTTCTGAAAGGATTGACATCTTTAGCTCGGTGGAGTTCAACAAGGTCAGTGCTGATCTTCATTTAGTTAAATAAATATTATTTAACGGCCTTAGAAGCAGCACATGAGAATCTCCTCCACACTAAAGAAGCAGGACGTGACCTGGGACTTGCAGGCTTTTGGGAACGTGTGAATTGGATCATGCTCAATGATGCTGCTGGCTACATTTTCAAGTAGACTTCTTTGACTCTGGGGGCGCGGACGTGGGCGCACTTTAACATGCTAATGATGCCCCTCGATTTCCTCCTTCACATCATTTTCTAGCAACTCAGGACAGAAAACAACAGGATGTTTAAGGCTGTTCTGCCAACATAGATTCTTGTTGCATTTATCTAAAACAACACTAAAAACTTTATTCAGTTTTCTCTCTGAGTCAGTGTAGAAGTCTCCCTTCTTTGTATTTCTCGTTTCCAAGCTCTTGATTTAATGAACTGGGCTTCCAACCGCTGGCTGATGTCTTCAGTTTCCTCATAAGCACGTAGGAACTGTCCAGTGTGTGCTCAGCGTGGAGATCTGCTTCTTACAGAGCATGACTTGGCATTCACAGATGCTGTTCTTTGCTCTTGGGAAGTTTGAATATTCCTTCATGTTGATTTGTTAACTCGCAGTAATGGTTTCTGTCAGAAGTTTACAGCCACTCAACATTGGCATGTCATTTATGTTAATTTTGATCTTTAATTGATTTTGAGGGGGATTGATTATTAAAGCTTCGATGCATTTTTGCAAACAAGTATCAGGCAAATTTACATTTACTGTGGGTTTTCTCTGACTTCCATAATGACAAAATTATACAAACTGGATCAAATTAACATAAACACCCCCACCGATATTTGAATAAATGGCTTTTAGCAAGTTACAGGAACAAAAACACATTCTTCTTGTAGCCACCAAGTAAAGGCAGAGTTTGCATAAAATGGAATGGCTGCCTCGGCCAAATAATTCATAAATTTCAACAAGGCTGACTGTCGAGCCATTCCAGAAGCTTGACATTAGTCAGCTGTATATATTATAAAAAAACAACTTTGAGATGTATTTGAGGGTTCATTTACACCAGCCCTGTTTAGTTTGCGTTGATCCAACTCTAGTTTGTTTGCCTAGAAACTCTGGTTCATTTAGGAAGTGTGAATGCGTAATCGAACCCTGATGTGGACCAAAAAGTGACCTAAAAACACTGGTGAAGATTGGTTGAAGTGAACTCTGGTGCCGTTTGAATGCATATGTGAAAGCCAAGCGGACCAGAGACCGCTTCAAAAGCAGGAAGCGAACTAAAGTGCAGGGCATTGTGGGTAAATGCAACCAAAGCAAACGCATGAGTCCAGCGCTAGTTGGAAAAATGTTTTTTTTTTTTTAACAACCTACAAAAGAAAAATCCTACAACTGACACCACTTTATTTTTGTTTACACTTTGTGAAGAAGGTTCAGAGGTTTTCATGTTGTTTCCTTCAGTAGTTCTCAGTGCAGCGCCACCACAGGCGAGGGGAGGAACAAGGTTTGGATCGTTTGACACAATGGAGTGTGAAAGAGAACCACACCAGCTGAAAATGTAACAAATATTTCAACTTTGGCCCCCAATCCAACAAATATAAAACAAGCAGGACAGTGGCTTTAGCAAGCTTCAAACATTGTGGTGGCTGTGAGTTTGTTTTGACCAACGCTCCACTGTTCTTCATTCCTTTAGCCTTCTCCCGTCACCCGACTGCTGGCCAAATTAACGTATCCTCTCTCCCAGGTCTCTGTGATGACGGGAATAATCAAAATCAGCCTGAAGACGTTCCTGGAGTGTGTCCGCCTGCGCACTTTTGGGCGCTACGGCCTGCAGCAGATCCAAGTCGACTGCCACTACCTGCAGATGTACCTGTGGCGCTTCGTATCAGACGAGAACCTCGTTCACTTCCTGTTGGATGAGATTGTGGGAAGCTCTGCTCACCGCTGCCTGGACCCCTCGCCGATGGAGCAGAGTGTTATTGAAGTGATCTGTGAGAGAGGTTGAGTTGTACCTCTGCTACGTTGTTCGGGCATCGTTTAGCCACTATTGGTATTAGTTCGGTGAACACTGTAAACATATTGAAGGAAAATAACCATCCGAATCTCTTGTTTATTACTACTCCCACAGTTCTCTGCTGGTATATTTCCAAGATTTAACAATCATGTTGTTGTCTGTTAAGTTTACTTACATTTTCTAATGTTAATCATTTACTGTAAAATAATAATTAAACAAAAAAAAACTTGGATTCAGTCTGAAAACAGGGGATCTCTAGCACTCCGACCTTGAAGATGATACGAATGTGAAAAGAAAACACTGCAACTAAAGAGCAAAGCTGTGTCCAGTGAAAGCTGCTCCATTAATAAATCTTTTCAGGTTATTTGTGGACTTATTTGTTTTTCATCCATTAACTGTAAACTGCAGTACATCTATGTTTCCTGTCTGTTTTCTATTACATGCCTGAATAGTGAATAAACTAACTTGAATGTATGTCCAGAATAAACATGTATGGGTTTAAAAGAGCATGTTCGTATAAATTTTTAAAACATGGAACTTTAGGTATTGCATTCCGAAAGCATCTTTGCGATTCAAGAATTGTTAAACAACAGACTGGCCTCTGAGGAGTTGTCCGGCTTCTGCTGTCGCCACCTGACTCGCTGGCTCTGATTGGTTAAGGCATCTTGTCTCCACCCTCTTCTGATGACAACGGACCAATCTGATTGGCTGAGAGGGAGCTCCATGCCGACAGGTCGTGCTGTGGGCGGATCCGCCTGCAGGTTGCAGTATGGACGGACAGGACAGCCTCTGAGGCTCCACAGACTCCCTAATATACCCAGCACTGGTAAGAGCTTTAATTTACTGTGTTGAATAACAGATTCTCCCGTTTGACGTTCAGGTACCGGTAATTGCGGCGTTTCTCCCATTTCTGTGTAGAAAGGTCAGTATGTGTGACACTAATTGCACTTTGACCCAAGTTTTTTCCCCGTGATTTTTGATGGATATTACACTAACACAACCCGCTTATTAAACATATTATTTCAGGATTATAACTGTTTAATACGTTTTCATTTATCCTTGAAGATTTGATCTTCTTAGGCAACATTTTGATTCAACTCATTGAGTTGGCTTCATCTTTTAATTCTAGGGAAATAGTCTGAAATACAAGACTTCACAATATTTTAGAAAGTTTAAGTTTTTAAATTTTTTTTTAAGCATGTATGTTGCAACATATTAGCTATAACATCCAGATGGCAATTTTACAACAACTGTGTTGTTGTACAGTTCCAGTTAGAAATTATCAAGGATCATCGTCCATTTTGATTTTAAAAGGGAAGTTGAAGAATTTTGAGACTGCCTTTCTTTTTTTTATTATGTCATCCGCTAATGCTGCACCACTTGGAGCAAAACAGACCAGCATCAGTTTGGATGATGTCCACTATGTGTGTCAATATTCTATACAGGAGGAGGAAAATGGGACTCAAGAAGGCCCCGAAACACAGTTTGTCACACGACACAGAAAGAGAGTTTGGAGGAACTCTGGGTAAGCTGGAGCCGTGCCGTGAAGTTTAATACATTTGAATCTGTGATGGAAGAGTGATGTAATAGATAAAGGAAGACACTTTAGGACTGACTGTGTTCCTGACATATTTTAACAAATGGAGGAGTGGCAGAAACTTTTCTCACACTGATGGATTGTTACAAGAAGCGTCTTGCTAACGTTATTTCAGCCCAGCTGTAACGCAAGATATCAGATCACATTATTTTAAATGTCTTTCTTGCCTGGTATTATTTGCTCCGTTCATTTATGCAGGAACCTTCAACATCCTCTGTCTTTTTGCTGTTATCAAAGTTCTTGAACTGTCTGACCATCCCATCGTCTCTTTTCCTCCTCTGTTCTCTCAGGTGCCGTGTGCATTCCCGTTTTCCTCCCACTGACCGTTCTCTTCCTGATCTGTGTGAGCCAATCACCGGAGGCCAGCGTCCTCCAGTGGCCCCCCTGCCTCCCGTCTGCCGACCAGCTGTGGGACCCGCTGGCTCCCATGCTGCTGCTGGGATGGATCGGGCTGCATGCCCTCCTCTACTTGCTGCCGTTAGGAAAGGTGTGAAATGTCTAGAAAATGTCCACTTGGTTTTGGTCTGTCACGTAATATCTCAGTTAAATCCAGGGAAATCTGTGGGTTTTAATTTGATAAAACGCAAAAAGGTCCAAGTGTTATGAATACTACAAATAAGTACATGAATAATCAATGATAAACCATGAAACTGTTTATATTATATATATTCAGCTCTGTGAGTTGCTCGTGTTGAATATTCTTGTCGCCATTTGTTTCTTTTAGTGTTTATTTTTTGTTTTGGCCGTTAATAGCACTCACAGAATGCAAGATCTTTTCTAAACTTACAATTTAAAATACATAATTGATTAGTCCGTAAGTGTAGAAGAGCAGAAACGCATAAACAATAGTGATGGCAGGCGTTTTGGCCACTGCTTATTCCATCTTTGAATAAATATAAAATGTAAAACAGAGCAAGAGTTCATTGAGTTTCTCGGTTATTTGTTTAGATTTGCACGATTACCTTTCTTCAAACTGTATGTTGTGATCATTGTTTTGACACATCCGTCAGGCCTTTGAAACATCACTACGTTGTTTTCAAGTATAACATTGATAACCTTTCAGTCAGTCTGACCTCATGATGCTGCAGCACATCTATTATTGGGTATTTCTTATCAAGTGTTTCTGCTTGTTTTCTCACCAGCGCTCTTTTTGCACGCAGGTCTCTGAAGGATTAGTGCTGAGAGACGGAAGCCGCCTCAAGTATCCCATAAATGGTATTAATCAGCTTCATAATTGATCGACGCTTTTTTAAATTAAATCTCTTTGTCCAAATAAATAAAGTGTGATGTTTAATTGTTCTGCATCACCAGCTCCTACTACGACACTTTACTCATGTTTGCCTGTTTGAGCTGAAGCTTACTTTAGTTAAACATTAAATCTATCTGCCAACTTTTAGCTGTTGTTTTTTTTAAATGCAGTCCTCCATCTGTTTGCTCTCCCTGGGGCTATAACATTTAGCTTTGTTTGTTTTCCTCCCTCAGGTTTCCACGGCCTGTGCATCAGCGCCGTGTTGCTGTCGGTGCTGCTGGGGCTCGGCGCTCCTCTTGGATCTCTGTTTGAGCTGCTGGTGCCGCTGGCGGCGTCTGCCGTCGTCGTGTCGTTTCTGTCCTCAGTCTACCTCTACGTCCGCTCTTTCTGGGCTCCCTCCCATGCTCTGGCCCCGGGGGGAGACACGGGTGAGAAAGCGAGCTTCGGCAAAAAGCGGGGGAATCGACACGGAAGCGCTGCGTAAACACCGCCAGTGGTTGCGCATTCGAATGCCCGTTTGTTGGGTTGCGGGATGTTTTTTTTTGGTTTTCCTGTGGGTAAATATCTAAGAGCCCTGCTGCTCGGCAGGAGTTTGCAGGCATCAGCAGCAGCTGCATTCTGCCTTTTTAAGTCGGGTGACCCTGCTGCGCCAGCTGCACGCTGTTCTTGTGTATCCTCGGGCAATAAGTAGCCACAAAGGCAGAAAACAGCAGAAATGTTATTAGTTTCTGAGAGGATAAATTCTGCGAATAGACAGAAAAACACATGACTGTATCAGCTCTGTTTCTGCAGTCAGAGTTGCATGTGGGGCTGAAATGATTCTCGACTAATTTTGTGAACAATTGATCGTTGATCCGAGTTTACGGACTCAAACAAGGTCAATTGCTGAAAGAACAACTTAAAGAACAAATTAAGCCAAAAATGAATAAATTTAGCATTTAAGAAAAACCTTCTTTGTCTGTAAATACGTTTTATCCAACTCACGGCCTACTTTGAGCTTCACTTGGCTGAAATTTTGCATAAAAAAAAAAGATCCTATTCCTATTTGCTGCCCGTTTATTTATTGGTTAATCAATTGGTTAAAAGTTAATCAACAGATCAATCATACACTGTATTGACGCCAAGTAGAAAGGCTGAGCTTTCACACGCTAAATGAATGTTGTTACATTTTAGGCAATAAAATGTTTGTTTTCTTATTTGCTTATTGGTAATTAATGTTTAAAGTTGTCAAATATATAAATGATGCATTAATTTCTTAAAGAGAACATGTTGGTACACACCTTTGTTCTATTTATTCATACAAGAATAAGGTTAACAGTGTCTTAACACTTGTGCTGAAGACGTCTCAGCATCTTCAGAGTCGTTGTTTGTACTTGTCGTTTGTCTTGTTGTAGGGAATCCCCTTTATGACTTCTTCATTGGGCGGGAGCTGAACCCTCGGATTGGAAACTTTGACCTCAAGTATTTCTGTGAACTCAGACCAGGTCTGATTGGTTGGGTAAGTTCAATATTCAATGTGGCAAATCACATTCTGGTTTACTTTTACATTTTTGATCACTTTTTCACATGTCACATATTTTTTGTTTTTCTGATGGCGATGTATCCAAATGTGATGCAAAAATGTGTCACAAGAACCAAAGTCCCTTTCTTTAAAAGCCAAACTGACCACCGGGTGGCACTGTTGCTCTCCTCTGATCGATTGCAGCCTCGGTTTTGTCGCAACCCAGATCAAAGTTCTGTTGCTTCCCCGATGACCCAGCACAGTACCAGATTTACTGGACACTTTTATCTCGCATCTGCATCACCAGAGAGAATTTAAAAAAATATATACAACAGAGAGAGATTTATTAGTTTGAAATTAAATGTTTTTATCACTCTGCCACCAGATACTTTCAGAATAGAAATAACAAATTAATAAGATTTAAGTAGGAAAGGAAAGTCACAGAGTAAACAGTTAAACCTTTGTACACGTGAATGTTTTAAAGCAGCGTGCGTAGGAGAGCAGAAGAAAAACCTTCCACCAACTGGCTCCAGACAATGTGTGGGATTTATTTATTTTTTATTTATTTTTTGTCTTTTTTTACATCTTTGGAAATGTCAAAACTATTTACTTTTTAGTGTTCAGAATTATTATTATTTTTTTTACAATTGATGATAATGTCCCAAATTAAAACAACTAAGTGAACTCGCATGATCGTGCACTGACAAATTATAATAATTCATTCACAGTCTGAAGCTACAAAAGATTCATAAGGTTCAGAATAACAAACAATTAGATGCAGAATTACACCAAAAGTCACGGTTCACTTACATTTATCCTTTGGAGGAGAAGCTAAACGATTAGTTTTGATTGCTAATGCGTTGCAATAGAAATCAACCCCCTTGAGCTTTTTGCGTTTTTTTTTTTTCGTTTTTTTTTAAACGTTACCACCAACTTTACAAACTCTACCTGATGCGGTGTACTTAAAATAACAAACACCACTTCAAAAAACATGTCATCCCTGACAACGATTTTCTAAGTGTAAGTTATTTCAACTGATTCCTGTTATTGCAGTGCAGATATTCTCTCTGTCCCTTCAGGTGGTCATTAACGTCGGGATGCTGATGAAGGAGGCGGAGCTCCGCGGTTCTCCTTCCCTCGCCATGATCCTGGTCAACTGCTTCCAGCTGCTTTACGTGGCAGACGCTTTGTGGAACGAAGTGAGCTTTGTTACTTTTATTGCACAAAGATATTTGATATGTCACGCGTGTCAAACTCGAGGCCCGCAGGCCAAATGTGGTCATTTGGAGCCCTCTAGGCTTCAAATTACATAAATAAGTCCTTCCAGTTTTTCAACAAATCTGAAAAATTCACACGAAATCTACAAATTTCCATCTTTTTCTCAAAATTGGCTAAAAACATTGAGTTTAAGTGACTGCAGCCTCAGCCTGCCTTGATGTCAAATTATAGTCAGCGATTGATATGGTGATTCATAAGTACTCACATTTTAACATCATACATTTGCACAAACATCATAAAAATTCCTTACAAATATTTCTAAATTAGCACCACAAAATCGGTGATTTTGGTTGTTAAAAAACCCACATAAAAAAAAAAATCTCTAAATCCTGGATGGACTGATGAGTGTGAAGAGACGTTCAATGTTATTTTATTTTAAGAAACACTTTCTGAAAGCTGAAACAAGCAGCTATTTATTCACATTTTAACATTCTGACACAACTGGCCTTTTAAGAACATTCAGATTTTTGATGTGGCCCAAACTGAAAATGAGTTTGAAACTCCTGTGTGGAAATTGATTCAACATTTTATTTTGCATTGTTAATATGTCTTTTTTTTTTCCCACATTCTCACCAGGAGGCCGTTCTGACAACAATGGACATTGTGCATGATGGCTTTGGGTTCATGCTGGTGTTTGGCGACCTGGCCTGGGTTCCCTTCACCTACAGCCTGCAGGCTTCCTTCCTGGTTGTTCACCCACAGAGTCTGTCTTTGCTCACGGCGGCGGTCATCGTTGCCCTGAACGGTGAATATTGTTTTTATTAGATTCCGTTTCGTGGCGCATTTGATCATTTTTAAACATGCGCTTTCCGTTTGTCGTCAGGTGCTGGGTATTACATTTTCAGAAAATCCAACTCGCAGAAGAACCAGTTCAGGCGAGACCCGACTCACCCCAGCGTTTCAGGTCTTCCGTCATTTCCATTCTTTTTTTTTTTTTTCACCGTTCAGAAAAAGCTGTGGAAATTTACTGAGGGAATCCATTTTCTCACGTCATTTGATTTCATTTGTAATAAAGTAACTCCGCTCATGCATGTCCTCCTGGTGTCAGGACAGGAGAGGAAGAAGCTGAGGGATGAATTTTTTATTTTCTTTCCTATTCTGCATTCTCCACAACTCCTTACAGGACTGGAGACCATCGCCACAGCAACAGGGAAGCGGCTGCTGGTGTCAGGCTGGTGGGGTCTCGTTCGTCATCCCAATTACCTCGGCGACCTCCTTATGGCCCTGGCCTGGTCCCTGCCATGTGGTAAGACCGCTTCAGAACAACCTCAGAGGCTCTTTTGTGTGACTTCAATTGTCAAATTGAATCTAAAATAGGAAATATATACAAAATCGACCAATGATTATGATTATTTATATACAGTTTCTTCATGTATATTTGTTAAAAAAGATCAACTTAAGCATGAAATATGCAATAATAATAGGTGACGTAGGCTCAAGATTCTCTGTCACTTGTCTGAGTTTTTTTTTTTCTTAATTGATCACATTTTAATTCATTCAGAACTGTCTGATAACATGAAATAGGCTAAAGGAGCTTAAAAACCTACATATTCTGCTGTTACACAGCTATAAAAAAAACATTCTACAATGTAGTATAACATAAAATAACATAACTCTGGATTCAGTTTTCTTTTACATAAAAAATATTCTCTGGAGGCGTAAAGAGGTGGTGAACATTTTTCAAGAGGGGGCCCTGGTCCTCCCTTGCCCCCCATTAGAGGACGCCACTGTTTAAGTTGTTAATTACATCCAACAAATCAGGTTGTGTGAATCTGTGATATTTGATCAAGTGAATTGAGCAAAGAAGCAGCCCTTCCTGCTTGCACATTTACTATTTAGTTCAAATTATCTACTTATATTTAACTATTTGGCTTCTCTTTATATAAACGTCATCAACCACATAAGAGATATCCTGCACGAACAGAAGATGGTGTGTTTGTAGGCTTTCTGTTTTACTTAGCTCCTTAGATCTGTGCCACTTGGCAGGGATGTTGTTCCACTTTTTCCAATCAAAGTCTCCCTGTCACCAGTGGCTTCGGAGAGAGGTTTCCTGCTGACAGCCATGTGATAGCATCCTGACTCGTGTCAAGACCCACTTCAGATGCTTTAGTTTCTTTCCGTCATTGTGGTTGTTGGTTGATGGTTTCGCTTTGGTTCCTTTTAAATGCATTTTGGGGATTTGTTGTTTGTTTTTTTTCACTAGAGAAAGAAAATAGGCCAAATAGAATTATGGATTATTCAATAAATTCCTATAATCTGCTATGTAAATATCTACAACTTTTTTCCGTGAGCCACCACCCCAACAGGTAATCCGCATGAATTATTGTGACAGGGTGACTCTTTGGTTTGAATCACAACCTGCTGCTGATGAAACCTTTTACATGAGTCTTCTGAGACACGATGACTAATAATCTGCCTTACAGTGATTTCGTTTTTTTCTTTTTGTTTTTTGTACTTTATTTCAAAGTAGTTCCGTATCGTACACACCCTGCATAGTAAACCGCAGCGGCGCAGATTTCTATCAGAAAGCCTGATGGTTGCTACAGATATCTTTACAGATAATATTGAGCAGAGAGGATTGTGCTTTTTCTCACACGAGCCCGTTTGTGTTTTTGACTGTTTTTCCTCATGTAGGTCGTCGTGATCCCTATTGTAGGACAGCAGTGCATATCTAAAATTTGCTTTAATCTCTTTTGATGTTGAATGGCATGACTTTAAAGTGCAGATTGCCCATGCGCCCCGCGTAGCTGGTCATCAAAGCTTCCCAACACCTTCTTCACTGCTTTGAGGTCATCTTTAATATCCTTAAATCTGATGTTTTGTATTCAATCTGTTTCTTATCTTCACAACCATGTGGAAACCCTTCAAAACAGCCTGGGTGAAAAAAGCCATAGCTGTTTCTGGTACTGTTCACAGTATAGTCTGCTAGATAGTTTACACATTGATTAGCAGGGTTTTTTTTTTTTTTTATCATAATGGCATAATTTCACACAGAAAAGTAAAATATTATCTTAAAAAAAAAAAAATATATATATATATATATATATTAGAAATTCAACCCTTAAAAAGGTAGATTGTTTTACATATTTGGGGATCAGGATAGTACCACTTATAAATGACATTGTTGCGGTTAATTATAACCCCATGATCAACTCAACTGCTGCCTCTGCGGACAGATGGAACTACCTACCCTTGTCACTTATAGCACGAATCAACGTCCTTAAATCCAATATGATGCCCAAACTTTTGTATTTGTTTCAAAACATCCCATTGCCACCTCCTGCCAATTTATTTTTGGCCCTAAAAAACATTTTACATACGCTTTCTGTGGAATAATAGACGGCCAAGGCTTCGTTTAACACTTTTGTACCTACCGTATGATAGAGGAGGCCTCAGGTGCCCCAATCCACTTTGGTACTATTGGGCAGCTCAGTTGAGGACTATGATGTATTATTTTACAGATAAATGTCTCTTGCCTTGGGTGAATATTGAAAATTGTTCTTTATCTCTCCCTTTACCTCAGTACATTTACTCAGCAAAATTCAGAATGCTGAAAAAAAAGACAAAAAACCCTAAAGTCAGAAATATGATCTTGGTTTGGTATCAGGTTCAGAAGTATCTAGGTGACTCCTCCTCCCTATCACGCTTCAGTCCGATATGGGGTAACCTTTCTTTCCCTCCAGGCAGGGCAGATCCTGGTTTTAGGAAATGGGCTGAAAAAGGTTTAAAGACAATAGGCGATCTTGTGGAATCGGAGGATGGGGTTGTGATGTCATTTGAAGAGTTGAAGACCAGGTATGATATCCCAAGTAAACATTATTTTAAATATCTACAAGTGAGAAATTTTATTAGATCTTCTCAAAATCAATGTGAATCCATTCCTCTACTGTCCACCTTGGAAATTGAAATGAAGAAGGATTGCTTTGGAAAAGGAATTATCTCCAAACTATATAGCATGTTAATGGAGGGATCCTATGAGTCGTCTTTATGGAGGCTCAATGCCTGGAGGGAGGATTTACAGGAGAACTTGCCTTCAGAGGACTGGAAGAAGGCTTGTGCTGTAGCACAAACACAAACCACCAATACACGCCTCAAAGTACTACAATATAATTGGCTAATGAGAACATATGTGACGCCAGAAAAGCTTAATAAGTACAACGGTGCCATCCCAGACCTGTGCATTAGATGTGGAGAAGAGAAGGGAACATTCTTCCATTGCATCTGGAAATGCAAGATAGTTCAACAATTCTGGAGGGAGATTAAACAAGCTCTAGAGACGATACTGAGTATAAAACTAGTTTTTGACCCCAAATTGTTCATTCTAGGTTTATATCCTGACAAACATCATATGTAAGATTATGACGCCACAGATTTATGTTTACTACTTGCAAAGAGAGTTATAGCACTCTCATGGAAGAGTACCAGTAAACCAAAATTTATTAGCTGGGTTAATGAATTATCCACAACCTTACTAATGGAAAAGATTACTTTCATTATAAAAGGGAAACTTTCGCTATTTCAAAATATTTGGGGTCCCTTTATGGAATATATTGAAAACATGAATATGAGGGGTGCTGGGAGTGAGTTATAGTTTTGGTTGATCCCTTGCAGGGGATCCCTAAAATAGATTATCCCTAAAATAATCTGTTTTATTTATGTACTTGACTATTTTACTTAGATCTATACATTCAAGCATGTATTTTCTGAACCACATACAATACTAAAACAATTTGGGCTAATTCCTGGAAAATAGAGAAACCGTTATTGTGTAATTGTTGTTTCTTCTCAGGGGGTTGAGGGTATTGTTTTTCTTTTCTCATATACTTTGTATGTAACAAATGCTGCTCTAAAATATTCCATACAGATCCGGCGTGCAAGGAAAGACAAGTTGAATGTTGGACAATAATTTAACTGTCCTGGACTTTTCCTTTGTTACAGGACACTTATGACACTAATATACAGGACACTTATGTCCTGTATATTAATGGAAAAAACACAATAAAGATAATGTTGGAAAAAAAAAGAAATTCAAACCTTGACAATCCTGATTAATCTAACATTGCATAGAAATGTCTAATTAGTAATCCAGAACTTCCTTATTGTGGAGATATACCTACTGGATGACACAGAAGCTTATTCCTCTTTACCACTCCACAAAACAGGAAAGACAGGAGAACAGTCAAGTAATGCGGATGTGTGTGGATCTTTTGACAACAACATAACTGCTTGCCTAATCTTTCCCATAGCTGCAGTGAGAGGAATGATTGCGTTATAAACAGTCATGTAAAACTCAGGCGGTGTATTTAACACCTGTAAAACAGGTTAAATATATTTCTAAAGCTTATTGGTGGAAAACTGCAGCTTAGGGTCACACCTGAGGTCAGCAAGCCTCGTCAATCCACAATCTGTCCGAGAGATGTTGATGTTTCCCATTAACAGCTCATATGTTAATGGGAAACACTGGTTTTGATTTTCTGTGAAGGCCATCAGAGCCGTGGACCTAAAAAGAACATCTGGAGATTATTGTGCAAAGAATTGTTCTTTATAAAAAGCAAGAAAATTGCATAAAATCTTCTGTTTGACTTCAGTCAGAGGCTTTTTCAGATTAGCTGTAACAGACTGTTGCAGGGGATCCTTCCTTCCAGCAGCTTTTAGCATGTACGGCAACTCCTTGAAGAAAACTGTATGGGTTGCAGCTACGTTTAATTTCCCTCTGGGATTAATGAAGTACTTTTGATTTGAATCAACTTGAATTAAATTATATTGAACTTACATGTAACATGCAGGGTCCCAAATCAAAACGTCTATCCTACTATTTCAAACGTAAAAATGTGGAGTTTAACTTAACTGGAACTGTGTGATTAGCTCAAATAAAACCAACTTTTGAGGGATTATGCAACTAGCACTACATGTAGTTCTGGAAGAGAAAAGGCCCTGAAACCCACAGTTAAGTACGGTAGCAGACTTATTATGCTGTGGGCCTGTTTCCCTTCCAAATTCTCTCAAAATCAGGTTGCAGTTCATGGCAGCGTGAAGAGATTTCAAACACACATCTCTCAGATGTTTTAAGGATTTATTCTGCCCTTATTACCCTCTTAGGAGATTTTCTGTATTTTTGACCAAGCAGTGAGATTTCGACACAACGACACGGCAGACTGCATCACTTTTCCTTGAACTATCCCCGAATAGCAGCTGTCAGACTTTTGTTGCGGTTGATGTTTCTCTCTACCTCTCATTGAAATTCAGCTCAAAGTGACTCACTGCCGTCGCAGCTTTTGTAACCGAGACGTGTTATGCGGTTTCTGTCTTAATTGCTGGTGCAAAATCCCAAACTGAGAAATTCTTCACTTCCAAAAAAAAAAAAAAAAAAAAAACATGGCAGCATGTTCCAGACAAAAACTGAGGAAACAATGACAGACAGACAAAGACTCTAAGTACAGGCTTGCAAAGTGACCGTCAAGATGAATCAACACTGAACTGTATGGGCATAATCAAACAGCTATTCAACGCCAGGCTTTTATGCAACGCAGATGGAAAAGAAAGTGCGCTGCTATTTGCGGAGGGGGGCTGCACTCTTGATTACAGCTTGTTAAATGTGGTTCATGTCACAAACGCTGGTAAGAGAAGGTGTGTGTTTCTCCTCTCCAATCCAACACTGATTAATCTTTTTTAGGCTTTTTTAGGCTGATTTTTAGGCTGCTTTTTTAGGTCATTTATGCTTGTTGCTCCTCTGTTTTCCCCTCCAGGCTTCTCTCACCTCTTGCCGTATTTCTACGTGGTTTACTTCACCATCCTGCTGGTTCACCGGGAGGCCCGGGACGAGAGGCAGTGCAGGGCCAAGTACGGACTCGCGTGGGACGCCTACTGTCGCCGGGTTCCCTACAGGATCTTCCCGTACATTTACTGAAAAAGGACAACATGCTGTTTTTTTTTTTTAAAATTTAAATACTGGTGCACAACCTCAGTTTACATAGAACCAGAATGTCAAATTCATTTCACACAGACTAGAAGTGGAACCTGCTGGTTGAGATCGATGTTTAAATCAGAACTGGTTTATATGGTAGAGAACTGTATCACGTTGTTTTTATTCTGATTTTAAAACATCTCCTTTGTTTTGAACATATGTGAAAATAATTTCTGCCGAGATGAGACAATAAACAAACTCCAAAGTGTCTTTTTATTAAAATAAAGTCACAACCTTTAGTGTCCATTTGGCAAAGCTTAATATAAATACATTCAACAAATTAGGTTTCTTATTTGTTGCAACCTTTTAAATTGAGTTAGCGTTTAACATTTGTTTCCTAAAAACATTTTAAAAGGTATTTAAACCACAGAAATCTTTCTATGTTATGCTATTTTTTATTGGGGTTTTAGGTGACAGGGCAACAAAAAGTTGTGTTATTGTGACGTGGATGACTTCTAAATCTTTTTAAAAGTAAAAAAAACTGAAAAGTGTGGTGTGCATTTAACATTCTGATACCACCAAGTAACAATTAGTGCCTTTAAAGTTACCTATGATTAGCAAACAAACGCTACCTGAATGCAAGTCTGCTGAGAAACCAAAACCTGGCGTCTCTAGAAAATCATCACGGAGGAAAGTCTTTTTCATTTGCAGTTCACCTAACAGCGTTTCTTTAGATGACACGTGTCAGGGAGGCATGTTGAAGAAGGCGCTACTTCACGTCGAGAAACATGGCGGCACCATCGTGCATCTTGAGGCTGATGTTGCCACCATGTTCTTAATCGACAATTAAGATCAAGTCCTATTTGTGTTGGGAAGGTCCAGATTGAATCCCACTGAGAATCAGTGGTGAAACTTAAAACATTGATGTTCACAAAAGCCTTCCGTCCAATCTGACTGAGCCGGAGTTATTTTTGCACAGCATGGGCGCCAATTTCAGCCTCTGGAAACCGACAACCTGCGGCGAAAGATGATACTACAAAGTATCGACTCGGTGGGCCGGAAACAAACGCTGGCATCACTTTTCTTTCTCTTACGACAATTATAGCGAGTCATAGGCGTAGGACTCAGGGGGTACGGGGGGGGGGGGGGGGGGGGCGACTTGTCCAGCCTAATAATTTCACTGCAGTTGCGAAACATTTGATTTTGAAATCTTCCGCTCGCATGCTTTTATTTTGAAGGCGCACCACAGTTCTTCCTCCCCCTGACTCAGAGTGCCTAAAGGCAGGAGGAGGCAACAGGAGTCAGAAAATCAGTATGAATGAGGTCACACGGTCTGTCGGGAATGTTGCCATGAATATCCATTGTGTATAATATCTTGTTTCAGTTTACTTTCATAAATAGAAACAAATGAGCCTTTTTTTTGTTGTTTAAAGTGTAATGTCAGTGTGAGCAATGGCCACACAACACCTGATCATACTGACCACTTAACGTGTGTATTATTTTGTTATATTTATTATTCAGGGGAATTGCAGTGCTAGAATAGTGATGCTGTTGTAGAAAGGTGAAGAGACTGAGGAAGCTCTGGTGGAGTCTTCAGTTAGTTTATTGAGTATTAACCAGTTTTAATTTTTAAATAAACTAAGATATTTTATTATGAGGAGAGGCAGGTGGAACTTCAGGATATGAAGATATAAACATTTTATTCATTTTAATAGAACCAGAAAGGAGAACAGGTGAAGACTGATGTCAGGTTGATTTAAAAAAAAAACTTTTCAATATTTATTTTTAATTATTTCCACACTATTTATAAGAGTAATTTGTTAGGAGATAAGTAAAGGGCTTGAGGAGAGGTTTTTAAAATGAGTTAAAACTTTCGCTGTAGATTTATAATGTATGCATCTGAAAACTGGTTGTTAAAATTCTCATTCTGTATGATAAAAACATACTTTTTATATTTAGTTAATTCACATTCTGATCCTGGACATTACTGTAGCGCAATATTATCGTTTATCGCAATAACTTCTGGAACAATTTATCGTCCATCAAAATTTGTTCTTGTAACAGGCCTACACACACACGACATATAGTGTAGTTAATTTATTACCAGGGATGTCATAGTTACTTTGAAAAAGTAACTTGATTACGCAATGAGAAATTCATCCATCAGCTAGGAAATGTGCATCTCTCCTTTCCCTACATCATTTACGTTTGTGTTGCTGGTGTTGGACATGAAACGTAACTCCCCGAGGAAAAAGAAGAAAGCAACAGTATTCGTTTACTACAAACAGTAGCTTGGATAGTAACTTTAATCTGATTATTGGATTGTAAATGGTAATACAAGTGGTCAGATTAGAGTAACACGTTGATGACAACATTGTTTCCTCAAGTTATTTACGGATCTGTCAGGTTTCCAATACGTGTCCCCCCCAATGATAAACTTGTTCCTACGGCCTTGGTGCGAGTTGCTTTGACTTGGTTTGTCTCGCAAAAACTACAAAATAGGAAGTTGTGCAGCTGATAAACTGCAGCAGCTATCTGTCACCGTATCTTCATTTAAACTCTTCCAGGCAACCTGCCGCAGTTGAAACGTTTCTAAGCAGCTGCCTCCTTTAAAGGAAAAACAAAAATCCACGATTTGTCACCGTGATCTCTGGTCTGACTCGTGCCGCACGTTGTCTGCTATTGTGTTGATTATGACTCTTTTTCTTTGTGTCTCCAAACAAATTAAATACCCGTTTGTGACAATAGCGGTGATATAAAAATATGTGCCTCATTTCCATTATGATTCACCTCGCATTTATTCTGCAGATGATGCACGCAGTTAAAGAGGTGTGCACTCAGACGACTGAGCTCTCTTCATTTGTCACCTTTTCTGCCCTTTTGCGGCGCCGCTGGCCTCTGGCCTCACCCACACACTGTTTTCTGTTGTTTTTCATATGCGAAGTGCTAATTAGGCCCTTGTACAATGATAGGCTTATGTGCAGGATTTCCTACACGTGTTCATGCTTGTACTTGCACGCGTTTGTACATTTCTCTCTTGTATTTCAGGATTAAACTATAATTGTGCTGTAAAGATTTATATTAATGCTTTTTGTTGAGCGTCAGACTGAAAGCAGAAATGAAATAAGCAGGAGGAGAAACCTTTATACCTAAAAGCGCCATTTGTAAAATACGTGATATAATTAAATTTGAGGGAAGCAGGCCCTGTCTGACTGAAACCTCGCAAGCAGTTGGGACAGAATATTTCACGTCTCGAATTAAACCATTAGCTGAAAGTGAAATCTGCAGTTAGTTGAGATGAATGTGATGGATATTAATACGAATGAGGCGAGAGCTGACAGTCAGAGTGAGTCACAGTTGCGTCGCCGTCTGGACGCGACTCTCCACGGGCCACATAAAAACATAAGCGTGAACAGGTTTGACACATTCTTGGACCCAAACGCTTTGCTAACACAACACTTGCACTTATACATCGGTCTGAAGACTTGCAAGGAAAACGGAAAGAATAGAAAGGCAGATTATAATAGAAATGGATAAGTATTTCTACGCTCGCTAAAGAATTCATCCCCAGTTGTACTTTTCCACGTTTTGCCACATTACCGTCACACGCTTCAGTTTATTTTATTTATTTATGGGATTTATTACCAACTTAAAGCAGAGGGTAAGTCTGAAGCAGATCTTATTAACTCTGGAACCTGTGGGTTTTTTTTTTTCTCTGCACAATGATGTTATTGAGTGTTTAGGGTGATGTGTTTATGCTGGATGCACGTATATTCAGTGTGGAAAATAGACATATTTTTTACAGCATTAATGCTCTTGGCCGTTGCCTTCCTTTCCACTTCCGCTTGATTCTCATCTTCCTTCACTGCTCCCTCTTCACTTTCTCCTATTACAGTGGATTACTCCGGTAGAATTTTCACCTGGACCAATCAGTGAACAGAACGAGAAGTTGTGAATGACGTCAATTTTCTGCCTCGTTGTAGAACTGTAGTCTGCCTGCAGTTGTAGGAGATCGTGAACGAAGCCATTCAGTCGAACAGACTTCCACGCATTGACTTAACGCTAATAGCTGCTTCGTTCAGCTTGGCAGCTTATCTCTTCACAGCGGAGAGATGGTTGTTTACATTTCGGCCTATTATGGTAAGATTCATAGCGTCAAACTATGAATTTACGTAGCTGACAACTAAACATTAACGATTGCGTAAAATTTAAAATATCCAATAGAGCCTAAAGGCTCCAAAACTGAACAATTGATTAGATTTTAAGAACTATTGATTAATTATGTTTGTGTGACACAGTTCTTAGGTGAGACATGTATGGCAAGAAATTCCCATTGGGTGGAATTTCTTGATTATTCAATGTTGAGCTTACTGATAAGATATAATTAAATTCTGCTTAGCAATTTTGATCTGATAGCATATATATATCAATCGCATAAAGTCCCAGTTATATTAAAGCCTCTGAAAACCTTTCACAAGGTACAAATACGTTTGCCAAGAGACTGTTTTCACATTTGGCTGCAGACAAAATATGACAAGCCCTTTCGCATATTCCCTTTTTCTTTTTAATTAAACACACCGAATTACAGAAATTGGATTTCTTTTCATGGTCTCCTTGTCAGTTAATGTGCTGGTAATCTTCCACCAAAATATGTGACTCTCGCCGCGTATTTAGACATAAATTTCACATGTAAGGCGCTTTGCGGTTTTCCTAACCCGTACAGTCACAATAACATGCAGCCTAGAGTGTCTTGCATAATAATGAATGAGCACAGTAATTGCCAGCGTGTGTGTGTGTGTGTGTGTGTTTGTCTGCGCGCACGCACCGGCCGAATGTGTATGCCGATCCTGACGTTTCAAGCCCATCAGTTGTGGCCAGTTTCCATGGTTACATCTCTCGGGGAGACACAGACGTGGGAGAGAGGGGAAAGGAGTTGAGACAATTATTGTGGTGGAGGGTGCTGTGAAAGGAAGAGCCCAGGATGATGGGAGCGCAGGAGTGTGAACCGTGGGCTGAGACAGTAGAAAAAAAAAAACAATGCATGCATTTTTGTTGTGTGGGTGTGTGTGTGTGCTTACTGTAACGCACACCGGGCTTCAGGTTGTCATGGCTGCTTACCTGAGGCCGGGATATTTATGTCCCGGTAAAAGGTTTTTGGGCAGAAAAGGGGCGCCGCGGGGCATCTGCAGCACTTTGACTAGAATATTTTTGCTTTGAGTGAGACCCTCGTTGTGAGTCAACAGGAATTTCTAGTACAATTTGGTTTCCATGGTGACAGCGGGGAGCGATATGTCCTCTTCAAACAGAGGAAAAAACACCAGCTTGAAGTCCTGTTGTTTTTCTGTCTGAGTCGTTATTTAGACTATTGATATACTGCAGGACCTTGCAGTCACCAGAAGCCCCTGGCTTGTTTTTGTCAAACACCATCTGTACACATGACTGCAGGTGTTTTTCAGCATTATAAATTTTAGCAGGTTAGGTTTTTTTATAAGAACTTTTAACTACGTGACGCTCCCAGAACGTACTTTAATATGCTCTGACCATTTCAATTCAACTGTAGTTTATTTTGCAAACAATGAACTGAAAATATCTTATCTAGAAGAGAAAAGTTTATTAACCGCACTCCTTTCCCACAGGTCATTAGGAATATTAATAAAATAAAATTGAACTGGTGCCGCACAGAAACACAAAAACATTTCCGAATTATTCACTCTTTCGAAAGACCTTTCAGTTGTAATTTTCTTCCTCCTGCAGAAAACATGCTTTTAACATTTCCATGTAACTGAACGTCTGACCCGTTACTGCAGAAGGGCATTTGTTTTGTTGAAAAATTAGTTACCAGCATCAGTCATCAGCAATCACCGATGACTGTCATTGAAAATACGGTCATCAGTCTGTATTTGATGACTGGTCGAATACAGACTGATCAGTCATCAAAAACACAAAGACCACCTGAATGAAGTCGGCCCCATTCACCTTCTTCAACTCAGACAAAATGGATGTCAAACGTTTGTGCAGCAAAAATCTCTTGTTTGTCTTGCTACCATTTTAAAAATATAAAGAAACGTTCCTAGAGGTCATCAAAGATCAACGAGCCCCCCATCTTCTTCAAATCAAGCAAAATGATTGAAGAAGGTACGCCGTCGTACCTCACAGAAGAACGTCACATAGAGTCGTGGTAAAAGGTTTTAACTGTCAGGAAATAAGAACAAAAATGCACAAAACACAAAAAGTATGGTTAATGACCATGGTATGGTTAATAGGTCACACACATGATGTTATGTGTGCAAAGACACACACAATATCAGTGTCTTTACACTGGTATTCAAATTATTGTGAGGATACTATCACCAGTTATCACCAATTAGCTGTTGAATTAGGTTGGTCACTTTAAAGGGAGTGAATATTTATGCAGTCACCTGAAGAAATCAGTTTTCACTTTGACACTAAATGGATTATTTTTGTAATTTGTCAAAAAAGAAAAAAAAAAGAGATGTTTATCATAATTAATTTGTAAGATCAAAAATTGGTAAAACATCCAAATATGTTTTAGATACAGCTTTATTGGCTAAGTTTAGCATCGTTAGTCTTTGGGTGTTTTTACTTATGGTTTCTAAATATTACACAGGGATATATAACTCTTTTTGTGTTTTACACATTTTCGTTCTTACTTCCTGATAGTTAAAACCTTTTAGCACGACTCTATGTGACGTTCTTCTGCGATGCTTGTGTGAAGCCACTGCTGCATCTCTGTCCCTGCAGACCTCTAATGTATCTAGTCCTCATGTTAGTATTCTGGAGACATTAGCAGGAAGCTCTAACCTGCTTTCGGCTGCCTCTGAAGTGGAAGCTCTTGCCGTCTCAGTGGGGGCCTGCTCTCAGTTATTCTCGTACCCTTCAAGATGCGCCTAAATGTCTCTGCAGCCACTTCTAAACGCAGCTGTTAGCTTAGGCAGCTTTCAGCAAGGCGTTCTGTCCTCTATCGCCGTCTAATTTACCACTCTGTTTCCTCATGAATCCCCCACTCTGCAAGCTTGGGAAGATTTTATTTTTTTATTTTTATTTTCTCCTCGAGCAAACCAGCAGCCTTCCTCACCCAGCTGACCTTCAGCACCAAAGAAGAAACGTTGGAAGCGACTTTTGGCATAACTGTTTTATTGGGATATGGCGTGTAAATAGATGCACATCATAATGTAACCGAATATATATAAAGTGATTCACCAAATCGACCTTAGCATAATAATGAGGAATGTATAAAAGACGGATACGATATAGAATTCATTAAATCCAGTTTTCTAAAATGCTTTATTTAGAGCGACTACGTGATAACGTTCCAGCAGCAGTCGTTATTCCTTCCTCTGTCGGCGAGTTCCTGTGCTTCAGCAGTGATTGTCCAGACTCCACACATTCACACAGTTGGCGGAACGATGAGGTCTCGTTGTCCTGTGATTATCCGCGAACGTCTCTTGGCACGACATATTGCTCGTCTTCCAAAACACTGGCAGCCTATGAAAGTTGCTTCAGTGATTGAAAGTGAAATCGCAAACAACCTAGTTGAGATTTTCTCTGAAGGAAATAAGATGGCGTGTCGCCACAAAGCGTCCTGAAGAAGTGTTGCTTCGTTTCTGCAGCCGATGTTACATCGTACTACGATGGCGTTCAGCTTTATGGCATTTTATTGGGGGGAAATTTAAACAAATATGTAAATTAAAGGTGTCCTAGTCAAGATTTCTTTGTCCCTGACACTAGTTTGATGAAGCATATTCCAGTTCAATTCAAGTAGCTGTAGGTTGTACATTTTAGTTCTTCTTTGGACTTTAGATTATTATGTCTTTAATCAATATGGGAAAGCCAAAGAACTTGTGAAGATGTTCCCTGAAACTTGTAAAACTGTCATCATCCACAATGAGATGAGTTTAATTTATCGACAAGGTCTGAAAGGAAGAAGAATCCATTGCTCCGAAAAAAGTCAAATTACGACGTGCAAATGCACTCGGGGACAAAGATCTTAAAATCGGAGAAATGTCCTGTGGTGTGATGAAAATGAAATGTTTTGCCATAATCGATTATTGCTATTGATTTCTCCTTTTGTTTGCTGCTGTTGTACAAAAATCCACTCCCACTGTGGGACAACAAAGGATTTTTTTTATCATATTCTAGTGAACATTGTTAAATTTGTTGTGTGTCTATATTTCTGCTGGAGGAGGAACTGGTGCTCTTTACATAGAGGAAGTTTATGTTTGGGTACAAACGGGTCTTTTAAATGAACAGCGACCCTAATAGATATAAGCATTCAGCAAAATTAGTTACAAAGTCGCTTAAGGACGAGAAAGTTGATGTTTTAGTGGCCATCAGAAAGTTCTGGTCTAGAAAATGTTTGACCCAATTCATAACATTTAAAAACTGATTTCCCTGAACTGATGATATACAGAAAATTTTCTGAATTGTAAGGTTTAAAAGGAACTGTAGAAAATTTGTCTCCATGACTTTTGGACTCATTAGCGCAGGAGTGTTCAGTTTTTCACACTTTTCCAATGTGGGTACCAGCTGACAGTGTAAACGCAAAACCTACTGAAAAAGTTGTTTTTCTAATTTTTTTTTTTTTTTTGCTTTGAATTTATCATATTGCCATTGTATTTGAGCTTATTATGAGCTCCCTGGCACACAGTGCAGGTCATGTGACATGCAGGAAGATCGGATACACATCCAATACAGTCTCTGTCATGGTACGAAAACAGGCCAGTATGGGAAACTCGGGGGTCACAAAAATCTCACACATTTTCGAGACCTCGGTCATGTGTGCTTGCGGCTAAATCAAAGGGTGCAGCTGACGTGAAATCCCTGACGGCCCACAATAAACAGGCATCAGATGTTTAGTTTGTGAGAAACTCGTACATGTCAAATTTGTGGAGCTTCGGTTTAAAAAGTCTGACTGAATGAGAAACGTCTTTCATAGGCTGCTGTCACAAATTGGTCACCTCGGCTCAAACATTTTGTCCCAGTCGCGCGCACAAACGGACCAAAGCAAGGCAGCGTTGCCGCGGAAACCGCTTTGCTGCTTCGCTTCTCACGCCATCCTGGTGGACTTGGCTGCGTTTTCACACTTCCTCGATAACTAAAACGTCGCCATCGAGTCATTGACGTCTCATCCTGACACTCGAGCCTCACCCACCGGCATTATAAACACCGAATAACACACCTCTGATATGTCTCATGGATTGTACGACATTGCTATTTTTGCGTGTTTTAATTGCTTTTTATACATGAGATCTCTACTCTACCTCGGATCGGAGAAAAGGTTTCAAAGACCGCTCGCTAAAAATGACTATGGCGTAGATGCAGATGAGTGAGGGTAAACTTCACTGGAAACAGGAATAAGGCGCTCTCTGCACACTAAAAGTACAACAGATTTTTTTTTCTACCTTGCTTTCCTTCATTTAAAAGAAAAAAAACTGGTGCCAGATGTGTTAAAGGCACAGTTCTGATTTTCGGGAGGTGAAGTTATTCTCGTCGTTTTCCCTTCTGGACAAACTTGTTACTGCAGAAACGGGTTTGGAAACAAGACAACTTCACAAATCAGAAGTATCCCTTTAAATGCTCAAAACGTGATTCATTCTTAAATTTGGCACAAGGTTTGTTTTTGTTTTTTATTACTATAAACTTTTGGCATTATTACTCTTTTCAAAAGCATGAACCTATGAAGCAATAAATATATATGTCTTTACAGCTACAGACAAAACTCCTTAAAGTCGAATTTATGATAAGCAAACCCAGTGACACTGGAAAATGTGGACATAGGCATCAGAGCTGAATCCAATCGGTGTCAGCGCATGTTTGCTTACAGATTTGCACAAACACAGCTTCTCGTCAGCGGCTCCCTAAGGTCCTTCTGTGAAACTGGGTTTGATTTTTGTACCTGGATGTCATTTGCCTTGCCGTGTTCAACTTTGTTTTCGTCAGAGCTTGACGAACTCTGCGTTTCTTCCGGCAGAGCTCTCGGCTTTTGTCACAGCGAAACGCGACTGCCACACGGTCGAAGCGATCGCTCGGCGTAACCGGCGCTTTAAACATCGCGACTAACATCAACACAATCCTGCACGATTTGAAAGTCGGAGGTTACAGACGTGTTCGTTTCTTTTCCGGCCCCTAAGTGTTTGGAGATTCACAGTGAGCTGAGCGACCGGATCAGTAAGAGCAGCGTGGGGAAAGTCCAGCCCTTCAGAAATATCGGTGAATTGTGTGTCAGGGGTCGAAGGCATCTCAAACATCCGACATCTTCCTTTTTTTTTTTTTTTTTTTTTTTTTTTTGCTTCTTTTCAGTCTTTCAGAGCTACTTTTTTTTCTTCTCTGTTTTCTTTAGGCTTTCTGAGAGCGGCATCTGGGATGAAGGGCTTAAACAAGATCCTAAGTAACACCGTTATACACTCACATTCAGTCAGATCACTCTTAGGCCAAAAGAGTCGGAAAAGAAGAAAAGAAGAAGATTTTTTGCCTCCGTCGGTTTCGGATATCTTCATAGCACTTGTTAGAAGCTCACCAAGGCGTAGACCATACTGAGGAGGGAAATTGGGCAAAAGTTAACAAAATGTCCGCGTTACGACAAGAGGCTTCACTGACCTGTAACTGGTGTCACAAAGTGATGGAAAAACTCAAGTACATGCATGGAAATGTCTCAGAAATGTTCCAAACTGCAAACCTTTTTGCTGGAAATATTGAGAAATTCTGGGGTAACTTAAACAACTACGATAAATTTAAACATTCAAGCTTAAATCTCTCACAAGCAAATATCCATGTAAAATAATACAAGTGAGAATACTTCCTGAAGAACAGATTGGTGTCTACTTTCAGTTGAATTACTTTTAATTTGCTGGAAATCAAAAAAACGTGACTGTCGTGCAACAAGTCCATCCGTTCAAAAAAAAAAAATTAGGTAATAGGAGAGTTTAATTAAAAAATAAATGAAAAAAAATATGTATTTTTCCTATCAAAAAGATTTTGAAAGCAGACGCCTACAATCGTCTGTCCTTTCGAAGATAATTTGTACGTTTGACTACTTCAAATGAATTCTAACATAAATAGAAAAATACAACAACAAGAAACAGCAAAACTGAATAAAATACCTTTTTGGCTAAGAAAAAAAAAGAAAATGTAATCCCACTTAAAATCACTACAAGGAAGTTAAGCTAAAAGAAGTAATTGAAGAACTGAACACTTTCTCATTAACTATCCTCTGGGACGACCATGTCCCTCCTTACCTGTACAAGTAATAGAAGAAAGAGAGCAAGTAGAAGCCCAGCTTGCACCACGACTCCTTCTGGCAGTAGTTCAGGATGTCGGCGTTCATCACGCTGACCGGGTCGTACATCACCTCCGATCCGTCGGCCGGCCGATGAAAGAACCTGGAAAGAACGGCGGGTTTTGGCCGGTCAGGACTCGACGCGCAGCGATCGGACAGCTGCTGTGGGACCGTACCTCCACAGATGGTAGAAGAGCAGCGGGATATTGAGGCCGAGTGTGACCCACTCTCCGGCACACATGAACATCAGGCAGAAGAGGCCGTGGATGGAGTACTCCGGTACCACCAACTGGTCGGGACAGACACAGGGACTGGGTTAAACTGGGATGCTGCAGCCTGCACTGCGGCGCGATCGAGGAGAGTAAACTCACAGAGTAAACTATGTTGCAGACCCCACCAGCATCTACTATAGATATTTTATTTTCTAGTATTTGGATTGTAACTAAA
Organism: Poeciliopsis retropinna; assembly: GCA_010277075.1. NCBI lineage: Eukaryota > Metazoa > Chordata > Actinopteri > Cyprinodontiformes > Poeciliidae > Poeciliopsis > Poeciliopsis retropinna. The sequence goes on from VMRM01000024.1 coordinate 1,839,874, forward strand.
TATTTAATTTGCAAAAACATGTTTCTTGTTTTCTAACTGACATTCTTTAAGAATGTTTTTAAATTATGACAGACATTTGAATTTATTCAAGTTATTTACTTATGGATGTTCTCTCTCTCTTTCCCTTTCAAAACCAACAAAGAAAAACCCATTTATAACAGTTCTTTAAAAATAACAAACTTCTTATACTAGAAGTTTTTATTCATTTATTTAATGGCAGCTTTTTTTTTTAATTTAAGCTGCCATCTTTCAATAGTTCATGTAATATTTGTGTCTTTAAACAGGTTTTCTGAAGCTTTGTGCATCATGTACTTATGTGCTACGTTTCACAGGAACATCAGGGTTTTGTTTTTTTTCCCATAACACATAATACAGTTTCACTTCTTTCATTTTTGTTTATTTTACAGCTTAGAAATATACGTCAGAGTTGACGGTATGAGCCCCTTCTGATTGTGGTACAACATCCATAACAACTCAAATGCTACACTTAGAATCTTGTCCTGTTTCTACATCCATTTTCAAAGAAGCATAAAGAGCAACAGGAACTTTCAGACACTGGAGGTTTTTTTTTCTCACTAAAAGCTTTGAAAAAAGATGAGGAAAAAAAGAAACTCCACAGATAAAAAGCTTGATGGCATCTCCATCACCGCCTGTCTGCAGGACAGGAACATATGTGAATCAGCGTGTGTGTGTGTGTGTGTGTGTGTGTGTGTGTGTGTGTGTGTGTGTGTGTGCTAAAGAGGCAAAATGGTCATGGTTGTCTGAAGCCCCTCTGCCTTAGTCATCCGCCCCCCTCCACCCAATCAAAAGGTGAGAAACATCTGTTACTCACTCTGCGGAGCAGGTTGCAGATCCTCTCGATGTTTAAGATCCTTTCTCTCTAAAAAGATGGAAAGAAGGAAAGAAAGAAAGAACGCCGCCTGTCAATAGTCTGCAAATTACAAGATGCTCCTACAAAATAAAAGCAGTCACATAATGAAAAATGGGGACCAGAACAAATGAGCTGGAAATGATATTAATGTTGGTAATTATTAACTAAAACACCAACAATCACTTGATTTCTTTTTTCTTTTTTTTTTAGTTTTTGAAAAGTTAAGATTGATTACACTCATAAACCCGTCTATATTTAATGGGCTGTGATGTTTTGGCTGGGCGAGCCAACAACCCCCCCTGTGAGTGATAAGGCGAGCTCTGATATGAACGCCGTCCATCTTTCACAGCATCAATAAACCGTCGGACACTATCTGTGTGTTGCTCATTGGATTGTTCACTAATAAGCTAAAGTATCATGAGCCCAGTCGTTAGCAGATGGTTCATCCATTTTATTTTATTTATTTATTATTTTCGGTGAAGCAAAGTTACATCAAATAAGAAACATTGGTTAATCAGCAAGTCTAATTCCCTTTTATTTATGAGTCTGAGCTCCTTTTTCTTTTTTGAAATCTTCTGTCTCGGGTCGAGGCCCCTTGATGTCTGCTCCCTTTAGTCGACTTTTTTTTCTTAGAAAATGTGGACATAAATGGAGAATCCCCTGCTGACCTGAGAGTAAATTCTGCCCTGAATCTTCAGCCAGCTATCAACTATTCAGCTCCAGCACAGTTAGCTCGGTCTGTCTGACTCCGTCTGTCTTTTTCGAGCTCGGTGCCCCACATCCGTCACCAGCGCGGTCACGCGGTTCAGCGTGGGAACGCGATAAACCGAATGTTATCCGGTTTGGTGCTGGAGTTGTAAATCGTCGCGCTGCTCCTTCTTTATTGCCTGTAGTTTCCCCGAGGTGCCCTCGTTTGTGCCGGGTCGTCCGGGCCCAGTGGGGCCGATTCCAAACGAACTAAACGGGAAGACATTTATCAGAGAAATTGATTGAGAAAATCAATTTCGGTTGAGAAAATCGGTTGAGAAATTACGCAAAAGTAATAAAAGAGAGCGAAAAACGATGACGAGATTACAAAATGTAATTTGCATCTGCTGTTTTTGAATAATGAAACACTTTGCTTTCGTTTAAATCAAATCGACACAAATAACGATTCTGCTGGCATATTTAAAGAGACGCACACATCCTGGTCCACCTAGCGAGACTTCGTGGGTTGAGATTAAAAAGTCGTGATTTTTCTCGATAAAGTCGTGTCTGTTTCTCAAAGTAACAGCGCATTTTCTCTAATATAAAGTCCGGTCTCATGAGTTCCCAGTTGGAAATACAAACATAATTCTAAAACAAAAATGAAGCTGGAAGTCCTTGCATTCCAGGACGACAAAGAAATATCACCAAAGTTGAAATCTAACCGTTTCTTTCTTGTTAAGCTGCTTTTTCAAATCCACAAAATGGAAGAGAAAAGTTTGCTAGTGGCTTGCATTGATAATAGCAGCAACAAAAAATGTGAAAATTTAGAAGTTTTCCTAAAACCTAAAACGCAGTCGAGTTCGGTTTTGTCACTCGAGGTCTGATTTCTGGAGCAACCATGTTGTGTCTGTGTTGGAGTCTCTTATTTTGAAGTAAGAAAGTCAACAACTGTTAGTTGTTTAATAAGGAATGTTTGCTGTGCTAGATGAGACCAGTGTTAGCTGAATGCTTACTAAACCTAAAACGAGGTATAAGAATAATTGAAAGGATCGACTGTGCTTCCAAGATTCTGTGAATATTAGCGACAAACACAAATCCAAACTAGAAACACACGTTTCAAACTGCCATGTTGTCTGCATGTAATTCCTCTCTTAAATGTTTACTGCCTCTGTCGCTTTTGCACACAACCTGGGCCGAGTGAACTTGGGTTTCTCTTGGCTTAAATCCAAAACCATCGCCGCGTATTTTCACCATCTATTTCCATCCACTTCCTCTTCAGTTAATTTGTATTTTTGGGAGAAGCTGCACATCGACTTTTAGATGCCTGACGTATTCGAGTTGCCATCTTACAGTGTGTGTGTGTGTGTGTGTAGGGGGTGCAACGCCACTCAGTCATGCAGCTTTGACGCAACGAGCTTTCAGCGTCGAAAAATGGCTTCCACTTTTTTTCAGAGACTGTTATGGATTTTACAGGTGGTGCAGCTTTTGTGTCCACTTCCTGTGGCTGGCGTGCCTCCACACACCCACGGCCTGCTTTCACAGTTTCCTCTCCCGCTCCTCATCGCTCCCTCACTTTCAGACGAAGGTTCACATGACTGCTAGAACATTAGCTATCCTGTGAAAAAGACCTCACAGCTGCTCCTCGGTTGCTAAGTGAATGATGGCACTTTCTCCTGACTCATGACAGCTGATAACTAAAGAGAGGAATTACACACTGATATTTTCTGTAGCTTGAGGGACCAGTAAAATATATTTATGTTATTGTATTCTATTGTATTTTATGTGATAGTCGAGCAGCACTAAGTTTTCAAGATTGAAGAAAGATTCCTCCCGAATGCAAATCCGAAAAGTGTCAAGGATTTGTATTTGACACCAGCTGAGTCAAAACTTTTACTTTTTACTGGCTTTTCACCAGTAGAAACATTTTTATTTGTGATTCTTTGTAAAATTACTCAACCTCTGTCAGATCTGAGGACCAAACGGCTGCTACTTGTTTAGTATGAGAGCAAACTGAGTCAAATGCCAATTTTGTTTATCGCACCGTTATCATTTATTGTGATAACGATTTTGATTTATCAATATCTTTAAATTCCAATTAATTACCTTTAAGGAACCCTAAACCTGTCCGTATTGTTGGGATTGTTATTTTTACTATTTTAACCCACTGGTTGCTAAATGAGAGCTTCAGCAATAATTGAATTAAATGCAGTTGCTGTGTGAAATCACTTCTTTATGTGACTTAAGAAGCGTATTATAAATGGGAATGTTTTTCAAGAGCAGCATTTGTGTTTGTGGGGCTATGATTGAAATCCAGTTACTGAAGTTGTTATTGTTATATTGATAACAATAACAATAATTTTATCACATCACAAAATATCGCGATAAAACTAAATCCATATCATCCACCCCTACTTCCCTTGAACTAATATGTGTGTCTGTCCTCCTTTATTACATGAAATCCAAAGAAAATATATTGGAGTTTTGGTAGAAAGGTCAAGGAATGAGAAGAAAACTCTGCAAGAAACTGGGACAAAAATGTTCATTTTTTATTTATTTACTTATTTTTATTAATTATAGATTCTGTTCTTGCAACGCGGGGTGGAAATGGTTGACTCTGACAGCGTCGCGGCTCGTCCTCGTCTAAACAGGGGCTTCAATTGAATTGATCTCTTTAACTGATTAGGCCAAGGAGCCGACGTCTTTCAAGAGCTCTGATTGCTTTAATCTGCATACAAATGACTTCTCGAAGAAACGCCGTCCGCTTTAGCACGCCGGCAATCGCTGGGAAGCCGGGATTGACGGTAAACTCAAAAGTACAAATATTTATTGCTAAGAAAATGAAGGCGTCGTTCTAAACGGAGCTCAATTAAATACCCAGAGGGATCCCCAGACCATTCTGCACCATTAAATGGTGGCTTTCTGCTCTCTTTACATGTGTGTAATGATGATGAAGAAAAAACAATCTGAGAGCAGAGATTGAAGGTTTGATGTTCTTTTTTGTGTTGTTCTTGTTGTTTTTTCTTCTTTTTAGTTTTTTTTTGTTGTTGTTTGTTTTGTTTTGTTTTATTTTTAGGGAAACAACAGGGGGGCTGTTGGTAGCACTGTTGCCTTGCAGCAAGAAGGAGTTTGCATGTTCTCCCTGTGCATGCGTGGGTTCCCTTATGGGTACTCCGGCTTCCTCCACAGTCCAAAACCACATTCTCCCTAGGTCTGAGTGTGTGTGTGTGTGTGTGTGTGTGGGTGTGTGTGCGTGTGTGTGTGTGCATGGTTGTTTGTCCTGTTGTTGCCCTGCAACTCCCGACCCCACGAGGAATGAGGGTGAACAGAAAATGGATGGATGGATGGAAACAACAGGGGTTCTTCTTACCGCTCTGGTGGGATTGCTCTGATCAATGGGGTTTTTGAAGTCTGTGCGGAGTTCATCAAATGCAATGATCTGAAAAAAGAGAAAAGGGAGGGGAAAAAAGTAGCAGAACGGTGTGAGAAAATGTTCTTTCGACTTTTTAGACGCGCTCGTAACAATTGGCTGCGGGCCGATGGTATCGACCAGCAGCGCCTCTCGATGTGTACCGCGCAGCTGCGGCCGCATTAAGAGGCACACATGGCGATTTGGGGATGGATGTGCACATATGCAATTAGTGGAGACATTGATCTGGCTTGTCTTGTGAACAGCAGCGTCCAGAAAAATGCTCGCCCATTCACTATTCATCAATAATTGAAAGCATCCATGTATCTTGCAAAGTTTATGAGAGGAAAAAATGCAAGAGGTTTCCGTTTGGTCCGTTTGGATACATTTTTTTGTTTATTTAATGCAAGTAGAAATCAGATTAGTGCTCAAAAGTAATTGTGAGTAGAAAAAAACAAAACAAAAAAAACAACCAACAACCCGATGCGCTGATTGGCAGGTGAGCTTTGGAAATGACTGCGACTGCTCCTTGAAATGCAGGAGCAGAATGAACGTCAGCAGGGAGGAACCACTTGGATGTATAATAGAAAACGTCCCGGTAATTTTCCCCATCTGAGTCCATATGGCGCCCCCTCAGCTTTCACACTTCGCTCCCTTGTAAACAGATGCAGTTTCCATGGAGACATGGTGAGTCCCCTCACCGGGCACCATGGTTACTCTTGAAAGAGAAGGTGAGGGTGGGAGGGGGAGCTGATTGGTTGCGTGAGCCATACATAGTTTTGGGTGCTGCACCCGTGGGTGGAGGCAGACACAAGGGAGGGGGGACATATTCCTGGTTTGACGGGCGTGTTTAAATCACCACAGAGCCAGACGCACGCCTCACATGCAGACACAGTGGGTGAGACATACAGTCTCACCCACTTAGTCAACTGGTACATTAGTCATTTTAAGTCCTAATGAGGCGTTCCATATTTCGCTTTATGCCTGCCTGCCTCCATGCAGCAAATGTAAAAATAGGTGAGACATCGAAGCGGAGATGTTTGCAGAGCGTGTAACCGCCAAACAAAAGAGCTCAGGTCTCCTGAGGTGTCTGAACAAATTCCACCCAAAACAGAGAGTCGGATGAAGCCCAATCTGGCGGGTCAGAGTCATGGTCGGTGCGGCTTTCAAGCAGCCTGAGCACTTTGTTTGAGAAAGTGCTTGTCGTCTGGAGCTCTCCGATGGCTGACTGATTGCATAATTAGAAGTCATGCATCCAGGGAGAGCGCTAGCTTGTTCGGTGCCCTGGGCGAACAACATTCAGCACCTCCTGCCCCCCCACTGTCTCGTTTTCAACCAACCATGACACATTACTTCAAATTTCCACTTTCCACCGAAGCAGGAGTAATGGAAATTTGATTAAATCTTATTTGAAAGACATAGGAGAGGAACACAGCACAGGTTACACCCTGTTGAAAGTGTACGGAGTTATAGATATAATCTATTTGATATTGATAAGTATCAGTTATTGGACATAACTGCAGTATCGATATAGGAAAACAGTCCAAATTTTCATATGTTAGCGTTTCTATTAAATAGTCTCTCGCTGCCCACATCGCTAATTTCTAAAACTGCTACTGTGTGCATCATTATGTTACCTTAGATATTTATTCCTTTTAAAAGGAATAAAAATCCAACTGATAACATTTGTGCTAAACATAAATAAATGCATTTGACTTAGAAATTAGCTCTAATCTACCTGTACGACTTCAATAGCTGCATTTCTATTATAAATGGCAATATTCTGCTAATGTTGAAAATACACAATTTTGCAATGGCGGTGTTTTCATGATATAAGAAATGCAACTAAAATCACACATGAGTAAGTATTCGATTTTGAAACCACCTCATCCTGGCACAGAAACTTTTTAACGTAAAACCTGAGCTTTCTCAAAATTGTCGCGTTTCTGTTTTTGTAATTCCAACTTGTGCAATTATATGGTCAATAGAAACTATTCTAATGTCATGTAATCTTTAGCCATAAGATATAATTTCAAAAATCACAAAAGTTTATGTTACTCATAAAAGTGCACAGTTAGAAACTCTGTCAATCTGAAAGCAAAAACCCATTTTTGCTACACTTACTACTGTTAAAGTATTCACAAAAACGGCACAGTCAAAGTAATAAGAAAAATTTCAGGTAAAGTAAAACCAATGTTGCACGATTTTATTGATTATTTCATACCTTGGCTGTTAATTAATTAATTTATTTATTTATTACCTCTTTTTATATTTTTATAGGTGTTAAAAAAAATCTGAGAAATCACACTGGTTAGTCGAGAAGAGGCATAGAGTGACACAAAGTTGAATTAAGTTGCTCACAAACCCACACACAAACACAAAAACATCTTTTTAATAACATGTACAGTATTAATTAATTTGTGTTCATTGGTTTGTCATAATTAGTGACCCCTGGGTCGTAGTGCTGGGCTGCAGTCTGACCTTTAGCGATGCCTCTGGCTCCAATCAAAAGATTACATTTTAGGACTTTTAAGGCACATTTACTTTCTTTACTTTTACCCTAAATAGCCTGAGCCAATAAGTGTGCTTGTGCAGAAGAAAAGAGAAAGAAAAAAACAAGAAGTGTTGTACAACTGCGTGTAGGTGGACGTGTTTGTCTGCCTGTGTGGGTTGATATAAGAGAGGACGTCCACAGGCCCCAACATGTGCCCGTTTCGCTGTCAGTGTGCGTGTGTGTGCGTGTGTGTGTGTGTGTGTGTGTGCAGTGGTTTCACTCACCTGCCATATGACAAAGAAGATGAGCCCGGCGCACAGAACCAGGGTGAGCATGTAGCAGAAGGCCGCAAAGGTGAACGCCATGGCTTCCCCAGCCAGCCTGATGACCGGAGGGAGGCAGGGAGGCAAGGGAAAACAAAAAACACACAAAAAAAACTTCCCACCTGCTTTCTTTCTTTCTGTATCGTTTTCAGGCTGCCGGTATCCCTCCCTGTTGTCTGTTTCCACTCCAGGTGCAACCTCTGACAATGTCGATCAATAGTGAGCTCAAGCTGCTTCCAGTTGTTTGTCTCCCCTTTTGTGCGGCTGACAGCTTCGGGGAGCTCTGAGGAAATCTGTTCTTTCTCAACCACAGTGTCACTGTTGTTGCCCCCAACGCACACACACACCCGGTGCTCCTCTGGGTTTTTTTTTTTTCAATCTCTGACAGGCAAATAGTCTGCCTCCTCCTCCGCCAAGGAGTTTCTCCTGAGACAAAACCTACACATACGTCTCTGAAGGTAAAAGTGGCTGATGGACACACCGACAGCAGAAGCGCAGGATTGTTGTCGATATTAAGAGCAGTAAAAAAAAAAACCCAAAAAAACGAATAAGAAAAAACAGGATTACTATCCAGGGTGGTTATGGCTTATGGTAGTCAAGTTTATTATGGCTTACAGTTCATTTATTGGCATGTTATTCCCGGTCATATTTAATGGTTTTATAAACATCCAGCTTATTTCTATCAGTAGGCTGTTGAGTATCTATAACTCCCTTCTAAAGTTGAAGGGTATTACTTTGCAGGCTTATTGTGACAAATACTTGTTACTCCGGCGATTTACCAAAAAAGGACTCGGAACGGCACCGCATAAGTTTGGGATCCGCAAGAAATTTTCGAAACACGTCAAGGCTCAACGAATGCACGGCCGAAAGCAAGGATGGACGCCTTAACTGACCTTAACATCGAGCAGGGAGTACCTGTCTGCGGGAGCAGCCGTGTCTGCCTCTGAACAGTCCACTCTGCCCTGGGTTCTGTCAGTTTGGGTTGGCACCATTGTCAGTGTTGCCTGCCCTGTATCTGTGTCTCAGATGCATTCCTCAGAGTTCCCCCGACCTCAAAAGAGAGAGAGAGAGAGCCTTCACACACAGTCAGGTTCTTCTCCGGGAGGAAAAAAAAAATGTCTCACTTCTGGCAGGAAACAATTAAAAAAGAAAGAAGAAGAAAAAAAAAAGAGTGTAGGGGAAAAGATTTAACCAGAACCCTGCAGAGAATCTACATGTTCACAGTACGCAGTGGTGCTGATTTTGAAAACACTCCTGTTGACAAGCAAGACATCTCCACAGCTGTCAGAAGTCATGACTTATTGATGCCAGCCTCTCATCTGTGCCGCCTGTCTACCCGAAGACCCTCTGTTACAGACCCCCTTTTTTCCCAGAGATGTGTATTTCCTCAGTCTGCCGTCGCTGGCTGCCTCTTTCCACTATTTCTTAGACTGCAAGAGCAAAATTTCAACCACAGTCGGTGTTATAAAAGTCAACCAATAGCGTTGCTCCGTCTCCCTCCCGCTCTCCTGCTTTCTCTCTCCTCCCTCTCTCCTCCTTTCTGTCAGTGTCCCTCTCTCATGCATTTCTATATTTCTATAATCCCCCGATCCCCAGAGACTGATGAGGGGGCAGGGCGAGCTGGAGACGTCTGCTTCCCTCTCCCTCCTCACCAGAGCTTTCAATCATCCATCACTTGGTGAAATGCAAGTCTGGCTCTGAGAGGGTGTTGCTTTCTGTTACCTGTCATTTCCTGCCTCCGCACCATTAGCATGCAGTAAATTGCTGTATTTTACTTTGCCTCGGTCTCACCCCCCCCAGTCATTCTCAGCCTCACAATGAACTGATTTCAGAAACCGCTGGTGCCGTAATGCAAAGACGTGTCACATACTTTATTTTTTTTAAATTGAAAAGCATCAAATCAATTTTGTTCTCTAGATCTGAGCGTGGACGTCTCATTTCAAAAATGTCAAAGATATGGGAAGAGAAATGTTCACAACATCCAATGGTTCAGTCTCATTTTTTGCAACAGATCCATGTCAGATGGTTATAGTCGTTGTGTTTCTGCTAATTTTAGCTGGAAATCTACCAGATATGTGAAGAAAGTTCTCTGGTCAGATGAGACAAACCTGACATTTTTTGCTCAAATCCGAAACGCAGTGTGTAGCACATTGTTACCATGGTGAAACATGTTGGTAGCCTTTCATTAGCAGGACGGATGGAAGATGGATGCAGGTAAACGGAAGAGAACGGGAAGAAAACCTGTTGCATGATCTGACAGACTCTGAACATACAACGAATCGAAAGTCTATTAAATGTCACCCCAAACCTAAACACAACTTAGTATCCATGATAAGAACTAAATATGTCCGTTCACACCTGCTATCCATCCAGTCTGACCAAGACTTGGCAGGGAACTGGGGGCAAAACTATTCCCAGATGTGGTAGTTGCTGAAAATGCAACGAGAAATTGTTGCAACGACTTGACTTAACAAAGCTAAACACATGCGGACATCTTCATCCTGAGCCACATGACGGTCAGACATTGTTATCACACCTAAACCTGCATTTAATTGACTGAACAGATTAATGAAGCACTTTCAAGCATCAGTATATTGCTCCCAAGGATGAACCAGATTTTTCCTGCTCCACGATTCTCTTCCTGATATCTGATACAGCATCCGCACTTACTTGGCTAGCCACTTAAATTAGTTGCCATTAATTGTAACAACTACCTGCTCTTACATAAGTAAATGTCTCTTTAGCTACCATGGAGCTAGCCCAGTTCCTGACCACCATCGCTGTTATGTGATTTCAGAAGTGAGAACTGAAAACGAAAGGCTCGTTTATTTTTAATGAACTGACAAGCTAACAGCAGGTATATTATTTTAGATTGATTTTACCTGGCAACCTTTATTTCCATGTATTTAGCATGGCGTCACTGACTGCTAGGCTAGCACTCAGTTAGCATGGAGCTAACATTCAGAAACAGTGAGTTATTTGAGCTAGGCCTTCACATGTAAACAAATATTTCCAGCGAGCTAAAATCCTGGTATAACTTACCTTTACCTTAAGTTGTGTCTTGTTCACCAATCCTATCTAGCAAACAAGCTATAAAAATTTATTTCAAGTCATTTTTAAAAATTTCTTTCAATTACATGGTATGCTGCTGCTGTATGATTTTGTTTTTATTTATATTCAGAGTAAATAATAATGACAGAGAATTGAATTTACATTTAATAAAGTAAAAGGTAAAAACTTGACAGTGTAGAATAATAAATGCAGGTTGCAGCACTGGAACTTGATCAGATTACATTTCTACTGAAACGACCACGTTATCGTTTGGTGTGAGGACATGAGCAGAGACGGCAGCCATGACATCTCACTGAAAGAGCACAAGCTGACATTTAAACACTTTTCCCATTTCAACACAAAGGAGATTAGCTGATGATGAAGTTATTTTTCAAGATAATAATCCATCTTGTCACAGAACAGAGTGTTTGATCTTGAACCAGGATTTCTTATTTGATGTCATAATTTTATCTCATGATCAAGACTATTAATCCCTACTTCTTTTTTTTTTTTTCACTTATCTGTGTTTTAGACATTAAATCTTCAGCTGACATGGCTTATTACTTTATTTATTGTGCAACAAAATAGATAAAAACTCTCACAAAAATTCATTATTTTTTCCTCAGGTTAATAGAGCATATTGAACATGAACCAGTGTGTTTCGAGACTAAGGTTATTACTCTATTGATTATTTCTGCGTGCATCTGGGGTCTCCAACTCTCAAGAGACTCATTTTAAAAATGCATATCCAGATTGCAGTGTGTGTGTGTGTGGAGGTGTGTGTGTGTGTGTGGGGGTGTGTGTGTGTGTGTGTAGGGAAATCATTTTGATAGCAGAATAACACTTTATGATCGTTGGGGAATTATGTATGTTGAGGATTTAGCAGCTTCCACTCTGGTGTTATTATTTAGTCTCTGTATTCATAGTGATGAAGGTTTAGCCTGCAGTCTGTTCAACAAGTTTCCAGATGTAATGTTTGTTGTGCCATTTACATTCACAGTTGTGTTTCCCTCGGAGCTGTTTGAGTTGTCGAGCAAGCAAACCCAAATGGAGCATCTGATGTGTCGTAATGATTCTCTTTGCCATCAGTATTCAGTAAATAATGTCATGTTCCACTGGTGTTGAAAGCTGACAAATTAGCCTCCGTCTGGGTTTTGGCTCCATCTAGAGTCAGAACCCCATAACTCATCGAAAGCGATGTGTTTTCTGGGCCGGGATCCATGGGAACCAGTCCAACAGGGTTAGTCTTCTGGCCTTCAGAGTGAAGATCTTAATCCCAGGTTTCAGTGCACGTACATTAATAACCGGTCGACAGCCTGGTGACGTCACACCTATTTGTAGGTGTGACTTTAACAAAGTTGTTCAAATGCAAATCAAGGCTTTGCTGGCGTACGTCGAGATTTTTATGTTTTGTTTTTTTTGTTTTAATGGCTGTGTGTAAATCCAACTTTTGCTTTCATTTCCTCTTACTATCATAGAAAATCTGTTCTTTCTGATGTCTCTTTATTTTCAAAATTGAATACAGTCATTTTCATCCCAATACTTTAGACCTATAACAGATGGACCTCTTATTAAAACCACCTTTAAATTCCTGCAAAGTTTAAAATCTGCTTAATTAAGAAAAGACTCATTCTCAGACTTATTGTTGTCTCATTACCGACTTTAGGCTTCCCACTAGTGGCCGTGAGAAGACATCGCAGATCCCTCTGAATATATGAAAATATCTCACATTCTTACAAAAAACCAATTTTGTTATCCCGGTATAGTTTCTTACAATTTCTATTCTGACTTTACTCAAAGGCAGTGACAGGGGAGACACAAGCAATGCAACATCAACTCTGAATTTTCACCTACTAAAGATCTCAAATTAAACTGTGAAACAACTATTTCTGTCACACTGTTTGGCAAGGCACTAGACAGTGTCTTGCAATAGTATTCACACCCTGCACATTTTCCTGACTCTGCGGAGGCATCAGCCATCTTATATGCTGTAGTTTGTTGGAGAAGCTGCATCTTTTGAACAGGAAGTGATGAGTTAAGTTTAGTTCTGTTCTGTTTCTATTCTGTTCTAAATTTTGACACATTATAAACAGAACCGTCAATTAGGATTTTGATGGATAAATTCACAGATTACACATAGTTTTTAATAAAAATATGAAAAGTGTTCGTTGCATTTGTATCCTCATCTTCTTCTGCCGTCCCATCAACATCAATTCTGGTCTTACCAAACCAGTGCGCCTTCTTCCACATCTCCTACATTCCCTTGCATTACTTGGGATAAACTGCAAATTGGACTGGTGACACTTTTTTTGACAGGGTGTGCATAAGACCGACACGACAGTGTCATAAACATGAAAAAAACATCTGTTTTGAACATGAAGGAATCTTTATCAATGTCTATAACTGTCGTCATGAAGTGTCATTCGGTAAATAATGACACTTTTAATGCAAAGTTGCTCCAACAATTGCATTAAAAGTACATTAAAAGTGACAACTTTGCATTAAAGTGTCATTATTTACAAAATAACACAAAGTTGGCACTTCTAATGGACTTTTAATGCAACTTTTACCTTAATTTGACATCCTGTCAAATCAAGTGTTACTATTGGACTTCGTTTCTTCCTGATATACTTTAGATTTGTGGAGTGAAATGTTGAACTAATGTCAGATTCTCCCACAGGATTTGTGTGTTTCTTCAGTTTCTTCAGGTATAAGCTTTTAATGAGACAGAGGGAAAAAAAGTAATTATGTCTCTCAAGTATTCATGTGAGCTTCGTAATATCCAGCTTCTCACTGCAATATAAAGTGTCAACTGTAAAAAAATAAAGCAGATTAACAGCTGAAATCTAGCTCTTTCATTGAAATCTTTTCATCAGTCCAACCTGTTAAGATTGAAAATTGGCCACAAGATGGCAACATATTAGAGGCAGAGGCAGCAACAGATGGTCAGGTTGGCTGTTCTAACAAATGACCCACTAAAATAAATGTTCGAATTGTCTGTTTAATTGGAGCGAGCGAATGCTTTGAGGCATCTGCACCGCAGCATGGGTTATATGAGATTTAGAGGCATCCTTACAGGCGATTAGCAGAAAACTGCTCTACAAATGCTACTACCGTCTGCACCTACATTCACCACAATGGTTGGAAAAATGAAAAACATGCGACAGAGGAGGTTTGCAGAAACGGAGCGTCTCAGTAGTACTGCAGGGGCTGGAAACAGAAAGAGTTTAATTTCTCCCAAATGGAAACCCTCCATTGAGTTTGATTACAAGCTAGAGATGCACAGACTTGCTTTATTATCTGTGTTGGTCTCAGTATTGAAAACGATTCTAGATCAGATATGGGTGACTGTGTGTCAGATCTATTCAGTCTAATTCTATACTTTGCGCTCTGAGCGACGTGCTTTATTGTTATTTATTTTAACTGTTAAAGTTGTGTTGTTTTCACATGTTTGACCAGCATGTAAAAACTATTGGTGTATTTAAGTGTGGTGGTGCAGAGTTATCAAACTCATTTGTTATTCAGTACATTTTTGTCTGTTTTTTTTTTTTGTTTGTTTGTTTGTTTTTTAAAGAAATATTTTAAGTCAATTCAGCACCGTTTTTCTGTTTCGGATCGGTATCGGCCGATACTAAACCTCAGATATCTGTATCGGTATTGGAAGTGAAAAATGTGGATCGGTTCATCCCAACTTTAAACACGATGCCTTTTTGTTAAATATCCAGCATGCAGATGTGTTTGTGTTCCACTAAGTAGCAGTTAAATAACAGCTAGTGGGCAATAAAGTACATATTTCAACAGAATGATGCAAAATACAAACCTGAGGCAAACATCCGTTTCTCTTCCTGTTTGTGTTTATTCTATCGGTTTGGTTTCCGTCCATATTTCCAATTTGCAAAATGAGTAAATGCTGTTCTCCACTTGTACCCGCTAAAATATTTATGAGATTTGCCACAACAGTGTTAGGCTACACCAGCTTACCTGAAAACCTCTCTCTTCCAGTTTACCAAGTAACGGTCCCAGTGGCGTTGCCTGTTTTGATGGAAATTATCTAGTCGTAGAAGTATAGGTAAAAACGGCCTCATTATCTTCTGCCTGCCTGTTGATCGTTTTCATGAAAAGCTGATGGGTGAAGAAAGCACATTTGGGATTTGAAAATGTCCTTAATGGAACACATTAACCAGACCAAATGGTTTTTACTGTAACTTTACGCCGCGTAATCTCCAATAATTAGATCAGTCCATTTAACTCTGCTCCGGTCCTCTTCATAAATCCCTTCCACGTCCTTTTAAGGTCGACGCAGTGGCTTCACTGTTTGGATGCAGACGCACAGAATTCAAGGAAATGTGCAAATAAAGAGAAAGAAAATACAAGAAAACAGAAGCAGAGCTCTTATCAGTAACTTTAACTGTATATGAGGTTTTCAGAGGTTTTCATGAGGTTTTTAGAGGAATCGCTGCTTGCAAGCTGGTTTTTGAAAAATGAAAATCGCCCTGACTGATTAATGATTTACCACAAAATAGCAAACAGACACAAAAACTGACCGTGATGACTTAGGTGAGTTCTCAGGTGAGCGTCTCCTCACTTCTGGGTTTTTCTTCTTTGCTGATTCCAGAACGGGTCGGGTTGTACAGCGTGAGAACCAAATAAGCTGTAAACCACTTAACCTGGAGATGTTGCCATACAGCTTGATTTGCAGCTGAATACAACAACTTTGCCCTCTTTGAAGAATCTTGAATAATTTGAGTTAAGTTCCCTTTGGGATCAAGAACGTTTTTCTGAGTTCAATCATTTACCATGATTTGTCAGAAATTGTAGCTTCAACCAGTGAAACTTTTTATGTGGGAACAATTATCTTTCGTGACATTAGTCAGACAGGAAATGAGGCGGGAAGACGTGATGGGAATGAATATATCAGATCAAGAATTTAACCCCAGACGGTTGCTTCACCTCTCAGCACGATGCCCCAAATTTGGCACCTTATCTGTTATTATTAGAGTCGTATATTCCCGAGACGGCAAAGAGATCGAGGCTGTTATCAATAAGTTATTGGAGCATCTGTTCGAGTGACGCTGCCTGGGGAGAAGCTTTTGTTTAACAGGATGCTATAAAACTTCACAAGCCTGCCTCTGTCGCTACAACTGCATAACCGGCTTTTGCAAGCCGACTTTCGCGGAAAACCTCGATCAATCCCACCTGATATTCCTTTATTACTCCATCTTATAACAGGTGGTGTTATGGGCACAACTCCATCAAGTGTTATTTAAAAGGTTGATGACGAAAGCCTTTTGTTTATTTTAGCCCTGAACAGCCGAGAGCCTCTTGCAGCCTCTAATGAGAGCTAATATGAAGTTATAGAGGAATCAAAAATAGCTCAGCATCACAATAGTCATGAGCAACGTCTTTGAAAACCATGGATACGCCGTAGTGGCAACAGTTGCCGTAGCAACAAAAACAAACCTTTCTTAGTTGCTCTTAAGATCTCCGACCAGAAATCAGGTGTTTTCTCAATGTTCCTGCTGCTGCGGAGCGTCGTTTTCATCGGCCATAGTTAAGATGTTAAGATGTTTGTCAGCCTTATTCTCATCTGAGTTAAATATTTGCTTCCAAATATTCAGATTCTTTCCTTCATAAGCTTAAAAAAAAAAAAAAAAAAAGCTGACTGTTCAGTGTAATATTTTTTTTCTTTTTTTGTTTTTTATTCCATTGAGACGACATGCCATCTTTTTTTTTTCTTTTCCTTTG
The DNA here is from genome assembly GCA_010277075.1 of Poeciliopsis retropinna. NCBI lineage: Eukaryota > Metazoa > Chordata > Actinopteri > Cyprinodontiformes > Poeciliidae > Poeciliopsis > Poeciliopsis retropinna. The sequence goes on from VMRM01000024.1 coordinate 1,856,451, forward strand.
GTCTGCCCTTTGACACGGTCTGCACCACTGGTCAAGCTTTCAGACAGTCTGACAGGTGAACCGTTGGCAGGTGGAGGAAAAGTAAATGTGCAACAAAAGTACACTAAATATAAACATATCGAAAGTAACAATTGGCAACTGATACTCATAAAAAGAAGAAATTCTGATTAGCAGCAATCTGGAAAAAGTAGGTCATATGTCTTTATTTGCATTTGATGAAAAATGGTGTGCTTATTGATACTCTTCTCAGTATTCAACAGAGAAAAAAAAAGTCTTTATTTAAATTGCACAAATCAAAACCTAATTGATGACCAGCTTTTTCAAATCAAATCAAATCAAGTTTTATTTGTATAGCACATTTCAGCAGCAAGGCATTTCAAAGTGCTTTACATCATAACAAACATAAAAACACAAAGTCATGTAACATAGAATAAACAATCAAAACATTAATTTAGATGGCCGTCAAATTTATAACTTGTTATCCATTTATCTAAATGTTTTGCTTTGTGTGGATCCTGATCTTTGACATACTTCCAGTCGTTTGATTTTATACTGTCTATTGGCTAATTTTTACTTATCAACGAAGAATTTCCTATCAAGTGTGAGGATTCTCCCTTATGGGGTATCCTCATTAAAAGAGGGGCTCTAGAAACATCTCTCTTGTAGAATTTAATTGAAACAAATGGGCCTCTAACCCTCTGGGACTTTAGTCGCTGTTTGACAAGGACTCCAACCTGGACTTTAGCTGAGAAATATCAGCTGGGCCTCTAACCCTTTAAAAGCGCTTAAAGTCTAGAATATACAGGGTTTCCAGTACGCGCAATGACCCTCAGTCACTCGCCACTTTTTAAAGTAGACATTAAGTCAAGTTCCATCATTAAATTTTTAATTGATTAAGTTTCAAATCCAACTCTAAACAGGTGGGTTTTTAGTTGTGATTTAAAGGAACTCAGTGTTTCAGCTGTTTTACAGTTTTCTGGAAGTTTGTTCCAAATTTTTGGTGCATAGATGCTGAACGCTGCTTCTCCTCGTTTGGTTCTGGTTCTGGGGATGCAGACCAGAACCAGAAGACCTGAGGGGTCTGGAAGGTTGATACAACAACAGCAGATCTTTAATGTATTGTGGTGCTAAACCGTTCAGTGATTTATAAACTAACAGTATTTTAAAGTCTATTCTCTGAGCTACAGGGAGCCAGTGGAGGGACTTTAAAACTGGTGTTATGGGTTCTATCTTCCTGGTTTTAGTGAGAACGCGAGCAGCAGCGTTCTGGATCAGCTGCAGCTGTTTGAGTGATTTGTTAGACAGGCCTGTGACGACGCTGTTGCAGTAATCAACCCGACTGAAGATAAACGCATGGATGAGTTTCTCTAGATCTGGCTGAGACATTAATCCTCTAATCCTGGAGATGTTCTTCAGGTGATAGAAGGCCGACTTTGTGACTGTCTTTATGTGGCTCTGAAGGTTAAGGTCAGAGTCCAACACTACTCCCAGGTTTCGGGCCTGATCGCTGGTTTTTAGTTGTAATAACTGAAGCTGCGCATTGACTCTAGATCGTTCCTCTTTAGGTCCAAAAATAATAACTTCAGTTTTGTTTTTGTTCAGCTGGAGAAAGTTTTGACACATCCACACATTAATCTGTTCTAAACATTTATTCAGTGATTGGATGGGTTCAGAGTCACCTGGTGACATCGTAATGTAGAGCTGAGTATCATCTGCATAGTTATGGTAGCTAATATTATTTTCTGTTATAACCTGAGCTGGTGGGAGTAAATAAATATTGAATAAGAGGGGTCCTAGGATTGAACCTTGGGGTACCCCACATGTGACCTTTGACCTCTTTGATGAGAAGTTTCCAATTGAAACAAAGAAATCCCTATTCTTAATGTAAGATTCAAACCAGTTGAGAACTGAACCAGAGAGTCTGACCCAACTCTCCAGTCGATTCAATAATATGTCGTGGTCGACAGTGTCAAAAGCTGCACTAAGGTCCAACAGAACCAGCACTGTGGTTCTCCCACTGTCCGTATTTATATGGATGTCACTGAATACTTTTACGAGGGCAGTCTCCGTGCTGTGGTGAGCACGAAAACCAGATTGGAAGGAGTCAAAGCAATTGGTTATTGTTAGGAAGCTATTTAATTGTTTACACACAGTTTTTTCAATAACTTTGCTGATGAATGGGAGGTTTGAGATCGGCCTGTAATTCTGCAGTAGTGATTTGTCCAGATTGTTCTTTTTTATCAGTGGTTTGATAACTGGTGTTTTCACAGCCTGGGGGAAAACCCCTGATGTGAGTGATGAGTTTACTATTTGGATCAGATCATTAGCAATAACAGGCAGAACTTTCTTAAATAAATGTGTGGGTAGGACATCCAGACAGCAGGACCTGGAGCTTAATTGGCTTATAATTTCTTCTAGGATTTTATAATTAAGTAGTTGAAATTGGGTCATTTTTCCTGTATTTGTTTTGTTTGGATACAGCATTGGTCCTGACTTTATAGTTGATGCGCCGATTAATCCTCTGATTGTTTGAATTTTCTCCGAAAAGAAGCTGGAAAACTTGTTACAAGCGTCGTTAGATTGGAATTCAGGTGGTAACGTCATCGGAGGGTTTGTGAGCCTGTCAACTGTTGCAAATAAAGCTAGAGCATTGTTAATGTTTTTGTTTATGACATCTGCAAAGAAAGCCTCTCTTGCCTGTTTTAGTGTCGAGTGATAGTCACGTAGCCTTTCTTTATAGATGTCACAATGAACGTGAAGTTAAGTTTTACGCCATTTTCGTTCGGCCCTACGGCAGAGTTGTCTTGCAGATTGAACTGTTTGTGCTTTTCTCCATGGAGATTTCTTCCTACCAGACACAACCTTTACTTTAATTGGAGCAATGGAATCAATGATATCTGAAGCTTTAAACTGAAAATCATCTACCAACTTATTTACATCATTACATCTTAAGAGCGAGGAGGAAGAGTAGATTTGATTAAATGTTTCTGCTGTGTTTTCTGTGAAAAAACGTTTTATGATAGTAGCTGTCCAAGTGGGTTAAAGGATAAAGAACTGTCAAAGATAACAGCAAAGTGATCCGACAGGGCGACATCAGTTACAGAGATATTGGAAATATTCACACCCTTACTGATAACCAGATCCAGTGTGTGTCTTTGAGTGTGTGTTGCTTGTTTGATGTGTTGTGTCAGACCAAAATGTTCTAAAATATTAGAGAGCTTTTTTGCCCCTCTGTCTTGGGGATTGTCCACATGAATGTTGAAATCACTGACAATTATTAAACAATCATAATCAATGCATATGAGAGATAGAAGCTCATTCAAGTCAGTAAAGAAATTTTCCACGTATGTTGGAGTTTTGTATAAAGTTAGTGTCAAAGTTCGTTTGTAGCCTTTAACCTCAATTCCAAGATACTCAAATGAGGTGAAATGACCCAAAGAGATTTTACTACAGTTTGTGGTATTCTTAAATATTGAAGCCACGCCTCCTCCTTTTTTATGTTTTCTATTCTCATTTTAAAAATTGTAGGTAGGAGGCGTTGATTCAATTAGTACGATCTGGTCATTATTGTCATTCAACCATGTTTCTGTCAGAAACATAACATCAATATTATACTCAGTGATTAATTCATTAATTAATAGAGCTTTAGCACAGAGTGATCTGGTATTTAAAAGAGGTACTTTAAATGATTTGAAGGCCGAAAGTTTTTCAGTCTGTGGTTCCTTTAGTCAGGGGATCAGTCTGAGGTTTGAATTTGGACCGCTGTATTTTCTATTTCTATTTTTTGTAAATTTTCTTGTAGTGATCCGGACATGTAATGTCCTGTTCTGCAGTTCCGGGGGGCCAGACTCATTCTGGAGGAAGACGGGTATAAAGATAATATCTGGACCCCGGCCTCAGACCTCAGAAATGCAGGGTGATGGATCCTCTGGGAGGTCAGGGGCAGGTGGCTTAAATGAAGTAGGGTCTGCCACGGGAGCGCTAAGGAGAGACGTGCCGAGGCGAACCTGTTGATTCATTCCATCCGTAAATTTAAGAAACTCTGGTCCAGAAGACATTTCTTCATAGGTATAATCCTCTGAATGAGTGGAGGAGGGAGGTAGGGGGGAAGGAGGAAGGGAACCGGTCGCTCCGTCTCCAGTTTATCAGGTTTATCAGATTGTTTTGGAATATCGTGCTCCTGGTGCGGGGAGCGTTCCATCCTAGTCAGACATCCTTGAGTCTGTTCTTCTGATGCGGTGATCCCGTTGCTGTCCTTGTTGATAAAATGAAAAAGGTTTGCAGTGAGTAGCTTTATCCCATGTTTATTAAGATTGCGTCCGCCTCTTCCAAAGAGGTGAAAGCGCTGCCAATAGATCCAGAGGTTATCGATGAAGGTCACTGAGCTGGCAGAGCAGGTTTTTGCCTGTCATCTACTGATATCTTTATAATTTATCCCTATTGTCTCTCATATTCAAGTCAGAACTTTGACTGGACCACTCCTGTAATTAAAAATGCCACTCTAAACCTAAATGTAATTTTGATGAGGAAAAACTTGCAAACAAATAGACATGAGACAGAACTTCACTTTACCAGGATTTAATTCTGTAATTTGTTCATGAAATACTGGAACAAAAGTAAACAATCAAATTCGACTCTGTTTGTAATGCTACTTGTGACATTATCTACATTTTGAAAACCACTTTCAAAATCTGCATCCATGCAGCCTGTGGGATGTGTCTCTCTCGCCAAAAAACTCTTGTGTCTGTGGACGAGAGGTGCAGAAAATCTCAGCTTTGCAGCAGCTCGGTGGGCGCATGGTGGGCCTGCGTGTTTGGTAGCATAATTCAAACATTTCTAATAAGTGGAGCAGCAAGACAATCTTCCAGCTTTTCAAACAAATCGCTCCAATCAATCTAATCTGCCACAATGCTACAATATATATATATATATTTTTATCAAAATTATGTGCTTCATTTTTCATTCTAAGTAACTTAAAAGACTGTTACCCTTTCAGGTCTTATCTAAGCGTGCGTCACTGCTAAATGTGAATCACTTCTCCCTGGGCTGAAACGCAGCCGTTCCTTACGACTCCTCCTCAACATACAGAAAGAAATGCATTTCATCTAAGCCGTGTTTCCAATCCGTGCAATTACATCCCAGCGAGCTTCATTGTGTGTGTCGTTGGGTGTTCTGCTAAAGCGCCCTTTGCTTCGTGATACTTTAAGTGGCCCATTTAAACATCATCTGGCAACCAGGTGGTAAAAATATCTGCAGGAACTCGCGGAGACAGAGCAACTGGAGTCAAACAGCCTGGAGCTGCAAGATTTATTGGGTCTGCGGTAAATCTTCTTGGGTTTGATTTGAAACAATCTCCAGCGTACAGCAAACAAAGTTTTATGAAAACTGCCCAACAGTAGATGAGTTTCGATTGGTGAGAGAGACCAAACCAGGGTGACAAAATAGATGCGCTCTTGCATAAACTGCTGAGATTTGAAGGAACAGTAACTGTGTTAACTTCAGTTATTCTATGTCATGATTCGACTTCTTGAATTTGGCTCTCTGTCTCTTTAAAACCTCCTGCTCTCTCTGGCAACCCGTCTTCAGAAAGTCAACAGAACACCGCTCCTCCATTACACTTTTAGCAATGTTTTGTCAAGCCGTAGCTCATACGGTGAGCTCAGCTGATGCGCAGCTCAACCAGGTGTTTGCTGATTGCTGCCGGCTAGTCTGAAGGAGCCTAGTGTGGGAATCGTGGGGGAGGGGCTGCTCTTTGAGGCATGAGCTTGGAAACTGTTTTGATTGAAACTAATCTATTTTAATGCTTTGAAATGTTACTACTTATCATTTATAGCTTTCGAAGAAGAATATGCAGTAAATTCCCTGTCAACGTTTAACCAAGCTGCACCTCATTTCTCAAGGAGTCTGCCTCCGACGGCGCTTCACCTCATACAACCTTTGAGGATGCATGCTGTGAAAGCTTTACTAACTCTGCTGAGTGCTAGAGTGGGTCTGAGGAGCTAAACTACAGTGATGGACTGTGACATTTATTTAAATCGCCTGAAGAGATTTTAAACAAGCCGGAGAATATAGTGAGCTGTCGTTTCACTGCCTCCTTGCAAAGAGGCAGTAAAAAGCATTTGCAAACCGAGCAACACCTTCTGTTCACCGAAGCTAAAGGCACATACATCACCATCTGCTCCCACCTACAAGCACAACGAGCCAGCTTCACTGCAGCAATTTAGTTTTTCAATAAATTGACATTTTGCTGAGACGAGAAGAGATTTTTGTTGTTGTTGTTGTTTTCTCCAAGAGCATTTAGATGCAGACGAGTGTTTGCAGTTACCTGCTCCTCTAAACGGTGTGTGACGTGTTGAGGAGACGCATCACCACAGGTGACGGTACAAGCCTTTTCCTCCAGCATCGGCATGCGGTTTGAAACTGTCTCGTCTCCGCAGGAGCTCGTCTCTCTGCCGAGCCGCTCCTCCACCACTCCCTGTCCTCGAGCTCGCAGTCTAATCTCGTTTATTTCCCCTCCAAGGTTTGACACAATCATCCCTTCAAGCCTGCCCCTCATAATCATAACAGGCAATCATGCACCTATAAAACTAAATTAACGCCTTTCTAAATGACGGCAATATCGCGTCGCCGGCGCTGCAGCTTTAAAGATGTGGCTCTGGATATTTTCCAAGTGAGAACAAGTGGATGGTTAAAGGCGCGCGCGTTCAGGGACGGTAACGATCAAACCTTGTGATGACCTTTTTAGATCCATAAATAATAATTTCTGACATATTATTCTTAGGCATGTTGACATCCTGACATTGGGAATCAGTTTAAAATGTCTATTTATTGTAATAAACGCAACAGGGATAACACTTCTCTTGAGGATTTTTTTTTTTTTTAGTTTCATGGTTCCAAGTTTTACAGTATTAGTTGATGATAATCTTTGTTTTAGTTTACCACCATCTTTTAATCACTTCATTTTCTGGAAATTCTAAAAAAACAACAACAACAACAAAAAAAAAAAAAACAACAACACTCCCTTATCTTCCCTCCTCAGGTGTTTCCTGCACTGGTATTTGACTTTCTTTTAACGAGATTAGAGCCCTATTTTACATATTTCCCCAATTTTCTCATAAAAATAAAATAAAATAAATTGGTCAGAATATCAACAAATACCATATAATAATAATAATAATAATAAAAACTCTTCTCAATCATCTTCACATCCTTGTTCTTCCCAGATAGATTTTGAAAGAGAAGTTGACTTCACCTTTGCTGTCTGCAGGGTTTTGTCTCTGTTACACCTTTGGGCTAATATGGAGGCATTAAACTCCATACAATTGATTTGTGGGGCTTAACCACCCGCAAAGTATGTGAGACTCCCTTCAAAAATGGCTAAAACTGCCTTCTTTAATTGTTCAAAGACCAAATATACTCAAAGCACAGTGGGAACTGTCTTTTATTTCATAATCAATTCGACTGTTTCCATCAGCTATCAGGTGTCTGTGTTTGGATTATTGATTCTCTGCTCACTTTTAAACACCAAAATGCAACTTGGGATCCTACTAATGTACAACTTTCTTGCAATAATTTTATTTTATTTTTTCCTGTGTTGTATTTAATGCACATTTGTTGTTTTACCTCTCCAACTTTTAGTAAACAAACTTGTTTAATCAGTAATGAAACAATCTCAAGTGATTATTGGATGTGTAACTTGTCTTTGTTATCATAGAAATATATTCTACACTGAAAGGTTAAGTTCCCTTTCACATTTTCTTTGATTTATTTTTTGCAAGAAAAAAAGACATATAAAAAAAAAATACATTTTAGTCAGCTGTTTAGTTCCAGATAGCACAAAACACCAACTTTATGGGAACTGTGGAGTGCTGAATTTAATATGATTTCAACTGCATCACATTTTGTTTCAAATATCCTTTATTGTTGAGGTTTGTGGCACATCTGGTCAGTTTGAGTCATTTTTGTTTTGGAGAGTGAGTTTGGTCGCTTGGCCAGTGGTCTATTTAAGGACGAGATTGAGACTTTGTGTTTTCTCTGTGCTATATATAACCCTCCAGACTAAAACATACGCCACCCCACCACCCACAGCAGACACAAATCAACATCTGGGGGCATCAAAACAACAACAACCCCCCCACAACCCCCCACCCATCGGTGTATGTTCACCCAACTTCCCTTCCTGGTCCACATCTATGATGAGCGCATAACTGTGTGGATGTTTGGAGTCTAATTGTCCATTCATTCATCCCGGACTCCTGATGCGCAGTCAGGAGGACCAAGCCGTGCGTGTGGCGCCGCTGGTGAACGTCTCCTCCCCTGTTTCTGCAGTGTTACAGCTCTCGCTTCTCCGCTCAGCGCTTCTTATGCCAACGCTGCCCACGCCGCAAGAGTGAGGCGATTCCTCCTTCCTTTCTGCACAGGATCCTCAACTCCTCTCCCTGTCTGCACCGTCCCTCCGCTTGCTGTCCATCTTCGTCCTGATCCGTGTGCTCCGTGCCGTTTCGCATCCTCTCGATCCGACACCGTCCATTCCCGTCCACTTTCATGTAGGGTCCTTTTTTTTTTCTTTGCGTTATCAGCTTAGACAGAAGAGCGAAGGATTTTATTATTCCCCCCCCCCCCCCCCCACACTGCTTTCCAAAGAAAAGGTTTTTCTTTTTTTTTCTTTCTTAAACTGGCGAATCTCATGAAATTCTGACTGGCTGAAGCTGAGGGAACGAGGATAGACCCTGCAATTGAATTTATTATATTTTTTACGCATCAACAATCGCGCGCAGTCTAAAGAGAAGAAAGCTGATTTCTTCATATTCTTCTTTATTTTAGAAATTAAATAATAATAATAATATTAATAATAATAATAAAAATAGCTTTGGTGGAAGATGATTCAAAAAGCAAATCAGTGAGAAGAAGTGCTCGGACCGCCTTAAGTTTGCTGAGGCAGGCAGGGCAACTGTCAGGGAAAAGCACCGAGGGAACGGAGTGGGGAAGCGACGCGGCATTTCCGAGACGCCAGCGCAACAAGCCAGGAGCGTCACGCCGGCCCGCTGCGCGGATGGTGCGCAGGCTGCCTCTCCTCCGCGCTCGGGTGGTGCAGGGTGGCCACGGTGAGACCGGGATCCAGTCGGGCTTCGGGGCTTGTTGTGAGTATCGGACCGCTCCGTTCGGCTCCTGATTGGATTATCGGCAATCCACTTGATCCCCCATCTCCTTTTTGTAGTTTGGCTTTTTTTTTTTTCTTTTTTTTTTAACGCGACTGTGCGTTTTATTATTATCAATGTTGTTTGTGTTTTTCATTTTCCCAGTTTGTTAATTAAAAAAAAAAAAGGCTAATTAAAACTCTGCACTGATGGGGATCTTCTCCCTCGCACTTGTATTTTTTTTTTTTGTACAACACTTCCCACAATTTGTTAATGACAGATGAATTGTGTCTCCACAGAGCAACATGAGGGAGAAGTTCATCTCCTGAGGCTACAACTTCTGCACCGGGCTGACTCACTGACAACTGCGTCCAGGTGAGTAATGTGGTAATAAAATGCAATATAATGCAAGGAATAAAGCAAGTCCCATGCTTCTAAAACAAAAAACAAAAAACCAAAGGTATTAAATCCATCTTTTTTTTCGGTGATGAAACTGAGGCCGGAAAGTACATGTTAAGCAATAATTGTTTGTGTATGTAGAATCCAAAGTGCTACAACCATTTTCTGCCAATAGAAGAGTACTTGGTAACACTTTAGAAGGTCAGAGCGCACAGAGAGAAGGACCTTTGACCTTTTGTCTTGGACAGGCCCTCCAGTTCGTCCACTTCGTCCTTTTCTTCCACTCACTCAACAGATATTCTCCATGGGAGGCTCAGTGCCTATAAAACATATTCTCCCCCTTGGATGTTTTAGCCTTTTTGTTGCTTTTACAAAATCAATCAGAGTGAACAAAAGTGATTGATGTAATTTAACAGAGATCCACCCAGTTGGTGCTGAGTGGATGGAGACTTTCTGAATGCACTGAATGCGTCTGCAGTGATGGTAGCATAAAGACGCCCGAGTCTGGAAGATCCATCCACTGGCTGCTATTACAGCTGGGAGTGTTTTAAAGAACGCTCCCAGCAAAGCAGACTTAAAGTTATTGACTGGTGTAAATCTGGGGATGGAAACCAAAACTCCTTAAGGCACCAAATATCTGAATATGTGGCAAATTTGTAAATCTGGTTCAAACAAAAAGATTCGTCCTACGAGCCTGGCTTTGACAACAATCCACCCCAAACTCACAAAAAAGCAAATCCTACATGGAAATTGGACAAAACAACAACAACTAACCAGCTGTTCTGATGAATTTATAGTCTATTTCTTTTTCTTTACAACAATATCATCTTTTTCTAAAATGTTATTTGGCTTCCTCATTGCTTATCTGTTTGGACATGGGCATATTTTAGTGGTTCATTTTTTTAATGAACCACCATTATAGGTGCATATAATTTCCTCATGGTTTCTTTTAATATTCTAAGTGGATCAGGAGATTCTTTGCTATTTAAAGTGGCAACATTTTGCTTATTGACTGGGATGAGGCTCAAATAATACACAAGCTCCAGAAAAATGAGTCGCACAAAACGCATCCGCTCCTGGTTTGGGACAGGAAGTTGTTTTCTGGAATTCCTCCCAAGCAACCAGGTGGCTCGTAAAACATCACCTGACGATTGCTGCAGAGACCTTCTGACCCCACGTTGCCACTTTTCAGCTCCAATGTGTTGCAAGATAAACTTGAGTAAAAACTGTGAAACTGCGTTTTACGTAACTTTCCCAGGGGCGCCAGTGAAGGTTTTATTCGTTTTGTCAAAGCTCCTTTGTTTTCCTTCGTCTTGGTGGCATTTGCGAGAACTCTCGATTCTTACCGTGACTGTGTGTGTGCACACTTACACAGACAGACTCAAAACAAGAGCAAGCAGGCATCAAAATGACTCATTATGCGCAAAAGTGTTTATTTGCTGACCTTCGAACCTCTGCTTGGCAGAAAGAAAAATGTCGACGGATTAAACTTGGTCTGTGCTACTTTACTCTTCGTTTTATTGTTTTAAAAACTGAAACAGATATATATATATATATATGTATATATATATATATATATACTAATATATATATATATATATATATATATAATATATGTATATATATATATATATACATATATATATATATATATATATATACTATATATATATATATATATATATATATATATATATGTATATATATATATATATATTTTTTTTTTTTTTAATGAAATCTTAATGGAACATCCAATGATAAATATTTATCTTGCTTTAAGTCTCTATCTTATTTTTCTGCTTTTACATTTTTCTTGCTTCCACTCACCTTTTGCTTTCTGATACAACTGAATGTCCTGCAGCTCTGTGGGACAACGAAGGAACCACACGCACTCTGTGGTTTGATACCGTAGTCAGTAGAAGCGTTTGGATTTCAAGCTTTTTCCGCTACCAGTTGAAAAGCTTGCCTTTGCCATAGAAACGTCACCCACTCACACATTTGTGCAGGCTTGTGTGCCAGATGAAAAGGGCTGCATTTTATTTTATGCATCTGCAGCCGAGCAGGGTGAATTTTGCTGGTTCGACGTGCTCTGCTGCCGTCCGTGGCGCCGAACCCTGCTGGCATTTGACTCACTGGGATGGAGCATACAGGTGTTGTTAAGCCGTTATACTGAGACGCACAAATACAGTCGGCTTGTTATTTCCTTTATGAACTGCAGTTGGAAAAAATAAATAAATAAAAATGCCAGCTTAATTTGTGCATCTGTGTTTTTCTGCTCTCCCCACACCCCGTGAAATGAAATCTCGATGGGGAAACGTGCTCTCCTGTTAGGCAGGTCAGAGTGCAGGATACAGCTCTCCTCTGCTGCATGCCAATGAAAGCCTGTGCTGTACGTAAAGCGACGCGAGTCTCCCCCTGCTGCTGATGGGGGAAACCTATTTCGGGATGGAGGTGGTCTTAAATTTTTGATTAGGAGGCACCGGTTAAATTAATTGACATTTCTTGGTCTGTTTCTTGCCGCTCACGTCGCTGCAGATGTTAATTCCCCGGGTGGTGTCGGCGCTGCTGCCTGGATTGTTCACTCAAAGCTGTTAAAACCCGGCTGCCAAGAAAGCCACTGTAGGATTATTTTAAGGTCTTCCCCTGATATTGGTTATGTAAAGCGCAAAACTAGAGGTGTTTACTACGCTTCAGCATTAAGCAGTCTTTCCCATGCAGCTTTCATGAGCTACCGGGAGTGTTTTTCTTTTAAATAATAATGTGGAAGAGCTTTCCCAGAGACCAGAGCTCTTTTTCTGCTTTCTCTTAATACCAGGAAAGATTATTTCTGGATCTTGATCCGACTTAGTCACTTTTCCCCTCTGTACTACAGGTACAGAGTGCAACATTTTTGCAGTTTCTCTGCACACAATGGACAATTATGTGTGTAGGAGTCTAACTGGATTGTTCAATACCTGTGAGTCAACCAAAAGTAGGTGCCAGAGGCTTGGACTGAACAAACCATTGGATCCCCACATCAAATTTTATATAAAAGTGCAACACTCTGATTGCTTCTGCCTACTTTTTTGTTTAGAGGTTCTCTTCATTTTAGGAAGAGAATTAAAAAGAATTGAATATGATTAATGTCTTTTATTCGCCTGCAACTTCATCCACATTTTGCTACAAATTATTGTGGGGTTGGATTTCACCTGATGGACCAATGCACAGTAATCAAGGAAAAATATTAATTGTTTTCTCTTTTTTTTTCTTCCATTTTCCCCAGAACCGCACGGCATTCTGGGGGATGTAGGCAGAGGAAAGGCTTTATCCGCTCAAACTCTCAGGTTTGAGCGAGTTAGTTGGTGGCATCAACTCACTGGCTTAGTTGATGGCACCTTGTTGCCTAGCAACAAGTTGCTGAGTAACTTGCACAGCAGCAGTTTCAGGTTTCGAAACTGTTTAAAGATAAAAAAAAAACCCCAACAAATTATCCGTCTCAACTGAAATGAAATGCTTAAATCATGATACGTTTTTCAGCCATGTTTTCCAGTCCTACATTCAAAGTGTGAAAACTTTTGTAAGGCACTGGATCTAGAATACTCCTTAAATATAAAATCTTTTCTTTCTGTTCTCTTGCAGAGGAACCTTCCACAAACCTTCAAATGTGCCACAATTTGATCTCCAGCACTAGAAGACTCCAAATCTGATCATGACTTCAGACAAATGCACCATGAGCTTACCACGACCCATCACCCCGTGGATGTTTATCACCTTCTTGCTGGTTCTTCAGCCAGGAGTCACTCATTTCTCCCACGGCAGCTCCGGCTATGAAGACACCGGCGACGTCCCGAAGAATTGCTCCAGTGAGGACAACTGCTCAGAGGGCGTGGTGCTGCCCATGTGGAACCCCCAGAACCCTGCGGTTGGTGACAAGGTGGCTCGCGCCATTGTTTACTTTGCAGCTCTCATATACATGTTCCTGGGCATGTCCATCATCGCAGATCGTTTCATGTCTTCCATCGAGGTCATCACCTCTCAGGAAAAGGAGATCACCATCAAAAAGCCGAACGGCGAAACGACAACGACCACCGTGCGCATCTGGAATGAGACGGTATCCAACCTGACCTTGATGGCTCTCGGCTCGTCAGCGCCAGAGATCCTGCTGTCCGTCATCGAAGTGGTCGGCCACAACTTTGAAGCTGGAGCTCTGGGACCCAGCACCATCGTGGGCAGCGCCGCCTTCAACATGTTTATTATTATCGCCATTTGTGTCTACGTGGTGCCAGAAGGCGAGACCCGCAAGATAAAGCACTTGAGGGTGTTTTTTGTCACTGCCACCTGGAGCGTGTTCGCCTACATCTGGCTGTACCTGATCCTGTCTGTCTTCTCCCCCGGAGAGGTGGAGGTCTGGGAGGCGGTCCTCACCTTCCTCTTCTTCCCTCTCTGCGTGCTGCAAGCCTGGATCGCAGACCGACGCCTGCTCTTCTACAAGTACGTCAACAAGCGCTACCGCGCTGACAAGAACCGCGGCATCATCATCGAGTCCGAAGGTGACGCCATGTTCACCAAAATGGACCTGGAAATGGACGGGCAGGGAGCGAACTCCCACCCTCACAACAAGGAGGCTCTGGATGGGATGCTGGAGGGGGTGGAGGAATGCGGAGGGATGAGCGCAGAGCAAGACCAACAGGAAGAGGCCCGCCGGGAGATGGCGCGCACCTTGAAGGACCTAAAACAGAGGCACCCAGACAAAGACATGGAGCAGCTGATTGAGATGGCCAACTACCAAGTGTTGGTGCAGCAGCAGAAGAGCCGGGCCTTCTATCGCATCCAGGCCACGCGCATGATGATCGGAGCCGGGAACATTCTGAAGAAGCACGCGGCTGACCAGGCCAGGAAAGTGGTGAGCTGCCATGAGGCCAGCGGGCAGGAAGAAGATCCCAACACCATCTATCTGCAGTTCGACCCCTCTCACTACCAATGCTTTGAGAACTGCGGGTCCTTGAAGCTGACGGTGAGCCGCCATGGAGGAGAGGCTGGCTGCACGGTTAAGGTGAGCGCTAAAACCCAGTGACTTGGAACCTGTCATGAGTTCAGCGATGATCTTGTTCCTGGCATTGAGAAAGAACAAGTTGTTTTTACTTGTAAAGCACTTTGAACTGCCTTGTTGCCCAAATGTGAGACATAAATAAACTTAACTTGACATCACAGGTAGACTGGAATCCAATGCAGCCACACTTCTTAGATATTTATTTGCAAAACATAATAAAATAAAGCCATATGTATATACGTTCCCTTAGGCACTCAAAACTTTAATAAAATACATCGTAAGGGTCAAAGGTGAAAACTGTTGCCAGGCTCTGTAAATGTGAAAATCTTCTAAAGCCCCAGTGTGAAATAAAAACCAACCCAAACCTCTTCACCTATGAAATATTAACCAGTCAGCGATTTGCTAAAGCTCCACTCTCTAAATATTTAATGAAGTCTCCTCACCCGTGGCACACAGGTGGACTACCGGACGGAGGATGCGACAGCCACTGCAGGCTCAGACTACGAGTTTGCCGAGGGCACGTTGGTCTTCAAGCCAGGCGAGACGACTAAAGACTTCACCGTCGGAGTCATAGACGACGACATCTTCGAGGAGGACGAGCACTTCTACGTGCGCCTCAGCAACCCCCGCATTGTCCACCAGGCCGAGGTCTCCGTCCTGGAGCCCAACTCCATCACGTCCAGCAACAGCACGGTTGGCATCTCCTCGCACGTTCCTCCCAAGGCGGCCCTGGGGAACGCCCCCGTCGCCACCGTCACCATCTACGACGACGACCACGCCGGCATCTTCACGTTCGAGAGCAACTCCACCAGGGTGAGCGAGAGCGTCGGCAACATGCAGGTGAAGGTGCACAGGACGTCCGGCGCCAGGGGGAAGGTGGCCGTGCCTTACCACACCGTCGAGGGCACCGCCAAAGCGGGGGAGGACTACGACGAGGTTTCCGGCAAGCTGGAGTTCCAGAACGACGAAACCATGTAAGCACTAATTCTTTTGCTTTTTTTTTTTTTTTTTTTAAACGCAGTTGCTCCACATCACTTGATTAAACATCACAGCCCACACATTGGTTATGCTAAACAGTCCTTCCATAGTATTGTACGCGGCCTATTCTGGTAACGGATGCAGGGGCTATTTATGAGTCACAGATACCTTCGCTTGGAGAAATTTAGATCTTTCAGGGGGGAAGAGGTGGGAGGATGAGAGGATATAATTGAGCCGCAGATAATGACACATTGTGGCAGATGTAAGAGAAGAAGAAGGAGAGTTAGATGCACAGGAACAGCACTCTGTGAATGAATAGAGAGAATTAAAAACATGGCCCGTGGGGATTTGCGCTGAGCGTCTGATGTTTTGTTGTGGTGCCACACTGTGGATCCCCTGCAGAAAACAAAGGGGAGAGCATGTGAGCGACAGAGTAGCGAGGACGGGAATCAAGAAAAGCAAGGAAGGGACAGAGGAAGCTTCACAAACAGGTGTTTGAGATGCAAACCTGTGTGATTCTTCCCAAATCAGGACTAGGAGGCAGGTTTAAAGGATTGCACAGGCCCAAAGATACAGCTTAAATCAAATTGCTGGGTTTTTTTTTTTCACTGATACCAAGTCAAGCTAAACATTTGCTATTTTGGAAAAACTAGGCCAGAGAGACGTTGTTTGAGCTTTCTTCAGATTCAAAGGTTTCCGTATATTTCATTTGCATTTGGTAGATGTAATGTTGAAACTGCACGATTAAGGTCAAATACTTTGAATATCCTTCCACAGGTTTCTCACGGTAGTCTGCTAGACATTTAGCTTAGTCTGGTTTGGTGGCCGTCTTTCTCTCGCACACTTTTTTCAGCTACAAATTTAGAAAATCAGGCCTCAATAACGAGGACATTTGCAAACAGTAAACTCTTCCTGCTGCTTTTGGACCAGTGGCTTCCTCCTTACTGAGTGGCATTCAGTGTGGGACTCATTTAATGTGAATAGTAGCACTTTCCTACCAGCTGCAATAGTCGTGCTAAATCTTATCAGATTTTTATGTCATTTTTATGAGATTTGGGTCATATTTCTGCACCATAAAAAGCCAGATGTGGAAATCAGGTTGTAAACAATGGCTGAAAATTGAAATGATGAGCTTTAGGAAGAAGTCTCTGACACTGGAGCGCATCACACACATCGCAGTCCCACCACTCTCGGTCGGGTCAGAAGTTGCGGTCAATGCGCCACAAAAGGTCATCGCTATTGGCTGTGCTTTATTTTTATTAGCTTCCCTCAAGTTGTTATGATTTTGAGGCGATACCGTCGGCTCTTGTTGCCCAAAAAGCTTTATAAATGGATCCATAAACATCAACGTTCTTCTTCTGTGCATGTGGGTCGCCTTGGGGACACAAACCATTCACACAGAAGTCTCACTGCAGTCAGGTTTAATTAGTAGCATGAACAACCACACACACACACGCACAAATGGATTTCATACTGAAGGAACACCTTCAGTATGAAATCAGCCTTAATGTTTGTGAAATTGACTATTTCAAGGAAGTAAAAGAAAAAAAAATCTTTCATTATGCTGAGATTTTGAAATAAAAATAATTGAGTAAGCAGCTCAAAAGGGAAGAATGGAACGCGTCTGCGCGAGGAGAGTTTCAGGGGCCGCGTGTAGGCGGATGGTGTGGGCCGGCTCGAGTGGGAGAGGGAAGGCAGGTGAATACGCGGTGTCAGAGAGAACCGAGAGCTCACCTAATTCTCTACTTTGCCTCGCAGTAGTGGAGGTGAGATGCGAACAGATTGCTCTGTATGCTTGGCTGTTTGCTTCTGTCTTCTCATTTGCAATCAAGGCCGCGCTTGTGTGTGCTGATTCCACTTCTTTAAACCTCAAACACCAAACAAAATGCCACTCCGAAGGCGAATTAAAGGGAACTTCTTTAGCATCTGAGGCAATTAAAGCGGCTGACGAGGGGTAGAGAGAGTCCCAAAAGTTCTGAGCGCTGCAGATAATGAGTCAGGAGTGTATGACAATGAGAGATTAGAGTCGGGCAGCGTGTGTCTGCAATCAAACAGGAAGCTGTGGATGAAATCCTCGACTACTGAAGCAAGATCATCGGGCTGCAGAGGCTCAAGCGTCTGCTTGATTTATGCTGGAGTCATGCTTCTTTCGGATGAAGATGGAGAGCGAGATCCGGCACAAGAACACAAGAAGTTCATGAGAAGAATACAAGTTGCAGATGTAAGGGGGGAAAAAAAATGCAGAAGCCACGCTGAGCTTTTCCCGTGCTCCTCGGATTAAAAAGGCACGAAGGCGAGGGTGCTTTGATCATGAGTGGAAATCTTTGATTAAAGATCCCCGATCTCGAGAGGCAGATCGAGTAAAGTCCCCCTGCCCCCACCACCACCAACTTACGCTGAGTTAATTTTCAAATCCTGTTTCTATGAAAAGCCTTCATCTCTGCTCGCCACCTGAGGCTGTTTATGGCTCCCTCATGCTGAACATCAAGGTGCAGACTTGTGATTAGGCAAGAGCTTAAGTCAGAGTCCACATGGTGTCCGTTTCCACTTCGGAAAATAGCAAACATATCAAAAACTAAGAAATTACAGCTGCAGGATTTAACACAATGATTCCCTTTTTGAAAGTGTTCACACGCCTTGAATTTCTCCACATTTTGCTACATAACCACCACAAACTTTGGCATATTTTGTTGAGATTTTATGGCTCTGTGCAGACCTACATCTGTAGCAGACAGGTCTGTAGCAAGTCTTGCTAACTGATTTGTTTTTTTTTAACAGAAGCTCTGTCTTGTGAAGAAGAACGTTAGGTGTGTGGATGTGCAAAGGTTTTCAAAGGCTTCGTGCTGTAGTACATAGAACCTTATTAATAAAACTTCCTTCCTTCAGTTTTATCATTTTCACTTAAATTCCTGCATGCATTGTTTTCAACCAGTCACATGGTTCAGTTTTGCCCGTTGGAGTGAAAAATGAGCTGCAACTAGAACACGAGTTGCAGTTGAATTTCCGTTTTGTAGCCAATTGTCCAGGTGTTTCACTATCGACAGACTCTTGCCACTTTCTCTGCAGTGCTTGCTGCTCTGCGGGCTGCCAGAGTTCATGTTTCAAACGGAGCTGGTTTTTCTTGCCCAATATTTCCCAGAGCGACCGGGACAAAGAGCTGACACACTGCAGCGGGCCTCCGGGGCCCGTCCTCTCCATATTTGCGTGCGCCAGCGACAGCGTCTCACGCTTCCCGCTCGCTCCTTTCTGTGAACAAGTCGACGTTTGAGTACGCAGAAGAGAAAAACGAGGAGGAAGCCAAGTTTTTAAGCTTTTGACACAGAGCCAGGAGGAACGGCTTAAAATCTCTGCATGCAGTTGAATCATATTTGCCATCTAAATGCATCCCTGTGGTAACTAGATTACGGTGTACAGACACAAACCTCTGAACTGAAATAAACAAGCGGACATGGAAAAGCGTTTTGATTCCGCGCTTGCGGATTACAGGAAGATCCGTAGCGAGGATAAGCTCGCGTCTGGTTTTGTTTGCCACCTCAGAATGTGCAACCCGTTCACCCTTGTCAGGGTTGAAGTGGGTAATTGGAGCAATTACATAACCAAAGATGAAAGAGTTGAGGCTGTTTCCCTTCTCAATAGGGGAAACCAGCGCCCTGATACGACGCTCTCTGTTGCTCGCATCTAATGTTGTCATGATCAGTAGCACTTTTGGATGCACAGGGGATCTGCAGGTCAAATTTAAGACCTTTTAAGAGCTTCTGTAATGCACCCTTGAATGAATTTAAGACAGAAAAAATTCTAAATGTAGTGGATGATTGGACGATCCTATTCTATGCAACAAAGCATCGTGCTTAGCTTAAACGAACGCAGCCTAGCATGGGTTGGCAACAGAAGTGAGTCAGTGGTGAACAAACGACGTACAACTGCTGATAAATTTACGCTTACCTGTGATAAATGCTAAAAAGATAGCTAACCAGCTTGTTATATTAAGGGTATATTAGCAACTAGCTAGGGGTAGCCTCAATCGCCTCGAGTCACAGAACGCAGCAAACTTAGCAAAGGCTAAATCACATTTTTTATTCAGTTTAAGACATTTTAAGACTTTAATTTAAGATACATGAATTTAAGCCTTTTTAAGACTTTTGAAGGATGCGCGTACAGCCCGGATAAGATGGAAGCGGTGTGGCAAACGTTGACTAACAGGTTCCCAGCAGCTGCTTCGCGGCTCACAAATCATCTTCCGTCCAGTCTCATCAAGGGAGGAGGAAAGCTCTGCTTCATTTAAGCAGCACTAATGTGAGACCAGCCATTCTTCTAGCTTATGCACACAGCAATCTAATTTTAACTCTCCAGGTAATTACGCTACACTTTCTTTTTTCTTTTTCTTTTTTTTTTTTTTTTTAGCTTCGTGGCACGGCTTTGCACAGATATGATTCACAGTTGATCCAAACCGAAACATCTTAATAACTATTCAGCACATTTGTCTGTTTGCTGCTGGCATTAACGATCCCCTGACATTTCCTCTGTTGTCACCTGAAGGATAAAAGTTTGTTTTCATTCATGCCGTGGAATATTAGCGACAACGACGCTTCCAGTTCCCAGAAGAGTCGTCTTTAAGAGTTTGCAGCTTTTGTTCCCGTTCGCAAAGGACTGACAGCGACTGTAACCGTCAGATTTAGTCTTCTCATTCATCTCTGGATTCACCTTAGTGATTCCTTCATTTTTAACTCTCTTTTCATATTTTTTACACAAACATATCTTCTGGATCAGGACAAAGAAAATCCATAAAATTCCTTTAAACCCTTATGCCCAACTTTTAAGACTCTTTTTTTGTTTACTATGATAGTTATGCACATTCTTTTGAGACAATATATTTAACTTTATTTTGATATGACTTGTTGAAACTTTTTTTCGTGACATGTTAGGGTGTTTCCAGTTATCCAGTGCCAACAAAGCACAGGATAACTTCTGCTTCAGAAACTAAACAGATATAAAACTGTAACCAACAACTGGCTGGTATTTCAGAGACATCGTTGTGAATAGTGATAAGCGCCTGAGGAAAAAACTGATTTGTTTTATTGATAAAATAACCAATCTGTGTTTCCCACAAAGCAAACCTGCTAAGTTTCAGTTCTACAAAAGCTCACTTCCAAAAACCTGAACTGTCCCTTTATCTGGGCCGTCAGCCGCGTGAGGTTCAATCAGTTCAGACTTTTCGCAGCCTGTCACAACGCATGTTCGTTTTCTCTCACTAATTCAAAAACGATGACGTAAAAAACAAGGTGTAGAGTGGAAGGAAAAGTGGGAAATATACACAGAAATGGCTGCTGATTTATTAAAAAGCCTTCAAGCAGGAGTCAGACTTCAGAGGCTCTTTTTCTGTGAATCTTTTAAGCGCTATGCGATAGTCCTGGAGAAATGGGGAAAAAAAGTCGGGGGGAAAAAGTCCCTTCATTCTGTCAGACCAACACAATGTCAAGGCAGAACTCTTAAGACTGGGTCAAATGCCTTCTGAATTCATCTTTTTGTGAATCTTCACAGCAAAACTACAAATATAGTTGAATGTTTGTTAAAAAACACAATGATCTCAGTTTAGCTAACATCATAGCCTGCAGGCTAGCAGACCATCAGCAGAGATTCAGGTGCCTTGGTGTTTTGGAGGCGCGATTATTTCACACTATGTCACAGCGCCAGGTTACTGAGGCGCAACGCCATACTTCTGCAGAACCATTTGCTTAAAGGAACATAAATGATGTCACGAGGGAAGGTAAAGGTAATAAAGCTCATATGTTTGAAAGACTGCAGCCAGAAGACTGATTGGGTCTCATATTCCAAGTTAGTTGTCCAATAACTGAGTACATTTCCGATAATGATCAATTACAGCCGTCTCAGTGCCTCCAGAGGAGAAGATACTGCAGGATAAAAAAGACTCAGATTTACTATAAATGACTATTTAGTTGTTTGGCACATATATTATATGTGTTGATATTCCACAGTCTTTCTAAAATAATTATAATTTAATGAATACAGTTTTAAGTTTCCTTTTATGAGTGAGTCAGACTCAGCTGGAAATTGAACTAACACAGCAAAGATATAATAAGCTTGTATCCTATACTAAAATATAATTTATCTGTTTCTGTGCTTGTTTCGACTTGTGTTTTTTCTTATTTGTCTTGTGTATGGAAAGTTTTAAAATGAACCCGAGAAAATGTGTGTGGCATCTTTAGTCTAATTGGTCATAAATGTGCAGTGTAAGGTGAAAAGCAGGGGCCACTGCTGAGCCCCAAAATCACATAATGCTCTTCTTTTACTCAGTGAAAAGACTGAAGAGCCACAAAATAGACTGCATGCAAGTAAAGGTCAGCTCATGCATGATTTTTAAATTTAATAAAAGCAAGAGACCAACCAAACAAACAAACAAAAAAAAACATTTAAATTAAAAAATATATATTATTTGACCTATATTAAATATAATTTTTTTTCTTGCCATCGTACTGTTGAAAAGAATTGAATTGATTAGAATTAAAAGCTTTGATCATTTCACTTTTGCTCAGTTGCCGATTATCTTCTTTATGAGCAGATTAACTCTGCAAACTTTGTGAATCAGCATAAAACTAAGAGATTTCATTGATATTTTTATCCTAACTGTCAGTGACTGAATACAGTAGAAGACGCTGAAAGTCGCTATAAACTGGTAATTTTCTCAATTACTTACAGTCCGGATGTGATAAAACAATGAGTGCTGATGATTACTACAGGACGAGAGTCACTGTCCGATCTTCTCCCTTTCATACTCACTCCATATCACAATCAAGTCCATTATTTATATTTATTTATAATCTCCTCCATTATGTTCTTCTGCTGTTCTCAGCCTAACCCATCCTGCCTGACATAAAGAGATTCAGCTCTGGGTTAAGGTGCTGAAAAGAGCTTTAAAATGATACTTCTTGGCTGTTCTTTATGTTCACACATTAGACAAAAGCCGAATCTTTCTTTTCCTTCTGTTATTCCAGTAAAATAATTTTAAAATAAGGTGTACCCTCTCTTTTCTTTTTCTTTTTTTTCTATGTGACATTATCATACTCTTATGCAATGTGAGAAACCCTGGGCAGTTTTATTACTGCTTCCACATGGGGCCAGCCAGGCTGCAGTGTGCAGGGCAGCTTATGTGTGCGACGTGATGCAACAGCTCAGGACGACGATGTAGATTTCTCAGAAACTGCCCGAGACTGGCAGGCAGGGACGAACAAGGCACAAGGAAATGTGGTTCGCTTTGAGCGAGAGCTCTGAAGTCTCAGTGGAAATGTTCTGCAGCTTTAACAACGGCTTGAGAAGCCTGAGGCTGCATCTCCTGCAAATCAGATAAATGAAATGCAGGGTTTTCAGCAGCATGCTGAATATTTTTACTCTACAAATTCACAAAAATGTGCATCCTGTAAGAAAAGGAGTATGTTTTTCACGTGACAAAAATCAGGTTTGTTCAGATTAATAGATCTAGCTTTAATGACAGATTAAAATCACTCATTCATAAGTTAGAGGTGTTCTGATGAAGCTTAAAACATAAACATGCTTTTCAGTAAGCCTACACTTCTGTGTTTTAAATGCTTTTTTCATCAGTCTGGTGACATATTAAATGTCACGTTTTCATTACCTGTGAGCGGAAAATAATTGTAACTAAAACAAATAAAGGATTCAAAACATCTCGACTGTAAATAGTTTAGCTTATGTGTCTCAGTCATCTGAGTGAATGAAATAAACTTTTCATAAATATTCAAATTCGTCAAATATGACTGTGTGTTTGTTTTTGCTGTATTTTGGAGCATTAAATAAATCCCAACCTTAGTAAACATATAAAAAGCAGCTTGACAACACAAAGAAGACACAAATGAGAACAAACGGGAAGCAAACTTTCTGACGTCTCTTCCTGTGGTTACAAGGCGTGAGAGCAGCTTCCAGCAAACACAGGAAGCTTGAGTCGGTGCTGGACTTTTCCAGGAGACGGTGATGGGAGCGCCGGCTCTGCTGAGAGATCCGCGTCTTAATGGCTCCGCTCATTAAATCGAAATTACTCTTTTTACTCTCCAACAGCTTCTCTGAATTTATGTTGCCGTGATCTATTATTAATAAAACTGCAAAAATGGGTTTTCAGATCAATTGCCACTGTAAAATAAACAGAGATAAGGTAAAATTTTGAATAGACATATAGCTTATTATGCTAATCACTGATTGGAAAAATACATATTGGAGTGCAAAAACCTCTCGTGTCCTTATTGTGCAGGTTATTGTGTCCTGGTTATTATCTCCGTAGGAATGATTTTCAGTATAACCACAAAACCTGGAAAAGGGAAAATACCAGAATTTTGTAAAATTTTAATTTTGA
Source organism: Poeciliopsis retropinna (assembly GCA_010277075.1). NCBI lineage: Eukaryota > Metazoa > Chordata > Actinopteri > Cyprinodontiformes > Poeciliidae > Poeciliopsis > Poeciliopsis retropinna. The sequence goes on from VMRM01000024.1 coordinate 1,880,371, forward strand.
GTCCATTTAAACAGTTAAGCTGCACAAGCGGTGTACATCTGACCAGCTGTTAGCTTCCTCTCAAAGTCAGAGTAAAGGCTTTAGAAGCCTTCAATAAAACCACCTGCAACTTGGTCATAATATATCCAGTTACACTCCCCCTCCTCCACCTGTTGCTGTCAGTATGGATGGAGGAAAAGACAAGTCGGCTGTTTCAAAAATGCTTAAGGTTGGAAAAACATTTAAAAATCCTGGACTGTAATCTACATAAGAACTAACTGTTTCTTACAAAAATCAGTGTGAGATATTAAAATTGTTATAATTTTGCATACAGCAGATGTGTCAAACTCAAGGCCCAGGGGCCAAATCTGGCCCGTCATAGTTTCTTGTGTGGTCCAGGTGCCAAATTACGTCAACCAGTCCTCCCAGTTTCCTGTGATTGTGGAAATTCACGTCAAAATCAACAGATTCCTGCATTTCTTCTCACTAATGCATAACTGCAAATTATCTAGAAAAATTGTCAAAAACATTGCGTCTGTCTGACCACTAACTCCCACCTGTAGGTGGCGGTATCTTGTACTTTTACTACCTCACTGCCTCAATCTTATCTGATGTCAAGCTATTAGTCAGTGATCGATGTGACGGTTAACAAAGTCACATTTAACCTCACACATAAACGCAAATATTTTTAAATTCCTTGAAAATATTTCTAAGCAAAAATGAGTCTGACACCCCTGGCTTATAGTAATCGTTGTCACTATTTTTATTTAAAATTATAAAGTTGACCACGTTACGTTTTGATGCTATCGTGCCACAAAAAACTCTTTGCGGCATCAATCTTGTAAAGTCAGAATCTCCTTGTGGGTTTAACGCCGTAGTGTTAGGATAGAAAACAGGAAATGGACGGGAACACAAAAATAAAAACAAATGGCCAGAAACAGGAAATGGATGAGGAGATTGTTTTTCAGAACATTCCGCCATGGGAAAACGATGTAACCATTACAACGAGGCAACTGAAGAAGAAGAAATTGACTGCAAGAGTAACTATTTCTGTAAACCTTGAGATGTTATGCTCCTCCATTCCCAAAGGCCTGTAAAATCTTTAAAAATGATACATACCTTCACTTCTGCATAGTGGAAAAGTAATAAGATTCCCATTAATAAATAGAAAAAAGAAAATCAGAAATATCCTGTCCTTGCTGCCAAACAGGTGGAATAAAATAAGTCTCAAAGATGGTTCCAATGTTTTTCCTGCATAATTAAACAAAACAGCTTTTTGGTTTTGTTTTGTTTTGTTTATTATTTATTCAGGCATGTTGTGGGTCGGCCTAAGGACATGGCCCTCTGGATCCAACCAGACAGGAGATGCAGAAACAAAACACCTCACATTACACTTTAATGCAGGGAATGCTCCACAACTTCCAGTAACACCTATTTTAAGTACCACAGGAGAAATGATGGGATGGATTTTGTGTGCAAATTGACTCCATGTTCGCCAGGTGAAGAATTGAACAGCAACCTTAGCAAATCACAGAGTGAATATGAAGTAAATCCATACTTTCATTAAAACCCAAACTGTGCAAAGCAGCAGCTTATGAGCCAATATATAGAAAATGAGAAACATTATCTAAAACTTATCAGGATAGGATAAAATCAGTCAGTCAGACTTTGTGAGGTTGGTTTATTTTGTGTTTAAGTTATTCCAAACTCTCTCGAAGAAACACACTCTGCTTCTCGGTAAATGAAGGCAATCGATACTTAACCCGTCGATGTTTTTCCAACTGGTCCCCTATTTTATCGAGCACAGGAACAACTTCTGTTCTCGAAACCGATTCATAATTCTCTGCACTCTCTCAAGTCGGCACACCTGAGCCTCAGCGTGATCAGATAAATCCATATAGTAAATTAAAACGAGTCGTATAAACTGAATATTGAGTGACTCAAATGCCTGATTAAAATCAATAACATTTCAGGTAGCACTTAATTAGTTTATTATTCACTGATAACTGTATTTAAAACACCATTTAGTGGTTTACCAAAATAGTTCTTCTGTTTGAAAAAAAAGGAGTCGTCGTTTAATTTTTTTATTTACATCCACTGAAGCATTGAAACCTAACTGGATTATTCCAGACTGAACAAAAACCTTCTTTTCTTTTTCAATGTTTTCACAAATGAGTTTGCAAACTTGGCTGAAACTGTATTTTTGCTTAGCAACCATCACTCATTAGGCCTTGTTGCGTAAACGTTTCTGAAACCTAAATGCTCTGTCACACTGCCGGAATTTCCATGGCAAAAGACGAGCCGCAGCTTTAAATAACACTCCGGCGATTCCTTTTCGCATTTGACACTGCAGGATACGCAATTTGATCGCCAGCCAGGGCAGGTTGTCATGCATTTGTTTGGCATGTCGGAAAATGTTGCAGGATGGCAGTAATGTGTCATCATATGTCCTGCAGTAATGGTGTTTACTCAAGAGTCCTCTAGAGTTAGGGTAAGGCTCCCATTAGCCCTAACTGGTTTCTAATAGAGCGCTTCGAAGACGTAGTGAATTTATTTTATGTTTATATGACCTTTATTTAACCTTTGTTCAACCAAAAAGTTCAGAAAACATCAAAGCATCAGGATATCGCACAGCAGAAAACAGAAGAATATCATGAAGCAGAGAAAAAAATTGAAATGCAACCATATTCATACTGACTAAATCTATTATAATACACATGATAGTTTTTTTTAAGAGCGGGTCATGTTTTGTTTTGATAAAGGTCGATGCTTTAGTGTTTTTTCAAGTTGTTCCAAACGTTGGTTTGACCTAATCATGTACGAACTCTGGGAAGTGAAATTAAATACAAGTATTATTGGGAATACTGATGAAGGGGTTTTGCCAACATATGAATTTGTACCGATTCATTCATCTGTGTGAATGGAGTGATGGCCCAGTTCACATGGGACTCATGTCCCGAATGTACAACCAATAAATCTGAAGTTACTGCATGACGGCATCACGTGAGGAAAACCTTGACTTAGGTTTAAACCAGCTTTCATACAAAATGGGTAAGCTGTACGCTAACAAAATGGCTAAAACAATCAAACCTCAGCTCATGTTAGCGGGCAAACTGCCTCACGAACCTTCAACATTTTGCTTTTTTATTTTATTTTAAGATCTAAACAGGAAGCTTCAAAGCAAACTACCATGCAATGCACACAAGCTCTTCTTGTTTCTCTGTGAGGATTCACTCTGCTCCCACTGGCATGACTCTCCCTGACATTAAACAGCGGGATGACGTGATCAGTGGCGTTTAAAATAAAATATCTTGTGTTCTGCGAGTGAACGTTCTTCTCCCCGCGCCTTGTCAGACCCGGAGTGGATGTGTGTAGACGGAAATAGGCAACCGCCCACATATCATTAGGGAGATGCAGAGAGCGAGAGAGAGAGAGAAGCGGTGCAGGAGAAGAAGAAGAAAAAAAACATGGTGGTCACAGCTCGACACCTCGTGTTTTTGTGCTGCATTCAGATGTAAGAAATGCGTTTTTTCTCGGTGAGAATGAGGTTTAGGAGTTTACTGGGTTTCCCCCCGCCCTGAAAATTAACGCTGATATTTTCCACAGCGAACTTCTCTGGTAATCTGAAATAGGATGTGGAGTGTGTGGGAGGGGCGTGGGCGATCCACGCTGGTGCCTTAATGGACTTAATGATGTAGAAGGAGCCCGCCCTCTTGTGGAGGGCTGGGGGAAAGAAGAAGAAGAAAAATCACAGAGTATTTTGTGGAACACTTCAGCTTCCACCCTCTTACCTAACAGCTTCATGATTCATTGTGTAGGCTGAAACATTTGTTTTACCCGAATCTCCGCAATAAATCATGGACATAATCATCAAGTGCTTTGTGTGCTACTTTAAAAAAAAAAAAAAAAAAAGATTTCCTGACTCTGATGTTTATAAAGGAGCCGATTAAAACATTTAACTGTCACCGGTTCGATTCCCGTTTGTCTCCAGGAAGCTGCTGAACGTGAAGATAATCGACGACGAGGAATATGAGAAGAATAAGACGTTCACGATTGTGCTGGAGGAACCGGTACTGCTGGAGGTGGGACAGAGACACGGTGAGTTTCTCCTAATGATGGATGAGAGGGTACTTCCTGTCACGCTCTTCGTCATTTCCTCCAGTAGTAACATCTAGTTGTTGAACACATGACCAGTGGGATGTGACAGAAGTGTTTCCATTGCAGTTTCATCCCAGCACAAAGACTTTATGTTGAAAAACAAGAAGGTTTTTTTTTTTTTTTAAATTGCAGTGTTTCCATTAAGCAAATTTATTTTCAAAACGTGAAGTTGGGCACAGCTGTTGCCTTTCTCTTTGCTATCCCTCCATAAAAGTTAGATTTGCGGGCCAAATTCTCCCACCTGAGCTTTATATATCTCCAGCTCCTCCAGAGTTCTCACTGCTTCTCCGATTGAATGCCGCTAACTCACAGTGTTCTTGGTCTTCATGATGCTGCTTGTTCGCTGATGTTCTCTCACAAACCTCTGAAACGTCGCAGATCGCCTGGCTCAAGTTATCTTCGTGGTCCAATCAAAGTTTTTTTGCTACTGCTGATCTGTGCAGGGGACACCAATGACAACAAAACGGCGGTGGGTCCAGAGGACGTGTCAAAGATGGGCTGCCCCGTCCTGGGAGAGCACACCAAGCTGGAGGTGGTCATTGAGGAATCCTACGAGTTCAAGGTAACTTAAAAATAATCCGGCAGTTTTTGAGCCACTCTCCTCCTAAACAAGATCTCTTGTTTACATCTTGCGCTGGTGGATAAACACAGTAGTTCACACTGTTTTTAGCTAGCTTTAATTCGTTTGAAAAATGAAGAGTTATTCTGTAGACACGTCACATTACCTTTCGGCAGGTAATGTGAGCACACTGTCATGGTGCTGGATATGTGTCTGTAAGTCCCTTCGTTACTTTGAATCAACTCTTATCATTTACATCCACAAGTGGAGGAATCTTTATTTCTGTCTCAGTCTTCTGGATAAGCTTGTCAGAGTTCTTAGAGACATTTTGAGGCTCTGATTTAGCTTGTAAGTCAGAAAATAAAGTAAAAAAAAAAGACCATACCACAGTCTTTAAATTTCAAGTGAGGGCAGAGAGCATAAAGGTAACTGCTAAAGCTCTGCATGTTAAATAATCTTTAAGAGAAAAACTGAGACACGAGACCAAGAGACGTCTCCAAATGTTATAGCAACTTTCATCAAATTACATAATTTCATCTTTTACTGTTTTCTGTTCGTGTTGCAAACCAACGTCTCAACGCAGCACACGTTGATAGAGAACGGATGGGACTTTACAACAAAAACAAGTAAAAAATACTGTAGAAAAAAGGTATTTTCTGCAGGTGCACACCTGAGCAGAAGACGCCTGTTTGGCCTCTGGTTTGCTCTGCTAATCCAATCTGAGACCCCCTGATTACATCACCATGACATCAACCTTGTTATTACTGCCGTTCCAGCCACGGGACACGCTGTGCTCACAGGTTTATATTGCAGAGTGAACTGATGCCTTGGTGTAAAACTGGCCGTTGTGTTCCTTTAAGACTATTTAAGAGCAATTAAGCTGCTATATGATACAGATCTGAGACTCCCAGCTCCCCTCACTGGCTCTGCTTCCTGTTTCCACCTCCCTCCAAATCTGGTTTTGTGACTCACTCTGCACCCCAGTGGGATGAGAGATGCCGGTAATTGTAGCCTCGGTCACCTCATCAGTGTCTCCCGCGTCACGTCTTGCTAAGCCTGCGCCGATAACGTGTGTCTCATGCCTGCCTGTCTCTGTCTCCGTGGTTGTCTCCAGAGCACGGTGGACAAGCTGATCAAGAAGACCAACCTGGCGCTGGTGGTGGGCAGCAGCAGCTGGAGGGAGCAGTTTGTCAGCGCCGTCACTGTCAGCGCAGGTGAGCCACGCGTGGACCCGAACGCTAACATCCGCTCCTCCCGGCGAAGGCGGACCCGTGCGGTCTGGATCAGGTCCCGCCAGCTGCCTGTCGTGCTTTGTTCTCTGTGACGTTTCTGCGTTAAAACCCCAAAGGCGAGCGACTCGGTTCAAAGTTTTAACGCCCTTCGGCGATTCAGCGTTTATTTGCTGCATCTGTTTGAAGCTGACAGCTGATTAAAAATGCATCATGTGCTGAATGCCGTATAAGGCCCACCGTAAAAGCGGCTCTGGACAATTTATGTGACTCTTGGCGCTCGGCTCTTTCAACAAAAGCCATTTGTTTTGTGAAACTTTCAGATTTTCCCTCACAAAAATCAGACGGACAGTAAATCAAATTTCACAACGCAGAAGTTTTCATTTTGTTTGTTCCAGCTTATAGTCAACAACATTTGCTTGAAAATATGTAAATTCACAAAGCGCTTTGCTACATTTGTGGAGACATACGGAAGTCTGTTCCTGCTGTGAATTTACCTCGTTGTTTTCAAGAACACACATTTCAGCATGGCTCAACAGCTTCCAAAATGGATCATTTTTTATCTCCACCTTTATTTACCGAGCTTTAATTTGATCAATTCTAAAAATCTAATCAAAGCACTACCTTATGCAGCTAAAATTTGAAAAATTATCTATAATAATCATCATGAATTATTCCATTTGTAGTCAGAACTTGAGAATTCCTACCAATTGATAGCAACACATACAAAAAAGACACACGTTTGACCTCAAACTACTTTTATTAGCAATGAAATCCTACCTCTGGTTACAGTTCAAACTTTAGGAAGTTACGGTAAAGCTTTCCTCAAAAGAGAGACTGAAATCAGAAGCACAGCAGCCTCAAAGTTCATCAGAGCTCTCACCATCATCACCATCGGAGTTGTTAATGTCAGGACATCGCCGTCCTCTTGAGATGCTGTAACCATAATAACAGCAGCTGTAAGTAGATGCACTTGTAAAACATGCAAATGTTGTGATTAGACGTCACAACAGTAAGATACAAATCTTAAAATCTGCATATTTAAATTAGTCTAAAAGTCTGTAACTGAGAATACAACAACAAAGCATTTCAACAGAGAAAAGGTGAGATGTGACAGTTCAAGTATCAATTTCACATGAAGTTGGTCGATATTTTTTCTAAAAGATGGAAACATGGTTAAATTGGAATCATTTGGGGAATTTAAACAAGACAAATACACATTATTCTTAGAGGAGGAGAGCCATTAATCATAACTTTACAAAGAAACTATGCTGGTGTCCTTATGGTACAACGAGACCTGACTGAATGTGTTGTGTTATCACTCAGAGGTCTAACAAATCCCATCGCTGCATTATTCTGTCTGGCAGATACATTATTACAAATAATTTGATTACTCAATCAACCGTCTTGAATATGAGGTTCTTGTCTTGATTTGGAAGATATATAAAATCTTGATATCTAATTCTGCTTGCAGCTACGTATATTTTAAATGTATTTATATGTTCAAACCAGCTGCAAAACCTCAATATCACTTCTTTGTGAATTTATCCCAGAATATTCTGTATAAATGAACAGAAATTACACCTTCAGTGGTTATTACGATCTCAGTGGTAAAGGCATTGATTCATGATTGTATTTATGTTTAATCAGATCAGGTCGGCTTGTTGGAGTTATTGCCCTTACTGAGCGAATAAATGGAAACAGCAAAACCACAACCGTCGGCAATCAGGAGGATATTTTAACCTCTATGCTGCTTTTAGTGCCCTTGTTTGCAGATAGTAATAAAAAGAAAGTAGACCTAACAAAATAATTTTTTCCTTTGCGCTGTATCCTGCAGCTATGCTCTATTTTAAAACTGAACTATTATTGTTATTGTATAGAGCAGGCTGTCTGGTGTAGGGTTGACTCATGCTGCTGTTTGCTTGAAGACAGGACGGTCTGAATCCAGGTTTCACCGCGTTCCAGTTCCTGAAAATCATTCTTTCAATCAAAGATGTTCTTTCACTTTGCAGCAAATGTGTCTTTGCTTCTGCTGTAAGGTATTAGACTCTTCAGTGCATGTTGATATTCACAGTAGCTTTGTATGTTTGGACCCAGACCTATCTTTGACTGGACCGTCAAAACATAACCTCTTTCACAAACTATCAGTCCTTCTCTACCATTTTGCTTTCTTTCAAATGGGTTTTGATATTCTTTCTGTATAAGACCTAAAGGGTGGAAAGAAAGTGTCCGTGTGATACTATGTTAATTATATTTAAAACTGAAAAATCACGGATTTTTCCCTGAGAAAAATCTGAGTTTGATGAGGATATAAGCAGGGAGGTACAGTATGTACTCTGACTGTCATTTACTGCCATTAGTAAATGAACTGCTTTTAAAGTTTTTTTAGAGCTTTTGATCAAAACAGAATAACAGAGTAGTGTTATCGTGATGTTTTTATACGAGGTTATACGATAAGACAGTATTTTTCATGAGAACGAGATGAGATTAGATTTTATGCATATTTCTGGCGGTTTTACAACAACAGTAAAGTTTTTATGAATGAGCTTTTGTGAGTGCTGGGTGAGTGAGAGTTGTCAGCACGACAATCTAAATTGACTCCAAGTTTAGTCAATTTATTTTAAAGTCAGCTAAACCCACTGAAGCTGGTTCCTATTGGTTATAAGCTGAAGCAGATGCTAACTTAGCATCGGTTCGCTCGTCCACAGAACGAGAATCTGAACTTGTTGGAGCCCAGACAATGGGCTTCGTCCGTCAGCACAACAGGTTTCCTCTCAATGATAATTACAATTCGGTATTTTCTTTCAGTCATTTCAAGGCGCTTCATAAAATAAACAGGTCCAGTTCTTGGCCATAAACTGGACCTATTTATGTACAAGATTCAAATTCAGTTGCCCACATTCCTGTTCAGTCTGAACTAAAACGTCATTAATTTTTTTTTGCCAACTGGTTAAAGGCAAGTCAAGGCAGGTTGAGTTACTGACTTCGCCTTCTGCACAGACACACAGCAGCAGTGGAGATTAATGACTCACTTTCAACCGGAACCAACCTCCAGCAGAACTGGACTTAATACGAGCCTCCATCTGCTGCCACTCACTGCTCGACCCAACGTGAAGGGCGAGCCCGAGGTTTTGTGGGACCCTGAGCACTTCCTTTGATTTGGGGAAACCTTCCAACACCGCAGATCGACTAATAGCTCTGTGATATATGTGGTTTAAATTAGGAGAGTCAAGCTCATTTTCATTTCGGGTCAAGATCAAGAACGTCTTTAAAGGGCCGGTTGTGGCAGAAAGTATTGATAAAACTACAAATTATGTCTCTGAATTTGATGAATTCCTCTTGAAATTAAATCATTTGAAATATAATTTCACATTCATGTAATCTGGTATTATAATGACAAAACTGTTGATTTGATTGAGAAAAATAATATTCAAAAATGTGTGTGTAAAGTTCTGGAAAAACAACCAATGAATCCCATTGAAAACCTCCTGGTTGATATATTATATATATATATGTTATATTTGATATGTGATATATATACCATATATATATAAATATTGATTTCTGAACTCCTCCTGACTTAAAACATTAGTATTGTTGTTTCTAAATGAACATGAACTTGTTTTCGTTGCATTATTTGAGGTCTGAAAGCACTGCATCGTTTTTGTTATTTTGTTATTTATTTTCTGCAAATAAATGCAAAATGTTTGTTTTGAATTTCAGAGACATGTTGTCAGACTTTGTGGTAATAGGTAATATAGTGTTTTTGATATTTATTGGTACAAGGCTTTGTTATAACTGTAGCTTTATAACATTATTAATTTAATAGTGGCTTAGCAACAGCTTGCTTCTTATATGTCTGTAAAACATCTACTAAAGAACAGAAAAGGAGGCTGTCGCTGTCCCAACAGGGTAATTATTGTGAATTTTACTTGCATTATTCTGAGGAACACACTTGTTTTAAAAATGGTGACTAACAACACACAGATCCTGCTTGTGTGTGTGAACCATCAATTGGTATAATTGCCTTGACTGATGTCCCTGTATCGGCAGCCTCCTCCTGGAGCATATTGATGACACATGGGTCAAGTCGGGCCCGAATCCTCGTTAGCACAACAATGACATCTTGATAACATTAAGTACAGCAGGCAGAGGGTTTATGCAGCGCGGGTTCCTTGGTGATGAAAAAACCCACAAACCCCAGTGGCAGCAGCAGAAGAAAGACGTGTTAATCACCAGATATTCTTTCAGGCAGCTGCTCCTTCCTACTGCTTTTACTTTTCGTTCGTGTCTTCCCGCCAGGTGACGACGATGAAGAGGAGAGCGGGGAGGAACGGCTGCCGTCCTGCTTTGATTACATCATGCACTTCCTGACGGTTTTCTGGAAAGTTCTCTTCGCCTTCGTCCCCCCGACCGAATACTGGAACGGCTGGGCCTGCTTCTTCGTCTCCATTTCCCTCATCGGCGTCCTGACAGCCGTGACGGGCGACTTGGCCTCGCACTTCGGATGCACCGTCGGTCTGAAGGACTCGGTCACCGCTGTGGTGTTTGTTGCCCTCGGCACCTCTGTTCCAGGTGGGTGTCCGTGCCGAGGAATCGACCTGCTCTGTAATCCCTCTGGGTTTTTCGCCTGTGGCGCAGAAGCAGCTGCTCCGGGAGACTTACGTAACCTCTTGTTTCCTGAGCTGTCAGAGGAATTACCTCCAAAGCTCTCACTTAGCACCTTAACAAGACGTAAACAAAGGAAAACACAGCTCCACTTGTACGATCGGCTTGTATTCCCATCTCACCATTTCCTAAATCTTTTTTTGTGTGACTTTGAGGCACAACAAGAGGATCTATTAGGCCGACGGGTTTCAGTGCAGAACACAAGCATGCGGTCACTCTGAACTAAGTTGATAGCTTTAGACACGAAACGTTTATTCAGAGGTTTCGGTAATCATCTTTAAAATGTGCCATAATGTACCTGTATACATGTAGCATTTAACTTCCAGAGCTAAAAAAATAAAGTCAGGAGACGTGTCTCGTTAAAATGAGAAACATCCTCATTTTAACTCGTCCTTCAAATCAGGAATTATGGCTTTGTCTTAGAAACACATGAAGAGGCTCCCTCTGATTCTCTGTCCTGTTTCTTCTAGACGACACTCAAACATCCCGCAAGACGTTGCCGTTTCACTGCTACGTCTTTTCTCGTTTAAATGTTTTAATGAGACGCAAATCTCGCAAAAATTACTAAGTTCCCCATTTAGACAAGTTTTGTATCTCGTAATTTTGCTAAATTGAGACAAAGAAGAAGTGCCCTTGTTATAACGAGATACCGCTCCTGAATTTGTTTCCTAACCCTGGCAGCTCGTCCGTTGCTTCCCAAACTCCACAGTTCGTTGAATGAAATTTGCATCGCTCACATCTTCCCTGACACTCTGTCAGTTGTGTGGTTTTTCTAAATGCTACGTCAAAAGTGTTTCTGCAAAGCTTTTGTATCTGCGTTGTGAGCCAAATCAGTGTGCTGGCTCTGGCATACAGACACAGATTGAACCACCTTATTCCTGTAGGCAGAAGGGTCACTGCAGATCGAGAGTGAGTTGCCGTAAGCAATTACCGTTATCCCACAATGAAAGATTTCTATCCTGATGAGAAAAGTCTCCCCAAGAATGACAATGCGCCCATCAATAGGCCACCGCAGTTCACCGACAGCTTTGATAAGTGTGATTAGAAAAAGTCAATGCCAGGAAAACTGGAGCTGCTCCAGTTGTGCAAGGTGACTCTAAGACTTTCTCCACTGACATTCCCTGTGATTTGTCATCAGCTGGAGGCACAGGTTTAAAGACATACCCAGTTTTTCTCGTCTTCTCTTCTGCAGACACGTTTGCGAGTAAAGTGGCCGCCATCCAGGACCAGTACGCCGACGCTTCCATCGGGAACGTGACGGGCAGCAACGCGGTCAACGTTTTCCTGGGCATCGGGGTGGCGTGGACCATCGCCGCCGTTTTCTGGAAAACCAAAGGTAAGACATTCAAGGTGAACCCGGGCTCGCTGGCCTTCTCCGTCACCCTCTTCACCATCATGGCGCTGGTGTGCGTGCTCGTGCTGCTCTACCGCAGGCGCGCCGGCGTTTCGGGCGGCGAGCTCGGGGGCCCACGGACAGCCAAGCTCCTCACCTTCTTCCTGTTCCTCTCCCTCTGGTTCATCTACATCCTGTTGGCCTCCTTAGAGGCATACTGCCACGTGCCTGGCTTCTAAACGCAAGGCAAAAGTAAAAAAAAAAAGCACAGACATGACTCCTCTTCTTGTTTTTACAGTTTTCTCACTGTTTTTGTCTATTTTCACAAGATTTCTAACTATTTGTATCATCACTTATTATTGATATAGCACAAAATCTAGAAAATGATGCACTTAAGGACTTTGGGACTTTGTTACCGCTGATGACGCTGTGAAAGCTAGCTTTAGCCACTGAAGCTAAACTTTCTTTTCCTACGCTGAAACACTTACTTCATGTGACGTTTACAGTGCTGTGAAAATGTATTTACCAACCGACAGATTTCTTCTCTTTTTTCCTTTTTTTTCAGTAACATGTTTTAGATCTTCAAATCAATTTTAATATCAAACCATGATAACAAGAGTAAAGTAATTGCCACCACAAAGTAATAACTTAGCCGTCCTCGGCAGCAAAGTTTGACCTACATTTGAGGGTTGATGGGCATTAAGAACCTAATTTGGGTCGGACTACATGCTCTCAATCAGATTTAAGTCCAGCCTTTAGCTAGGCCATTCCAAGACCTTGACTTTTGGTATGTTGTTACAGTCATTGGCGTGCTTCCTGCTCTGCCTCAGATCAATGTCCCGTATAACATCAGGATAACTCGTCCTAAAGCAGTGAACTCCCGCAGCTGCGGTTCTGGATCTGAAACGCTGCGTTAGTTTTAGAGCAGATATAACAGGACATCCATCCATTTAAAGTTTTCTTTTTTCTGTCTTATCCATCCAAGGAATATTCTCCCAAACATCTTGGAGAGGATCAAGATGGGGGTTTTTTTTATACATTTGAGGCATTTTGAACTCCATTTTGATGACAATTGTGCCCAGTCTCTTTCTTAAAGCCCGGTTGCACCGCTGCGTGTGAGCCTTTTGGTTCAAAGGCATCGGAAGACACAACGCCACACTAAAAAGACGCTTCCGCGTCATCTTTTTCCACATTCAGCTCAAAGCATAAACAATTTGATCACCATATTAACCTCCCTGCAATGGATTTTTTTTTTCTTTTGAATTTGTAGAAGAACTCCACCACGTGAATGGCACAGCTCTCCAACGCCGTGTTTACAGCACATGCTCATTCCCCCGCTGCAGAAACAATGCAACCGTGACTCAGATGTCACAGCAGTCGCACCGAATTAATCTCACTTAGCCTCACACTAGGCTGTACAGACGGTTTGTACACCTGCACTACCTGGAGTAGGGAAACCAAAAGTGGAACTTAAGCCATCACCGACAGATTTATTTGTTTTTTGATTATTTGACCACCTAATAGAGCACCGACATTTCATTCCCTGATGGTCGGTCTGTTCTTATATTGAAGAAATAAATAAAACAAGATAGGGACGTTACAGAAAAGTAACAAGTCATATTACCCAATTAATCTGTAGCATGCATGGACATTTCACATCAGGAGTGCATCAAAAGCGTCACACAAACTTAAACCTGATCGTTTAAAAAAAATGCCCGTCTTCTCGTCACGTTTGAATCCACTTGCCGGGTATTTTCAAATCGTAACAAGACAGGAAACAGCGATACTACAGCTTTAGTGGTAAATTATAACCACTGAGGCAATAGAAGTATCTTAAATCTGTTTGGTGATCTGAAACAAGTGTATAAAAAACAAAACAAAGAAGAAATCTGTGAGGTGCGCAACACTTTTTCACTGTATATAATCAGCTTTAGTTCCACTAAGCTGCTCTTTTGCTGGACATTTACAGCATTATTTTGTCTTTTTGTGTAACCTACTGATTCAGTTCGCTTAATCTTGACACGGACACTCGAGATTCCTCGGTGCAGGATGAAAAATGAACGTTGGTGCATGGGGTGATGTTATATTAGAGCTTCAACGCAATATGAAGGACTTGTGTAATCAATATTAACATTAACTATTCATTGTATGTCATGTAAAGGATGAACATTGTGCGTGAGAGTTTTGTGAAAGACTCGGTGTGTTTACTTTTGCACGTACTCAGATTCACAGTTTCTTGGTAATCTATTTTATAAAGTGCTGTGTGTGATTTTTTTTGGACATGGCTGTTGAAGTGTTGGTGTTTTTTTTTGTTGTTGTTGTTGTTATTTTTTTGTACATGTGAATCCCAGCTGTTTCATGCTCTCCCCCTTTCCTCACACAGCCTTCTCCATAGGTTTCAGACAGCCAAGGTTTTTAAGAAATGACCTGTGTTTTTTTACAACAGTTGTGAAGTTGAAGCAAAGTGTTTGCTTTTAGATAGATTTAATGAAGTTTACATATATGTGTGCGTGCGTGTGTGTGTGTACAGGTGAGCCTTTCTCTGGGATAATATTGTTTAAAGAATAGACTTCACAGATGGTACATGGGTATTGTTCACATTTAAAAAAAAAAAGAAAGAAAATGAGAAAAGTGATAGTTTGTGTGTATATCTGAAAAACTCTTCTTTTAAGCTCCGTCTTGCTGACACTGTTACAACAAAAGCACAGCAGAAAGCCAAGTGATGCATTTCCAACGATCAGCACAACTAGACAGCACCAAAAGAGTTTATGATTTGACTTGAAAAATGTGTTATAAACAGAATGTGTGTACAGTATTACTTGAGAGTGCTACACAGCCGTCTTTTTTATTATTATTATTATTATTATTATTATTATTTATTTAACCTGGAGTGTGTATAGCCATATTTATTGTTACTGTATTCCTGTAGAGCTATTTATATGATCTATTTTACTTTTATTTATATGCACGTTTGATGTATAAAAGGTGGAAATAAATGTTGATAATTTATGGTCCCAGAAAGATTTGGAGTGTTTGTATGACTTTTGTATGTAATTATATGTTTTAAAAAACAAAAACTTAAGGTTTGGGTAATGTTGACATCACCTATACACTCCCTAGCAGCAGTGGCAGCGAAAATACAGGGAAGGATGTAAAAGGGAGTAAAAAGAGATCTGGAATAATCCCCCAACTGCAGCACTGTCTTAATAACTGTCTTTTTATGGCAGGCAAAAACATCCCTTAATTGCAAACTCATTAACTTGCAAGCAAACCTCCTGGTGTGACAAAAAAGATTATTATTATTACTTGTGGGCGCATGCAATTTTCTGTTCATGGTCGAATTATCTTGTACTCTGCTCTATAACTCAAAGATGTTTTTTTTTTTTTTTTTTATTATTCCCATTTATAGACATGAAAAACATCCCTTTTAACTTGTCGCGCTTGCTGAACCGGATGAAGGTCTGGGAACTGAAGGATGTTTTAATTGGGATCATCTGAAGGCGTTCTTGTTTTTTTTGACATGGCAGAGTCATCCAACATACACCTTAATTCAAAGAAAAATATTCGGAATTATTTATGAAAAATAACCTCAGTTTTTATATGTAAATCATTCCTTTATGTACAAAAATGTTTTTTTTGTAAAAGGGCTAATTAGCTGAAATGCTAATATTTGACTATAAAATGCCTATACGTTACGATTCGTGGTGCTGCAGGTTCTTTGACCCTCAGGAGGAATAAACAGACAAACTACGAATTATAAATGTTCAAACTCAAAATAAAATACATAATCATTCATTTTAGTTTTACCTGCTCAACATATTTTTTATTAAATCTGTCTATTATTAAAGATCCAAAGGCTTCAGACTGTAAAGGTAAAAGTAGTTTCATTTATATATCACATTTTCAGCAACAAGGCAATACAAAGGGTTTGGCTTGGGGGTTTACAGGAATTAAGGTTGCCTTATTAAAAGAAAAAACAGACAATTTCCAAATTTTGGGGGTTTCCTATGTTGTTGGCCAAATTCTTATCATCCTGGACTTTTAGTCGGGGGCTGAGCAAAATCATTTCAAGGGCTACAAATGGCCCCCGGGCCACACTTTGGACACCCCTCCTCTAAGTTCTCTACTATACTCATGTAAGTCTCAGATTACGGCTCTAAATTGATGGCCTATATGTTCTCTTAAGTCTTTCTAAAAGCACTTGTCGAGGGTGGCCTTTAGTTTTTAGCTTCCTGCACAGAAAGGAATCAGTAAGTTTTATTTTTTCAAACAGAGGAGATTGAAAATAAAGGTGTGTTTTTATTTTGGTGTCTGTGTTTCATTTTCGGTCCCTCCAGCAGCAGGCGATGCCTGACAGAGGCAGTCTTTTACTACTTAGATCGGTTTGTTTACACACTGTGCTTTACCAAAGTATTTACACCCCTTGAATTTTTCAAAATTAGAACAGTGTGAAAAAGTTGAATATCTTTTGCTGCTCATTTCAGGAAGTGAAGCTCATGCTTGTGTAGATTCATTACGCATGAAATCAAACATAACCGAATGCCTACAGAGGCATCCGACCCAACATTCAACGGCCCACAATATTACAGTAAAGTAAAAAAAGCCTTTCAAGACGGGCACATCTAAAACTTACAGGATAGTAGTTCCAGAGGATTGGACTTAGACAACCATGAGTGGATATCCCTTAAAAGTTGAGTGGAAGGAAAAAGTGTGGCTTGAGATGATTGTTAAGCAATATCTTTTCAGCGATTTGAGGGAGTTTCACAAGGAGTGGGCAGAGGCTGAAGTCAGGACATTAAGAGCCTCTGTGGAGTAACGAAGCCTGATGAAAAAAAATCAGTCAATTTCACATCATAGTCAACTTTTCTGAGACATCGAATTTTGTTTTTTTTTGTTATCGGTAAGCTATTAACTTTAAATTTGCGAGCAATAAACATTACTTATTTTTAAAAAACGATACATTTTATAATACTTTCTGAAATGAGGGACATAAACGCTTACCTTTGTCGTGATAGTCACATTTTTCTGAGCTTTCGTTGTAGCCTCACATGAAAAGCAGGTGTCAAATGTTATAATCCCTTCAATTAGCAGATTCGCACATCATTATTTTATCGTGAGCAGCAGGTGCCAAGTCCCTCACAAATGGGATGTGAACTATTGTCTGGCTCATGCTGTTAAATTGCAAATGTGAAAGACTTCACTCATTAAAGTCACAGCTGTGACTCGGGGTTGCTGAGATAAAGTGATTCCGGCGTTGGCAGGGGATTTATCGCAGAGGCATAATTCGAAGTAGGTGAGATTGCTTTGCTCTTTGGGAAACTGTGCAACATGTGTTTTAGGAGATACAGGAAGAGAGAAAAAAAAATGCTAATGTAAAATGCATTGTGACTCTGAATGGATGAAGGTAATGATATCCTGTACAGCTGTTAAATGAAGCTAAGATTTATACTAAAATGTCAAACGCTGTGCAATTTTTAGGGTAAAGATAAAATATGACCTTCCATTATAGACACAGTGTGTCTACTGTCAGCCTTTTTTTGCAGCTGAAGCTGCTCTAACGGCTAAAATTAGACAATAACTCGTCTTTTCTGTGATTTTTTCACACAGTGAGGAAATGATTTCCTGGTCAGTGTGACATCCCTGCCAATCATCTCCTCTTCTTGCGACGAACGAAATAGGACACAGTCCCGCTAAAGATAACAAAGCCTCAAAAGAAACCATTACAGAGGCGGCAAAAGTGTTTAAAAAGAACTGAAGGAGAAATAATTT
The DNA here is from genome assembly GCA_010277075.1 of Poeciliopsis retropinna. Lineage (NCBI taxonomy): Eukaryota > Metazoa > Chordata > Actinopteri > Cyprinodontiformes > Poeciliidae > Poeciliopsis > Poeciliopsis retropinna. The sequence goes on from VMRM01000024.1 coordinate 1,898,066, forward strand.
GGTTCTGCTCAAGTCTGGACTTGCACCGATTCACAACACACGTTGTTTCAAGGCACTTTCAATCCAACCCAAACACACATTTCAATTGATGCTAGCCATCAAATGGTACTTTCTATGTTGAAGTAAAAAAAATACAAATAAATTATCAGAAATGTATATGAAAGTAGTTATGTCATTAAGTTTTTTTGTTTTTTTTTTAAATCAAAATGTGATCAAAATAAAACTCAAAACTGGTTGAAATGATAATATTTTAGATGCGTCATTGAGAAGAAACCTGTTTGTCTATTTGTGCTATCTAAACCACATAGCAGGTCATTAGAAAGGAAAAATAACTATAGTGTCATTTTTTAAAATTACAAGGTCTTCAGCTTATTTCATTTCAGTCATTCTAAAAATCAGACACCGTAGTTACAAAAATATAATTGCACAGCGGTGCTTTAACACAAAAATATTCCTACAAGCACTCAGATCACTGCAAGCTGGCAAGAAGAAACCTAAAGCCGGAGGAAAGCCCTAAGAGGTCCTGTCTGCAATTTGCAACAAGAAAGCGCCTGCAGCAAACACTATGCGTCGTGTAAAACTAATTCTTCATTTTTCTTACCGGAAGAAAATCTGTTGGGTTTTCCTGCAGGGATCTCAGACCGGGTTGGTGGTCCACCAAAGAACAGGGATTTCCCATCCCTCCAAAATAATTTAAAAAAAAAGGGTGCCTTTTTCTTTCAGCCTTAAAGATTTTCATTGTAAATAATAAAAAAAAAAAATATGTGTAACAGCAACAAGAATAATTTTCACATCACAAGAATAATTTTCACTTTGTGTTAATAAGTGCATAATTAAAGGGGGAGAAAATTTGGAAATGTAGACGACAACACTGATTATAATAGTCCATCCATCCATCCATCCATTTTCTTTCACCCTTGTCCCTAACGGGGTCGGGAGTTGCTGGTGCCAATCTCCAGCTGCGTTCTGGGTGAGAGGTGGGGGTCACCCTGGACAGGTCGCCAGTCTGTCGCAGGGCAACACAGAAACAAATAGGACAAACAACCATGCACACACACACTCACACCTAGGGAGAATTTGGAGAGACCAGTTAACCTGACAGTCATGTTTTTGGACTGTGGGAGGAAGCCGGAGAACCCGGAGAGAACCCACGCATGCACAGGGAGAACATGCAAACTCCATGCAGAAAGACCCCGGGCCAAGAATCAAACCCAGGACCTCCTTGGTGCAAGACAACAGTGCTACCAACTGCACCACTGTGCAGCCCAACGATTATAATAGTGTTGAATTTTATTTATTTTTTACATTGTTTTGAAACACTTTTGCTTAAATGCTCTCTTACTTTCTATTATAATCTAAATTAACATTGTAAAACTGTAAAACTGCTTATCATACAAAATAATAGTTAATTAGCTCAAATGACATAACGTTGGATATATTTTTTCTTATTTTCATTGTGTTTATTATCCCTCCATTTGCCCACTTAATCCCCCCACCAGCAGCAGCCCGCACGTGCTGCGTGCTCGCCCCTGCTCCTCTCGTCTCGTGCGCGTCGCCATTGGTGTGGGATGATGTCATCCACAGCAGAGACAATAGAGCCCACCTCCCCCCCCCCAGTCAGTGTCTCCTCTCCACACGCGCACCGCGGCTCGGCGCGACACACGCTCGGACGTGACGCCAGCTGAGTGAGCCGAGCGCTTCTGATGACATTCGCTGCCGCGTCGGTTCAGTCCGGAGCCCGACCGAGTCGCGCGCCTGCCGCTCAGACCGGGGCTCTCCTCTGGTCCCGCTTCCATGCGGAGAAAAGTGTCACACATCTGGATCAAGCGCACTCAACCCACCGGCTCGGTCCACGGCGCGAGGCATGAGGGATTTGTGACTCGGCTGCGCGTGAGTGATGAACACACAACGGGGACTCTTGACGTAAGTCATGTTTCATCTCGGTGATGTTAAGAACCGCCGGCTCTGACAAAGAGCCGCAGAACCACCTCCACCTGCGTGGCCCGTAATGATTTCCACTACAATAGCAACGTGTTGTTGCTGCTCACTTCTGGCCGAAACGTGCAACAACGCGCAACGCGTGCCCTTTCGTTTTTGTTTAAATCCCAGTGCCACGAGAAGGTGGCATATGCAGAACAGCTACTGGTTCTGTTCGGGTAAACGGTGCAGATTTAAGCAGGGTGAGGAAGCGAAGGGTCGGGCCTGCTCGCTCGGGCCCACATCAGCTTTATTTCTCGTCATGGTTAAAGGTTGGCGAGACCGCAAAGATGCGATAAAACATAGAGTGGGGGGAAGCGGGCAGTGCGCCACCTAGCCGCTGAACGGGAGTGTTTTTTCCATCGCTGACCTGCAGAGTGGCCCTGAAAACAACAAGGTGGAGGAAGAACAGCCAAGATCTTAGAGCTGATTTACTCACCATCATTTCAGCCTTTTGTTGTTGGTGCAAGCGGCATCGGTGAAGGATTAATGGCTTTAACAGAGGAGACTCTTTACATTGGAGCTAATTAGTTCTTTTTTTTTTTTTAAGGACTGCTTAGACAGAAACTAGTCTGCAGAAAATGTGACTGGTTGTAAAACACACAAGAACCACTGAGGTGCAAAAGCCAAGTTAAGCAAAAACAAAACAAAAAGAAAACATAAATTCCCGTGGGGCGTTTATTGCACTGTATGTATTTTAGATGCCAGCACGAGTCTTTATTGTGACAGGGTCACGCCTATTGATCACCTCACAGAGAGTCATCACTCAGCAGCACAGCTTTCACACACCATAGACTTGACTCATTGCTTATATAAAACCACAGGAACCCTTGTTGCTGACAGAGAAATGTTTGGCTAATGTGCTTCGCTCATGAAATCTAAAGTTTTTGACGGTTGTGGGGATTGAGATAAAAAAAAATAAATAAAAAAGACAAAACAAAAGAAAGATGCCACTCTGGCTTGAGGACGATCGTTCACAATAAGACAGGTATAGCGTTTCTCTATGAGCAGTTAGCACTTACTTCTAATTGCCCCGCTCTATAGTTCTGAACTGTGTGCTTAGATAGAGCCATTTCACTATTTGCTGTGTGCACGGATAGTCCACTGTTCCACATTGCTATGTGAAAAAAATCAATCACTATTTACCTCTGTAGTGCAGCTCTATGTACTGTATGTTGGCTATACGCTTGAATATTCATGTCAGCATTGTGGACCAGAAGCAGATCCAAAATTCGATGTATTTTATTTATGTTTTAACCCTTCAAACTGTAACTATCTCATCTGACCAAATGTGAGGTCTGATGCTTAAGTGCCGGTGTTGGCCAACAGCCACAAAGTCTTCACGCAGACCATCATGACGTCACAGTGAAGCATAGCTCACTCCGAGGTCTTAGAAGCTTTGACCTTTGACACCTAAAGGAATCGTTCCGTCCTCCAGCCAAAGTGAAAGACTTGCAGCAAAAGCAGAAATTCCCTTTGGGGTGTTTGAGGGATTAATATGTTCACGGAGGCGGAACGAGGCGAAACATGGAAGGACAACTTGAGAACACAAAGCGTTTGGCTTTGGCCACACATTATTCATGTGTGGACACATGAATAATCGGCGCAGGGGGGAGGGACGGCCTCAGGTAGGCTTGTACTAAATGCCTCAATGCGTCAGATCTAAATATAAATAGATTGTTTCGCAATATTAACTGGTTTTTTTTTTTTTGTCATTTTGCTGGTTGACGAATTGTTTTGACCAGAACTTCATGTATGATTTTAGTCCTAAGTTATTAGTGGAGCTAAATGCTTAATGAGTAGACACAACATTCTGGTTCACAAAATTTTTTTGTTGTCCCAGTGTTTCATAAATCTCAAACTGTCTTAAAGTCAACACTGGATTCAAGGTGTATTGGTGGTCTCGTCTAAACATGTTTCCCCAATTAACATCTGAAAATATTGAAAGTTCCCAAACAGCAATCTCATGTAAACAAAGTCACATCTTAGCAACATTTATTCTCTTTAGTCTTCTTTGATAATTTGACATTGAGTATCATCTCTGTACTTATGATCAGTCGGAGCTTAAAATGTGGCTTATTTGGGTGTGGACCCAAAGTGAAATGGGATTATTCCTGAAGAGCTTCTAAATTGTCCAACACGCTGCAAGAAAAATATTTCTGCCCCAAAACAAATGCAAGATGTCCAAAACCAGAGATGAAAGTATCGAGCGATGTCATTATGTTCATGCAGGCCTGGGAGAAAGAGCTGATTTCTATGTGCGTGTTAGCCGAGATAGAGAGCGCCACGCTTAAAGCATTCACCCTAATATCAGAGGATTATAAAACCTAATTTGTCCAGACGACAGCCAGAAATGACATCACCTTTTAATATTGTGATCTTTTTATATTCCTACAAAAACCCACGTGGGTTTTTTTTTGTGTGTCATCTTGTAATAAGAAGACAGGTGACGAAATAGCAAACTCAAACAAAACTCAACGAATTATAATTTTATATAATCTGCAAGACAAACTCCTGACTGATCGATTCAAGGAAGTTTATTACGCACCTAAACTTTCTGGGGTCACACCATTCTCCAAAATGTAGAGTCCTTAGAGTCACTTAACCCAAGTTAAGTGATACAAGTAGTCTTGTTTTTCTGTGTGTGCTGTGAGGTTGTCTGAGTTTTCCACTATTGTTGTTTTCGTTGCTTTTCCTTGAAGACAGTCTGGCGCTAATTCCAAAGGAGAAAGAGAAAGAGTCTGTTTTTAGCCACTTCAGCTCACAGATGTCACTGTTGGCTTTTTATGTTCAAGTCAAGCAGACTCCTGTCAAAAGGAATTGTCTCACACATTATATTTGGGTGATTTTCTAAGGCGGACCTGAACACTAAATGGTTTGGGGGACTCTCTTTCCTCTAAAGATTATTGTGTAAGTGAAGAACGGAGAGGCTGTATTTAAAGGCTAACTGCCTTAGATCAACCTAAGTGGAAATAATTACTCTCATACAAACCATAACATGCCTCACAAATGTATTGTTTCCTATTGTAGCTACTTTTGTTTAATTAGGAGTATCTGAATAAAGGAGGGTTAAATTTAAACATGAAATATACTTTTTATTTGCCTCCTTCTTGGTACTTCTACCTTGTGTCACCCTGTCACATAAAACATGATTTAGTTCTCATCTTTAACATAAAGTGCAAGAAGGGTTAATACTTCTGTGAGGCTCTATTCAAGCCAGAACATTTTCCATTTGAGGTCCATTAAGGTTTCAGTTTTTGCTAAGTCCGTCTGTATTTTGAGAAGATTATTTAAAATATATTCAAAGCAGATTAAGGTTGGTTTTATCTTCACCTGTCAGAGGGCTCAAATCTCAGCCAACGACAAAACCTTTTCAAACGAACTCTCTTCAGAGATTTCTATTTTTGGAGGCTTTTTGTTCAAAGTTTCTGAAAGATCACACGCCCGATTGCGTATTTTAATGCATTTCTCTTGAGCAGTTCAGTGGCCTATTACTGGCTTAGTTTAGCATATTTCCTATAAACTTAATTGTAAACTTTCTTTCAAATGATGAAAGCAAAAACCTTTTTTTTTTTTAAATCTCAGACGGGGATTCTGATGCTAGATGTCCACTCAGGTTTGTCCACATGGTAAATCTGTCAGGCTGAGGAGAGAAGAAGAAACTGCTGCATGTTTTCCATCATGCTGTTCGCTGGTTTTCCTCTCCGCTCTGCAGCTTCAATCACTCTGCCTGCTGACTGCGGAAGTTAAGTGATGTAATTATTTTGACTTGCCCCCTTCTCGCCTGACGTGATGTGAGCCCTGACGAGACGGACGAGAGACTTTAGCGCATATCTGGAAAGGGCCTTTTAACTGTAAACGTGCAGTTGCGTCTGCTTCCACCCCCCAGGTTTATCCAAACGAGTGTAGATCAAACAGTGCGTATCATTATTGGGGTTTATTATAATGCCAGTGCCAACACGACGCTTTAATTTGGGAGACTGAGTCACGGCGGGCGGCGTGCTGAACTGAGTCGCTTCGTTTATTCCGTGTGACATCATTAGATTTGTAACGTAAGCCTGAGTATAGAGTTTGAGTCATCTTGTAGGTTTTTGTTTTCTTTTCATTCACTGCACTTGGTTGAACAATTCATTAGTCATTTGATTTGATTTGATTTGTGTGTTGATCTAACTCCCTTACCGGTTTTTTGTTTAGTTTTTTTTTTAGTCGCGTCCCTGAGCAACACTCTATAAACAACCAGCTATTTACTCCTTCATTACCGATAATGACCGACCCGGCTAATGTTGTCATTTTCATTCCCTGTGTGTTTGTGTGGAGTTGCAGTGTGTGCCTCCTCAGAACTACGCCCCACTGGGCCGCCGGAGGGATGTGACATCAGCATCAAGGCTCCCTCTGATCCCCTGCTGACTGTTTCCTCTTTGTTTTTGACAAGTAGGCCTGACTCAAGACTTATTTGTATATTTAATTATCTCCTCCCAAGTGCATTTGTTTTTTTCACTTAGCTTGAACACCAGTGAATCGATTTTCTTCTACCTCCTTGTCCAGATGTGAACGTCTAACGCTGTTTCTCTTGCTAACGTTTCTCATTGCGGATGTCTTCTTTGGTCCAGTTATGTGGACTAATTGAGCAAACTGTGCTGCATGTCTCAGCGTTTAATCTGTCCAGTGGACCCCACATCTCTGCACACTCCTGTAAATGTTACTGCTGCATCAAAACAAGTGGAGCAGCTTGCATGTATTTCCTTGATTAGTCCCTGTAGTTAACTGAGCGGCTGAAACGGTTTGATGTCCTTTTCTTGTGTAGCCTTATGAGCGGCTTATTTATGTCGAGCCAGCTCACAACAAATCTCAAAATAAGCAGGTTCAAAATACAGAATCTTATTCAGTCAATGCTAATGCAGTCCGCTCAGTCAGATTCAGATCCACGAGAATCTGAATCTAGTGTGTCAGATTCTAAACTCAGATAATCTTATTATCAAAAAAAGGTTGTCTGAGGAAAACTGTAGCAGTCCCTCCCTCTGAGCAGGCATGTGGCAGCAGAGCGGAGGAGAGGAATGGGCCACTTTTAGCAAAGTTCAGTGTTGATCTGCTCTGGCTGGCTGCTTCAGGAAAGGAAATAAAGGGTGAAAAACCACCCAGTGCACCACGTCAATGGCAGCAATATCTCCATTATTGGCTTTTATGGAGCTATGGAGCTTCCTCCAGGTAAAGAGAAAATGACCACGTTATGACAGCTTTCTAAACAAGCAAAGAGTTAATTTTTTTAATGGCATCAATGATTTTATCCAAAAGAGACTTAGTTCAGCATGTAAGAACAGATCAGGTGATTTATTTTTTCTTTAGAGTCCAAATTTGGGAATATACAACATGTTTTGTCAATGGCATTTCCAGGATAGGGACAGACATAAACACTGAATAATGGCTTCTGGTGTACTTCCTATAAGAAAATGAAAGAGAAGAAATACAGAACCTTCTTTGGTAGCGATATATCAGTTTGTGGCTTTGTCCAGAAAAGACTCGTACATACAGAAAGTATCTTCTTAGAACGTTTATTTTGACAAACAATATTCTCTGAGCCCGGTAGAATACGTGGCGCTTGTAACCGCCGCCAGAGAAGATTAGAGACGTTTTCCCCCCGCTGGTGGTGGAGAGGATGCTGAAGATTTCAAGAGCTGAAGGTGGAGAAGGGGTGGAGTTGTGTTGAAGATAGTGATGCCTGCTGTTTGTAGGAGAAGACCGGCGCCGATAGTCTGGGAAGGAGGCGCGTGATGAGATGAAGAGAGTTTTCCAGTCTGACTTTTCTTTCATGAGAAAGAAAGAAAGAAAACTGAAGGATAATAGCAGCAATGCTTGTAAATAATACAGGACTGACGTAGAAGACGTACGGTTGTGACACTAATGTTACCCAGATAGGAAATACATGAACGCAATAAATAATGAACTCACTGGATGTATTATTCATTTTGCCTAAAGCTTTAAATACTGCTGCTCACTGGGGACAACCAATAGCTGCTACAGGCCAGAGTTAATGGAGCATCAGCTGGTTCTGCTATGACCTAAAAGTTTGAAATTTTTTATCCAGAAATTATACAAAGGATTTCAATAAGAAAAAATATCTTTGTCCATTCTGTAGTATGTTGAAACAGCTTAGTTTGAACCCTTTTTTATTTTTGTTTTATTAAAACAGATGGTACAAAATGTTTGTGCATGTATAGATATTTTGGCATTATTACTATTCTTTTGTACTGACGGATAGCTGACACAATTTACATATTCCTTTTGAATCAACAGCGGGACTGTTGCTCTGAGTTTTAAGTTGTGAATCAAATGTAAACAGAGCAACTATGTGATGTCCTGATTTTGAGATTTTCAGCCTCAATCAGCAACTATCGGGTTTCCGACAATGTGGACAGCGGTGGGTTTACATTTTAGGATGCAATGTTTCCTGTCACAGCAGCAGCTCTGCTGTAAACCGAGTCCACACCTCAACAGCTACACGAAAACAAACAGAACGGCCGACACCGACGAGAACCCTCCACCTGCTGCGACAGTGTCTGCGCATCCTTAAAAGATTTTAAATGAATGAATCTAAAATGTTGGCCTTAATATGTCTTAAATTATTTTTAAAAAAGCAAGTTGGCATTATCCCAAGTCTCAAATTTAGTTTTTCTTTTGCCTTTCTCATGGTACTTTTCTGTCTGGCAAAAGTTTGAGTCATCATTGCGTTTTGTAAGTCGATGCAGTCGAGGCTACCATTAGATGCTAAAATATCTTTGCTAGCTAGTTAACGTCTTCTATCGTGGTTAAGAACAAATTTATCTGCAATAGGTTGGACAACATTCGTCGTCACCACTGGTCTCTTCTGTTGATTAAAAGAAAAGGCAATTAATCTCATCATCTCGAGTAAGAACCTGAAAATCTCATGGTTAATCTCACAAGGAGTACTATTTCTTCCTCCAACGTGTGTGTGTGTGTGTGTGTGTGTGTGTGTGTGTATGTATATATGTGATTTTATTCATAACTGTCTTAAAAAATCTCAAATTTGAGTTGGCAAAACTCAAATTTTTGTGTAGGCGCTTGGCTCTGTCACGTGCTTTTTCTGCAGGAGAATCAGAGGCCTCTGTGATCTCACTTTGCAAATACCAGGCGCTGTCATTATCAGATGATAAAGAAATATGTTTCTTTGTCATATGATTTAAGTTAAGAGGAGCTACAATATCCTCCAATATCCTCCATCCTCCATTAATATCCTTCATAAGCATGCTTCTTGAACTTTTTCACGTTTTCTCACATTACAACCACAAAATGTATGTAAAGAAAAAAAAGGCAATATTTAGGTGATATATCAACAAAATGTGATGTGTAATTGTGAAGTGGAAGGATTTGTTTTTCACTATTTTGTTTGTAGCAGCTACCAGGCTTTTTACCAGCCTGCGCGCTGGCTTCCATAACAAACTGCAAACAAGAGTTTTAGTGACTTTTTCTTTCTTCTTGCCTTTGTTCCTGACTGGCTTGATTCATGGAGCTGCTTCTATGATTAATGCTCTCCGTCATTGGCCAGTCGCCTGAGTGAGATGATTAAAGTTTTATAATCTTACCTGCCGTTTTACTTTTCCACAACGTTCTCCCTGAGCATTCTGCTGTGTTCTAGAGAGAAAAATAACCTCTGAGTCCTTCACAGAAAAGCTGGATTCATGCTGAGACTAAGTTACACACACATGCATTTATTAATTAACCAGATGGTAACCAAGGATAAGAAAAAGTAGAAACCACTTCACGATTTTGCAATACTTTGTGTTGATTTAATGGCCTCAGTAAAGTAGAGTGAAGTCTCCAGTTGCTGCATGCTATTAATCAATGAGTAAGCATGCTTTTGCAAAGCCTTATCTGCCTAAATACTGAAATTATGTGCATAACAGTGTTGGATATTTATGGGAATGAAATCCTTTGACAAAACATTGACATGTGCTCCGTCCTCCTCCTGGCTATTGGCTGTCTGTTATCTTCCCTCTGCTGGTGTGTTGTGAGCCGAGGGAGGCCATCATGAACTCCCCCTGCAGCCGTTTAGAGCTCTTGCTTTGTAGGCCTGTGTGCTGCTTCCCATCTTCTTTTTTTTTTTTTTAACTCGTGTCTTTTTATCTTTGTGAGATTGAATTCCAAATCACTCCTCTTTCATGTGCTCCAGTTCAGACGGAGCTGAAGGCATTTCATAGTGTCGTCTTCCTAAGCTTTTGCAAACCTGAGTGTATGCGTTGTGCAGTAGTTTTGCCACAAATATCGTCCTACGACATTCAGGTGTCTTTCTTTTAAGAAGAGCTTATCTTGCCCTTTGTTGTGATCCGCAGGTGTAGCGTCATGCTTCATGTGATATCTTTGGAAGACAAATAATGCCGTGAGATTGCCATTAGACGCTGTCTGATGGCCCTGAGTAAGGAACGCTTCGCTTTGAGCCATTAAATTGATGGAAGAGGTTCTTTTTCAGCATTCTCGCAGTCAGCACTGATTTTGCCAGTGCTCCTCCACTGTGCAAACGGCTCTGCTCGCCTTTGTGTTATTTCTTTCTCTCTCTGCCTCTCTCTCTCTCTTTCTTTCTCTCCTGTCACCTCCGAGGCAATCTGCTGTTTGGCAGTTTAAACAGCTAACAAGTGGACCACAATGAAAAAACTGCCAAGAGAAAAGAACAAGGCAGTCCTTTGATCACGAGCGCAACAGTGTTTTTTGTTAGACAAGCTGCAGACAGGCCCCTAAACTCTTTGTGCTGTTTGGCTGTAGGTTTTAAGTGAAGGAGCTTCAGGAGGGATGTAAGCGCGCAGAGCAACAGGACTTGGTAATTTATCAGCTTCTGTGACTAATTGGGATCAACCAACAGAAGTGCTTTCACATAAACCAGGCTAATTAAACACAGTTTGGATTAACCTCCTAAAGTGACCGTTTTAGGTCATTCTGGTCCCGAAGCATTTCGCCTTCGGGACCAGAGAAAACAAGGCAGAGACATGACAGGATATCAAATGTTGTTCTAGCTCAGATTGGAAGATTTTTCATTAGTTTTGAAGTGAAAACCCTGAAGACACGGCGGCCGGTTGAAGAATGTGTGTAACGCTAAATGGAAATGATGCATTTATCTATCTTTTTTTTTTTGTGTATTTTTCTGAACATGTCAAGTTGCAATTAAATGACAGCCATGCAAACAATAAACCTTCAAAGGAGTGTGTAGAAGTGTAAACTTGTTAAAACCCAAACCTTGTCCAGCAACATCACAAAATCTCATCCAGTTTGTAAGTATTGGATCAGAATACCTTCATTCTACTTTCAGGTTCTTGCTTAATACATTTGATTCAATAATTTACTAATAATAACTCTAATATTAACAAGAAAGTAATCACAATGTTGAGATTAACAATAATTTGCAACAACAACACAGAACATCAAGACAGTTTCTCATATTTAGTGAAAATCATTTCCTTATACAAACATTTTAATTTGTTCATGTTTGGGCATTGTTTTTGTTCCATAGTTTCACATCACAGACTGGAACACAAAAACTCCTTCTTGTGGTTCTGATCTTACAAACTTTGAATTTGTCTTTCCCTCAGAAATTATAAAATCCTTCTTCTTTTGAGAGCAATTTTTTATTTTTTTTCTGGTAACTGTTGATTTTGTGCTTTAAATAAGACACGCTGTTTGTAAACTCACCAAATCAGTAAGTTTCAATAATTTCTCTGAATTCAGACGTTAACAGATTCAGGACAATCTGGAATAATACCAGTTGTATGGATTGTATTTTTATGTCAATATTGCAGTGTTGCGTATCGGCTGAGTCCGATAATGACCCAATACGATACCAGCAAAAGTCATACATAGTTTTATTACTAATATCAAGTCAGGTTGAGATGATCCTGATGTGCACAGCAGCCAAAGTTCTGCCAATGCCCTCCAGAAATATTGACATCCTTGATAGAGATGGTTAAAAAAAGCATTGACATAAATTTGTGTTTTGTTGGCCTCACACACCTTCCAACACATATCTTCATTTGTTAATTTCAGTTAATCTATTCATTCAGATTCCTCAATAATCCATATATAGGGAATTGAACAAAAAAAAAATTAGGTTGTAAGTTTTTAACACTCAAAAGAATTTAAAACTGATTGAAAAGTATGACTTTTTACGTTATGTGTCTTATTTTAGAGCATGCGTTTCGAGATTAGACCTATTAAGCAAATCAGGCAGAATGCTTGACCTAATCACGCTGTCAGACGAAATGGCAAATCAGATCTCTGTAATCGCTGGCGCTTGTGCTGCTGCCCCTGGCACTGGCTTTTTGCTCACGCTTTTGCTCATTCTCCTGTATTTTTCCCAGTAAAATACTGTGTAAACATCAGCCAGCGACACTACCACTGAGTATTTTTAACTTCTGTTTGACCCAAGCTGTAACTGTAGTTGAGTGAAAATGCCAGTGGCCAGCCCGCTCTTTCTGTCACACACTCTGCTTGTGAGGGGAAAGTGATCAGAGTGATAGTGACTTCCACCATGATAAAACTGGGTCATTGTAACCCCAACCCCCCTCCACTACAGGCAAGGCTGAAAGAGAGGGGTGGAAAAGAGATGAGGATACCGTCACCAGACTGCGCGAGGACTTAAACATGGAGACACTGGAGCGCTTTGCTTTCCCGATGGGTTGGTAACTGTGTTGTGTTGGGGTTGAACTCCCGTCCCCACAATTGTTCTGACGTGTTCCTTCCTCTCCCTGTAGTCTGTGATTTATGGTGCATAGTATGATCTGTCCCTCTGTAAATTTATCTCTGTCCACTTTTGTTACTGTCAGCCAGGGTCGTGCACTTCCAGGTCTTCCCAGTGGTCTTCTATTCCCCAAAAGAGTCTTTTATTTTTTTAAAACTATGGTTGAGTTGAAATGAAAATCCACCCCACAGGAGGGAGGGGCTGTGGGTTGGGCAAAGTTTTCTTAAGTCCACCATAGTTGACTGAGAGTGACCAATATATGTTCGTCTTGCAGTTTTTTAGGTAAATAATTCAAAGTGACTTTGTCGTCACTTAACACAAATGACTCCACTTGCTCTTTGTTGTTGGACTTTGTAGTTTTCTTGTTATCTTTACCACTAACCTCATGTGGAGGCTTTATGCGCACGTCCAATTTTCCGTGTTTAGCACCACCTAAAAACTGCGTTTTGGGCTGTCTTTAGAGTTTCTGTGCGGAAGAAAACATTTCTGGAAAAGGCTCTGTGTAGACACGAGTGTCTTTAAAACTGGCAACCACTTTTAAGAAAGAAATGTTCTTGTGTGGATAGAGACCGAATCAGATAACTTTAGACTGTCAACATGCCGCTCAACGTGTCTTAAGTGTCAAACTAACCATCCAAATAGTTTCAGGGAAAAGTTCAAGGTCCATTAGCATGCACTATTTACTAGCAAAGCTGAAAATATAGTTGGAGCAGAATGTGCTCGTATTTACTCTACTTGCATCAAGCAATAAAGACTGAACGCTTTAACACAATGGAGGAATCCTTAAACATAATAGATGAGTTTGTGTTTCTTGAGAAAACCTCTGATCCTTTTCAGCCAACGCAAACTTGAACTTGATGCTAAGTTTAGCATGCTAACATTATCCTTGCTGACCAGCGCTGCCACCCACAGAGCCGTGTTGGTGGAGGAAATTAAGGCACTTCATCAAGCAAAGATGGAGGCTGATTATAATTAGCCGTGTATGTATCAAGAGGGTGGATTTTCATTTTAATGGCAGTAATATTTCATCCTAACGTCTCACAGCAGCCTTATGACTGCACTGCAAAATTGTTAATATCAAACTAATGTAACAAGTATAGCAACTTGCTATAGGTAGCATTAATCACAGAAGCAATTTAAGCTGCTATCGTGTTTATTTTGCACAACTGCTTGCATATGAGAAACACTCAGATAATCTTTTCTGGCAATAAAATGAAATGAAAAATTACTCCTTAACTGCACTGTGTTGTTGTGTATGTGGGTTCCCTGTTTATACCGCGGCATGGACAAATGCTTGTTTCTGGCAGGCCCAGAGAAATTAGCTGGTTTGTTCTGTTTGTAGCAAAGGCAGGCTGAGCAAATACGATAAATAGAGGCTGGAAGTGTTTCATTTCAGATGATCACAAGACTCTCCAGCACTCAAGCAGCCTCTGAAGAAAAGAAATGCTCCAAGCTACTAGACATGAGTCACTTTCTTGTTTTTCTTTCACAATGCAGACCAAAAACAACGAATGCAAATTGATTTTGTTTTATTTATGTGCTTCAAGTTACACAAGCTGACAAGCTATAGCTTGTCCTTATTTTCTAATTGTTCCATTCATTTCAAAACTTTTGGTTAAACATCTCAAAACAGGCACTTTGACATATTCTTCAGATTTAAAATGAAAGGTTCGCCAACGCACGATGATTCTCAATTGTGTTTGCATTACCAGGTTTTTGTGGCATTAAAAAAGAAAATTGTAATAAATGATGCATAAAAGAAAATGTTTTTCTTTACAAATTAACTGAAGAACAAATATATTTTTTTGAATTATAAAATAAAATGCCGTGATAAAATAAGAAGTGTGCACAACCTTAAACAAAAGCTTTGTTGATGCACCTTTTGGTTTAATTTCAGTCTTACTCAAAAGGAGTTTTTCCAGTCTGGACTGCACAATATTTGCCAACTCTACCTCACAAAGGTTCTCCAATTTTTTTCCATGAGCCATGACTTGGCTGATTATTTCAAATGAGTGCATCTTGTTAAGAATGAGGACCCCTCAGAGGGGATGAAGGTTGTTGCAGCTCATTTATCACAGCTTTTGGGATTTAGCTGTTAAGAACCCTCAGTGCCTCAGGATTAGCTGGGATTATGCATTGCGAACAGCAAACAGGTTAGCACCTTCAGATATGACAAGGGGAACAATTTAAACTGTAATTACAGACAAGCATCATTGTCCATGGTATAATCAGGACCTGACTGGGAGCTGCATGTTTGAATGGATACATGAACAGTAATATCCATCCCAGTCAAACATGCACTTGAAACGAACCTGGTTTTGTTGCGAGGTTTCTCCTTTTGTTGATGCAAATGTGAATTTCTGCAAGGTCAAAGCTAAGGTTTAACATCAGAGGTTGTTTATTTTAACAGTTATGTGTTGTGCAGATAAACTGCAAGTGACTTGCAAATGCAAAACATATGGATTTGCTGTGAATATGTGTCACCAATTTTAGGAGTTAAGAATGCCTTGCAAAATGTCCTTAAGGTCTTTCACATTTTGTCACATTACAACCACAAACAATATGTATTGTACTTGATGTCACAGGCCAGCAAAAGTTCAGCTTGTGTCATTTAATCAATAATATGACTTCAGCTAATGGTTTATATCAAATCATATTAATTCCTTTTAATGACCTAGTCAAAGTTTAGGCCTACTTCAACCAAAAATGTGTGGCAAGACTTCTTTTTGTTCACACGTGATGAAAGCTTGACTTACTTTATTTTAAATTAAAAAATTAAATGGGGGGTAAAAACTTTGGTTTCTACATTTGGAATATTACTTTCCCTCCACTTCAAAAATGTTCATGTTTGTGTTGGTCTTTTTTTTTTTTTATTTATTTTTTTTATAAAATCCATCTAAAATACAATGCTTGTGGTTGTAGCATTTTAAAATTTTAGAAGACTTTAAGGATGTCAATCATATATTTGTTAGATTTCGAAGTCAAATATATTATTTAGTTTAATAAATAACTCCACATTTTAAGATATAAAATGTATGATAGCAGTTTTTGGGGCTTTGCTACAACTAGTGAAATTTAAAGTGCCTTTGCAATAATTGCAATATACTGATTTGACTGATTTGATTCTGTCTTTCTTCTCTCTCTTTGGTCAGCTTTGCATAAACCCAGATGCCTCCCCTCCCTCTTGACGAGCGCATAGTGGTCATTCAGCGCCCCAAACACGCGTGTGAGGCTTCCCCACAAACCATCCCACATCATTCCTCTCAGATATCAACCTCCACCAATGGACGGGTTTCCCAGCCTTCGCATCTCCACGCCTCTCATTCCCATTTTTACTCACCCGCGTGTAAACCTGTGAGTGTGGAATGCAAGCACAGGTCATCCCGGGTGCAGAGATTCAAGGGCGACCAGCCTGTCATCCCAGCAGATGTCCTTCACATCCCAAGCCACTGCCATAGCAATGGCACAGTAACGCTAGCCCCACGGCTTCCCTCCCACACACATACCATTGATATCAAGGTATCGGTGGACAAAGGGAGACGGGGAGGATTAAGTAACTCGTTAGGGCGCGCTGGAAGTGTAAAAGGTGGCAGAGGGAAATGCGTCTCTTCCCAGTTTGATCAAGGGCAATGTGAGAGAAAAACCGGAAGCTTTGGAGGCCCTGTGGATTTGAGAATAAGCCACAACAAGTCCGTCAGCTGTCGTCGTCCCCTGGAGGGATCCTCCAGTTTGTCCCTGCTCAGGCAAATCAGCATACATTCAGGGGTGAAAAGGAGAAAGAAAACTCCAGTTTTCATTACAGAGGTGACCAGGAATTTCCCTCTTTGGGTCACAGGAAAAGTTCCAAGCTGGGAACTGTTCATCAGAGCCATAATAGCCACAGTCTGCCCTACCACCACCACTCTGTTCCTGTTCCCCATGCCGCCATCCTAAACTCCACCTATCCTTCGTCTCCCCCATCCCAAACCACTCATGTCCCAGTCTCCTTTCAGCAGCTTAACCAATCTCACCCGCCTCGCACAAGGGATCACCGCCCTCACATTCTTCATGGTCTTCCGCTGTCCCCTTGCTCCTCCCGTGTTGGAGGGTTCCCTAGTCCAGACCACACTTGCACCATTGACTGTGCGCACCCATTCAACTGTGGCTGTTGGAGGTTGGTAAGATGCACAGGATGTAAAGGAGACTCTTCCAGTTACCAAGGAGGTGGAGGAAGCACTTCTACCTCATTTTCCTGTGGCCACAATGTCGGCGCAGTGAAGCGAGGAAGTAAAGACATGGGCCTGAAGAATCTGGGTGGGTGTCTCTCCACAGCTTCCACATCAAACACTTCCTCATCTAACAGCACTGCTTCTGATTGTCGAGCAGCTCTGTTCAAACCTCTACCTTGTGCCTCCTGCGGCGGAGAGGCTGGAAACTTTGAGAGTCCTGCTATCCTTCGGAAGAAGCTAGTAGGAGGATGCCTTCCCTGTACTTCTCTGTCGTCTTCAACCCCTTTGCGGGCGATCCAAAGCTGTGTGTCTGGATGCAACAACAAAGCATCTCAGACTGGCAGTTCTTCCTGCAGCTACTGCAGCAGCGACCCGATAGTGGTGACGTTCAACCCTCGCCGGGGAAAACCTCCTGGAAGAAGCTTAGGACCGACTCATCCAATGGCTATGCTGCAAGCTGACGATGATGACTACAGCGTGCGCACCATCTGGCCTGAGGAACTGGCCAAGAAAATGACCCATTCTAAAGCCCAAAAAAACAACTATGCTGGGATGGGTGTTGGGAAAAGCGGTTCTAGCCAGACTCAGAATGGTAGTAACGGACCTGGCCTTTCCCTCTTGGACTGTCAGAATCTTCAGGAATACGCTGAGACTAATTTCACAGACCATGTTGGCCGACGACGGCTTCAGCAAGGAAAAATGGCTGCCCTTGGTTTTGTCGGCAGCAGGTTGGGATCTAGCTACGATGATGGTCGTAACTCATTGAAGAGGCTCTTGAATAAAGCAGAAGATGTTGGAATGAGCGACAGTCCTGAGCATGGCCAAGTGTATCCACGGTCGCCCTCTCCCCGCTCCGTGTCTCCGCCATCACCTGTGTCCTTTTCCCCTCCCCCTTCAGCCCCCAGCACACTCATCAAACCCAAACCCTGGCAGAGAGAAAGGGAGGGAGGACACTCCCTGCCGTCGGCTCAGTCCCTTCACCTGGCCCTGAACTCCCTTAACAGAGAGCAAGATGAGGAGAACAACCGAAGTAAGACTAAATTACAGACCAGCCAAGTAGAGCAGGTCATGTCTGTTTATTAATGTTGAAGTACATGCACAAAAATCTGGTAGTCTGAAGTCTAAACACCAACTATAAGCTAACCCTACATTGAGGATGTTTTTGGAATATTTATAAGATTGGAAACTGTAAATAATGTCTTGTCATTACATTACAGTTACATTTGAGAGCATTCAAACAAATTTCAAAGTAGCTACATTCTGTTCGTGTTGCTAGCACGAAACCACACCCAGCAATGAATGTCCAGCATGACGTTCTTTTTTTTAGCAATGACCAGAAGTCAATTTTTTATTATTATTATTATTATTTTTGAATTTGAGTCTTATGGCCACTCTCGAAATGCCAATGCATGTCCGCACTTTCCTTGTTATTCCCCAGTGAGGCTGTCTTTGCCACTCTCCTCATCGTTGCCTGCTTCCCTGTCCGATGAAACTGTGATGACTCCGGATGCGGAGAACGCCGTCATCAGCCCAATCCTGCCCTTCCTGTTCCTGGGGAACGAGAGAGACGCCCAGGACCTGGACCTGCTGCTACGCCTCAACATTGGCTATGTGGTAAATGTGACCACACACCTGCCCCTCTACCACACCAACGCCGGTCTGCGCTACAAAAGGCTCCCAGCCACTGACAACAGCAAGCAAAACCTTCGCCAGTACTTCGAGGAGGTTTTTGAGTTTATTGGTGAGAACTCAGCTTTTATAACATTAATGTTTTGTGTGTGTATGTGGTGTAAGTGTTGTTTTTTGGATTGGGGAATTAGATCATTTGCAGGTTTGCTCGCATTTACAGTATGTAAAGGTTTGCTAATAGTTTTCAGCATCCAGTTACTAGGTAAACTAGGAACTAGGATATTTTGACTCTCATTGTAGTTGGTTAGGGTTAAATAAATGACCATTTCTGTTTGCAGAGCTTTCCCTTTTTCTATAATAATGGTTTCTACATTTCCATTATAGTACTGTTTTCAAGAATTAACAGGAAACATCTCTGGTGATCCCACACATGCTGGACACAAACTGTAAGGACTTTCACCTTCAATTCATTTAACACAGTCCCCAGAACAATACCTGGCTATAATAAAATGTTGTGATGTCATGATAATGACATCATCATCTGAGCTCTCTCAAATGACTTAAAGGCATAGAAATCTTAGTATGTGTAAACTTCTGAGTTCAATGAAAAGATACAGAAAGTCTTAAATTATTGTCTTTTTTAGGTATCATTTTTCATGTTCTAGAATTTATAAATCAGAAATAATTTGGTAATTTTTGGATCTTCTTCAGACGTGATGCTGCACAGTGACAAGTCCAGGAGAATGTGTTTTTATTATTATTATTATTATTATTACTATTCTCAATACAACCTAAGATCAGTGTAGGCACAGTGTGAAGTAAGATTTTAGCAGCATAGATCTAGTAGCATTTTAAAACTTTGGTATAACTTTATAATGGTAACTGGCCAATCGCTACCAGGGTTTTCGTTCTGTAATGGTGAGGTTTTGGTGCGGGTCCTGCAATTACTAATATGTGGATATTTTTGCATTTTCTCATTTAGGAAAAAATATCAAAATTTGATTTTGCCCATAAAGCAATATGAAATACAACTTGAAAGAACCTTATTGCCTGGATGCAGTGTAATAAAAACAGAAAAATACTTTAAGTTTGATAACAGTTTTACACAACTGCAATATGAATGACTGGGCCTTTGACTAATTTCATGTGAATACAATCAGCTCAGTCAATCAACTAATTAATCATTTATTTTTCTTAAAAAGTCTGTCACATATGCATAACATTAGTGATCAAAGTGCTTAAAAAAGCAGCTTAAAATCAAGGTAGATAAAAGAAAGCAGTAAATTAATTTAGTAGTCAGAACTCCAGTGGAAGTTTAGTCATCAGTTTTGTTTTTTGTTTGAGGATGTTGTGGATTATTTAATTCTGGTCTTAATGGTAAATAAATCTGCAAATCATCTGCATGACAAGGAAATTTAACGTCGTGCTGGGTTATGGTTGATTCAAGTGTCAACATGTGTAAGGACAGAAAGTAGAGGTTCTAACATAGGACCTTGTGGCACCCCACGCAAAAGAGAAGAAGATAAAGAAGGGGAACGAATTAACAAGACAGCAAAGATTTTCTAAATCAAGTAAGAGGTAAACCACTTCAAGACCGTGCCATGGATACCAACATAGTCACGTAGGCGAGATGAGGGTAAAGCAAAGGCTGCTGTAAGGTCCAGCTGATCCATCCATACAAATCCTGGAGGCGCCCAGACAAAGAGCTGTGTGTGTCTGTGGTTTCATACACCAAAATACACCACTTATAAGCAAAGAGATGTTCTGTATTCTTGTAATATTTCTACTTTAATGTCAAAATTACAGTGAAAAAAGTCACGTTTCACATACTAAACCACTAAGTGATTGTTCTCATCCCCAGAGGAGGCATATCAGAGTGGACAGGGTGTGTTGGTTCACTGCCAGGCAGGTGTGTCCCGTTCTGCAACCATCGTCATTGCCTACCTTATGAAGCACACCCTCATGACAATGACGGACGCCTACAAGTACGTGCGGAGCCGTCGGCCCGTGGTTTCGCCCAACCTGAACTTCATGGGTCAGCTCTTGGAGTTTGAGAGGGACCTCAACTCCGGGGTGACTCCTCGGATCTTGATGCCTAAACTAAATGGTGTGGAGACGCAGGTTTGAAGCGGGGAGCCAAGGGTCAGGACTGGGTAGCATTAAACGGGCATTAAAAAGAAAAAGAATGCAGCACATTTTCAGAGCGACAGGTCGAGAGAGAATACCGGAGAATCTTGGTGGGTTTTGGCAAATAGTGCACTTTCAATACTGTGAAACATGAGACAGAGGTCTGGGCGGTTCATTTGTTTAATTGTTAGACAATTTGATCCCCATCCAACGTACTGTTTATAAGATAACGTGCCAATATTTTGTACAGCTCCGACATAATTCAGATATCTTTTTTTTAAATCTAATACCTCTTCCTTTTTGTTCCTGTTTACAGTCGACGTTCATGCAGGAAGAGCGACTTCCTTGCCCGAAATCATAAATGCATGCAGAACCTGAATGCAACATGGAAAGGGTTCATTGTTAATCATTCATCTGCAACAGCTCTTTACTACTTTCCACCACATGTAGCAGTGCAATGCACTTTACTGTCCATTCATTTGTTATCAGAAAGATGAGATAGAAGCTCAGTTACTGTTTTTAAATCATTAACTTTGCTTTCAGGTAATCAGCTTCGTTATTTTTTTTTTTAGTTTGAACCATGGAACACTGAGGTGTGGACCTAGAAAAGAAGTTTTTTGGGGGGTTTTTTGCCATTTCAAAGGTTAAATTTGCGGACTCGAGTTTAAATGGTGCATTAACATGCAATGTCAATGCAAACATTTTAAAATGCAGGTTTTACAATAAATGCATTTATTCCACTACATTAGCATTTCCTAGCAAACAGCTGAGTAGATTGTTGGGTTGATGGCATGGTTCCTGCTGTTGCAATGTTCTTTTAAATCTTCTCAAAGTGTGAAAACTGATTTTTTTTTTTTTTTTCTATGTTATGTTGTATTTCTGTGATTCCTGCTTAGTTTAATATGTAGCATGAAACAGACCTGCAGTTTTTTCTAGAAATCAACAGAGCACATGGGTGACATTATGGTCCTGCAAAACTTTTTAGGTCATAAAATTGTTTCTGCATTTTAAAAAGAAATCTGCCCCGCTGCAGTTTGTGATATCACATTCACTCGCTCATTTGAAGTAGCAGTGTTGTTAAAGATGTTTAAAAAGTCTTCAAATCCATTTGTTTTTACTGCAGTAGCATGGTTTCACACTGAAACATTTAGAAAACCCCATCCTTTAATTTGAAAACATTTATTTTAATGGGGGGAAAGGTTTAGGAGACTTTGACATAAATTCTTTCAGAGTTAATGGCCCTCCTGCTGTCAGTACAACTGGTGCCGATTTACTATTTTTTTTCTTTGTTAATCACTTCTGATGAACGTGTGGCACGTCTGTTGTGCCCAATAAAGCTCAAGTAAAGTTTAGCAATCCCAACATTTTAGTGTTTTTGCCAGTACATGTCCCAAACAACCTGTTTGCATCCAGATGATGATAAAATCATTAATGATGCCTTATTAGGAGATCCAAAAAAAAACTCCTAAAAACAAAAGAACTACTTACAAAATGCTTCAAGTCACATTTATGCTAAACATGCCCTTGTTTAGCTGTTTTAAACCCAATTATTTCTTAACATGGGACATATATATTCACAATGTTATATATACATTTTTTGATTGTCAGTAATTGCTACTGTAATAAAATCTGAATGTTTTGAGCTTTTTTTCGGCTGTGGATGCCGATGCATTTTAAGTTATTTGCCAAAAAACCTTTGAATTTCTTTCACACCATTAACCACCATCAGTCCTAATATTATTATTACTGACTTCAACTCATGTGGCTCACTGACCTTCTCCATTACTATGCATTATGTTGATAACAAGGAGTTTGGTTCGAAAATGTTTCTTGATTTACTGTGAACCATTTTCCAGAGCGGTTCAGACTCAGCGAGAGAGAATATAATTGGTTACAGGAGGATTACATTCAATTTAATTAGCTCATTATAACTCAGTTTTAAAAAACTGGTTATTCGACAAGTAGATGATGAATTGAAGTGCTGTGGTTCCAATGCATCCTCAGCTAGCAGAACTTAAAACATTGTATTTAACAGGATGTAATTTTTTAATTTGCTGGTGCAGATTTCTCTAAAATAAGATCACATGTGTATCTTTAACAGCAGTGCATACAGAACATTGCCTTGCAAAAGTATTCATTTAATTCATTTAATGTTAGAGGGTTTTTATTAAGCACACCAACACAAAGTAGTGTAGCTCCGTTTTTGTTTTTTTTTGTTTTTTAATTTAGAGGTATCAGAGTCGAGGGGACTAAACACATTTATAGGAAACACTTTTCAGATTTTCTTTTTTTTTTTTTTTCTTAATCCATCCAATAAAAACCAAATTGAGGTTTATGGATGTGTGAGCAAATGCAGGGTATGAATACTTGCAAGGCATTGTAATTTGGCATCATCCAATGGTCCAAACTTTCCATGGATTGAACTCAGTTATCGATGCTCCACCCGACTAACCTAAACGCAGCAGCTTTGGTTTTTGACGGCGGCGGAGGGCGAGGTATGCAGATTTTTGATGTATTTCTTCCCAAATGACTTGAAAGTCCAAACAGTAGCAAAGTATGTGCACGTGACAGATCAAAAAGCAGTAGTACACCAGACTCCTCTTTTTTTCTCACGTATTCAACTCTGACTGCATTTAACCCTTTTCTTCCTTGAGCTGTGATTAACGTAAGTTCTGGCTCCAGTTGTCTGGGGAAAAAAACCAAAATGCCTTTAGTTTGTGTAAACTGGTCCACAGCTGCTGTGGAAACTGGGTGGAAAAAAATCCAGACTTTTACTTGGTGGATTTATTTTCTGACTGATTGACTTTGTTATAGTTCTTATATTTTTCTACAGCCATACTTCTTTTCTTTCTTTTTCTTATTTGTTACATTACATGTAGCCTACTTTAAAAAAAAAAAAAAAAAAAAAAAAAAAAACATGAAGATCTACATGGACAAAATGACTCCCTCCAACTCTGCCACGGCAGTTTGGACGCTGGCGAACGAGGGTCAACATGGCGCTCTGGTGTTTTGGTGATTTCTTTTCTTTTTTCTTTTTTTTTTACGTCTCGCCTTCTTTCAGCTGGAGAAACGCCAGCCCGACCACTCCTCCCGTCTCTGCAGCTCAGCTCACCTTGAAAAGAGAAAAAGAGAGAGAGAGAGAGAGAGAGGCGGCTCACTCGCTCGCTTGCTGTTGCTACCAGATTTTTGTATGAACTCTATATGCAAAATGGCTGCCGAAGCGATTACTTTAACGTCACACTGTGTGGATTTGCTGCGCAGCGGGGTCGTTGCTGACCTCAAGAGCGACTCTCTGGAGGAAATTCTTTACTTTATGGGAACTGAAGGGCCTCTTTTTGTGTGTGTGTGTGTGTGTGAGTGTCTATATGTGTGTTAAGATTTTCTGTTTGTTGCTCTTGGACACACAAAAAAAACTGGGTTATTTCTTGCTGTGCATCTGGGAACGTTGTATATCTTCGCTTACTTCCAGGTACTCAAGTTATTCCTGTTTTGAAAGCTTACTTTCAAACATTGTGGAATAATTTTTTTTTTGTACCAAATTCTGAATTTGAAGTTATTTATGGTTCAGCTGACAAAGAGAAATCAAAGTAGAGCACCACCCTTCCTCCATCCTTATAGAGGAGGAGCAAGAACTCTTCAGGTACGACGTCGTCATAGTAACGCTGTGCTGTTTCTCCATCCCGCCTCCAACCAGAGACCCAGAAACTTATGTAAACTTCCCTCTAGCGCTGCCTCCTCCTTCTCCCTCCGCCCCTTTTTTTCTTAATGGACTGTTCCTCTTCAACCAATTGTAATATTTTTTCATATTGTAGCATCTTGTCCTTGTATTTAGGCTTTTTTTTTTTTACCTCCATGTACCGACTATACTCTTCATAATCCTTCTGAGGGGCACTGTGACAAACACGATGCTGCTATATCAAAACTGTGAGTGTGTTGGTCACGTTTAAACAAGAGGGGCTGATGACGGGGAGTTATGCTCGATTTGTTTCAATTGGAATCCACGTGCTGCTGCTAACGTTTTCCAGCTTGAAATGCTTGAAACGCGGGATCTGTAGCCGTCCTCGGTGGTCTTCCTCTGCGAGTATTATAGGAAAAGAAAGCAAAGTGTAGCTGTTGTGTTGCTTTCTTTTCTGCAGCACTGGTGATTCTGGCCAATATTCTCTCTAACCGGTGATGGATTTTTGACCGAATCTCCTCGCTAAGCCCAACATGTAATACAATTATTTAGATTTTTAATACAATTCAGTTTGTTTTTATATGTAGGCATTCAAATACTGTTGAGCCATTCATGCGGATTCTGAGATTTTGAGAAGATTTGTATGACGTGTTGCAAAGGATAATAAAGATGCAGATGTGTGTGTGCCGTGGCGTCCCATCTGTTCATTGATTTGATGTTTATCGATTTGTTTTGTCGTCAAATTTTTTAGGTTTTAGAATTAGAATTGGTCTCCGATTGAAAAATTTATCACTACCTTGATATAAGAGAGGATCGAAATATTGAGCATTGCTCCAAAACACTGATGTTGATGGAAGGAATAAGTCCCATTAATGTCAGTGTCAACTTATTTATAAAGCACTTTTAAAAACAAGAGGTGTCTAGAATGCTGACAGCAAAAACAGCAAGAAAATCAATGGGAATAATTACAAACTAAGAACAAAGTTACACATATAAATTGGGGCCATAAGTGTGCTAAAAAAATTGTTTAGAAACTAAAACAAAATTTTCTAACTGAAAAACAATGAAGTTGTTTTGAACAAAAAAGTTCAAAACTACTTTACAGATTCAAGGATTTTTCTTTTCCCTGTTCCAAAAAGAAACTTTTTTTTTTTTTTTTTTTTTTAGCAAACTTTATGGCCCCAATTTAGCTCCATACTGAGGAGCTTAACAGGTTAGAAGTTCAGTAGCTGAGTGATCCAAGTGGGCTTTAAACACCTTTCTGTCAAATACGACTTAAACTATGAGGGTTGTGTTTAACTCTGGCTGATTTTATTTAGAGACATCAGGTTAAAGGACGCCAAAATATTAAAGTAAAGCACAATTTTCAGATTCCTTCTGCTTAATGCTCTGCCCTGATCGGTCAATCCCATAAAACCTGCAATACGGCTTGTGCACGCAACACAAAATAAAAGATGTTTGAGGTCCTGATCTACTGGCATGAAGTGTGAAAGCTCCTCTTTCAGTGACGAACCCCACAGGCTGCCACCATCAACAGATCATCAGCGCTCTAAGAATGAAGCCAGTCGTGTCTATTTGGAAACTATCGAGTCTTTATGTCTCTGTCGGCGCAAATGGACGATTGCGGCCGATGATCCGAATGATCGCCTGCTTCGCTCATCGTCGTTACGTCAGAACGGTTTGCGATTGACAGCAGCGTGCTGCGGCAGCCGCAGGGCGGATCGATCAGAGCGGCAGAGGTTGACGCAAACTCGCCATCCGCGTGATGTAACTTCCTCAGACAGGCTCTACTGTTCCGACTCTGCTGCCTGTGAAAGCCGGTGGTATTTAACATGCGCGTTAATGTCTTACTGGTTTTAGGCTTTGATGCTTTTGAGCCGAGGTGGGGATAATGACGCATCATGCAGCTTAAAAATTACACTCCACTTATTTGGATTTTTAAAAACACTTGAGTGCAATCTGAGTACTGAGCAAACACAGAGTGATGGTGGAGAGGATCAACAGGATGAAAGAACCATCCTCAGAATGGGTGAAAAGAAGGAATTAACAAAATAATAAAAATCAAGACGATCCTTTAAGTATGCCATTGTTTTTGCATTGAGTTCACACTTACTGAGCCTTGTGAAAGTATTCACAAAACACAAAACCATTTCACATTATGTCACGTTACAACCTTCACTGCTCTATTAGGATCTCGTATGATAGTTGAGCACAACAAGCACATGAATTATTGCGAAGAAGAAGAAGAAAACTGAGACTTGCTTTCTCAAACTTTTTCTTTTTGTAAAATTCTCATAAGTAGCATTTGCATCCAGAGTATGGCAAAACAGTAAACATATCGACAAAAACATATTTGATAGACATTCACAAAAAGATCTATTTGCAGTTTGCCGCAAGACGTGTAGGAGAAAGGCCCTCTGACCCTGTTTGGTCTTTGTGCTGAACACTTTGAGTGGAGGGAAAGTAACATGTCAGTTCAATTCAAATAACAATAAAAAATAAATCTTTATTGGTCCCAAAGTGAAATTAAATGTTGGTGTAAGTCATATTCTTCAAAAAGTTATCAAACGTTGTTGGAGCATTTTTCTTAGAGAGAGACAGGGAAGCTGGCCAGAGTTGATGGGAAGAAACATGGCGTTCAGCGTCTGGCAAATGTGTGACACTTTTTAAAAAAATGTTCATACATTTATGAACAGGGCTGGCCCTGGGCCCCAATACCAACATGTCAATACCTGATTCTTTAACATTTCTAAGCTCCTCTATCTGCGTATCATTAGCATTATTTGTAATTAGCTTACATCATGTCAGTGGTATTATTGCTGTTGCTTTTAACCTTAACAGGAGTAGCAAATGTATTTTTGATTTTTTGAAATGTAGTGGTTTTTAACTGTACCATATTATTTTAATCCTTTGAAAGTGACATCAACTGATATACACAAAATTTCAAAAAATGTAATATATTTCACTAGCAGCAACTTAATTGTGCAACAAAATAATATAGGAATCGTATTTCCATAAATACATATATATATATATATATATATATATATATATATATATATATATATATATATATATTATTTTGTTATGCTAGCTTGGTGCTCATGGGGGCCCTGGTGGTGTGGGAACTCTAAGCAGCCACTTAACTCATAATGCCTTAGACGGGCTCTGGGAATTAATACTTTAAAATATTTATATTTACAGCTTTCACCAACATTTTCAAGGCCTTGTGTTAGATTTACCTGACATAAAGATCAGATATATCAACATTGAAGTAGTTAACGAGAGCTCATCAGTCATTGGTGCATGATGGTATATAGCATATGACTCGGCGGCCATTGCAGTTACTGTGTGACTGTGTCTCACAGGTCAGCCTGTGTCAAGTTGGACGATGCACAAATATCCAGTCTCATAATGTGTAATTTTACTCTGACACTGATAATTCACCAATCTTCACAATTACTGTTCATCTTGAAACACGTTCAGCCTCGAGGTGTCTGAGTCCAGTTACAGAATCGATTCCCCAAACGGGTTCAAATGAAAACCTTTTGCCGTCATAGCAGTTGACAAGGCAGAGATAGCTGTTCAGTAGATTAAAAATCAAAACTTCAGAGTAATAAGAAGCACATTCTGCAGGTTTTGTTATAGGTTGCGCTGTGCTCCGGAGGGCTGTAACGACAGCTCACCTATGAAGTGTATCTCTGACATATTTGGACACGAGTTCTGCATGATCATCAGATTTTCCGGACTCTCATTCTACTTCTTCCACAGGCTGTAGTTGATTTTCCGAGTAAAGTGCATGAAATCGATGTTCAGTAAATCCAGATTTCTCAGTCGCAATGTCTCCGGACTCAAAGGTCCCCATGTGCTGCGACAGTAATTAAGTGTAACTTAATTAGGATGTGTTAATTAAGTGTTTAATTCTCACGTGGCACATTAGGTGGCTCGGATAAATGCACAGAGTAAGAAGTACAGCCGAGTGTGGTGTGCTGGTAACGTGTATATGCCTGAAGAAATGACTGTATTCCATCATAACATAGCAAAGCCTAGAAAAGGAAATATCAATTTCAGAGAGAAATCATCTTAATTCTCTTCAGGGTTTTCATTTCTGCTTTCCCTTCTTGTGCTACTCCCAATAATGACAGAATAATATGAAAAAAATAGTTAAAAAACATAATCAGAACTGTTATTTGATTTTACAGCCAAAACATGCGTCACCTCAGCCGACGGATCGATTAATAGAGTATGTTTCTGGGGATTATGCACAGGAGTCAGTCAAGCCTGCCAGCAGATGGAGTCCTACAACTGCAGCCATCCACATCCGCTGACACCCTCTGCTCTGTTCTGCTGAAGTTCACCAGCAACAAGGAGGGTGATGAGATAAAATGCTCCAATTCTTCGAATAAAATCATCCGTGTGTTTAGAGTTGTATTTGAAACGTAATCAATTATAAATTTAATGATGGAACTTGACATAATGTAATGTTTTGATTGTTGATTCTATGTTACATGACTTTGTGTTTTTGTGTTTGTGTTATGATGTAAAGCACCTTGAAATGCCTTGCTGCTGAAATGTGCTACACAAATAAAATTTGATTGATTGATTGATTAACCTGTAAGATAAATCTGACGCCTGACCCTAAAAACAAACGGGGATATTTCTGAGGTGTGTAAACATATTTAAACAGCAATCGCTCAATCATCTTTATGCTTTAGGTTTGATCTTGGAACATCGAGGAGAAAGCGGCTGGTTGGTCAGAGAAGCTTTCAACGTTGATCAAAATGTTTGATTGGGCCTGACTATTTAGGACTTACAAAGTGGGAAATAAAATGTGTATTTGTGTTTTATTAGTTGAAAGGTCCAGCAAAAATTAAATCGCTAAATCTTTAACATCACGCTTTACAACCGAACGCCTTGATGGTTTTTCAGTCGTGGCATAATTTGTAGTTTTAGGAGATGCTGAAAGATATTTTTTTTTTTATAACTGCTGTTTGTTTTCCAAAAACAATCTCATAAGAACTACTGTATAATAATATTTTCTATTATGATGACTTGTTACACCAGATTTATTTTATGCTGTCAAAGTAAAACAGGTTGAATACAAAATTAAAATGAAATATTTCTGATATTAATTTGTAAACAGTTTGAAAACCCTGTATCGACTTCTTTCCACTTATTTCTGAGCTGTTCTGTGTTGGTCCATCTTTGTTTAGGAAGGTGCTACACGTTGCGAATGTAACGTAACAAAATGGCTAAAAGTCTAAGCCACAGCCTCTTTTGAAACTGCAGCCTGTATTAAGTTGTCTACACCTTTTCCCCACTACACCATTGACAATTTACGGCAGGCACCAAAAAGCGAACGGAACATGGAGACGATAAAAAAGGAAGAGATATCCCTCCGCCGGAAAACCGGAGTGCAGGTCGGGAGCACTGCGCCATTAAAGAAGAGGAAACAAAGATGGCGTCGGACATTTTTCGGAAAGGAAATAATGTCGTACTTTCGTCTCCCAGGCTTTCCCTGTCGGTTTTGCTGTTGTGTGAAATTTACAGCGAATTATTTATTGAACAGTCGAGCCCAGACGCATTCAAATACATTTATTTAACGTCGACAAATAGGCGAAGCGTATCGACATGAGCTTGTGGATATCTTCTGCTCTACAGGGTGTTTGGTCAGAGAGCATCCTGAAAACATGCACCCGCTCTGCCGTTCCAGTTATACTTCGTCCATTACCCTCATATGCCAAAAGGAAAATCAAAAATTATGTTATTTCATTACCAGATGCGGCTAATTTAAAGAAAGGTGAAAACCTACGAATCTTTAACATGATCGCAAGCCACTAAACCAGATAGCAGCAGTCCCCATGGCAACGGAGGAGAGGGTGGGCATCACAAATCTCCCAGGAACACAATACCAATCAGGTCTGTGGAGAGGGGTGGGGAGGCTCATTTCATACAATAATTTATTTGGTTAAAAAAAAAAAAAAAAGACACAAATAAAAAAATAAAGTCACCTCTGACATTTATTTGTATATTATAATCGGAGATAATCCAACACACATATATGGTGCAGTCTACCCACATACCCACCACTGGTGGCATACCACCCCCACCCCACCCACACCTCCCTCCGTCTGGTAGCTACCATTCACGGCTGAGGGGTGGAGAGGAGAGGGGGGTGATCCCATCCATCCATCCACCACAGATCTACTGCTCACTGTGGCAGAATCGCAGTGCACTGGACTGTACAGAGTAGGGTGCCATCCAAGGCTGGTAGTCTGTGAGGGGTGGGGTTCGGCTACACTGACACCACCAACGAACAGAAGCTCACAAGAAGAAGAACACGGAGAGGCGGAAAAAGACAGGCGAACATAAAGAGAGAGAGAGAAGAGGGGGGAAGATTGCACCTGAAGAGGAATATCATACGGGTAAGGAGAAAAAAAGGGGGGATGGTTGGAAGGAGAGGGGGAGAAGACAATGAGGAAAGGTCCAGAATAAAAGAAGCAGATTTGCTCTTTTCTCTGCCTTTTTTTTTCTTCTGTTCCCTGTTCATAACCCATCTGACTTGATTTCTGTGTTTTATTTCATACAAAGTCCTCGTCTCGTACTTGTCTTCATGGCTTCAGTCATCTGCTCCTAGCATTTCATCTCTCTATGACTATTCCTGCACAGACTGAGGGGAGAGGAGATAGTGGGCCATGTCGAACAGTCTTGCCCACTTGGCCCACTTTATGCTCCTTTTGCCTTATCAAAGAACGACGCTGCCTTTCGTAAAACAACAGAACAAATCAGCTGTGATGACAGATATTCATACTTCTTGATAAGTGGCAGTCAGGGTTGAAGCTCGCTTTGCAGCCAGAGCCATTTAGCTCTATTGTCTCCTCGGTGAGATACCGCCAGCATACATGATTGTGCATCGCTGTGTATTTGGCTCGAAAGCAAGTAGCGGGGCACTAACAAGACTAATGTATGGAGCCAAACCACAAATGTTGCTGTTTCTGTGGCCAGGATGAAAGGAGACACCCCAGTGAACAGCACCATGAGTGTCGGCCAAGCCAGGAAGCTGGTGGAGCAGCTGAAGATCGAGGCCAGTTTCTGTAGGATAAAGGTAAAATCACCTGCTACCCACACAGTGTTGTAAAATATATATATATGCATACATATTTGCTGCCTTTTACAGATTTCTTCTATGTTTGCTGTATTTTGTCACACTTCAATTAATATCAGATGGACATAGAGCGAGTGAAACTACAAACAGTCACTCTGGTCCTATGTTAAAATTGAACTTGCTCAGTAACGACGACTGTGATTTTTTTTTTTCCTTTTGTACAATTAAGAAATCCCCAAGAGTCCGCCTGACAACACGAAGTAGGCCCAGATCTATAGAAATTCACGAGCAGATGAGAAACTGACTTGCTGACATCACTACAAATCCATTTCTGAGGCCATGTGATTCCAGTGAACCACAGTGAGAGCCATTATCAGCAAGCGGATAAATGATAGGACGGCGGTGAATGTTGGAAAGGAGTGGCCGGTCAGTCCGTGATTACACCAGAACCCTAAGGGCGGCACATGTGGAGGCTCACAAAGGAACCCAGAAGAACATCAGAGGCATTGACAGCTTCATGATTCATAAAAAAAAGAAAAGAAAAAGAAAACAGGAGACTGGGCAAGTTTCAAGGTCAAAATCACTTCTGAACATTCAGTAAAAGGCATTTACCACAAAACATCTCGATGATCTCCAAGACCTTTTGGGAAAACATTCAGTGGAATTACGAAAGTGGGCTTTTGTTTTTATGCACAGCATTAAAGAAACAGAAAAGTGACCTAGTCAAAGTCAAATCCTCAAGACTCGCTACCAGTAACAACAAAGCCGTACCGGTAGATCGAAGGTTGACGCAACCCAATAAGTTAATTGGTTTAGGAGGCAATAATATTTTCCGTGTCGGGTCAGACTTATTTGGAAAGCTTTTTGTTATCAGATAACAAAAAATCACAATATGTTTAGGGTTTTTCAACTCACTATGTCAGTGTAAAACGTTTATGAGCTAATTTGAGGAAGACAGACATAGCAGGCCAATGGAATGTTTTTCAATGGTTTTGGCTCAAAAAGACATTTTAAAAGGACAAACCATAAGTGCAGAAATATAAGATCCACAGATAAATCCAAAATGAAGGCAATGATTTCACCAACCTTCTGTTATGTTTTATAAAACTACAGCTTATTCTTATACAGAGTTTCAACTTCAAAAGAAGAGCCACATTTTAACATCGACGTGAAAGTCCCATTAATGAAAGATCCACATCAAAAATTGAGGTTTTAACTAGAAAATGCAGAAATAACTGTGTTTTTTTCCCCCTTGCTGTTCTTCCCCCGTGTTCATAGTTGAATGAGCGCATATGAGTGCAGCTCAGGTTAAAGTACGCGCTGCCTTTTCATGAGCGAAATCTGTGCCCCGTAATGCGAGCAAAAAAAAAAAATCCAGCACGAAAAGCCAAGGATGCCAGCAGAATGGGGCTCCGGACTCAATGCTTTTCATTATTCCGAGTTATTATTAGGGCCATCCACACAATGTGTGCAGTGACGCGTGGTGAACCTCGGATGGAGACGGACAGATGAGTACATTTTCCTCCAGCAGTAGGCGACCGCAAGATTTTTGAAAAAGAAAGAGCAGAGCTCAGGGAAAGAAATCGAGGGAATTAGACGGAGACCCGTCCCTGCTGACGCTCCGAGACAAGAGGCCTTATCTTAGCAGAGCTCTGCAGAAATGTTCAAACCTCTTGAAACTTTGAAACTATTTGGCTTTTTTTTTTATTATTATTGAGATTGGGAAGAAAGTAAATGTTAACAGAAACTCCCTTTGCCACGAGCCAAACCCCATGTGTTGGAGACATGTTGAAGAAGGTGAGATGAAACTGAAGTGATCTTCTTGGCCTACATGCAAAACATGATAGAAAACTAACTCCTCCTCATCCCCTGAAACATGATGCTTAACTCCAGAATGAGCCGGAAATCTGGTAACAGTCAAACCTGTTAGAGTCAGCGATGGGCTCTAATAGGGTTGAACATAAAGCCAGAGTTACAGATGGTTCAAATCCACCTGTCTGTGTTGGAGAATCCGTGAAAAGAGTCGAAAGCCGCTTTTACAAACAATCTCTAAATAGTCTGACTGAGCTTGAGCTATCTGAGTACAGAATACAAATATGCGTCGTACAGATGTTTTTGCTGTAAAAATATGTAAAAATGGTGTTTCCTTTCCCTGCCACTTCACCAATTACGCAGAACCTTGTGTCAGCCTGTCAAATAAAATCCCAGAGCAAAGTGTATGAGTAGTTCAGGGATTACGAAACGTGTGATGGGAATTCTTCACAGCTACCCAACATTCCCGTTAACATAAGCCAGACAGATGCGCTCCGAAAGAAGCTTAGTGGAACATTAGAAAAACAGAAGAAAAAAATGTTCTGTTAAAGGGGGAACATTTTAGTTCCTCCTTTAACAGAGGAACTAAAATGGTTAAAGGGTAAAGGTCATGTGGATAAGTGGAGGTGTGATGTCTCTTTTTATTTGTCCCTCTATCTAGCCTTAGACAAGGGGTCCCCAAAATGGGTCCTCGAGGGCCGGCATCCTGCATGTTTTAGTTCTCTCCTTGGTGGTAGTGACAACCTTTTCAGAATGTCAATGTTCTTCTTAGGCCTCTAACGATCCATCATTGGATCCAGGTGCGTTAAATCAGGGAGAGAACTAAAACATGCAGGATGCCGGCCCTCGAGGACCCACTTTGGGGACTCCTGACTTAGATAATCGTCATTTAGCCAGCTGTCATTTGTCCTAAACTCACCTTTAGTCTTTGCTTCAGGAAACCGTTCCAACACAAAACAAACGTGTCACATGTGACTGAGCGAGGAGTCTGTGCTGCCATGGGAATAGCTGACTGACTTCAGACTGATTATGGATTGTTGCTTTTCTTATACAAACAACCTTAAGTCGTGTAATTTTAATCTGTTTTGACTGTGGCATTTTAGTGGGCCATCTAAAGGGTTGGGAATCTCTTCTTTTTAGCTCGATAACCTGGTTTCCACGTCTTCACTCCCTCAAGCACCTTCTTTAAATCTTGTCTGACCACAAGCACATTCCAACCGTAGATGGAAACCACTTCTGACGATGGTCACACCCACTCCTGCTCGTCTTTCAGTCAACAAGTGACATATTTTTTTCTTTTACAACCGCAAAGAAACCAGTTCTAACGATGTGCCGATCGTCTTCGTCTGCAGGTATCGAAGGCAGCGGCCGACCTGATGGCGTACTGCGACGCGCACGCCTGCGACGACCCCTTGATCACCCCGGTGCCCACCTCAGAAAACCCTTTCAGGGAGAAGAAATTCTTCTGTGCTCTGCTTTGAGACAAATCAGGGATTGTTGTTGATTCAAAGTACAACATGTACAGTATGTACATGTATGTGCAGCGCGTATGTGTACTTCCAACTCAAACAAGACGTCGGTGTACTATAGTAGCCTCGCATAAAAAAAAAAGCTGCCAACGTACAGTTAAGGATCATCTGCGATATGTCTTGATCTAAATTTCTTGAATCTGGCAAATTTCTACAAAGGGAGAAAAACAAAAAGGATTTGAGTCAAAAATGTGAACGTCTGATTCATGAAGATGCTATAGATTCTAAGCGAAAAAGCTGTCATCTGATTTCAAACACGTACATCTCATGCTCGAAGAAGCTACAAGTAACTGCTAAAATGGACAAAATATTCATCCCATATCATTTTTGAATCGTTGGAACACTTTCAACACGGCGATAACGTGTCATAATTCAGTTTATATAGCTGTCCGTGGTGCTATATGTTCAAAAATCATAGGTGAAGTTTGACATTTCCCCCTCCTAAAAATTAATTTTTTTCTTTAGTGGTTTCTCATGTATGCTGATGATGTTGAGCTTTTTCTACCAGAAGGTTCAAGCTATATGTTTTGGTATTTTTGGCAGTTACTTGTACCAGTTAAAGACAACAGCTGTTTATGAACATATAATTTATCAGTTTTGTCAAGATTTAACGTTGCGCTCATTTATAGTATGGCCGTGGCGTGGATGTTGAAGTGTGTGTGTGTGTGTGTGTGTGTGTCAGGCTAGGTGCTACTGTGAAAGCTAAGCAACAAGTCCATGTATTTGAGTAATTGGAGATTTTATAGTTCGATAGCACACCGACCCTATTGCAGCTCATTCCAGTGATTATTTAAGAACATTGGAAGTGAACTCGAAGAAGTAAAAATCAGCTATTACATTCACTCTGTCATGTATGAATAATTTTCTATTTTCTTAGAGCACAAAATAGCCACCATAGTTACGACGTACTTTCGCAGACAGGTGTGTGTGGCCATCTAGATGAGAGAAGTTCCTGTGCAGAGAGCCCGCCTCTTCCAAAGTGTTTTTAATGGTGTTCATTTAACAGGCTATTTGTGTTTTAAATCCCTGCGTAAGAAAAACAAAAAAAAACATTCAAAATTATGTCTGGCATCTGGAATTTTGTGACCATCCCCTTGCATTGTCGGTACCTTGCAAAACATTGAATCTGGAAAGAAGAAAAAAATGTGGCAGAAAATCTTATCCTGGAAAATGAAGCACTGAAATAATAAAACTTCCTGTCATCAAATGTTAACTCTCTTGTGATTTTTTTTTTCTTAATAAACATAAAACGACAGATATGCTTGAATGTGACATATGCAGTTTATTGTTTTATAATAAACACAATAGAAAAGCTTAAGTTTTCACAGTTCGGATGAAAACACGTGGGCCAGTGTTTTTTTTTTGTTGTTTTTTTTAACGGAGGAACCGCAGTGACTACGGTCAAAGCTGCTCATGACACAGATTAGGTAGAACAAGGGCATTATCCGATTTAAATACAACAGAATGCTTTAAGGCATCTGATGATTTCATATACAGATGAAATGTAAAAGCGGATGTGAATAATCACTTAAAAGCACAGAAACACACTTTATTGAGAAGTCTGGTAACGTAGCTTATATCTCAGCAGTATCTAGGTTTGTTGCATTGGCGTCTTTAATCATGTACATTCCCCATCTTCAGCTCCAGAGAGAGACCTTAAAGCAGATTCCCGTGCAGATTCCTTTTTTTCCGGGAACAGCAGCTTCTATACGCGTTTTCTACATTACTACAATAAGAGGAATCAGTTTTATTCTCAGCAAAATGCTTCATCCTCCGCCAAACGCGACGCAGTCTGTAGTGGATTACAGCACAAAGTTGGTAAGAAAATGGAGCGAGTATGCAGAGAATTGGAGGTGAATAGAGATAGTTTTCTGAACAGTAGAGGCAAAAAGAACCCTAAACCTTTACTAAACTAGTAAAGCAAAGCATTTTTTTTTTTTTTGCTTTTAGATGTGAGAATATAAAGCGGAAAACAGATTATCAGTTGAATTTACATTTGGGGGTATCGGAGCCAAGTGATCAGGCTAAAGGTCGACATTCATAAACAGTTCTTTTATTCAGATAATTATAAAACAGTTGTGATAACATTTAAAAGGCCCTAGCTGGGGCATAACTAGCACAGATGCAACCTGACTTACTAGTAGCCCACAAGCAAAAGGAGAAAAGGTCGGTGTTCTG
The DNA here is from genome assembly GCA_010277075.1 of Poeciliopsis retropinna. Taxonomy (NCBI): domain Eukaryota; kingdom Metazoa; phylum Chordata; class Actinopteri; order Cyprinodontiformes; family Poeciliidae; genus Poeciliopsis; species Poeciliopsis retropinna. The sequence goes on from VMRM01000024.1 coordinate 1,935,045, forward strand.
CTCTTTACAGCTCAAATGTATCCATTAGTTTTGCATAATAAGGAAATTACCAGTGAGTAGACAATGCAAGCTACCATTATTGTATGGCTTCCAAGCTTAATGAGAAAAGTAATGAAATAAGGAGCTCTAATCTGAATGAATGGCATTTAAAAGAGCACATGCCACTTTACTTATTTTGTGAAAACTACTGAATACTTGTGACTGAACTGACTGCTGAAGAGGTAATGTACATTTCAGACTTCACAAGTTAGAAAAACGACATGATCGTTAACAGGGCTTATAGGAAGGCGTCGCACCATTCCTTAAGACAGCCGTAGCAGTCGCGCTGCTGCTTGGCGTTCGCTCCACACGTATCTTTGAGCCAGTCCCGGAAAAGCTCCTCATCTTTCTTCAGAACGAGGAACTGCCCAAGGACAACGTAGGCCTAGAAGAAGAAGAAGAATAGGACATTATTGATTAACAAAACTGCAATAACCTCAAGAGAAACATGTTAAGCTGCTGAACTTCTAAAAGCTGCCCTGGCTGCCGTTCCTCCTCGCCTCTGCTGTAGTGTTAGCAGATTGTTCAATGTGGCAGCGGAAAGGCAAGGCCAGCTGGCGTTTTACCAACATTGTATCAAACAGAAAATGAAAGACAAGACTTGTTCTCTTTCACATCTAAACTAGTTTGTCACTACCCAGGAAATTCAACAAAACGTATCAGAACCAACAAAACTGAAACTGTAATGAGGTTCTGCGTATATATGCAAAACAAACCTGGAGCTCTTAGTCGTCTTTTCTGTGATGGAGCGCAGCTTCCTTTTATGTTAACACAGTGGTTTGTTTTAAATAATAAAACTTAGGGTCATATGCTTTATAAAAAAATATATTCCTTTCTTTTCAATCAAAAATTACAAAACTTCCTCTATTTTACAATACAGCACTAACACATTATTTAATTAGTTGAAATCCAGACAGGCAAGTCAGACCTCAAACAAAACAGGTCGCTGACCTCTGACCCTTTATCAATTCACCCAACCTAAATTATGTTCATTTTTGTAGTCAAAGTATTTTTTGGATTTGATTAGTAGTTGAATTATTAATATTTTTGACTACATTTTAAAAAATATTAACAATTCAACTACCAATCAAATCCAAAAAATACTTTGACTACAAAAAGATGAGAAGCAAACAGACAAAACAAAAACAAATAAGTTTCAGGGTCCCCAAAAACAATATGAAATATCTTTTTTTTTTCTTTTTTCAGAATGTATAAAGGAATAAAAGACACACCTTATCAAAGCCCTTTTCCTCCAGCTTCCCCCCAAGGACCTCTCCGATGCCGGCCAGAGCCATCACGGGTTTCTCACCCATGGGCTCAGCCACAAACTCTTTATGTTTCTGGGATGTTGAAGACATGGCCGTGTCAAAGATCCAAGGCCTGAGCTGCAACATGAGGGATCACAAAGTAATTCAGGCAATATTAAATGACATCATTTTTATTTAAAAATAAAAATCTACCTTTATTAACTGCTTTTTTTTTTTTTTTTTGGTCAACAATATTTTACTTTTCTTTCTATCAAATTATCCCAGCAATATAACACAAATGTATTAAAATCCATCTAACAGAAATACTTCCCAACACGTGTTGAGTAAACTATAGATTAATCGATATCAAGATAGTTTTTGATTGTCTGATTAGAAAGGTTCCCTCCCTCTTTTTGTCCCCTAAAACCTTTTTTTTCCCCTTTCTGCCCTCCTCCTCCTTTTGCCTTCAGTTCCATTTCAAAGAGAAAACTACAGCAGTCAGAAAGGCTTGTTAGCTTTATTTTCTGTATTAATTTACAAATAAACTTTGCAAATTAAGAGCAAAGTTTACTGCAAGCTTCACATAATGAAAGCAATGCTCGTTCCTGACCCATAATAAGGAATCTAGTCGTATCACAGTGGGAAATCTCTCGTGCATTTATTAGTTGGAAAGCTCGCGCTCCAGAGACAGCCGTGAAATGGGCGCGCGACGCCAACATTTGTGTCACAATGACCGGACGTGCACTGCTAGCTTCACTTTCCATTAAAAAAAACCCTCTGACCCAGAAATCCTGCAGGCCACAGGGGGCGAGCCACTTCCAAACATTGCGCAATCCATTAAAAAAGAAAAGTCTCCGAGGAAGCTCCAGGTTTGAAATTAGCGCTACTGAGACATGATGTAGCTCGAATTGAAGGCGCCTTAAGACTAAAACAACAACAACGTTTCTCTCAGCTTGTTTTCCGTCTCTTTGTTGCTCACTATAATCGACGGCTCTGTAATTCTCGCAGTAAGTTTACAGCTACGGAATGGGGTGGCGTGAAAAACGTACCTTTCAGCGTCCAGTTCAAAATAAATGAAACCGTAACTGAGCAGCTATTTGGTTTCTGTTTCCACCGGCACCCACAATGCACTGCGCCCGCGCCACACGTCATTACTTCGAGGGGAACTGTTTGCCCTGCGCGTGGCCTGGCAGGCGCAAGACATTAAAACGTTAAAGCTTTTAACATGACTTCGACAGCAGGTCATCATTAACATAGGGATGTACCGTTGATTTTTAGCTTACGGATACATTATGAATTGTCTCTTTTTTTTAATTACAGCCCAGTAAAATGAATGTGAAAAATAAGAGTTAGTTGATTCATGGCCTGATGTAAGTGTTTCGGGATTTTTTTGTTTTCCCCTTTACTGCAGCATTCTTGGAGAGACAGGAAAGACAGAACCTTATAAAGCAATGTGTCTCTGCATCGTGTAATGTTTATGTTCCATACATCTGTCTACATTACCATTACTCATTTCATATTTACATATTTCTTTGTAGAATATCCCTTTTTGTTGCCATGTTGGTAACAAACGGGGTTCCTTTGGGTCTATGTATGTCTTCTAAAGGATTCAGTCCCTTAATGTGTAAATCAGTCAGTAAATTTAAATCATGTACAAATGATTTGCTTCGACATTAATTACGCTCTAGAACTACAACTGGCTTTTGGACCTTCCACAATGGCTTTTACTAACTCAGGCTAAAAAAAAAAATGATACCAAACTATACAATACCAAATGCAGGTTTTAGCTTTAATAATTGCATTTAAATTGACACCAAAAGTACAAGTAATATCTTTGCAGATCTATTTTTCTTGCCATTAAATTAGAAACTGTTTTTTTTTTTTTTTTTTACATAACTACACAAATAATATTCCACATAGAAGAAAATGAATCAATGCTCATTTTTTAAAGGTTCCATCTTTCTCTTTATTTTAAAATCAAAACCCAGAAATAAAATTATGGTTCTATGAGACATTTCTTATTGTAGGCATTTAACAACAATCATAAGGCGCCTTTTCCCAAAAGGTCAGGTAATAGTTGCTGCTCTACGTTAGCTATATGCAGGGTAAAAATATCTCTCTGGTTTGTAAAAGTTGCAGATACCTGATGTGAACACTCCAAAAAGTACCCAGTGTTTTCAATTTTAAAAGAAAAGCTTCTTGAAAATAAGTAGAAGATGACCACGAGAAAATGTCAGCTGTCGAACCCGCGTCTTTTAAGCGAAAATAACTAAAGCAGTTCCACCTTTTAAATATAAAATTAAGAAGAGAAATTCATTTTTCTTAATGGAAACAAATAATAAATAAAACACACAATGAGGAAAAGAATGAAGTTTATTAACTTTCAAGTAAGAGTATACAAAGACTATTGGGCTGTGCAAGGAATTGCTTTTCATACCAATATTGTGCGAAATTAATCACCTTCCTCCTGACACCTGTGTCCAGCGTTTGCAACCGTCTTTGGGGAGAGAGGCAGAGTCGAATCGGCAGGAGGCGAGCTTCGTTAGTACAACTTTCAGAGCAGCTGCGGGAGAGGAGCGAGCCTTAATAAGCTACAGCAGCAGCCTACAGGTCAGCTAGAACGCTGGAGGAGAGGCTGCAGGTCAGCCCAGTGCCGTCCGGCTCCACGTTGATCTTCTTCACCACTCCGTCTTCCACCACCATTGCGTATCTGAAGCAGATTATTCAAAATACCAAGGACTTAGGTCGTAATCTGTACAGCAAGTAAATAGCCATCTCTGAAAACAACCACAATTACTGTTTCAACAACTTAAGATGTTGAAGTCAATCAGGTTTCCAGATTTATTTCGGTAAATTCACAAAAACAAACATTTTAAATGTTTCGCGATTAGCTACATTTATAACTTTATACATCTTGTAGCTGTCAAGTAAAGAGTATCTTATACTGACAGTCAAAGATACATTGGATTTCTTTTAAACACTTTGACTTTCTTTAAATTCCTAACACAGCGGTTTTATTGATTTGATTTGTCATTTTGGGTCCAATTTAACAACTTTGTTGGATTACTATTTATTAGAAAATGTAAGAAAAAAAACTGCAACAACAGTAAAGGGCACGCAACCTTAAGACAATATAAAAAAACCTTAAGTTCATAAACATTCAGAACTCAATTAAACTGCAATTGTGAAATTAAAATCACAGTCATAGCTGTAACAATGCTTACCTCTTGGAGCGCTGGTTGCCCAGTACCTGGACAATAGTGTCGTTATCAAGCAGCAGGTCGACCGCCTAATGAGCACAAACAGGAAGAGCTGATGAGTACAAAGACTTTGAACTAAACTGGCATATAGGGGGCATTTATTTTTACCTTTGCAAATGCACCAGTGGGATCAGCCAGCATTCTAACCTACAGAGAGAAAAAAAAAGAAATAAACACTTCTCCACACTAAAAGCGTGCATTTTGCATATTTCTATCCGATATATACCTTTCCATCTGTTCCATGCTCCTTTCCCCATGCAGCCATGACAAATGCATCATTGACAGAAATGCACGCCACTTCCTGAATACCTTTAGTCCTCAACTCCTGGGCTTGCTGCACAAAGCCTGGAAGGTGAGTCTGCAAGCAGCAGAGAAAGAATGAGGGCGGCTGATGAAAAGGTCAGTGTGTGGAGGAGAGGGTAGGGGTCAACAGCGGGGGTGGCTTCACCTTAGAGCAGCCGGGGGTAAAGGCTCCAGGTACGGCAAAGAGGACTCCTTTCTTCCCCTTAAACAGCTGATCCATGGACACTTTATTTCCTGGTTCGCCCTCCTGGACCTCCACTGCAGGAAGAGCTTCACCAACCTGACAGAGACCAGGTCGAGAAAGATGATTAAAAATTGAGCTAGAGCAATGCCGGTCTTTCAAAATGTTCACTTTATTTTTTTCCCCCCCCAATACTAGCTAGTAGCATTTATTGTTCAATGTAAGCAAATTTTTCATTTTCATTTGTTTTAAAAAAACATCTTTTCATTTCCCATCTTTCAAATAAATGTATTTATGGAGCACAGATGAATCTGAACACAAAGGAAGACGGATCTGCATTTGACCATTTCAGAGTATTAGAATGAAGTGAACTCAATTTGGACCCAATTGGACTCTATATAATAGAAACTATATTAAACCTATACGACCTAGACTATATACATAAACTGCACGGAATCTGACATGGAATAATAAGTAGCTTTTTGTCTTTTAAACCTTGTTTTAATGGCGAGATAAATATCTTTACTGACAGAAATTTTGGTTATTCCAAAACTATGCAAATACCGATTAAAGGCCACTAGATGGAGACAAATCACCATACTTTACTGACAAATTAAAAAGACTTATATGTGAATAAATCCCTTCTGTTCTCTACCAGGAATATCTTTTAATTAGTAAAATGATTTCCAAAATCACAACAAAGAAGTAGTGTTAACTATAGAGGCCCTTTATTACCAAATGTTAGGTTTCAGTCGTTAGCTTCGAGTGTAACTTCCTGCTAAATGACAGCTAACGAAACAGTATGCGCTGTTTGGCTGCCATGGCCCCCAAAACAACGTAAATAAATACTTAACTCACTCGTTATCTTAGGTACCCTTAAGACACTTGTTATCCCGTTCGCTAAAGGTCAAAGGGTGTTCATTTAATCAAAGCTAACGCTATCTGAAAGTTCGTTACCTTAATGGGCATCTTGGTGACTGGAGAGCAGTGCAGCAGTCTGACGCACCGGAGGACTCGGGGGGTTTTAAGAAGAGAGATGGGAAACATAATGGCTCCGCTGTAGCTGCGCAGCTAACAGGGGCTGCTAGCGTCGAGGACTGCGTCACGACTGGCGTATTTAGCACGGTGCGTTCAGGGCACGTCAGGCTGATTTTACTGTCACTCTATGCTATTTACAGTCACAGCAAATGCTCGTGGGTGTGTCCCACGCAGAGTTTGTCTGAGAGAGGATCTTACCTATCCTTCAGGTTGAGGCCTGCTAAATCTGTATCACAGCGCCATCTGCTAGCAGCAGCTATTAGCCTAATGGTGATGCTAATACAGGTTTGTTTGTAGAGCTAATTACCGCTTAGCCACAGTCTCTGCTAAAGGGAACGTGGCCCTCTGTTAAAGCAGGGTAATCATGTCTGTATTAAAAATATCTTAAACCTCTTGAACCTTTTCACATTTTGTCATGTTACAACCAGTAACTTGGGAAAAACCAACACAAGATGGTGTATATGTGAAATGGAAGGAAAATAATACATGCAAAAAAAAAAAAATAAAATTCCCCCTTTTCACGCTGATACCCCTAAATAAAATACAGTGTGACCAAGATATATAGCTACTTAGTCTATGCAATTTAAAAGTCAGTATAGATCTAGCTTTACTCTGGAGGAGCTGCAGAGATTCCCAGCTCAGGTGTGGTATCTTAAGAAAACCACTAGCCATGCACACCACAAAACTGGCCTATATGGAACAGTGGCAAAAGAAAAGTTAAGTTCTATAGTTTCCTCCAATCACTGCAGCAGGCATAAAAATCAAGCTGAAATGTGCTCTGGTCAGATGAGACCAAAATTCACCTAAACAGAGAATCGTTACTGTGAAACATGGTGGTGGTAGCATCATGCTCTGTGGAGGTTTTATTTAGCGACAGGGAAAGTGGTCAGAGGTGATGGTAAGATGGACACAGCTAAAAACAGAAAGCATGCTAGAGGCTGGAGCAGAGGTTCACCTTCCAAGCATTCAGCCTGAGCGACAGTGGAACAAGTAAGTGGCTCAAAGTTCAAACCTAAATCCAATTGAGAGTCTGCGGCGAGACTTGAAGGTCAAAACACTCTCCATCCAATCTGGCTGAGCTTTTGCCGCTTTGCAAAGATCAACTCTGACATAACGTGAAAAAGTTCAAAGGGTCTGACTGTGTAAGTCACTATATGATTCCTTTCCCAACTCTTCTCAAAATACAAGCCAATAGCACACTCATTAATTATGCTAAGCTAACAAAGAGCATTTAGTATCCGAGGAACAGGGTTCCAACACCATCACAGGACCTAGACAGGTCTGCTTAGAGGTGAGAGGAAAAACAGATGGACGCCAACCAAAGCCAAATTGATCTAAATGAATGGGCTGATTTACTTTAAAAGGATTAGCTGCTCGCTAGCTGCGTGAACAGTCAGGGCGTCCGCTGTCGACGTGTGTATGAGAATGGCAAAAAAACACAACACGCATAGATAAACACATCCACAGAGATATGAGTCCAATGATGTGTGGTGGTGGTGTGTCCATTTATTGCACAACACAAAGCACCTACAATAATCCACTCCCTGCTGTGTCAGACAGTGGAAGATCTGTTTTCTTTTTTCTTATTATTTTTTTTCTCACAGTGAGTTTAATGTGAACATGTTTAGACAAGGACATCAAACTGTTTACCTACAAAAACAAAAAAAAAAAAAGCCTACACAGAAATTTACAGCCGGTATCACACACAAAATTAAAGCAGTGTCAACAAACGACAGTAAATTGAGTAAAAAATAGAATTTAATCATTTAAATACTCTTTCAGAATACAAACATTGATTTGAATTTTCTAAATAAGATAACATTAACTTGTTTTTCCTTTTTATTTAATAATTATAACTGGCAATGTTAAATATACATGATGGCTATACAAGGAAATGTGTGAGGTTTGGTAATTTGTTGTATTGCTCATTTATATTAATGTGCACATTAGTAATAGAACCTATAAATGACGGTATAATTTGAACAGCGACACCACAAGTGATCAATCCGACTCTCCCGAAACCCATTGTACCGAAAACACACAGACAAAAACAGAACAACTCCATCTTTGCAATAAAGAACTTCGTGGTTACAAAGAAATCAGACAAAATTAAAAATAATAATAAAAAAAACTCAGATAACAGCTAATCTGGGTCAGATTCTGCCAGATATCTGATGTTGCTAGTGTAGTTTTGCAGCTGCACCAACTATTCAAGCAGGATTATTGAGTCAGATGCATCTTAAAAAGCAAAAATGAAACAAACTCAGGCTCGACGAATTCGCTAAATCCAATATGCAAGTTGATCGTTTTCTCCACAGTTAGTTGGCCGTGTGGCTGATGCTGCCTCCTGAGGTAGCCTTCTGTAACCTTACTATGCCACTGAATTTATAGTGCCATTTGAAATTGATCCCTAAACTAACAACCCCCCTCCCCCTCCAAAAAAATAAAAAATAAAATAAAAAGAACATTGATTACAGCCCGCATGAAAAATTCAAACCCACAACAGAGTCACAATGCAAGTACCCTTATATCCTAAGAGGGAAACTATATGAAAACTAAGTTTTAATTTTTACAAACATCAGCACATAGTAAGCTGCACAAATATTGTAATGGGGGGAATTAGTATTACATCTGCTGGCTTTCTTTTTTTTATTATTTAGCTTCCACTACAAATTGCATGTTTGTTTATTTAAATGGAACTGTACATAGCTAAAAGACTATTGACCGTTCTGGTCTCTATTTATAGGGATCTGGTTATCTTTTTTTTTTTTTTTTCTTCCTTAAACATCAGATTTCTTTTTTGCTTACCTAAATGATCATTTACACTGTGACTATACAAATAATTCTAATAAAGAGTAGGACCTTCGACACGTTAACCAGACAAGGTTTCAACATCTAAAAGAAAGATGTTGCATAAGCTCAACGTCTCGTAGCCCTGAGCGCCGATCCAGGGCGCGGGTTCAAGTTCACCGTGTGCATCCACAGGAAGAGGAGGAAGAGGAGGATGAAGGTTCTCGAATGGAAACCGAGATCTTTTATGCAATGTTCATCGTCACTGCAGAAAAACGCAGCGAAATCTCACCGCACACATTAGCAGTCATGTATTAGTGTTACATATAGCCCAAATATGAAAGAAGTGTTTTTTCTTTATTTCCTTTTTTTTTTTTTTTTTCTAGACACACAGCTGCAGAGGTCAAAGTGTGGTTGTAGTGGATGAGGAAGGTGGGAGGGTAAGAGGGAGGGTGTTATAAAAACAAGCAAAATGAGGCGGATCCATTGCTAATCCAGCCGCTATCGCTGCCACCAAAACTTTAATGTCAAGAAAATTCAAATAAAATAAATAAAGTTGTGTTCTTCCCTGATCTAATTTGTTTTCAGCTGCACACGACCACAGACACACGTGCTGCTGGATGCCAGGTTTTTGCTGCTAGGAGAAAATTTTATGGATATGCCCGATCCTCCGACGTACCGCATTAACGTTTAGAATCCATCCGGAACTTCTCAGTGGCTTAATGTTAAATAACCCTCTCATTAAAAAAACATTTTTTTAAAAATAAAAAAAGTTGTAGTCTTTTCTGTTTTCCACACATACATCCTGTATTTCTAGAATACAAGAGGATAGAATTAAAAAATAATAATAAGCACTTGGGGTCCAAAAAAGTATGCAGAACGACTGATACAAATACTAACAAGCATCTTGTTGTTTTTGTATTTTGAAAGTCATGGATGATATTGCTTTTAAGATATTGCAAGTAGGGGGTGCTGCGGTGGCGCAGGGGTAGAGCACAACCCACATAAGGAGGCCTCAGTCCACGATTCCTGCATGTCTTCCCCCTCTCTCAATGCCCACTTCCCTCTCTGACCGCTCGCAAATAAAGGCCACCAGAGCCAATAAAACCTTTTAAAAAATAAATATTGCAAGTCACTCCTATGGGTTTGCCCTCTTGCCCCCCTCCTCAATGGACCCTCAAGCCTTACATCAGATGTCTCAATATGGCTTTTATGTGCAGACGTAGCATTATATTAAAAAGTTCAAAAGCTACACAGATTGCAGTCTGTTGTGTACCTAAAAGTGAAGTGGTAAAGTATTTGTAGCTTGATGCCATAAAAAAAAAAAAAAAAAAAGCCTTCCATGATGTAGTTCAAATATTACGCTGTCTCACTTGCAGGTTTTTTTTTTTTTTAAACTGGAGCTTGGCAGGTACCGCGTGGTGTAAAAAGCAAAATCTGTCTAAAAAAATGTGAATACAGTTTATTTTCTTATACTTTCCTTGCTTAAAATGAGAAGCATAAATCCCTCAATAGTTCTCTAATAAAAACTGTCCTTTTGTTTTTTTCTTAAAAAAAAAACAAACACTTGTCTAGTCTTGTAGACCAGCTCTGTTGTTGGTTGTTTTTTTTTTTCTTTTCCTTTCTTTTTTTTGCTCCACACTCTACGGAGAGTCCATCATGGCTTCCAGCATCTCCAGAAATAGTTTGTGCATGGGAACACCGCCACGGGTCTTGATGCTGTAGAAGGTGGTGAGCGCGCGGCCGGCAGTCTGTCGGAGGAGCGGCAATGTTAAAAGGAGGCGTCCCGCCCGCTGGGGGTCGTCCGGGCGCCGCTGACACTCCAGCTCCAGCAAGGCCTGGTGGAGGAGGTCCCGCAGCTTCTGCACAGCCTCCATGTCCTCGATGTAAACAGAGTCTGACAGAAACAACGGAGATTAGTTTCGCTTTTTATTCCAGTTGAATGAAACAAGGTTATGCAGATTGTGCCGATGTATTCTTCTCTGACGTTTGCTCTTATCGCTGAGTCTTTAAATCTGCGTTTTTAAGCAGCAGCTCTGACTGCAGACTTTCCTACAACTTCTGTCACTGTTGTTAATGTAGCTACATTGACCTTGGATGGCTCCCCCCCTCGCTTTAAAGTATAAATAGAATTGAATGTGTGCTCTTAAATTCATTCAGCCGGTGTTGCCAGAGCACACCTGCAGCTACTAGGAAGGTCTCCCTGTCGGCTGCATAATTATTCTGTAAAACTCAGCGAATGGTGAGTAACGTCACCGTTTTAAATTGGTTTTCTTTCTAGACAATTGCTATCAACTCACACTTGTTTTGTAGGTACAATGCAAACAATCTGTTGCAGAAGAAACTGCATCAGTGTCAATGAGATATGACAATCACTTCTAATAGTTTCTTATGTTAACCTTCAGCCCCAACATAAAAGGACATTGCTGAATCAGCTGTTTTTGAAACACAGATAACAGACACCTATGTTAATAGTTGACCTTAATAAAACATCTAATGCACTTTTGTACATGTTAGACATCCAGTCAACCTATGAGAATATTTAAAAGTGAATAAATAGAGCTGTTGAACACAGTTAATTAACATATCATGAGGCTGAATAAGGTCAGTGCATAAAAATTCAAATGGAAGTACCTGAGTTTGTGAGAGCGATGGCTTTTAGCATGACAAACTCTTCTCGGTCCACATTTAGCGCACGGAAACGGCGTGCGAGCTGGCTAATGGCCGCGTTCAGCTCCGTCAGTCCGGCAACGCGCGACATTTCCTCATCGAGGACAAAATCCTCGGCGAAGACCACCTCGTCCTCACAGCCGATGGAGCGGTATGCTACGCCCAGAACCAGCACCTCCAGCCACACCGACTGCAGCACAGACATCTGGTCTGCTAGAGACAGAGACAGGAAGCCTGCAGGAGGCACAAGAGACACAAAGACATCCACAAGGTTTGTATGAGAAGAACATGGTAGGTTCGTACATTATTGGTGGAGGGAGCTGCTCATCTGACTCTACATGACAAACAAATAACATCTTAACAAATGACTGCCTGACTGGTTTAGCTCAAACCATTCTATTGCAGCTGTGGCTCTGTTTTGGGTCATTTTTACGGGGCTTCCTTTCTACTTGGCGTATCAAAATAAAAGGGACAGAATACAAATCCCCCACATTCTTTTTAAAAGTATTCTAAAACCCATATGGGGTGTGAATACTTTTGGAAGTTATTATGAATTATTGGTATGGGAAAAGAAGAGAAAAACAATAAGAATAAGTGCATATGTAAAGTTTGTCATAGATGACCTAAGAGCATCCGACTGGGACGAATACATCATATGAATCTCTGAGTGATTAAAAAGATTTTTATTGGGAAGTAACTTTTTCAATAAGAAAACAAAAACTGGAAATAAAAAGATTTGTACTCATTGATGCCTCCAGAATCTCATTTCATCCATGTTTCAGAGATAATTATACAAAATGCACACAGCAGATGCTGCTGTGAATGATGAAGTAATACTCAGCAGAGGTGTGCTGAAGGTAGCACAACAACAGATTTTCAGTTGGAGGAGGGAAAAAAAAAAAAAATCTGTATTTGTAAATCCACATTTGCAGGTAATAAAAATAACCATGAAATCCTTTTAAATGACAAGGAAGTGTGTCTGGGCGGGCGCTGCGGCAGAGGAGCTGCTGTTCCTGCTCAAAGGTGAGCAGTCATAACACCATAAATACCTCCTTTAATGAATACTGAAGCCACATGACCCAACCACCTTACAATACCTTGTTACTATACAGTGGGATCAGATCTTCCTAATCTCTTACTTTGCTACTCTGCTATTGATGCCTTTAGCTCCACTTCTTTTCTCCGTCACCGCCTCTTACCAGGAATGTGTTTGGCCCAGCCGATGATCACAACCAGCTCGCGGTCGGCGAGGTCACAGAGGGTGGTGAGGGTCCGCTGGGCCGTGTCAGGCTGCAGAGGGTCCGGCATGGCAAATAACTTTTCGGGCTCTGCCACTAGAAGGTGGGACACGATGATGTTGGAAGAACCTGCATGAAAATACAAAGCAAACGGTTAATTAACCTGCTAAACCTTGTAAACTACAGAAATATAACTAATTTATACCTAGATTTGTTCCTCTGATAATGGAGCAGCTAGATTAGCTTAAGAGCAAAAGCTAAAAGGTTCGTTAAATTTTAATGCGGCTTGTGTGAACTATAAGGAGTACAATGAGGCTTTGTTAGCAGTAGAGGGCGCAGTTTTTAGTCTAAATGAATGTTTTAATCAATTCACAAGCACAAAGGAAAGCAAAAGAAAACGATTTTTGCAATTCCACTGCAAATGCTCTACTAAAATGTGTTTTTGTGTGTGGCTTCTACTTTTTAAACAATTCAGATTTTAAACATTTTGCATTTTTTTTTGAAGAAATTGCAGCCAAACAAGAAAAAAAAAATTGTAGACCCCTTTAAGTATGTTTCTTTTAATAATTTATTGGATTATGGCTAGCTTAATGTGTCTCATGAACACTGCTTTATGGTATAAATGAAATACATGTATGCAGTGTTTACATAAATATCACAAGTTAACCACTTTATCTCTGACTAGGCTTATTAGGATTTGTTTTAAAACAAATTTCACCTTTTTCGCTCTCTTTCGTCAGAGATAGAGGGGCGCTCTGATATGTTGCGTTTTCCACCTCTGGGCGTCTTTTGTACTTCTGCCTTCCACCTCTGACTCTGTCAAGACGTACTCCTAAAAACAGAAAGAAATACTTAAAATAACTCAGAGCAAAGCCAATCAATCAGCAATTAACGTACGGTGCAAAACCCAAAAAGCTGAAAATGAGTCAGTATGCGACATCACTTACCCTCTTTCAGCATGCCCACTTTGAGGCACTTAGTAAAGCGGCATGCCTGGCAGGCTTTCCTCCGCCTTTTGGTGATTTCACACTCATTTGATGCAGGGCAGCTGTATTCAATGTTACCTTAACGAGAAAAAACAGAAGTTTAAAGTTAATAAAGAATCACCAATTCTTTATTTAGATCAGTATCAGCTACTAAACATGATCATTGAATAATAAACGCATTTAAAGGTGACAGTGACACATTACATGGTCGGTGTGTTATGCCAACACGAAATTATTCACAACACACTCATACCTTGAATGGTTCTCTTGAAAAACGCCTTGCAGGCCTCGCATGACGCCACGCCGTAATGATAACCTGAAGCCACATCCCCGCACACCAGACACAGCCTCTTGGGAAGCGTGCTCAGGGCGTACTTGCAGCGCCCCGCTCCGTTTCCGGTGGAGCCCTCCTCCGCCCCGTCGCCGGGCTCGTCTTTAAAATGGCAGCGCAGGGCCGGCGTGTAGAGTGGTGGCGAGTAGCGCTTGGCGCCGTCTCCTCTAGTCCCACCACCGCCGCTCTGAGAGGAGTCAGAGGAGACCCCGCCGGGGCTGGTCCGGCCTCCGCCGCCACCCTCTGGGCTGCTCGGCTCCGCTTTTATGTAGACCTCAGAGCGGCGCTCCCGGGAAGACATGATGCCTGACGGAGCAAAAACAAAGAAAGGCCAAAGTAAATACAGGTGCAGAGCACGCTACTGTACGTTAAACTGCATTAAAGAACGTTAAAGCTGACTTAAATAGGAAGTATCACTTTTACTAGAAACAATTTTTTGCCATTTAAATACCGAGCAGATGAGCTCCAGGTGTGGACACAATTAAAACAACCATCGCTTTCTGTGGTTTAAAATCCTTGTTGCCAGAGAAACCAAGTTCTACGCCTGTCACGATAAACTGTCCAAGAAGTGATTGCGATAAATGATAGCGTTGTCGTTTTGAGACCATTTTGTTAATACATAGTGCAACTTCGTCCTCTCAGACCAAGAAGCTTTACTTTTGTAAGGAACACTTCACCTAGAACTGGAAGATATTTTAAATAGCCGAAACAAACAAAAACATAAAATAAAAATGGAAATAAAAACCCAATTACAACTGAAATCATGAATAAAATGGTTTATGTTTCTGTCAATAAAGTTCTAATGTCAAGTCTAGCAGGTTTAAACTTATCTCAAGATAATAAATGTTTAGGTAACCTTACAAGAATTACATTATTTTGTTCATATTCACTCATTAACCTGTAGCACATTTTTTTCTTTTTCAATAATGTGCTGCTGCTGTGTTCTTGTACTGTGATGTGTAGTCAATAAATACATTTAAATATATTATTTATTAAATAAAATCTTATGTCATTCACTTTTTCTTTTCTGTACATACTGTGAAACCAGTAGGGTTGGGAAATATGGTTTAAGAAAAAAAAAATCTCTGGATTTTTAATACCAAATTCAATTTCTGATTTTATAAACATTTTCCCTCCTCAACCTTTTTCCTTAAAAATAAAGGAACAAATGACAGAAAATATCTGTGTGTTCTTATTAAAACAAATTGGTAGATCTAGGCTAACGTCACTCTAAACTATGGAAATCCAAGGAGTGAATTATATTATAAAAATTATAATCCAAGCCATTTAACATTTTGAAATGTGCTTCTAGAGCGCCATCTTATGACATGAGAATGTTGACACTGAACAACTCAATTATTAATACAACTGATAAATACAGTTTTTTTTTTACATTCAACGTAAAAGCAATTCCATATCCAAAATTGAATAAGCCACAAACACAACAAAAATGATCCTTGTTCTCCTTGCTGAGAAAACGAAATAAACTGGCTGAAAACTTAATCTGCGCTACAGAGCTCAGTCAATTACAGCCAACCTCAACTCCATGTCGTCGAGCGTTTAAGATTTGAACTCATATCACAGAAGCAGCGTGAGTTGACTGTAAACACCGTCATGGTAAAGAACGGGACACCAGGGAAAAAGGAAAAAAAAAAAAACTCTCGACACAAACTGTGGTGCTCAACCTGCCTAAATCTAACACGACACCTTCTTGGTGCTCTTTCTCCCTTGTTTATTATTTTTACCTGCCCATCAAAATGCAGCGTTTAACATTTTGAGATGAAACTCTAGAGTCCTCGGATGATCCCCGCGGTGTGAAGTGTGTCGGCCGTGTCTCTCGTCGTTAAAACAGCCAAGGTGACAGAATGAAGGTCACTGTGCTCATAAACACTGGCCACTCCTCCTTCAGATCCAGAGATATGACTTATGTTGGAGTAATGCGGTAAGGGTGCTGCAGTAACCAGCGACTGGGACCAAGGTTGTGTACAAACCCCAAATTTAAAACAGGAAATGAAGAGGCAAGATAACAAAGCACACCTCTAAGTAGCCAAAAAGTAAAATACGTTATACAGCCTTGTTTAATTTTTAACTAATTCATTCAAAATGGTGACCAAATGTGTACTATGGAGGATCTAAGATTGCGTATAAAATCCAGATATTTTTGCCAAATGGGAACCCAACGTGAACTTGTGCTTTTAAAATGTAATTCAGCTTCCAGTAACTTAGTTCAGAAGTCTTTCGCAAATAAGCCTAAAAGAAGTCAATTTTCTTTGAAATTGACATTTTAAAAATATATATATGAAAACAAAAATACAAGCCAGGTTATCCATGCATGTACTAATTTATCGGTCTCCAATCAGTACCTCTTCTGCCTGGAGGTTTCAGATCATCACCGATGATGACTGACGACGCTCTTGTTCCCAATGCATGAGTTGAGTGCAACGGCATCTGTGCAGCCTAAATAACTTGAATCCAGTTAAGACTTGAATGTCACTTTTGAGCCTGGCCTGTGTGTTTACAGTGGCGGTCAACTTCAGCAACCATTTTTCACGTTTTTTTTTTGTTTTTTTTCCCCCCCCAACCATCAGTTATTTCCAGATAAGCACATGGTAGCCGACGAATTTATGAAGAGTTGCAAATCTCCAAATTCATTTAGCTGAACTCCATGCTTCGAACACAAAGACAAAAAAACCCAATAACAGTTTGGGTAGAAAACCGCAATGCTAAAATCTAAACTAAACTAAAATAATCATGGGTTCACAGTTAAGTCTAGTTTGTTATCGCATTGCATTAAGCCTTTACTCTGTTATCATGTTTAAACTGCCCCCAACTGCTTGCAAAAGACGTCTATTACGCACTGGCATCGACTGACAACATTTAGAGTCTGATATGACTCACATCTCTCCATGCATTTATTTAGCGTGACCCCGGTGTTCTGCACTCCTTTGCACAAACACAGCCCTGATAACACACTGCTGCTCCTAATCCACTGAATACTTTTTCATTTTTTACCCAGGCATAATCTGCTGTTGTGAAGGTGATCAGAGCTGTTCAATATCAGAGGTGTAAACTTGAGACTTGCTTAAGGAAGGAAAACTTGAGAGAAGCTGCCAGTGACACAAAGATATTAGAAAAACTGAGTCAATCTCTAAGCGAAGGAGGAGAGGATTTCAGTTGGTGTCAAAACAATCATCTCAAAGCAAGTTTGCTGTGATAAAATTGATATTACAAACCCACGGGTGCTGGCACACGCTTCTTGGAGTTTGCCCTCTCAGGTTATGAGAGGACTGTTTGGCAAGCAGAAAGGGGGTCACAGCAAAGCCAGCCTGTTTAAAGTTTAGCTTAGTTGGCCTGAGTTATGCAGCATGGTGAATCCCTTACTTAACGCCAGCAGACCTTGTGTAAAACTCTACATGATGAAGTAAATCAATTCATCAGCCATGTGCCACCTCGACATATGCTTTGGCAGAAAACATTGAAGAAAATGAAATACATGCAGGCCATTATAGCTACATTAATTAAAACATAATTAAACTCGTGTCAAGTTAAACGCGGATATAAATGTTGTCTTATTAACTTCACCAAACATAGAAAACGTGCGTTGCGGCGATGTAAAGCCCTGCAGGCACTTTAGGTGTAGCGTTAGCATTAGCTAGCGTCAACATTAGGATGACAGCTGCAGGTTAGCTAACCTTAGCTAACTAAGCTGGCTAGCTGGTGTTAATCCTGACTGGCCGGCTTCCTTCTCTCTCACTGCGGTTTATTTTTGTCACTCTGCCCGGGACAAGTCGGCGTCTTACCGTGCAGCCGCGACCACTACAGTGCTTAACGGTTAGCTCTGTCCACGGTGGGGCCTCATGGCACAGGGTGGACAGGAGAATCTGAGAGGAGCAGACCGCCAAGCCTCTGCTAGCTTGTCTCGGCTGCGTGTTCACATGGGCCGGGCCACATCGGCTCTCTGTTAACAGCTGCTGTGGTCAGGATGGATCTGCTTGGGCTAAACACATTAGCTCCAGGAGCAGCACTGGGAGCTGATAAACTGGTTTTACACTGGAAGTTGATGTCTTTCTAAAGCAGTTAACTCCAGTTAAGACTCTCTTCTGATGTTGGGACTAAAACAAAAGTTATCATGTTGCAGAAATATTCTAGTTCCAGTTGTAACTTTATTAACTCACGGGATGAAATAAACAGGGTTCTGCCTTTATCTTCAGTTACATATTTTTTTTCCTTCAATAAATAGTCTAAAATCCATTACATAATTTAACTTAGCTGAAGATTATTTTCTGAAGATTTATATTAAATCCTAGTTCCACCAAATTTTGATGTCTAAGTTATGAAATTATAAGAGATTGTGATTACTGATCTAAACAAAATTATTCTGAATGGCCTCCTGCTGACACATATTAATTACTGGAGTAACATAACCACTTCTCCGCACAGAAGATTACTATTATATGATTTGAAAATATTTTAAATCTGAGGCTGTTGAAGCAGGTAAAAAAATTTAAAAAAGAGAAAAACATTCCTTCATTTTATACAACAGTTGAGTACGAAACACCCAAGAGAAATGTATGATATGGGGATGGGTGAAATGACCATGATTCAACTGTATTATTGAACTGTGGCAAGTAAAAATGTTTATTTCAAATATTATTACTTGCAAACAACTTTTTCAAGCAGATATTTTATTGTGTTGCTTTTTCTTTTTGATTTGCTACTCAGACTAATCGTAGACGAAGGACCATCCTCTCTCTTGCAGGCTGATATTTGATAATCACTTGACTTGTTTTTTTAATCAGCAGGGTAATCAAATACAGTTCTATACAGTTTATATCATAAACTTTGAGGCAAAAGCCTAAAAGACAGATCTATGTTGTGGCTTTAATGTCAAGTGCTTGACAGTGATACAATATTCCACAAATTATTCGACCTGCATGCTGCTTAAAGTGTTTTTTGATTTGAATTTCAAACCTAACTTCTCCTCCTCTTCATACTTTGCTCATTTCTCTCCTGTCTTTAGCCCGAGTGACTACTTTTTGAAAAAGACGTTAACTATGTCAGCCGAAGGTCCATTGCGGGATTGAAGAGCGGTGACTCACCCGGACATCTATAATCCTTACTGCAGCATAGATTTGTGGACAAATATTTCATCAACATAAAAGGTAATGTGGGGGCAGCTTACCTGTTTTGTGAACTGGAGCTTGAAACCTATATATTGCTCACTCCTGTTTGGCAGATTGCTGGCTTGTTCTTGCTGCAGGTCTGTAGTTATCAGGACATCTGCAAAGTAAGCAAAGAGCTTTGAGTTTCCCACAAAGCAAGAAGATAGCTATTTAAAAAAACAAACATTAAATTAACTTTAAATTTTTTCACAACTTACAAAAGGCTTACCAATTGATACACCAAGTTAATCTTGGTCAGTTTCTAATCACAAAAATATACCAAGATTTTCAAAATGTTACCCTAGTTTTAAAACTACTTAAGTTGGATTTGTCATAGTTTTTGAGGTTTAAATTGACAGTTTACAGCAGTGCAATGTCACCCCTACCAAACTTGTTGTGCACACTGCTGGTCAGTTGGCTGAAAAAAGCCCACCAAAACTTTCCCACACTTAATCAGAAGAAGAAATTTGACTATTTGATAATATTTTCAGTGAAATCATTGCTGCTTTTTGGCATCAAATAAATCAGCTGCACCATGTAAACGCATGTTTTCTAGAATAACATTATACGGATAAAAAATGTGGTATGATTATTCAAAACTGTTGTACCATAATAATTTTCTTGTCTTAGTCCATACCTTCTATCAGTAGTCTTGGTTTCTCAATCCAAAAACTTGCGTATACTAGCAACAAAACAACTTTCTTTTCAAATATAAATACACCCAGTGTGTCTATGCAGAAATCTTCACTCTACCCTCCCCCTTGAATGCTGCATGACACACTCCAAAGGTCACAGTCACAGGAATGCTTGAAGGACAGACAGAGTAAAGCCAACACCTTGTCCCTCATTCATCTGAAGTCGTGCAGGCAGAAGTTTGGTTACGACTCTCGGTAAATCTTTACCGAAATTAGTTTAGATAGGGCGAATTTTAGCCTGAGAAATAAAGAGAGAATGCGTTCTTGTTCATTTTAAAAAGTAAAATGATCACTTCCATTTAAAAAAAAAAAAAAAGGACAGAATAGATTTAGTTTCTCACCCTCAACTAAATCAAGCAGTGCTTCCATTGCCACTAGACACTTGCAAAGTGTTAAACAGTGGTTTTGTTATGGTTGGAGTTATAGACAGCGGGGGTGTCCCTGTCAGAGCATCACATAGACTGCACATTCAACTCAGTTTGAGGCTTTCAAATGTGGCGCTCTGTGGAGCCAGAGCGGCACCCCAGTGGTGACCTTGCCTACTGATCTTGGACCGGTGAAAGGTTAATTGCCAAAGTGGATTATGCCTTCAGATCACTGAGCCCAATCTTGGTCCAGCAGGCACGGTGACTTACATAGTTCCATGCATTGCAATCGATATATATATATATATATATATATATATATATATATATATATATATATATGGTAAATATATACAGTTCTGGAACTGCTGGGTGTTATGAATATTCACGATTTGTGTCATTAGTGAATGGCTGCAGTGGAAACAGAAGGACAGAAATAACCACTGCACAAAACCAAGCCAAGTCTCTGCATTCTTCGCTTACTGTATGTGTGTGTGCTCATTCATACGATCATTTCGCAGATTCGTCAAGTGTTTTGATGGGAGTCTGGGGGGGCTGGATTAACCATGAGACAGATTGACGGGACAAACGCGTGAATTAGCATGGAGGTGATCACATGAGAGGATTGTAAAACAGACAGACAGGAAGCGCGTGCCGCAAATTATTACACAATTTGTACAACTACTTATTCAGCGAGTTGTGCCCCTTAGCCCAATAACACGGTCGGGCGAACTTACAGCTCTGCCAGGCGAGTCGTGCACCAAGGAGGCATGCACAGAAAAAAAAACAAAAAAAAAAACACAACACATCAATAATGCCTCAAACCCACAGTGCTGGAAGTCTACTTACTGGTGGATGGAGAAGCATCGCGTTGATCCTGTTCCAAGTCTTTAACGGTAGAAAGTCGGTTGGACTGCTCTGATGGCGCGCGGACTCCCTTTTTTTTTCACATCACGTCACCTTTGAGCCGTTACTCCGCGTAATGAGGCGACAACCAGCAACAACTCCACCCGGCGACCGCAACCCTCCGCCCGGCTGTTCGCTCCTGGACACTGGCGTTATCAATCCCAGTGTAGGCTTCTACAACCAGGCTGTGTTTTAACTGAGCGTCAAGACACGGAGGGGAAACAAAGAACTTCCGGTAAGAGTTAGCAACAATAAAACGGTTGTATTTTTCTCTCGGAGCAGTTGACGCTTTGAGGCCACGAGTGACGTTAGAAAATGTTTAGCTCTACGTTAGTATATCAGAATGTTTCCAAAAACGTAAAACCGTCTGTATCCGACTAAATACAGCAGAAAACGTTGTTTTATTTCTCGAGCTCCGCTGCCGAACTTCCGCCTCTCCTCGCGCCAGCTTGACGAGCTGATGACGCAGCCTCGGTCTCGTGCTCCTCTCTCCTCCCTCTGCCTCGGTTTGCGTCCGCTGTTTCTCCGTTACGTCCGTCAACACCTCCACCACCGTCATCGCCGGCGTTAAAATAAGGGTCTGCAACCCCAAAATAAAAATAAATTCAATCAGTTCAGCTTTCCCCGTGACGTTGCCCCGGCAACTAATTCGGAGTTACTTACCGGCGCTGTAGTGTCACCTCATAAAACACCGCACTCCAGTTAGGATTACGGATTTACATATATTCTTTTAAATCTTTTGGCACATTACGTGTATTTGTGTTTTGTTTATATAACTGTTTGCAGATGTTTTATTGGGTTATTTTTTGAGTTAAAATAATAGAGTGTTGCAGAGAGACTGAGCTGCATCTTTTGCGGGACACCACTATGGAAAATGCAGTCATGCTGCTGGTCTTCTGGCACTGACAGGACTTTGTATTGGATGTTCTTCCGTGAAGAACGGTTCATAAGTTCATCGAAATTGGGTTAAGCTGGGGAACACTGGGAAATACAACAGGGCTGCTCTTTTGCGCTGTGATTTTGTGTTTTGTTTTTCTGTTCAAACTTTGTGGAACATCCGCGTCTCGGTGCAGGACTCCAGTCTGACTGGAGAAGAGTAAAGTTCCCAAAAGAGAGGGCGTTTAACCTTCAGCGTTCTTAAATCACGGCAGGAAATACATATAATATCGTTCAGTTGGGTCCGTAGCACAACCCCATCCACTCTTGACGCTCCACCATTATCTGCTTCTAAATATAGTCCGGTGCCTGTTCGCCTGTGTGGTCGGAACCGACGCGGTCACGCTCGCGCGGCGTCGGGAGCTGTTGGATCTTCCACGCGGTCACATGCGCGTGGCGGGGCCGGGCTCGCGACTCACTAGAGGGAAAAACTCCCGGTTGCTGTCAGCGCGACCTTGAACAAGGTCGCTCACTCTCGGCGCTGCAGACGCTGCAACTCTGCGGGGCTGCATCACAGCCTTCTGCTGCTGCAGAGTCGGCATTATCCCCGGACGAGAAAACCGTCACGCTGAAGAATTCCAGTGGCGGGGGTGGGGAAAAAAAACACGCGTGTTTTAAGGAGGTTTTGTTTTTATGATTTACTGCTTCAGTACGGCGTGTGTCCTGTGGTGGAGAAGGACTTTATGGTCCGCGCGTAAGGAACGCTTGATGGATGCCAGCTGGGGTCCCAAGGGTGCTCCTTAGTGCGGGGTCATGACCTCAGACAGGTGTAGGCTCATATGGTTTATAAATACTAAGGAGCCATTGTGCCTGTAGTGCACAAGCAAGTAAGGCGCAGTATCAGTGAGTCATAGATTACACAAAACAATGTTCACCTTTACACCAAACAACCTACTTATTAAAATCACTACACTATAAAAAATGTGGAGGGTATTAGATATGAGCTAATAAATAGACATACATTTCGATAATGCACAGTCTCTAGTGCTCAAAAATGGTGAAATTTGGCTTGAAGTCAATTTGCCCTTCCAACCAGTTCGTATCCCCATTTGTACCTTCTTGTTGCCATTCAATGTGGTTCATCGTGTGTGTTTATAGCTTTGATAATTTCATATCTTGCTTTTTCTAGATGCTGTCTGCCGTGTTTTCACATCAACCGTCTATGCACTTAGAAATGTGGTTACATGACTCCAAAAATTCATATCTACCATTAGGTCGTAATGTGTCTTATTTCATTAGACGTGAAATCAGAAATGCGTGTCATGCATATACTTCCCATATCACATGGTATGAATGATTATATCAAAAAGTGAAGAATAATAAATGATATTCCAAATTAATTTAAATTAGCTTTTAAATTTAAAGTCGTGTATTTCTGCGTTAGGTGCTGTGCTAAATGTTAAGATTTACGCAGGCAGAAAGGAACCACATGTTCACTAGACAAGTAGGAAATGTCCAGATGTCCAGTGTGGAACAAAATTAATTATCTACAATATTTAAGATTACATCTAGACATATATAAAATATTCTGAGTTGTATAAGCTGTTTTTGTACTCCTCTCTCATAGCACCTGGTAACTCATAGTCTCATGAGAACAGATCTTCTTAATGTAGGTAAAAGGGAGGACCAAGGCCATCTGCCTGGAATGGAAAAGATAACAAATAGTTAGTGCACCCTCACTATGGGAACGGGATGAGATGCTCAACTTATCTGTGTATGAGTAGCCTTGGAGGAAGCTAGGTAAAGAACGCCTCCCCCTCAGGGCTGTCTATTTGGTTCAGAGTACCCCTTTTTATGTTATGTGTCCTAATTTGGTAATGGGTATTTGAAACGACTCCCACTTTCTGTGCGCCAAGGAGCATTTCAAGGCCGCCGGCACAATTTCATACCTGAAAAAGGTCACCGTAAAGGTCTTCAAACCTTCAAGTATTTTAATAAAATTACCAATTTTTTCTTGATATTTATTTTTGCCTTCTTCCCATTGATTGAAGTTCCTCTATGACACACGACAGATTACGACTGCCAGTTGAAACTGAAGTAACTAAGCACATTCCAGTTGGAGTCTATTATTACTTATTAGAGTCATAAAACCGCAATTGTTTACAGAAAACTAAACCTAACTAAGTCTGCAGTCATCGAAGCTGGTTTTAAAAAAATGATATATGGTTGGTACAAAATGTCCCTGTTGTTGCCTGAAAGTGTTTTGGTTGTTTGGTTGGATCTAAGGTTTTAGGGTATTTACAAGTCGATAAAGTTAAGAACCCATCACAAGATTTGTTATTGAGTAAGTTTCTGTGTTGGGGAGAGAATTTAAGTTTGCATCCAGCTAAAGCTCAAACACACTGGCAAGTTCGGCTTCTTAAAGCCTCTGATTACTGTTGTGATGAGAAGCGAATCTTAGCTGTATTTGCCAAGGAAAATGTTGACAGTTCACCTTGACAAGGTATATTTTAAAAGTTTAGCAGTATTTTAGTAAAATTATATGCCTTCATCACAAAGCCATTGTTAGTGTTTGCCTTTGATGAGCCAAATATGCCAAATGATCTTGGTAATCAAGTTGGTTTTAGAAATTGGTTGGTTTAACTTTTAAACTCGCATGATGTCTTCGCAGAAGTATCGGTTCCAAAATAAAATGGTCATACATTTAACTGATTAGGTTTTGTCAGTTTGTTTGATCGTTAAAGAAAGTTGGTCTTGACTGATGGCCAGAAATGAGAAGCCAGAGCAAACCTGGGTTACCAAAAAGGTAGTGCAAGATAAACATGTTGTTTTTTGTGGGTAAATTTAACTTACTGTATTCAGATTGCATAGGTTAAGTTGTAAAAATTACCCATAAGGTCAAGGTCTACCATTGTTTTTCTGAACCAGTATCAGAGATCATTGCCTCAAGTCAAGGGAGTGCTGTGTTGACAAAAGAACTAACTTCTTTGTGGCACAGATGTCTCATTGATTCTATATCTAAATTAGTATTGTGTCATTACTAAGTTAAAAAAAAAGAACCATGGAAACCCCAGATTTATGTTATTATGTTAAAAAGGCTGCGGTTTCTATCTTGCATTATGCGCAGCACTGTAGAGACACCATATTTGGATCTAAATTGGGTACGGATTTTCCCATTGAATTCAGGTCAGGAGTGTGCCTCGGCACTTCAGACACTGCCCACCATTCGTCCTCTAGTGGCAGCAGATGGAGGCTGCGGTGGATGACGTTATAGCAGCTGAGAGTGTGTCCTCCAGTAAAAGGTCACCCACTGCCTTTGTACATCATCTCTGCTTCCTGAATTCTTTGGTCGCAGTCCCCAAAC
Organism: Poeciliopsis retropinna; assembly: GCA_010277075.1. Taxonomy (NCBI): domain Eukaryota; kingdom Metazoa; phylum Chordata; class Actinopteri; order Cyprinodontiformes; family Poeciliidae; genus Poeciliopsis; species Poeciliopsis retropinna. The sequence continues at coordinate 1,960,496 of VMRM01000024.1, forward strand.
GTTTCCTTTTCTTTTAGCAACGTCCTTCAGAGCGGTGTCAGATTTCCAAGGGATACGTTATTCTATGGTTCTTTGCCTTTATGTTTTTATTTGGCAAACCTGAAGCCAAATGGAAAGATAGGATAATTAAAAATAGCCTCATGCCGTATAATGAAGATTGATGCAAATCCACAATTAGGAAGTAGATTAAAATTTCACTCCAGCTCCAAAAAGGTATTAAATGTGTTGCTGCATCTTGCCTGCCATCTGCTGGCTGCCTTAACATAAAAGTCAGCAGTTTTTGTCTTTAACAAGCAATTGTGTAAAACGGTTTTTATAAGCATCTAGCTGTTTTTCTAATTGAAAATAACTAATAGATAAGAGATCTGCAGCCGCAGCAGCATTTTTTCCACGGTGCCGGTTTCAGACTGACTAAAGCTAGAGTTTCCAGCAGAGTATCACTTACGGGGATCACCTGAAAAGCATCAATGCAGGTTAAAACGGCTGAGCCGACGACTGCAGGCGTATCACACTGTACCTCCACGGGATAGAATGTCCTCTTTTGAAATTTGGCACCATATTCCTGACCTGGTCTTGAAATGTTAAAAAGTTTTGCAATGGTTAAAATATTCCAACCCATTTCAGAAACCATAGAAGTCATGATACAGTCTGACCAAACCTATTAACGTTGACAAAAAAGATATAAATTTTAATTTGAAAAGTGAGATTACTGTTCACTCTAGAAACATGGCATGCCATTATCTGTTTTTTCTACTGGATCCCCTCCTGTCTAATTGTATACTTTTAATATATGTTAGTTCATTTTATTATGTATGGCATTTGGTCCTGTATTATTTTTTAAAGTGCTTTTAAAAAGCTGGACTGGATTGGAAGCTGGATAAACTCCAACATCAGTTTATGGAAATTTATGATGGACAAGGACAGGGTGTCCTATATTCGTATTAAGTGAAGTCGTGTAATAAATGGTTGCTGAAATTACAGCTCCAAGACTTTAAGGGTATGTCTGTAACAACTTTGCACTTCTAGACACAGAATCTCTCCCTGTTGCAAAATAACTCAGCTATCAACTTCTGTTTGTCTGCTATTGTGCTAATGCTAAAGTCAAACTTGCTAAGGTGAATTCTGAACATTTTCCTTAACCTCAGCTAAAATGTGTTAAGTGGCAACGACTGTCTCAAGGTTAAGAAACTTAATTTGCTAGACTGACTTAGGAAAGCTTCTGTAAACAGTCATTTCAGGTCTTGTTGGAAAGTAAGCAGGATTTAATAGTACTTCACGTAACTCGGTTCGTAATTTTGGTTGGCTTGCATGTGTCACATTTGGGAGTAATTATGGACTCAGATTTTAAATTTAATAAACAGATCCACTCTGCTTCTCAAAGAAGGTTTCTTCAACTTCTAACAAACACTTTGTTGAGGCATGACTTGGAGAAAATAATAGGCGCCTTAATCTCAACATGTCTCGACAACTGCAATGAACTTTATGCTGGTGTCAGTCAACAATCTTTTTCATATCTTCGGCTTGTTTAAAATGATCCTGACTGTCTTTTAATTTGTACCCAGACGAGAGCACATCTAAATTGCTTTCAATTGCCACAAAAGCTCGGTAGAGCTTTAGTGGAGATGAAGGTTTTTCTGTTGTGCTCTCTCAAACTTTGGATTACGTTGCCTTTTAAATGTTCAAGACATATTTTCCTCCTATTTTTAAAGTCTCTTTTAAAGCCATTGTGTTTCAATAGCATGTGGCCTGGTGTGAGTTGACATGCTCTTTGTAGTCAGAATCACCGAGATGTGCACGAACAATGAATTGGGCCTTGATATTATTGCGCTCACAGCGTACAGTCAGAAGACTATTAAAGACAAGCACCAGCAAGTGTAAACAATGGATAAATGACAGAAAATGTAAAGGCGTACCGACTCTTATGCAAGGCTCTGTTCTTTTGGAAAAAATTCCTTTTTTTTTTGTGTTAAGCAACATGTATGAGGGTTTTGGTGGAAGTCTGAGAAATAGAAAAGTATTTACAACAATTTCTTTTTGAAAAGTTCTTTAATGCACTTATGCAGAATAGTAGCACTGATGAATCTGACCATCAAAAATGCAAATGGATGGCAATGCATATTATTTTTTTTACAAACTCGTTAGGTACCAAAAAGTAAACCTGTTTGATTGTTGGCAGGATTCAAGGATAATGGACTCAGGTTACAGCAACATTTCTCTAAATTGAGTTTCACACTGCTGTAGCAAGTTTCTGACAACACAAATCTGGTTGCAGTACCCGGATTATGAAAAAAAAAAAAGTGGTTCATTTTGACACAGTGGTGATCAGTGCAATACCGTTTTGGGCCAGTAGAGAGCAATAGCTCCTCACAAAGTCGTAGAACCTATGGCATCTTAAATCTTTTCATTTGCTGCATATGCACTCACATGCAAAGAGAAAAGTTATATGGCAAACCACACAAAGGTTTATAAGGCATCAGCATTGTGTCTTAATTTTAACTGACAGTATATAGGCAGCATTTACACAGAAAGGAACCGTTGGACTGAGACCTCCTCTGTCAGCAGTGGGCAGGGTCTCATGAGGTGTTAGTGCTCTCAGTCCACAGGCTTTTTTGGAAGATCTGGGACAGGTGTTGTGTTTCCATTGGGTTGCCTTTTGTTATTGTTGGAGTAGTTAGTTTTAGAGCTTCTTCTATTGGTCGGCCGCCTATGGCGTCTCCTCTTTGCCTGACGAGAGTTGGGTTGTTTTGATTCTTTTTCAGATTCTAGTTGTACTTTGCCACTCTGAGCATCCGAGGACTCGTCAATGAAGGCAAGGTTCTCCGCCAAGTAGTCCAGAGGCTGCGGCTGGACAGGGTCTGGAGGAGCCTCCATTGCTGGAACCCGGTCGGTCTGCGTGGCCTGAGAGTCCGTTTCTGATTCCGATCCGGATTCTGATTCAGAAGACGAATAGGAAGAAGAGTAAGATCCAGATTCGGACTGACTCTGGTTTGGCTCTTGTTTTTCTCCTGGGGCTCCGTTGGCCGAGTGGCTGTGACCGTGACTGTGACCGTGACTGTGACCATGGCTGCGATGGCGGCGCTTTCGCCGGCGACGCTTGAAAGGGTCCTCTAAATTTCCAGGAATACGAAAGTCCACGGACATGTTCTGGATGTTCTGGGTCCAGTCTGTGGCATGGGCTCTCAGTTCCTCCATCTGAAGTAGAAACACAAAAACTTGGTCATCTTAACATCTGTACAGAATGTCTCAAAATTTGTAAACTCTACTTTAAAAAAAATATCCTTTATGTTTTAGTTATTTCATGCTGTACAAGCATAACAGTCCCTTCAAAGCCAAAACACTCTTGTAATGTTATTGGTAATGGTAACTCAAGAGTTTGGAGCTGATGTAGCTCATGGTAGTCCATATATTAGGTGGAAAGACACCCAAGAAACACTTGAAACCATTCACCATCATCGACCATAGTACCTTCCCTTGTTAAAACAAATGATGATGTACAGACAGCAGGAAAAATACAGAGAAAGGAAGTACCTCAGCCCTGGTCTTCTTTGATAGAACCCGGAGCCAGTTACCAATCATTGTCAGGACGGAAGCAAAGTATGCAAGACCCAGGAGGATCCAAAACCATACCAAAGGCTTATACCAGTACTCTGGCAAAAGGTTCTGTCCTATGCGGGTCATAAATTCACCTTCCCCTTTGGTACAAATACAAAGTATACAAGTGTTAATGAAGAAAATCCATCCATCCATCCATCCATCCATCCATCCATCCATCCATCCATCCATCCATCCATCCATCCATATGAGGAGACAAAGTAATCAATAATTCATCCCTCGCACAAAATATTTGAATAATTAATGATGCTGTCTGTGCATAAGAGAACTTAATGCATTGTAACTGACATGTATTTATGGATGACTAATTAAGTCACATTGCTACTTGTCTAGAGATCAATAATTTCATCGAAAACATCAAAAATGGTCAAACCGTTCCGTTCACTTGAGTTCCTTTGCAGTCTGACAATAGATCGAAGAAAGTATGTGCTATTTTAGAACCGTTAGGATTCACATTTCTTTGTGCCAAATACCAGAATAATGAAAAAGAGATTTTTTTTTTACTTTGGAATATTTTTAAACTCTCTTCAAATTCGGAAGTTTACATATGTCTCCTTAGCATTTGGATGAAAGGTCTTCAAACGGTATGATTGGAGTCTAAGATTTTGGGCATCTGACAACCTTTCTATAGTAGTTTGTTGTAATTTTGGCCGATTCTTCTTGACATAACTGGCATAACAGAGTTGGGATTGTAGACTGCCTTGCTCACAAACACCTTTTCAGCTTTACCTATGATTTTTCTATTGGGTTGAGATCAGGGATTTGTGATGGCCTTTACAAAAACTGACTTTGTTATACTTAAGCAAATTTGAAACAAAATGTCAGTATGCATAGGAACATTTGCCAACTGGAAGAAATGCTTTAGCTTCCTGGCTCATGTCTTGTGATGTTTCTTTAATATTTCCATAAAAATGGTTCAATGGCCAAATTTAAAGACATATATCAAAGCATATTGGAGTATCTTTTGGGGAAAAGTGCCGCTTTGGGAGAAAATGCGCTACGGAAGCGATTCAGTCATCCAAGACATGACAGTCCTAATTACTTAAATAGGAGGCAACTAAAGAAGCATGTTGAAAGAGAAGTGAAACATCAGCAAAAAAAAAAAAACAAAGAAGAGAATAAGTCCAGTTTCCTACTACTTAACAATACGGTAAGGTATGCCAGGTAAGTCAGAACTGTTTATTTACCTGCAACATAGTCACCAAAGCCCACTGTGGTCAGTGTGATAACCACAAAGTAGGCAGATTCCAGAAGGGACCAGTTTTCCACTTCTTGAAAAACCAAAGTGGGTACAGCAAGAAAAAGCAAGCAACCCAGCAGGATGGACAGGACTGCTGAGATCACACGCACAATAGTGGGACTGACGCGCCACTTCTGTCAACAAAGTGAGATGACATAGTGTAAGACAAAGAAAAACTTCAAATGAAAGGAAGCGTTTTAAATACTATGAGAGCTTCTGACCAGGAAGAGTTTCTCTATTTTGGCGACAGTGTTCCTCAGCCCAGTACCGAGATGGTCACCAACCCCAGCCAGCAGGATGCCGAACATTGGGATTCCCACGAGGGCGAAACAGATGCAAAAGAGCTTCCCTCCATCTGACTTGGGGGAGATGTTCCCGTAGCCTGTGCATGTCATGTCAGAGGTGAGGAAGCAGCTTATTTAAGTCAACACAGTTATATGTATAAAACACGGTGCATGTTTTAGCAGACACCTACCAATGGTAGTCATTATTGTCCCTGAGAAAAAAAGAGCACTGGCTACATCCCAGTTCGTGGCGAAGGTTTTATTGAGTATAGCAGCTTCAGCGTCCACTCCTGCACCTACAGCCTCAAGCACTTTCTGAGAAGGGACAAAGCACAAGAGATTAGAAAGGTAAAGGTGCTTTGAAAAATGCAATGTTGATATAAAGGAGGTCTGTGAACTAGAGCTATAATGGCTCACCAATAAAAACCTAACCAACAGCAGCTCTAATGATCTTAATCATTGATTAAGATTTATGTTCTGTATTGCTTTCTGCTCCTACTCAAACATAAATATCCACTCAACATTCATGCAAATTTTACCGTCATATCTAATAAGTTGGAAGTTCTTAATTGCACCGGAGAGTGATTGTTTGATCTCATCTCCTAGAGTGATGGTTAGTGCCTCAAGGCCAGCTTCAAAACTATCGTATCCATCTATTCGTAAGAGTTCACATAAATGAGGTACAGCTGGTTGTGGGAAAACACAACATTAAAAACAGTATGATTGCAATCACAGCAGCAGATGTGTTCAAAAATATCTTTTCCCCTCACCAGACACACAAACAACCCATGTAACATCCACTCACAGTTCCAAGATTTTCTACTTATAACTTTGTGGCTTTAGGCCCAGGACATACTGGAGCAAAACTTTGACTAAACTAAAGAGTTGTTCAGCATCCAACATGTGGCTCAATGAAACCTGACACACAATACCAACGCGGGGCGGGGGTCGACATCTGAGGAATAACTGCGAGGGCTGCCAACACAACCATAAATAAGAGGACAGCAGTTCTTATGTAAGCTGTCATTACCTGCGTAGTCCTGTTGAATAACTATTCTAGATTTCTTCATGTGGTCTGTGAGTGTTTGTTCGAAGTGGTGATAATAAAATAATCCTATTTTGTCACGCTTTGTTATATACTATGTCAGTATATCAAATTATAATAGCACTGTAAAAATGTTAAATTAAAAATTAAGTAGGGTGATTTCTACTAACATAGCATATGTTTGCCTGTTGGCCTGGACTGTTCAAGGTCGCCATCAAGCTGATTTTCTTTTCGCTAATTTTCTTGTCTTTTCTACCGAGAGATATGCAAACATGCCTTTACCTTGGCTTTTTTTTTTTGCGACATTGTTTCACTTGCTTATCTTCCACTGGTGCTTTGGAGGTTTGAAATGCACGGCAGCTCACACTACCGGTGAAACATGACCGACCGCGGCCACCAGGGGGAACCCAAGAGCGATTTATTCCCTTAGACATCTTCTGTTAGACAACATACTTCTTTAATCATCTGATCGCTCTCTAAAATGCTTTACAAACGTCTTACTTCTCTTTCGTCCTTCGGTCGCATTAACCTTTTCGCAAATGTCAGCCATCGCACATGTGGATAGCATAGCGAGCTAAAACAGTCATTTACGATGTTCTCTCTGAAGCGAGGACAGGCATCTTTGGATCACAACCCGGTGGCCAAACCAGCAGTGTAAATTCTCCGCCTATGTGTGGATCAACTTTCCTGTACTTAGACGCACCCTGCAGCAAAACCAACGTCACATAGCTGCTCAAATCCCACCTGCTATCTCGTAGAGCTACGCAGGAACGCTGCACTGCTACACACAACTGGGTCTCTATAGATCCACAAAATAGAGACGCAACATCTGCAAATATGTAAAATATTCAAACATTTTTAAATCTGTTGAACTTTTGCGACATATTTTGTCTAGAATCCTCTTCAGGTGACCATCAAATGTAGGTCTTATTATTAGTCGGCCATTCCAACGTGTTGGATTTCCACTTGTGAAGCCCAGTTATCTGCTGCTTTAATATATGTTTAGACTCAGTGTGACTTGTAAGTAACTAATTAAGCCAATAATGCCTTAATACTGATGAAAAAGTACTAGTTATAAATGAAGTAATCAGCCAGAGAAAAACATATTATGTCATATCATGGCTTATAATTACACCTGCTTATTTTTCCAGGACCGTGACGCACTCGTCCCTATCACCAGCGGCGAAGTTTGTCAGTCACAGGTCAACACAGGGGAGACAACTATACATACATTATACAAATCTATAGAATGGTTTATAATGTAAGAAAATGAATTGTAGATATACTTATATATTTATATGCTATATAAATAACACTGTGGGACCTTTTCTATCCTGCTCCTGACTGACACCTTTATGTAATGACAATTTATTTAAAAATACTTCAACTTGGATGAATCAGCAAGGGGTTTCAACAAAATACCCCTTGCAGTAGTTTGTAGTAGAACAAACTACTGCAGTTTTGTAATTTTCTTGTTTTTTTTTTTTATTCTTCCCATCAAAATTTTTGATTCATTTTTGCAAAGAAATATTCTAAATTAATTTCACATGAAGCTGTGTTTAAGTTGGACGATTTAGACAAGGGCCAGATACAGCTAAAAGTTTAACAGCACCATAAAAAAAAACAACGTTTTTTTAGTTTAAAATAGAGAATATTTATGATTATAAGTGTCATAATTTTCTTTAAGACAACAAAACTGAATTTTATACAACCCAACACATCCTAAAACTGAGTTTGAAGGGATATCTAAGCTAAACACTACTGCTGTAAATGACAATGAACTAAAACTTAAACAGAAGCAGTCGTGACACGTACAGTTCAAAACAGACACTTACACGACGTCCCACGATTTGTAGAAAAAGAAGTTCAAAACACAAAGGTATCTCGGGAAAAGTGACAGAACAACTGGTTCCTGCCTCGCCGGGTCCAGCTTTACCTGAACGTAGTCGTTGAGGGCGTACAGGTCAACGCAGGAGTTGTTGAACAGGAAACCCCGGGTTTGGTCCGTCAGCACCGCGTGCTCTTTTTCCTCCAGCGGAGCCTCCAGGGCACGGAACACCAGCGCTCCCATCACCAAGTAAAGGAGCACCACGGTGAAGATCAACAGCAGGGTGGAGCAGCGCATGGCTGCGCCGCCGCTCAGTCCGAACTCAGCCTGGTGCCTCTCTCTGCCACCCTCAGCTCTGACGGGGCCTCGATCCCAGCTGCTGCAGCTGAAACATCAGCAACCGCAGAAGCACACGGATGTTATTCTGACCACACAGCGTCTGAAAGTGGCTCCTGACTGCACACACGCCTGCAGCATGCAGTCCGGTTACATCAGCTGCGCCAGGCATTAAATCAACTCGGGCTTTACTGTACCGTTGACACACAAGAAGATGGGGGGGAAAGCTGTCATCTGGTGACACTCTGAATAGAGGCCATTGTGTGTCTGTCTATAAACCGTCCATGATGCGTGTCCTGAATGCAACAGACGGATCAAACTCACCTGCCGGCCCTCTTTATCTGCCTGCGCCTTCGCCCCTTTTTGGCATCGGCTCTAATGATGTTGTCCCTGGACCCGTAGTCGATGGGGAACCCGTCAGCGTTGCACTCCAAGGAAGGGGTCACTGCGCGGGGAAAGACATATTCAGACCTTGATGTCACCAATCAAACCAGACTTTCCCCATCTCTACAACTAGTGGCAAAGTGAAGCGAGGTGGAGCTTTCTGAGGAGTGTGTAGGTGGTGAGGGGGGTCCTGGCTCTTTATCATCAGCTGGAGGAGAGAGATGTGAAAGAACAGGTTGGGTGGGATGACGCTGATTGCTGCTGGCTCAGATCAAGATGGCACTCTACTTTATTAAACCCCAAAACAAGAGGATGTGTGACTCTGCACAAGTCCACCTTAGCTAAACCGATAGAGCTGCCCACCAGTAGCTAAACGCCATCAGAAGCTCAGATGCCGAGTGAAGTTTGAGATGCTCTAACTTGGTTATCGTCCCGAAAGGCTTGGGTTACAAGTTGCGATCCTAAAAGCAGTGGACTGCATGCTGGCGGCGTGGGAGCAGGGTGGGGAGCATAAAGGAACACTACAGTTCCCTGAAGTTCAGAGATTGTAGCTCTTTAGTCAGCAGATCTGTTCTGGTCTGCATCCAGAACTTAGAGCAGTAAACTGCCACACAGTGACAGCCAAACAGACGTGCACTCTAACCAGTTTTACTGCTGCTGGGAATGCACAGAGGAACTGCCCACTTGCAAAATATGAGCACATCTCAGTCATATATACATAGACACACACACACACACAATATATATATATATATATATATATATATATATATATATATATATATATATATATATCCTTCCTATATATAGGAAAACACAGCATGATGCTTGTTTGTGCTCACATTTTTTTATGATTTCTGCAGCACATTTAGAGACAAAACTGGAACTTTTACACGCTTAATCAAGCTCCTCTGTGACCAATCGATGTGAAACTGCCAAGCGAATGAACACCTCAGAATGCTCAGCACGCTGCGAGACACTTGACACAAGGAAAGTGTAACATACACTGCGTTAAGTGCCAGCAGGGCTGCTGCTGCTGCTGTTGCTGCTGCTGCTGCTGCTGCACAAACGCAGCCCTGCATAATAACGATCCGCTTTTATTGCCACTCAGGAGTCCCATTTGAGTCCATAAGTTTCGTCCTGACAGACGATGCGGGACGCTTTGAGGGACGTGCACTTACCTCAGACCCGAAGGATCCTCAGGAATCCAACAAGAGGCGCGGCGGCAACGATGCTGGGGTGGGGTGGGTGGGGGTGGTGAGTCCCGCGGAGTTCAAGCAGCCGCATGCAGACAAGTGTGTGTGAGAGAAAAGGAGCGCGGTCGGGTTGTGCTGAGCAGCACACCAGAGAGGGGGGAAAAAAGTGCTCAATCAATCGGACTTTACGCACAGAGCGAGAGAGGGAATTAAAGAGAGAGCTGGGATGGAGATTTGGCTGTGTAAGTCAGGCAGTTTGTTTTTGTTTTGTTTTTTTTACATTTTAGGAAAGATTAGCTGAATTATTTGCTTCATTATTATTGTGTAATTCATGTTTTACTTTGCATTTGCAAAAAACAAAAATACTAAAAAAACAACAACAAAAAAAAAAAACCCCAGCAGTGAGTGAAGTGAAGCAAGTGAAGCAAGTTAGTCCATCGGTGCCGCATTTATTTATTATCTCACATATATCCCATTTAGTCTTTACTTATTTATTTACCTATGCGTAAGCCTCAGGTCTAAGGCCGGGATTTTTTGAGTTCCTGTGCTTGAGCCCAGTCAGACCTGGCCAACATACACATGCTTACATTGGTGCTATTTCTGGCTCATCTGCATTAACATAGAGTTTCATTCATCGGTCTTCAGTTTCATTCTCCTCTTTGGCAGCTGGCACTGCACCGCACACAGAGGAAACTGGAGTCCCACAAACAGGAAAGTCTTCAAACTCGTTGACCTTTCGGTGTGCCCCCCCTCCCCCCACAATAAACACAGAGACTGTATTGTGTTCTATTGAATTTTAACGCATCAGGTTGAGCAGCTGAAGGAAATCGAGTTCAGTTCAAGTCAGTAATAATTTATTTTTGCCCAAAGGGAAATGAAAATGTTGCATCTCATATCTTTGATTATTTTCAAAGAGTCCACGGTGTTGCTGTGGGCAGTAGCACTGCTAATCCCTCTCATTTGCTTTTGCTACTACTCTTTAAATTTCTATCTGGCCGTATGGTTAGGGATTTACTTTTTTTTCCCTTTTGGCTGCAGACCTCCGAGGTATTTTCATACCAGCTATTGATATCTAGATGATGATTTATTTTTTATTTTTTATTTTTTGCACATTCTTTGCAAAGTAGCTCAGGCTCGGTGTGAGTTGACACAAAGTATCAGTGAACATCAGATTTCAAATTGTGCCACAGCTTCTTTGATTTAGGACCGGGTCATCCACACCGATGAGGAGTGTGTGTTGATCTAGAGCATCGTTTCTCAAGGTGGACGCTGCCGTTGAACATTTTTGACTTTTGAAACAACAAATTTCCATGTTTTTTTTTTTTTCTAGAAAATCTCTGGGATTAATGTTAAAAAAATTTCTGGTGCAAATTTACTCCTGCCGTTCACATGAGGTACTCAACTTCTTGGGTTTTTGGATGACATTTTAAGATACATGTGCTTTCAGGGCGCTGGAGATGCCATCTTGTGTAATAGTTTGAGTTTGTGGACATTTTTTGGCTGCCAAGAGAATCTGGTGCGCATGAAAAACAAACTTTTTTTCTTTCCTCCATGTCCCAGGAGTGTCCAAAATGGCGGTCAGGGGGACATTAGTGGAACCTCAATACAATTTTGGGTGGAAACTTAATTACAATTCACAAGTAGCTTAAGTTCTGCAACAGGCCGGTGACGTGTTAGACAATGGATGGAAATGGCCTAAATTTGGTTTGATGGTCAAACAGTTGATGCGGAAACACATAAAAACATCCGGGGGTGTGATTTCAAGTGAAGCTTTGTCTTTTCAAAAGAAGATACAAATTCAAATCTTAAAAAAAAAGAAATCATCCAAGCTTTTGTTTTTCATTTAATTTATTACTAAAAGGGAGCCACAAACACACACACTTTCATTAAAAAAAACCCCAAACAAACAAAAAAATGCTCTTAACATAAACTTGGCAAAATATTTTAAGAGTGAGCCATATCCTGTATCCAGTTCTTGCTGTTGAAAATACACACACACACACACAAATAATCTAGAAGATCAACCTGACAAATATGATTTACAGTTAAACTGGAAGAAGTTTTTCATGTTTCAAGCCTACAAAGATTTTGATTCGCCGCCAACAGAATTTATGAATTTGAGTATTAAATTAAAATATTGTGAATTTAGTTTATAGTTGATCAGGCTAAAATGAAAATTTTCAGCGCTCAGTGAACTGTTACTCAAGATAAATCCATCTTTTTCTGTCTGGCTCCTGAATGTCTGTCTGCATTCATAACCTCCCCTCCACCTCCCACTTGTGGCAGATGGTTCCCTGCTGGCGTGCGATCTGATCAGATGGCGCTACAGTGACTTTAAAAATAAAAACAACAATACGTGTGTCGCTGTGTGTACTTTGTCTCTATGACAATTGTTTTCAGTGCGAGCTTTGTGGCCTTCTGTCGCATCAGATAACATGTTCCCCGTAATCAGAGAGTGATTATCACCCTAAATACCGGTTACCAAGCTACCAACACAACTTCAGCTGTCGTGCATCGGTCAGTTTCATTCACTCCTTCGCTCTCGTCAGTTTCTCTCGTTTCTGCTCTCTCGGTTGAATCTGACCGAGAACGTGCAAATATTTCATATGAAATCTGCGAGTTGTGGCCGAAGCTGCAGTGAAAGGTGGCTCTACAAAGAGCCGAGTCAAAGAGAGCGAATTACAAATGAGCATCGCACTTTTGACGTTCACGTCAGTTTAAAAACGATGTAAAACCGTCTGGTGCTTTTGTTTGGCCTGTCACAATATGCACTAAATCAATTAATTGGTCCTTCCCATTTGCATGCTTGTTTGCCTAATCCTTAAAGCAAATGCTGCTATTTAATATTGAAAAAGTTCAGGAAAGTTTTTGACTAATTTGACTAATACCCCATTAGTTTGGGGTTTTCTTGCTACAGGGACTTTTGCTGGTTTTCTCTGTCTGAGCCTAATGATTAATATGTTTCGTGAAGTGATTTTCCTCGCATTCCATTTTATTTATTGTTTTGGTTGCTTTCTCTTTTAATTCATTTTGGATATTTGACACGTCTTCCAGTTCCAGTGCTAAATGTTCTTTGGACAGTTTATTGACGTCTGAGAGCGGACCGTGCTTTCATTATTGGGCCTTTGTTACTGTATCAGCTGAAAACGTTGTCAAAACGACAACATTATCGTTGATTGCAATAATTTCTGGGACAATCTATCCATCAAAACTGGTTGGAGTGACAGGCCTGCGTTGTGTTTCCTCAGATTACAATAAACCAACACACACTGAAGGCTGTCAAAATGTACATTGCACCACACACCCCTCTATAAATTCTGTATCTGTATGTTCGTTTCACTGATTAATAATGTTTCCACAACAGTCCTTGTAAAAGCGCTGCGTCATGAATCACAGCTCGGCGCCGGGGTCGCCGAGTTTGAAGCGTTCCAAGCCGATTGATTATACACGGCGGCCGCGGCGCCAGAAAGCGCTAAATCGCTAAACGGTGAGTTTCCACGACTGTTATTGTCAAAGCAACATCGAGTAAAATAAGCTGAGACGGACCCGACTTCAGCGTCTTCATCTTTTCCTGTGAATACGGGAAAACCTCCTCTGGGGTCTGGACTTGCTGAGAGGCAGAATTGGATTTATTTTATGCACTGCACCTAATAAACTGTTAAATACATTTAGCCGCTTCAATTCAATCTGCGTGAGAGCCTCCGTCTGTCCGATCTCGGCAAAACTGAACTCTGTCCAACTGCAGTGAAAGAGGTGTCCCGTTGCTTTGAATGCATAAATTACTTCATGAGAGAGAAAGAAGAAAAAGTTTGATGTTTGACAAAACCTTAGAGAAGGACTGTATTTTATTTTGCAAAATAAAATTTTTAAAAAGTACTTCTTTTTTTTTTTTTACCCCGGTTCAATCGTTCATGTCAAGTCACACAAACAGTAAAACAAACCAAAAAAAAAAAAAAAAGTTAAACACAGAAATTGAAATTCCTCTTACTTCTTACACTCCAGATGTTCCTCCAGTTAAGTGCTTGGTTTTGTTCCTCGCAGCCAGATAAACAAGTCCGTCCAGCAGGAACAGAGGAGACAGTAAAACATCTGCAAGACCCACACCGGAGCAAAAGTTTGCTCAGACTGATTGACCTGAAGACAGACGCGCTCGTAATTACCGTAGACATGAAAAGGACGGCAATAAAAAAAATAATAAAAAAAAATAAGAGGGAGAGGAGGAGAGCTACGCCGCTATTATGAGCACTTTATTTTCAATTAAGCCCTCGTGCCTCCACAGCGAGCTCACTTTCTGACAGATTTGATGATGCGGGGACTTTCTCCCGACTGGAAATTGCGTGGTTAGCAAACGTCGGCAACTTTGGTCATTTGAGGGAAGACGCGTTATCGGACACAACATGAAAGAAAGGACAGAAGAAGAAGATGGAATTACAACTGGGAAATGTACATGTGTATTCATTTTATTTTGTACAGGTTTATACTTTTAATCTTGTAAAATATAAATAAACAAATGTCCAATACCTTTTTACCTATTTAATAAATTATTCAATAAATTCTCAGTCAGCGGCGCCCCGTGATTTAATGGTGCCCTGGGCGACATCCCTTATACCAGCAGTAAACATGCAGGGTTTCCCCCAGTGTTTACTTGTGCCCCACCAGGCTATCCATCCATCCATGCTTAATTAAGTTTTTTTTTTTTATTTTTATATTTGCATTTTAAGACTTTATTGACGATGTCCAGGTAATTAATCTTCAAATCTTCTAATAATACATGTAATATTTCCTGTCAACTTTAAACTTTGTTAAACTCAAAAACATGACGGGTCAGGCTTAGCAAGTTTTCTGGGGAAACCCAAACACTGAAGTATTTGTTTAACATGTGAAACGTTTTACAGGTTAAATAATGTGATCACGTCTTTATGCCAAACAGCAGCAGCTGTAGGCCTGAATCTTTGATGGAAATAGCTCATCTTTCTTCCACTAAGCTAGAACAGACTACTTGTTTTCCTCTGAAGCATCGACATCTTTTAATTATTTGCTTATTCATCGCATGCATATTTAATCTAAGTGCTCACAGCACTGGGAGGGATCCAGAAACGCAGCAGAAAGCTGTTTTACGAAACAAAGGGTAGCTGTTTGTTTTTGTTCAGAAATTTTGCTGCTCTTTCCCCAAATTACTACTTATCCCAAAAAACACATTCATAAATTAATGTCTTTTTATTACATGCATGAATCGTGAATATGAATAAATGATTTTGACTAATCAGACCAGGACCTTCCATAATGGATATGAATAACTGGATTGAATGGTAATCAATGAAATTATGTCTTTAAATGCAGATTAAATAACAAATCCAAGTTTTAGAAGTTTTTTTTGTTTGTTTTTTCTTTTCCTGGAATAATTATATTGAATAGCCATAAAATAATGACATTAAAAGTATCAGTAGTCTTCAAGGTTTTATGTCATTAGGTTTGAAACTTTTTTTTTTTTACACAATTTTCCTCAAAATGTCAAAATCCCACAGAAGAAAAAGTTTAAAAAACCTCCAACCCAAAATACAATAAAAAAAAAAATACAACAAATTTTCTATAGTAGATATTAATAGAAAAGAAAAAAAGTAACTTTTTTCAGAAAATCATGGAATATTTTATGTTTTCTCCAGGACTGAGGAAAAAAAAAAAAAAAGTCTCTTTAGTTTGCAGACTTCTGAGTATTTTATCTGGTTAAACACTCCACACCTTTAAATCCCGTTCATATTGGATTTTTCTTTACGATAATGACATTAAACCTGAAATATCAGCCAGCTTGGATTCAAATCAGTGTAGCGGCCTTCACATTTCAATATTTTGAAGCAAATTCATTAATTTCTATCAATAAATCACCACGAAACTCAAAGTGCAGACAGGTGAGCGAATGTGCAAAAACAAACTTGTCTTCTATCTACTACAGTATGCGTAATTACTAACTGAAACGACATAAGTGTGACCTCATTTCCCCATTTTTACTCATCATCCGTCAGAGCAGCTGCACAGTAAAGCCAAGCCTTCGAAGCTGTGTGCATTTGACACGTCCTGTTACACCTTTTATTGATCTGCCTTGGAATCTACTTTACACTTTAATCCAATGCCTGGAGAAAGCTTTCAGACACCGAGAAGGAATCAGGATGAGTAAGGAAGGAACGCTCTGCAGGAGCTACGGTAAGGAGAGTAAAGGTGAGGAACGACGGTCGTGTCGATGAGAAGTTTTAAATTTCCTTTGGTCATCATGACTCTGATTCAGATTTACTCTTGGTCTCATTTGCCCAGAACACATTTTTATGGAACATTACTACGTCCTTTAGAAATACTATTCTGGATTTTATTCATAATCATGACTCCACACACACAAAGGCACTTTATTTTTTCTGAAAAAGCTGATTTTTCTCCTCATAATGTACAACTAAAGATTCCAAAAGGATCTCCCATCTTCTCTAATGAATGAAAAACGTTGAGTATCCATAAACACAAGATGCAAAATTAACTAAAATGTTTGCAAATGTCTTTAAATCTCGACTCTTTGTTCCGCCTTAACAGAATTACGCCGTATCCTAAGTGCACAAAGGAGTGTAATCACAGCTCCTTCCTCCCAGCTGCTAAGACTTTAGCCATCATTGTTCCCAGAAAACTGGAGCTGCAAAGCATTTTTTTATTATTCTGTACATCTGTCCTCAATGTACAATACGTT
The DNA here is from genome assembly GCA_010277075.1 of Poeciliopsis retropinna. Lineage (NCBI taxonomy): Eukaryota > Metazoa > Chordata > Actinopteri > Cyprinodontiformes > Poeciliidae > Poeciliopsis > Poeciliopsis retropinna. Next base: position 1,977,145 of record VMRM01000024.1, read on the forward strand.
AATTTTACTATTATTCAGTATTTTTGCCTGTTGAAATGCCTTTAAACCTGCATTTCTCCACTGAGGGACAATTAAACGTTTCTTCTCTCATTTCAATTAAAAGGTTAGAAAAGGGAGTTTTAGCATTTAGCAAAACTAATTTTAGCTTCATTTTAACTCTCTTATAAGTGCTTTTATAAGTATTTTTTATTAGGCCTCTTAACTAGGATTTAGTCTGAATTTTGTTCCATAAACATGTAAATTTGAGCTGGTACGATAATGAAGTTCCAAATGATTATGAATGATACTAAATAGGCATTATTGATGCGAGAGGTAATGATCAAACAACAAATGAAACACTTTGGAGGCATTTTGACTGACGCTTAGTTGCTTATAGTATAGTGAATTAAATTTTGAGAGAAGAGGTAGATTTCTTTCTTCCTTCTACTTCTTTTCGTTCGAAACCTTTGTTTCTATCAACATGTGACATTTATTTTAAACTGTAAATGAACAAATACAATAAAACTTACGAGATCTCTCTCTTGAAAAATGAAAGATCCGATTGCTTTTGCAAAATCTGACAAGTTTTTGTGTCATTCCCAGTTAATTTCACAAGATCCCATAAACATTTTGCAGGATACACAGCTACTTTTGTGAAATCTCACAAAGATTTAAGAGAGGACTCGGATCCGGCGTGTCGGGTTTTACAACAGGCATGTGCTGAAGACGCCTGTATCGGTCATGTTACGTTCAGACCAGCCTCTCTTTATAGATTTTCAACTTCATTCCTGAGGCTTAATAACATAAAACTAAGTATTAATGCCTGTATTTTTGTACTATGCTGATGCTGACTGATCAGACTTTGACTATCCAGGTTTTCTTTTCCCGTTTGATGAGTAGAGAGACTCCAGATCAATTTCCCGTTAGGGACAATAAATCAACCGCCGACCCAGTTGGAGGCTAATTTACCTCCTCACAAAAACGGTTCATAGACAAAATGATCCAACGAAAATGAAAAAAAAAAGAACAAAAACTACAAGTGATGGGTTTCTTTTAATGAATAGCAAGCTCTGGAATAGTCTTTTACATTCGCCACATTGGGCTGCACTCAGTACATCATCACCCACCATCTCAACATTTACACAAACTTCAAATGCTGGACTGTGAAAATGTGAAAAGCAGTTCATTGATTCAGACAGCTTAACGTTGCCTTCAATCTTCAGGATTTTTTCTTTTCTTTATTTTATTTTGTTCCCTCACACATCGCACAAATAATCTACAAGTTAAGAATAGAGATGCATTTCTACTCTAAAATGTGCTAAACAGAAAAGTCCCAAGGATTAGCGATTTTTTTCCTCTTCCCCATCAGGTAACAAATATAATCTCTTTTTTTTATTTGGAAGTTGCTCATCTTAAAATGTAAAAATAGACCTGCGTATTAAACAGATGTCAGTTCTGCTTATTAACGTTCATAGGCTAAAACAAGCTGTGCTTAATTGGACAGATACGGGGAAGAGCTGAACCATTATTATCATTATTCAACTTTTAAAAATTACCACCCTATATGTATTTATATAGAGAGACAGGTCAGCATGTGGAATGCATAAATTAGATCTGAAGACGTTTTATTATTGTGGCACACAAGCAGCATTGCTGGTTTCTACCCCCCTGACCTCTGACCTCCTCTTTGTGTGAAATGATGATTGCTGATGTGAAGCTCCTCCTCTTCCTCGTCCTGCTGCTGGGGATCAGAAGAGTTTGATCATGCTTTCTCTAGACTTCCCCACGCCGACCCACTTCACTGAAATGAGAAACAACAGCGTTTGAGGAAGTGAGTGGAGGGCCCGGCTCCGGTTTCTCCATTAGCCGAGGAGATCTCTTTACAAACCCGGCACTTGCAGGAAGTCCTCGATGAAGCGGATGTAATTCTGCGCCTGAGGTGGCAAGTCCTCAAAGCTCCGGGCCGTCTCGGTGCTGCAGCACCAACCGGGCAACGTCTCGTAGTCCACCGACACCCGCGTCAGCACGTCCATGTTTGCTGCGGCACGAGAATCGAGACAGATACCGCAAAGATCAAGCAAAGTTTCCAAACTTTTCCAGCACCGCGAATTAAAGACACTAATATTAATGAACTAAAGAACACAGTTCCAATTCATTAATATGTCATTTTTACTGCTATTAATAATATAGCATTCTCTGCATTCTCTATCAGGGACAAGTAAACTAAAATAATGAAAAATGTTACATCTAGACACCAGATTGGTCTGAGAAAGTTGCAAAAATAAAAAGATTCTCGCCAAGTTTTCTGCCAAATTTCAAATAGAAATGATTTTGTTAATTCTAAAACAAGAAAAGGATCGGCTGATTTAACTTCTGACATTCTTTAAATATCTCGTTTCAATTGTTTCAAATTACAGCGGATGTAATTCTGTGCCTGAGGTGCGTATTAAACACCTCAGGCGCTTAATACCCATGTTGTTCCTACCAAATTTAAATCAAGCACTTTCCAAGCCTTGAAAATCACATCTTTTTGAAATTCAGAAATTTTCAAGGATTTCAAAGCAGCCGATACAAAACCCTGATAAATAATCCAGGTAGACCTTGGAGCAGCAGGAAGTGCTCACCTGGGAAGCTCGGCAGGGGTTCGCCATTAACCTTGTAAGCCACGCCCACTTTAATCTCTGGCAAGGTGTCCAAGATGTCCAACTTTGTCAAAGCGATTCTGCACAAACAAAACGTAGCTGTGTTGAGCTCTGGGGCCTGCAGAGAGCAGACGGAGTGAGGATGCCGCAAAACGGTTCCTTACGCCGAGAAGCCGTTGACCATGTGGGCGTATCGGACCAGAATCAGGTCCAGCCAGCCGCAGCGCCTCCTCCGGCCCGTCGTCACACCGAACTCTCGCCCTCTGCTCTGCAGCAGATCGCCGACGTCCTGCAAAGCAAACAGGAAGTTAAACTAGTGAAGCAGGAAGTTTATCTACGTCTAAAGACTTTGGATTTTTGACTAAACGGCATCAATCTTTTTAAACGGACTGGTTTGGGTCTGATTATTAAAAACAGTTCAAGAGTCCTTTTAGGCTCCTCCCACTTGAAATTTCTGACCAATCACACATCAGCTGTGGTCAGAAGCCACTTTAAAACAGTTCTACCCAGAAGACGCATCAAAAGCTCCACATTCAGGGCTTTGAGAACGAAACAATTTGGTTCTTGAACTGCGAGGAGAGGCTAAGTAAGTCAAACTTAGACACAACAGCACAAACACACCAGCTGGACATTAAAGCTGCTCTTGGAAAGAGCAAAACCGTCTCACAATAAAGGATCTGGAATGACCCCTGAAATCTTCCCCATCGAAAATGGATGAAAGTCAGGTTTTCGCCAGAAAACCAACTACAAAATAAACTCCAATTGTGCAAAGGAGAGTCTTCGAATATTCAGCCTGGAATATGCCAGTGGGGTTTTCTTCTTGCCAAGAGACATTTATCCAGATTGGAACTGAAACGATTAATCGGCCTAATCAATCACTGCAATAATTGTCAATTAATTTAGTTTGATTAATTATTAGCTGAGTATAAGACTCAGAAACACATTCAGAGCAGAAATGAAGCTAAAATTGTACAAATAATATCTACAGTTAACATTTATGGTAAAAAAAAAAGAAAAGCTAATTTCTGTAAATATTTTTTATCCTGAACTCCTCGAGTGGTAGCTTTAGCTACACTGAGTTCAAATTCTGTAAAAGAAAACAAAACCTCCTATTAAGCACCTTTTGCTGTCCAATTAATTAATTATTCCAAAAATTAGCAGATAAATCCTTCAGTTTAACATATTGATGTTGGCAGCTTTTTTTTTTTTTTTTTTGGAGCAGATGCCTCCTTTGTTACAAATGATCAACGCTCACTAAAAGAATGCTGAAATGTTTTATTTTCTTACTCAGAAAGGCAAGTGAATTACTTGTGTATTTGCATATTGTAATGCATTTCTGACTTTGTTTAAAAAGGCTTTAGTGGTTCAATAAAAAATCTGCAGAATGTGTCTTTTTTATCCGATTAATTGATAGAATACTCAATTACTAAAATAATTGTTATTTGCAGCTGTAATCCAAATACTAGAGGGAGTGTTTGTATAAATTTTAGTCTATATACAATAAATTAAAACTTATTTCTATAATATCATCCAAACTATCTGGTGTACATTCATTCCAGCATTTTGAAAGAACTACTCAAAAACAGAATTAAAAGCCTCAACGGAATATTTATACCAGCTGTATCTGAGGATCAGGAGGCGTCAGATTTATTTTTGCACAGCATCTCAGTGACTTCTTCAGCATTTATGGGAAGCACTGCTCCATAAATCTGTCAGCGACTCCAGTCGGGTCACAGTTTCTCACTCACGTTATCCTGCTCGGTTGGAAAAGCACCGACTCCCACCCGGGTCGTATAGGCTTTAACGACGCCGTAGACCCGGCCGACGTACGAGGGAGGCACACCGAGGCCGGTGCAGACGCCGCCGACGGTGCAGTTAGAAGACGTGACGAAAGGGTACGTCCCTAAACAGAGACAAGTCTGTTAGGGCTTTAACGGGGACAAAGAGAAAAGACGTTTCTTCCTCGTGTGTTGGAGTGGAGTCTCACCAAAGTCGATGTCCAGCAGAGCAGCGTTGGCTCCCTCCACCAGGATTTTCTTGCTCGGACCAGTGAGAGCTTTGTGCATGAAGTACACGCCGTCAGTCACCAGGGGGCGCAGTTTCTCTGCGTATTCCTACAAAACAACAGCGCCGCAATTACGCTCAGAAATTCATCTGAGCATCATTTCAAATGATTTTGACTGTGTTAAAAATTAAATATAAATTTAAGAAGGGAAAAACATAAGAAATTACTTTGAGCTGCTTCAGCTCCCCTTTGATGTCGACGTTGAGGTTTGGATACATGGCCAGGAAGTGATCGGCCAACATTCGAAACCTGCAAAACCAACCAGAGAGCAGATCTTAAAAACAATAGACTCAATTCACAAGAGGAAAGAGATGAGAGCAGAGAGACGACAAGGTTCTTTCAGATTCTAGAGAGGTGCTGCCATCTGCTGGCCAAAGAATGTACAGCCTTTTGTCGTATTCATAAAACTGGTGATTTAGTAGATGAGAAAGTCTACTTTTTCAGCATGAAAATAGATTTTATAAAGTAGTGCTCTTACATAAATTGTGAATGATACAAATTTAGAATTTTAGCACAATATTTTGTGGTACTATTGCGACAAGGATTAAAAAATAAGGATAAAAAGTATCGACGACTTATTTTTTAGCTATCCGGAACAGCATTCACAGCACCAGAAACACAAATACTGCTCTTGAAAACAAATTCCCATTACTTAAAGAAGTATGATCCATAATACTAAACTGCAAAAATATTTGCAGCTTTGTTTTGTGGAACAAACAATTTAGAGAGTAGTAAAATAACATTTCAGATGTCAGGTTTTTTTTAACATTAATTGAAATTTATCGGGACAACTATACGACAAACGCCCACAACTATATAGATGGAACAAGAAACTGTCATTGTAGGAGATTTCCACATAAATTTAGATGTACAATCGTCTTTTAATAGCTACAACAGGCTTTTCACACAGTAAATTCCCTGTTCTCCTTAATTGTCCATATCAAAAAGCTTGCTTTATTCTACTTTTTTGCAATAGAGGATTCATTTTGTTCTAAAATCTAAAAATAGAAAGGCATTCTAGTTTGATTTTGTATGCTTTAGCAATAAAACATTTTACTCTATGACAGGGTTTTTATTTTGTAGCAGTGGGAGGAAAAGAAAATCGTCTCTTTGAATGGAAAAGGTTGGAACTTGGACACAGTTGCCACTCACTTCTCTTCAAAAACCTTGAAATCTGAGACGAGGTCACAGACTCTCAGACCGTTGCGAGCGGCTTTGGATGAGTAGGCTGGTCCGATGCCTTTCTTAGTGGTCCCCAAACTGCAGAGCAGATAAAAGACAAAACACAGAAATAATTAATTCGAGACGAGTCGCAGAAAAGCACATTCGCATCGCTCTCAGGTAACTTAGCAGACGTACTTTTTCCCTTCTTGCTGCTGCCGCTGCTGCTCCTGGATCCCATCGACAGCTTGGTGGAAGTTAAACACTGAGGACGCAGTGAACCGTGAGTAAAAAAAAAAACCAAAAAAACCCCACGTTTCCAGTTCAAAAACATGAAAGAGAACGAGAGAAGTGAGGAAGCTCACCGATGTGCGCCCGATCGGAGATCTTTAACCTCTCCTCCCATCCCTGTAATCCTGCAGGAAATGGAGAAAACTTCAACTCGCGTGTGTTTTTACACAAATCTGTCTGATCTGACTGGGGAAACGGTTTTTACCTTTCCCCTTCCGCAGATTTTTCTCAGCCTCTTCAAACAGACCTGGCAAGTGAATCACCACTCCGTTTCCTGTTTACAAACGAGAAGGATACTTCTGATATCCTACAAAATTAATACTCATTGCATTTATGAGACTGCTAAAAAAGCAACAACTTGTTCATGCATTTCAGGCAATAACATGTTTGGTTTTCTTAGTTTAAAAAGGAGGTGAATTATTCATTTCCATCGTTGTGGGTATTTCTTATATTGCGTACAAAATGTTGGTTAAATGAAAAATCTGAAGAATGGGACGCTTTTTAAACAATCCAATTAATCGATCACGAAAATTCAAATTCAAAAATACTTTACTGATTCCAAAGAGAAACTGAATGCTGTTGTAAGTCATTTAATTATAAATTTTTCAAAGAGTTATTGCAGATGATGACGCTGTGGACAGTAAAGATCTTTTGTAACAGTCTGTATTACAGCGGGCTTTGAAGAAACCTCTGACTAAAGACACTGTTTTTCCACTAATAATAATAATAATAATAATAATAATAATCATTAGTTACAGTCCTACTTTGGTCGGATAAAAACAAAAGCTGGCCTTTTTGGCCTGAACATCCTCTTCATGAAAGAGGCGTCTTCATATCCTCTGTCAGACAGGTTGCTATGTCAGAGCACTTAAAAAAATAAAAATAAATCACTGGCAGGCCCAAAACAAATCTTATGGAGGTGGGGAAACATTTGTACATCGCGTTCATTTATCATCTCCACCCAAGGGAAACTGGGTTGTCGTTCAGTTCAGCTTTCTGCCAAGCTGCACAGTCTCTATGGTTCGGTTCCCTCTGTTTACTACGGCGCTTCCTTATCTCTTCCTCAAGCACCACTGAGGAAGAGATAAAGGAGGCCCGCTGAAGTTCGGATGCTGCCCTTGTTTTTATCATCCCGCCATCTTCTGGCCTATAAATAAAAGCCTACCGATGAATGAGATTGCCTTCTTGTTGAGCACGCCGCTGGGCAACAGGTGGAAGTCGTACTCCACTGAATCCACCACCACGGTGTGACCTGCATTGTTTCCTCCCTGCAAAACAGCACAAACGATGCAGCTGTCCTGTCAAGACAGTCCTGCAAAAATCAGGTTAGCAAGCTGTAACATCATTTTCTGATTAAGCCTCAAAAGGCCGTGGCAGCTCTGCTGCAGGACAGGCAGGGGAATCACATTTGGTGCACTAGACTCTGAAGCTGAGTGTGAAGAGCAACAGGGACAGCTGCTTTCTGCAAGGTCGATGCCTTACATAACGGATTATTCAGTGGCCATGTTTATCGGTGTGGAGGTCACGAGCTTCATTCTCTAACCGTGTCATTCTCGTGACTATGACTTAAAAAAAAAAAAAGAAAAAAAAAAGGAAGAAATAAACAGAATTTTAAAAAAATGACTGCTAACATGAAACTAGCCCTTCCACATCCGGGAGGTCAGGGGAAGTGATGACGTCAGAGCCGGTCATTAATATGTAAAGGAGGCACGCACACACAAAAACAGTCCGACTTCCACTCGCGAGTGGAAACATAAGTTAGTTCAAACATAAAAACGACATTGACCCAACACGTAGACGCCGTTAAGAAAGAACTGTTGCGCTAACACGGTAGCGTAGTTCGGTACCTGGCACCTGCATACAATATCCGCATCCATAGCGAGCAAGTCCACAACTTTCCCCTTCCCCTCGTCGCCCCACTGCGCTCCGAGCACCACGGTCACTTTGTTCTGGGGCTCCCTCGGGGCGCGGAGCGATACGTTCTGCTGGACGTTCTCCCTCGGCCGCTTCACCACCGGCTCTCCGTTCAAGGAGGCAGCCTCTTGGCCGTTAACGGTAGCCATATTGTCGTCTGATGCCATGCTGCCCTCTCTCCTCGTTTTACCGCGTTCTCTCTCGCTGGTCCACGGGAAGTCCAGTCGTCCTCTGCCGCTAGGTCGCGCTGTTTCCTCCAAGTCACTTATTGTTCCGGGTAGAAATAATTATTATTGGTCGTTTTTAGTTTACTCTATTTTGATACCTTTATCTGGCTTTGAAAGCATGTGCCAAATAAATTAATTATATAAAGTTTTAGAAGATCATCAGTTTATTAAAATATCGCGAGAAGGCAACGAAAAGGTATGTGACGTCACATGACGCAGTCAGCACAACTTCCGGTTGTTTTGCTTGGAAAAATGTGAAAAAAAGGTCATGTTGTTGAACTTTTGACAAGAGTCTCTCGTCCTATTGGTTGTTCATGTGCTTGTTAATATTTAACTTACTGAATTGCGCACCAAGCTGCAGATCTCTAAAACTGGCCCCGCAGCACATAAGGACAGAGGATTTACCTGAGCGCATGTCCCTGACAGAGAGCATGGCTGTGTTGAGAGCCTCCAAACAAGCCCTGAGGAAAGATCTGAAGCGTCGGCTTGCTGCGCTTAGCGCCGAGGAGAAGCAGCGACAGTCCCTGGTGCTTTTACGCAAGCTGTTGAAACATCCTAAGTATGTGTCCTCACAGCGAATTGCAGTGTTTCTCAGTATGGATGATGAAGTGTGCACTGAGGAAGTAATCAGAGACATCTTCAAACGGGGCAAAAGCTGCTTCATACCCAGATATCTGAGCGGTAGCTCACATATGGACATGCTGAAGATCAACAGTCTGCTGGACTTGGAGAAGCTGCCTCTGACGTCCTGGAATATCCGGCAGCCATCGGATGATTGCAAAAGCAGAGAGGAAGCGTTGTCTTCAGGAGGGCTGGATCTCATGTTGATGCCAGGCCTGGGCTTTGACCTCAACGGAGGACGCCTTGGACGAGGAAAGGGCTTCTACGACACTTATTTGAGACGCTGCAGCGAACACCCCAAAGGGAAGCCTTACACCATCGCCCTGGCTTTCAAAGAGCAGCTCTGTCAAAAGGTTCCTGTGGACTCCAGTGATGTTTTCATAGACGAAGTCCTATATGAGGAGCAGTAACCAGTCACTTACATGTTCATCTCATATGATCCAGGATAATTCATGAATCAATTCCCACTTCATAGGAATAACAGAATGTATTCTTCTTTCTGACCTCCTGTACAATGATGGTTTGGTTTTACACAGTCACTATTTGGTGGTCCTCCATAGATGACCTACCTGTGATGTATGTAATGCCATAATACAATCTGACCTACTAATTTAAAAAAACATTCAAATAAAACACAAAGTATCAAAGAACCAACCTGGTAATAAGACTCATAATTTGGACTTACAAGTTTATAAACAGTCATTCCTCACGGTTATATATTTCCTGATAATCGCATTTTAACAATTTATGACTGAGAAGTGGTGCTATAAGTGTTTTAACATATATTTCTACATCATAGTGGAGCAATTTTAGTCCAATTTCCATTTTCAGGATTGTTTTACATCAGTCCCATTAACGGGGTTTGAGCATGAACAACCTTTACGCCATGTTCCAAATTATTATGCAAATTGGATTAAAGTGTCATAAAGATAAACTTTTTTGTTGAGCTATTAAATTTATAGATGGTATTGTGTATATTACATAAGGCATTTCAATTCAAATGAATTTTAAGTTACAGATCAAATTAAAGTTACAGGTCAAATTAAGGTGCACTTTAAAGTCTAAGTTTAATGCCAATTAAACTTAGACTTAATTGACTTAAGTATTGTTTCAATAAACAATGAATTGGTTTTTTGTTTTGTGCAAATCCAAGTAAATGATCCAATTCCAGATTTCTATAGGCACTCAACAAAATCAATAAAAAGTAACTAAAAGTGTCCTAAAAGAGACAAATTTGCAAAAATCAAAGGGCTTTATTTTAATACTTTGAGGATATATTTTCTATTCGGCCTCAAAATGAAGAAAAGGAGATTGATCTTTTAATGTATAAAACCATTTTTAAGTCGCCAATACATAGACTTTGAGTTAAAAAAAACACAAAGTACGTAAAATTATCAATTCACCGTCGAGTGGTTGCCAGAAAACACACAATATAATCCTTCGGCTGTGTTAATTTGTCTCTATTCAGTAGTATTCTTCAACGCTTTTGGAAAACGCCAAGCACAACAATGGCTAATCACAGCGACAACAGTGGAGGAGAGCCGAGTTCACCTCTGACCCGGAACTTAATAGTGTCCTGTCAGTTTGACCCGACAAAATAAAACATGGGTTGATTATTTTTGCGCAGGTTACGCTCATCTGGGTGCGGAAGTGGCTCAACTGGGGGCCAATTTGTCCCTCCCTTCCCACTCCATACTCAACTGTGCAACTCTATTACAACTATATTTTCACTGGCTACATCCATAAAAATGGCCAACGTTTGTGAAAGTGGAATTTCTTGAGGTTTCCTGGTTGGTAGCAGCTAAACACACACTCAAGCTATGTGAGGTGAAGGGTTTGATCACATTCAGTCATTGTGCTGTCTCGCATTGTTTTGTGAGACAGCAAAATAATGTCACACAAAATGACTTATCCTTCAGGGAGAAATAAAAGAAGAATAGAAAAAAGCCAAGATAAAAAAGTATGTTTAAATATGTCTTTGTAATGTTTATAAATAGATTTGTGTCGCTGCTAATAGAAAATTAGCATTATAGAGACCTTGAATGGTTCAGGTTCGACAGCCAAACATTTATGCTGGGGTCGTTGTGTGAAGCTGAGTTTTAACTTTCAATTAGAAAATTCCTGAAGAAATTTAACCGGGGCCTGCCAAAGTGTGCTCGTCGGTTTGGACCCAGCGTTCTGATGCTAAAAATTAGCATCAATGCTAAGCTTAGCTAAAAAATTACAAAGTACCCCGTGGAGAGTCACAAGCATGTTTACTAACATGGACTTGAACCGTTCAGTATGTTAAAATTAGTATTGTGAATACTATAAGCTAAAATTAGCCAAAATGTTAATGTTACTGTGAATACTGTCAGTAGCATGTGGGGCATCACTAGCATGTTGTCTGTAATTGACTTACTCCATTCAGTATTCTAAACATGTCTAATAAGTAAGAGAAATAGCTAAGCCCTAGCTAGCAGCTAGCAGCTAGCAGAGCCCTAACCTGAGAGAAAAAGAAAATGCAAGATAATCTTACTGCCCTGCCTATGGCGGTGCACTAGTGGGGGGCAATGAAATGCTAATGTTTGTGCTAATGTTAATGCACTGTCTTGCTGCGCGGTCACAATCCCCCAAAATTAAGAAAATGGGTACCCAGAAATTGACTGGCCCATAAATCAGTTGGCCAATAAATGTATCCTATTATACATGCATAGGATATAATGTAAACAGCTCTATCAGAGATGCATTAAGTTTATAGCAGGTGTGCGAATGATCTAATCATCTAACAATGTGGACTGATTCCAGCAGTCCACATTGTTAGCAGAAATAGAGGGCCCCAAAACCAAATTTCACTTAGGGCCCTGTGGAGACTTGGGCCGACCCTGATCTCTTCTGATGTACAAATAACTCCAATTTAGACTGATTTGTCCAAAAACCATAAGACATGTGTCTTTGTGTTTGTTTAGATTGTCCTTGTTCACAATTGTTAAAATGTCTATTAAGTATGCATCTATGTCTAATAATCACACAAGGTAGAACGTTCTTGTTTTTTCCCATGACTGTTTGTTGTGGAAATTAAGTGTGACCTTTGAAGTGCACAATTCAAAGACTGAGATCTAGACAAAAGTCAGGGAACAAAAACAATCTTTAATACATCTGCAGACGGAGAGCAAAAACACAGTGCATTAGGCGAGAATCATTCTGCTCTAACAAATTCAGAGTTGCATAGTTACTTTATTCACCTAACAGAGGCGGAGACTCAATCTCCTAAGACCAAACAAAAGAAACAAAGGAAAACACATGGAACAGTTCAACCTTGTATGCTCATTCACTATCATGTCTACGGGATGCGAAAACTAAACATCCTATCTTCGTGCAGGGGAGGCTACAGGAAAAACAGCAAGTTCCCAGACAACCAGTCTGGGGAAGTTCAGCAACCCTGGGAAAACTTACTTCAGTAGACACATCTTATTTCATTAGTTTATACACCCTCTGCGACTGCACAAAAAACCTTTTAACTGTTATACAAAAAAGATTACATTTATATGATGCATAAAGGAACATTATTTAATTCAAATAAAATATTTTGCCTTTAAAGAAAAACTCCTTCACAGACCTTAAATATGGCAGAAACTTTGACAAATCAATTTTTTCTTGAAGTGAGACACTGCCCCGTTTCATCAAACGGACTCAAATTAAAGGTTGTATTTTTGTAAAATCTCCAGCATGATGTTACTCCTGCAACAACAGGTTGTTAATGAAGGCTTAGGGGGTGGCAGTAATTGCAGAGAGCACTCTATGAACACAACAAGCCCACAGTTTATTAATAATCCAGAGTATGACTGATCAGTCCAATAAAGTTGTGACAGTTTTAAAGTGGCTACTTTTTCTCTAAAACGCCAAGGGCAAAAGCAGCAACTCGGTGGTTTGCATAAATCATCGCTGCTTCATGAAGATAACAGATTTGTTTGCAGGCTGAAGAGAAGGAGAGCATTAGCTGAATTATTACCATATCATATAATCTGACAACAATGAAATGAAATTGATGTGAAATCGAGTTTCATTTTCACGCTTCTCTTGCTACTTTTTAATTGTAACCTTTGAATCAGTTCTTACAGCATTTATCTGAACAACAACAATCATTGTGAGTCATCTTTTCTCTTTCACAAGTGAAGAAAAAATAAATACTCTGTCAACGTTTGAGAGATTTTTCTAGGTGGAATTGAACAAATGTACCATCCAGGAGGATCCAGTGGCAGTTCTTACATGAGTGTGTCATTTGGTCGTCCCCCCCTTCCCACTGAGGTCCCACTCTTATCTCGGAAAAAGCTAAAAATACTCAAATTAACTTGCTAAATTAATTATATTGACAAACAGTATTGGAAAGAATCAAAGTTTAGTGTACAATAACCAAGTTCAAGATAGTCTTAGGAATCAAATATGGTCAAGATTACTTAAAAATAGTGAAATAGCCCTTTAATGTAGCCTTGAATCTGTAGCTTGTAGCACAACATCATTAAGTAGCTTTAATATTAAGAGGACATTCACACAGGAAATGGGAAACTATTTCAAGTGGCAATGGATCTTTTGCTTGTGACGCCCCCAGTGGGACACGACGCCCTGTGAGGTTGCCTGATAAGACCCGTTCCACTAACATCACCTGATCCCTCTGAGGCTAATAACCAGTCATCATTAAAAGACTGCACGAAGAGAAGGGAAACGTACAAACAAAAGACTCATGGACAAATGAATGTATCTTTTATTTATTGTAAGCTCACAAAAACAAAAGACAAAAATTAAAACGTCACTTGCTTCAAATCTGTGAAGGCTCAGAGGAACAAACGCAGCAGTGGCCTACAGAACTGACAGGCAGATGGTTGAAATCACTGGCTGTCAATTCATAGGTCATCACCTTGTGGCCCATCAAGTTAAAAAAACAAGAAAAAAAACCAACCCAAAACTGTCTCCAATCGACAACGGCAAACCTTGGTAACCCGTGGTAACCCTTGGCAACCCTTGGTAATCGGTCGGTCTCTGCAGGTAACAGCACCTCCACTGGAACCGACAGCAGCTTCCACATGGAGTTGCTGTTACATCCAGCGACAACCACTGGGATCGTCGATGACACGGAGGATGAAGATCGTCTCACACGTCCGCTTTCCTTCAAAGAGAAAGAGAGAGAAGAAAGCTATGAGCTCATAGGCGAGGATCTGGAGTTAGTGGACGGCCGACGCGGCTCCGCTCCCAGGCGACTTTGACCTGACAATTTCCTCCTCCCAGTTTTTATAGCCTGAAGTATAAACAGCATCATTGCTCGTGCTCCTCCAACAGCACGGCCAAAGGGCCAAGGCCTGTGCAGATAACACAGATTTTATGGCAGCTGTCAACATGAAGGCGAGTATTAGGGTGTGTCTGACCTGTGTACCTGCAGGCCCCACGTTTCCTGCTCACTCTGACATTTGTCTTCATAAGCTCTTGTTAACTAACCTGCTTTGTAGGTTGAGCTAGAATATTTGGGGTATTTTGTAGTATTAATTCTAGCTTGGAAAGATGCAAAAAAAAAAAAAAAAAAAAAAAAAAAAAAAGTAAAAAAAGAAATCACTGTTAAAAATATTATTCATTCATCATGGATCAATGAAGTCCTAAAAGAGGAATAAACACCAAAGAAGACAAGATGGGTTTTACCTTTCAGTAAATCATTTTTGGTGTTTTTGTTTCTCTCTTCTACTCACCTTCAAATTCAACACGGCCCGGCGGATTTCACAGAAGAGGCCAAAGGTTCGAAGAGCAGCGAGGTGTCGTGACCCACAGGCGGACGTGAAGGCCGGGAAAGGGGCCCGGAGCCCACCTGTCGGGGCCGGGTCGCGTTGGCCACGGCGATCGGCCGGAACGAGACGGAGAGAGGGAGAGAGAGTTGGGGAGGGGGAGTCCGCGTTTCGATGCGAGCAGCAGCAAAGACAGCGATGGCAATGGCAGAGAGGCACGGCGGCCAGTTTAAGTCATCGGGAGTCGCTGGAGGGTTAATTATTACATCCGCTGTCAATATTTAACAGGCCGAGCGCCCTGCCCCTCAACTCAACATCCTGATTCCACTCTGAGTGGCACTGAGGGTGGGGCCGGGCCCTCAAGTACATCTCTTTTGTACCTCATACAGAAAATATGTATTCAGCACCACTTATAGCCCTCTGGAATCAAAATCTACAAAAATAGATAACTTAAACTGTGATTGGCGAAACCTTTACTTCATAGACGTTTACATTTAGAGATCACCGGAGACTTGACTTTGGTTGGGATGAATAAAAATGCAGCTTTAGCTACAGGTTGTTTGATCAGAAGCCAAACTCAAAAGTGTGAAGCAATCTCACACGAGGAAGCAAAAAAAAAAAAAAAACTCTTGATCTCTGTGGAACCCGATTAGACGACAGTACAATACAATAAAAGGTTAAAGGCTTTGTTAAAGATTGGCGGAGGCCTCGTTGGTGCGAGCAGGTTACAGCGCGTTGCAAAAAAACTACTCATTTCACGGACTTTAATCACGTTTTATCACGTTATGACCGCAAACTGTATTTTATTGAGATTTCATGCGACACAGCGACACAAAGCAATGCTTAAATGTCAAGTGGAAGGACGACGACACATGGCTTTCAAATAAATAAAAACAAAAAACTAGAAATCTGAAAAGTTGATTTGTCAAATTAATGATTTTGGGAAACACTGTTTGCTGCTCAGATGGTTGCACAAATTTTCTTGTACAAAAAAAAAAATTTGTTTTTACAAATTAGCTCAAACTAAATCAGGTCCTAGCACCCAAATTTAATGTGTCTTTATCCCAAGGCGTTGCACAAAGCAATCTTTATTCCAATGATTGCCTGGGTCATTCATTCATCCATTTTAAAACAATTTTTATTGTAATTGTTATTAAAGCTCCAGGAGACCTCACAGACTAAAATAAGAGCCTGGCAGCTGCAGCTGAAAAGGCTCTGGGAATATCTTAGAGCACAGCAGTCAAACTCAAGGTCCGGGGGCCAAATCTGGCCCGCCGTAGCTTTTCATGTGGCCTTCTAGACTCCAAATTCCATCATTAAGTCCTTCCAGTTTTTCCACAAATCTGAAAAAGTCACACAAAATCAACAAATCACCACGTTTGTTTTCTGATATGCTTTGCAAGTTTTCTCAAAATTGGTCAAAACCTTTATGGGTTTCAGTGACTGCTGCCTCAGCCTTACTTCATTTTATAGTCTGTAACTGACACGAGTAATAAAAAGTCACATTTAACATCATAGATTAGCGCGAACGTCATAAAAATCCCTTTGCAAACATTTCTCAGTTGACGCCACAAAATCAGTAATTTTGGAAAAAAACAAAAAAACAATCAGAAAATCTTGGTGGAACAGCTACTTATTGAGATTTTCGCTGCTTATTTGGTTTCATCAATATATTTTCTGGAACATCTGGCCCTTTAAGAACATTCAGATTTTTGATATGGCCTAAAATGAAAATGAGCTCGACACCCGTGTTAGAAGTTTTTGTTCTTGAGATTTTCCGCTGCGGGGACGTGTGGATGTAAAAGCTCAGAAAGACAAAGAGATAGAGACCGTTAACACATTTCAACACTAAAAAGCGACGGGCAGCCATTCGGGGGGGATCCAGAAGGTGTGTTGGTAATGTTCAGGTTGATATGAAGTATCATTTTCCTTTGCACATATACCATGTTTGCACATTGGCCCAAAAAGCGACAATTCATCTGATCAGAGCAAAATAGCAAATGTTCCATTGGCTTTCCCTCAGCAGTAGATCTAATTGTTGTCTTGTGAACTCATGATTCTACATGAGTTGTGAATTGTTGCGGCTCATCCAGAGTCACTATGGAAAACTTGCCTGCTTCCAGGCTGCCTGAAATGTCTTTATGTCCTTCTCCAAACATCTACATAGATTTCTCTCTGACGTCTCTGCTGTGTTTCTTCGTGACGCTGTTTGTTCTCTAACGGTATCAAACAAACCTCCGAGGCCTTCACTGCGAAAACACAAAATCTTACCAAGGGTTTTTGGTCTCGTCAAAACTATTTGTCGAAAATCAGACAAAACTGACTTACAAGTCACGCTTGAGCAAGATGTAGGAGCTTGTTTTAAGTCAATAATTCCTTAATAGTAATAATAAAAAAGTATTATTTCCACTGGGAGATTACTTCACTTATAACGAGATATTTTTCCCATATTATGAGTGAGATAATCTGCCAGTGGAACTACTTTTTATATCAATATGGAGAAATTATTGACTTAAAACAAGCTCCCATATCTTGCTGAAAAAGATGCTTTTCTCCTATTTCAACATATTTGAAACTACACTGAAAGTTTTTGGTAAGATCTTTATGCAGCGCTCACAGAGCTGCTGGAGTCACACTGACATTACACTGTAACTGTATTCGCTGAATTTCATTTAGGGGTATCAGAATTAGGGAGGTCATTCATGAAATGTTGGGGGCTATAATGTTGAAAAGTTCAAACTGTACGACATTTATTAAAAAAATAATAATAACATAGATGTCGAACAATACATATTGCAGAAAAGAAAAGCTTATCATAAAATGCAGAAATACGTTGTTTCGTATCAGTATCATGAAAATGTTTCTTGAATTATAACCTGCTATTCTTTGTCTTATTTCTTCTTAATCAAACGGGCAAAGGTCTGTTTGTTCCGATCTGAGTCACAATGAAACTACCCTAAAACCATAAAAGAAAGATAAATTTTATACCTTTCTGTCACCTTTTTATACTAATCCTTCTTTTAAAGTGTCTAATTTTTGAATAATGCAACACGTTCGCCAAAAGAGAAGAAGCAGGAATTATGGTTCTTCTGCCTGACATTTTACCTTTTTTTTTTGTTTGTTTCTTTTTTATATTCATACACTTGAGCTATCTTATCTGAGGGCTCGGTACACCTTAGAGCAGAGTCCAGTGTCCTCAGGAGAGACAATATCCACACAGCAGTTCTTACCGTGCAGATAAAGCCTCTCTTCGCGGCTTTGAATCGCCAGTGACGAAGGTCGTGATAACTCCGAAAGCAATTTAGATCAGATAGCTGGATCGGTTCGCCGAACCCAGAGCACGTTGTCACATGCGGGCCCCTTACGCCCCCCTCCAGCTCAGCTCCGTGAGCCGAGTTCAGAAATGATTGACTCTTTAGGGTTGTATATTCCATGAGTTCAATGACTAATTCAAGCTTAGAGCAGCCTGTGGCTCCTTTCTTTATCTACAGCTCTGGTTTTGTTCCTTATGGCGATTGCCACCTCAGCTTTTTTGAAGATTTTCTGACATGAAATTGGTCATGGACTGCAGTTTGGTTGCAGTGAACATAACGGGAGCGGATCAAGACAAAAGGATTTATGTGAAAGGAAGTGGGATCTGCCCACCGTTTCTGCAGAGGAAACGGTCCTACATGCAAAAAAAAAAAAATGTCGTCCTGAATCAACTCTTTATCTTCTCCGCCATGATTTACTCTACAAACACAAACTTTAATGCATTTTATTCAGCGTTTAAAACCGATGCATGGTTTCCAAATTCAAATGTTCTGCAAAATTAAATAAATAAATCTGAAAAGTGTGGTTATGCATCTGCGTTCACTGTTCAGTATCATGAAAAAGCACCTTTTGTGCTAACACCCATGGGTAACTGCCTCTTTTTCTATCTGAACAAAAAAGTGCCCGTCTGAAACGCTTGTGTTTTTTTAATGTATAGTGTATGACCCAACGTAGCATTTTTGGATTTAGAAGTCTATATTACCAGTGACCCACATTTTTGTAATTTTGCCTGACAAGACCATTGTATGCTAATGTTACAACTTCACTTGTCTCATTTTTGTCTAAGCAGAGCGAAAAACAGCAAACCTTTCCCTGCTGCGTCATTATTAAGCATCGGCATCAGACAGAAATTATTGATTTAAAATAGGTGTACATGATGCTCCCATATTCTCTCGCCGTTACAGCTGTTCATTTGTGGCAAAAAGACAAAAAGGTGTGAGATCTTTGTGCTGAAGAGTTGAGCTTCACCCACTCAAGATGAGAGCTGTCCCCGTATTTTCAGACATCTCAGAGGATTTAGGGATGTTTTTTGAAAAATCCTGGGGGGCCTGACCAAAGGTCACAGAGGGATAGGGCAAATGTCAGCTGACTGTATTCAGTCTCCCTGCCTTACCAGGAGGGGTGCTTAAGTTTGGGTACACAGATCCGTGAGGTGATAAGGTAAAGCTCCATGCCTTATCAACTCCTCCCATATTTCCCCATGTTAAATCCACCCATATGTCCCCACTTAGGGTGAGCACCAAAATTTTGCCATGGGGGAGCAGAAAATGGCCATTTTTGAAAAATCTTGAGGAGCAAACCATAGGTCACAGGGTCATGGGGTTGGGGTCCCCTGAAAGGGCCATCCCTTCTTACCCTTATGCCCAGGGTTCCCGAGTTTTAACATCCACGGCCACGCGGTGACAGCCCCCCAAAGAGGGCAAAGTTTACCTAAAAAATACCTTAAATCCTCCCTTGTGTCCCAGGTTAGCAGAAGTTCCATTGACCGCCACCAGATGGCGTCGGGACATTCAGGGGGATTTAATATGGGAAATATGGGTGCATTTGTCACAGGGACATCCAGGGGGATTTAACATGGGGAAATATGGGAGCAGCCAGGAATCCTCCAAAATGGCAGGGTACACATATTTGTACAATGTCACCCCCTAAGCCTTATCCATGGGGCTTTAATATGGGACATATGGGTGGATTTGTCTCCGGGACATCCAGGGGGATTTAATATGGGACTTAGAACCAGGCATGGATCTTTACCTTATCACCTCACAGGCTTGTGTACCCACACTTAATCACCCCTCCACGGTCTACACCCTCCATTGTGCAGGGCCTGGAAGGACATGCCACAGGTAAAGCAGGGAGACTCAATACAGGGACATTCAGGAGGATTTAATATGAGAAATATGGGAGGATTTGTCACTGGGAAATCCAGAGAGATTTAATATGGGTTAGGGTTACTGTGACCTCTCTCGCCCTCTTCTGGTGGCAGCAAACATTGCAGACAGACAGAGGACCTGCTTGCAGTTACCATTATGCATTCAAAATAAGACATTGTTTCACAGCACATTTCCAGATCCATATCGAGCAACAGTAGAAAAATGATCTCAACGTGGCCATAGATGTGTATTCTGAGACAAGTGTCAATAATGGTGGAAGTTAAATAAAACATTTAAATATTTACCCACCACCAAAATTTCTACATAATTATTAATGTAAATAACTGCATTAATAAGCATACGCTGTATGCATTGGCATCAAATATCTCTAAAGCGATATGTGAAGTGGGAGTGTGTGTGTTTATGAGAATCTTCCTCCATTCCTCCAACAGAACATTTGCAAGGTCAGACACTGATGTTGGCTGAGAAAACCTGACTCACTCTCCCCTCCAATTCATCCCGCTTTGGGATGAAAACAGGAAACTTAGAAAAGTCAAGTCAGTGTGATGTTGAGGAGCCTTAGAATGCCAGCAACTTGGAGCTAATGTTTTTAGAGGCGAGGAAACTCACCATCATGGAACTGAATCAAGTATGAAGGAAGAAACCACAACAGGTTTGTAAATATTACAATTTTATTCATTCTAAATTGATATTATCCCACATTTAGGTGATGAGATTAATGGTTTCAAGTAATAGTGACGCTGAGCTACAAGGCCCCCCAGGAGACAGTCAAAGAACGGACCAATGTGAAGTCCAGCCAATTAAAACACAAAACCTCTAGAAAATGGGACATCTAAAAGCGTTAGTGACAGATGAATAAACTTCCCTAATAACGAAACAAAATACATGTTAATTTTATGCAAGCTTAATGTGGAAGAAATAGGATTAATTAATGTAGTTAACCGTAAGAAATGGTGATTTTGAAAACAGATTCCAATACATAACGTCTTTGGAGCAGCAGAAAAACTGGACTTGAAATTACAATTTGGACAAATAAAAATATTCTTCATCAATGCTTAGAAAGTTAGTATTTTTGGAACAAAAAAAAAAAAAAACCCAAAAAAAAGGGGAAGAAAAGTCGTTTTTGTTCAAATCTAGATGTGATTTTAAGACTTTATTCAGCTCCGATACTAAAAGCACATACAAAGGTTAAAGAGCGCTATCCGAGGCGATGAGTGGCAGCGGATTTTTTTTTAACGTCAGTGAAGGAAAAAGACGGCAGTGAAAGTTCTGTACAGGCGTTCTTGATCAGCACTAATTCCAGTCGGTGTTTCAAAACTATTTAACATCCATTAGTTTCTCTCTATGAACAGAAGAGTTTAAATCTACAGCTACTTCCACAGTACAGTAGATGACATAAAAATAGACAAAAGATATGACAAAAACAAACACACTGGCAACTACAGGAAGAAGAAGAAGAAAAAAAACTGAAGTTATTAGGATTAGGATTCCTCTCTAATGGGAGTGCAGCCGGAGAAGAAACTGTTCTGGAAGCTGGTCAGGAGGCGTTTTTTCTTCTTGAGGAAGCTGACCGTCGTTCTGTCCTCGTTATCCTCTTCCTCGCCTTCCTCCTCCTCTGTCAAGGCAGGTTTCCTTAACAACTTCAACTCAGCTGTGCTTTGGCCCATGTCTCCAATTTCCTTCAGGACCTACAAACGTTAAAAGTGTTTTTTGTTTTTTTATAAAGTTCATTAGGAATAAAAAATATTCATAGCATTGAACAGATTGGCTTACGTTAAGTTAAATGACCTTCCTACTCAAATTAAATGCTTAAACACAATATAAATATCATTTGACTTTCTGTAAAGAGAGTCAAATGAGAGTAAAGAGAGTCACTTTCTTGTAAAAGTTTATTACAAAACTGTACAGAAAAAAATATTGAGCACTTTATACCGAATCTTGAAAACATCTTATTGAAGTTTAAACATTTTGAAGGATTTCAAGCACATGCATGAACCCAATAAAACATGTCAAGAGTTTCTGTTTGCGACTCGGGGAAAATGCTGTGCAAGTGTCCATCGTTACCTTTTTCGTCGGGGTGCAAGATGGAGGCTTGAAGAAGGTGGCGTTGTCAGGGCTGTCGCAGGACGGGTCCTGCAGGGACGCAGAGTCTCTAGAAGCGCCGTCTGCGATGCTTCCGTCCTGAAACGAGCAAATGGAGATCAGAGGTCATCGTTTTCCGTTGTTAGATAGGTATTTGATCTTAGGTTGGGGTTTTTTTTTTTTTTTGGGACTGATCAAAATGAAACGGCTCAGCTGCAAGATAAACAAAAGAAAGCTGTGCAGCAGTGTCACTTGTTCCATTCTTAGAACTATTACATGTCACAGATGTGTTTCAACGCATTTCTGTTTAAGAAAATGTGAAATCTTTCCTGTATGCTTGGTTTTTGGGGTGCAACATAAACAAAGAGCACCTTCTTCAAATAAAATAAAACTTGTGTCAAACGTTTGTGCAGCAAAAAAATTTGTATGTGCCGCCATCATTTTAAAAATAATAATAAATGTTTCCACAGGTCAAAAATCAACCAGTTTCCATCCCCAGGTTTAATTAAAATTAAACACGTCGACTGCGCTACAAAGTTTTTAGCTGCACAAACATGCAGGGAAAAAAGAATAATTTATATTAATTTTGTTTGATTATGTGAATGAGGAAGGGCAGGTTGAACTCTGGAAAATGTTTGGTGTTAAATGTTAAAAATTGTGACGACACAAATGACAATTTTTACCACACGAACCAACAAAACCGTAGCACGGCTGATTGTATTTTATTAGTTTGTGCTAATACGGATACGCTGGTTGACCTTCAAAGACCTCTGGGAAAACTTGTCTTTGAAACGACGGTGGCACAAAGACATTTTGCAGCACAAACGTTTGACACTATTTTCATTCAACTTGAGGTCACAGTTGGACACTGGAGTGGCAGGAACTCACGGGGGCCGCCGCATGGCTGTCCAGGTTTCGACACTTCTCGTGATCGCACTGGCAGTTCTCGCCGCACGTCATCTTCCCTTTGCGACACCTGCACTGCTTGTTGCTGCAGCGACCTTTGCACGCACACTGAACAAAGACACACAAATTGGCGTTAATGCTTTTCTGACTCAGAACTCAACTTTGGTAACTGGTTTACTGGATTAAAGTGAGAGCCGGTGTGCTTTTTTTCTGGTTTATTAATGAAGGTTGCAAGCCTGAGTTGTTGCCCACAGAAAGGTTGCATAATATTAAGAAATGATGTCATAAATCCTGGATTTCTACTAATTCCATTGAGTTCAATGTAAGAATTTTTAAAGGCGTTAAATTTAGGACCTGAGCAAATCATAAAAACACCTTTGCTAACTAAATAGCCAACAACAGTTAATAATTATGTGAAATCAAATAAGGAAAGGAACTGCAGAGAAGCTGCAAAAAGCCAGGAACAGAACTCTGCCTTATTGTTTGGTATTCTAAACCTCAGACATTTCAAGAAAAGTGGGAGCTTTTATATTGAAATGGGAAGTAAACTCATCAAAGCATCTGGTGGATGGGAGCAAATCAAGTTGTGATGTGGCAAACTAATTTAGTTACAATAAAAAACGAAAGAAGCCAAAAGAAATTAGACACAGGATTAAAATCTAAATTCTATCCATTTTTACGTATTTTCATATGGACACTGCTGCTGACACTTTTCATTTATTTTTTGTTTTGTTTGTATTTAGCAGAATTTTGAGAAGCTGATTTAAATATCTTATTTTTCATTTTTATTTAGGGTTTCCCCACATCGTACATCCCGTCTCCGTTTAGGAGAACTCAGGTTGGGTCTTACCCCGGTTAGTTTTGGTTTCTTGGAGGGCCTCCGTCCCTTCTCGGCATTCTCGGGACGCCACTCGTCCGCTTCGTCCTCGTTCTCGTCCTCGCTGGGGGACAGCAGCTCCGTCACATTGATGGTCGTGCCCACAGCTGCCTTAGCGGTGGTGAGCCTCTTCTGTTTGGGCTTTCGGGAGAACACAGAGCAAACAGAATCAAATTGTGATTACAAGTTCTGAGTCTAAACATTGAGCCAGACGACAAGCAGCTGCAGTCACGAGGCAAGGCGCCGGAATAACTGGGAAAACAAAACCAAAAGAAACTTACTTTTGGAGGAACGTACTCGAATGAGTCGTCTGGGGTCGTTTCATTCTTGATGGCAGGTGCAAGAACTTTCTTCTCACTTGCCAAGTGGAGCAGCGAGAGTTTCTACGGTGGGAAAAAAAAAGATTTTAAAAGCCTGATTAGATTGGGGGGAAACAACTGCTGGTAGCTGCCTTTGGGATTGCATCCCCGTTCGGCTCGCTGCCTGTCACACTTTCACGAAACCCATTTCACCTCAGGCAACAAAAGTAATAAAGTGACCTTGTTTCCTTTTTAATTGAATATTTTACTGTACATTTCCTCAATATAATTTAGATTTGTCAAATTATCTTTTTGGCTTAAGACACAACATGCAAAACTACAAATGCAACAAACCAAAAAACATCTGCAATTATCAACTTGTATGGACAAATGTGAGTTTTCATCAACTCTCTATTTTCTCTATTATATTTCATTATTAAAACGCCATCACTGACATGTCAGATGCAGCCTACTAGAGGCAGTTCTTTACTTTCTGTTTAATTTATTTACGAGAATGGTGTCAATTATTAATTAGATTTAGTATTTTAAAACTATATCATTATTTCAGTCGGCTCATTTCCACCTTTAACAAATGTGTCAAAATCTCTGATTGATAAGAAATCAGTCAAGATGAAAGCAAGTAAAACTCAAACGTCTAGAATGTCATTGAAAAGCTCAATACTGTTCATTACAGAAAGTGAAACTCATATTATAGAAATTAATATTAAGTGGTTCCTATCTACTTGGCTGTATTTCAATAGGGCTCAGAGCCCTTATATCCTGATACCCAAAAAGTTTAAATATTGTGAAAATTACACCATATGCATGAAAAGTTGAGTGGAAGGAAAAAGTGTGGTCGGTAAAAAAACAGATAGGTTTCTTCACCTATCTGAAGAAGAGATGGGTCAATGAGAAGGAAATAATTCAGGCCTTAGATCCACTTTAATTGATTTTCTCTTGCGCAATCAGAGTATGAAAGTGAAATTATTTTAAAATAATCTAATGTAGCATCAATATACTTTACAAACTAGGGGGGGGAGGGGGGGAAGAAAGGAAAAAAGATTAGGGATCTTACCTGTCTGTACTGCTCATTCTGCTCCATTAGTTTCTGGTTCTGTTCGCTTAATGTTCGTAACTTTTCGAGCTCTTCCTCCTAAAAACAATACAAACTTAAGTACTTCATCAGAAGAGACTTGCGAAACATTTAAAAATGTTTCGGTGGGAAAAAAGGAAATAATAGACATTAAATGTTGCCTAAACAAACCTGGACTTTGAGGCGCTGGAGAAGCTCTCTCTCTTTTGAGCTCGTCTCCTCTTCCTGCTTCGCCTCTTCCGACTCCTCGCATATGGGTTTGCTCTGCAGCTGGTTGAGGAGGTAAAGAACCTGCAGAGAAAACAAACGGAAAGGGTTCGACGGACAGGGCTGGGAAAAACACTCCCGTCTGAGGACACATCACCTTCTCTTGGTGCCGCTGCTCCAGTTCCACCAGCTGCTGCTGATGCTCCATGTCCATAGTGGACATCACGTTCCTCTCATCGGCCAGCATCTTTCTCAAATCCTGGGCGTTTCCTTTCTCCTGTTTCAGCTCGCTCTCCAGCTTGGAGTAGGCTGCTTTAGCCGACACCAGCTGGGAATGAAATGAAAGTTGTCTGTGAAGTTTATGTGCGAAATACATTCAGGTTTAAATAGCTTTATTTTTTAGTTTTTACCTCGGCCATTAGAACCCGAACTGCGCTCTTTGCGTCCACTATGCTGGTGAGGCTGTCGACTCGTTGTTTTAAACGCCCCTCGCCGTCAGCGACCAGGACTTTCTGCTGGAGATCAGCGATCTGAGCGTTTCTGTGAGGAATCAAACCACTTAGATCACCTCATCGCATCATTTTAAAACATTGTTTTGCTGCCAATATCTGATGTTCCCAAGTCATTTCTTGGAAATCCAAGTCATGTCTGAGTCTTACGACGGTCATTTTTCTGCTGTTTTACGGTTTGCATAAAACGCTGCATTGTGATGCATAATAAATGACCATTAGTTTCAGCTTTTAAAAGAAAAATATAGTTCAACACAATCTCACACACATTTTTTTCCTCAAAAAATTTCTATCTGTATTTTTCTACATCTTATTTTCTTACAAAATTGACTTATTGGTGGATACAGCAGTAAACGTCTGCTATCTTTTACTCAAAAAAGGAAAACAAGGGCTGTGAAGTAAAACTGAAAACCTTGCCTTTTGCTAGTGATTTATGAATAAAAACTAAATCAAATTTAAAGACGATTTAAATTTCACAACAACAATTCCGACATAAAAAGCTCAACAGTAACAACTTTTTGTTTCTTAATGCTCTGGAGCCTCAACTACAAACTTGACTTTGAACGGTGGCGCCGCCATGTTTAGACAGATAAGAGATTATAAACAAAGCATTAAAAAAACCCATTAAAAATAAAGTCATGTTTGTAAGTTTTAAAATTGCGAGTCGAGTCTGAAGTATATGTGAGTTAAGTACTATTGCATACTGGCTCTAAATGGACGGTTTGATTCACCTCAGTCCCATTTCTGTCTCCAGATTCTCCACCTGCTTGGACAGCGGGGCCTCCAGCGCCCCCTGGGTCTCCAACTCAGAGATGATCAGAGTCCGACGCTGCATTAAAATATCCCACAAAAAAGTAAGACGTCAAGATCTTTCCTTTCTCCAGGATTTCTTTTACATTTTTAGGCACTCCAGCACAAATGTCTCCACCTACTCTGATTTTACGAGCAGGTCTCTCCCCGGCCTCTATCTGCTGTTTGAGGTTGTTGATCTCCTGAGCCAGGACCTTCCTGTCGTCCAGCAGGTCGTTGAGGTGGCGGCGCGCCTCCTCCGTGCTCACCATCACCTCCACCTCGTTCAGCAGCCATGTCTGACGCAGGCAGAGACACAACTCAAGCTCTTTCAGGAATAAGTGTTTAATGAAACAGAAATCTGGTCAGCTACCTTGACTCTCGCAGCAGCTCCCTCCATGCCTCGGTTATGGCCATCTTTGCGTTTCTCCGCAGCTTCGCTTCTCTTCAGCAGGGCATCTTTCAGTCTTTTGTTAGCAGCTGCTGCCTGTGACGAAATGACACAGTGGGTTAATGTGCTGTGGAGCAGCACAACAAAAGTAAGCGACACGGCAACAGAAGAAACCAACCTCCTCGGTTTTACGCCGCAGGACGTTGGCTTGTTTCTGGAAATCTCTCTCCAGTTTAAGCAGCTCATACTGCCGTTTACGATCCTGTAACACGATTGGGGAGTAAAGAGCAAACGTAAGAGGACGGCCTCTTCTCTCCAGCTTCTCAAAATGGTTCTCATTTGTTCCAGACCTTCTCCTTCAGCTGCAGGACCTCCCTGTCCTTCTTGTTCTTCCACTGCCTGTATTTGTCAGCATCTTCTCTCATCTGCTTCATCAGCTGTATTCGCTGTGACTTCATAGCCTAGAAGAGAAAACACCAGGTTATATCAGTTTGTGATCCTGTAGCTTCAATGTAATAAGTTCGGCTTTCCCCCCAGAAAACCTGATAAGCTCATCATTAAAAGGAAATAAATATCAATGATTTGAACTTCAATTAAATCCTTAAGTAATGAGCCACTGGACCTTAAAACTCCGGCTCCCCTCCTTGGTTCTTTTACCACATGCCTTCCCCCCTTCCTGTCTGATAACCGTTAAATAAAAGGTCACTAGTGCGAAAAAAGCTAGTGCTAGCCTGAGGGGGCAAGTGAAGTCAGACGGCGGCCAGGTTTATAATCCACTGGGGCAAACACTGAAATAACAGCAATAATTACAACCAACTACCACTTGTTTTTAATTTAAAAGTCCAGATGGGAATCTTAAGTTTTACAGATCACTTCAAATTAAAACATATTGTAAAAAGACCAATTACCTGTATCTCCTGCATCAGCTTGCTGACTTTCTGGACAGAGGATTCCTTGAGTTTCAGCAGCTTCGACTGATCAAGCAGCTTCTTCTTCATATCTACAAGCTGAGCCTCCAGCTCCTGTAGTCTCCTCCTCCGCTGCTCGCTGAGTCTAGAAGAAGTTTATGGATGTCAGAAGTCAGTGGAAACATCACTTTGTACTTCCACGGTTTTAAATCAGATCACTGCTACAGGGAGGATAAAGTTGTCATACTTTGCTTGGTTGGTGTCTTTCTTAGCCGACTGAAGGGCTAAAACCAATTCCTCTTTTTCCTTTTGCAGAGAATCGACGGCCGACTGCAGAGTTTGGACGTTTCTCTGGGGAACGAGTCGATCTGAATAAATGACCTGGACAAACTAACACTGAGCTCTTTTGCTCTTCTTGTCATCTTACGTGGTGCTCTGACTGCATGGGCTCCAGCTGGCTGTCGTTCTCGCACATTTTCCTCACGTAAGCTTCCTTCAAACTCAAAACGTTGTTCAGCTCTATGAGCTCTTTGGAGAGCTGGGCTTGTCTCAGAGCATGGTTGGCTGTGAAAGCCTCTGGGGAATCCTTCGCAGACGTGGGGGAACAAAAACAACATTAGAAAGTGTATATGTGGTGTTTAAAATAACTTCATGCTTTCACAACAGACTATCTAAAGCCATCCAATTGCTCAGAAACCGTACTGATGCAGACTGCTCGGGTGGATTTTTACTGCCGCCCGCTGCCGCCTCGGGTACTTCCTCTCTCGCAGACATGGCATCGATGGAGGCGGATATGCAGACGCTCTCGTTCTTACAAAGCAAACGCAGGGCAAAGCAAAAACAGAACAATGAACACCTGTAGTGTCAGCCAAGACAATTACCTTCACTATAACAGAGGAATGGGGCAACAATTCTGATAGACAGAGTTGTTGTTTGTTAACGATGACAACATTTTATCGTTGACGATGACAACAACAACAACAAAAAAAGGGCAAAACTATTTGATGACTAAAACTTAACGAAAATGTTAGCATGTAACTCAATGTATGGCAAAGAGAATATTTTTTTGGCTCTTTTGGGAGTAGATTTTGTCGACCAAAAACAATCACATGTGGAAACGACTAAAACTAAAATGGCCGCCAAAAGCAACGATGCTTGAATGCTGCGTTTATCAAATTCATAGATGGACATTTTTCCCTATGACATCAAGTGCAGCAGTAAAGAAAAAGCTGTTTGCTTCATTCTGAAGAAAGCTGGTTCATTTACCTTGAGCTCCAAGATGAGCTCTTGTAAGTTCTTCATCACCTCCACATTTTCCTTTAACTCCTGGTCCTCTAGTGACTGCATCACTTTCTGAAGATCAACAGCACAGCTGAAAGAATAAAGAGTTTAAAATCGATGTACTTACAAGGGAATACTTTGTAGAACACTAATTATGCTTCTAATTGGTTTAAAAACAAGAAGCAAACTTGATAAAGCAACCTTTTCTTTTTTTTAGAAAGTTATCATTGAAGTCTTTGTATTTTGAAATGTTTATTTTTCCCATATTTATCCAGAACAACTGCAATGAGACCATTTTGAAAACTTACGCTGCGTGGCGCTGAAGCTGCTCCAGTTTGCTTTGCAGTTTCTCATTAGTTTGTTCCGTCTGAAAACGAAAGAAAACAGTTGACAGTGAAGTTGAGAACCTAAAATGTCCACTTTAGTTTGGAATAAACCAATAATCCCCTCTATTGATACAGATAATTCTGGTCCCACTTACCATGATGATCTTCTCAAACATGAGGGCCGTCTGTCCCGCCGCCTCGCTCAGCTCTCGGCAAAGCTTGCTGTTCTCGTCCTGCAGAGCGCGGTTCTTCTCCAGCAGCTTGCCCACGTCCTCAGCTGAACTGGGCCTGGAACAGAGAGCCAAGACCAACACGTCGCGTGTGTTTTTTCTGACCGGATTTATTAACTCGTCCCCCCCGGTTTGACCCCCGCTTCTTACCCGGAGAGCACAGGAGCGACTCCGCCTCGCGCGTGCAGAAGCATCACCTGCAGCTCTTGAACCTGAGCAAACATGGAAAGAAAAAAGATTCTTTATGCTTTCACTTGTTCACTACTTCCAGAATTAGGTTTTGCATCTTGGAAAAATACAGGAAAAAAAAAACAAACAAACAAAAAAAATATAACAAAACAAAACAAAACAAAACAAAAAAACCACAAAATAGTCACAAAGAAAGTCATGCTGCCAGAGAAATAGCTTTCCAACTAAATTAGAGTAACTTGTAACAATTCTTCAAACATAACATGTATAGATCTCATAATGGAGTGTTCAGCTTCATATTGATTTTTTTTTTTAAATACCTGCTGTTTCAGTCGGTTCATTTCTGCTGCTCTGGGGTCGACGTTAACAATGGGTTTATTCTTAATCTTGCGCGCTCTGTCGGCGTAGCGCAGCGTGTTGATGGTTTCTTCCATGTTGGAGTCTGCAGGACTGACGCATGCAATCATCAGAGTGTGGCTGTTTCCTCCGAGAGAATCTGAAGGAAAGAAACAAAACATACAAGAACTGATTGCTTCTTCTTCTTTTTAATGGAAAAAGCTATTAGAGTGCATTGCTTTTCTGAACTGCATTGTTTTTGGGAAACAAGCTTTCGCCTTCATCCTTTATTAATTAAAACGCAGAAGAACTTGCATGAAATGCTTTCAGAAAACAAGTTTTGGGGGAAAAAAAAAACGGGATTATTTTTGTTAGAGAGAAAAAAAAAAGTGGTATCTATGCCTGATCTAATCGCCAGCAGGACTTTTGCACATTTAAATCAAAGCCTACCCTGCAGCAGACGGGTGAGTTTGGAGTCTCTGTAGGGAACAAAGGTGTTTTTCTTGCTTTCATCACCTAAAGCACTGATCACATTGCCCAGACACAAAAGGCCACGATTGATGCTGATTCCTGTGGATAAAAATAAACAGCATCACAAGACAAGCGCTCCAAGAAAAAAGCTGTAATTTTAGACGCTGCATTGAATAGCATGGAAATATTTAGACATCCCCGTCTTACAGTGTTTGCTCGGAGTAATAAATAAAAACAAAAGAGTGTTTTTATTTCCTAACTGCTCCAGAAAAAACAACACAAAAACATTTTTTTCCAATAAAACTGTAAGCTATCTAAAAACCTTTATACAAAAATGAGTGCGAGAGATGTCTAAAAAGAAATAAATAAGTAAAAAGGTATTGTGATTACCTTCTTTTAAACGGTCTCCCTCTGCTTTGGTTTTCTTCTGTCTCTCTGAGCCGGCCAGATCGACAAGGTGCAGCTTTGAAACAATCGAATCCACTCTGCAACAGAAGTTTGCATAGATTGTTGTAAGAGGGCTAACGTTTTCTCAAATCATTTTCTTGCTGGAAAATTATTATTAGAAATTTTTCTGCAATAGTTTGAGGAGGCTGACACGTCAGAATCACAACAAACAGTAAAATCAATATTAATTTTTGTGCTGTTGAAGTTTTTGCAATTAATTGCATGTTCGGATAAATAAAGTGTGTTATTTGTGTCGTAATGGATTAAAGAAATGCTGATGACAGCTGAATCTGAAGTCCAAAACTTATTTGATGTAGAAGAATCTTGAAATCTTAAGAATTCAAATTCTGTTCTATTCAATTTTGACCTTTCCTGCTCATTTTCCTTCAACATCAATCTGATATTCTGTATTTTTTGAGTGAAAAATGCAGGATATAACTAAGCTGCATGTTTTAACTAGTCATGCGGTAGCAGTAAATAACTTTTTCTTTTATTATCTCTTTTCTGTTATCTTTTTTTATTTTTTATATTTATGTAAATCTGACAAAGTCCAAGTTCTGTTGTCCTCTGCTTTCATCAGCTCTAAAAAGATGACTTTGAGAACCACTTGTAACTTAAATAATCAATGTATTATTATTATTTTCTTGCTTAAAATGAATAAATTGGTCAGGATCTACATTTTTTTTTCAGTTCCTGTCAATAGAGTGAAACTGTGGCCTTTTTGCTGAACTTTTTAACACTGAGTCAGGCCTAGTAGCAGATATCAAAGAAAATGTGTTTTAAAGAAAGAAAACAAAATTCACATTGAGTAACTAAAATGTGTGAAAAGCTGAGTATTGAAATTTAAAGAAAAGTAATCAAAATCTTTAAGGGACAAGTATATGCGGATATTATTCCACTATGGTGTTGTAATGAGAGCATATTAAACTGTTTGTGGACATTACTGAGGAGCTATTTATATTTATTTTTTTTAATTACATTAAATTAAATGAAAAAATAAAGAAAGAAAGAAAGAAGTGTAAGATGCTGACTTGTCTGATCCTCTCCGCTGCTCCAGTGTGATCGTGAAAATGGCATGGGAACGTGAAGAGGCCGCATTCATGGCTGTGGACCCCACCGTACGCGCGGAGTTCCCGAGTTCCAGACAACCCACCATCTCCTGGGCGGTAAACACCTGCCGCTCAGTCAGCCCAACAATCTGGGGGCAAAAACTGTGTCATTTTCAAAAGTAAAAACAGAAAAGGCTTAAAGAGCCTTAAATATACAGAGTATAGCGTTACTAGGATGTCTCGCTGGCTGAATACACTCACCTTAATGCCTTCTTTAGGGTCTTCCCGAATGCTAATGGCTGGTTTATCTTTAGAGGAACACAGCAAATCTAATATGTCTTCATTATATATCTGAAAAAAATAAATACATTTAAAAAAGCAATTACAAGACGCTTGACACAATACAAAATAAGGCTGGGGGGGCGATAATCTTAGATTTTTTTTTCATACCAGCTCTGATTTTAATCTTTTTTTTTTTGTTTGTTTTGTTTTTTAAAGAAATTGCAGAATCTACAAAATACAGAATTTTCCGAAACCAGAACAATTTGATTAACAGCCAACCTCCAGATATGAAACAGCCAGACAGATTTCAAAGTCTGCTCTCTTTTCTCTCTCCTCAAAGATCCTCCGAATGACTCTGGGAATAACTCCAACTGAAGGGTCGTTTTCCTGCGCCGATGTGTATGTTCCTCCCATCGAGTAGGTTTTTCCTGACCCCGTCTGTCCGTAGGCCAAAACCGTGGCATGGTAGCCTGACAGAGAAAATGTTTGGCAGACTAAAAAGTTTGCTCACCCGACTTTGTTTTCCTAAAAACTGCTAATATAACCAGAATTTTATGTAGGTGATGATACACTGTATTCAAAAATGAAGTGTGCTAAAAAAAATGCACCATCGCCAAGCGGCTTTACCTTTGAAAAGTCCGCGCAGTAACGGTGAGATGGCGGTGCTGAACACTTCCTCTTGTTCAGCAGCGGGGTCGAACACATAATCGTATGTGAATGCTTTCTCCGTGCCGACGATCACCTGAGGAAAAGACAAACACACTGTACAGAACTTCATCCTAATCCCATTATTCAAGTTCAATACAACCCACTGCACCTGTGGCTCGTCAGGAATAAACGTGAGGCAGGACTGACAGCCCTCGTTGATCTCTTTTGGCACCAGCGGGCGACATCTCAAGGCGACGCGCACCGGGATCACCTTAGCGTCTTCATTCGTCATGGTGAAAGATTCCACTCAGCAGCTTTAAGACATTTAAAGAGCAAACATGCTGAAAAACATGGGTGTAGCTTAGGCAGACACAGTTTTACAGCACATTCACGAAATGGAAAGTAGCTAACCCGATCTTATTTATGTGAAACTGAAACCGATCCTCCAAACCATTAACATCTTTTTCTGGTAAAATGGACGTAATTTAGCTCATGTATTCAAATCCAGAAACAGCAAAATTATAACTTAAAAAAAAAAAAAAGAAGACATATAACCATAACATCACTAACAACTTTTTATCCACAGTTGGACATCTCTTTAAAGGTGGCAACTAACGATCATTTTTAGTAATCGATTATTCTGACAAGAAAAGAAAAATTGCCACAGATTTTTCCTTTAACCATATCAGCTCATTTTATACAATATTAGGAAAATAAAAAATACAACCAGGCAACTCATTCAGTTCCTTTTAAAAAAAAAAAAAAGAAAGTAAACATTTTATTCCATAAATTATAATAGCACTGAGTGATTTATAATTTGTAGCAAAGGATGCACCTGCACCTAAAACAATACTTCTAACAATTCATGAAAAGATCAGACTTTCTTCTTGACTTGACATCAGAACAGTGTAAGGCTAATCTGTTGATTTTTTTTGGATTAAGTAACTCATAATTGACTTAAAAGGTGTTTAATAAGAGTTTGGTTTTTTTTTCACACGGAATATCAACCAGATGAAGCTAAAACTAGTCCATTTGAGGCGTTTTGGATCGAACATATTTACACACGAAGACGATTTCTCATCTTAACAGTTTTGGTTTAATTACTGCTCTGAATATGTTGTTTTGTCAGCAACTGGACTTTTTTTCCCAGTTTGTATACTCCAGTTAACAATTATTTGTTTACTAAATTAATTGAAGATTATTTCAACAATTGATTAATCACAATTAATCCGTCTAATTGTTTGAAATCTATTCCCTTTATTTGATCAAATGTAGAGGGGAAATGAACATTAAATCCAAGCTGTTAATTATCCAGCACAGTCTTGTGATATATGTTAAGTTTCTCGTCATGTTTTGCATAAAGTCGCATGGTATTATCAGTCGCTAGTCTTTTTGTTTTCCATCAAAACATTCTTCCTGAGCTTTACGGATCTTGTTTACCAAAATCTCTCATGTTTTACTTTTACACGTCATTACAAAAACTAGTTACATAAACTGTGGGGTGTTGAAGCATAGAATGACATTTATAGGGCACAACTTTTTTACATTAATGTTATCGCACTGAATTATTAATAAAACAGGCTGTCTATTCACTACCTGACTGTATGCAGTCAGCCTGAAGTTAAACAGCTAGCTACAGTTGTTAGCAAGACGTTGCCATTAACGTACCTTTTTCAAGTTTTACCCAGGACTTAGGACGATAACTGCATTCAGTAGCTCACGGTGACAGTGGACTACCGCCACATAAGACACGATAATGCCACCGTGTACCGTTTAAAACCCCGTTGATATTACAGATAATTTCCCTTCACCAAAATATAAGCAGAGTTCCTGCCCGCCACTTTCAAACGCGCAGCTCCGCCTCCGTATTTTTCTTCTGCACCAAACAGGAAGCACACGCACCTCTCGAAAACAGCGCAACTGACCTCTACAGGCCAAAATGGAGTACTACGCTTAGATTATACAATTTACCTTTTTTTTTTGTCTTTTTTTTTTTTTTACTATTTATGGTATCATCACATTACAACTTGTCACGTTGTTTAAATAGACTATATGAGTGTTTCTCTAACATTTTAGTCAATCATCAAAGTGGAAATTAATACAAAAATATATATAACAAAATCATCTGGCACTGCTTCATCTGTTGAAATTATGTTATACATTTTCTCTCAAAAGTTGAAAAAGTTCAAAGTTTGTAAATGGAAAAAATTAATAGCAAGATGCCTGAAACTTCATTTTAGATCAGGGAAGACATTTAATATGTTTGAGAACATAACATTTACCCATTTTGATATGATTGTTTGTAAGTTCCACAATGTATGAGGCAGGCAAACACTGACATTTCACCGCTTCCTGGCATCTGTGCCAGCATAGATAACCTCTAATATATTTGAAATTTACAATGACTTCTCAAACCTCAACTGTACTGGCCTACAAATTTAAAAGCTATGACACATTGAATATCTTTGGCATCAGAACCACATCCAAGTCAAGCACCATAAAATTAATTTAAAGCATGTACTTAAGAGAATTTAGAGGAGAAAAAAGAACATAAAATGGCTTCCTTAAAATTTTTTAACAACTGTATAGGCCTATGTATACTCATATAATGTGATTATGATAAATAAGTTGTAAATATAAAAGAATACATATATTAAAAAAAAAACCTTTAGCACTCTGATTTTTGTCTTCACTGCCAAACATGAAAAATACTGCAAATCTCAACTTCAAGTTACTTTATTGCAAACTGACAAGAAAATGGCAACAGTTTAAGCCTGAATGAGGCGGCCATCAAAGATAAGCCCTCATGAGGCACCGTGTGACTCCGTTACTGTCAGACAGACCCTGCTCATTTAAAAAATGAAATGCTCAAGATATTAAAAAGAAACAGAAAAAGAGGGACAGAAAAAAATCTGAGTGGGCGATATGACTTCCCGGTTAAAGGGAGGAGTTCCTCGTCTGCGGTGGAAAATCAGCAGTAACTTCAGTTATGGGTGGAAAAGAAATGTCACCACAGTTGGAGCTTGAGGTTAAGACAGCTGAGCTGATGACAAGGTGTATGCAGAAAAAGAGAGACAGCTGGACAGACTGGACATCAGCAGAAGACATTGCATGAACTCATGTTGCATTTTTCTACATCTAATTTGAATGAACAATTTTTGTAAAACGATGCATTTTCACAACTGCGCAAAAGTAATGTATATAGCAAAAAAAAAAAAACTGCAGCCGTCATGCTTTACTTCACTTTCAGTTAATGTGAATTGTATTCATCACAAATGTTTAAGTTATTTATAAGAACTATTCACAAAAGACTATTTTAACTACAATAATCACAAAAATCAAAGTCACAAGATACAAAAAGCATGTGTATTAACAATAAAAAACTGGAATAGAAGAAGACGCATGAGAAGACAAATATAAATGAGTACTAATATAAGAACAAACCAGAGGCAAAGATTTTGCTAATTGATAGTTTTAGAGACACAAGTATTGAACCCTGGGGAACTCCTCAACTAGTTTTTGCTTAGAAACTCTTTTCCTTTAAGAGCAAAAACAGTCAAATGCAGAATTAGGAATTCCTGCAATCAAGTAGCACAAATTTTTCACAGCAGCTGCAAACAATGTTTGTGTCGCTTTGATATGTTAGTTTCTGTGAAATGCTACATTGAAAATAATGAGAAAGCTGCAGTCTGGCCTTCTATTACTTTCTAAAAGATTTTGCTAATGAATCATGCATGCTTTATCAGCAAGACCTAACAATAACACACTAGACTGTCCCATGCTGGGAATATCAGACGATGAGAAACCTTTGATCACTCCATGAATCGCATCAATAAAGCTACAATGGCAGTGACGATTACTTTCATCTCAACCACATCTTAGGTTTGTTACTCGCGGCTGAATTTCAGCAGATGTGAGGAGAGGAAATTCGGCGGATTGCTTTATCACGCATGTCTGAAATCCACCGGTTGAATGAAGAGGATTTTATAGGGAATACACTCTGCTCTGCAGCACTAAGCCGTGTGTACACACCAACTTTATGCTATGCTGAGTTAATGCAGTTTATTATTAACAACGGAGAGTTAAACTGAAATTCAAAACGAAAGAAGCGAAGACAAGAGTTTTTGTCCTTTCTTTTATCTGTTAACTTTACACAGAGTGATGCAATTTCTTCAGTATATTAACCTGACTTGCAGCATTCATATAAATGCTGCCTCACATATGTGACTATTAATGCCATGAGCATTAAAGAAACAAACATTACTTGGTTATTCAGAACTTAAGAAAGCTTATGATGAAACTAAATGTACGATAAAACTTAGAAGGTTGGAAGCAGGCCGTTCATTCAGGAGGATTATAGGGTGCTCATGGGATAAACTCCAACAAATCCAGACTTGACTAAGAAGAAAAAGAAAAAATATGCTGCAAACTTCATCAGAGCTAATTGTTATTTTTATTATTATTATTTTTATTGAAGAATATACTATTCCTGTAAGCACTGTCCAAAAGAGCTAAACTCAGGTGGAGATATGTCACAACCAGAAACCAGACTTTAAGTGATATGCTACAACCCAGTAGTTCTTAATGACGCAGTTTGTTTTTCCAAATAATATTTTAAAAAATCTAAAAAGGATGGGATGCGTTTGTAAATAAGTAATTTGCTGAAGAATCTTTCTGCTGAGTTCAGCTGCAAATCCTTTTGTTATCTATCACTTTTGCATCACCATAAAGTATGTCAGATTTACAACAAGATTTCTTTTAGGACATTGAATCATGTTGTCATAGCCTATGGGGTATGACTGCTTTTTGAAGGTACAATGTTCCTAAAAGAATATGACGAATCAAAAAATAAAAAATAAAATAAATAAGATATATATATATATATATATATATATATATATATATAACTTAATTTCTATATCTCCTGCTATCCCGAGTGTTAAAGGCTTGAGCACAAACTGCTCATGACAAGATAATCCCAGGTTTGATGGGAACAGTAAATTCAGGTCCTCCTGTGCCTTTTACAACTTCAACGCAACTGCTTTATTTTTTGTCGTGCACGCGCACGCACGCGTCATGCTCGCGCGTGCTTCCACAGCAACGAATATTTCTTCTGAATTGCAAATTCGACACCATCCCTCCCCTCTAAAAAGCTACGCAGTATGAGTAGAGACTGGGCGCAGATCGCTTTCTGAATCCGGTTCCGGCGTGCCGACGACACCGATGCCCGTGCCCACTGACTGATCGCAGGGCTTTTTTACCCGAACAGCACAGAACTGTAGCAGCTGACAGGCGGATGCAGAGGGAGGGTGGCCAGACCCGGCGGGATTCTCACGGTCCGCGGACGAGAAGGCTCTTCTGTCCGAATGACAGCCTCCCAACAAACATATTGCTGAAAACTTTCAGCTGTCCGTTTGACGCGGGGGCGTTATTCAGATTTACCAACCCGGTCCGAGAAGCAGTCATGATGCAGGTGCAAACTGTGGGCTAACGGTACTGAAATGACTTGCTCGGCGCTGACGCGACTCGTTGTGCCATGCCAACCTCGCACTGTCAGATGCCATTTTACTCCGCGTTTCCCCGGCGTTTGGGTTCCCATTATTCTGGGCCTGTCGTGTAATTAGAAGTTCACGAGGCAGTAGCAAACAAGCTGGTGCAATGAGAAGCTCCGCTGTCCGAGGAACAGTGCGCAGTTTGTGCTGAAGCTTATGGGTCCTGCGTACTCGAGACCCCGGCTTCCAGTTGGAGAGGTTGTGCTGCAGGACGACAGCGCACAGGCTGTCGGCTACACATCTGGACCGCCCGACTGCTGTCATCTGCGGCCTGGTCGGACGGCGTGTACCCCTTGAGCGTGTGTGTTTTAAAGGGGGTAACTGAGTGAGGTCGCTTCGGGCGGTGTCGTACTAGCAAGGAGGGGTGTGTATTTGGCTCGGACTTGGGGTGGTGATCCACTGGAACGCCACAGTCCAAACCCTGACTGGCTGACTACTCAAGGAATAAACGCCTGTCCAGCTATGAATTTTGCGTAGCCGAGTCTCGCATTTTTAAAGGCAACGCCAGAGTGACATTGCAGTCTTCTCGCCACATTGGTTATTTCTTTGCCAGACTAAAAAAAAATAAATAAATAAAAGAGTGAAAGTGGAGTATTGTCCGTCGTACGTCTCAACGCAGTGGGATTTCTACGTCTGGTCGGCGTTCCCCCCCACCCTTCCCGCGGTGACGGTTATGGGTCGGAAGCGGTGTGTCGGTGCAGATTGTTCCAAGATGGCGGCCGGGTGCTGCGGGGTGAAGAAGCAGAAACTGTCGGGATCTCCCGGGTCGGGGGGTCCCGGCGGGGTGGGGGCGGGAAGCGGGGTGGCAGGAACCGGACATTGTGGCTCGGAGTTGGGGATTGGCTCCTCCGCGACGGTTGCAGCAACGGCGAACGTGAGCAGAGCCAACGGCCTGGGGGGACCCGGAGGTAACGTTAGCGGTAGCAGCGGCGGCACAAACACTCTGTCCCCTGCCCCGGCCGGCTACTCTACATCCGGCCTCTCCCCGAACCTCAGCCCAGGACCAGGTTCGGGAAGTGGTGGCAGAAAAATGGTCGTCTCAGCAGAGATGTGCTGCTTCTGCTTTGACGTGCTTTATTGCCATCTGTACGGATACCAACCTCCGAGAACACCCAGGTTTACAAACGATCCCTAGTGAGTATTTGTGTCTTTTGTTTTTTGTTTTTTTTTGTTGTTGCTCCATTTTAGCTCTTACAGTTGAATTCTCACAATAGGAACTTTACTGTGAAAACCTAATACGTCCACGTTTGGATTTTTTTGTCTATTATATAGAATTCGAATTGTCACGTGAAAGCACAACTTAAATTCGGTTGAGTTTAATTCATAAAGCTACTCCCGATTGTATCTCAACTGAGCAAGTTTTAAGTAGGGCCTAGTGATGTAGGCTGCTCGGGCCTTCAAGCTACTCTGACCGCACGCCAAAATATGCTCTTCTTTAGCTGAATTGTTTTGAATAAAATATATGGGATGTTAATGACTGAGGCACCAGGTCAATTTTAGACTTTCCATGAGCATTTGTCAAGAATAAATATTTTACATTATTTCTAATCTAACTCAAAAGCTAGTAGCTAGTGTTTTTCTCTACTAGCGCTAGCTTTTATCGGCTAGCCATTATTAGCATCTAGAAGATACAAGGATGGAGCGTTTACTTTTTTTCTGTACAGCAACTTTAGGTTGGCTAATTTACTGCCGGACATTGACTAAAATGTATTTAAAAGAGTCCAATGTTTAACTTAAGTAGCTGTGGTTTAGACATTATCTCAAGTAAATTTTTGGTGGCATATACTGAGCTTATCCTTGTTAGCCGCTACACTAGCTTATCATCATAGTACCAATGAGCAGATAGCATCTCATTAGCAATTTTATTTTTTGCGATCTCCTTCATATACTGACAAGTTAATGATTGGCAGTTTATTGTATTTTATTTTACAGGTTTTGCTTTTTTTTGTTAAGTCGTTTCCTATCGAACTAGGGAAGAAATAAGTTTTTCACAAGCAACAAAGAAAAGATGCTTCTTGCTAAGTACTTAGCAGTTCTAAGCTATACTTAATTTAACCGGTATTAAAGACGGACTAACGCCATTAGTAGAGAGTCAAAGGAAAACAACAAGCCTGTTCAAGGTCACAATCTGAAGGATCTACAAAAGATAATTTAGTATGATAAAAATAATTATAAGATTTGTAAATGTATATCTGTTTTTTTCCCAGGTTTCATGTTGAGGCCTCTATAGAAACATTTTGTCCCCTATCTAACATGGTAATATGACACCATGTGACCTAAACGGGTGTCTTACATTTTTTTGAAGCATTTTCCATTGTTTCAAAACCAGAGCTCACTTTTTCCAGAATAAGGAGGAAAAAGTTCATTGATGTGGCAACTTTTTCAAAAGAACATACTCAATGTATTGTGATGTTTGTTGATACAGACATAGAACAGTGGCAGTTTTTTGAGTAATGGTGGATGGAGGAGTCAGAACAAACTTGAAATTAAAAATTTGCTCAAGTGTAAAGCTGATACAGAATAAACTATGTAGTTTGAGCAATAATGTTTTGTACCTCACTTTTGTCAAAGTTTAAGTTCCACAAGAACTATTTCAAAGTGAACACATTTAAAAAATATATTATTTAATACTTTCAGCAAGCTAGGATACAATAAAAATGTCCTTTATTGTCCCTCAGTGGGAATATTCCGGTACCATAATTTGCAAAAGTTTGCCTAATGATATCTGTAAAAGAGCTTGTATATGTGTATCAGTATATGATAAATGTGAGATTAGTGGAATGCTGTAATTCGTGATAACTTTGAGTCTTTGACAAAAATAATAAAAAAAAATGCTTTCCTAAAGGTATTCTCATAAAGCTCCTGACATTCTTTATTCAGTCTTACAAAAACCCACTCGATTCCATTAAAATCGTCATCAAATAAAGCAAGGTATAGAGTAAAAGATTGGTATGAAAAAAGTTTTACATTCTTCAGCTTTTCCGTTTTTTGAACAGTGGCATGCATAACGTCTGAAGAATTCACCCTGTCAATGCGTAACGGTGTGCGACTGTAAGGGGAAAAAAAAAATTGTGGGTGGACACATTCTTCTGTGAAGGACTGTTTTACCTGAAGTGCTTTGCATACCTCATTTATTAATGTGATAATGTGAGATGTACGTGACTTACTTGGGTGAAAATTGACATGGTCTTCAGATTCCACACTTTGGAAAGATAATTTTTTTACAGTATTCTGCAATTTAAAAATGTTGAGATATTTGACGAATGCATAAACCTTTTGCATGTAGGTATTTAATATTAGTCACCAGAATGCAAAACAAAAAGTTAATTTTGACAAAAAATTTGAACCACCTATTTAAATGTATAGCAACAGAGCATCGGTGCAGATCTCTACAAACCTTCAAAGTACCCTTTTTGTCTTTTAGTTCTGCTAAAATATGCTGGTTTAAATATTAAGTTGAAGGACTGAAGCTTGGGTTTCAATCTGGTCTTTAATTTTCCCATTTTCTTTTCAAACAAATGTTTTTCTAAAGAGACTTTCTACCATTTAGGCTAGACGAGCTTTGAAATCACATCTTGAAACCCAGCCTTCACTGCAGAAGGAAAAACGTCCCGTCTTCACGCTGAACTCGAAACCCTCCCAGACGGGTAACATAATCTGCGCGAGAGGGAGAAAAAGTCAGATCCGAAGTGTTAACAGGAATTTTCCACAAGCTCATAATGTCTTGGGAGTAATTTAGCATTAGGAGCTTTTTCTGGTTGGGGTGGGGGTTAGGTGACGGAGAGCCGGTCACGTTACCCAACCGTCACAGTATCGCCCTGGACCAAAAAGATCCGTCAACGGATGCATAACAAGCTAATTCCTGCTGGATGTGTGTGTAAGCTCCATCCGGTCGGAGGAACTCGTGAGTACGCTGTGCGGTGTCCTCGACATGTCCTTCACTCGGGGGGGCGGGGATGCTTGTCAAGCTGAATTATTGAAATGCTCTGACCAACTCCAACTTTAGTCATAGGCATAATGCTCTCTGGTGTTTTTGAGAGAAAAAAACCAAAAGTCTCACATCGTTGCAGTTCTGTCATGTTTTTAGTGATTAAAGCAGAGAAGAATTTCCTGTTGGAGTCGTCACGTGGAAACATCCTTAAAATAGTTTATTTTTCTTATTTAGCTTTTTTTTTAAGCATAGCAATAACGAAAAGGGGAAATTGACAATTCAATAATTGTTAAATTGATTTGTCCACATTTTGAGCTCAGAAACAAAGAAAGACAAACATTGCTGTTAAATAGTAACTGACCTTCATATGTATTGTAGGCACGTATATCTCCATAAAGCCACTGCAGTGATGTAACACTGAGTGGCATGTCGCATGCATCTTGTGGAAAGCGGAGCAGATTTTCCAAGATAATGTAGAAACAAATGCGGAATGAAATTCTAATAGAAAAGTACCTGGTTAATGTCACCGTGTCAATAAATGTTTTTAATACGAACTAGTTGTTGCTTAGGAATATTTTTAAAAAGAAAGTAGATGAGTTTTTCTTAAGTAACTCTTGACAGTTTAATATTAAGAAGCACAATTGTAAATGTCTCATCAGTCTTACAAAATTGTGTGTTTATACAGATATATTAAGTTTCAAATGAAAGATTTATTGTGCTAAAATTGTAGAAGTGTTCAAAATTGAACTCTTCCAAATGAGGGGAAAAAAGGTATTTTGTGTAAAGGCACCGACTGATATGAGATTTTATTCATTTTTTTTAGCAAGTTGTAGAATATCAGCAGCTGCAATGAATATTTATCAGTTTTTAACAAACAGTGAAGCTGAAATGCAGCTTACATTTACTGGGGAATTTTTATGCAAATGTTCTTGTTTTAACACAATTTTATATATTTTTTAAATGTGACGTTAAGTTTTTGTTCCTTCTTGTTTTGGTGACTGAAATATTCCCAAACAAAACTCGAAAGTTTGGTAGCTTTCTCTCAGCCGCCTGACTGGCAGTGTGCAGCCTTTTCATTCTCGAAATTGCTGTCACACAGAAAGAGGAATCGCTCTAAAATGTACTCTGGTGACATAATAAAATTTAAATCTTTTTTTTTTTTTTTTTGTTGCTCTTCCATGTTCATGTTGTGCTCTGTGTAATTCCTGGTCTAACACCGCGGACATAAAACTTTTTTCCTTTTTACCGGTGTCTTGATGTTCTCCGCTCAGAAGCGGTATTTTGCTGCGTTAATGCAGCATCGCATTGGGCTCTTCATTGTCATTCATGGCTTTGTTTAGACATCACAGTGATTAATTAGCTATAAATGTAGAGCCACTGCAGGGGCTTCAGTTGGGTTCTCCTCAATCAGAAGTAATCTCATCATA
The DNA here is from genome assembly GCA_010277075.1 of Poeciliopsis retropinna. Classification (NCBI taxonomy): domain Eukaryota; kingdom Metazoa; phylum Chordata; class Actinopteri; order Cyprinodontiformes; family Poeciliidae; genus Poeciliopsis; species Poeciliopsis retropinna. The sequence continues at coordinate 2,021,226 of VMRM01000024.1, forward strand.
AAAGCTGAAAAAAATCTCAGTTACAACATGAAAGGGAGGGGTGAAAATTGGAGTCAGACAAAGAGTTGGTTAAGCAGGCGGCCCAAAGCAATGAAGGAAAGACTTTGATGGAAAATGATCCATCATGATGAAAGACATTAGAGCTAGTTCCATCTCATGTGAGTAAAGATTCTGTCGTATTTAATAAGAAAGCAGCAGGCGCTGACGTGCTACTGGAGTGTGTGTGTTCACACCATTTAGACTTAATTAAATGGATCACTCTGGTTTTTTTTTTTTTTTCTTTTCTGTCTTTCAGCCCACTGTTTGTCACATGGAAAATAGGCAGAGACAAACGGTTGAGGGGTTGTATAGGTACATTTTCTGCCATGAATCTGCACTCAGGACTCAGGGAGTACACCCTTACCAGGTGAGCAAACACAGTCGAAATATATTACTTATCTGTAAGATTGATTATAAATTGGGCTGTTTTAATATTTTACATTGATATTTGTGGTTGTAGAAACCAACCTGTAGTAGTAATTCAGTTTGTCAGGGTTTCCCTCAGCATATTATAAGCCTGGCGGGCCACCAGGTCTTACTTGTGCACCAATCAGGCTAAGCATTGCTTATTTATTTAAGTCTTTTTAAAATATTTGCATATTTTAAGACTTAAAGTTGGTGTTTAGGTGTTGCTTGTTAATCTTGTTAATAACATGACAAGATTAAAAGTATCAAGTGATATTTTTCAATTTCCTATCAACTTTAAACCTTCTTTAACTCAAAAAGACGACGGGCCGCTGGATGAATGACTGCCCTAGTGCCCAAACACCAGGCTTAGCAAGTTTTCTGGGGGAAACCTTGAGTTTGTGCTTCAGCCTGTGTTTCTTTACGCTGGTAAAATATGGTAACAAACTGACTTTCTTAGTGTAACTTTGTGTGGCGCCCTCTACTGTACAACATACAGTTTAAACGTATTCAACTAGATCAGTGGTCTTCCAAAAATGTGACGTGTTCTGTTGAATAAAAACAATTTATAATTTTTGATAAATGTATCTATTTTTCTTTTTAAAGACACTCCTTTTTGCAATGTTTGGGTTTTAAATAAAAATACGATGTTACACTTTAGCTATGTTTTCTTCTATGTGATGTTTGCGGAAAAAAAAAAAAAGATTTATTAAAAGTATTTGATGTCACAGTGGAAATTTAATGCAAATAGTTCCTGAAACGGCAAAAAAAAAAAAAGCAGCTAAAACTGAAATTTGTTATATTTATATAAAAAAAACATTAGTCAGTTTATCACTTTTAGTCAAAGTTATCAAGGGGCATTGTGTAAAGTCTAAGAATGCACTTGTGGTTCTGGAGCCGCATGTTACAGACCCCTGAACTAGATAAAAGGCAACAAAATCAAAAAAAGTTCACGTTATAAAGACAGCAGGAAATAAAACCGTCCTGCATGCTGACATCTCCCTAGTGCAGAGCACCATCAGAGATTGTCTTTCTGCAGCACCAAACATGCAGTCGAGAATTTCAGTAGTACAGATCCAGATGGCGTGGGGCCCCATCGAGCCCTGATGTCAGCTGGATTAAGTCTCTCTGTCATAGAAACATCGAATTACCTCATTGGTGCCTTTAATTTCATGCAGCCCTTACTGCATTAAATGACTTTTATTCTCAATTTAATTTCATAGTGAGATCTTGATTATTTATTTTATTTTTTTTTTTTATAATCTCCGTCCCCCCGTTCTCCCCACAGATGTAGTTGAGCTCGGTGATCTTTGGATTAGTAGTGCACATGGCCGCCAGCGTGCAGTGCCTGTCACTTCCATGTAGGTCTTTCTGCAGACTCGCTGTAGCTCACGCAGAGTCCAAAATTAACACCAGCCAGGAGCCAAAATGCTGATAATATGGTGAGAAAAGCAAAGTGTGGCCTGGTAAGTAGCTTGAAGTTACAGGCCTTTAATCGCTTCTTTTTTTTAAATTTATTTTTATTTTGTTATTCTAATCCTATAGTTGAGGATGATATAGTTGAGACTATATGATCCTCCCTTCCCACCCTCTTACTCTTTGATAGCAGCAAATGGGATACGGTCACTGTAGTAACCAGGAGGTTAATTTGCCACTGGGTGTTTGGAGACTTTTGGTGTTTTCAGGCTTCTTGAAATCCTTGAAAATGCTTGAATTTCAACTGGATGTTTTCAAGGTTGGGAAAGTGCTTGATTTTTATAAAATATTTTTGTCTTTATAGTCCTTTTAAGTGCTTGATATTCAAATCGCACAGGTTAGTAATATATTGCAATCTAATGTTTGATTAAAAGTCAAAATTTGGAAAACGTTATTTGCAGTTGAAATTGGGTATTTTCATTCACATAATAAAAAGACACATTTTTATTTCACACTGTTTGAAGTTAAATCAGACGAAATGTTTCTTTTAGTTAATTACAGTTAGAAAAAATATTTCTATTTGCTAAATGTCAGAAAACTTGGCAAAAATATATATTTTTAGAGATTTCTTTTTCACTTCTTTGTATGAAGGTCATTTACCTTAAGATTTAAGGTTTTTAATATAATGAATATTTAATATTCCAAACGGCTCAATGACTTATTGATCTGTGCAATTTAAACAAAGGTCACAGTTCAACAACGTTATTATACTTGTTACATGAGTGCTTTATTCTCTCATCAGTCAGCTCAACAGGGTATGAGAGAGAGCCATCCAAAACAAATTAAAAAAAAAATAAAATTTTGTTAACTTTGTCCCTGTGGTAGAATGTAGAATACCATCACAAGACGGTGTTAATAACAGTAACAAATTGTCATATAATAGCAAATTGAAACTGGAGATAAAAACAATACAAATGAACGAAAACGGACAAAGTGCAGCGATGGAAAAATTTGACAACTTGAAAATCTTGAGTTTTACTGTGGGAAAAGTGTGCGAACCCGGCTATAAAATCTAACCGAGCATAATTTTTAAAAGCTGCATATTTAGTTTAACTTAAAATGTCTTAAGAAGGCTGACATAAGAAGACCTCTTTTGTCAAACTCTCAAATATGAGTGGTTTGTGCTGCATTTTCTGTCACTGGTTTTGTTCCCATCAGCAGGAGTCTTGACGTTCACGTAACGATCAGACACACCGGATTATAACACCTTTCATCCATTTGATCCTCTAATGCTGCTCGCCTGTGTGACTTCCTGTCTGCAGTGCCCTTAAAGACAGCCGCTTCCCCCCTATGACAAGGGATGAGCTGCCTCGCCTCTTCTGCTCAGTGTCTCTTCTCACCAATTTTGAAGACGTCGGTGATTATCTCGACTGGGAGGTGAGCGCTTCACCAGGCAGTCGGGTCACATTTCTGAGGTTTTTTTTTCTTTTTCCGGAAGCTGCCACGGTAGTTACTCGAGGTTATTCTGCAGGAAAGTCTTGTGAAATGCCCCCCAAAAAAACAAAGTAATATGCATAACCATTATGCTCCTTAGCAAGGCTAAAGAAGCCATTGGTTGCGGTTTATGGGCAGGTGGACGAACCCAAATAAGACAATTTGAGGAAACTTCTTTGAAGCTGAAAAATATTTTAGACTGGAAAGGTTTAGATCAAATTGAATCAATGTGTTGCTGGTCCAGTCCAAGTCCAGACATAAATCAACTTTGAAAGCCGTGGCAAGTTCACTGACACTTCCTATCTAATATGACAGAAGCTGAGCTACGCCGGGAAGAAGAGTCGACTGTTTGTGTGGATGTGTATAGGTGGTAGAGACCTCAAAAGACTCGCAGCTTTAATAATAGTGAAATGTGGCTATAAAAAGTGCTGCATGCCACACTTTTCAGATTTGTGTTTTTAAAACGTTTACAAACTATGCCTCATTTTCACCTCTGTTGAATCCACTGAGGTCTATTGCTGTAACGGGATGAAGTTCAAAGGAGCCGTACGAATATTTAAGTAATCTTAAATTAGTTTAGGTGCGAACACATTTCTAGTCATTTCTATTCATAAAACTGCCTCCATTCAGTTGTGCAGAAGTTTATTTATTGGTCTAAAGCAGACGTGAAGCAGCTCTGACTTTGTAATGCAACGTTCTCTTTGTGTTTCGCTCCTCTCTTTGCTTTTAGGTGGGTGTTCATGGTATAAGAATAGAGTTTTTCAATGAAAAAGGATCAAAGCGTACCGCCACCTACCTGCCAGAGGTTGCAAAGGAGCAAGGTGAGCATTTGTGTGCCCTCAACTGAACAGCCTCTCCTGCCTTCAAACAAACTTTTGTCAAAAAATAATTACACTATTACATTTTTAATTATTGGTTGTTTCTTTTTTTTTTTTTTTTTTTTATGATTCTAGGTTGGGACCACATTCAAACCATAGATTCCTTACTACGAAAGGGAGGTTACAAAGCTCCCATCACAAATGACTTCAGGAAGACCATTAAGTTAACCAGGTATAATTGGTTCTTCTTCATCAATATTTGAGTGTGTTAGTGTTGTTCCCTACAATAGCAACACATTGATACCTGTTTGCTAGCAGTAGAAACATAAATTTAGCCAAATAAAGATGCACAGAGAAATGGAAAATTGCCTCAAGAATAAGATGTCGCCATTCGTTTGTTTATGTAGATCAAGGGTGGCCAAAGTACGATTTGTGGCCCATGGAACAATCTAGTTAGACCCTCACCGACTGCAGTTCAAGAATGCTGCAAATTTAGACCCGCGGTGGGCACTTTTATTTTTAAATAATTTCATTTTAATCATAGTTTGCAAGACTATAAAAATCCAGCGACTTAGTAACATAAAAGCACATGAGTTCTTTTAGACCAGATAAACTGGAAACAACTTTTTAATTAGACAAAACATGTGCCTCTTTGTTTCATTAAAATTATTGCCGAGCGTATGCAAAAAAATTCCCGACATTATTTGGGGAAAAACAGTGTTGACTTTCTAATGCTTACGATGGAGATGACTTAAGATTTCACCAAAAACCTTGAGAAGTTTGGGAGGAAAGAATCTGGTGGTGAGTAACAGGGCACCTGTGCATTCTTAAAAAGTCTTAAATATGTGCATTTAAAATTAAGGCCCAAGTTTTGAGCCGCCTGTCTTATCGACGGCTACCGCTAGCCAGCTGCAAGTTTAAATTCATTGCCAGTTCGCTTGACGACTTTGTTCTTTGCCGCTGCCTCACTTCTGTTGCGAATCTGTACGAGGCTGCATTCATTCTGTGCAAAAAGAAAAAGGCTTGGCACGACCACTACGTGAAATGCATCTCTGTCGTGATACAGGTTTTAAATTTCGTTCATAGTGGTCTTAAAAGTCTTAAATTAGAGTCGGTGAAACCTGCAGAAACCCCTTCAGTCATGTGAGGACAGACTCTTGGATTTCCGTCTTGTTCTGTTTCAGGTACCGTAGCGAGAAGATGACGATGGGTTATGCAGAGTACATCGCCCACCGCCAGCACCATCACTACCAGAACGGCATCGGGCACCCGGTGCCGTCGTATAACCATTATTCCTGACAGCGAGCCGCATGACCAATCATTGGACCTCTCCGCGGACCTTTTCCCAGGAGAGCCCGCCCCCTCCTGGTCTAGTTATTTCTACTACTGTACCATTTTATGATGATAGTTTCCGTTGCCGTGCTGGCCGTCTCACAGACGTTGACATGGCAACGGGTGGCAGTGAAGCATCGTTCGATTATGGCGAGAAAACCATGTTCCTTTTGTTTCGTTTGCCTGTGGTTGAGCTTTTGCAGCATATGTATACCTATATCTATAACCCCACCCCCCTCCATTCGTTCGTATTATTTTGGGAAAATTAACCAATATTAGATTTTCATTAATATTGCGTCTTTTCAGCAAAGCTAATCAGGTGTTTGATTCTGTGGATGGAAGCGAGTCTCCTTGGGTGGATTTAGGCTTTGCTACAACTTTACATTTACTAACCCTTTTATTTTTTATCGTCTACTCGTCGTTTCTTTAACTTTACTATCCAGACGCGTAATATCATGTAGCAAAGGCAAACTGCAGTTCCAAAAGGCTGTGTCCTCACTACTTTAAATTCCTCTCAAAAACTTGACTGCTGAGGTCGTGCTAGCCTTGTAAACTCTCGTTGTGTCGTAGTTGGAATTCGTACGCGGGATATGTGTACTCCAAAGTGTAGGTAGGATTGTGACGCCTTTTGATCGGCTTTTGCTGATGCTGTTCATTGGTTTGGGTCACAATTGTGTGTGTGTGTGTGTGTCATTGTGTGTGGATTATAGGCTCCACTTTGTCACAAGATGGAAAACCAGTAGATTAAATTAGAAATTGGGTTTCAGCTGCATTTGTTTGGCTGTCTAAAATTTTAAGCTTATTTCTGAGGGTTTATTTAGACTTAAAGAAGATTGAGGAACAAAAAAATGCATATGAGGCTTTTGTTTAACTAAAAAATTAGTTTGTCTTTTTTTTCTGCGTTTACTGACAGGAAGTCGCGCGATAGGGACGTGCTAAAGCAATTTAAAGCCATACTCTATCTTCCACAGTTTTGTCCGTTATCATAGGTGTCGGGTGCTGAAACGTTGAGACGTTGCTTCAGCCCGAAACCCCGCCGCTTCACTTAGTTCCTCGTGTCATCGTGAAAACATCGTCTTGCATTTTCCGATTATTAACCATCGTCCCGCAGAGAACGACGTATATTTAAGAAGAAAAACGAAAAAAAGTCACGCACAAACAGAAGTGATCTTAACATGTTTGTGTCATTTAGAAGTGCATGTCATAGTGCGTAGTCGTGGATACGGCGCCACCGCCGTTCCCCTCTTTCCCGTTGATTCTCGTGTCCGCAGCACAGGGAATGTTCTAGTTTCTGTCTGTTTCAATCAGAAGGTTACAGGAAGTGTAAATTTTTTGTTTTATAAAAAGTAAAAAAAAAAAAAAAGCCAGGGCTTTGTAAAGCCAGTTCTTATCCAAATATTACCCAGGTGTGAGTTTGAGCCACACACACTCTGCTAGTTAGGCGTACTTTAACGAATGTTCGATCTGTCGAGGATCACCAAGTTGTCGGTCTGCGTGTTTCTGTTGTAAACTGGAATTTCTTTTGTTTTTTTTGAGAGAGGTTCTTGTTACTTGACCAACATCTTCTGTCGTAACAGCCTTTTTCTAACTGACAGGTTCTTTCTGTTGTCATACATTTTTTTTTCCTTTATGCAAAAATGTCAAGGGCTTTCGGCAATCCATCCACAGTAACCTGAAACGATCCAGATTTCCAGTTGTGTTGCCTTAAGTTTTTTTAATAAAAAGAAGAAAAAAAAAAATCAACAAAAAACGATGGACCAGGAGAAAGCCGCTCTGAGTGTATCCTCTACTTGAACGGCGTAGGCGCTCGTCGTCCGGGAGACTCCGCGTGCTTCGCTCCATATCCTACGCTTGGATTTCACATAATCAACGTTAAAGTCGGGCACCGTTAAAAGTTCCAACCACAAGGGGTCAGCGTTGCGGCCGTAGGAAACCGTACCGCAAACATTGCTACACCAGAAGAAGCCGCAGTCAGGCGCCTGCTCTCCTGGTCCGTCGACTACAGCACAACCTGAATTTTTCTCTGCTGCAAAACCAAATTGACCATGCTCTTTTACATATATGTCTTTGTATACACATGCAATGTATTTAGTTGCATGTATGTATGAGTATGAGACCTATGGTTTTATCCATGATATGCTTGATCTATGGCTTAGACACTCTTATTAACCATTAAGAGATTTAAAAGACAAATATGGTGCTATCGGACCTCATATTGGGGTGGTCACATCTCGTGACTGGTCATGCGGACTCATTGATCATATCATATATATACTTAACGATGCGACATGTAAGATTTTCTCTGGACTTTGCGTTGCTGTGCGAGCGAAGTTGTGGTTGAAGGATCTTGCTCTCCGACGCGGACGGAAAGCTTTTTCTCGAGGTGGACTTGGGTGATTTTTTTATTTTTTATTTTTGGGGTGGGGAATCAATTCCACTCTGGGAAACTGACATTCTCTCTCGTAATGAAGAAAGACTCCACAGGCGCTATGGAATGTACTGTTAACGGTCACCAGGGGAATTGAACAGCGATGTGTAATACGAGAAAATCCTACATGTTAACCTCTATATATGCAGATCTGTTCAACAGGTGTTTTATTTTTTGTTTTTACATTTATGTTGTTTTTTGTGTTTTTTTTCCTACCAGTGCAAGTCAACACTGTGCAGGTTTGAAAGGACAAGAAGTCACACATTTTACCTTCTGTCCCTTGATTACTCCCTTCACTGTGGCCCAACCTCATGGCCTAGTTTGTCAACGTATGATGCATGTCGTTCACTGGCAAGATGGCGGGAAGATCCGAGGCTCCCGTTTTATTTTTTTATGGGTTTTTTTCTCTCTTTTTTGGGAGGCTTTTTAGCTGTTGAATCGGCTATCCACTTCCAAAAGGGCAACGTTTAAGACGTTAACTAGCATAAGGTCCTGTTAAGGTCGTTTCAGCCTCTTTTTATTGAACTTTTACCTCTACAGAGACACAGATTTTTAGTTCTTTCTTTTTCAGTGCGTGTCCGCGCTGATCCGACATTTTGAATCACTGATACCTCAAGGAATCGCAAGGAACGACATCGGTAGACTGTTGTAGCAGATCGCGTGTTTTGGTTCCCCATACCAGGGTTTGGAGTTCAGCCTCGGCATTCCTCGCGCGGCCGTCCCCCGAGCCGCGCGGCATGCTCAAGCTCTTTGTTACCTTCGTATGTTCGACCGAACCAAAGATGCCAGCGGCCATGCTCAAATGCTGCTTTTTAATTTTTTTTTTATTTTTTCAGGCCTGGCTTCCTGTCCTTCCAAAAACAAGCCCTGCTCGTGACTCAATGTTTCTTCTTCTTATTTTTTATTTTATTTTTTTTTGTTCTTTTTGTGTGATTTCTGACTTGTCAAGCAACCCAGTTCTTCAATGAATTGTCATTGTTTCCGTCTCTGAAGCCGTTCGTGGCGACAAGACGGCAAAAAATGGGTGCAAATTGTTACTTGTTTTGTTTGTATTATTATTGCTATTTTTTTTTCTCTTTTTTTTTTTTTTTTTGTCAAAAATGAAAATCCCATGGTGTGCCTCCTAGCTTTATGGGTTTATAAATGTTTAATTTCCCCCTAAAGACCAGCAGTTATACTTTGTATAAAAGATGGATTTTTTTTCCTTATTTTTTATGCCATTAAAGATGAAAAAGCCTGTTTTCTTTACTCGACCCAGTAGCTGCACTGGTATACAATCGCACTGATAGAAGAATTAAATAAAAAAAAAAAAAGAGGAATAAGTGAATCAATAATAATGATAATGACAAATAAGAACTACAATAAACTTGTGTTTGAAGCTTTTATTAAAAAAAAAAAGTATAAAAAAAAAAACAAAAAGAGACGATTTAAAAAAAAGAGAGAAAATGACTGTTTTTGTACATCAAAATAAATTTTTTTCAAAGGAATATTTTGGATCTAGTTTCAGAATTATTTTAGTGGTTTTCTATGTTCTGAAAATTTTTGAGACACACTTCTGAGACGTGTCACTGTATAAAACGACTTTCTTTTGCAGTGGCCTGATGGGCTGGGAGGGTTACCTGGTGTAACTCCTCATACCAACTTTTATTTCCTTTGTCAATTTTTGGATCTTTTTTTCCTCTCTCTCTCTCTGCTTTAGTACTCTGACAAATTGTTGATGGGGGAAAATAAAAGATAAAAAAAATATACGAACTGGGAACTTTTAATTCCATCCCTGTAGAGCTAGAATCCCTCTTCCTTTCCAACTGAATTGCTGTTTAGTGTGACGGAACTCGAAACGGGCATTTATGATCGTATGACTCCAAAAGAAAATAAAGTACATAATGCAAAAAAAGGTTAAAAAAAAAAAAAATTGTGACGAAGGCTGAAAGAAAATATATCGATGGGTTTATCTGTAAGCAATGGCTGTGAAGATAATGTAGTTTTAAACATTGTTACCTTTTAAAATCATTTATTCAATAAAAAAAACCCTCCAAATCAGCCAAAAACTTGTCGTTCCTCTTGTTTTGCAGCATTTCTGCCGATGAGGCAGGGGAGAGGTGGTTTGGATGAAATGTTTTTTTCCAGTTGCTGTTCAAGCATCTTCACTAGTAAGTGTACAATTTTTTTTCTTCTTTAGTTTACTATCAAAATGGCAGCTGAGCTGAGTCATTTAAACCAGGTATGTATTGATCAAAATGTATCGCACCATTAGCAGTTAAAAAAAAAAAAATCTTGAAAGCTTTAATGAAGTGGCCCAAAGTCAGTCAATGTAAATCTGAATCATTTTGTAAATTTGAAAATATTTGATTTTTTTTTGCTTTGTACCCTGGAATTAAAAATCCCAATCTTCAGCAGCTGTGTGTCGTCAAGGAGACGGATTGGGGAATACATGTCAGGAAGCGGCTTCCTACTTTCTTCACATTCACGACTAATTCTTCTTGTATTTTTACAGTTTTACTTCATGAATGTGAAACACCTGTACTAGTTTATTCTCTGAGTTTAAGACGTTAGTGGTATGATCAGCTGAACAAAGTGTGATTTCATTCTGAGACCCGATCCAATTACAGGTTTTCTCTGTCGTTTACCCACATTTTCTGAACGCGTGCCTCATACTCTCAGAACTCTACACACACATAAAAAAAAATGGAAACGTGGAATGGAAAAAAAACCTTCAATTCTCCTGCTAAATTAAACTTTTACCTTCAAAACAGTATTATCTTGTCTTGAAATGATATTTGGTTTTCAGTAGAAAATAGAGCAGGAGAAATATCCGACTTAAATTAGACTGATACAGAACAAATACAAAAAACAAAAAAAAAACACAAGGAAAACTTTGGCCACTGGAAATCCCTTTAATTGTTGCCACAACACATCTGAACTCAGGTACAAAAGTTTCTCTTCTCCCTTTTCTATACCGAAATAAAGACAATGCTACAGTTACACAAACCACCTCAGACTTGAAATGAAACACACACACACACACACGAGTGACATTTTCCTGTAATAGGTGTTGATTTAACAACATGAATCTTCGAGGTACACATTTGTATGCATGATTTGTTACAGTAGGAGCAAGAGTTCCTTTCAAGTGTCTTGATAGAGAGCCGAGTAAAAGTATTCACACCCCCATTGCACTTGTTCACAAACCGCGATGTAGCTCATGTGATTAAATTCACAACTATTTGTGAAGCAGAAGGAAAAATGATACATTGTTATAATAGCTTGGTTATAAAATAATGACCTGACTGGAGTACGGCGCAGACACGGTCGTCCACCAGGCTGAAAAATGACAAAAAGAAGAATAGTAGCGTTTTGGGGATTACTCTAGAATGTCTGGAGATTATCGAGCAAAGGATTCTTTACAAAAATTATGGAAAACCCTGAGCATCTTCTTCACGAGACTGTTAAAAAAAAACAAAAAAACAGCAGTTTTCAGACAGAGGCTTCTTCTGAGTTGCTGTAATACACTCTGCTACAGGCTACAGACTGCTTTGCTGAATAATGTCCACTTTGGGCTATTTAGGTGTCGCTACTCTTTCCACTTTTGGGCAATGGATTAGCATAAAACCATAAGAACCATAATCTGTTTTCTTGGGCACCAGAATAAAGAAACTGTCACACAAACACATGCAAAACCAGAAATTACCATCTTTAATAATGACGGCCGAACAAAAGTCATCGAAATGCGGAGGTGGTAGCACGACAACACAAAGAAAAGGTTCAAGGGGTATGAATGCTTCTGCAAAGACCTTCAGTTCCAGATAAGACACAGCATCTGCCTGCCATTGGCAATTACTTTTTTACTAACAATGTTCTCAAGGTTAGACCTTGACGAATATAGTCAAACGACACGATAAAAACAACAGAGAGAGAAACGAAACAACAACCCAAGTCCCTCCTATTCACCCATTCTTCACTTCAACCTGCAGCATGTAAGACGTTCTTCATTCCTCCTGATTATCCTAACTGGAATGCATTAAACAGGGTGGAGACTGAAAGATAAAAGCCACTTACAAAAATTATTTCCTATCCTGATCATACGTTTTTTTTTCTCCATTCATAAAAACCACCCAAAAGATAACATTCACATCCACGCGCTATTTAACAAGCGACTTTAACAAGTGACTTTAACAGCAACTCACGTTTAAAGTCTGCTTCAAAGCACACTTGAGACAAATAAAAACGAATCGCTAAAATGAGAGTTTGCATAACTAAACTCGTTCAGAACTGAAAGCAGCGCCTCCCACCCGCTGAGTACCTGAATGGTTCCCACCTGCGCCACAGGCAGGTGGGACAGTTCAGGTACTCAACGTCGACGTTACAGTTACAAAAAAAAAAAAAAAAGGCAGCAGGATGAAAACTGTATCACAAGGTTCACCCCCGGCTTGCTTGGCTTTACTTGCCCCGCCCACGTCGCTGGTTTATTTCAGATTAGCCTTTGATGCACCAGTAAAAGCGATAACGAAGACGGGTCTATAGTTGATGCATTAAGCTGGGCGCGATGACGTGTTGGCATTGCCACTCTGCTCGAGCTCCGTCGGGGTTCATTTTCGATCCCATAGCAAAACTGTATTGATACTGTGTCACTGAATACTGACACCTGCTGGACATTAAAAATCCCTACAGGCAAAGTAGTTGACAGACTGATTTGATGACCTAGTCTATACAATAAGATTTAAGTCATTGTATTTTATTATATACTTTATATTGTATTATGTCATATGTTAAGTTAAATTCAAAATATATTTGATATTCGTAGATACAGTAAGTAAATAATGTGAACTTGCATGTACCATAAACTGAAACTTTAAGTGGACGTGTTTGGAGGATGATTGTGGAGTGGGGTTTTTTTCCCACAAATTTTTATTAAAAATTTTTTTTTTTTTTTTTTAATTTAGTCAGTTATGCTTTTTTGACACAACATTTTGAAATAAACAATACATTTATATGAAATATTTTATAAAAAGCAACTGAGTAATTTGTAGAATGACTGAGTTTATCTTAGGTGTATCTGGGACTTCATTCTGATGCCCTATGATGCTATGGCAACACAACAATCAAAGTAATGTTGCCAGCTTTTTCAAATCTTAAATTTAAATGGCAATGAATTTAAAGCTTTTATTATCTCTACTGAAAAAATTACATCAAATTTGATAGCATTTTTATTCTCAATAAAAACAAATGTTAAAATGATAGAACTATGATCCATGTTAAAATGGGGGCTCCAGGCAGCTGCCGAGTTTGTTTATGCTCTAGGTCAGCTGAGTGTGACCAGCACTACATAACAGGCCGATGTCTGATCACTTAGTTAGAAATTAGTGCATAAAACTCATAGTAATTTGAATTAATTATATTTTTTGTGTTTGTATTTTTTAAGACTACATTTGTGTGTTTAGATGTCGTCAATAATACCTTCAAATGGCATACAGTTACCTAGTCATAATAAATCTATCGTCAACTTTTAACATTTTTTTGACACAAAAACAAACAAAAAAACGGCAGGCCGCTGGTGGACTCCCCCGCCACCGGGGTTAGCACATTTTCTGGGGGAAACCCTGTCAGTGAGCGCATGTCCAGCCGCTTAACAACAAGCATAGGAAACTGTACACGCGGGTACGTATTTGAGCCACCAAGAATGACGTGTGGGTTTATTGGCCCCTGAAAAGCTCCCCTCGTCTCAACAGAGCTAAAAGATTCCAGAAAACGTAGATTTAAAAAGAAAAACGCAAAGCCTTTGCTGGGCCACGTGGGCTCGGACGTCTAGTCGACCTTCTTGCTGCGCAGAGGAAGCGTGTCCAGCAGGTATCTGCAGGTGGAGCCGCTGTGCCGCGAGAGGAACGTCAGGAGCTTCCCGTGGAGCAGCGTCAGCGCAGTCTGGTGGCCCGTCGCCCACACCCGGTACCACGGCCCGTAGAAGGGATCGGACACGGCCGGACACAGCATGTTGTTCAGGTTGACCTCTGTCCCCTGGGGGTGGGGGGGAGGAAGCGGGGACAGGTTAATTGGGCGTGAGACCTAATTTTCATGTTAATGGCGATTTAAAAAAAAAAAAAAAAAAAAAAAAAGGAATTATCCACTTGGGTGAGGCTCTGGCGAATGTCATGCTCGACTTAACTGTGCATATCTTTATGAATCATTAATTTCCTCTGGATTTCTGCTCCAAAAAGCCCCCTTCCCCGCAAATGGAATGAGTGATGAGTTCACCGCCTGGAAGTCCTCCGTAACTTATCATTAGTCTGCAGAAACTCATTTGGCTGCCAAATGATTTCACATCTTGTTAGCGCTGCAGATTTTCTCTGGATTCTTTTTCTTATTGCTTAATTGGCTTCATAGCTGAGCGAGAAGATTAAAAAAAAAAAAAAAAAAGACAGATCTGCTGAAAATCCTTAAAAATATACACATTTTTTATTTACTTAATATATTTCTTATTTCATATTTAATTTTTTAAATATATTATAAAAGAAGAATTCTATGCTGAATAATAATTTATATATTTTTGTTAAAACTTTTGAAAATTTTTTTTTTTTAAACAACTTGATTGCACATTTCTCTGGACTGGAGTATTTTTTTAACTACCCAGTATGCAGGTATATCTTGAAATTTTGCTCATACTGTACAGTACTTCATCTTTATTTATATATATATATATATTTTCATATTTAATCTTTGTGTGAATTTTTAGTTTTGGTTGTAATTTGCTGCAGTTGCACAGAAATGTCCCCATTTATTGTGGCTCCAGAAAGGATGTTTCTATTCTATACTTTAATAAGTTTTCAGATCATTTTGGCTGAAAATTATTTATGTCTCTTTTTGCTTAAATTTTTCTTCTCAGTAAAGCAGGCAACAGGCAACTGGCATTACACTGATTGTGGGGAAGAAGTCTAATGTTTTTCTTTATTTCTCTTCTTCTTTGCAAATCTATCAAACTACTACAAATGTATCTGATTTTACTATGTAAATACATCTAAATCAACTATAATTTCTCTTCAGAACTTCCAGAATTACTCATCACTAAAATGTTTTGGACCTGCTCCGCTTTTGGATTTCCACAATTTGCAGCGATCTTGTTGACTCGACTGATGGAAGCAAAGGCGCAGGCCGCATAGTGAAGTACCACCCGAGCGCCTCTAGAGGGCTCTGTCTTACCAGGCCAAGGGGCTGCAGGAAGACGATGTGGTAGAGAAACAGGATGCCAGTGGAGAGCAGCGCCCACCACATGTTCCCCAGGGGCTCGGGCCGGTACACACCTGCAAGAGGCAAAGAGCCGCCGGTGAAAAATCTCACACAGTTTGAAGGTTAAGCAGAGAGCAGGTGCATGATATGCATCTCGATCGGCAACCCCAGCCGCCTTGTTAGACATCCTGCTGCTGCAGCATCGAGGAGCGGGTTGGTGTGTCTGTGTGCTTCACGCTGGTTTCCCCTGTTTTCTCTTTGGCAGAATTTCCAGGTGCCAGAGGAAGAACTCTCACTCTATCAACTTTACAGATGAAATGATATTTTCTTTGGCTTTCGATGTGACGCCAAGAATGAACGCTGAGTGTTTCTATCACTGTGGTACAAACCAGATGATGTTCTCTTCTGTTTGGTTGAATGTTGCCCTTTGACCTCCTTTTTGCTGCTTTGCGTTTTATCCAGATCAATACAATATAGTGAATAAAACCTAAACCCACTCATGGTAGATTTCAGGTGGCAAAACATAAAGAAGTGAGGGTGGGAATATTTTTGCATGTCTTCCAGAAGCATTATGGATTTTTCCTCGAGGTCTGCTTATTTGCATCAAACCCAAAGATGAGACACAATCAATTTCTGCTCTGCAGTTCCTGATGCACATAATATCTCTGCATCCTGTTGCTATAACGACAGGAGAAACAAAAACCTATTTTTTTTAACCACAGACAGGAGCAATATGCAAAATATTAAAGGGTCTTTTATAAACCACCAGGTCAGCAGTCTTGTTTACAATAAACACAGCAGTGACGTAAACCAGAACCTCTCTGCGCAAAGTCACAACAGGAAACTGCAGCATCGTCAACAAGGGTGCAAGACATTGTGCTGTCTTAACTTGGGGATGTGTGTCTACATGTAGAGACCACATTACTGCCACCTACCTCCTTTCCTCATGAGGTAAACAGGCACCCAGTACATCATAGAATGTTGGATGTAGTAGATCTCCTTCTCAAACGGCAGCTGAGGAGCAAACAGAAACGTCAATCACGTCTCTCTCTGACATTAACAGCGTACTTTTCAAAGTGCCACATATTTTTGCTTTTTCAGACATTGGTGAGCTAAAATGCATCATATATATCTTTCTTGACGTTTGCTCCTCGTTTGCTTCAGAACCGGTGACCAGATCAGCCACCCCCTTTATGGTAACAGAATGCAAAACAGCCTGCTGTAGCCATACTTTCCTGTTTGGGAATCTGATAAAAAAAACTTACAGTTGAGAAAGACAAAAACACATGTTTGCTTTACATTTGCATCTGAGATTAACGGTCGATTTTCTTGGGCTATGAGTCAAAGTTTGAACTGTTCAAAGTTTCATTTCTCAAAAAGCAACAGAGGCAGCTCTAATCAGCTGACGTGAGGGCTGGTTCACTTTAGCTCATGTATAGTAGCAGTAAAGGTGTTGGAGATTTTTTTTTTTTAACTAAATAGTTGGTTATTTATTTACCAAACTGAACTTTGACTATTCATCCTAGATTTTAGGGTATTTATTAAAAGGATCTTTCAAACAACAGGCATGTAGTTGTGCTCTTCTCATTTCCTGACTTAAACTGGCATGTTCTCTGGTTGTTCCCATTTTGAAGAGCAACTATAGGAAATCTATTAGGTCATATTTTATAATTCATTTCCATTCAGAAATACTTTATTTATTCCAAAGGGACATTAAATGCTGTAATTCATATCATATAAGTATGTTCAAAGAGATGCTGTGGCCTTTGGCTGAAGACTTTTGTTGTGCAACAGTCTAATGACTGTCTTAGCATGCTGACAGCTCTATTTCTGGGCAACATCCTGGATGACACCATCAGTTGCTGGCAAGAACTGCTAATCCACCTCATTTGCTTTTGCGGCTAAATCAATTACTTCCGCTACCTTTTGCCAAACAGAAATTAGGGGTGTCAATAAGACTGGTAGAGATAAAAAAACAAAAAACAAATAATGCTTAATACAGGAAACATTCCCCATTGAATGAATGTATTTAAATTACATTGCCTCAACAGGCAGTATGAATGGGCTCCTGTGCTGGGATGGATTTTCATGTAATTCTTCCAAAGAGGTCACTTCTAACTAATAATCATTACGAGTAAAACGTGCCAAAAATGAGCAGGGGTTACCTACCAGCCTGGTGTTGACAATAGGGAACGCCAAACCCAGCAGCGCTCCATTCAGCATGTGAATGTGCAGTCTGGAAAGATGCAGAAGAAAAGTGCCGTTAAAGTAAAGAGCAGAAAGTGAAAACCTGATAGAGCGGCAGGCTGTTCTTATCTAGAGCCATTTCTGAGGAGTCTTTGTAAAAACAAAACCATCCGGAACAGCTGCTGAGAAGAAACATCAAGCATCCAATAGCTCCTGCAGTTCTTCCTCCTATAACTCAGATTTCCAGTAGATCAGCCTTTGGGGGAAAACACACTGATTCTTCTTTAACCACACTTTATCCAGTAGCCGCCCTACACAGTCTTGAAGGGCCAGGAGGTTGTGTCAAAGCACAACCCCGACATGTTCGACACACAAACTGCTCTTTTTGTCCAATGAGCCAAAATAACTGTTGTGACAGATAAGGTCACTGGGAAAACAGAAGTGCCCTACGTCTGTCACTTCGAATACACCCAGCTGTCAGTCTGAGCAGCCTCCTGACTTTTTTTTTGGTTTTCTAAAAAAAACATTTCATTCTAATTTAAATACACCATTTCCTTGCACTAAATAATGAAGGAATGTGTGTTTGTGACGCAACCAAAACCTGCGTCACAAACTAGATTTATGGAGGATAATCTCACACCCTTTTATTTTTAATACCATGTGTGAATAATTAGATGAAATATATATGTAGTTTTATGTAGCTTTGTGCAGCAGTTACAGTCTAGTGAAACCGTAACCATAGCGCTGTAGGTTAAAATAGTCATTGATTACTAGTTGGACGGCATTGAACAATTAGGCAAATGTTTTAATTAACCTTCTTGTTCTGAAATAAGTTCATTTTGTTTCATTTTTTCATTTTACTGTCCAGCTAAAGACACCCAAACTGGAACTGTAAAAAGTTCTTTAAATGGAAGCAAAAATACGAAGCTAGCAGCAAGTCAAAGCGTTAAAAACATCTTACTGGAAACTAGCCACAAATCTGAGATTAACAGCATCAGTAGATTCAATATGCAGACTGGTTCGATCATTAACTTGAGTCAGGTTTTTTAACTTCCCAGAGAAAGGCAAACGCTTATTCTTTTCTTTGTCGTTTCTGATCCAGTGTCACTTTAAACCCAAGACGTTAAAAGTGACATGGAATGTGTTTCTTGTTCAGAATAAGGTCAGAGGTCAGGGATTTTGCTGCGCATGTAAATGGGGCCGTTCCCTGAATTGACTGTGTGAGAGAGACGTCCGCACTGGAGAAGTCATCTGGCGAGTCGCCGTCTTTGGGAATTCAAAGATAGATGGCTTAAATCCCCCCGGGGAACGGAGTCGAACACACCAACTATGCGGCGCTTTATTCACAGGTATGCTTTCAATCTGCTTCTGCTGCATCTATAGGAACGAAGGACTTATTGTTATTCTCTGTGCAGCAGCTGTTCTTTACAAAGGAACTTCCGATTCTTGAACTTTAATATATTTTTCTGGGATTTCATGTAATGAAAACACAAAGCAGCATCAAACTGGGATGTGGAAACTGAAAACATACAGGATTTTCCAAATAAAAGTGTTGGTAGCGAATGCCACAAATTTGCATTTAGCCCCTTTTTAATGGACAAGTGCTCTTTCAAAAATATGTTGAAGTGTGTGTTTGCCACGTTTAAGGGGTGTGCGTACTTTTACGAGACAGTGTAGTCTGATTAAATCGTATTACTGACGTATTTCATGATGAAGAAATTGCTCAAAATGTAGGACATTTAATCAAAAACCAGTTGAGAAACTCTTTTTACATTTACAGCAGAGGTGGCCACTAACACAAATACCGCACCACTCCGCCTCCAAGTTTATAGAAAGGAAATAAAGTTGTTGCATTTTCTTTTCAACAGTTGAGTTTTTTAAAAAAAATTTTAAATGGGGCAATATTTCATTTTTTTCCTCCCATTTCAAGCGTACGCACTCATATTGGCCTGTTTTAATGTCCGACCACTCACTGCGATTGTTCCCTCTGCTGAATTACAGAGTGACCCAGCTAGGATTTATTTCAGAGTAAATTCCACACTGTCTTCCCCGCCGGCTAAAACCTTCTCATGAATAATTAACCTCTCTGACCAAAGGAGGTTTAAAGGAGAGACTATAAACCCCAAACCAAAGCGTTACAATAAATCTCCGGAAGAAGCCGGCACACTCCAGCGAAGCTTACAGGTCATAACAATCAGCGATAATGGCGATGCCTTCACGATGGAAATGAGAAGTACATTCACGCTTTTACAACTAGAAGTCCCCACTGGCAGGTTTATATTGCTAGTGGATAACATAATACAGGAAACTCAGTTACGGGACTTTTCCTTTTTCTGTTAGTTCTTAAAAACTTTTGGCGGACTATGTGGAAGAGGGTAAACACACTCACCTAAATACAATCATCGCTGTTTTGCACGGCGGGCAGGCCAGCAGGAAGATCTGTTGGAGAAACCACAAAGTGAGATTGAAAACCACCCGACATCACATTCAGCGCAGATGGTCATTAGGAACCGCTTGAATCCATTAAGAGCTTCCTGGTCTTAATGCCGCAAGCAAATACACAGAAAGAGATTTTGACGAGATCGGTCCTTAGGGATTGGCTTCCAATCAATAAAAATAAAAACACAGAGTTTGGAGAGGGCTGAGACAAACAGCGACAGCTCAGACTGCTTTGCAGTGGTTTTAGGAAAGGGCTGTATGTCTTTATCTGTAAGGTAAAAGCATTAATTTGACAGATTCATCACTTGGATTTTAAAATCCTCTCCTAGATATTCGACTCGGCAACCTGCATGGTGATGAACGCTGCGGAGCAGCTGCAGAGTAGCCTGGTTTGTGTTAATATTTGCCGTCTAATTGTGTGTTTGTGTGCGGGGTCGATTGAATCGAGTCGTCTTCTACTGCTTTGTGGATCCCGGCTTCAGCCTTGCCAATATTATAATGATAATGACTGCCACTTTTACACCTCCCTCTCAATGAGATGATAAACACATGACAGGAAACAGTTGCCATCTAATTTCCATAGAGGCATCACCAACCTGTTGCTATAGCTCAAAACAAATGACTGTGGAATATTTATTTTTATTTTTTAAGACTAAAATTGACACGTACCGATGAGATATTTTTAGATAATAACCTAATGACCTATTTTGAGGTCAGTGGCATTAGGTTTGTGTAGCTGTAGCTGCTTCTGTGGGTCAAAGGTCAATTCACCTCAAGTTTTATCCCATTTTTGTTTGCATGTTGTTCCCGGTGAACAAATAATTTCACAACCATGCGGTTATAGAAGTTTAGCTTTTGTAGTACAACATATTAGGATAACATGGCACTGTGATATTAGTTTGAATATTGTGTATTTTAATTGCGATTAACATTTTACCAATATATACTGCTCAAAAAAATAAAGGGAACACTTAAACAACACAATATAACTCCAAGTAAATCAAACTTCTGTGAAATCAAACTGTCCATCTAGGATGTGTTATTTGAGTGTTCCCTTTATTTTTTTGAGCAGTGTGTATTTTTTAACTATGCTACTTTACACGCTATTGCTCTGGTATTTCCCAAAGCAACCAGTTCATTAATTTTCCTTGGTGCTGATTGGCTGAATTCCCCAATAGGAAGACTGTATCTGTTAGCAGTAGTACAAAAACGGCTTTGACTGTGCACATTAATGAATATTTGGTGTTTGAACTCCCAAAATTAAGGAAACTGGGGCCAATTTATCTGTGCACCCGTTTGATATATGGAGCAGGTCGCCTCGATATTGATAAATAGATGATAACACAGCGGTCCTTCAGTTACCATTTAAAAAAGAAACAAAGATGGAAACTATTCGGTTAATGCGACCAATGCTTGCTGAATTGATGCATTTTTGCCCAGCTCTACCACCGCCGCGTCAATGTTTGACATGTCCTCCGTTTTCTCAACCTCACCGTCTGTTTTGCTTCTCGTCACAGATCGGTTGGGACAGAGTCATGTGACTGCAGACTGTACACATAGCGCAGCTTCTTAAAGGGACAGAGACAAAAAAAAAGGAGACAAAAACGACTTCATATTTTTTCAACTAAAACACCGAAAATGCCGGCATGAGCAAATTGACGTCTATCAACTGCTGTATCACCACAGCTGCACGGTTCACGGCCTCTCCTGTCTGGTCTGTACGAGTAGCAGATTGGATGCATGTTTTAAGTTCAGCAGCAAAGGGAAGACAAAGGTACACAGGCAGGTTTTAGCGTTGCCTGGAGAACCTGCAAACTCCATGTTTCCATAACAACAGTATGAAGCTAAAGGGCTTCTGTGGAGACAGATTGAGATACATAAGAAAGCACCGTGTGACGCCTTGCTAAGATGATCTCAAAGGAGGAAATAAAAGGCTTCAAAACTACTCTGTGCTCATTCATGGCAGCAGCATCTTTTTAGTTTTGGATGAGACACTAGCTAAATTGGTTTAATTTGGTTATACCCACTGAGATTGTAACTCTTAGAAAGAAAGGAAGGAAACATTTGACATGTGTAAGATCTTAACAGAAAAAAAAAATGCAGATGCGTGCAATATATTGCATAATTATATTGTTTCAGTGGGAAAAAAACTTCTCTTTCCGAAATTCAGAAACAGACTTTCTTGCAAATCAAAAAAAGCATTTTACCAACTATTACACTGTACGGAAATTATTTATCACGGATTTAAATTCCTAAATATGAATATGTTTACCCGAGCTAAATTTAAACAATTTAGTTAAACACGACAAAAGAAGGGAAGCTTTTTAGCGTTGACCCTGGTAATGTGCAACAAACTTCTGTAAGGCCTTGAACAGCAGAAATGATACATGAGCAACTGTTATGGTGAAAAATGATCACACAGCGAGATTATGACCCACGTTCATCGCCTTTCATTAACCGACTTAGAAAATAGCGTCTAAATTTCCATCTTTGATTTTGTTTATGATTTTAAATGTAAATCTTGTTCCTGTGTTCTTCATATTTATAAAAGTTCTACGTTACCCCAATGAATAAAATATCTTTTTCTTTTCTGCAACAAGCAGCAGATTATTTTCAGATGTACTCACTCAATTTTCTCTTTGTAACTTGCAGTTTGTTGCAACAATCTGGTTTGCTTTGTGCCCAGAACTTAATTAGATACAGGAAAGCAACATATTGGAGAATTTCTAGCAATGCATAATGTGTCTTGCATTTGCCTCGAGATGTTTAAACATCCCATCTGTTAATATTTTTTAATCCAGGTTATGAAGAAAACAAAAGGCGTTCTAATTTTAGTTAAGCCGGCCCTACGTATAAGTATTTTTATGTTTATGATGAATTCAGAGCGTTATCTAAAAAGTGCCACAAAGAAAAATCACCAAATGCCTTATTACCCTCTCTTACCTTTCAGATCATAAGACATAAATAAGGTGTACATCACAAAACATGAAGATGATATGAAAGGGTTTTTTGCCGACTATAAATAACTAATGACCTGCTGTGGCAAAAAAATAGATATATTTTGCATTTGAATATTTTTTTTTTCAAATTATAGTTTTTAAAGGAAACCATCTGAAAACGCTCGGCTCCAGTGTTCTCATTGGATCATCCCAAACACTCAGTTTGCAGTAAAGGTGGACATGACCAAAAAACTATTTTCAACATATTCAAGAAGACGAACTGTTCTTTTTCAGTTTCACCTTGAAGTAAAATCAGTTCACATTGTGAAATGTATGATTTGGAGAACAAGGGGGACAATGAGCTAGCAGAAACAAATCTGATCAGCTTCAAGCATCTTGAATGTATTTAGCGCGAGTGTGTGTCCGGCGAGAAGATGGATGGATACCAATGTGAAATATTTTACAGTAACGCCCAGTTGAAGTCACTCATTAGCCTTGAGCCAGCAGAACATTCTTCACACTTTGTTACAAAGGGAGGCGAGATGGGAGTGAAGAGACGCAGCTCCAGTATCGAGCCATGAGATCTGAAAAGTGAGAAGGATGCATCCTCTCTGTACAGCAGAAGCGTTGAGTATTTTGGCCAGACCTTCCTCTTTTCTGACAGGGTGTGATGCAGATCTACTCAGGCCTTGTTAACACCTGAGGATCTGTCATTTAGAACTGGTCCCACCAGTAAAACCAGTCTTTTCTCATACCATATGTAACATCAGCGGCTAGTTAAAAGACTGGAAGATTAATATCTAAACACCAACTGTAAAGTCTTTGAAAAAAAATTTAATCATTAAAAAAAACTAAAGTAAATTAACAATTCTAAGCCTGGTGGGGGCACAAGTAAAGCCTGGTGGCCCGCCAGACTTATAATAATTAGCTGCATTGCAAATACACTGAAACTCTGTCAACGTTACAAACTTCTAACTTTGACTCGGCTGTAGAGAGCAATCGTTGTGAATCAGTTACTATTTAGACCAGGGGTGTCAAACTCATTTTCGTTGTGGGGCCAAATACAGATCCCGAATGCTCTTAAAGGGCCGGTCGTGCCAGAATGCATCGATAAAACTTGTTCACCAGCTCTTAAAATATCAATGAATTCTTAAAATTAAATAATATTATTGAACATCTTTTCAGTTCCTCCAGGATTTTGCTGTTCTTTTTGTAATTTTTTTGCAATAAAAATCAAAGTGTTTGTGTTTGTTACCAAGTGTAACCGGACCCTTTGTGTGTTGTGCTGGTTTTATTGAGTGATCAGGCCGCGACACGGTTTCTGACGAGAACAACAGAACAGAAAACAACCGCGTTATAAGCTGCCCGCTCCAAGTCCTACACAAAACAAAAGTACATATCAAAAATGTACTTAATAAATCTATAAATAAACTGGACGTTTATGGCAACTAAAAGTTATGAAGTGTAGTTGCCATTACAGAAATACTGGTTATACAGTAGTTTGATTGCTGAAATCAGGGCTTTTTGTTTTCTCTCTCTCGACACTGAGAGGCTGGATAAAAACCATATCCCTGTATTAGGACAACGCTTTTGATCTTAGCTCATGCAATTTATATAAATCGGCCCAATTTGGATGGACATTCACACAACAAAATCACTTTCTGCTGGAGAAGTATTAAGGTCACATAGTCAAAGCAATAAATAAATAAATCGACTGACAATTTAATTAGCAAACTAATGAGTTTGCTAATTAGTTTGAAAGTTACTATGGCTTGATTCACAGTATCACATGTGCAAAAAACAAAACTTTTTTGTTTAAATCGCGTGATATTTTTCAGTTAATCTGGTGATTTTCTGTAAAATAATACACATTTGATTTCCCCTGTCCAATAATTTAAAAACAATAACTTGAAGCTACAGAGTTAGCTTTTAAAACTGTGATAAAAGCAAAAGACTTCAAGAGGAGCAAGAAATGAGCACCGGATTCATGTGCTCGGATCACATCTCAACCAGCTTCCTCATCTCCTGCAGCAATAATATACAATAAGACTGTGAGCATGAATGCATTTATGATAGTCAAATCGAGCGGGATGCTGCTGCAGCTGCACTATTAAAAAAAACAAACAAATAAATCTAATGGGTTTCTTTTCTTCTTCTTCCTTCTGGAAATAAAATGCAATCTCATCTCAAGGCGCACCAGACTGAAACATAACACAGCCCGTCCTCTCTTTTTTTTGTCCCGTGTTGCCCTCCGTCTGACTCGTGGCTCAAATTAAACGGGATCTTCTACATACAGGTTCCAGGTAAGAGCGTGCCGCGAGGGCAACAGTTAGTCAAAGAGACGTATGGAGAGGCCCAGAGCCCTTGAAGGCGACCTGAGCTGCACTGGTAGTTAGCATAGTGAACTTTTTTATGGCACATTTGCACAAACAACTCTTCAGCTGCCTGAATATCAATTCAGAGACGACATGAATCATTTTGTCACTGCTGCTGAGCTTTAAAAGTGGAGCGTAAAGTCATTTACCGAAGACTATCAGTTTATAGATTGCCGTGTCTCAGCGTAGATAAGTTCCCCCCCCATTCTTCCACAAGGAGAGCCATGTCCTTCCAGCCTTATCTGAACAACTGAGTCAACAATCCGCTCAGCTGGCTGTTAAATTACAGCTGATAACGTAAACATGGCCGTAGTTGACAATGAGGCTGACACAGCCTGCTAAGCTGATAGAGAATTTCTTGGTGATATTTTTATTGGAAATAAATGGCGAAATCTTACGTTAGGTGAATCCTTAAATGTATTTTGTTTTGAATCCAGCAATCCTGATTTCCCTTGCTATTTTTGACTTAATTTTGAACAATTTCACACTTTTAAAAGGACTGGAACATGAAAAAAATCGGGGCTGGCGATATGGACTTAGAATTTTATTGCAATATATAGTGCTATGTTATTAAATATGATTAAAAAATATTTATTTTTTGTTATTTTTTCTTTTATGTAACTATTTTCCCATTTCAGACAGGCTTCATCAGAATGTCACTTACTTAAAAAAGTGATTTATGTCACTAAAATAGATGGAGATAGGCACCAGAACCCCTCATGACCCCACTAGGGACAATGGTGTAAAGAAAATGGATGGATGGATGGATGGATGGATGGATGTAACTAAACTGCACACATTAATCCTATTACAGAAATAGCAAAAATATTTCTGATCATGCTGTCAGTTTTGTTGTCTTCATTTGCCATCAAGAGCTGAAATTTATTGTAACAACAATACATCATTATTCTTATTACGATAAGAAATTTTTCACAATAAATAATACGATAAACACCCACCCCTAATGAAAAGCCAATGTTCTGCTAGAGTTTGTACTTTTGAATTCAATAGAAAATGAAAAATACAATATTACTTCATTTCCTATATCATGGCTTATGTAATTGACCTTTATTTTTTTTCTACGTATATAAAAATAAGTTCACTAAAGCCCTTGTGTGGTACCACAGAGGTCCGATCAGCAGGATGAATCTTTTCCTGCTGTGTGTGAAAATATTTCCCATCAGTCCACCTGATTTCTACAGGAAACTCTAACATGATCTAAGTGGAGGTTTGGCAGGGAGATTTAGTACACAGGGATACAACCCCTGCACTCAGGTTATTTAGACGTAAAACATATAATTTTCTTTAACCTTTACACCTGAACGTGGTTGACTGCACTTCCACAGTGATTATAAATTTTTTTTAAAACAGCTGAAAACACTTTGGACAGAAAGTCTGACCGCCTTGTTTAGCTGGAAATTTGTAATAAAAGACAATCTGAGTTCAAAATCAAAAATTCTAATATTTCTGTTCCCAATTTATTTGTCCGATTCCAGTGAAAATGTGCTACAGTTAACCGATAACTAATGTGTGACTGCTAATCCGATGGTGCACATACCAGACGTCCACATTACGCTTAGAGGGGCCGCATGTCATTTATTGGACACTGAACTCATTTCTACTTTGTACATGCTTCCTTGTCCGTTTTGCTGATGTGAATCTTGACCTCTTCCACATTCGGTGACGACAGCGGGACTTTATGGGATAACCTGGCACATAATCTCTGCAGATTTCACAGATTCAAATTGAAGGCGTTTCAAGACCTGCTTAAGATTGCTGTGAATAAAAATTTAAGAGCTGGTAAAACTTTAAAATCCACTAAACCTCTGACTTCATAGTTTGAGTGTCACACTGCTTATGGCTCTCTACATCCTTAACAGTGCCAAGCTTTTGCTGCACTATGAACGTAGCATCATACGGGTTGGCAACAGTGGTGAGGATGAACGCCGTCCACCCAACGGGCGATGACTTTGCACTTATAGACACAAACAGGCACAACATTTTTAAGTCTTAAAACTGGAAGACTTTGTAAGACTTCTTATGGATGCATGAACACCCTGTAACACAGAGCAATGTGTAAATAAAAGACACACACTCCAAGTAACAGGTGAGGCTGATCAAAGATAAAGTTGTGAAGTCTGAAACAGAGTCAAATAATAATAATAAAAATACTCAAGCTTTGAGCATTACATTAAACAATGCTCAATCCATCATTTGAAAATGGGTCGAGAATAAGAAAAGCAGACAAGAAACTCTTGGGAACGCTGGAGAAGCCCTCACTTATTGGAAAACTTAACTACCACATTTCTGATTCTATAAAAATACCTTTCAACACTCAATATTTAAGACCAACTACCACCATGAGCCCTGAAGAGACCAGAACAGCTGTTACTACTGAGGTGACTTCATTTGTGATGGAAAAGGATCAGAAAGGAATTTAAATGGACAAGCCGCACCATTAGGAGATGAGGAAGCATCAGAACTGCAGGAGACATGCAGCCCGGAAAAATATCAGGTTTTGTGCTCCTCAACACTGATGTTAGCTGGTCTGGATGGAACAAACTCAATAAAAAGGCCCCATCCTGCTCAAAATGCATCAACCCTTTAATCTCATTCCAACCATCCTCCGAAGAAGTCCAAACAATGAAATGTTGACTTTGCAAATAACTACAAAATACTCACCCTGCTGGGCAAGCTGCCAAAATTGACTTATGGTAGAAAAAAAACAAAACGCCATCAATGTTTGACAAGATCAGTCGCGTTGTTTCTGAGAAAGAAACTGTACAAAGGAGTTTGTTTAAATAAGTCATGTGTCTTGTTACCACTTAAATAATTCATTAAAACAGTGAATTAAATATAATAAAAATCACTGATCAAGCCTTTCCTGGCATATGCTGATTTGGGGTTTTCCTTGGTACCACCTGCTAATTCATGTTTTCCTTTTCCCAGAACCACAACGTGGAAAAATCGGAAAAAAAAAAAAAAAAGAGAGAGAACCTCCACAGGGCAGTTGTTTTGAACCAAATGAAAAATTAAAGATTAAGAAGAAAAATCTCAAAAATAGTGCAAGAATATGTGGTTGATGTGTTTCTGCGTTGAAAACAATATAAGTTGTTATGAAGAATTTATTTAATTGCCACAGTGTCAAAAATATAGAGAAATCTATTGTATTGGAAAATATTGGTTATCGGTCATAACAGCTGTATTTACATCAAGCCAAATTCTTATATCAGTGCATCTCCTCGTTCCACCCTAAACTTGCATGAACTTTTGCCTTTACCATTATATACTGCCAATTTTATTTGGTAAATATGTAACAGTACAACAGGCATGGCAAGCAAACAAAACAAAACAACAAAAAAAAAAAACCCAATTTGAAATCTGATCCAAATGGAAATCCACTAAAAAGGCTTTTTTTTCCTGGCTGATACAAACTTCAAGATTTCTTTGAGCAACAATCTGCCAATTCCAATTATTTCTTGCTACATGAAAGAAATCAAAATGGTCTGCAGATTCTAAGGAGAGAGGTCAGGATGCTTTGACCTGTCACTAACAAGTTTGATTTTGATCGCTGGCTGACGGGCTCACATCCATGAAGTAATTGCTGCTTGTAAAAATCAAATCTAAAGTGTTCCTCCATTAGTTTGCACTGGCGGAGGCTGGACCATCTCTACTCAACCCAATCCTTCAGTAACTATTAGAAGAGGAACTTAAAGGGTGACAAAAGTCTTCAGACACACTCTCATGTAAACACACATCACGATCAGTTCGTGCCTACCTGAATCATGGTGACTATGTGGCAGGGATTCAGAAGATAAATCACAGTCTTAGTCGCAAACTTGAACCCGACTTCTATCCCAAAAGTCATGCAAAGAGAGACCAGCAACAGGTTCTTGCCCAGACTGTCCTTCTTCGTCTTTACGCAGTCTCCCCCGACAGCCCTGAACTCCTTTGCGAAGTTTATCTTCCTCAGTGCAACGCCGACCTCCAGCAGCGAGATGAAGAGGATGACCAGGCTCTCCACGACGCGCTGCTGGAAGGGGAGGAAGGCTGCGCACTCGGGCCCCCCGTTGCCCTCAAACTTCGGGTCCACCCCGCCGTAAATCCAGTCCAGCAGGCTGTATATGTTGTACCGGAACATGTCCCTCTTCTCGGGTTGGAATAGATACGAACAAGATGGGATAAAAGACGTCACACTGACTTCTTGGCGAAACATGTACAGCGGGATTTCCTTGTGGTTCACTCCGTAGTAGACATGCACTCACCGCCTGGGTGGATTTCATGTAGCTAGCCCGCTAAACTACCTCATCCGCAGGCGGAGGAGGAACTTCGGTTAGGGACAGGAGGAAGCTGTTGTCAAGGCTACCCGTCGTTGGTGTGTCGTGTAGAGCAAGCCCCGCTCTCGTTTCTCGCGTTACTCCAAACAAGGTTAACTCGTCGGGCTCATTTCAAGACAGTGGATATGCTGATCGCCAGCTGCGAATAGATGAGTCATGTTTGGAGAAGGTTACCGGACGCCGCGTTAGCATGTGTAACCACCGACACACCACACAGGTAGCTAGCCTAGCTTCAGAGCTCCCCTCAACTGCCGAAGAGGTGCCGCTTGTTAGCAATTCGCCCCATTTTTAGTCTCGCAGGCTGCATTAAGTTGTCACTGAAAGTTGCGATTCTGCAATTGATATTCACAAAAGCGTCCTTTCGGATTCAATATTAACAGTTGTGGGAATGTGTTAAGGCGTACACTTGCCGAGGTAAACCACTGCCATTGCGTCAAAACTACCTGCTAGTCAATACTCAGGACATAATTGGATAAATCAACACCGCCCTATGTGGTGTATGTAAGTGGTGCGTTCATAGAGAATGAGGAAATTTTCACTTTCTTGTCTCTATTAGAACAAATGAATTTATCACGTTGACAAAGCTATTCGAAACCCCAGAGACCCCAGAGATGTAGGGATCTATCATCGAATAGATCCCTACATTTTATGTAGGGATCTTCCAGTTAAATAATATTACCTTTATATAACCCATATTTGATTTTGCAGATGCATAAGAGGTATAATTCACAGATAAAAAAGTCACTACCAAATATACAGTACAGATAAAATTCTTTTTAAAATCAAATGTGTTAAGCTTTTGGGGAGAAAGCTGTTTTCCCCCCCTGACAGTAACATAAGTTAGAGCTGTGAAACTATATTTTTGCCTATTTTTGTTTTTTGGCACACCTTATTGTTTTTAGATGATAAAATAAAGGTTGACACCTGACAACACAAACAAAATGTAGCTGTGAGTTGACAATTTCTTGTAGGTGAGGAAATCACCTGATGTAAAAAGAATTGTTGCCTTGCTGGATGGTAAAAATTGACATCAAACATCTCTTATGCCTGTGGCAGCGAGCCTTTTTATGTTGTTGTGAGTAATTTTAGTATACTTTGCTTTGCAGAATCGTTTCAATTATGCCACAAAATATTTTTTTTTCTTCTGTTTTTTTTTTTTGTTTGTTTGTTTAGAGAGCGTTTTGGTATTCATAAATATTTACTTGATTTGAGAGTGGTGAATATTGGACATACTTAGACAACATCAATGGAACAAGCAGCTTTTTTGATTAAATACCAATGATAAGGAAGACGAAAATTAATTTATATGACATTTAGTATTAATTGCATTTATCCTACATGAAAGAGGCTGATTTGAGTAGTTTCTTCTATTATATTATAGGTTATTAAATAGAACTTTGAAGGGAAGCAACATCAGACATAAGGTTCCTTATAGTCCAAGTATTAAAGGGAATTAGCGAAAAACGTCTATGAGTTGGTTGACAATCTGTACAGGAGTTGTTGTTTATTCTCTGTGGTAAACAGTATTTATTCTGACGCCAATCCTTCTGTTACTGAATTTGGTATTAGCTCAGATAAACACCACAGCACCAGGTTATAGATTTCGCTGTAACTACTGCTTTAATAACTGGGAAGAAGGATGCCAGTGGCTGGCTCACCAGTACAAACATCGCTATGGAGACCGTCAAAAACAAAGTATTGTTTTACTTGTTGTACACACTGCATGTGTACTTATGGTTGTCCGTAACACATCCTGTTACCCAAGGAGCAAACATTTGAGGGGAAACAGCCACGGTGTATTTGCTTCATGCAGCTAAGCTCTGAGCTGTTGCTAAACCTATGACAAACGGTTCCTTCATAGAAAGTCACTTATTAACCTACACCATCAGAAGTTATCTTTGTTACACATTGTACTGAATAAAACCCCAGAAATACATTCTTTCCCTGGAGCAAAACAGGCCGGTGTGAATGTGTGTGCAGCCATTCTCTTAACAGTTAACAGAAGGAACACCATCTTCAATTATTTTGCTCTCCCCAAATAATAATGAAAAGTATTACGATGCACATCTACAAGCATTTCACATCAGGATGTGTGTCCAAAAAAAAAAGGAGTTCTCCATGTTAAAGATGCTGAACCAGTAGGATATCCTCAGCGCTTTTGACTGAAGGCTGCTATCACCATGGCTACCAGAAGACTCACGACTCATCCACCTGTTTATTTTATCAGGCAAAATAATATAATAATAATAATAATAAAGTACTTACACTTATGGTCAAAAAGCACATAATAAAATCTGTATAATTAACTAATCTAGATAAAAGTCTCATCACTTTTTAAAGAGGTTTATTAGTTGGAAGAGGATATAAGGACAGAACTGATGAAGTGAAGTAGAAAGTTCAAAGGACAGTCCAGAGAGAGCTTTGGACCATGCTCGGCAGTGAGCTTATTTCCTAGTGGTGAGTAATGCAGAAGTCATTTTTTAGGAATGCATTAGACCATAAACATTTTCAAGCACGCGAGGGGAGATAGAACATATCAAACAACGGTGCAGGGACCGGGCTTGCAAAGGCTCATGGGAAAAATATTTTTTAGGGGAAATGAGAAAACGCTCTGACTTTGGCAGGCTACTTCTTTTGAAACGACCACAAACTAATATTGCCTCATCAATGCAGGGTGTGTGCGGCACATGCGGCGCAGTGTTTGAAATTAGGTCCAACAGTCAAGGCATGAATGTTTGTGTCGATGCTTGGAAAGAAAATGCTACAGCCTGGACTGTGATGGAATATTAGGGCTTGATTTATACTGTGACACATATACACAGCATCTCTGTGTTTTCTCACAGCTTGCCTCACAACATTAAAGAACCTAACAGCGAGAGATAATTACTCTCTTACATAATTCAGCGAATGTGCTCAGAAAGGCCTTGTTAAGGAGAGGTAAAAGAGGCATGCATGAGTTGTGATTGAATAGCAGCACAAAACCTGTGTGGCAGTACACGGTTGATGAGGAATTGTTTTTTTTTTATTATTATTTAAAACAATAAAAACCTGAAAGTCGTGCTCATGCTTTGCGATCCTGTTACAGCTATAGGTCTTTAGGTTTAGGTTGTTTTAGAGGTTGGCACTGCAAAGGGGGCGAATGCAAATGCCTGCCTCACTTAAAAAAAGTGTAAAGCTCAGTGAACCATCTGTTCTTTTGCTTCCACTTCACCATTTTACCCTGCTTTGTAAAGGTAAATATATTGCATAAAACACCAATAAAGTACATTAAAGTTTGGGGTTGAAAACAAAGACAGAATGTAAAAACTGAGAGGTGTGACTGCAAAGACGTAAACGCAGGGTAACACTCAGCATGTAGAAGGTTGCAAGTACTTCCCCATCCCATGAGGGAAATTACTGTGGCTTTCATTAAAGTCCAGGCTGCTGTTTCAGGATCTGAAGGCGAGCAAAGAGAGAGGACTGAAGATCAGCTTGGCCTTGTAGCATGTAATCCTGGGGGATAAAAAGTGAGCTGGTCCTCAGACAAGAACCGACAGGAGCAACTTAGGCAAATCACGACCCTTTTGGTCTGGTTGAAAGAGGCCAATTAGCTTGAAACAGAGAGAGGTGAGGAAGAACAGGTGAACTGGGAGCAGAAACAGCAGCACGGCTCCAGCTCCACACACAGGTAGTTTTTTTTTTTTAAGAGATTTGAGAGCATTTGTAATTCATTTTTAAAGGTTTTGATACTTTTTTTTATTATAGAAAACAGAACTCAGAGAGGAAAATGCAATCTAAACGTACTATCCATAAAGTATTTTGCCATATTCATTGGCCAAAATATGACTTAAAGTTGTATTATTATTATTATTTGTTATTATTTAAGTGTTTTAGTATTTAATATTTTATACGCCTCCATTAAATTAACTATTCCAGGGGTCACTCAGGGAGCCACAAGTGACTCTTTGGACTTTTCACAATAATAACATTGTTAAAAATAAAGAAAGAACCAGATCATATTTTTAAATATAGTTATTATAAATGCAGATTTTAGCCATTTTTTTCATGGAATTGCGTTTAAGTTCCACAACAGATTGTAGCAGCAACATGTTTTTAGATCAACTTTTTTTTTTGTGTCGTTACGTTAAAAACGGTGTGCCTTTAACATGTTTTCCACAAAAAGCAACATGTCATAGAAGAAAATATGGTCATCCTCTTTTACATTTATTTCTTGACTTCTTTATTTACGACCCATAGATGTAAATAAAATGGTTGTTCTTTGAGAACATGAAACTTATTTCCTGCAGTAGATGCTCATTGAAATTATAAGTCATATTTTCTCAAAAGGTCACGTTTGAGGCTCTAAACAAGTAGCTGGACTGAGGAGAAAGAATTGTCCAGAAGCCAGCACGAGGGATTTTGATTCGCCACCAGGGGGCGACATTACCATTTTCCTACAAAATACATTTGTATTTTAGACTCCTCTGGGTTCAAAAAGGCTGTGCTGCACTGTAAATTCCAATGTCCTAAAAGTTGCTTTTCTGGTCTCCATTTCAACACTATTAGTGGACATCAGTTTGCTTTGACTCAAATTTTTTATCATGCATGTTACAGTTTAGCAATAAGTAATCTTCTAGTTCTTGCTTAACGTTTGTGTAGGTAATGTGTGGCTTTCCAATTTGCCACATAAGCTTCAATGCTCAAATGCGTGTTGTGCTTTAAATGCAGTTTTGAATGTCTTTGCAGGATGCTCTGTTCAGCTAGAAAGAGAGAGGAAGGGTGAGAGAGAGAGAAAAAAGGAGCTGTTTTCTAACCACATGTATGGACAGCTGGACCTGAGGCTGCAGCTTCTACATGGGCGACAAATAAAGTATTTGCGGTGTTTCGGGTTGATGTTTTTGTCAGAACAGTGCGAAAATCAATCAGCTCCTGCGGGGGCGGCCGGGCTCCGATAGGCTGACTTGTCTCTTCACCGCTGAGCAGAAGTCAGTCGAGGATATTAATCTAAACATCAGTCATGCATGGGGAACACCCCACAAGGAGAATAAGCTTGCTCATCCATGCCTCTCCTGGGGGAGGTATATGAAGTCTCAGATCGGAGGAGCTGTCCTGGTAAGTGTGTCGGGGTATCGTCTCGGGAGACGTAATGTGGGCCGACTTCGGGTCCACAGACAATAAACTCCCGAACAGAAAAGGCTGGCACCATCACGTCCTGAAATTTGAGCATGGCCCACTGGAGCACATTATAATCCTTGCTGGAAGAACGTCAGACGGCGCTGACAGCACCGCAGTCCAGACGGTGACCCAGAAAGGGTACAACATGTGTCCCCACCCCGCGTCCCCTCTTCAAGTGGGAACAGAGGAATGCTGTGTTTCTGAGTCATTTTCTTAATGTAATTCATCTCATTGCCATCCAATCCTCCAGCCATTCTAATGAGCCAGACCAATAATAAAACACAATGCAGTATAACGCAAGAGCAGTCTATTATTCATTACCTGCCCCTATATTGTATTAGAGTCTCTCTGAGCAAAATTAGAAACCATCTCCTTTGCCTCTTTGCTTCACTTACTCGGACTGGGTTGTGTTCCCAAGGACAAGTTGATTTCTCCCTGTGCTGGCTGCTTGGCTCTGAGCGCAAATAATCTACTATACCACAACTGTCTTGTTTCTGTAGCTACCAGCTGGTAGCTATCTATGTAGCTACCAGCTATCTATAACTATATA
Source organism: Poeciliopsis retropinna (assembly GCA_010277075.1). Lineage (NCBI taxonomy): Eukaryota > Metazoa > Chordata > Actinopteri > Cyprinodontiformes > Poeciliidae > Poeciliopsis > Poeciliopsis retropinna. The sequence continues at coordinate 2,056,354 of VMRM01000024.1, forward strand.
GATAGTTGATAGCTACCAACTACAGAAACATGTCAAAAGTCAATTTTAACTTGCAAATCAAAGGTATAACCTGAGCTGAAAATCACTGTAGGGCACTGAAGCACCTGCAAACATAGAAAAGCTGAGCAGCTATTTAAAATATGCTGTACTGATACAAAAAAAAAAAAGAGAGAGATCTTTAAATTTTATCCATAGACATCCAAAATGATCTGTTAAAGTTTGCGGGTGTTGAAGGATCATCTGAAATTTGGAAGAGTATGGAACAGCTGCAAATAAGTCGAGGCGGAGCTGCGCGCCAAAACTGACAGAAGTGGGCATGGAGAACATTAATTATAGTAACTCTGGTGGAGTTACTATAAACAGAGACACTCAGGTGGAGTATTAGTCATACACTTCCAGCTTAAGCAATAATCTAGTTTGCAGTTTGCAAGCCATACACCTGGTGGGTAATAAGGTGGGTAATAATTAGCTACATTTACTCAGATGAATATATACGAGTACGTTTTTGGAAACAATATAAAATATATTTGTAGAAGTTTTACTAGACTGTAAGCAAACCTTTAACTTTATCCTAAAGTTATTGTTTGTTTACAAGTTTCTTTGTTCTGATTTTATTTTCTATCTGCTGAACCCGTTGTATAATTTGGAGGTAAAGAAGATTAAGAACTATATATTGTTGTTGGAAGTACTTTACCCTGTTCTAACATATATATTTTTTACTGTATGAAAATGTGTTTCATAAGGTCTATATATGAAAAACAAAATGTATATGGAAAAAAGTTTCTTCCACCTCAATTTGTTATTTAGCATTTATTTGGATTCATTTTAATCTTTCAAAAACCAGATTTTGCACATATTTTGTCTGTTGGATGACATTAGTTGGGAATATTAAGTCAGGTGCATCTGATCAGTTAGTATTTTACCCACCTCTGTGTAGCCGTATAGTTGTGTTTTTCTAACTAGGGGAAGAAACCTATTAGATAGCTTGGACCTGAATAAATGAATATCAGGTTTAAAAAAAGGTGTTAGAGGCTTCAATAGACTTAAAACTGGGGTGGAGTTTCACCTTGAATTGACTTGAATTGAATGAAATAATTATCATCCTAATTATTTTAGGTTCTTTCTTTTTTTTTTTTTTAAAAAAAGAACACTAAAATTACGCATCCTTTAATAAAATGTTGTAAAACACCTGCACAAACAGAAGCACCTGTGCAGCTCTGACGACATTAACAGCCGGTGAAGATGCAAGTCAGCTTTCCTCCAAGTCAAGTTTTCTCCAGGTCATAACATATTTATTTCCGAACCCATTTGTAAGTCATCCGTGTTCTGAAGCCGTTGGGACTTTGCTCGCTCGAGCAGAAGCAGAGTGCAGACATAACTCAAAGGGAGATGAACACCCTCATCGAAATGCCTCCACCAGCCGGTCCGCCTGCTTGAGAGATCCGTGGGGATTAGGAGGCAAATCAGGAGAGACTTCTTTCCTGACTGCCCATCGCTTTCACTGATCAAAGACAGGGGCTTTTCATATAAAAAGCAATCACAACAGCCAATGCTTACATAACCCATTTTTTAAAAATGTATGTTCCATTTAAGGAAAGTGTGAAATGGTACAGGCATGCCACACACCATCACAGCTCATTTAATCTGACTGAATATACGAGGCATCTCGTGTTGCTCTTAGTGTAATATTTCAAGATGAACAGAGAAGTCCCCAAGTATAAACGAGGGAATTCTTATTAAACAATTAAAGAGCGGGCTAAAGTGGTGAAAAAGTGTCTTAGAGATGCAGCACACCTAAACCATTTTGCAGCGTGGTCTCATGACAGAATGTGTAACAGGGATGTTACTGTACAAAGTGTTAAATCTTAATGTTGCAGTGCAAGATTTTGTCCTAAAAAGATTTTCTAGGATTTGTGCTGGAGTTAAATCACATCTTTAATTATATTTTATATTGTGATAAATAAACCCCTGAACCTGGCCAGGTTTCGGGGTTTTCCTTCTCCACTTGTGGAATGAACAAGCCACTGAGTCACCAGCAACTCTTACCTGCCAAAGCGCTTCAGGCAAAGTTTATGGCTGCAGGCTTACAGTGCCTGATAATCGCTGAAAAACAATACGCACATGGAGTCTAGGAACCGTCCTCTTCTCTGAAAACTGACGAGCTGCTCTCGAGTTTTGTAACCAAGGCAAATTTGGCAATCTATCAGCAAAACAGAGGAAAATAAATGAAGGTAATCACAAGTTGGAAAACACATAAACCTCTCATGTTGTGTTAGTGGGAATGTTGAGATGATTTTCCCAACTGGTTGTTTTCAAATCAGTCATGTTCTCATTAAAAAAGAAAAGTGACAGACTTTCACCATTTACGTAAACCATCCTGCTGTGATGGCATCGCTTTTCTTTTTCTTTCTCCAAATGACAAGTGGATAAAGATTTTACACAAAGTCATGTCTCGTTTAGATGAGACTAAATCCAGAAGATATGACATCGAAGCAGGCTGCACAGTGCAGCAGTTGGTAGCGCTGTTAACTTGCACCAAGGAGGTCCTGGGTTCGTTTCCCGGCCCAGGGTCTTTCTGCACGGAGTTTGCATGTTCTCCCTGTGCATGCTTGGGTTCTCTCCGGGTACTCTGGCTTCCTCCCACAGTCCAAAAACATGACGGTCAGGTTAATTGGTCTCTCTCAATTCTCTCTTAGCCGGGCGCCTCTCGCCCGGAACATTAGCTGGAGATAGGCACCAAAACCCCTCTCTACAACATTGGGGACAAGGGTGTTAGAAAATGGATGGATGGATGACATCAAAGCAATTAATGGAGAAAAAAAAAAAAGATTGCCTGAATCGCTGAAGTTTAGCTGACCTTGTGCTCTCCGGTAGCATAAAACACAGATAATACTGAAAAGAGACAGGGCTTCAATTTAGCACGGCGGTGCAGCCGGCTTTTGACTATTAAAAATAATAACGTTGCTCTGAAATACATATATGTCAGAGACATCGCTGTAAACAGAGGTCAGGCTTTTCAAAGCAGAGAGGTGGTGAAACAGAGACTCATTAAATGTCAGTCCAAGTTGATGCAATACCTGCAGTGTCTTCTCCTCACACCCACATGGCTGTCTGAAGCATCTCAGCATCCGCCGACCGTCTTGACAACTTCTGTCTCATTAAAAGGTTTTCATGTGCGTAAGCTGGTCTTCTCACAGAAAAGTTTATTTGTTGTTGTGGGTTATGGGCAGTAGCACATTTCAGCATTGAGCCTCTATTTAAGCCCAACGATAAGGACTTAAGTTTTCACAATGTTTTACAAATAAAGCCTAATCGAGTCAACGCTTTGCAGAACCACCTGCCTCTACAAGGTTTGAGACTTTTGTTTTCTATTTTTAAGCAATTCCTCTGTGAAAAGTAGCTTGAAGGAATTATCCCTTATTATTATTATTATGTAAAATCAACCCTTTTAAGCTTTACATCATGTTATAATGTTATTCCCTCATCAAACACCAGATGTCAAAAGAAAAAAACCAAGCACTGTTTTTGTGGATTCCAGGTTCACATATCCTGTCTGCATGTATGGCTCAGAAAGCGACTTGTTCAAAAGTTTCTATTTTTCAAAGTGATTTTATGAATATATCAGGTTTTCTCACCAAAAATTGGCAAATAAAGCAGAAAAATACCCACATACTCATATTTGAAAATATGCATGCTAGCTTGGAAAGAGACTAATTAATAACAAATTTAAGATTTATGGTTTATAATAGTCAACACGATGAACAGAACAAACAAAGCACTACAATTGAGTTTCCTACTTAAGATTACTCATTTGAGTTTTTAAAAAACAAAAAAAACAAAATCTGAAATAGTGTAAATTTCTCATTTTACTTTTTATACGTATACGTTTGAGTGAAATGAACATTATTCTTCTATTCAATGAACTACTGCCAACATGTCTCTGAAATTCCAAGCAAATTTGTTTGCAGAAAACGAGAAATGGTCAAAATAACAAAAAAAGATGCAGCGTTTCAAATAATGCAAAGAAAACAAGTTAATATTCATTTAGAAACAACAATTCTGATGTTTCAACTCAGGAAGAGTTCAGAAATCAATATTTGGCTCTTCGTCTTTTCCATAGCTGTATTTGGTTTTGTTTATTTATCAGAGGCCACACTGGATCCAGTGTCAAACCCAAGGACACTTTGGATCAAATAAGCAATTTTGTAATTGGAAGGTGGCCATTCTTCTGCTGAACTGGTGTTCCACCACACTGGCTTCATTTATCAGAGCGGATACTGCGTCCATGTTTTTTTTTTTTTTTTTCATACAGTCATTGATTAAGTCTCCAGAAGCTGCTGCTAACAAGAAGGGCTGACTGCTGTGGTGTGAAAGTAAAGTTAGCAGAGGTTTTAGAAAGTAGTCGTCCTGGTGTGACTGATCCTGGTCTCGTCTGGCCGTCCTGGATTTAAATCTGTTGACTGCAGGCCACCTTAATGTGAACTAGAGACATCGATTCCTTGACATTTTAGACTCAATTTACTATTTATTACTCAGATATTTTTAATTTTGTTCATTTGATGAACAAGCTGGTGTGAGCAAGGAATGAAATTACAACAATTTCCTATTGCAAGTAAAAAAAAATAATAAAAAAAAGGGGGTAAAATTAAATTCTGTCATTTTTGTGCTGAGTGTATTTTTAGTGTTTAGGCTTTGAAGATGTTAATGTGCCAGTTTTGCGTGACGCTCATTTGCATAATAGTTAATAGTTTTACATCCAAAGGGCTTTGTGATTGCGACGCACAAACTAGGCCATCGCATCACTTTTCCAGTGAAAACGTCAAGTTAGCTCAGCTTGAGGGAAATACCTCATTTTAAATTATTAAGTTAATGCCACTCTCTCCTTTTGTTTTTCTATCATAATTGAAGTGCTGAGCATTGTATAATTCATACCAGTGCTGCAAGTTTCAGGCGGCGAAGTTTCTCTCAACTCGTCAAACCGGCTTCTCGGTCATTTACTGCCACACAACCAGAGGGCAAAACCATTGTCAGGTTTAGCTACTAATTACTTATGTCACAAAGTGAGAGCCACCGATTTGCTGTTGCTGCCTGTCAGCTGGATTATGGAAGTAAAACAGGAAGGAAAAAAAAACAAAAAAAAAATGTTGTTTTTACTTTTAGATAACTTTATTCCCCTGTGCCGTTTCAGAAGACTTAATGGGCTGCAATTCCAACTTGGCTGGAGTCGCTTGTCTTTCTGCATAACACCGCGTTTGCTTATTATTTTTTTGCTTTGCATTTATTACTGTGTCTCTAGCCTGGTATGTTTACTTGGAGGCATTAATGAGCCCGGGGCTTTTAAGGAGCAGTCCTACCTTCAATTGTGAAAGTCACGTGAGCGGAAGTTCATCATGTTGTGCTCTTTGTTGTTCTCTCTAGTTCGCTAAAAATTCATCCCCATTAAAAAACCCTTCAGAGTACAATGCAACATAAAGAACAGGGGATTTTGGACAAGAACTAACAACGACGAGGTCAGATGAAAATGCCACTAAAATGTTTTTGTTTGTAATACCTTGTGTGTGACATTTTCCTGACACATACTATGTTGTGGGGACCCACTGCTCCTTGTGGGGACCGAAGCCTTGTCCCCTCATGGGAAAACGCTGTTTTTGGGTCCGGAGTCAGATTTAGGACTAAAATGTGAATTGAGTTTTGGTTAGGGTTAGGTATGTAATGGTTAGGGTTAGGATAAGGGTAAGGGTAAGGTTTAGGCTGTAGAAATGGATGGAAGTCAATGGAAAGTCCCCACAAAGACGGCCACGCAAAGATGGTTGTGTGTGGGTGGGTGTGTGGGGGTGCGTGTGTGTGTGTGTGTGTGTGTGAGGCTCGAATGCGACCAAGAAGGGCTCCTTTTTTGAACGCCAAGACAAAATACAATGTCCTTTTAATCCCTATTTCCATTTGCTACATCTCATACAGTAAGCACACAAACAAGTGTAACGTACAGAGAGTCCAGTCACTGGGCATACAGAGAGCAACTTCCCGAGAAAAATCACAAAGTCCACAAAGTTCCCAGAGCAGTCTTTGTGAAGGAAGTCCTTGGTCTCTCAATGCAGGAGGACATGCAGTGAAATCGCTGGAAGGAGAACACAGTGTGTACAACTCTGCTTGCAGACAGCTGCTAATTCACAGTTAGGTTTGGAAAGTGCACACAAGGTACTGATCTTGTAATTAGCTCGATGAGTATTATCTCTACTGTTCTTTACTACCATAACACTTAGTGTTACAGATCTCACTGTAAGACAGCAGTATCTATATGTTGTAAAAAATAAATGACATGACATATCGATATTCACAAAAAAAAAGAAAAAAAGAAAAGTAAATCTATTAGAATTGATTTCACAATATCTACAAATTCACAAGTTAATTACACTTTCTGAACATGTTTTTGCCATTATTAATCTCTTTAGTTGATCTATTTTTCTACGGCTTTCTATGCATCCACACCTTTGCATCAATGCTGTAGAGGATATGCTGTATCAAACAGAATATTTAATGCTGTACTAATTAGCATAAATATATTCATATAGTATTATACTCTTAATATACTGTATCTCACTGTATAGAATGACATGGTTTTACTCTGGCCCTGTTTGGATAATACACATAATACAACCAAACCCAAACCTGAATGGGAGATTTCTGTTTCTCAAATCCTCTGAGGTGTGTGGGGAAAAAACATAAAAAAAATAAGTAAATAAATAAGTAAATAAATAAATGAATATTTCTCATGTTTAAGCCAAAATGTACCTGCATTTAAAAAAGAAAACCATTAACTGCAAATAATAAAAATGACCTTTTTTTTAATATTTTTTTTTTGCTCGCTCATTTGCATGTTCCGTTTGCTGATTAATTCAGAAATTAATCTCTGCAGGGTGATTTTATCATGCTTAATTAAAATCATATATTTACTTGGATCAACTTAATTTGATTACTCGTAACAAATTAAATCATTCTTTAAAAGTTGTATCACATTTTCCTTTTTTTTTTCAGTTTGGAGCCAAATGGAGGCAGAAAACTTATTAAAATTCCAACATAAGATGTCACAGTGCGTGCTCACAATGTGATAAAGGGCGAGACATTTTAACATTTTGGCAAAGTTTGTCCATTGCTGAATGTTTTTGATGGTAAATGTATTATTTTTGGTTAAATAATGCTTCTATGGTTAGAGACTATTGATGGCATTAGTCAGAGAATGACTATTATATATATTTTATGCATTTGACAAATGCAGCTATTTTATTTGGAGCCACCAACATACAGTAACTCCAATTCAGGAACCTGGAGGAGTCAGACGTAATTATTCAAGATGTGTTGACACATGCTGAATTAAATTAAAGTAAAAATATTTAAAAATAAAAGGTTCATCTTGAGCAACTTACGGTTGATGCTATGTTTCATTTAGTAGAACTTGTTAAACACTCAAGTGTGCTTAACAAGTTTTAAACAAGAATTCTGCAAGTTTTGTTTCCCTTAAATTAAGACTTTAAGATCTTGTTAAGATTTTTACTACTTAAATTAAACACAGTCAGGAATTATGGACGATATTAATACCTTAACTTATCATGCATTATGACTTCTGTTTAGCTGATTTACCATCACAAGAAATTGAAATAAAGTTTTGCACACTTTAGTTAAACAATTTTTTTTTTTTTATTTGACATACGACTCCAATACTCTAGCCAATTTAGAGTTCAAGGATTATGTAGGATAATCAAGGAATCTTCATGAATGATTGTGACTTTTGTCATGAAGTGTCATTTGGTAAATAATGATTTTTTTAATGCAAAGTTGACACTTTTAGTTGACTTTTAATGCAAGCTCTAACGGAACGTTACATTAAAAGTGCCATTAATTACCGAATAATGCAAAGTTTTACACTTTTAATGCAACTTTTAGTGCACTTTTGCATTAAAAGTGCCATTATTTATCGAGTGACACTTCAGGACAGCAGTCGTAAATAGTTCAGTTCAGTTCAGTGGATCTATGTGTTTAGTTGTAAACTAAATAAGGGAAAACCCATTCAGATGCCTGTTCCAGAGCTTGTTATAAGTGTTTATGCTTGTGGTTATTAGTAGGTAGCAAAGTGATTGGGATGAAGTCTCAACTCTACACCCTGCTTCAGTGTGTAGTGAATAATAACGCTCTAGATTGCAGGAGCAAACGTACAAATGTTTATGCAGAATCAATGGCTGTTAGATTTGCACATGATTGACCGACAACATTTTACTGGATATCCAGTAAGTCTCTTAAATAATCTTTACTTATTGAATTAGACAGAATGCATCTGGCAAAAATAATATAAATAAATAAAAGTGCTTCAGATTCAGATTGTGTCAATACATAGGTGCAAAAACCAAAAAAATGTATTATCTCACACACACACACGCACACACACACACACTGAAGTCACTTAACAAAGCAGAGACACTCGGTGCTCTGTAACCAAATCTTATGTGACTTTGTTCAACATTTATCACATTTTCTCAATAAATTAAGATTAGTTTTCAGCTGGGATTGTTAGGCTTTACAGTAATTTTCAGTATGTAGAAATCTAAGTGTCTATCTGGATACATTAAAATCACTGTGTGACACATTGCCTTTGTTTTCTACAGCAAAAATAAAGTCAACATATGTGGACAATAAAACCAGTACCAAAACACGTTGCAGAAGAAAGCAAAACGGAAAAGCGTGGATTCTTAGCTGCATGATGACAGAGACATGATAAACATTTTGGAACAGCAACGAATGCGAAGACAAGAGGGAACAAAGAAAAGAGCGACTGTTTTCATAAATTAAAAATAAAACTTAAACCTCTTTAGATGTAAATCCAAATTTGTCTTTCTTTTGAAGTAATGGTGGTAGTTTCTTGGTTAGGGTGCTCCATAAAAAAACAAAACAAAACATTATTTAAATGATAATTGTTCTCCACAACACTGGAGCCTTGAATCTCTTTGCAAGATCATCTCACAGGAATAGGTCTGTTAACCCTTCATACTAAGAGGCAGTTTTAGTCTGGGTATATGTGCGTGTGTGTGTGTGTGTGTGTGTGTGTGCTGGGCTGGTTTAGGGAGGGGATGGCCATACACTGGAGTAGATAGAACCTACAGAGACCATTAAATGTTTCTTGACAAAAGATACAGTGCTTTGCAAAAGCATTAATACCCCTAAAAACTTGTTTTCTCTTATTGTGTCACATTACAAAGACAAGCTTTAATGTGTTTACAAGGAGTTTTTGTGGTGGAGCAACTCAAAAATGTTGCACAATTATAAAGTGAAAAGAAGATGTTTTTCAAAGCCTTTTCTGAATAGAAATCTGAAAAAAATGTGGTGAATAATAGTTTTCAGCCTCTTTTATCCCGAAAATGCAGCCGATAGTTTTTAGAAGTCACCCAGTTAGAGGTATTGCCCCTCCTGATAATCTGGTGGTTTGATTAAAGTCCAAAATTGAACCATTTCTTATGATTTTCAGCTGCACTCTGTCGAACAAACAAAACCCCTTGAAAAATCTGTTCAGTCCTTTCCATTGGTGGCTCTCCACCAAGAACCACTGAAGGAAACGACGTGAAAACCTGATATGACACTCTGGATTTAGACCAGAACTATAGTGATGTGTTTGAATGGTCCAGTCAAAGTCCAGATCTCAATCTAACTGAGAATCTTTGGCAATATGAATTATTTCTATAGACGTTCTCCAGCCAATCTGAAAACAAATGCCTGCTTTTTATGACTTGTACCTAAAAAAAATGAAAACTAAACATAATTTAAAAAAAAAAGTTGACATTCCTGCAGGTCTTTGTGCTGATCTGCCACATAAAACCTCAATAAAACACACTGAAGTTGTTGGTGGTTGTAGCAAAATTTGAAAAGATTTAAGGGGTGTAAATATTTTTGCAAAGCAAACGCACATTTGGAAACGCAAATGTGGGCATGTCTGACTTTTTTTTTTTTTTTCTTCTTTCTTCCTTCTTTGTGATGAGTGTTTTCACCAAGGCACATATATTATCTGTCGTTGAACATAGTCAGCCAGTTAAAACAATAAGAGCCAGTGGACTAGAAAATGTACATGCAGCCCTTTGAGGCTGCATTGTGTGTGCTGAGCTTCGGCAGCAGCTGAAGGCCAGACTGACAATTATTAATGATGCTCCTATAAAACTATACAGGCCGCCCCAACCAACAGAAGCACAATAAAGCGGCCAGCGGATGGCTTTCCTCGTGTTTTTGGCGGTATCGGTGTGTGTCTGTGTGCGTACGGCGTGTCAGCGCCTTATCACTGGTAATGAGTCATGATGAGAACAGAAAACGCATGCGTGTGCTAACTTATTATAAGCACTGAAAAAAACAACAACAACAAAAAAACCCAAAACAAGTCAAAACAGGGGGACGCACAATTCGACTACTGTACGAAACGTCAAGCAATCAAGACACAGCAAGGGATTAAACCACAACGGGGAACAGGGCCAGAGCTAAGTGTGGGGTGGACAAAAAGAAACGCCGCAAAAAACACAGACTGGTGAGAGAATGTGCTTCCTCCGAGGTCCACCGCTGCACTTGAGTCTAATGGAAACCGGATTTGCCTCCCAACAATAACAGCCGTGCAAAAATATCAACCGTTTAAGAAGAAAAAAACCCCCCCAAAAAAAACAGACACACGAGACATGCGCGCACACGCATACACACGCACGGTAAGATGCGATGGACTTGGCTTTTCCTGCTCCTACCTACTTATCTATCTATCTAGATATCTCTCTTCCGAAAGCCAACATTTGGTGAAATTCAGTTTAGGTTGTTTGCCTTCATGATCGCGGGCTTTCTGTTGACATACGTGGCCCAGTAGCCTAAGTTGAAAATGAAGAACAGCACTGGGAAGATGATGCGCGATATCTTGTCCACTTTGCTGACGCGGTTGTAGGATTTCTTGGCCTCTGTGTAGGGGTCGTCCATTTTGTGCAGAAACGAGTGTTTGATCGACGGTCCCGGGGCGCTTTTGGAAATGGTCGTCAAGCCTTGGTCTTTGGCCACGTTGATGCCGTAGGTGGTGCCGACAATGTTGAAGGTGTTGTTGGCCTTTTTAGTCAGCGTGGCCGACTCTCTTCTCTGAAAAGGAAGAAGGCAGTTAAGGTCGTGAGTCGCAGCAGGGCAGTGGACTAAACAATACTTCCATTTGAACTCATAAAGAGGAAATAGAAGCAACACCACGAGACACGAGACACACACAAGAACAAAACAAAAGCCTAACCATATCTTTAATCCTGGCCATGTTAGCCTGAAACGGTTCCTGAAAAGAAAAGTAGAAAAGAAAAAAAGTTTACCAATTATATTAGAATTACCCAACTTACAGAATCTATTCATCACTATCTAGCTGGAGGTGACTTTCTTTTTTTTATTTTATTATTATTATTATTTTATTACATTTTTACAATTTTTATAATGTCAAATCAATAGTATATTACACAAATCAGGATCGCAAGAGGAAAATGTCATGAGTAAAAATATCATGACGAGAATATTGAGCTTGTGAGATAAAGAGTGCAGAAAACTGGAACAGTTCTCATGTTTTTATTTTTTATTTTTTATGTTTTTAGGGGGCGCGTGGGAAGGAGAACCAGGCTGGACTGGCGTCTGGTACTGCTAGCAATAGCAGTAACAGCACAGAGCAGGATTAGAAACAAAGCAAAAAAAAAAAAAAAAAAGAAATGAAAGAAAAAAAAAAACAGCGCCTGAAAACATGTCTGACAAACTGTATCAATGAAGGCAGCCAGGCCTCTTCAGGCAAACAGCTAGTGATAAAGCAAACATGACAAAGGCTGTGTGCGATAGAGCAAGCTGGAGGGTCCGCCGTCTTCCCGCTTCTGGAGCCGCGCGATTGCGGCGCCTCTCACTTTGGAGTTGCACGGGAAGACACAGTTTTATTTGCCACATTGGCACTCTCACATAACTAAACTCGCATCTCTGGAGGATCCTGCCAGTCTGACGGAGCACAGTGCAACGAGCAATTTGGATGTGGGGAAAACAAGTAGGGCAGTAAGATGAATTACTCAGCTCACTTCTGGTTTCCTGTGTGGCTCGCGCTGTGGGTTTGTACTGCCATCATTTCCTGCGCACCAGTCATTCCCTCTGCAACCTCTTTCAGATCAAGGCTGGAACAGTGCATGTCATGGAGCAGGAGAGTTTCAGATCTTGTGCTCCTGTTTTGTGTGAAACGATTTATTTTTCTAACTACGTCGTCTAAAACAAATCTATTCGTACCTGAACTGAGGAGGAAATGTGTGTGAAACAAGAAGAGCCACAGGAAGAGAATGATTCTCCGGTTTGCTTGGAGCAGCAAATCCTGTTGAGGTCTAACGGAGCTAACAGGTTCGCAGCGATGCTCCCAGATAAATAGACGCCTTCCCATCTATCCCCCAACGAGGCCCCTCCATCACAGTGACAGCTTGCATCAGCAGGAAAAACTAATTACGACATTCAAGTGTCGTATGACCTTAATCAAAGATCATTCGGCTCCCTGGTCTTTAGCGTTAAGGATGTTCTGTGCGGCGCTAACCTGACAAATGAGCTGTACAGAGTCGTTTTCTGTTGCTTTTTAGCTGGGCTGTCATCTGCGCTAATTTATTGGGCCTAATTATTGGGGAAACCATCTGTGGCATTGGGCTGGATGCATTTTGTTACGAACCTAATGTGTCACAGCACATAATTTACTTCGGCTCAAAAGATCTGCATGCACTAGTCCAAGTAATTGGGCTGGCTGAAGGCAAAAAAACCATCACAATGCATCCATTGACCTTGTCCTCATAACTTTGGCAAATTGTTGCTTAAGAATTGAAATGTGTCTCAGGGTGATTAAGCGACTGTGCTGCCCTGTGCTTCACTGCTTGCAGCTGGAAGTGGGCATGTGAATAAACCTTGGGACAGTCGGCACCCCCTCTATGTTTGGAGATGAAATGTTGGCATGTTTAATGGCCTCAAGTGAGTAAGCATGTGGGGCGAATGAGAGTGTGGGCAGCACATGGAGAGCCATAATGACCTCGCTGGTGCCTGTGTGGTTCTGGAATGACCGTTTTTATTTAGATGTAGGTTCAACGGACGGCCGCTGTTTATCTTATACCTGCACGTTTTATTGCATGTTTTGTCCCTTTGTTTTAAAACCTCCTTCCTGGTTCATTAGTTGGATATACCACCGCCATATTAAGGCAAAAAAGTGTTTTGTTGGAGTAACTTTTGTAAAAATCTTTTTTTTTTGCATAAAAACTCTCACTATGTTTTCACATTATAATATGAGACAGATAATCTGTTGAAAAAATATCAAGCTCTCCCTTCTCCTCTCAGTGCTATTGCTGTCATCAGCCAATCAGAGCCAGGAGGAGGGTCATAGCGCTGTCAATCACCCACGTGTATGGCCTCATGGTGGAGAAACAACTTACCGTCAAAAACTGTTTATCCTCTGTCATTGGCAGCCATGGTGACTAGCATTAGCATTCGTGGCAGCCTATATTGTGGGGAACTAGTTGTAGCATAGCACAGAGTCGGGGGAGGAGTTAGCGGTGCGCACAAGCATGACTGTCAGTGTTAAGGACCTCCTGACTCTGATTGGTTGTTTCTGACAGAGCTGTGTATTTCTGTAGATGGAAGTAGAACCACAGGAAGGCTGCAAAAGAGATTTTTATTTTTTGCAGATTGTCTGTTTCTTATTACACTAGTGTGACATAGTGACAGTTTTAACAAAAATGTATATATATATATATATATATATATATATATATATATATATATATATATATATATATATATATATATATATATATTATATATTATATATATATATGTTTTTTTTAATGATAGACCTTTAAAAAACACCTAAATCTAAGAGATCGAGGCGTTTGTCACGACAAGTAATAATAGACGCAGCTTTCTAAAACTATAAATCACAATCGCTTTGTGGCTTCATCAGAGAAAGCCGTTGCAACTCCAGCTTGTGACTCTGCCTGTGCTGACGCAAACAGAATATATCTCCCACTGAAGCGTCCGATCGTTGCAAGGATTTACCTTTCCAACCAAAAACTCCCCACAGGCTAATTCCTGAGATGAGCCCACCTTCAGCTGTAAAGGGGAGAGCTAATTAGGCACACGGCGTGGCAGACAGAAAATAAGGTAACGAGAAAGTAAAAAGCACACAACGACATTAAAGTAAACCATTTCACATGAGTTTGCCCACAGTCGGGGATGTAAAAACAAATGTTAAAAATAATTGTCTTCTGCTACTGGGTGTACAGCTCTTTGCCAAAGTATTCATGCCCCTTGATGTTTACTACATGTTGCAATGTTGCAGCCATAAGCATCAATGTGTTTTTAACACGATTTACCATTCAAAAAAATTTGAAATAACTGAGAGGTGTAAGGACAATAACAAGTGGTTTTCAAAAAACATCCATTGTCAAATAAGAGTCTGGAATTTAGCTCCAACCGTTTTCCAATAAACTTTACTGTTCCCGCAGCATGATGCTGCCGCCAAACTACAGCAGATTATGACTTTCTTTATGTTACCTTTTGCATTAGTGCGTAATAGTTCTGCCATGAAACTGTCAGTGACTTTTCTGTCCAACTCATTTTACACTACAAAAACAAAATCTTACAAAGTATTTTATGTCTCATTTCTTATGCAAATATTATCATACCCTTAGAATAACACACACAAAAAAAACCAAGAAATTTTTCAGCAAAGTATAGAAACTTTTCCATCAATAATTCATTAATATTGACTAATTTTTTTTATCAATGTCAAGATTTTTTTACTTTCAAGCTCCTGCACTTTACTGAAAAGTTACTTGTAGGTTAGTTTTGTTAAACTTCAAGTAAACTGATATTTGGACTAGAAAGTAGACAAAAAAAAAAAGTGGTAAGATTTTGTGTGTTTTTTTTCTTTTTTTTTTTTTTTTTAGTGTAGCTGCAGTTTTTGCAGCTGTAAATGCAGCCGGTTGGTTTCGGTGAACGCTCACGTCTCAGCAGGTTTATGGCTTCCAAATTAAGGTGGCTAAATTCAAATGAAATACCACATTTCTCATATTTTTATTTGTTAAGTCCTTCCACATCACAATCACGCACCATTTTGTTCACCTATTGCATAAAATCCCAATAAAATGCAGTTTTGACGTTCATGGTCGTAATGACAAACATTCAAGTTGCACGCGTACTTGTCGCTCGGCGCCACGGCGCTTCAAAGTCCACACGACAAACTGACTCTAGACTCCAAAGAGACCCTCATTCGTCTGACGGTTTATTGCATTAGATCAAATCTTTTGCTCCATTTGTCGTAAGGCTGCGTATTTAAACTCCGATGCCACTGCTTTCCAGTTGCTTATATCTGCAGGGGAGGCGACGGCAGAGTCTTGTATGTCCATGTGACCCCTTTCCGTTTTATCTATCGTGACAACTGCGTGCTCAGCAGAGCCCCTGAGAACGCAGCCCAGGCTGTCGCCATTAAATTCAGCCTTCAGAAAGGAAGGAAACTCTCTCCCTGCTGACTAAAAAGTTCCACTGCATTTCGGCCTGTCAGTCTCAGAACCAAATGTCACGCTGTAGAAAGAACAAATAAATAAATAAATAAATAAAAGCGCAGAGGCGGCATTGATTGGGTCAAACACTTTGTACATATGTAGCAAAAATAGATTTGTGACTGAAATGAGTTTCGTTGTGTTTCTGACTGATAAGTGTTTTGATGTGCTTTGTCAGCGACTCTGAGACAGTTTATGTTTACTGTGGGATTTTTCTTTCTTTTTTTTTTGATTCTTACATGCATCTTGTAAAGCCATTTTGTCAATAAAGCTTTTAGTTATTTGCATATCTCAGGAGATGAACTGCTCTCATTAAATAAAAAAAACAGAAACAACTTCAAAATTTAGATGCCTGATCTATTTAAGTTCTTTTGCTCTTGTTTTATATAAAATGTGAATAATTTCCATCACAACTTCAACCCTGCCTCTTCAAGCTCCGTTAAATATAGTTTCAGGATCCAAGTTGACAATGTGAGAACAGCTTATGCTGACATACATAAAAATTTAAGGAAACCAGAAATAACACCATAAATAAAGCATTGAGAGCAATTACACCACAGAGAGCGTTTTCACAGAAGTTTAATTATGACTTTAAACACTAACCATGCAGTGTATTACGTGGGAACAATTGTTCATACAAGACAAAGCAGCTCGAGCTAAATGCTCGCCAAAGTGAAATGATGATCAGAGAAGGAGGAAATCTTTTTCAAGTTCACATTTGTCAGCTTTTTCTGCCGCGCTATGAGTCTGAGTTTGTTTTATTCTGACATGTCTCCAACGTTTTGCGCGGATCTGCTAGGCGGGCTGACGCTGATCTGAAAAACAAAATTAATTATTCACTGAAGTGTGTAGATCTACATCCTGTTTTTGGGAGGAGGACGGCGGTTTGTTTACATTCCGGATGAGATTTCATCGCTGCAAATTCAATCAAAGCGAATACTTGACATCTGACTCTTAACATGCTGAACCACAGAAAACTGTCAAAGAAATGTATTTATTTATTTTTATTAAGCTCTCTTTAGCGGCGTTCCAAACTACTAAGCTTTTTTTAATTTTATTTGGTTTATTTGGCATTTTTCCACTGAAAGTTCTTCCAATTTGACTTTTTCCCCCCCCTCACACATTTCAAATAATCACACTCTATTGTAAGCACTTCTTACCTTAATGAACAGAATTGTAATTTGTTTCTCTTTGTCTCATATGAAAATAGGTCTGATTATATGAAACGGAGGTGAAATCTATTTTTGCAGCTCTACGTATTAGCAGCTTACGCTCATATTCGTATTAAGCTGTGCGCTCCGACTCCAACCAGTACTTTAAATGGGTCACATGAAGAGGAAAAAAAAGTACTAAAACACCAAAGTTGTATTTCTGTGTCACAACTTTTCCAGAAATGTACTCTTTTTTTTTTTTTTTTTTCTGTATCTTTGTAAACAACGCACAAACGCCCCTGCTGCACCGGCGAATAGAAACTGAACAAGTTACGATTCATCTTGCTTTCATACGGAGGGGAAGGGTAAACCTGAGGTGATTCATTTGAAGTGAAGCACGCTCACTCTCTGATCAGCATGCAAGATGTAAGGATGGAATCTTTTTTGTGTGTTTGGCGAGAGCAAACGCTCGGTGCCTTTATAAAACGAGCGCTGAACATATGCTGCGATTGTAAATCAGGGCCAACGTCTCTGGGAGTTTACTTCTGCTTTTGCTCTCAGTGTTCCTGTTCCATTTGGCTGCTAATGAATAAATAAAAGGCCTCTTTAAAGTCTTTAAAAGAATACTCAAGGCTGTGTTTAAAAAAAAAAGAAAAAAAGGAACCTGCTATGTGTGGCCAAAACTCTGAAGATTTTCTCAAGATTATTTTTAACATCGAGGTCAAAATCCAAGTTAATGATATGTATTAAGTGCAACCACCCCGCCCCGACTTATTTCTGAAAAGCGTTCTCAGATTTCTCATGCTCTTGCAGTTGATAGATTCATGTATGCCGTGTCGATCGTTTCATCACTCACCCTTATTTCCATGCCCTCTCTTTTCCCATCCCATGCCCAGCTGCGTTTGGTGAAGTAGTTGACTGTCGCAAACTCTATCAGGGCAGAGAAGACAAAGGCATAGCACACTGCCATGAACCAGTCCATTGCAGTGGCATAGGCCACCTTAGGGAGGGAGTTTCTAGCACTGATGCTCAGAGTGGTCATGGTTAGGACCGTGGTGACTCCTGAGGACAGAAGGAAAACACAAACGAAGAGGTTCAGGGAAGCTAAAAGTTTTTCTTTTACAATATTTGTAACATTTAATGGGTTCAGAATAGGGCTGAAACGATTAATCGTGACGAATCGATTAGTGAAATAGTCGTCAACTAATCTAGTAATCGACTGGTCGTTAACTGGAGTATACAGACCTAAAAAAAAGGAACAATCTATCCATTTCGCATTTAGAATAAAAAAAACCAAACAAAAAAACTTATTTGTTTGAAAAATATGTTTAACCCAGAACTCCTGAAGAGCCATAATATCCTGGTTCATATTCCAAAGTTGTATTTTTTTTCTGTAAAACATACAAAAAATTCCCATTAAGCACCCTTTGCATTCCAATTGTGAATAAAAACAAAATCTCATTAAATGAAATTGCTTACTTTCATTTTCTAATACTGTTTAAAAAACTTCAATGACAACTCTGCCGAAACGCTGCATTT
The DNA here is from genome assembly GCA_010277075.1 of Poeciliopsis retropinna. Taxonomy (NCBI): domain Eukaryota; kingdom Metazoa; phylum Chordata; class Actinopteri; order Cyprinodontiformes; family Poeciliidae; genus Poeciliopsis; species Poeciliopsis retropinna. The sequence continues at coordinate 2,074,631 of VMRM01000024.1, forward strand.
TTTAAAATCCGATTAATCATCAGAATAATCCACAGATTAATCGACAACTAAAATAGTTGCAGTCCGGGTTCAGAGATTAAAATCAATGATCTAATTCAAATTTGCACTTTTCGTTGAAATTGGAAGTGGAAGCTCTTACATAAGCTGCTTCATATAAATCAGGAATCAGATCGCAGCGCTTCATAACGCTGACACAGTTCACTGACGTGTAAACATCACAAGTGCACAGGGTCAGTACATCGAGTTCAGACGACTGGAAACCAGCCGCCACTGCATTACACCATTACAAGGCATCTATTGTTCTGTCTTTCCCCCCCCTTTTATTCCGTCTTAAACAAGTCTGATGCAAGAATTGTTAAATAAATGATAAATGGATAAGTGGAGCCTTCTATGGCAGTGAGTTGAGAGGAATTTGAAAGAATAAACCATCTATTTGCAATAAATAATTAAAAGAAACAAAAACAGTACCATTATATAACCACATTTTCTGTTAGCTTCAGTTTGTTCAGAAAGAAGGGAGCTTTCTGCTGGTTCGGCTCGAAGTGATTTAGCTTTAAAGGACTCTTTTACTTTTATCAAGTTGTTTATTCTGACTGGAAGTAATATTGATGCTTTTGAGTTGCCCAGAGTTGTGACATGAATCTGATGTCGAATCTGTGGAGGGAGTCAAAGATTAAAAGGTCATCCAACCTTAAAAACTGGTGAAATTGTGAAAAATAAAAAAAGAAAAAAAAAGCTGGTCAGAAATGACAAGCATCTGACTGTCGCAATATCGTTTCCGTCTGATTTTCAACACGACATTTCTTAAAACGTGACTAAAAAAAAGAAGAATTTTTTTTCTTAAATCGACTCCCCTTATAGATTGAGATTCATGTGTCATTTCCAATCAGAAACCAGATTCTTGGAAGAATAAAAATAAGACATAAATCTAAATTTGATCGGGATGTGGGTAACGTCGAGCCCGACTGCACACTCGGTGCAAGTTACAGTCAGCAAAAAGTTTAGATTGTGAAAAGCGAACAGCAGATCTGTGTCTACTAAACTGATATTAATTGGGATATGGATCCACTGAGGCGTAAACTGAAAATTTCACAGGTCATTTCACATCCCAGCCTTTTCAGTTAGCAGTGGCGGGAATGAGATTTGGCTCGGACAATGGCTGCCCATCCAACCACATAAAAACAATCCTGCCTCCGTTCCAATCTATCTTATCTCATAAAAATGGACATGTACGGTTGGAAAAAGAGGCAGAGGGGATGATCGAAATTGAAGAGCAGTGAGTCACGACTGAGGAATCATAACAAAAAAAACTCAACAACTTGTAGATACGAAGTACTATATTAAAAGTTAGTTACGGTATTTTGCTAAAAGGAAAAGTGAGATTTATGTAAATAGGTCCATAAAATGAAATACAACTTAAAGCACTTTTTAGAGTGCAGATTTTCTACAGGATTTACTCCTGGGAACGGAGATACTCATAGAAGAAGGCTGACTTTGTTTCTATGAACCATTTTCTATTGATTTTACCACATGTTTTTGCATAGTTTATTAGCATGCAAAACCGACCAATGCTAACCCACTTTTAGCTTACTGTCCACCTACATGATCTGCTTTTCTGCATATTTTTTATTTTTTTCCATACTAAGCTCACCTGAAGGTTTTATGACCAAAACATTATCTCGTTTGACCATAGCATCCAGCTAAAGACAAAATGTGGGTTTACATCCACAATACGGAAAAGCGTTCTTTCTAGAAAATCTGTGCATATTGTTTTGTAAGCCCAATAATTTGGTTTTCCCAACTTTTATTTTTATTCTTTCCCCCCATTTTTTCCTCATTTTGGGAAAAACTTTTACAATGTGGACATTTGTATTTTTTTCCAAATTTGAATCCCGTCCTATGATGCATTGCATGCCACTTCCTATAATTTCTAACATCAAAACAATAATAAATATATTAATATCCGAGTAAATGAGAATCTAAGATGAGATTTGATTTAAATGTCTTCTTGTACATTATTTCAGATATAAATGCCTTCTCGTTTCTTGTTTTGTTGCTTGTAAAATAGCACATTTTCTCTCAAAAACACTGAATTTGATGTTGAGAAAAGACAAGCTTCTGCAAGAAATGTCCCTAGTTTCTTTTTCTCAGAAACTGAAAATGTGCAATCTTTCCCCCAGGGATTATCGCTGACGTTAAAATTTATGTGCTCCGTTTTATCTAAGCTACCCAAAACTCACAAAGCAGCAGCACTTTAAGCAAGGGGAAGGAAGTCGTGGCCTGTGGGTTTTTTTTTTTTTTTTTTTTTGCGTTTTATGGAAACTCTGTTTGATCGTCCCGAAAATATTCTTAACCGATTAAGAAACCAACTTGCAATTAGTGGCACTCACCAAACACAGTGCGGGCAGGAACCGATTCCCTGTTAAGCCAGAAGGAGACCTGAGACAGTATGACTGTCATGATGCACGGAAGGTAGGTTTGAATCACAAAATAGCCAATTTTCCTTTTCAAATGGAAATATGTCGTCATCACTACGTATTCTCCTGAAGGAAACAAAAACAGAGGCATAGAGACAAAAACAAGTCAGTCGTAGTTACAAAAAATTATTTGACTAAAATCTTAAAAAAACAAACAAAAAAAAAACTAGAAAAAGGATTTGAATGCACGCCTAATTAAAGATCGAAGTGACTTGTACATTAAGCTCGCTTGTTGGAGATTTTGATGATTTCATCTGTGTTTAGTGGCCCCAAAAAACCCCAACGATAACAAAACAAACAAACCACAAAAAAAAACAACAACAACAACAAAAAAAACATGTGTGCCGTTCCATTTGAATGAGAGAAGTGCAATCAAGCATGAGTGGGGAAAAACATCCAGGCGAAGAAAGATGTTTTTAAGGACTTTTCATTTTCAGCACATTAATTTGAATTTTAAAAGCCTCCTGGTACATTTGGGTAATATCAGAAATCTCAGAGGAGATTCAAAACCACAAGTAAGTCAGTAGTTATTCAGGTGGCTTAACCTGCTTACAGAACATTGACATTTTCCTCTGTGCCACTCCTATATGTAGATATATATTTATGTGGAGAGTGTGAGGCTGCATCACTCTCCAGTGTTTGTATTTGTCACTGATGGCAGCAAACGGCCAGATTCACACTTTCCCTAAACGTTGGCTCTCACTCCGGCTTTTGCAATCTGTGTTGCAGAGATACGAGAGGCTCCCGTTTCCCTGAGGTGGTTTGTCTGACCAGATTCCGGCCACGGCTGAAGAGGCTCAAACTTCCCTCCGCCCGCTCTGCAGTTCGTTAGAAACTAACTCGATTTTTAGACTAAACCAGTTCAACAAATTTAGTTCCGGCGCTTCTAAAAGTTCCCTGTGTTTTCGAAGCATTAAAGAGCCGCCGCGGTTTTCCTTACCGAGTTTTCGCTCGGTAAGGAGTACGGTTATTTAAAAGTCTGGAAAGAGCTTCAGAATTGATAGTGAGATAAATCGGGCTAAATGCAGAGGGATTCTGGCAGCAAATGTGTAAAAACCATAATCAAGCATAGAGACATTCAGCTTCTATGCACCGTAGTTCTGGAACAAACTTCCAGAAAACTGCAAAGGAGCTGAAACACTGAGTTCCTTCGAGTCTAGACTGAAAGCCCGCCTGTTTAGAGTTGCTTTAGAAACATAATCAATGAAACACTAATCAACAATCTGATGTGATTGGCAGCACTTGGCAAAATGAAATGTTTTAATTGTTGACTGTGTTCTATGACTTTGTGTTTTTATGATATAAAGCATTTTGAAATGCCTTGTTGCTAAAAGGTGCCACAGAAATAAAATGTGACTGATTGATTGATAAAGGTCATTTTGATTATTGGGTCATTTTTTTCCCCCCTCGATTTTAATCTTCTGAAATTTCTTTTGGTTCACCTGGGAGCGCAGATCTCCCCGCTTAATGCAGCGGCCATAAAAACTGTGAAATGTGGCGAATACAGCAACTCATCTCAGACTGTTTTCTGGTTTTAAAGCCGCAGACTGCCACTCCAAACAGGGTGGAAGTGTGCAGGTAGAATCCTCGCTTTCAGCTTTTCAGCTATCTGAAAACACAATTTATCACAATTTCATGGTCTTTATTCAAAGAAAGTGAATGAAAACCAGTTTTAGCACTGAATAGGTTTTCGATAATTCACATATCTATAATAATTAAAGCCTTTGAGATTTCCTGAAGGAGTTTCTTCCACATCCACCTGCTCCAATCGGACTTAAAATCCTGGGGCGTTGCAAAAATGCTAATCTTTATCGCAGAACATGAAAACTTAAGAATATTCTAATTTTACCTGTAAAATATCTTAAAAAGGCTTTTATGAGTTCATTATTCATTCTCTCCGTGTCCATGAAATTGTATGTCCAAGCTAATGATGACTATTTTTCAAAATCTATTTAAATGCAAACTGCTAAGAACGCTTAATTGCAAACTATGATGTAAAACATTCTTGGCAGCCGTTCTTAGATTTGTACCCACTTTTGTCTGATTTTAATTTTCTTTCCGCAGTGGAAATGAACCTTTAAGAGGCTGAAAATATAAACCAAGCAAAGCTTTAACTTCCAGTGGATCAACAGCTGAAGCTATTTTAAGAAAACTGGGTTAAAAATAGTTTAGTGTCGAGAAGTATGGAGCTGTTAGAGGTACAGAATATCGACTCAGGTGGGCTGAATCCAGATACACACCACACTTTTCAGATTTCCTTGCGTTGATCTATCACACAAAATGTAAAATGCTGTAATTTGTCCATTTAACACTGGTGTTTGCTTGTGTACGCCTCTGGCTGTATACAGATGTTATGATGATTCACTGAGAAACCTCGGAGACCATCAGTAGACTCCGGGCTTTAATTGATCTCAGTTTTAACAAACAGCGGGTTCAGCAGGTTGTTCTGCCTTCAGCTGCCTTACACTGCAAGCTAACCTCACAACACAGGGAAGGATCTATTTCTGTACCCACGAGTGTTGACCGCTATCGCACCGAGTCATTGACTATTGCCTCAAGACTTAACGTTTTCTAAGGGTTGCATTACATCCCGGGCTCCTCTAGGTCTGTCTAAGGTTTTTCCCTTAAGCGGGATTAAGACACAAACATACAGAAAACACTGAGATTCCCATGCTAACAGTGGAAATGCAACCACAGCAAACATTTTTAAACATGTCAGTTATAAGCAGAAGACGTGATTAAAATTGCAGATTGTTTACTTTTGGGAGTGTGGGGAAAAAGCTGAATATTTTCAAAAGGCACTTTAGAACAGATCCACACCAGTTATGTATGTTTCATAAACCGTAACATCAGTTTTACTGTTGGCACAGCTAATTCGATACCTTTGCCTTAATTTACCGTAATAAACTTTATATCCTCTAGTGTTAGAATAAAAGCATTTGTGTGTGAAAAATAAAATGACTCCCATAGTGTGATGAAGAGATACACATTTATACACCGAAGAGCTTAAGCTAGAAGATATTTACATTTAATTTGAGCAATTATTAAAGTTGACTCTCTGGGCTACGGACCTCAACACGTTTGAGAAAACCTTCACCTCTGGCACACTTTCTCATATTGTCTTTGTAAATATGCTGAGCAGTTTGCCTGGGAAAAAAAAAAAAAAACCCACAAAAAACTGGTAACAGTCGTCATTTTCACAGTGCACCCAAACAATTTAAATAATTCAGAAATAACAGACGAAAATAGCAGAGCGCTCGGTGAAAATAGTGCCGGCCTAAGCCGACATCAATGAAACGGTTGAAATTACGGCAGAACAAAAGCAGAAAAACAAAACTTTTTTTTTTTTTTCTGATGGAAGCATCTTCTCATTCAGTGTTTTTTTTTTTTTTCACGTCATCAAAATGTGGAATCGCGTGATAAACTAGTAATCAACCATTACTAGTTTATTCTACCTGACCTACCTGCAAAGCTTTAGCACGATGCGCTAATGCTCTGCACAAAATTAAAAAAAATTTTTTAAATTAATTTTCAGCTCGTCTGTTACAGTGTGGCGTGGCGTGATGTGTACCTGTGCTGGAACTGATGGTTTCTTTGCCAATGACGTGACCCAGTAAGTCATACTGGTTGAGCCTGGAGCCGTCCTCTGCCACAGAGACGGATCTCTCGTCTCCCTGAGTCCACAGGTAGATCACCTCATTGTTGGTGTACGCATCTGAGTCCAAACGAAAGGATAAGAAAACCCAGCAAAGACAAATTAGATGTCAAAATCTAATTGCAGCAATCTGTAGATTTACTACAGTTACTACATATTACCACGTTTATGGCCATATGTGGTAATATGTTTGCACATATTTAAGTCATGCACAGTTTCTCTGATAAAAGCCTGCATGGTCTAACCATCATGCCTTTTAATGAAAAGCAAGCAGAGATGTGGACCACAGGACGCGTGTTAGCCATCTTTCTGCCCATCTCAGATAAACTCAGTCAGAGCGGGCTGGACCGAGCTTCGCTGCAGAGCTGCTGCACGGCATCCTCCCCTCAGTAATATGGATTTATGGTAAATTTCCTGACTGTGTTGAGTGACAATTGCTCTCTAAGGCGCTGCTGAGCCCATGTGGCTATAATGATCACAGTGATTCTTTCTCAGCCTGAGGACTCAAAGGTCACCCGCGTCCAGCAGCGGGTTTCATCTCAGCCGGGATGAGCCCAGAACGCGCAGGCTTTTCCTGCAGCCGTTAGGCTTTCCAGAACTACAAGAACTTTATTAATAGTATTATTTATTTATTTTACATTTTGTTACCTTACTAACACAATCTTTACACAATTTTATGTGATAATACTAACAGTGAAGTGGAAGAAACAGCTGACATAATGTAGAATAAATACATAGTTTTCTTAGTTCAATTGAATGCTTTGATTTTCCACACAATTACCAATGATTCTCACTAGAATTCAGGTGAGGACTTTGACTGAGCCGTTCTAAAACATGAATGTGCTTTGGTGTAAACAGTTTCGCGTCATACTTTGGGGGGTCACACCTTTTGACAGGTTATCTTCCACTGTCCTCCCCCTCCTGAAGCAAAGCTTTGCCACAGCATGTTGCTGCCACCACTAAGTCTCACAGTAGGGATGATGCGCTCAGGTTGACAGCAAAATCATGTACTGGATTTCCTTAAGAAAAATTCAAATGAAAGAAGCTTAATGCCACTACGCCACAAATAAAAGATTTAATTTGCAAAAGCAGCGAAAGCAACTTCCACTTCACAGTTGTGCCCTACTAATAATTACCACATTATTAGTGGTAATTACATGGAAACCTATGGCTGTGATGTGAAAATGGACAAGGCCTGAAATGCTCTGTAAATATCTTTACCTTTGTACTTATTTGACAACAAAATCTGATTTTGTTTGCATTGTGAAACTAGTTGGATTATGTGTTTTGACCCGCGCCGTTTAAACAAATGAACAGATGTTAGACTTTGATACGTTTGGGGAAAAATGAATCTTTCTGATAAAGTCTGAACATAAGTGGAGGGGATAGAAGTGAAAATTTCCAAAGTACTCAGAAGACCACGCAGATAAACCCACCCCACTGTCGTGATTCTCTTCTTCTGCTTCTAATCCTGCCAGCGGGTTAGACGTTGCAATTAGAGTGAGAGAAAAAAAGACCTTAATTACGGCCGCATAGACCTGCTGCTGTGACTCTAGTCTTGATTTGCAGTGGCACATGTATGTGCTTATGAATCCAACACGCTGCCAGAGGGAGATTTGAACAGGTTTATGGTGAATTTCTTGCTCTGAAATTTTCCCTGCAGACGTTTTAGTGGACTGATGTGCGTTAACATTAATCTACCTCTTCTATAGCTGTGCTGAACTACAATAAAGCTTGACATCTGTTCTATGGTAAAGATATATCTGGAATAAGCTGCTTGCTGCTTGGCTAATGTTTGCCCAGGCACTTTAACTCTATTATGCATTAGAGTAATATTCCCTCTTTAATGGTGTTTAAATCTCGGTCCTTATGTAGTAAACCTTTTGGCTCTGCAGCGGCTGGGTTAAATACATGGGTATTTTCCTCACAGCACATCTTTCATTACAAACAATAGTGGCTCGAAGTGGTTTGTTATGCAAACAGTTCTGAAGAGCAAAAGGTAATCAATATCTCCTGAGGACAATAACTTCTGTCTGTTTGCTGTGATTTTTTTTTTTGTTTTTTTTTCTCCACTGAGCTCCGGACTCGAACACGTGGGGCCGACTTACAACTTCCAAACTTCAGAGGACAGGCGTGCGCATCCATCGGGAAGTCCTCCAGGTGCATGGGGCACTCTGCATGGATGGTCAACCTGAAAGAGCAGAGACACGTTATACAACTAACAGCAGGGTGGATGCGGCAAACCCTGTGAAAAACGGTGGAAGCCAGCGGCTGCAAATGCAGTGGGGGAAAGAAAGTGTTTGATGCAATAGTGCAATTTCTCCACCTGCAGAGAATGGAGAGATCTGGAGTTTGCATTGAGACGCAGTGTCTACAAATACAAATAATAATAATAAAAAAACAGGGTTTGATTGTCTTTTAATAACGAATTCACAATTTGATGTTTCCTGTCATTCTTGACCAGGTTTTCACTCACTCTTCCCACGACTCATTAAACGAACATAATCAAGTGCTTCGTTTCTCCGCCGTACGCCACGAGAGGTTTCACTTTTCGGACAGACAGATATTGTGGCATTAAGGCCGAAAGAGGAGCGTCAAAGTCCGAGCTTCAAAAACGCCCCATGAGCAAACGGAGAAAACGGCTCATATTGTCTTATTCATGAATGTTTAATCACAAATCAAATCTAAATGATTCACAGACTCATAAAACCATTCCTCAGCTGACTGGGTTGCCCATAAATGGACCCAGAATTAGGTTATTCTAACTGAGTTACAGCATTTGTAGTCCATACATCAACTCAGGATTGGGTTACTTGAGAAAAAAAAGGGAAAGGGACTGTAAAAAAAAAAAATTACAGTGTGAGTAAATGCTGCACATAAGCACATTTCTTATTCCTTAACCGTGCTGGCACTGTTGCCGAGGAAACGTTTTGCGCTGTAAGGATTCGGTGCGAATTGTTTTGCTTGTTTAATATTTACACGTGAACGGATTAATTTTTTACTTCTTTGTGGAACTCAATAAAACAAGTCAGGCAACAAGAAGGTTAATTCGGTGGGTTTACTGCGCCACGTCGTTCCACACATGAAGTTTATTGTGGCCCGAGATAAAGAACTTCCACCTTCACTGCAAACTTTGTTTCTCATTAGATCCCCATGTTGCCTTAACAACAACCCTCTGGCCTCAATTTTTCTCTTGCCCCGCTGGTCGCTATCTGGCGCTGTTTCGCTCACTGATAAGCTTCTCAATAACTACCCCAAATTAACTCGACAGAGCATAAATCAAAAGACAGCATCGCACCGTTGCATATCGCCCGGCTCTTACATCAACGTCTAATTGATGTCATTCATCCTGCGCCTGATCGCAACTCATATTCTCCCAGAAACAAAGGTGGTGGCGACGCCTGAGTTACCTTGATTGCAAACAAAGAAGCGAGAACTATGTGAAACATAACTTCACGCAAAGGTACTAAAAGGAACAGCCCCGACGCGCTCAGAGAGACTCGTTGAGATCACAGCTGCTCCTTAAGCAAAACGTAACGGCATACAGCTCTGGTTTTAACTTTTTTCATGGTATCAAGTACAGCGGCTCTAATGAACGTCTGGGTGTGCTTGCCTCAAACCTTAAAATTAAATTCAGAGAACATAAACATGCACAACACAATGCCCTTCAGTGCATTAATCCTCTGTAATTAATCATGACAGTCAAGGCGGATTGACTCTTCCAACAGTTCACGTCCGGAGGAATATTCTTCTGTACAATTCGTTGGATAAAACAGACAGACCACTCACTTGTGTTTTCCACATTTTCCTTTTTTATTTATTTTTTTTAGGGATCTTGTTTGTGCAGCTATGCAGCAGTGAGTTTATGGCTGGGACTCTTTGGGCCATTGGTGTACTGAAATTCAACAAAGTACCTCTCAGACGTCTAATTCAATGCCTTGTGGATTTATTCGTCACCCTTGAATATTTTCACATTTACCTCATCGGGCAAGGGCTATCCCTCCATGTGAGGTAGCCCCTGGAAGGGGGAGGGAACCCCAACAGAGCTCAGTCCGCTCCCTGTGACCCACTGTCAGCCTGACAAAGCCCAGAGAACCGTAGGTGGCCAGCCAAGAACCCATCATGCTGAAATGTGGCCCAAGCCCCTCCACTGGGGAAACTGCCACAGTTCCCAGGATAATCCCAGCACCACCAGTTCCAGCTGAACAGACAGGGACACAGGCAGGGGCAATAGTGGAACATTGCTTTGCCACCTCTGCCCAGGCCTTCCCTTTGGTGTGTCCATCCATGACTATAATAATGCAGCACGGTGCAACACTCTAATGCACCATACAGGTAAATCCTTCGACAAAACTGCTTAACCCTTCCAGACCAAATGGATCGCTGGTGATCCAGCCAAATTTGCAGTACCTTAATTCCGTCACACTTTGCGCTATCTGAAAAATTTCAATGGTTATATCGGGTTATTATGGTAATTTCACCCCCGTCGTAGCAGGGAGTGAAATTAATCTTAAGGGCGCTTTCTATAGACGGTAAATTGTGAAAATAACTTGCTTGATATCGAAAGTTCCAGTTGTTATGGATAAAAGGGCAAATATATATTTACTCACAGGACATTTAAAGAACTGCGTACAATTAAAATAAGCAAGAATATCCAGGCAGAGATTTCAAACTTAGGTCATAAAAGGTTAAGACGGCGAAAGACTTGAGATTGCAGAAGAGTTTCAACATCCCTGCACATGAAGCAGAGCTGCAACAAGATGGTTCAGATCAAAGCGGAGCGGCTCAGTCAAAGTTCAGACCTAACGCCAACTGAGAATGCCTGGAAAGACCAGAGAAAGGCGGCGGTGCAGACACCCTCCCTTCAATCTGATAGAACCTGAGCTATTTTACTGACATGTGAAGGCAAATCCTTAGGCGCTTGCTGCTACAATTGGAAAGAAAGGGGGTGGTTTTAAAAATTGATCAATGGGGTTTGAATGCAACTCAACATTTCCACATGGGAAGAAACTTGTGTTGGTCTATTACATAAAATCTGAATAAAATACACTGGGGTGCGTCTGTGTAACATGACAAAATGCTAAAAAGCTGCACGATCGCATTTGCGGCACACTGTTCCTATGTAAGTTGTGTTGGTATTCATAAGATGCTGAATTTGGTTCATTGCCACTCATTTACATCTAATTTATTAATTTATTTTAGCCACATCCGCGCTCGTTTGTGTTAACAAAGACGATTTAATTTATTCATAAATTCACATTCACTCTCAGGGACAAAGTTGTCGTAGGAAACCGGAGTTGGAGTTGTACTGTTGCGAGCTGACAGTGAGTGATAAATACTCTCCGAAACATAAGACGACCGCAGCAGCAGCACTGGCAGACAATAGCAGCTCTCCTCCATTCAACACAACGACGCAAGCCAGCAAAGCCGAGGCCTTCTGAGCCGCTGCAGACGTGCTGATTAACTGGATTTAAGCGGTTGTCTAGTGAGAAGTGCCAATCAACACCGAGTGCCAAGTCAAAGCTCTCCACATTTCATATAAGATGGATTTGCATTCTAAAGCCTAATACTGTACCTGCGCTGTGAGCAAAAAGTGATACGAGTCTCTACTTTGGAGTGTTACGCACCGGGGTTAAACGGGGATTTGCGATGTGCGCGTGCTCTGTCGGGTTTGGGTTGCAGCAGGTAAATCCTCTTTGAGGGTATAAACAACAAAATCCAAGTGTCATTATCTGACAAACTGATCTGCACCAACAAAATCCAGCGATGAGCAATAAGAAGAGCCCTGGGGAAATTGTGTGATTTAGCAGTAGTTTAGCACAGATAGGTTACAGTCACTCAGCAAACCAAATCCTCAGTTTTTTGGGGTTTTTATTTGCACAAATGCAACCTGATATCAATCTTTTCACTCCTCAAAAAATAACAATCCAGTATGTGCCACTTCCATAATGTGGTACTAAATCTGACATGTATTCGACCTTTACAGTTTTATTCAATTCTGAGAAAAAAAGAATCAACTTTTTTCATTGTTATGCCATTTTATTTCCATTCAGTACACTAGAGGACAACTTAAATACTAAAAACAATAAGAACAATGTCATAAAATACCAAAGTCTGTGCAAACTCATGCAGCTACACCACTGCCAGTTTTATATTTGTTTACTTTTTATTTCATTCCTGAAAGTTTTTTTTTTAAATTAAAAAAAAAAATCAATTTCCTGTTGGAAAAAATTTGGAAATGTTACGTAACTCTAAGTTTCTCCAGGAGTGTGTAGACTTTTGAGACTTTATTTAGGAAATGATTTGTATCTTACTTTACTATAAAACATGTTTTTTTTGTTTTTTTTAACAGAAAAAACTTTACAAAGTTAAGTGTGTGAAAAAACTTTACAATATGATTAAAAAGTATAAGAGCATTTGTCACTTATTTACATAAACACAGATTGCAGGCTAATCTATTTCTATTAATTAATATTGTTAAAAGCCGGCCATACTAGAATGTATAATGCTTAAGAATTTTTGAAGTTAATTTAATTTCTGTTTTATTGTGAACCTGAATGCAGCACGAGGCTTTAAGTGGTTAATTGAGGAAAGTAGAAAAAGTCTAATGTTTTTTTTTTTTTTAAAGGATACCAGTAAAGTTCCAGGCCATTGAGTTTCCAGTTCTCTATTCATCTGATGCATGTCTGCCTCTCACACAGTATTATCTGTCAGTGTGTCAAGTAACAGAGGAAATGGAGGGAGCAGAGATATGAGTGTGTCCTTCAAGCCTTCAGTGAGTAGGTGCTGGTTGTTAGCATGGAAGTAAGGTTTTATTTCCTGCTATTCTCTTTCTGTTTCATTGTTCAGTAGTGGAGATGGAGAAAAAGGGCAAAAAATATATATATTAGTAGTCCAGAAAAAATATGTCACAGTGAAAGGAAAGTACGTCCAATTTTCATGCAATATTTATTACATTAACACACCAACATGGTCATCTTTTTGAGCTTCTAAAGCTTGACCTTAATTTCCACCTTGTTATTTATTCGGTCAAATTCTGCCAGCATAGAGTCGGTGTAAATAAAAAAATCCCATTCTCTCATGGTGACAAAACTTTAGCTTGTTCTCTTGTTGTGACAGACGCTGATAACAGAAGTTTTCTGAGAAATTGTAACAGTTTTTCTGAACCTGCTGAATTCCTCTGAGAAAACTTGGTTATGAGCTGATGGAAAGTCCCATGTTCATGTGACTGGTGAATATTAAAGAGTGATGCATCTTTTCTTTCTTCACTCTTGGATTTGCAGAGAGTCTCAACAGTCATATTGTTTTCTTTGACTCTTGATTAAAATAATGACAGAATGCTTTCTGGGTGTTATTCTTGATTCATTCTTGTTAATTGAACTAGTGTCTCAAATCAAAATAAGATTAATTCAATTATCTCCTTTAACATATTACCACACTTTGCTTCATCACTTGATTATGAAACCATATCGATGCTTGTTTTTATTTTTATTATTTTCAGAATCAAAGCACACATTTCTTTGGTGGTGTTGACAGAACAGCCACCACATGCGAGATCACAGAACTAGACTCCACTCCGTCTACACTGAAACTTAACAGGGAACAAAGGGATAATAGTGAGCACTACAAGAACCATTTCTTATAGACAGTCTCATGGAAAGTTGCCTCAAAGATTGAATGCTCGGATTAGATGATATCAATTAATTCTTTCTGGTACGGTACGGTTCTACTCAGTACGGGTGTTCCTTGCTTCATTTTCCACTGCAAACAACACCCACTCAACACTGGCGGCGTCAGATGTTTATCGTTGCAGTGTGTGTGAGGCTTCCGAGAAACACACACATGCACAACATCCTTCTGTGTGTGCTTGAATTAGGCTGCACTACACTCAGTTTACAAATACTTTTAAGCAAAATGGCTAAATACGAAGCCGTGATACTCTGCGCTAACAGTCCTGTAGAAGTATGACTCGTGGGTGTTTTTCTCTCCTTTTGTTGATTTTTTAAAGAAATATATTGTAGTCTTTTGTTCGAACTTTATGTTCAGGTTTGCACAAACAGAGAAATAATATACGATACGGTTCCTTCATTTTGAAAATATGCAATTCGTTTATTTATGATCTTTACTGTCATAGCTACATAAAATGTACATCAAGTTGTCAGAACCTGGGTTGTTTTGGGGTTTAATTTTGTTATTATTCTATGTTCTTTGGTGTCTTTCTTTGATGAGATCAGCTTTGTTTTTACTTTAGTTTAGTCCTTTAGTTACTTTAGTTTTATTAGTCACCCAGTTTGTAATTTCTCTCTCTCTCCCCTCACACCTGCAGCTCGTTTCCAATCAGCCATCTGTTCGTTGTTCAGTAACCAACCTCCCCACTATATATGCAACTCCTTCTCAGTCACTCCTTGCTGGTTCCTCCTGTTATCTCCCGGCTACTTCCATGTTAATGCCCTGCTGTGCTTTTCTGTTTTTGCCCTGTTTTGGCTCACTGTGATTTATTGTAAGTTTTGTTCTTCATTTTTCATTAAAATATTCATCTTCTACTCAATGCTTTGGGTCCACCATCGTCACCACAAATCACCACAAGTGTGGCCAACAGGGACAGTGAAAGTTTATCCAATAAGTCAGGTTCAATGTTGGCTATAACATTTGCATGTATGGCTCTTGAAATATTCAAGATGTTCTTTGTGATCGCAGTATTACTCATGCTGATACTGTTATGATGGTCATGATTAATATCTTATGCTGCTCAGAGGGATAATGAGGAAATTTATTCAAGGTCTTCATAAGTAGCGATCTTGCAAGGAATCAGATGTCGTTTATGTTTTTAAATTGTAGTAAGTGATTTTATGGTCCTCAGAGGGGGTACTGGAGAGTGCCCCACCTAGGGACTCCCTCGTTCTGCTGGGGGACTTCAGCGCTCACGTGGGCAATGACAGTGAGACCTGGAGGGGTGTGGTTGGGAGGAACGCTCCCCCCAATCTGAACTCGAGTGGTGGAGTTCAAGTATCTCGGGATCTTGTTCACGAATGAGGGAAGAAGGGAGCGGGAGATCAACAGGCGGATTGGCGCAGCGTCTGCCGTGAAGCGGGCGCTGTACCGGTCCGTCGTGGTGAAGAGGGAGCTGAGCCAAGCAGCGAAGCTCTCGATCTATGTTCCTACCCTCATCTATGGTCATGAGCTTTGGGTCATGACTGAAAGAACGAGGTCTCGGATACAGGCGGCCGAAATGGGTTTCCTCCGTAGGGTGGCTGAGCTCTCCCTTAGAGATAGGGTGAGAAGCTAGGTCATCCGGGAGGGACTCAGAGTAGAGCCGCTGCTCCTCCACATCGAGAGGAGCCAGTTGAGGTGGCTCGGGCATCTGGTCAGGATGCCTCCTGGACGCCTCCCTAGTGAGGTGTTTCGGGCACGTCCCACCGGAAGGAGGCCCCGGGGAAGACCCAGGATATGCTGGCCTCCCTTCTCAAGCTGCTACCCCCGCGACCCGACCCCGGATAAGCGGAAGAAGATGGATGGATGGATCGATTTTATGGTTTACAGTTCAGTTTTCAAATAGACTTTTGACCTCAAATTATTTCTAGAGATTATTTGCTCTTATGTGGCTCTGACTGTATGCAGTCATAGATTTTTAAACAAAAAGACAGATATTTTTTTTTATCTTCATTCCAACAAATACCAGAAAATATTGAGAGAATTGTAAGTTCAGAGTCTCCATCCCTAATCAACATTCTCAAAAATAAACACACAGACTAGATGTGCTTATAAACACAGACGGTGTGATTCCATCCGTCTATCTTCACACACACCGACGTTTAAACACACAGTCTCACCTCATCGTATAGAGAAGCGTGCCATTGTCAACTAGTCGTAGTAGTTTGTTTGGGGTCGTCATGTTGTGGGCCACAGATTTCTTCCCGTTGTGAAAGAAGGTATCGGGCGTCCAGATCTTACTGGCCAGCAGGTTGTTAAGCGGCAAAACTTGCATCGGACCGTCAAACTTAAGCCTCTCGTCCCTCCAGCTTTGACGGAAGAAGACATCAATGGTGTACTCCTACAGGGAGGACATTGGAAACAAAATAATTAAGAGAAATGTCTACAGGTGGAGTATAAAACTGATTACCACAATTACATGGACCAGTTAAACCAAAGTGTAATTAAGGCTAAATTACACTTTGACTAGAATGGACTGGGCCTACGGCATCGTGTGTTCAGCTGGTTATTATGCTTACATTAGGATAGCAATCTGGTTTTCTTTTAGCAAAAAGGCATATCTTATCTGTAAAAACATCTGCCTCTAATCCAACAGAAAACACTAGAAACCAGATGTGTAGTGATGGACTCTCTGATCCTTCAGACACACATAAAGACGATTACACAGTCAGTCTTCTATCAGGAGCATTTCTGAAATTAAGAGACTAATATCACGTCAAGATCTTTAGAAACTCCGACATGTTTGTCTTTAGTTGAATTAATTACTTCAACAGTGTCTTCACAGGTTCTTCTGAACAGTCAATTGGACAGCTGCTAGCATTTTCACTAAAACCAGGATGTCACCTGAGTTATAAAGTCCTTCCACTGCCTCCCTGTAGCTCAGGAACTGACTTTAAGATACTTTTTGTTAGTGTGTAAATGACTGAATATGATATGGGACAGCCCACTAAACATAATATATTGCTTGTTTCTTGATTATTCAAAAAAATTCTTTAACCTTTGTTGTATGTTGTTCTACGCTTCTCTAGAAGTTTATCAGGTATCAGTTTATTTGACGGGTTGTAAATAAGACTGTCATGACACCGTCATAAGCATGACATAACATGTCAAGTACATGAGTTAGTCTTCATGAATATTTATGACTGTTGTCATAAAGTGTTATTCGGTAAATCATGACACTTTTAATACAAAGTTGACATTATTCAAAATGTCTTTGTTCTGACAACTAGACATTAACCAAGAACTCATAATCTGACATAAATTTGTTATAAAAGTATTACTGATTAAACTGTAGCTTTAATAACATAAAGCTACAGTTTAATCAGTAATACTTTTATAACAAACTTATATGTCAGATCATAATTTCTTGGTTACTTTTATTACTTCTGTTTACTTCCCCACTGTGACGTAATGCTTCGCACTTTGAACTGCCTTGTCGCTGAGCTGCACCGTATATATAAATTGACTTTATTGTATAGGCGGCGACGTAAATAAATATCCTTTTTAGCGCTCATTCGGCATAAAATTACCATATTATACGGACTGTAATATTAGACACTGATTAAGTTGTCTAAAACACGGTTTTGGATTTGCGAAAACTAAACTGCTTCATTAACTTTACTTTCATAATGACAGACTGCAGAGAAATACATTACAAAGAGAAACAACTGATTGATTATTTGAAGACTTGTGCAACAAAATATTTTTACTGCTGCCTCCATGGAAAACACTATGAGGAGAAACTGCAAGAAGCCAGTAGTCGTAAATTTATTTAATATTAATTACAAAGGTTTAGTATCCTAATAAAAAGCTGCGCAGCTTGGACCAATTGTTTCAACTGGAAGGAAATGTTCTCTGTCCCATGCAACAGGACGCATTTTAACGATCAAGAAAAGCTCCACACTTGTTTCTCTCTAATTATCTGAGCATTTCTTATATATGTATATTTTTTTTTAACTCACAACAACAGCAAACATCACACCGTGCAGACTGTAATCGTCTACTCCCTTGTCGAAAAATCTAATAAATTAATTTCTCAATGGCTTTAACGACAGGAAGTAATCACGCACAGCAGGAGGGGCGTGCCACTTCCACTCGACACATCAACGGGGGCTCCTCTAAACAACGCTAATTGATTTGAATGACCTCCTGACGGCATGACAACCTAGAGCACAACCAGACAGACTGCCCTTTCATAAAAGGGCTGCAGACAGCGTCACTGAAACACACACACAAAAAAGAAGGTGACAAACATTTTTGCCCCCTACTACTTCCATCTGTTTGTCTTGGATTTTTCTGATCTGAACACGCAAATACTCGAACAAATGCAGAAATGAAACGAAGCTATACTCTTTATTCTTTGTTTAGTCATGTTCCCTACAGAAAACAAAGAATTAACACAAGCTGAGATAATAATATAATAATAATAATTTTAAAAAATCTCAACCCTTGATTGCTTTCTGATCTGCACAGAACAATTTGACCGAAACTTCCCAGCAATCCCAGGTAATTTCCTGTAACCACTGGTATTCTCACGTTGTTCATTTTCCATGAAATGGCTCCTGGTGAATAAACATAAAAAATACATATATATTTGACGAGGATGAAGCCATTCTTTGGTTTGTCCCCCGTGGCCAAAAAGTCTCCTGTAAGCACTGAGAAATAATTTAAAGATTGAAAGGAAGGAATGAGGAAAAATGTAGCCAATCTCCACAGGGCCAAATGGCACAGCCGGTTCAGATGCCAGCTGGTGTTCTGCAGGGACTGAGTGATTGATTTCCCCTTGACGGAGGAGACAGCAGGAGCCTTCTATCCCACCATAATTTTTAAATCTCTCTTCTTTTACAGGAAAGAAAATCGGGAATGGATTCGCCCCCATAAACATCGGTATTCTAGGCTGCATTTAAGAAGAGAAAAATCTTCCCTTTTTTATCAGTTTAATATGTTTACAGTTTTACAGAACCTATTTAACCCTTTACAGATGTCTTTGTTGTTTTTTTTAAATATATATATATATATATCAGACAGAGATACCACAAATAATAATTCCATGCATTAAATAAAAGAAAAAGGTGAAATTTCATAAATGCTTGTACCACCTTTGTCACTAACAACTGACATCAAGCATTCACAGCAACTGGCAATAATTGTTATTCATCTCTGTTGATGAATGTTGGCACCAATTTTCCACAATTGTTTTTTTCTCCAGCCTCATCATCATTATCATCAAGATGTGTCCTCTTTGCTCAGCAGAGGACTTTACCTTAAAACTGTCCTCTTGATGCAATTTTTATCCAGTCTGTTTCTTATTGGTGAAATATGAACGCTGACTTTAACTGAGGCAGATGAGCGCTTTAGAAGTTGTTCTGGGTGAGTAATTTTCGCAGGCTGGTCACTCCTGGGACGGCTCCCCACTGCTCCACACTTCTCCGTTTGAGGATGAGGATTCATGATGGTTTACTGCCGTCTTAAAAGCCCAAAGCATTTGTAATCTTTTTCTCACTAAGAGATGTTTTTGCTTGGTTTTCCCAAATGTTCCCGATTTTTGTTTCGGAAATTGTTTAGCCTACTTCAAGTTGTCAGACAGGTTGTGTTTAGGTGATTTTGTGATTACACAGATCTGAGAGTGATTTGTTAATCGTACTTTCACATAGAGCCAGCTTGGTTTGGGTATCTTTTGTTCCTTAATTTAGCTACATATCTATGCTAACTGTAATAATAAAACTACTTACACGATTTGAAACATTTAAAATGACAAAAAACAAAAAAAGAAAACAGGAGAATACTTCAGGGGGGCATAATTTTTTCATTTCATTTTTATTTTAGTTTATTATGAAGGATGAAAGAGATTTTAAGGGGATTTTAGATTTAGAAACCAGCAAAGTAAAAAATAGAGAAGATAAATAATATACACTTTATGTTTACATACATGCACAGGCTACCGAGTCAGCCAGGTTTCATCTGACAGAATATGATTAATACCCTCAGATGGCCTGGATGCAATAACAACACGTTTGTTTTTAATGATTTTTATGATGCGTAGTTTGGAAGTAACACCTGTTTGTTCAGAACTTCAACCCTGATTGCATTTCATATGATAATGACTCCCAGATATGTTGCCTTTATATGCAGTATCATGATCCCACCTTCTTAGTCACTGCATACAAACAAAACACTTCAGATGATTCTCATTTAATTAGAATATAACGCTTACATTTACAGTGGGCACCCTAATGAGCTGGAATGAATAATAATAGAACATACAATGGAGCAGTAAAGCTTTTTTCTTTACTGGAGGATGTTTTAGGTGCCAGACATCAAGCAGCACTTGGTAAAGGTGATACCCACAAAGGACTGGGCTGTCTAAAAAAACAAACATTGTCAGTGAACAAGTTTCAGTCTGCATGCAGGCAGGACAACCTCTACAGTGACATTGGGTTTTAAATCAGACATTTACCACCGAATCATAATATCTCACATTATGTTTACCGCTTTGTCATCTGAACTGAAGGATGTTAGCCGGAGCTTACTTCCTGTTGGAATTAGCAACATGGCTGTCGAGTCGGTCAAAAACAAAAACACGGCCATCTTTAATGAGTGGTTGTAGTCGCTGCGTGTGTACTGGTTGTAAATGATCCAATCCATGGTTTTCATGATAAACATTAGCAAGTCAATACAGAGGTGCAGTTGTTTCTTGCAGCTCTAACCCCCAGTCTGACGTTAACTTTTGATCCCATGAGATATAATGGAGGGTTTATTTTTCCCCTAAAGTGAGGCTGTTCTTTTTCTACATCCTGAGGACAAGAGGATATATGCTCAGCTGTGGAGTCAGCCATCTTCCACAAGCTGTCTTACTATCGTCCGTACGTCAACCAAAAATTTACTGAAGCACGAAAAAGGACTGCAATCATTCTCCAGTGTGTATCACAATGAAGTATAAATCTTTAGTCTGAACGAAACAGGCCTTTCATGTCTTCAAGTTGGGATTAATCTCTGAGCCCTGTCCGCAGTCGCCGCTGGACCGTTATCGCGGCGTTTTGCATGAAAAAAAGTGTCAGACGGAAAAAAAAGAAATTAAAAATCAAAGGAAAAAGATGTGAATGTCACACATCTATAAACGTATCCTTTATAGATACTGGTCGAAGCTGGAAAGCAGTCGCTGGTGGCGAGGCCGAAACTAATGAGGATGAAAGGAGATGATGAAAACGACAGAAAGGCCTGATAAGATGGCAGTTAAGGTAGGATGTGCAGCAGACTCCACCAAATGAGTCTGCACATTAAACAAATGACAGCGGCCGATTATGGCAGGAAGGTTGTGTCTGATAGAATATTAAAGGAGCTTTTTATCTGGAATAAAGGAGTTCATGAAGTTTAACTGTTACATCTCATTTCAATAACGCCTCCATCTCACTTTGATTTAACGCTCTCTGTAGATCTGAATGTTGTTTCTATAGCTTTCTTTTTTTCTTTTTTCTTTTTTTTTAATGTTTCAAATGATGCACCATAGTTCTAGCTTGTTTCTCTCCTTTTTCTTTTTTTTTGGAATCTACGTTTGAAACCTCCTAAGTTTAGGAGCAATTTTTAAAAATTCGCAGATTTGATGCATCGCTTTTGACGACGTAATTATGTGAAGGAAAAGAAACTCCCCAGCTGTTTTTCCACTGAAATAGCTTGGATGACAAACGACACCTTGTTTGTATCTGCACACAGCAGGCCAGGGTTAACACTGCGGCTCGATTGTGTGGTAATGACACACATCACTTCGGGGAGGTTGCGCGTCTATCGGACCCGGCTCTGCCGGGTTTCGCACTCTGGGTATTGCAATCATCAGTCAGACTTGATCAATGTTTTAATTACAACTCCTCCTTATTCCCCCGGTTGTAAATCATCCTCCCTCGCTCCACTTCTCGCGTGCCGTTCGCTTTTCCCTGCTGGGAGAGCAACCTGTGTGAGATTCGCAATGAGCTGTGAATCCCACACCAACTCCAATTATATTCACATGCGTCCCAGCGCTCTGAGGTTCGGGCTTGTTTATCATTTCGCTGCGCCGCACGTCACGCGCGACGCATCTGCGCCGTAAAGTGTTCAAGAAAATGGAAAAGCTGACGATAAAGTGGTGACGTTTTGAATTTGTAATAAGTCACAAATTAACAAAAAGAATGAGAAACAGGAGTAAATATATATTTCCACATTTACATAAATCTATTTGGTTGTTCTTCTCCGTCGAACTTTTCTTCCACTTTGGCCATTTCCATTTGTCTTTGACGTTTTCTTACCTAGCAAATTACTTTTGACCTTTTCTCCCATAATCTTCTTTCGGCATTAAAGTGTGATTGTCAGATAATGAGCTTTTCAGTCTCCACCGCCAAAAATCCAGATTATACCTACCGGCCAATTGTAAAACCCCGCATGTGTAAAAAATGACTTCACAGCTCAACTCTTTTTCTTCCTCTGGAAAAAAAAAAACCACACACACGGATAATAAAGTAGGGGACACTAGTTTAACGAGATATAGTTACGGCTATCAAAACCTTTCCAGAGGAAGGAAGAAAGCGTTTGAACCTACACTGATGTGATACTCATCCTAAGTGAACGGCTTTTAAGGTAGACATAGTTTAGTGATCAGCCTCATTGGCTGGAAAATGAGACGATTCAGATCTTTTTTAGTTCAGCTCTTATTCAAGAGTCGAGCGATCAGCATGCAGGAGGGAGGTTGATATACAGAACAGCAAAAAGCGAGCGTACAGAAAGGAAGACATAGGGAAGCAACAGAAATATAATCAGATTAGTTATCGCTTGTCTGTTGCCTAATGGGATATACACAAGCACACCAAGCGCCTACACGTTGAGTTGTAGGAAAAAAAATGGATAGAAAGGTACAAAACACAAAAAAATTATGAATATTAAACAAATATTTCTAGACGTATTTAGAAATGTGCGCTTATTTCTAGAGTTGATATTTTCCCAAAAAACACATTCGCTGAAGTCAATTACTGCTGGATTATCCATAATTGCTTAGCCTTCGATCTCTGACCTCATCAGTGAACGGCTGAATGTGATTGGTTGAAACTGGCTTGCCCAATGGGAATCTGTAGATTTACAATTTTAAGAGTAAATGGAAGACTTTAGTTTTCAGAACTGGTTAAAGTCTAAATGACGACCAATCTTGCAGTTTCTTCTACAAGTTTGGAAGAAAATGAGTCAAGAAAAAGGGTAATTTGTTGGTTGTGTCCCTACAAAACAAAGATTAATCTTCTATTAGAATGAAACATATTAAAAGTTAACACTCTATGACTTGTTTCATTGTTTTCTATTAATTAAGTCTGTAAAGTGTAATTTGAAGTTAACGTTTTGCTCCTTAGCTACTCAGTGACTGTGCGTGAAGTCCTATTAGTCCTATTAGCTGCTGTTTTCCAGAAGCTACTCTGCTTTCAACTTGTTTGTAATCGCACATAAATCACTCTCAGGCATCGGGGGAAACTTTTACGTCCGCTGTGGATGATAAAAACAAACAAATCTAACCCTACATTAACTTGTATATTGTATTGGAAAGGGCGTAATTGGGCTTACCAGCCTTTGAACAAGGACAACATGATTAATACGGAAACCTGGAGTTCACCTCCAAATGTAAGTGGCACAAATATCCATCTTCTCGGTGAACACCTGGAGCGAAGCGGGGATCCTGAATTTTGGGCATACAAATGCATCGTGAGCGTCTCATTTCTCAGGGGTGTTTGCCACCCAGAAAATGCGCACACCTGGTGAGATTAGGCCATCGATGACATCTTGTCAAAACAAGCCAGAGCGCGGCACACGTGACAGCCTGAACCGCTTCATATCAGCGCAGGCCTGTCAGAGCCCACCATGAGACAGGTACATGTGCTGCAACGCCGCACGCATGCGAATGAGACGCGACTCTGCAGGCTTGCGGAAGATGAAGAGAAACACGTTCAGCTTTTATTTTCTTTCCCAAAGAATGAGATGTAGGTGTATAAATGTGGACATTTTTTGTCCAAGAAAGCCAAATAGTAAAACGTGGCTCCTGTTGCAATATGGGATACTGAAGGAAGACGTGGTTTATTGAAGCCAGAGTGAAGACTCGGCGAGAGGCCCCAGGGCTGAGAGAAGAGCAGACATTTCTGGGACACTTGATGTTACAGTGAGAGGTAATTGAACCATTGGATGTACACAACATAAAAGCTTGACATGCCAAGGGTATAGAGTGTGCTCTGTCTAAGAACATCTCAGCTTTAATATTCTCTTCCAGCGCTGCAGTTTTTTAAGGCCACGCTAGCAGCATGACTCCCGGGATACGAACATCCCCCAGCTCCATCCTTTGGGCCACGATGAATAATCTCACTGTGCCCTGAAAGGATCACCATTAAAATCTGATGTGTGCTCCTTTTTCTCTGACTGTGGAACCCGGTTGACTTTAGTTTTCTTCCAACTCTCTTTATCGTCTAACGTGTTGCATCATATTGCGAATTGTCTCGCTTTCCCCCTCTAGCACTGCGGTTGCGGTTATTCTCAGTGTACCTTCACGAATCAGAATTGCAGCGAATTTGCATAACATATGCATGCACTCTTTCTAAAAGCCTCCGATCGTCCCCTGAAATACAGCTCGGATTGTCCATTTTCTCTCCGTTCAGCTGATCGACAAAGAGCCTTTACGTCCCAGAACAGAGCAGTAATCTGTGCTGCTTCCTACTCAGGTACTGCACCGGTCCACGTTTATGTAGCCTGAAAACCCGTGATCTTAGAAAACACATTAACATGGCCCGTCCACGACCCACTGTAGATAAGCTTTTATCAGCTCTGAGTGGGAGGTTGTTCCCTGAGGCACATCGTATTTCTTTTTTCCCCTCATACGTACCAATGAACGTGATCCAACTTATCCGGCAGTCTTTTTAAATAATTCTCTACAAAACTCTTATTTAGAAGACCAACTGGTTTGTAGACAGTTCTTGATTCAGTGTTTCAAATCTTCAAGTCTGGGGTCAAGACTTACTTAAGGGGTCATGAAATCCCATGCAATGGCCTCAGATTTAACTGCTAAAAATGAAAATAAAAACAAATTCAAGTGGGAGGAATTATTAAAGAGCAAGAGTAAAGAGAAAAGCAAATTCTTATTAGATTCTTATGTGTTATTCTTGATTGCATCATGACCAGGAGCATCAATACAAATGATTCAAATGATGAATCATGAACTGTGGAAAAACAACAGTTCATGATTCATTTATCATGATGAAATTATGATAAATGAATTTAAATATAACAATGTGCACAATTTGTTGTGGATTTGCAAAAATATCAACATATACACCGATTAATTAAGTTAGTAAAATGTTTATTTGAAAGTTGCACAAAATGTTAAAGTGTGCCCCTCTGTTTCTGAAAAGCTTCAAAACAATTTCCCCCAAAATATTTCTTTAAACACATAAGCTGATATATATATTGGAGGGTAATTCTAAGCAATGAGAACAGATAGAAACATGATACTAAATCTAAAGTTAGTTTAGCACACATGGGATTAAATGATACTTTATAAAAAATTTAAAAAAAAGACCACAAAGCAGACATTGTGTATGTGCATGTGTGTTTGAGCGCAGTTCTTGGTTTGCCTTTGACGACCAACAGGATATACCTGCACCGACCTCGCTATCTTTTTATCTGGCCAAAACATTATCACAAGTGAGACTCTGTGTCCCAGGCTGTTTCCACTTGATTCATGTTCCTGCCAAGTGAAGCATGTGAAAAAAAGAAATAAATAAAAAATTCCAGATCCATAACTGAGCTTTGAGAGACCCCAAAGGTGATATGTCCTGAAAAAGATAAAGGACTGTCTATTAAAATAACGCAAGTGAGCCAACATTCTTTCACAAAGCAAGTTGGGAATAGAGTGTTTCACATACTGAGTCCTCACAGCGGCGGGGACTGGCTCAAACTTAGGATTCCTGTAATGAGGACAGATAAAAATATGATACAGCACTCCTGGATGAAGTGCCGTTTCACTTTAAGTTAGATTTTCTTTACTTTTTCCTGTAAAGACTATGCATGATGTGGCCAAAAATGCTCCAGGAGGATTGTAAATGTCTTTTTAGAGTTTTTTTTTAAAAATTATTATTATATAAGCTGATAGAGTATTTTTTTCTATAGGAGAGAATCCTGAAATATAGCAGATTTCCACATAATTAAATTCCTCAGATACGGTAATGAATACCTACTAATACTGTGCCAATTGTTGTCTCGGTCATGTGCAAATATTAAAAGCTACAACCAACCATTTCTTAGTTTACAGATGGTGTGCATTTATGATGTGAAGACAGGTAAGAAGTGCACTAATTGCTACATGACAGCAGCGAGGAATGCTTTCTGTCAGATTAAGTGTTATCCGGTGGCAGGTTGTACGTAAGATAAATAATATGTTGTAAAATTGTGTACTCCAACGAGCTGCCTGGTTCTGGACAGATGCTCCAGCTATGTAGTATTGTTAAAAAATCAGTCCTGAGAGAGATTTAGAAAAACACTTTCAGGAAAGAAATTCCACTGAAAAACCCCCAAAACCACACAGTTTAGGTAAAATAAAAAATAAAGAAGGCTGTAAGAGACATTTTTCTTTTTACAGGTATGTTACTATTGTCATATTATCTTCAATTTTGCCATGTAATTTGGTGTATTGAATAACGTATGTCATAAAAATCCAAATATGAGTAAATGAACATAATTCTTTGGAAAGTCAAATCCTGTATTTTTGCTGCAGGATTTCATTTAGTTTTGTCCACAGCTTTTCCCCCCCAGTGTTTCTAGTTTTCTATCTTTCTGCTCATGTTCTTAAAGCATGTTTTTATGAACTGCTCTTTTGTATAGTGAATGTAAACTAACATGGAGTGTGTAGGATTCAGTGTACTACAGTGTCAGGGCAACGTTACGTTTGCAGTGACATTACCATGAAGACACGCTGGCATTCTGGGAACTGAGATTAAATGTTGCAATGCAAGTGTTGCAGTCTTAAAAAGAACTAAAAAACTCATATAGATTTTCGGTTTTGTGCAACTTTATTAAACAAAATCCACGGTTCGAGCATACAGCGTGTGTAGTTTTCTCTCTTTCCATATATATTCACAGGTCATGAACTTTCAACTCCCATCATGCATTGTGTCCTTCGTAAAGGGGTATTATCATGACAGAAATCTATTAAATAAAAAGATAAAGTAGTTTGAGCACATATTTAGCCATGCACTAAATTAATTGTTCTAACTAAATACTAAATCAGATAAATGCTTGCCCAATAAGATAATTATACCTATTAACTTAACATTATCATGTTCCTAACATATTTTCAGAGCTCTACAAAAGTGCCCCATAATAGGATACTAGTAAGGCATAATTACCAAACATATTATTTTGCCATCTCTTCAAAAGTCAAGTGTGAAGGTGAGTAAATCTTCACTGGTGCAGACAGAGAATCTGCATGATGCAGCCTGAGAGTAACATTTTCTGTATGTACGTGTCTCTGAATTGTGACTTAGACCTGGATAAGCTACTGATCACACATCGTTTCGAGGTGATGCTAAAATGTCATTTTTCTAAACCTCTGTCTCGTTCTACACTATTCAAACACAAAGCACAAAGAAGAATAGAGTGCCTCCTAAATAGAGTGCACTCTATTCTTCTTTGTGCATGACTGTAAAACTACAGTCATGTTTTATTTGCTTCTGTTCTCCCCGTCATTACAGTCTTGGTTTACATTTTAAGTTTAGCAGAAACAGAGTCGGGAGGAAGTGAGGCAGATGTTGAGTAACCCATTAAAATGGCTCTGCTGTTATTGTGGTCTCTGGCACGGAAAACAACAGTGTGTATGCGCAAATTGGGCCTCTCTGTCATTATTTTTAATAATCGCCTTATCTCCAGTCTACAAATGCCGTTTCAAAAAAACCCAAAACTTCATTCCGGAAAGCATTATTACAAATCCCAGTGCTCCTCGTGGAAAAGCTCTTTGTGTGGACGAGAAACTGAAACAGAGCAGAAAAGCAGAAGGTCTCCATTTTGTGAAACATATTAGTGAAGACGGGGCCTCAACCTGGTGTAGATGCCTCGAAATGAAAATCACCTGGCTGCATGATGTAACCATCAGAAGAATGAAGTAAGATAATTGCACAGATGCAGTGTTGCGAAGCTCAGCTAAGCTGAATTTTGTAACAACCTTCCCCTCGCAGAACGTTATGTAAACTGGCATAAAGCAAATGTGGTCAATTTTAACGATAACACAAAAAGACAGCTACGGTGGTGCTAACATAAGTCAGTGAGGTCCTCAAGAGATCCTTGCCGGCTCATGGAAATCACAGTCTGACAGCGTGAACATGACCTGCTCCAAAGAAACCAAGAGCTGAACCACTGTACATGAACGAGCTGTGTAGTGAAACCGCAATGTTCCTATCTTGCTGTGTCACTCAGGCTGACAGAGAGCTCAGAAGCAGGCAAAAGAAACAACCTGAAGCCCACAGTGGGCAATTAGAGCTGCATGAGCAAATGTGTCAAAAGCTGTAGGGGTCCCAAGATTAAACAGAGGTCATCCGGGCTGGCTCGAAAGGAGCTTTTGACTCTATTACACATTCTTTGGTGCTATATTGTGCAGCAGCAGAACTTTCATCATCGTTTAAAAATAATAATAATAATTTAAAAAAAACAGTAAAAAAAGGGGAAAGGTTTTGGGAGGTGTGAACGCGCAATCGCACCAAAGAAGTGAACTCTGGTCTCTGTTCGGTTCAACTGAAGCAGAGACCGCTCCGAAAGCAGGAAGCAAACTATAATGTGTGGCATTCTGGGTAAATGCAGCCTAAACAAACATGTGAGTCTAACGATAGCACGGGAAAACGGCTTCTGTTTTTTTTTTTTTACCAAAGAGAAGCGAAATCCTACAACCGCTAAAATCTAATGCCACTCCATTTTTGTTTACATTTTGTGGAGAACTAAGTTGCGCTCAGTGTCTTCTTCAGAGTTTTTTTTTTTGTCATTTCCTTCAGGGGTTCTAGGTGCAGCGCCACAACAGGCGAGGGGAGGAACGGGTTTCTCAGACAGTTTGGATCATTTGACACAATGCAGTGTGAAAACAATCAGAACCAGCTGAAAATGTAACAAATATTGCAACTTTGGTCCCTACTGAATAAAATCCACAGGACTACGAGATGTAAAAACACCCTTAGACTTCACCACATAGCATGTTTTAGAAATATGCTTTTTCATACATAGCTTATATTTTGACCAATGAGTTCGGACACTGATTCCTGGATAAAGAAAACTAAAGTAAAGCCAAGTAAATTACCATTGAAAACAGTGTTTTTTCAACCCAAACTACTTTGGCTTAACAACAGTAAGTGATTACATGCTAAATGGGGAATTTTCTTCAATTTGTCCATTTGCCGTTGAAACACGAAGAAGGAAACACTCACCATGTCTGTGTCCGACACCGGTCCAAAACTCGTCACATAGATGTTTGTCCTCACTTCTGTCACGCTCTCTGAGAAGAGAGAGAGAGAAAAAACAACAACACATTGCTATTAAAGTTGAGGTTTTCAAAATAAAGATTCCTCACAGCAGATGAATCATGTCCAGCTCTGGTTATATTTGCCTAGAGCTGGCAAAAAATAGTTATTTGAGTATTTATTTGAATTAATGTATTGTTTTCTTTGGTTTTGTGCTGAGAATGAGTTTGCCGCTAAAACACTCAATCAATATTTAAGTCAGGGACTACGGATAACCTAATAATATTGTATTCTAACAAAAGCAAAGAGTTTACCTTAAATGAAAAATTGGTCATATTGTAATCTTAACAAATTATTGCAATGCCTCAGATAGTCGACAAAAACAAACTTTCCAATCATTTCTTTAGTAGCATTAACTTATAATTTATCTAAAGTAACAAGGATCTCAAAACCTTCCAATAAATGAAACCAACAAAAGACTCAATCAAACAGCTTCTGTCTCAAGATGAAAGAATAGTTCATTAAAATTATAAAGATATTTCAAAAGCTTTTACATATCTGCTGGTGAAGTTACAGAGAAAAGTCTGTGAGAAAAAAAAAAAATCTCCTTCATCTCTCCAAGACAACTGGACCCACTACGTTTACTTCCTGGTTACTCAGTACGATTGATGAGCGTTTGTGTCTGACTGTATCCTGGTTAATCCTCAGCCTTAGATGTGATTTTTGCGCTTTTCTTTTTTGGTACTGGAAACAAGAGTGTACAGATCCAGAGATCTCTATAAATATATTTACTACTTAAAAACATTGCACAATTTTTAAGCAATAATCCGGGGCCTTAACAGACTTTGACTTATGTATGTAATATTGGCTCCCACGGTGCGGAAAGGCAAAGGAAGGCTGTGCAAAGCCTACTGAGTTATCAGTGTAAGTATGCTCTGTGAATACTTTGGGTATTTCTCTGCAGCTTAATCCATGGATTCAAAGTGTCTTTGTTGCTAATCTTGTCCGATCCATATCTTTCTTGTTAAGCTACACACTGCAAGTTTCGGAACATAATGTTGGCTTAATAATATCGCAGATTTGCTCGAATGTATCCTCCAGTGGCGCTAAACAGCATTGGTTATAACAATCCCAACACTTGGCAAAGAATGTTTTTTTTTATTTATAAAATAAATTGACCTCAATTCAGATGCAAGATGTTGCTTTGAGCAACTTCTCAGGCTGTTGCTGAGTAAAACCACCATTTGTTTGACTGAAGCTCATCCACCAAAGGATAAAAAAAACCCAATCTGCTCTGGGCTACGCTGGGGTTGATGTCTTTGGAAAGAAGACATCCCTTTTGACCCAAATTAATATGAGCTAGCTTGCCCCAAAAACATTTAGCAGTACCTAAGGGACTAGTGATTCAGAAAGCGAATGCAGCTGCTCGGCATCCAGCATATGTCAGTGTGCATTCGTTGTTCAAACAACAAGCACTTTGCACATCTTTTCACTCATGTTATCCACATTAGAATTTGATTGGAGGACTTTTTCTCTGCCATATTAGCACTGTTGCATGTTGTGTTAACACAGAATCCTGCGAACGTATTCACAGCCACGCAACGTTTTTCGCTCAATTTATCGGGTTAGGGTTAAAGACTGCACAGTTGCCTTTCTGCATGGAGTTTCCATTTATTCGTTGGGAAAGAATTTCAAAGACAAATATTTCGCTGCATCCACTTCCCGGTTACACATTGCTTTGCGTGTTACTTTATCGCAGCAACAAAAAGCCTGGCATCATCCTACATCCTACATTACAAACATGAAAATTTTCTATTTCTATGAATTTATGCGACGGTGGCATTTTGGCCTGATGAAACCAAAAAGTAACGTGGACATCAAAATGCATCAGCACACGACTAAAAGAGCACTGTGAAGTACAGTGGTGGCACCGTCATGCTCTGCGGTCACTTTTCAATAGACGGCCCAACGTATTTGCTAAAATGGATGAAATCTTTAGCAGATTTAAACATCATGCAGTTTTGCCTCAAAACTTTCATGTTTCTGTAATTAAAGAAAAAAAAAGAAAAGAAGAAAAACAGCTGAAATTTAAATTATTTTTAACTGTCATCACCCTGACTCCAAATCCACGTAAAGAGATTCATCACCAAAAGAAAAGTTCAGTTCAGGATGAAATCTGACTGAATGTCTTTTATAGAACAGAGGCTCTCACAAATCTCTGTAAAGTATTCAATATGTGGATGTTAACAGACTTCTCTCCCGTTTAATGAATGATTGAGTTAAACAATCAGTTCTCACAAATAATTAGTCCAAAGGTGTGAACTATTACGCAGTCAGGCTTCTGCTGCTGTTTCTTCTTTCCGTCCTACAGATTTGTTCTTTTCTAGACGTCACGTCAAAGGTCGAAAAGGTTTCAAAATTTTACAACACAAGAACGTTTTAACAGGGAGGCAAGCAGAGTTTTATACCCGTTGTAAATGACCCAGTAGAGAGTGACGTTTTCTGAACATTTAATAATTCCTCTAAACGCAGCATTAAGTAGGGCATGCGATACGAATCATGACAGTCAAAAAGTTGCCCTCAGCCCAGCAGTGTGGGCTGAATCAGCTCCTCTGGGGCAATCATGCCAAGCAGGCTCTTGGGCCACTGGCGAGACAAATTGCTGTTCCCAGTGGAGCAGCAACAACTAGAGATAGATGAGCCCTTTCTCCAGAAGTGAATGGATCCTCAGCTCTAGCTGTGTCCCAGATCTGAGCGACCACCCACAGGTAAGTCTCTAATCCTTTAGCAAAGGGCCCCACTGTGAGAAAAGATCCACTGCCACATTAATCATTTCTGCAACACAAATGGCTCTTCCAAATATGTGATTATCGTAACACAAAGTCAGCAGTTTGCATGGCAGGTTTAGGCATTAGCGGAAGAAGTCGCCCGCTTTCTGTTTATGCCGGGCAGCTGAACAACAGATGCAGACGCTCCTGAAAACAAAATGAGATTGCGTTTTCTAGTTTTCTAGTGACTGTGTTTATTTTTTTTGAAGAACCTACAACAGACATAAACTCTGGACAGCAACTAAAGTAATCTGTAATTCTTCCTTTCGTTTCAGACAAAAGCTAATTTAAATTATGTGTGGGCATCCTCACAGAGAAAAGTCACTTGTAGATTTATAAGCAATGGTTTTTACTGGAGAAAAAGATTAATTTATGCTATTTTTGTTGAAAATCTGCTTTAGTGTTCTTCATTTGAAACTATGTGTGTGCGTGTTTTTACGTATCAACTTCCCTTAAAACACGAATAAAAGTAGGAGTAAATATTTAATCACACGTGGTAAGAATATGTAGAAATTAGAAGTCTTTAATATGAATACAATTACTTAGTGGGGAAAAGAAATGATTGTTTTCTGTCAGTGAGATTATAATTGGTGACCTTAACATTTACTGTGAAATAAATACCAAAACAAAATCTGTTCTTTAATTATTATTTTTTTAATTCTAGGAAATCCATTAAATAAATGTATTAAACAAAAGGTTGAGTTTCCTTTTTTTATTTTTAGGTGTTTCCCATGGGTTACATGCCATTTGCTGACTTTAATTGGCAGGAAAAACAACACTGGTCTTAATATTTTTGTTTCCTTGACTCTGCTTATTTCCAAAAAAACACATCAGGTGAGATCAGAGAATTCTAGTGAGAAATGGTAACAACCCGCAGGTTCACAGAGATCCAGCCTGGCGACTGAAATCCCCCCAGGCAGACTTTAGGCTTGAGTAACAAGCAATAGAGCAGAAATGGACATTCCAGCTGGCTGGTCGAGAAATAATGAATCCTGCTTGATGAGCATGTGGGCTCACTGTTATGCAGTATGTTGTCCCTGGAGGGATGAATATTTGAATCAAATGGCCTCAATTAGTGGGACTTTCACTGACATATATGCTTATTTGCCATTTGGGTGCGATTGAAGAAAGACTTTCACTCAGAGGAAAATAAATTTCCATAGCGGAGCCGCACAGAGTGACCTGACTTTATCGTGGGCCGGCGAGTCTCTGGATCGAGGGAGACGCTTCGGATTGATGGGAAACAAAAAAAACCAAAAGATTAAACTGTATTTTTGTTGTTGTGGAACAACCAAAAATTAAATGGATCTTTATGGAAGACAGAAGTTAAATGATTCAAAATGCTGCATTTGGGGCAAAACTAATACCCTCAATATGCCATACAAAGTAGTGGCAGTATTATGCTGTGGTGGATGTTCTTCTTAAGCAGGGTCTGAGAAGCTTGGTGAGAACAAAATATAGGACGAAACTGAAAAAAATAAGAATCCAGACTTAGTAAGACGACTGGGCAACCAGAGCTCAAAGGGAATGGGTTTAGAGCAAAGCATATTTATGATTTAGAATGGTCTAGTTAAAGTCCAGAGCAGAATTTATTTGAGAATGTGTACAAATGCATGCCATACCATGGCATGCATGGTAAAAACAAATGTTAAAGACGTCATAAAAAGGGGGAAAAAATCCGCAAAACTTTAAAACAAAAAAATGAATCGATAAAAATATGATTTCCTAATACAAAGAATTCTGCACCGATTCAAAAAAATATTCTATACTCCATCTAAAATGAATCAAACTTTGCTTAGCTCTGAAGCTCCACATTTTCATGACAGTAAACACACACACAGCGTCATCCATGGTCAAGGCGACACATTTTGTTTGCATTAGGCTGCGACTGTGCCAAAAACATTTACAATATGAAGAAATACGTTTAAAAAATTGCCTTCGAACAGCACAACTTCCAAAGATTAGACAACAAAATGCAGCACTCAGTTGCTTGTCGTTGTAGTTTATTACATCTCTTTCATGCCAGTGCCATTTGTTGTCTTGCTAGGCTGAGCCAAATTTTCCTTCTTCCAAAAAATTGGATCCAGAATCAGAAATGCTTTGATGCGAGTTCTGTTGATTTCATTGCATTTTTTAAAACAGTGAATATTAACATTACATGACACTGCAAAACCTACCAGAGAGTAAGAAATAGAATCACGCAAAATTTTGCAAAGGATGCCAAAGTGGCCCGGGTCAGCCCTGTGTTGTCCTTTCTGATTTGTGTTAATAAAGAATTATTTAGTATTATTTGATTACAATGTTATGTTAGTATTTTAGATCATATGCTGTCTGGATTTTACTATGCTTTTTTGATTTGCTTAATTTACTAGTTGTGATTAATAAAAAGCAATCGGCCAAAACATATGTATAGTTGTAACGCTCACCATGTAAAATCCATGAGTGCTAAACTGGATTTCAGAGCAGCATCATTCTTTTAAACATGGCACTATACTCATAAAAAATTGCAAAAAAAGGTTTTTTGGGGGGATTTGTGTAAACAATTACACTATGGGGCTACAAACCGGCACAAATAACATTTCCAGAGATCTAAAAATAAATGCGTCAAATTTTTCTTGCTGTAACACAGACAGACGGTGTGGTGAAACTTTGCTTGTGCCTCCATACAGCATGGGAGATCACACTGAAGCCGCCTGAGGCTTTAAAGTACCTTCAAACCTATATAACCTTCACAAGCTTTGCCAAGCTCGACTGCAGTATCTGCTGACTGTGTCCGAGCGAGAGCAACACGCCAACCTCAACTTACTTCCTCTTGTTTTAAGGAGTCCTTGAGAGTCCAGCTCCCCCCATCCCCCGTTGCCACTTCAACTGACTTTTTAATTTTTGTTAAAATGAATGTAATTAAATTAGAAATTATCTCAATGTGATTTTTTGCGTCCCTGACTTTACAAATTTAGCCCTTGTGGTTGATGCTGATGGAAATTTTTTTATTTTTAATTGGGACAAATAATTATCACAGAAATCTGAAATGCAAAATAATCTCATAGTTTTGCATTCTTTTGCAAGAACAAAGTGACTTATTTATTTATTGCCATTTTCTTTCAATAAACACTTGAAAAATATTTCTTTTACCAGGACAAACCCACAAAACTCTTTGTGTTTGCTCTACAGTAGATTACGCATCTCTTTCTACAAAAAAATTCAAACTACTTTATTTGTTTAGTAAAACTATTTAGGGTTGAAATTATTAATCATATTAATTCTGATTAATCAATTATCGAAGTCATTGTCAGCAAATGTAGTCGTTAATTAATCATTAACTTGAGCATCGATTCTCCAAAAAAGGCCATTTTCTGAAAGAACACAAAAACTCAAATACTATTAGAGCAGAAATACACAAAACATATACAAACTTTGCATTTAATTTATTATTTTTAAAAGGAATTACATTTTTTGCTTATATGTATCACATAATGTTTTTCTAATATTTGATGAAAAGGCCAAAGAGATTAATTTCAAAATCTGCAGAATGTGCCAGGTTTGTTTTTAACCTATTAATTGATTAATCAGCAAAATAAGCAATAGATTAATTGACTGCTAAAATAATTGCCGGTTGTAGCCTTAAACTACTACATTGTTGAGTAGATAAAACAATGTGACGGTTGTTCGAATACAGTTTTACTAGAAATATTCCTTTCTTTTTGCCCCAGGAGTCTATTTGACTTGACATTTTTAGTCCAAGTGCCAAAAAATTTAGGCCCAGCAAAGAACAGCAACTTTAAAGCACCGGACAGTGCATTTACATACGTCGCTAATATTCCTTAGGAGAGCAATAAATAAAGAGCAACATCTCAGACGCCACAAACTAAAACGTACATGAATAAGCATCACCTCTTATAATGCCTGACAAGTGTGTTTGTGCACCATGTTGTCTCCATGCTTGTTTCTCCATCTGCTGTGGGACTGAAGCCGTCAGCATCGTGGCTGAAAACACTGTCTGTGTGTGATTTGTCTAACAAATATCCTCGGTTACCTCCGAGCCCGGGACGTAGCCTGTTGTCGTACCCGTCCAAGAGCCTGTCGAGGATCCGGGTGAAAATGGTAATGTTGTCTTTGCTGTCATCAGGCAGCGGCTCTCTGTGTCCAACGACTGCCCTGCGGGGGGGAGACAGAAAAGACAAAGACGGAGTCGCAAAAGCGAAGCAATAAAAGACGTAACAATTATCGACGAGGGCAGATATCTGGAGCGTTGGTCTTAGTTTGACGGGAAGCCTGCTGCGCAGCTTTCTGTTTCGAGGCCGTGCAGATTGAATAACCATCTTAACAAACAAACAGCATAGATTTATTCACATATTCTGGGTAGAGATTGGTCAGTTTGTTAAGGATGTTTTTGTACGTCACTGAGATTATCTTAGATCAACGACATTCCCACCAGCGTTAATTGATATTTGATTGCCTTTTCACAGGCTGGCATTATAATATTGTCAAAACGCAGAGCTCCTGGTGAGGAAATGTTTCATAAAAAAGAAAATCAAGACAGTTTTTTTCATTAGAATATGTTTTGATCGCAACCATCCAGATGTAGCTTTAATTGTGTATTTGGTGTTATTTTCCAAGGAGAAGGTTTTTTAATTTTTTTTACTTTAACCAGCTTCCCTGTCCAAGCAGAAGAAAAGCATCTCCACTACATTCACTTTCACAGCTCTCTTGTTTTGGACCTGATGTTTTCTAGGATGAACTGTGGGTGTCTTCCAGGTGACGTTTCATACCAGACCTGCCACCTGTCAGGTTCAGGGTTATCCAACTCCAGGCCTCAAGAGCAAACACTCTGCTTTATTTTAGGAGTGCCTCCGGTCCAACAAGGCAAATTCAAATGATTCATGTCATTGGGTCCTGGATCAGAACCAAAGTACACTGAAATCGGGTGTGTTACAACTTTTTCAGAAAATAATGGAAAAAGTTAAAGTAAGGAATTTCCTGTAAGATTTAACAATAAACTGATACACGATGCTTTAAGTACACAGGTGTGAAGTTGTTTATTCTTTGGTACCAAATGGACTTAGGACACAATGAAATGAAACGGTATGGCCATGGCATTTCGCAGTGCTGGTGTGGCATTCGGTGTGATTTCCAGTGTTGTGGCTTCCACCTGCACATCTTGGCAAAAAAAAGGAAAACAAAAAAAAAGAAAAATTACATTTTAGTCTCAACCTGTGAAAAAGTAGCAATTCTTCCTGACACTCGTCCATAACAAAGTCCAGGTCTGAGCTTTTATTAGCGAATCCATCACATGCCATAAACCTCTCTTATTAATTTATATCGCACCAAATCGCCAGCAGAACAATAATGAGTTGAAATGAAAAGGCGAGTATAATGTAGGTGGAACACTGACGACTTAATGAGTACCGTCTTTAATTAAACCAAAATGCCCCAAGGAGCTGACCTATAATATCCCAGTAATCCTTGCGGAGAGCAGCTCGATGCGCCGCCGCTCTCTCCCAAACCCGGCCTTATGTCATCTCCTAACGAAGGGGCTTTAAAGGAGTTTAGGA
Organism: Poeciliopsis retropinna; assembly: GCA_010277075.1. Taxonomy (NCBI): domain Eukaryota; kingdom Metazoa; phylum Chordata; class Actinopteri; order Cyprinodontiformes; family Poeciliidae; genus Poeciliopsis; species Poeciliopsis retropinna. Next base: position 2,112,335 of record VMRM01000024.1, read on the forward strand.
ACTGAAGAGTAGCCTATACACGTTTTCTCAATTCTGAAAAAGTGAACCGCCACTCACAACAAATCTGTCCTTTTCCTGTTACGAAGGCTTTCTGTAACTCAACAAGCCCAATAACAACAGTGAGAATCCACCCAAGCCGTAGCCCTGCACACGCACTGGCTGCTGATCCTACTACTTACAGGCAGCGTCCATTGTAATCAGCTCAGTGTGTTCGAAATGACAACGGCGTGCCCGTGGTGTCTGGGCAAGGACTTCAGCTGACAAACAGTCTTTTTATTGATTGCTAAAAGATATTGACAGACGCAATGAAAACAAACAAACAAACAAACAAACAAAAAAACACATGTACAAAAATCACATTTTTAGATTTTAACTTGTCCCCAAGTCTCCAAACAGAAGACACACTCACACAAAACTAAACCAAGAAAAAATAAATGACTTGGACAAAGTAGAAATAAGATACAACAAACAAACATGCATGTTTGGTGTTGATGGACAACTAATTCAATACAAAACTCAGGTAGAAACCAACCTGAATGGAAGCCAATTTAACTCTAAAATAACACAGTTTATAATTTCCTTTTGGTCAAGTTAAATCAGCAACTCCAACACTTTTCAATGTGTTCATTAAAAGCGTTGGAGTTGATCATTTTCAAAATTGTTGTTCCATTTCTGGCTTTGTTTCGAGCTACCAAACTCTTCCTCACTCGGTAGCAACTCTCACGCTGAAGGGTGTTGTGCTCAGGAGGCAAAACGGTGCTTCTCAAGATTAACATGCTCCATTTTAAGTGAGGAAAAACAAGTTGTTACCATTACAAACGTCTGAATAAAAACCAAGATCTCCGGCATATTTTGCATCGGTTTGACGCGCTGAAGGAAGCAGCAGGGCTGCGACGAAGGCTGTTGGGAGAAAAGCAGCAGGAGCACAGACTGCACACCTGCACTATGTGTGCAGACAAAGCTGACAATTATTTTTGATTGACTTCTTGAAACATGTTTTGTTCAGACGCACCAGTTTTCAAGCTGGGGTTCTGACAAAAAAGCCCAGAGTGCCATTGCTTTGGCATAAAGCTCTTCAGAGCAACGCAGACAGCCGGATGTTGCTGAATCAGGTAGGATTTCACTCTTGCCAGCAGTAATCAGTCGTAAATCAGCGACTCCACTTAAAACAAGCCTTTTAACACCACTTTTATCTCTTTGAATAACGCGTTTGACAAAAGCAGCTCAAAAAACTTTGACCGCAAAAGGCTTCAGAAATGTCAAGCTAATATCCCACTTCGCCACGAATCATGTGTCAAACAAAAGCCTCTCTGACCTCCCAGCCAGCCCCTGTGCAAATTCAAAAATTAATGAGAAACCTTCAGTCCCTGCGAAACCTTTTCAGCTACGCCTGCTCTCCACTAGAATATGCATTTCGGAAAAACAAAACACTCATGTAGTGAGTAGCATCTGCGTGTTTTCACTGGAGCGACACACACGCACGCACACAATATTTTCCAGTCGGAACCAGATGTTAAAATTCACAGATGAGCGCAGAAAAAAAAATTAATAAAAAAACCCCCCCAAAAAAACGGGACACTCTCTGAATTGGTCGTCATTTCTGTTTTAACACACGGGGGTTTATGCTTCCGCCAGCTGCTGGCTTTACTTCCTTGGTTCTCTTCGAGACACGTCAAATCATTCTGTCTGCAGCTGACATTTTGAAATGTGCGAAAAACTGCCAACGAGTACCGGAGAGGACCCAGATGCGCACGTGACCACCGAGGCTCGAGCAAGACGGTCACACGTTTTCCTCTGAGGTGATTTGTCTAATTTAACTGTGACGACAGGTCTTAGATCTTATTAAACGTTTTTACGGCTTACGTGTTTTGCATATGAACGGTGTTCATTGTTAATAATTGCTGGGCTCGCTAACTGCACATTCTGCTCCACAGAAAGCTATATTGTTATAGCCGAGAAGTGAATAGTGGGGGATTTGATCATTAGCGATATGCTTCACTGTGGCTGTTTAAAAGCCCGAGGAAGAAAAGATGGTGAAATCCGCCTGTTTACTTTTAGCAATTCAAAACTGTTTGATGTGGAGCAAAAATAGTGGGAGCCCAACAATATGGTGGTTAAAATACAAATCACTGCAAATTTAATAGACAAACATGTGGAGAGCTAAAACAATGTTGATAAATTGTTAATAAATCTAGTTTTTTTTTTTTTTTTTTTATTACAGCAGCTTTACTTCACACAGAAAAAATAAGAAAAATTCAGCAGGGAGAAAATTTCTGCTGCAGAAATAATTACTTTCCAGATCATGTCTTGTGTTTGCTTCTCTTCAGTTCACACCACAAGTTATCTTCAGGATTGGGGCTTTTCACGCTCCACAGCATGAGAAAGGAAAACAAAGTAACTGTGGACCTTTGGTCGACTTCACCAACCAGTTCTTTCATCTAGCCCCTGGTGGCACCGTTTAAAAGTTGGCTGGAGTGGAGCTGCTTCTTACACGCCAAAATTAGCTGAAAACCTAAACTGGAGTTACTAAATTCAGCAGTGAGTTGCTTGACATTCGTATTGTTTTCATGCTTTTGACAAGGGTTGATAATTTTACCACTAGGTTGTTTTTAGATCTCGTTTTGTCTGTTTTACCACTTCTGCATTTGTGGAATGGAACTCCATAAGTGAAGTTTTGTTATTTTTTGAGAAGTTTGTGAATAAAACTATGTAAGGTACTGAATAATGTAAGGACTACAGATTATTTGTTCTAAGGATCCTTGGCAATTCGGGCAAACTGACCATGACCCAGTTATTTACTTTTATGGTGTTTTTTGACATCTTTTGAAATGCTAATGCTTGTGGGGGATTATTTCAGTCATTGGTATAAGTTTACTTTTATTAAACTATTTCTTTAATATATTTTTTTTTCAGTTTAGAGTTCAATAACTCGACACCAGTGAAACATCAAACACAGGGACACCAAAACGTTTAAAGCATGGGTGTCCAAACTTTTTGCAAAGAGGGCCACATTTGATAAAGTGAAGATGCCCGGGGGCCAATGGTTTGTTCGGACATTTTTTAACTATAAAAGTTTCATGCAAATACACACTGTTATAAAACTATTTTCTTTGTCACAATTATCTTTATTTTTCAAATGACAAAATAGCCAAATATAAGCCACTCAGGCAGATGTGAACAACTCTAAAAACACAAATTCTGCCTTTCATTCATATCTGGAGAGTCAGATAACATTGAACAAACTGTATGAAATACCTTAAATTTACATGAGTTTAAATATATCTTTGCTTCATGAACATTTTAAACAGGAGTTATAAGTAATGCAAAGTTGTCTGTTATTATTAAATCTTAAAACAAGTGAATTTTGCTCTTGTCATTTACAATATCTTTCAGAAAGTAATAGTTTGTCACATCTACAGGTTCATAACATCAACCGTAATAACCAAATCTTTAAGAGTTTAATAAAAAAAAATAAGTGCCATAAATGTAAGTGCATAAATGTTCTTTTGGCTTTTCACTGTGACAGATGTTACCGTTCAAAATACTCAATTTCAGATTGATCAAGAAACAGATAACTTGCTGACACTAATGAGAAGGGTGATACTGAGATCTGGATTTCAGTAAAGAGGCCAGGTCTGGTTTGAGAGCAGTGGTTGAAATGCGTAAAATGTTACGCAAGTTGGGGTCACTTAGTCTTGACCTCAATCGATTCTTGTTTAAGTTCATGACAGAGAATGTCTTCTCACACAAATATGTGGAGCCGAATAAGCTCAGCATTTTCTTAGCAAATGTTCGCATTAATGGAAACCTGTCTTTATCCAGCTTGCAGTAAAAGTCAACAAGAGAAAGCTGCTGGTGTTTGCCGCGCCATTCATCGTCACACAGCAGCTCAATAAGCTCCGGCTGCATCTGTGGAGGAGCATCATCAGGGTCCACGGAGAAGGGAGAAGAGAAAAGCAGCATGTCCTTTTCAATAACTGCAAAATCCTGAAAGCGTTTGTTAAATTCCACAGAAAGAGATGCGATAGTTGTTGCATAACTCTTCATTTGCGCACCGATGTTGTCCTGTGGGAAACTGTCAATGACCTCTTTCAAAGCCGGGAAGTGCGTGGTACAGGGCTCTGTTTGGGGACAGTGTCTTTGGAAAAGTTGCAGCTTGGTTCCAAAGGCCTTGGTGTGGGCGTATTGCTGGCTCACCACTGCATCACGTCCTTGAAGATTAACATTCAGCGCATTCAGATGCTTCGTTATGTCAACCAAAAAAGCCAAATCTGCCAACCATACAGGATCGGACAGTTCTTCCATCGGATGCCCCTTTTCTCTCATAAACTGTCCAATTTCCTCTCTGAGAGCAAAAAATCGCTGCAGTGCGGACCCCCGACTTAGCCACCTCACATCGTTGTGATATATTACGTCTCCGTATTCAGCCTGGATGTCAAGCAAGAACTTCTGAAACTGTTGGTGGTATAGTGCTTTAGAGCGAATAGAATTGATTGCCTTTACCACTGATTTCATAACATGATCAAATTTGAGATGTTTGGCACAGAGAGCCTGCTGGTGAATTATACAGTGAAGTTTAATGGCGTTACCACCTTCTTCGTTGACTTTATTGCATGTCAGTGTGGACAACCCACTTCGCTCACCAGCCATGGCAGGCGCACCATCGGTAATGATCCCAGAAACTTTACTCCATAGTAGTTTCATATCATCAACAGCTTCACAAACAGAAACGAATAAATCTGATCCTCTGGTTTGGCCTTTCATGCTTTGGAGGTCCAGCAGCTCCTCTGTTATGTTCATATTGTTGTCAACTCCTCTTTAAAAAATCAGTAGCTGTGCAGTGTCAGATGCATCTGAGCTTTCATCGCAGGCTAATGAGAAATAATCAAAAGCCTCTCCCCTGTCCCCCAGTTGCCTCTGAATATCCGACGATATGTCCTCAACTCTCCGTGCCACACTATTACGTGCCAGGCAAACATTCGCAAATTCTTGCTTCTTCTCAGGACAAATGTTCTCCACCATTTTCATAACACAGTCTTTGATAAACGTACCTTCAGTAAAAGGTTTGCCATGTTTAGCTATTAACATGGCAACTTCGTAGCTTGCTTTGGTGGGTTTTTTTTTTTGACTCACAGGCCCGTGTGAAGAATCGCTGTTGTGATGCCAGTGCCGCTTGGAGCTGCTTCACTTTTTCAGCACTGTCACTCCCTGTTAGCTTGTCGTATGTGTTAGCATGTTTAGTCTGGTAGTGTCTCTTTATGTTGAAATCCTTAAACACGGCAACCGTCTCATTACAAATTAGACAAGCACAATTGCCCTGATTTTCCGTGAAGAAGTATTGTAATTCCCATCTCTCTTGAAAGCAGCGGCCCTCACTGTCAACTTTCCTCGTTTTCTTTGCAGTGGCCATGGCAGAAATGAGCTGGAGAGGGGTTCGCAGCACGGATGCAGAGACTGAGTTTACCAAGTGGTGCTGCCACCATTTGGTGAAAGGAGGAATTACAGTTTCAAGTTTTATGATTTATTTATTCTGTTTGACAGTGCAGGCGGGCCTTAAATAATACATTATAAGACCGAAGCCGCGGGCCGTATGAAATCTGACCGCGGGCCGTGATTGGCCCCCGGGCCGGATTTTGGACATGCCTGGTTTAAAGTAACCAAGTTGGGGGACGATTTGTTCGGTAAAGGTGGAGTAGCTCTACCAAACATTGACGACCCTCAATGGGGGTCTTCAATGTTTGCACCATTTTTGTGTAATTTAGCCTTAAGTTTATACTGCTATAATGCTAAAAGGCCAAATTATCAAACATTTTCAGAAGATTTTAATTTAATATCAAAGGATTTATGACTCAGTCTGGTGTCTTACACCATCATCATGAAGTTCAAAAAGTCTACATTAAAAAAAAACAAACTGTCAGTTAGATTAATTTCAAGGAGATACCAATAACTGTGCCATGTCAGCCAACATTTTTTGCAAATTAACTCTTGGCACAAAATTGCCAGTTGCCATGCTGCAAACAAGCTTGTAGAGATTTTCCCACACTTACAAAAAAAAAAAGAAAAAACCCCCAAAACACTCGAATGAGACATTTGGCAGCAGTGAAACTGTCAATCCAATCCTCTGCTTAGTAAAACACCGATTAATCGTCTGAATAATCTATTTGCTATTTTGAGATAGCCGTCATCACTCGCTGGTGATTCATGACGCTGAAAAGTGAAATAATAATAATAATAATAAAAAAGGAATTAATATAGATATGTAGGTGCGGGTATAGGGTGGAATAATACAAGCCTGCAGCCACCCTCAGCTCTAAATAATTTGCGCTGGCAGCAGCAGCTGTTGAGAGAAAAGCAAACAGATAGTCGACTTCTTTCGCATTTGTGACGCGAAAATGACCACTTCCAACAAACAGCACGGCCTTAATGAAGCAGGGAATAGTCGATGTTGACCCCAGGCGGGCTTTGATTGAGAGATGATTAAAAACAGATCAGAGTTAAACCTGCAACACACACTGATTCCCAGTCCCTAACGCACTGGCGTTGCACTGGTTTTCAGCTGCATCTTGAAGGCAAATCGCTTTTAGCTCAGCTTCTCCTGTTTGCCAGCAGTGTAATATATATTCAAACATTTAGCCCCCTTAATGTAACCGTTAGGATTTAATTTTGCATTGAAATGTACAGGTTTGTTTTTTTTTGCTCACACGGCAACAGAAATTAGGCGCCATAAACACCTTCACAATCCTCTAATGGTTTAATTAAACAGGATATATATTAAGTCAGGGATAAATGTCCCTCAGCACAATTATGCAACCTAATAAAGTAAGCCCAAACTTTGCGGGAAATTTCTCCCCCCAGATGAAGACGCAGTGTGAAATGTGATATAACCCTGTGAAAATGAAGTTGCCTAATTAGCTGCATTCTTTCAACATCACGGCTCTAATTAATTATTCCTCTCTTGTTTTACTGAAAAGATTCTGTGCTCATTTTTTTCACATTATTTTTTTTTTTTTAGATTTTCGGATCAATATTTAACAGATGGCGTCAAAGGCCCTTTGATCCCGACTTCAACAAACAGCTGCTCCCTGTGCCTTTATGCCGCTGGATGAATTTGGTGGTGTCGACTGATGCTGTGGCATGCATTGCGAACAGGAAACGCTGAACCTGTGGCAACAAACGTGTGTGTGCGTGTGTGTGTGTGGTCTGAGGACCCCGGCGGACCGAGTTAGCGGACCGGGCGTGCTCAGAGTGAGTGGTCTGGCTCCAATCCATGGTTGGTGCGTTGAACCGATCTGACAGGTGAAGGATTGCAGGTTTGTAGGTAGTGGAGGTCCGTCAGGGCGCGCAGGTGCCAACAAGGAGGTGTGGACTGAGCCGGGGGGAAAGCGAGCAGTAATGAAAGCTGTTTTGGTGGCAGTGGGAGGCAAGCGTGCTTTTTTTGCATGAGCTGACAGCGCGACGGCAAAATGGATCTGAGCGAAGAGAGGTAATTATGCAGATGAAAGTTCAAATGCAAATGAGCGTTTCATTCAGTAACTGATCGGTCTTGTTACATAAGGGAAGTTATGCCATCCTACAACCTGCGTGTTAAATATCTAATGCCGTTAAGGACAATCTGATTTCACCGCCATATTTTATTTCCAGCTTTTGCCTGGAGGTAAAGTTGATCAAGTGAGATCTCATAGTGAAAGATCGATGCCAATATGGTGAGTAAAGCCATAATCAACCTGCGGCTCCCATGAAATGCCAATATGCTCTTCTAATGGGAAGCATTTCCATGAAAAGCAGGTTGTCTATGCTATTAGGAATATGTAAGTGCTACAGAATGGGCTCTGGAAGCAGGAAGGGCTAAAACACAAAGCTAAAGTATTCAAACCCCGTGAGATTACAACCACAGGCTTCAATGATTTGATGTAAGAAATCAACACAATTTGGTTCATGATTATAATTTTTTTTTTTGATTATGGATCAGTTACTGCTATAAAAACAAAAAATCTGAAAGTGTGGCAGGTATTTATATTTACTGCCTGCTGACTGAATGTTTCTTTTTTGTTTGAACTGGTGAAATACTTTTCAGGCTGCATCTTGGCATACCTGCATACTGCATACACAATTTTAGGTCTTTCCACAAATATTCAAATGAATTTAGCTCTTGACTTTGACTAGGCCATTGTGTCATTTCGTCATAGCTCTGACTTTTAGTGTCGTTTCTTTCAGGAATGTCCTGAATTCACCTTCATCTTTCCTTCCATGAACTCACCAGTTTGTCTTTCACTGCTATAAAAACAAAGCATCCGTCTCTGTGGTAACGGTGCGTTCGGTACGATGTCCAGTGTTCCTTTTCCACCAGAACATATTTTTCATTTAAGCTAGAAAGTTTAACTTTTTCCCCCTTCTGAGCTGAGTACTTTCTTTAATAAGTTAGAAGTTTTTTTTCTGTATGGCTTGGTTGAACTGTCTCATTTTGAATATAAATGCACGCCACACTTTTCAAAGTTTTATTCTAAAAAAATGTCTGTTTATTTCCACACTGTTCTATTATTCAAGGTGTTGTAATGTCTCAAAATGTAGAAAGCTTCAACTGGTAGAAAGCATTTTGAGAACGGTGTTCATACGACACTGAAACGCTGTTGTTCACAATGCCACATTGCCTCTTACACATTTATGAACACTGTCCAAAAATCAATAAATTATACTTCTTTTAATCATCAACACTGAAATGTTAACTAAGAAACACAAGAGAAGATTCAAACTGAAAAACTTTGGGGGTTACTTTTTATCCAAACGACTCAAAATGGCTGCCTCAGGAACCAGCCTGGTCTCCTTTAACTCAGCTGAGGTGAAATTACAGCAAAAACACGAGGAAGAAACCTGAAATCCCACCGCCGCCAACGAGCCTGATCATGCAGTAAATCACTCGAAATGAGTTTTCACATTTGGACACTTGTTGGTTTCTAGTATAAGTTACAGACGAACCGCTTTATTTACTCAAGGAAAATAATTTTTAAAAAATCTTTCCGTATTCCTAACATCTAAGTCCCACAAAGGAGAAGAAGCCAGAAAGCAGGAATTTCTAATTAGTGTTCTGTTGATTAGACGGTGAATTTGGAGCTTGTATCTATTCATGAGGTAACCTTTGCATCGCAACTAATCTTCCTTACACCAGATCCTCCCACTCGCCGCTTGAAAATTCCTCCAGCAATATATTGATAATGCTGTGCAGCGGGGTGTTGTGCGGCGGATTGTTTCCTACCAGAGGATGCCTTGTATCGTTCACAGGCCTTACAATGTGACTGATTTTTCTTTGTGAGCCTCTTTGTTCTGTATTCCACTCGTCTGTTTGGGGCAGATAATGTGCAGAGGAGTGAAGCCGGAGCGAGCGGGTGGAGGCGACGGGGAGACGGCGGGGGTTGGCTGTTAGCAGGAAATCTCCCAGAAGGTGTTCCTCAGGCAAAAAAAAAAAAGAAAAATTCCAGTGTCTGTCTTCTGCTTTGATAGATGTGTTCAGCAGGATCTGCTCTGGATTGAGAATCTGTGGAAACATCAGCGGTAAGAGGCTTGATGCAGGAGTTGGTTTCACATTTACTCCCTAAGGATGAACTGTTCCAACTCTTTGCGGTTCTCTCCTCTGCGCTGGATTGGCTTTGCTTTTATTCCCAATTGTTTGACCGATCAATGCTTCATTTGGTCTTTGGTAATTAAAAACATAAGCATTTTATTCACAAGGGACAGGTATCGATCTACTTTGTAGCGGGGCTTAAAAATAAAATCTGACATTTTTCAAGCTAGATGTACCACTTTCTTTTCTTAAAAAGAATTTTAAAATAAATCACAGAAAATATTTTACAAAAATGTTTTTTGTTTTTTTAAAGTATTTTAATCATCCCTTCTGTGGGTTGTACAACAGAGAATTGAGAAACTCATTTCATGTGGTTCTTTCTTCAAAGTAGAAAATTGTTCACACAACCGTTTGAAATTCCTGCATTACATAAAGCCACATAAAGTTAAAATAAGTAGAAGCTGCAGAGAATGCCTGCTGACATAACTCTGAATTATGAAATCTATAGGAGTGAATTGGTTAAAAAAAAACAAATTCCCCTAAAATTTCATCTTAAAACACCAAAATGTGATTATTCCATAATATTTATCACCCAGCCCTACGCCAGCGTTTTGTTGTTTTTAAAAATTTTTTGGTTTTAACCTGTGAAAATACTCATAGTGAACATATCGGTAAGCTTATGCAGGCATTTTGTTGAAATCATCACAAAGGAACATTTCAAAATAAGAGCCCTCCAGCATGTGAGGTTATGCAGATTAGTTGTTCTAAACTGCTGCATGACCTTTGGGTATTAACTTGACTCATTCTTACTCAGATTGGCAAACCGGGCCGAAGCACATGTAACATTTTCACTGGAGCAGAGATTTCCATGGAATGATAAATATTTATCACTGCAGCTCTGTTGAAAAGTTTGGTTCTGTTTCCCTGCGGCGGGTCGATCTCACACCTAGCTGAGCCCCACAGCTCAGAATCTGGGTCTGGATACCAGTGACCCAGATTCAGTTCAACGGGGTAATTTTTTTTCAGGAACACATTTCTGTTTTTGATGCAAAATCGCCCCTTTTAAACTCTGTGCTGACTCTGACTGTATTGAATTAGATTATAATTAGGTTGAATTATATGCAGGGAATTGGAATGAATAGGTTTGGATTGTGATTATATAACTTCACGAAACACTGAATCTGACTGTTATATGTTTAAAAAATAATTTGAGTGAACTTGATTGAAACTTACATGCAACTTACATCCAGATTATTGTGTTTTGGATGAAAGTTACTGTTTACTTTTTTTTCTGTAGTTTTCTCAGAAGACTTTGTAAATAGTTTCACACTTTGTCACATTACAGATTGAAGCAGCAGTTTTCAAGTGACATCACAGATGTTTCAGTGGCTATATTTTGATTGGTCCATTGTAACACTTGGAAGTTTCAATTGTGTGTTTAGGATTAGACAGACGTCTCTTCTGCTCCGCCCCAAACAAACCAGAGTTGGATCAAAGCAGACTAAGCAGGGCTGGTGTGAATGAACCTTCAAAAAAATGTTAAACTATGGATCACATAAAATTTTATTAAAATATATTAAAGTCTGGGCTTTCTACTTGACAGAATGAGAACTTGAAAGACAAGAATACTTTTGCACGTCGATCCATGCGTCCTGTCAGAACAGGAGATATTCCCCTGTTAGCGCTGCTGGAACGTTTCCAGTTTCATTATCTGGCTCTCTTCATAAGGCAAGCACCTGAGGGACATTTTTAGTGAATCTTTAAACCACCTTCCACCGGATACACTCTGCAGTGTTTACACACTACATGCCAAGTTAGGTTGTAATTTGCCTTCCGGGGGAAAAAAAAAAAAAAAAAAAAAGTCCCTGAAAGTTATGAACTTGAAAGAGTTCATAACTCCATGGAGCGCAGATAATTTATGATACAGTTTTAGCTTGGATGAGAGGAACGCTCGGGCAATTTTAGCCCGGGGAAAGATTATCAATAGTAGTTTGGTAATCGTCACGACGACGACCAACAGTTCTTTCCAGGAATCTGCTCTAAACACTTCCAGACCAAACGCGAAGCCGGCGCCACTTCAGGGCTCGCTTCACCCATTGATTACCATTAGCTGCAGCGGTACAGCCGGTTCAGTAGCTGCTGCTCTGTACCTCACACTAAAGAAAAATGACCTTATCTAAGTTTGTGGAAGCTGGTTCAATAGTTGCTTGTAAAACACTGCAGTCTGAGATTTAATCATAGATTTTAAATATAGATTCACCTGCAATGCGAAACAGAAAATTTAACTAACTATTTTTTGTTTCTAGAACAGATCTTGGTGCACTTGAAGTAAGATAAAACTAACTTATGAATATCTAAAGATATAGGAGCATGGCTTTTACAAGTGTTAGTTCTACTGTCAATGTTTTTCACTTGGTGAAAAAATAGTGAAAATTATTGAAGATTCACTAAGTTCCAGTAGAAGTAATAGTTTTTCATTAACTCAAAAGTGTTATTTATAAATTAAATTGGCCATATTTCAAGTGCACTAAGATATTTGCATGAGAAATTAAACAGGAATTCTTAATTTTGTGTTTGTGCTGCGTGAAACGTTGCGCCATTTCAGTCGTCCGACGATGGAATGAGGCAAAAATTGATGTCATTAATGACAAGAAATTTTCAGGATGTTTCCAACTTGCCTGGCAAAACTCTTCATAGCTCCATGCCTCTTAACATATTCAGTGTTTTCATCCCACACACTATCTCCATTCCTCCAGTCCGTTGCAGTGAAAGCTTCTGCCTTTCTTGATCTGTGAATTTAACAATTTTTGCCTGCCTTGTTGTCCTTGGTCTTAAAGCAGCTTTAATTCGCTGCCATGACAACCAAGGTCAGAGAGGGGAGAGAGGGCAGACAAACGCCTTGCTTGTCTTTTTCTTTTCTTTTTTTTTTTTTTTGGCTATAGCTGACCAGTCATTGAGACCATGTTATCATTTTAAGAGTTTCTTATTTTTTCTTCTAAAATAAAATAGGGTTTTAGTCAGCTGGGGTCTGTGTGTCATTCCACATCTTTTCGTTACTGCAATCAATTAATCTTGTGGATTAAAAATAAACAATTTGAAAAGCAGTGGAAGAGGATTTATTACATAAGAATTTTTATTTTGATGTTCCTCCATGCTCTATAAGGACTTTCCCTGCAGCGGCAGCATGTTGAACGCGAGGCTTGATTTCAAATGTGCGATATCAACAATTGTGACATCATCCTGGTGTATTCAGAGGTAAACTACGACTCTCGCTGTCACATGCGGCCCCCTGATATCTATAGGGATTACAAAAAATAAAAAATAAAACCGCCATCAGCTGCAGCGAAGATATCATTTATAACCCTAAGCGCGCTCCACAGAGCAGCTTCACAGCCGTAAAAACCAGACTCTTCAAACGATGCGGTCGTTTTTCACGGCGGACAGAATCACCAGCCTATTTCCAATTGTGACTGCTTCCGCACAAGGCAAAGGAAAGCGAGATTAAAATCAGCTCCACTGCTGACGGCGTCTGAATGTTTTTCCACCTTCAAAGTCTAATTACGCCGCAGGAATTATGGCAATATTACTTATTTGTCTTTTAGCAGATGTAGAGGGAAATCAAATGAAATCCAAGGAGTCAGACTGAACCATGACGACACATCCTGTCACAGTTTCGCTCATTAATCCTTGTAGCACAGGGTGACGTACAACACTCCATGTAATTTCCAACCATGGAATGGGTCCATATTTCTTGTTACTCTGCTTGAATTGCTTTGATTTAGAGATGCCATGGGCGAGGGCGGCATGCTGCACATTTTACAACCAACCTCTGTTTCCCCCCCCCATCTGGCTGAGAAGTGGTGGATTCTCCGTGAAAATATTGGAGCCCATCCTTCTCGCGTCCTGACATCAGTGTTATCCTTTCCTTCCTCTGCTGTCTCAGTAACACATGTTTTCTCCCCTCACTCTGCTTTCAAGATGATTTCTCTCACCTCTTCATTTTCGTTTTCGGCTGACTGCAGCAGAAACGAATATTTCCTATCTGTAAAGTAAAGTGAATGTTACTCATATTGGTGGACCTGTGCATATTGCTATCTGAAATGGCCTCCGATAATATGAACTGGTCCACTGGTAAAGTTGTTTTAATGCATCTTGGGTGGCAGCCTTTCCAGGAAAAAAAAGCACGACGCAGCACGTTACGGCAGGAATCTGTGCTATAATTAGGCAAGGGCGAGTAGGAGACTCCCACTTTATGATGCCCTCGAGTAAAAATAGCACATTTTCAAATGGTGCTGCAGAAACATGATGGACTATAGTATATTTTAACAGCAATGTAGCATTTACTCATACTGCTGCTGAACATACATGGGAAGAACCAGGAAACACCAAATAAAAACCGATTGCCAGTTGTCCCACCTAAAACATATTTGTTATTTGAATGGGAATAAAAGCCACTTTTCAGTGCATGTAGATGTGAACACCACTCACTGTGAAACATTCAAGTCGCATTCAGCCGATATTTTCTACTCTTTAAATCAAATCAGTTCAAGGAGGTTTAGATTTTAAACCTAAATGTGAGTTTGTGAAAGATAAACCTACTGTAGTAAGTTGTGTTAACGTTTTATTAATTTTGCCAAAACTTCAAGGAGTTGAATAAACTGGAGTTTTTATGTTGGTACTTAAGCTGAAAGAAGAAAAAGACAGGAGTGGGAGCTTTTTCCCAGAGTGCTTAGCGGCATGTTTTTGTATCCTGTGTTGCACTATGAGTGACATAGAAGTGTTTTACATTAATACCGCTCTTTTATGTTAAGGCAAATGTTCATTTTAATCCAGTCCTCAGTATGCAAATGAGAACTGTTCATTAAATGTGTTTGAGCTGAATTCATTACCAGGTCAGACATTTTGTTCATGCATTTTGAAACAAGAAATTTAAGAAAAGTTATTTTAACTTGATAATAGAGAAGTATGTGCTCTTTAAGTAGGTGAGGGCGGGTTTTTTTCTTGCATATTGTGAGATAATTTGGTTTAAATTGCAGCATTAAGTTAAAACTCACAATTCAAGATTAATGAACCGAAGAAACAATGTTCAGACAACTTATCTCTTGTTAAACCGAATTCATAAACCTCCACCTTTAAATGTTTTACAGAGCTGATTTGAAGAATTAGTCACTATAAAAGTTAGAATAACATGTAATGTCAAAGATTTAGTCTGTCTTATTTTGATTCTACTTAAGCAAAAGGAGTTATTTTTTCCATGTAAACATGCAGACTCAATCCTGACTAAATCTGACAGGGGTATGAATATATATTTTTTAGCTTGATAACTCTGTCTGTATACGTACTTGGGAAAGTTATTTTTTTTTCTAGTAATTAACTCAAACAAGTTAACAAATATTCCCTGGGACTCGTTATGTAAGACACTGACTCCCCGGTTTCCACGATGTGAATGTGTGTGTTTTTGTGTTCGAATGGCTGAATGCGAGCTGCATTGTAAAAACGGTCAAAGAAACCAGAAAAGCAAGAAAACCTGTCGATACAATCTGTTTGAAACAGGCGGCTTGTTTATCCCTATAAAAGAGTTTACTGTCACATTTGAAAGTCACAAGAGCCAAAACGAGATTAATAAGCCAGATGAATGTCATTGATTCATCAGTGCATTTATCCTCATGGAGCACTTGGCATCAGGGTGCAAATTTTACAGCAACTGTTGGCAGAGGTAGTGGAGGAGGATGTGGAGTGGCCTCTTTAATTTCTTCCTGTATTTCGCCTCCTTTATGGTAATGCCTGCTCTTGCGACACATCCTTAAAATCACATTCATTCATCCAAGGCATAAGCTCATCCAAGGATGAGCTTATGCCCAACACATAAGTCTTTAATTTGTCGGGTATTTAAAGCAGCCATCAAAAAAACTTTCACCTTTATGAGAAAATTTGAGATGGTTAAGAAATAAAAGCTCTAAATATTCAATTTATCCTTTCCAGTCATTTAAAAGAGTGATCCAGTTTTTATGTGTCCCCTCAGGTTGGCAGCGTTGAGGTGGGGGGATAATGACTAACTTATTTTTACTCCAGCGCTCCATCTCCCGCGCTCAACACAGGAAGCAGAGGACAGAAATTAACACTAACAAGAGACAGCAAACGCAGCAGACACTCTGACACTGCGCTCGGGTGCAACAAGGGCACCCGAATGGATGGTTGCATAAAACATATTACTTTTGCTTTATGACGTTGTAAAAGGCTCAGAAATGCCAATTAAAACCCCGAGTTTGTCCTGCTGGAATGACGCCTTCTGCGAGGAATTTCAATTATGATCGCTGAAGGTTCACAACTGATATACAAGTGCAGCAACAAAAAATAAAAAATATGAGAAAGCTAAATCTTTTGTCTTCTACAGTCAGTAATGACTTCTACAGTGAAGGGTGTTGTGAGCTTGACATGAATGGTGATTTCACTGCTTGGAAAAACAGTCATGACATTTAGTTTCCAGCTAAACCAAATGAAAAATTTCCTGATTCTGGTACTTTCTACACTGTAAAAACATCTCTAATACGCAATTTATATGTATTCCGGCAACCACAGAATTTCACCGTATAAATATGGATTTTATTTCTTTTTTTTAACAGTGTACATGAGATGCAGTCACTTCCAGACGGGCTTTCGCATATTTCTATGAAATAAAAAAAACACCAAAACTTTTTGAAGGAAGAGCCTTTTCACAGCAGTATTGATATATATGGGTCAGAATGAAGCCTTCTTTGTTCCTAATAGGAGTCGATACGTTTCCAGTATATAAAGTGAGCCTGTCACTTTGAAAATCAAACTAACGTGAGAATAAAATGACTCCTGCTTTTATATATCGGTTCTGCTGGATTGTTTCGAACCTTTCCTCAGTTTAAAGTCATAATTGAGCTAATATGACATGACAAAACTGGATTGCACCTGACTGAACTGGCAGGGTAATGTTTCAGAGCAAATGTTTAGGGAACTGAATATCACTGTTACTTTGAATATACAGTTAAACGCTCGCTTTCATCTGTGGCAGTGATACTTTGGATTAATAAAAAAAAAAAAAAACATTGTGAGAAGCTGTTAATTGATTGGTGAAGGCGTGATAAAAGATAAAACTTACTCCAATTACAATTCACTTAGTGCTGGTTCAGCAAACACTGAGATGTATTATCTGTCTAAATGCCGTCTCTTTAGATTAGATTTTTTCCAGTTTGTTTATTTATTTATTTATTTTTGCTAACTCCGCCACTAAAAATACAAAATGCATCCTGTAAAAACATCAGAAAGGTACTGTGCATTTCAAAACAAGCTATTCATGAAACGACTGAGCTAAACTTTTTTTTTATTGTCAACAGTTTGAGTGAGCCCACGTGATATTTCTAAAGACACTGATGGGTTTAGGGATCCTAATCTGCACTGAATGGCTTTCTTGTCTCAAGCTTCCCCACATCTGACTGTAGTTCAGAGGGATTTGGGGGTGGATGTTGCTGCTGGGGGACAGATGCAGATGGATTGCAGCGGTTGTCTCATATGTTGCGCTTTCATGGGAGGTGACTCAGAGCCCGCACAGATCCTGCATAACTTATGTTAAATCAACAAAAACAGAATTTGCAGCAGAGGCTATAATGCCAGACTGTCAAGTGCAGGAATTCATAAACGCATCAAATGTTCAGCACCGGCTTTTGCTAGGCGTTCACGGAGAAACTGCTCAGACTGCGGCTGAGAAAGCCCCTTCCTGCTTTGCTTTGAAGCCCACCTGCTGGGCTTGACTGATGATGGACAACTTAGAACATCATTGATCAGATCCTCGCTGTATCAATAGAAAATTGACTGGAAGTTTGAAGTAATTAGAATTTAGATGAGTGAAACTGGAAGGCGTCCCAGCGTGGTCAGCTGTCCAAAATGAGAACAAACAGTTACTGGGTTCTTTATTAGGCACACCTGTTCAATTGCTTGCTAACCCAAACAGTGGCCCAATCAATCAAATCTCAGTAACATGATGTAAAACCAGAGCTAGAGCAGCAGAAGGTCACGTCAGGCTACAGGTGGCACAGGTTATACAACTATGGACGACGCAATAAGGGAAAAATGTGACCTTGTCCAATGAATCAGCTGCAGGATTCGAAAGGCATAGAGTCCAAACTGGTTGCAAATAGCATGAAGGCTTAAGTCCATCTTGCCTTGTATTAACTTTTCAAACTGGGGTTGTAATGGATATTTTCATTTAGTAGCAATCAAGCACATTACCACTGACCCATGCCCGTCTCTTCATGACCACAATGTCATAATCTCATTTTATGATGGCGACTTCCAGCAGGATGATGCCCCATGCTACAAAGCTGAAATCATCTCAAACTGGTTTCTTGAACGTTACTGTACTCCATTGACATCTGCAGTTACCAGACTTCAGCCCAGTAAAGCACTTTTAGGATCTCCAGAGGTTTGCATTGTGGATGCACAGCAAACAAATCAGCAGCAATTATGACTATGACTCTTTAAACGGAGGGCGATTTGCAAGAACAATATTGACAAAAACGATGAAATGGGTGCAAAGACGTAAATCTAAAACTATAAAAGTCCTTTTTAAATGAATGGTTGTGTTTAGATTTCTACTTAAAAAGTCACCTTTGTAAGAAACTCTTAAATGCAAACAGAAAAAGGCCGAATAGATGTTTCTGATTTATTTCAAGCATGTACATTGCAGAGAGCCAGTGTTCCTCTTTGACCAAATGACCCACATTAATGCAGTTCCCAAATCCTTCCAATAAATATAACAGGCACTTGACCTCTTGCGCAGTTGCAGAGATGAATGGAGCAGAGGCTAATCCTCCCCTGCGACCTTCGCGTGTTCAATGAAATATCACAAACGTCACCTTAAGGTCTAACCAATAACAACAAAATGTAATCAAATACAAAAAAAAAAAAAAAAAGCCACCAGCAGCAGATCAACTTGATCGGTGTGCTGTGATTTGACCGGGTTTTCGTTCGTTTCGTTTTCCTGCTCGATTCTCTCGGCGGAGCGACTCGGCTATGAATGCATTACCCTTGTCTGGTCCTGTGACACATTAACCTTGACAACACCCGCCGAAACAAAATGTTATCTGTTGACCGGGTCGCATCTCAAAGCGATGCACCCCCCCCCTCTCCCTCGCACACCCCTCGCTGCCTCGCCGTGAATAATTTATGTGAGACGGGCGGAGAAAGCCAATGGAGACCAGGCGAGTTCGGAGCCAATCGTCGGTGGCAAAGTGTACATACAGCTCTTTCATGCATATAGCTATTGATTATGTGCCACGTTAGCCAGAAGCCTGGCGATAGATTACAAACAAAAGAGACAACAAGACAGACTGACTGTCCGGACATTTTAAGGGTCTGTCCTACGAGAGGAAACGGTGGGGTGAGAGGGATGGAGTCAGATTGATGGGGCAGCGTTCTCATGCATGCGCTACATGTGAACCGCAGCGATTAATGCCTAATTATTCCCGATCTACCCCTGTAGGAGAAATGCAGAAATGCGGGCTTGGCAGACTGACAGTCTTTTTAAATAGAGGATTTGTCTGTTACACCTTAATCCGTTAAGAAACTCTTCTGCAGCAACTGTAGCAAAGCCGATTTCAAGTCTGCAGATAACATCAGTGAGCATCAGGGAGATGGCAGCTCTCAGGGAGCGACTGCTTTGCTGATATGCAGATATTCTGTGAGTGTGTGCACACTGAGGATTACTCCTAACTTTGAATATGGAAGAAATACTTTACCAAATCCCGTTTTAATGCTGGCTCTAGGCGCATGCATTTTTTTATTTTTTATTTTTTGCCCCCATGAGTTTAAACAGTCATTTAGTACAGTTTTACTTGAACAAAATGTTTTAAGTAATGATTGCTGACTTTGAATGTGTGCCCCGCATAATAAGTACAATAGTGAGAAATAAAATGCTAATAAAGGACGAGGATTTAGTCTGCTGTGGATTCTGTTTCATCGCAGCAGCCGTATTTGCGTCTCTTATTTTTGGAAAATAGGGTCTAGGCATAGGGCACGGAGAGATTCTCATGGTGTAATGCCCTTAAATAAATTACAGTGAAACCTCTAAATACAATAATACAAGAATACGAATTTCTCCAAACGAGAATACCCAACAAAGATCACAAACAGTATATTTTTTTATAACAATGGCGAGCTCACAAACAAGCGTGCTGCGTTCCGCTTTGTTTTTCCATTGGACTCCACGTGTTGCAGCTGTGTCTCCTGCGTTGCATTTTGCCAATTTTTCCTCTGAAAGCTGTGATCTCAGCAAAGAAGGCGATGGTGGTCGAGAGGCGTTCTCTTCCAGAGCCTTCAAAGTGCAAAGCTGCTGTGTGCAGCCTCACCCCGGCAAACCTTTCGTCTCTGACAGAGAACCTCAGCAACTGTAAGCTCCTTATGGCACTTTTCCTGACATTTTCAGAGAGTTTCTATGGGAGCAGCTTCCTCTTAATTGCTGCGGATGCTTCTAAAGACTGACGGGAGGGAAACCGGTGCTGGCGATATAAACATATGACGCTTCTATGCCTAACATTATTATCTGGAGTTTTGTGCAGGATTTAATTTCCACATCAAATCAGACTTGAAACTGTCGAGATACAAGATTGTTTGATTATGTCAAATTGTATTTGTTGTTTGAACAAATACAATTTGTGTTTTTAATGTCCCACTGTGTTCACCCAGTGACTATGACGGTTTCACTGTACCACAACTTCATTTTATTAAGGCATTCAAAGAAAATCATATGTAATGGTAGTGACTTTTAGTTGTATATATGACAGGATAGCTCAATGGATAAGTCATCAGTCTTTCACTCGGAAGACCCGGGTTTGAATCTAGGCCGAAACCGGCAAAAATTGCCAAGTGCAACAGATAATGAATCAATGCGCGCTAATCATGCAGCGAGTTTCGTCTGTTTCTTTCTGCTGACTAAGACATCGACCGTAAAACGTGCATAAGAAGCAGGAACTGCACCACAATGCAGCAAAGATTTGGGTTGGTGGAGAGGAGTGCACAAGCTTTGCACAAATTTTAGATATGCTTTCAAGGACAAAGTGGAACAATTTGCATTTTAACCTGAGGATTTGAAGGGCGCACTCCTCGGAACAGAGGCCATAAATATTGAAAAAAATCAAAAGTACTGGAGTAAAGAAGAAAATGAGAATGCTCCTTTGAATTGCTGAATGGTTTTATTTAGCCCCTACTCGAGACTTGAACTGTTTATTTCATTTGAGTAAATGATGGTGACAGCTGAGAACATTTACTCCCAGTGGTGTTTGTTAAATCATCACTTATGCTGCAGCGGTAAGCCGGGCTGCTAATTATTCTATAAAACACCGGAGCAGCAGATGCCGAGTCTGATCGAAAGGTTGCGTTTAAAGAAAGGATGACAGTGAAACAAACAAGACGAAAAAACAATAGAGCTTTAAGGAATATTTTGGTACCTGGCTTCAGGAAGAAGGCTTAGGGAAAGGAGGAAGATCCACAAGTTGTGCTGTGGCGATTTAGCCTTCCACTGTAGGGCAGCCATGTTGGTTCAGAAAAGACGCTCCTTTACAGAAAAGAGAAGATGAGGAACAAATTGAAAACTGACAGATAGCTGCAGGGGTTTAAGCATGCTAATATAATCGTACTTAACTAAACATATGCACAGGCACAAGTTATGCTGTCGTGCCACATTTCTACCCTTGAATTTATGTAAATATATACTTTCTTTTATTGCCGATTATACTAAAAGGTGATTTAGGTCCATATGATGCGTTTTCGCTTGACAGTGGTGCTAAGGAAATCATTTTCGTAATGTCTGAAGGAGCCATGTGAGATGGAGAACAATCTCCTCTAATTGCAATCTAACAGGTTGCATCTTATTTTACAAACCTCGCAGTAAAGATGTGTGAATGTCTGCCTGTGATGAGCCGATTGTCCTCATTGTTCTGCAATAGTCAAGTCATTTGAAGGCATTCATATACAGGGATTTCTGCTGGTGCATTTTATAAAAACAACTCGCGCATCGCTTCGCAAAAACTTTTTTACATTTTGTCCTTTTTCGAAATAAGCTTTAACATGGTTTGTAACTTTGTTCCCCTTGTGCCTCCATATTTTAATCTGAAAACTCATGCTTGTTTATGACCAACCCCCATTTACACTCATACCCCTGAACAAAATCAAATGCAACTAATACCATTGATGAATGTATTTTAACTTCAGCATAAATCCAGCTGTCCTGTGAAAAGCCTCAGAAAAGCCTCATCACAAAGACCAAGGAACACAGCAGATCAGGAAGGCATTTAAATCAAATGTAAAGCTTTGAACATGTTAAGAAGTATTTTTGTCAACCATAAAAAAATGTGAAGACTATGGCAGTAAGTCACAGTTGAAAGCGAGCCATAATCACGAATCTCACAGATTTTGACCATAATTGGACTTGATTGGAGTGGAGCTTGTCATATTTTGCAAAGCAGAATACGCAGGGATTAATGCACTTCCTGCCCCATCTTTAGACTTTATTTGTCTCTATGAATTGACTCATAAGGCCTGAATACAGATCTAAGCTAAGCTTTTTGGATTGTTAGGGTTAGGTAATGTGAAAATGTCTGAACTGTATTTCTCCCATTTCACTGTTTTGTGCAGTTGAACTATTGCATAAAAAACCAAACAAAAAAAAAATACACTGGAGTAAATGTTGATTTTTCTGCAATAATGTGGATAAATATTCTACCTTTATTTGGCCTAGCTTGATTTTTCTTTTTGCTATCTTAATAACTTCAGCATGGCAAGAAGGCGGAGACGGATCCAAACCAACATGGTTGTCTAAAACGGCTAAGTATACCAGAGTTTGCCTTTCTGGTTTGTGCAGCACAATACCAATGTTAAGAGTGGCGGCTGCATCCTGGCCATATTTCTGTGTGAGGCACAATTCAGGATTCAAGGCAAAGAAAGAGCTGATGGAAATCCTTCTACCTAGAAATGCAAGGTTTTGGTAGCGAGAAATCTTGGTCGTCCCCAAACTCCTGTTCCTAATTCTTGGACTTCGGCAGTAACAGTGCATTCATCATGCAGCATTATGCAGGGGTGTCACTGTATTTTTTTCCCCTGTTAGTATTCTACTTGCTCAGCAGGTGTTTGACAAATTGCTTGTACTGTCTGTGTTATTTGCAGATTTCGTTGCACTTGCTTGTCCATATCTCAACCGGCTGCTCTGTGCTTGTGTGTGGGAGGAGCTAAAGCCAGCACTAAGGCGTTATGACACACACACGCACACACGCATGCACGCACACACACTCTCACTCAGATTTCAAGATGCATCTTTGACCTTTACTGGCAGGATCTCTGTTATTGGACTTCAGTATTGGTAAAATCATCATCATAACATTTTTGGTTTATCAACAAGAAGTATGTAAGACATCCATACATTGTGCTTCCCTACCAAAGATAATCATCATTTTTTTTGACTGATACACAAACAAATATTATCACAAGACTTCCTGAGCTAATTCCTTTATGCAATGCTCATTTTTTTGATGCTTTTTATGGTTAAAAAATTATATTGTATGGAGTATATTTACACATATTTAGAGAAAAGGTGTGACACTCCTTTGCCATGCATATTGTTGTTACAGGACATTGCATATTTACACAATAATCTGAGTCCAGGACACGACTGTAGCTGCAGAACATTAAAACCCACGTCAGTCACATCATGACAGAAACGGAGCAACGGGAGCCTTTCTTGTTTCCCCCTCCACCTTCACTTCCTCTCGTGCTGCACGGCGACTGCCTTTCTCACACATGAATTATTATTAATTATTGCAAGAAGGTTGCAGCCCAGCAATTTACCGAAAAACTAAATGACCCCCTCATTAAAAAAATAAATGGGCTCAGAAATTGCTCTACCTAATTTCGAAAGCAGCTTAGAAACAATGAGGGAGTGAATGAAGGCGCAACCGACTGAGGACTGCACAAAACACACACACACACACACACACACACATGCAGCAGCTGCGTCATACTTAAAAGGTTTTCATTGTGTGTTTGAGATCCAGCTCCTTTTTTCCCCCCTCCGTTTTGGCCGCTGCACAGAAAGAGGATCAAACAGTTTCCACGGGGGGATCAGTGACCCCTGTGTTGCAGCAGGGCCCCAATCGTCAGAGGAGAAGTAAACAAATGAACGGCTATGAATCCACCATTCGAGGATGTATGTAATGTTAATGCTGCGACCGGCTTCCACTTGTCACTGAACTGATGAGTGTTTATTTTAAAAGAGCTTCCCAAGCACCCTGTTTGGAGAAACGCCGCTTTCATGAAATCTTTGCAATGAATCTAATGGATGTGAGACAGAATAGATTATTTCTCGTTAAAATATAAAAAAAAGACCCTTTACAGCTCGCACATAAGAGTGTAATGAGATCTCAAAGCACAAGATGCGTTTCTGGTGAAGTTAATATCATGGGCACCAAGATATGAGAGCATCCTTTCAGTCTGATGGGTGAAGACTCTTATTTCAAAGTATGAAAGGAAGATGTTTATGAGCCGTCCTGTTGTGTTGAGAGAGTGATCTCATAAAAAAATTGACAAGACTTAGTTTCTTTGAAGAAGCCTTCTCCGCTTTTAAATTGTCCTCCATTTTCTGAAGCTGGTGGGAGAAAGAAATGACACGTGATGCGAACGATTCAGAAAAACTGTAAGAAAATGACTAGCCAAATGCTACCAACGCAAAGGTTAGAATGGTTTTGAAGGTTTTTATCAATGCTAATGCTAAAGATCTATTTCATATAGGACTGCATTTGATCATCTTTGGGTCACCATCTAAAAAGGCTAAAAGTGTTTTTTAAAATGTTTTTTTTTTTTTTTTTTTGTGGCGTTAGCGCCACTTAAGCACTACACGATGATCACAACTCGGATACCATCATCATCAGATATTGAAAGCTGCATATACCATTACATCTCTACTCATGAAATACATAAATTAGCTGTAAAGACCAAAACAGACTTTTTTTTTTATATTGACTATTACTTTTGTACAGTTTCAGTTTCCCTAGGTCTTAAGGTATGGATGCCAAATGTGATTTTTTTAAAACAATGTCTCCACTGGAGTTCATCACTTTTGACCTCCAATCACCATAATCCAAATGTGGATGTAGAGACCAAGGCATTTCAAAATGCTACAGTGCAACTTCTTTCTGTGGGAGTGGATACACACCCACAGAAAGTGTATTGCTGTACAGCAAATCCCTTCCTTTGTACTGCTAACCTTAATTGAGCCGTGTCAGCTCTTATGGCGCTTGGTGGGGCTGGAAGTTACACAAGTAAATTTAGCTGAATTAAAAATCCGCTTCCTGTGAAAACAAAAAGCCCAAACATTTAGAACCTGTCGTCTTGTCCATACAAATTCAAACACCAGCCTCGGTCTGAGATCTACAATCACCAAACCTCTGCTGCTGCTTTCTGGTTATTTCTGGAAAGTGCCTCAGCAGGAGCCCTATAGCATATAGCAACTGAACTGCTGAGTACCACCCACTGAGTCTCCTCTGATTCAATCAAGCAGAGCATTTGCCATTGGCTCCTGCCTCATGCACCTCAAACCTTCACCTTGTGAGTCAATTTGAGCAGCTGTGACAACCTAATGTTCAAATGACTGGAAAAAAAAAGAAAAAAATGAGAAAAAACCTGATTAAAAGGAGGAAACTTTCAAAAGAATCAAAGCCCAGATTGTATTAACGAAAAGCATAAATCAGTATATGAACAAAAGAAAAACCACAAAATATATTTTGTTCTGACTGGACACGTGGACGCTGGGCAAATGCTCATAAAATATTTGATATATTGACTGAATTTGAGATGAAGTTACTCAGTAGACACTCAGTATGTTTCTTGATCAGCTGCATATCACAAAACTCCTAATTTAAATGAGCTAAAATAAAACAAACAGCAGATAAAATAACTGTTTCATTTTTCATTTCATACCATATTAACCAATTACAGGTTATGACTTCTACATTTTACCTGCATTCATTAGTTGGTTGCAAGTAAGCTAATTTCAAGTCTTCAGCTAATCCTTTCTGCAACACACAGCTACAATTTCAGACGTACAGATGACATAAAACATTGCTTAAAGTCTAAGAGGCTGCAGGTTTGATTGGCAGGGAAAATGTGAATTTATGACAGTTTATTTGGTATAAAAGCTCACTACATACATTGCAACAGTCCTTAGCGATTTGCACACAAAGTGACGTCACAGTGGCGATGAACTTGCTGAGCCTGTGAGGAAACGTAGTGCCAATTTATGCAATCTTACTGGTTTCAGCTGAACTTCAACCCAACAAAGAAATCGGAATGAGATTTGTTGACCAAATTTATATTCATCCACACAGAATGAACAATACTATACAAAACAAACAAACAAAACAAAAATGCTCCTTTGGTTGATGTCATCAATGACATCATGAACCCATGCAAACAGGAAGTGCCAATCCCCGTCCACACACTTGTTGTGGACGTAGGACCTGAATAAAGGGACAGACAACAGTGAATATAACTAAAACAAAACATTAACAGATGTAATTCACCACACGTTTACAATTTAACAAAAGTAAAATTCAAATTACCTGATGGTTCATAAATGTTCACTTTAAAAAATATGTCCATGGATGTAAGCTAATATAATGCTACCTCAAATAATCCTGGGATATTATGTAAAGAAAAGCAACATTTAAACTGCACCATTATGGCCAACCATAAAACAAACAAGAATAAATTTTGAATACATTTCTCAATCACTTTTCATAGAACATAAAATCGACACGTTCTCAAAGTTTAACTGGCAGCAGGATTTAGCCAGTTATCCTCCGTGTGTCAAACTTAATTGCATAAAGAGTCACCGTTGATGTAGATCATAAAAGACTGTTCAAGTGCAGAAATACACCAAGTTAGTTACAAAAGCAAGCTAAAACATCGTAATGTAGAAATTCAAAAAGTATTTTACGACTTGAGTTCAAAGATGACTGACTTCTCTGGGATTAAAGACATCTGGGGCGGGACATCACACAGTGTCCAGAGATGAAAAGGGCCACCCTGACTGTTATCGGTCCAAAAGCCAATCTGTGTGATGGTACAGAAATGGATGAGTGCCCTTGGTAAAGGACACTTGCCTCTTCTGTGACGGCAGCATTAATTCCGAAAAGCACACCGAGATTTTGCAGCAACATATGCTGCCTCCCAGACAACATCTTTTCCCGAGGCATCAATGCATTTTTCTAAAAGACGTTGTCATATCACAGGCTGCACACGCAACAGAGGCTTCGCTGTGAAAGACAAAGGGGGCAGGTACGGCGCTGATCTGCCTGCAAATGAAAAACGTGAAATGAAAAATAAGAAGGGGGAGAAAAAGTGGCAACGACCCGGCGCTGCTCCACAGCTCAGCGGCCGAGGAAAACCCTTCATTCCCCTCAGGTCAACACGAGATCGCCTTAGAAGTTATGACAAAGTA
The DNA here is from genome assembly GCA_010277075.1 of Poeciliopsis retropinna. Taxonomy (NCBI): domain Eukaryota; kingdom Metazoa; phylum Chordata; class Actinopteri; order Cyprinodontiformes; family Poeciliidae; genus Poeciliopsis; species Poeciliopsis retropinna. Next base: position 2,139,403 of record VMRM01000024.1, read on the forward strand.
CAGCAACAGCTAAAGAATATCAATGCGATGAAAAATGAAAAACTTTTTAAAAAAAAACAAGAAAATTTAAAGAAGGTTCACTAAACATGAAAGATGTTAAAGTAAATTACAATTTTCAGCATGGTGATGTTAACGAGGATTCAGATGTATTCTCACTCATTTGTTCACTTCAATTCCCTCAAAACTAGGCTGCTTAAATTAAAGCGCAAAGAGCAAAACTACAGCCAGATGAATGGAGCCTCGCACATGCAAATTAGACAAAATGTTACATTTTATAACTTCCGCCTTCATCTCTCTTTCAACAGATGTCATGCTTAAGGGTAAGCCAAGTCCCAGACTGTGTTAAATTACATCAATCATGTGCTGCCTAACAAATGCTAGTAAACAGATAGCTTCATTTTTTATTCGCTCCCTTTTCTCTGTTCCTTTTGTTCTGTATTTCGCAGTATTTCATGTTGTTTTAAGCTAATTCTCCCTCAGCAACCATTAAAGAAAAGGATTTGCCTTTATGTTTCCCATAAAGCTGCAAAATGTCCTCTGGTGTCACAGGGATAATCGGTGTCACCGATTCTTTGTTTGACAATTGCGTGGACAATTTCTCACTCTTGTCATTAACTGTGACTTTTTAAAATACTTTAAAAGTTGAGAGCAAAGATTGACAGAGGAAAAACATTGAAGTAAAATTTTTTTATTTAGCTCTTCATGTTACGGAAAAAAATTGCAGACATGTGTGTACTTTAATCTCAGGTTTAATCTGAGAGGCCTTATTAGTTTATTAGAGAACATTAGTGAAGAAACAGCATCACGAAGATCAAGAAACACAGCAGATACACAGTGGAAGTGAAAGAGAAGTGTTAGGTTTGGTTAGAAAACAATACATCATGCTTTGAACATCCTGCGGAGAACTTTTAATCTTTCCATTGTGTGAAAATTAAATTAAAAAAAGAACTGCACACCTTTCAAGATATGGCTATCTTCCTAAACTGACAAGAAGAGCCTGATAAGTCTGTAATCACTGTGAGTGAAACAGAAATAAAAGTGCCTGCCACACTTTTCAGATTTGTATTGCTAAATTTTCTTTCCGTTTCACGACAAGCACTACTCCGTGTTGATCTGTGACATGACGTCCTAATCCTGTTCACTACAGTTTGTGATTCAACTGTGAAGAGGATCTAGAAGTGTGGATGCCTTTAATTGTTTCCCAATACCTGGAAGCGGATAAAATTGGCTGCTGTGTAAATGGAAACCAATGTTTCAGAGGGACAAATAAAGTAAAGATTTATATGTTTTCTTAAGCCCTCTGTAAACTCAATAATCTCTAATTTCCTGTAGGACTTCTGTTCAGATGTTGTTTCACTTCATGTTTTGCCAACAAGCTCGATCAGAGCCGCTGTACAAAACGCCGCGTAACGCTGTTACCAAGCGCTTTCATTTCTTTTCTTTTCTGTATATTAAAAACATAGGCAGACCAAACAGACTCTGTACAATGTACCTGATTTACCCATTCTTATTATGCAAATGAGGGGCTCAGTGATCCCTGGGGCTCCTCGGATTGCGCTTGAAACAGAGAAAATGAAACAAGAGAGTTAAAGTAAAAAAAAAAAAAAAAGGCCTGATGCTTTTGTTTGGAAATTATAAATAGCTTGCCTCAGGTGACAGCAGACCTAAAGCCTGCTCCATTTCCAGTTCTAACGTTTGTTTTCAATTCAGCTGTCAGTTCATTTTCTGTGGGGAGGGGGAACAAAAAAATCTGCAATGACTGATGTGATCACTTGTGACAGAATTAAGAGCTCTGAAGGGATTTAGTACAAGTCATGCTTTTAGACTCCTTGTATGACAACGCAGAAATTAAAACAATATAAAACAATGAGGGGTAAAATAGGAAGTGTTGGGCCCAAGTCAGCTGGGATACATTTTGTTTTTCCCTTTAATATTTACATTACAGTCACAGCAGACAGAAATTTAAGCTGCGATATACTTTAAGAGATAGCTGAGCGTCTCCAAACGAGACTTCCTCATCAGACAGAAAACCCTGTCAACTGCGGTAATTGTTGAATTTAGGACACGGCTTCATGACCATGTAATCAAAGTGGCTGTTCACTAAAAATAGCTCCAGATCTTGTCATATTCAGTTTGATGAAGCGGTCACGGACCGAATATCAACAGTAATCTGCGCTACACTACACATGCAAATGCCTTAGATTGTTTTTGCCACTCGGAGACATTACAACAGACAGGAGGCCCGGTCGGTGTGCCGTTTTTAAATAAGTCTCAGGAAGATTGGCATGTTTATTATCCCGCTGCAGCTCGGGCAAAGAACATATTCGTTATTGCTGGGGATCTCAATGCAGCTCGTATCCTAAAGCCCCTGGAATGAAGCGAATGGCTCAATAGCACAGAAGACTGGATTCGACTGGAGACCAAAAATTGCAACGTTTGTTACATTTTCACCTGCCGTGGTTCTCCTTCTCGCTGCACTGTGTCCCACAAACCAAACTCTTTGAAAAACCTGTTCCCCCTCTTACCTGTGGTGGCGCCGCACCAAAAACTACTGGAGGAAACGACATAAAAACCTGTGAAGACATGAGCACAACTTCCTTCTTCACAAAATGTAAACAAAAACAGTTTCATATTTTAGTGGCTTCTCTTTTGTCAATGGCTGAAGACCACAAATTATTTATCCTGCTAACCCTAAACTCACGTGTTTGCTTTGGTTGTATTTACCCAGAATGCCCCATCATATTGTCCACTTCCTGCTTTTGGAGCGGTTTCCCATCCGTTTGCATCCACATAATGCACTCGAACCGCACCACAGTTCACTTAAACTGAGCTGAGTATCAGAGATCGCTTTTTTTGGTTTGCATCACAGTTTGATTTCTGGTTCTCAGTTCCCCAAACAAACTTGGCTTTCTAGGAAAACGAACTAGATCACAGCGGACTGGTGTGAATAGCTGCTAGATTTCAATTTTACAAAATCTATTTTTTTTTTATGTAGGACAGAATGATGGTTCATAAACCACCGGTTAATGATGTAGTTGAATGAATGAATGTATGCATGTACAGATGGATTAACTCATAGATACAAACAGATGGATGGAAAAACAAAAGTGGTCAGCAAGTGATGAAGGGAGGGACAAATGGATGGATGAATAAACTAATGGATGATATATCATCCATTGAGCAGAAAGGTAAGAAATAAACAGTAAAGTTGGGACTGAAGTCTGGAAAAAATTTTTCCCACAATTCTCCAGGCCCAATTCAAAAAAGGAGAACATAAAGCAAAGTCCCACATTTCTCCAGAGTTTTCCTGTGTAGGAAGGCTAACTGTCACAAAATGGAGCAAAGGCTGGTTTCCATTCAGCAGTGAGAGACGCAGTGACTAAACGTAACATCTAAAGACAGACAGGCTGCAGCTCTCACGTGAACCTGCTTCTAGAGGACATTTTTCTCTCAGCTTTGGGACTGGGAGGACGCGTGAAATTATGAGCATCAGGCTGCATCACAAGCCAGTGATCAATGCATCAGGGCTGCCAGGCAAAACAGCCTCTGCTGGGGCTCATCGTGATTATGTTACGCCAGAGATAATTTGTCAGGATTTCAGCTTTTTCCCCCTCACAGACATGTAATGAGAGCAAAGCGGATCCATTATGAACATGGCGCCACATGACAATGACCCTCTGTTGCCGTTTCCGGCGGGGGCCAGAGGAGCGATGCATTGTGTTGTCACTTTCATCTCGTCGTGCCAACGCTTTGTTGACTAATCGTCAGAGGGAGTTGTTAAGGTGTTGAAAAGAACAATGGGACTGAGGAATAAAGCAGGCTAATGGTCCAGTTTAATCTGAGTTAAATGGACATAATCCCCTTTGAATTTATGGAGAAGTGACTTCACAAATCTTTCACTGCTAAACTTGGCAATAATCGGTCAATCGCTGGCTGCTGTTGCCAAGATCTGCTTCGGGACAGTTTACTCTCCTGATTACACACCAGAACGGGGAAATGCCTGTGTGACCTCTTCAGTTTCATTTGTAGAAAAATATATACATATGTATAAAAAAAATATACCAGGAGGAATGTTATTCTTTTTCTTTAAACTAAGACAGATTTCCGCATCAGGCAGAAAAGAAACGTGGTTTCAGAAATGAGGCTAAAAGCAAAACAATGTCACTGTCAGGTATTAAACATTAGGGTTTTGGTGTTCTGGGGGGATTTTTTATAAGGAGGAGATCCCTGTATTGTCACAATGCACGCTGACAGCTGATAAAACATTCAGATTACTCTCGATGACAACCTCATTGTTTAAACGCATTTTCATGTCAGACAGTGGAACGCTGCTCCCCGGACATCGCAACCTGTTGCAGCTCCAGGTCTTTCAGTTTTGGGTCGCAGGATGTACACTCCTGAATGTGTGTGAGTGAGAAGTCTGACGCTCCACCGCAGCAGAGTTTAATTAATTGAAAACCCAGGCAATTTTCCTTCCACTTACACAACAATGCGCCGCTGAGCGCATCGGATCACATAAAATCCCAATAAGACGCATTGAAAGTCTGCGTGGCAAAATGTTAAAAAGTCTGCAATTAGATACTTTTATGAGCCATCACACTCATCTGTCAGGCTCCAAATGGCTGGGATGTGTAACGCGTACCCCGGTTGAGCACATTTGCACAAAGAACAGCTGGTTAATTCTCTACAGATGCTGCTGAAGGTAAAATGTTTGATATCCCTTTATCAAAGCTGCAAATCAGACACAATGAAATGACCTCCGGTGTGATTCAGTCGAAGCATGATGGAACACGCGCCAATCAATCCAGTAACTGTTTAAGAAAGACAATAATTAAAACCATTTCTATTAATCAATCGGTAACAATTAGGCCATTGCGAAGACGTCTACTTTAAATCACTTCCACCCACCCACTCCTACACCAAAAAAAGCTCCATCTAGCTTTGTAATTTCCCTGCTGAATTGAAATGATTAAGGAGAATATCCAATAGGAATATTGGATATTCTCGTGCTTGCTATAAAATTAATTAAGCTGCTGGAAGAGATTTGATCTGATGGCACAAGGAGAGTAAGCATTTAAACTGGTGTGGCTCGTATAATTACTACAGCTGCACCCCGTGTCTGAGCACAAGTCAGGGCAGCTGTGGTTTTAAAACAGCGGAAAGCAGCCGGGACAGGAGGCCTGCCTCGTAGGTGAAAAGTGTCAGAGTTCATCAGGGATCCCCGCTGAAGCGCAATACCTTTTCTAGCACAAACCACCTGTGCTCATGTCTTACCTCCGGCCTCGTTGAGCTGCTTGGAGCACAACGCACACCGCGGCAGACCATCGCTCCGGCTATTTTACAGCTTATAAGCAACCTAATGGCTTGTTTAGTACAACTTAACATTACAATCAGCGAAATGGGAAGAAAGGCAAAACGCTACGCGTGAGCCAAACATGCGGAGCTGCAAACAGAATTTGCGCCCTAACAAATTTTTGTTTTATTGTATTTTATATATTCAAGACTATCATGATTGAGAGAAAAAAAAAAAGAATAAAACCATTAAAAATGTGTTTAATTTATTATGAAATTAAATCAATCTAAAATACAGTTAACTCTGGTTAACCACATTTCTTTTTGACAGATAATAAATTGAATTTCTCAACATGAGTTAGGCAAAAAGAAACAAGAAAAATCATATTATTTCCCTAATTAAAAAAACAACAACAACAAAAAAACAATAATATGATTAGACATACCTAACCTTTCTGGGAAAACTCTGACTCTTCGCAGGAGATGCTGCTCTACCGCTATTACTCCCAGAATGCATCAGCAAACTCATCCATGGAGCCACACAAGAATCCATAACAAAGCCTGAACAACTGCAGAAACCTCCTTCCACCAGTTCAGGTCAGATGATCCAACAATATTCAAAAATTGTGTGAAACCAGCATCCACAGGAGGGTTTTACAGCCAAAACTACTGCGGAAGGAAAAACAAAACACAAAGTTTCATGTTTCCCCCCAAAACCTCTTGGAAATTCCCAACATTTTTAGAAAAATATTGTATTTGTTTGGGCTGATTTGACAAAAGTAGAACTTTCCGGAAGGTGTTTGTCACATTAGATGTGGCTTAATCAAACACATCTTAGAAGAGGACTATCAAGCTCCCAGTCAAACATGGAGGTGGTAACGTGATGGCCTGGACCTGCTTTGCTGCTTCAGTACCAACTTGTGGTAATTAATGGAGCCAACAGCTCTCTACCAGAAAACTCCACCGGAAAATGTTGGATCAAGCCTAAACACGCTTTGAGGATGAAGCAGGACCTTCATTCAAAGAAAACCAGCTAAAAAACCCATCAAAATATAAAGAATTTGACCAGAATTGCCTGGTGTATATATATATATATATATATATATATATATATATATATATATATTTATTGTTTTCATAACTAGAAACCTTTTTGTTTCAGAAAACAGAAGACATTTGTGAAGAGGGAACTACTACATGTCTCTGTAAATCTAATTTTATTATATGATTAGGGATGCAAATAATTTGAACGGGAGCAAAGCCTTGATAGACAGGGGGGGAAAAAAACTAATTGTCAGCCTGTGCAACATAATTATTTAGACGGAGCAAAACAGAAACATCAGCAGAAGTGCTTCTAAGGATCAAACATATTGTACGCTTCAGAGCTAACAGGAAAACAAAATAAGTCTGCTCAAGGCCAGAGGAGACGAGGAAAACATGAAAACTCCTAAATTAGACCTGATGTTTATGCAAGCTACAAAATCGCAACTCTCTTATTCCGAAGAAAATGGCTCGTCTCACACAACGAATGTAAACAAATTCCTAACCAAGGAAATAAACGTCACGCAGAGCTCTTCAGAAAACAAGACTCCTCTCCAAGTAGATATCATTGCCCGGTCAGTGGTTGGATGGGGGAAGTAATAATGTCACAGTTCAGATGAGGGCAACTTCGGCATCTTTACAATGGCTTATGATTAAAGCTGGAAGATGCAGTGAGGCCAGCAGGAGGCTGGCAATCATCAGAGAAGTGGACCGCAGTGATGGGATTGAGAGATGAGATAAACAGTTTACAGTGCAGGCTGGTCCAGCATTAATACCAGCTTCTCGGAGGCTGGAGGGTCTTTGATCTGAGCCGGTGATGTCAAGCATATCACAGACTGTATTTATATGTATCCTTTTCATCATTATGCTCTTTTTTTCTGCTCTGTACTCGCTCCAAAAAGCGATCCGCTGACGAGCGGCACCACAAAAACGTACAGCTGGCTGTGAGTTTGATCACATTCAAATCGAAAAATGAAAATCTTATTTGTACAGCACATTTCAGCAGGAAGGCATTTCAAAGTGCTTAACGTCATAACAAACACAAAGTCACTCAACATAGAATCAACAATCAAAACATGGCATTAAGTCAAGTGCCATCATAAAATTTGTAATTGATTACGTTTCAAATACAACTCTCAACAGGTGGGTTTTTAGTCGAGATTTAAAGGAACTCAGTGTTTCAGCTGTTTTACAGTTTTCTGGAAGTTTGTTCCAGATTTGTGGTGCATAGAAGCGGAATGCTGCTTCTTCTCCTTTGGTTCTGGTTCTGGGGATGCAGAGCAGAACCAGAACCAGAAGACCTGAGGGGTCTGGAAGGTTAATACAACAACAGCAGATCTTTAATGTATTGTGGTGCTAAACCGTTCAGTGATTTATAAACTAACAGTATTTTAAAGTCTATTCTTTGAGCTACAGGGAGCCAGTGGGGGGACTTTAAAACTGGTGTTATGTGCTCTATCTTTCTGGTTTTAGTGAGAACACGAGCAGCAGCGTTCTGGATCAGCTGCAGCTGTTTGATTGATTAAACCATGTGACCACAACACGACCAGGTGATTTTTGTTCATCAGTTCCCCCAGCTGTCAGTTCTTTTTAGAAGTTATTTGTTTTGCTGTAATCACAGTCGCAGGTGGATTGGGTTTGTCTCTCCCAGTTTTTTGCATGTAGAAAATGCTAGCCTAGCCATTGTCTTCCTGGCTTCACAGAATTTCTTCTGGGCCAATCAGCGAACAGACAGAAGTTTTGAATGCAGAACGAGGTTGCAGTTTTATCATATTCTTCATCCTTGGATGATGGACTGGATGGTGATCTGTAGGATATTAAAAGATGTTATTGTTTTGTGACATAATCCTACTTTGAGGGAGTCGAATAAGGCTTTATTGTATTTAGATCATGCTACATTAAAGCAGACTATTTCTACTAATAAGCGGACTTGGAACATGAAGGCATCCTAGAGTTAATGTGCTTGAAAGTTCAACTTCTGCCATCACCGTTTCCACATGTGTCGATAAAATCTACCTTGCGGTTCTGAGTTTGCGTTAACAGGTCATTATCAGCCAGACAGTGCATCAGTGGAGAGTTCATTACAGAAAAAAGAATTGCATTTCCAAGTTAAGGAATGAGCAAATTAGATTAAATGTTATCTGAGAGACGGAGACTCCCACAGACACAGGACTGATAGTTCAGCACAAACTCCAGCTGAACATATTGAGTCATGTTTCGCCAAATCACTTCAGTGACGCGGACACGTCTCGGCGGTTATGGTGGTCAGCAAAGATACATGCCGCTGTCATGATGTGACGGGAATACAAATGAGGGCGGCCAAGCAGAGCCTGCAATGGAGACAACAGGCGGCGCCTTTGTCAGTGAGGAGAGGACAGGTTCTTCTGAAACTAATAAAACAACAAGGTCTGCTCGTTTGCTCTCTTATTTCAAAATATCACTATGACAATATTGTAGCTACAGCAAAATGAGGTGCATCAAAATAGGATTTAAGTGGGTAATATTCCTTTGGCCAAATTAAAACCTTCCCACTTCGTCTTCCTGGTAGCCGCCTCAGTCGCTATGGAAACAGAGACTACCAGTTAATTACATGTATCGGTAATTTCACCTACTACTTGCGCTTGGTTTCACACAAAAGTTAATATCTCCGGCGATTTGTCCAGATACGCAGCAGATGTGGGACGTATGCGAAGCAGCTTAAACGCTGACCTCTTCTCTTTCAGAGCCACGCTCGGATGTTTCTGCTGGTCCAACGGTTTTGAAGAAAGCAGAATGAGTTGAGACAACTTGACACGGGGTAAACCCGCCACAGAGCCATCGATCAGACGCGGAGATCCACCGAGGAATGTGCCGTTAACGGGAATAGACAGTTTTCTGCCTGATCGGTGACGAGCTGGATGGAAACTCAACAATCTTTTATTATTTCTTTTATTTTTACCCCAATAAGTGAACACGCTACATTCTAACGACAATGGCGCTAACTCAAAGTTAGCTAAGACGCAGGCATTGCACTGCCAAATTGCTCTGTTTAATCAAGTTGAACTTTCATCGTGATTAAACATCATTGCTTTTGTCCATCAGACGGTCGTATAGAAATCTGTTATGGTGAGGCTCTACATCTTCTAAGGCACGAGTGCCAACTCAAATCTATAGATGTATAGTTTTTATTTAACTATACGACTAGTTAAGTACAAAATACATCTGCAGCACCAGCAGGGCGTTTACTGGTGAGCCATTATTTATAGACATTTCTTATTATCTCAGGGCCAAATGTAATTACACTGCAGGTTCATTTGGCTGCTAGAAATGAATTCGACACTTGGGCTCAAGGGAATATCTACAGAGATTCTGTTTCAGTAATGCAAGCTGCACCTACTGCGCTAACCGCTGATATAAGATCCTAAAGTCAGGTTATAAAAATCCTCGTTGTTTTAAGACATTGAGCCCTGCTTTACAGTGGCTGTGTTTATGACCACTCAAGACAGAAAAGCTGGAAAATTGAAACCTTTACAAAAACTTGTTTGGAAACAGACTTCTATGTCTCCAGTCATACCATTTCAGCAATTAGCTTCTGCTTAAAATTTACCTAATGTGTATGATTTCAGTCTAAGGCTGCAGTAAATGTTCCTGTGTTTTCAAAATTAAGTCATTTGTGATTAACTGATCACCTGAAGGACAATGTGGGACGACAATCCTCACTAATGTCCCTACTGGTATCTGAATTACTCATGTAGCAGCATGTTGCTATTTATTTTTTTTACAAGCCAGTAATTTCTTCATGCTTAACCTTCTGACTTGATGTATTTGTTGAGCTCACAAGAAAACTCAACAACTGCACAAGCTTGTTAAAAGTTTACTTTTCTCCTTAGGTTGTAACAAAACTTTGAACTTCATGGTGATGTTATCCACTAAGACAAATTGTCATTTACTCAGAGTAGATACATCACTCAACAACAAACCCGACTGTTCTGACATGACGTCGCCTCTCCATCAGATTTATCCCTCAGCTTCCCACGGCTTCAAGAAAATCTAAAACGCAGAATCCCTTCGTACTGTAACTTACCTTTTTTCATATTCTGTCAGATACATTTCTAACCAGATACTTTAAAGGGAGCCCAGAAGCAACACGAGCGCAGATATTTAAACTTTCACACTCGCTTTTTAATTAGTTAAAACCTCCATCCCATGTTTTCAGACAAAGCTTCTCTGCCCAAGAGCTCCGCCAACCTACTACAAACCCTATATCTTACTAATGAGCCATTTATTAAATTCACTGTACAGGCGATATCACGTCAGGAGGCTCTGCGGGGTCCCTTTAACACAGACTGTGAATTAACTCAGCTGACTGGTGCGAGGCAGAGTGGCACCCAAAGCCCACTTGATTCCAAAAAGCTCCCAAAAAATTGCTTAATTGCGCCCCAAATTATAACCTAAATACGCCCCCAGCACCATTTAATTGTTCGTCCGTTTTGACTTAAATCACAGCTTTCCGGGTCATAAAGCGATCATAAAATATTCAGCAGCATCAATATTTCAGTGTAACAGTCCCTTAGCAGGACCGACAGGCGGTCATCCAAAGTCATTAGCGACGCGTAGCGAGGAATAAATGGAAGGCAAATATTTGTCAAACTTTATTTTGTCCTTCGAGTCTCCAGACTTCACCGCCATTTAAGACATGATGGAGCAAAAGCATGACATGGTCTGTTTGTTCTCCACGGGTCCTTGGATGTCGCGGCCATCAATCAAACGCTCCGCATGTGCCACTTTTTATCAGCACGGGAACAAAGAGGGGTTTGTACACGAGCATGTCAGGTGTTCCCCATTATCTAAGTGACAAACCCGCCGAAAGTTCTTCGACACTCTGTCATCAGATTTACCGCCTCAGTCCAGAATGAAATATCTCAGAAAACTGACTGGGTTGACTGGCATAAAAAACTCAGAGACATTAACGGCGACTGGCTGATGCCGGCGGAAAGTTTCTGGGAAGCGAAATGAGGTAAACACATGAATAAAAATGGAAAAAAAATCCTGCGGTTTTGCAATATCTTGGGGGTCAGTGTTGGTTCATAACTTCATCATGACGCTGGGATTCATTCTTCTACAAATTGCCTGTTTAGACTGCACATGTCAATAAACTAGAATGTCATTGACGACTCCATTTTGTTTCAGTAAGCCAATTAAACATGTTAAAACTCAAAATTCATTGCTGCAGGAGGTGGATAGCAAACTAGAACTGGAGAAAAACATTCAAGACATTTAATGTCCTCACATTAAAACTCGCATCAAGATAGGAAACGGTGTAGCAGATTTTTTTGCTTTTTTGTTATACCTAAACAAATAAATGTGAACTACACTTTTCCTATCATGACTTCATTTATTAATGAAAAGCCATGTTGGCCTTTACAAAACACCAGCTGATGACATGACTCTCCAAATCATCACTGAATGTGGAAATGTCCCGCTGCAGCTTAAGCAACTTGGTTTCTTCTCCTCCAGATTTTCCAAACAAAGAAAAAGTTCTTTAACGACTGAACAACTCTCCAGTCCTGTTTTCTTTTCGTAGCCCCAGTAAGACGCTTCTGGTTCAGAAGTGACATAAGGAATGTGAGAGTCGTGGATCAAGTCCTGGTTATGTCTGTGTGTGTCGTAGCTCTTGAAGCAATGTCTCCAACCACAGACCATGCCTTATTAATTTCTCTCATACCTTTGAATAAACTTTCAAAGGTATTTCAAAGGAGAGATTGCTTCTCTCAATCTTCTGAATGCAGCAGAGATGCTGTGTTGTGTATCGTCTTGCCTTTTCTATTTCTGGATAGATTACTTGTTGAAAACTCAACTTCTTTCACTTTTTTGTGGTTTTCCTCTTTGTGGACTGTTTGCTGAATTATTATTAATCCAGTCATGTTTGCCATGATCTTTGCCATTATTTACTGTGTAAAATATTCATATGTCTATTTAATAAAGTAATTTAGGGTGTCCATCAGCCTAAATTACCCTAAGTATTAAAACTAACAGAAATACACACTATATGTATCTCTTTATCTAATTTGTCATGGATGTCCAAATTACAGCAGGGGCTATTTATGACCCCTGGACTGATTTTAAGCTGCGACCCAAAAATAATACAAATTTGGCCCACCAGCGGATGGAGAGTCTGCCTGTTTAAATACATTTTTACTCACATATTAAGCTTTATTACAATGGAAAAATATTAGCATAACACAAAGTAATTTTGACTTAACGTGTTTTTTGAATTTCACTTTGTTGCACCAGTCATTTGTTAAACTTGATTAAATACAGCAAAATATTTCAAATAAAAAGTGATCCCAGTTCAATTCTTATTGCTCAGAACGGGCAATTTTCTTTTCTTTGATTTTAAACTGAGCCCCCAAAAATGTTCAAACAATGATTTCTTTTAAACCTGACGGTTTTTTTAACCTTTGGGTAAAAAGATTATTATTATTATTATTATTATTATTATTATTATTACCCTTGTGTAACTGATTTGTTTATTCTGGACACTTTTTGTGTTTATTTTTGGGACCAATAAAAAAAATTTGGGCCAATACTTAGTTCCAATATTGGCAAACAACTGATGTTTACCAATATTATTTATATAAATTTTCCTAGTGTTTTGACGCTTGGAAAAGAAGGACCCCACCATTGTTATTGCTTCTCTGCTCCAGTTAAACACCCACAATCCTTTGCTGAATGACTATCTCTCTCTCATATTCCCAAAGAAATACCACATGCCCAACCCTTCTCTCTCTGTGAAACACATAAAAACACAAACAAGATGGAAATAAATATCGGTTGTTTATCCGCCCAGTTTTAAATATTGGACCAGTACCGATATGTTTAAAATGGGCAAATACCAATGCTAATGCTTTAATAGTTTACATCTCTAAAGCAAATTACCAAAATGAATGAACTTGTTCATTATTTACATCATGAACATTTTGTCCTTCAGCACCATCTTCATGTTGGCCATTTATTGCTGCCCAGTTGCGCAGCGCTGGTTCCTGCTGTTCCGCAGACAGGAAACGTCGAGAGTTTTGGACGTTCCTGGGTGAATTTCGTTCTCCTCAGAGCTGACACACCTAAAATAGATTTATGGGAATGATGAATGTGTGTTGGGTGTCGTGGATGATATATGATCAATGTAAGGCACGAGAAAATGATGACGAGTGGCTGTTTTCATTATACCACCAGTCGTCTTAATCAAGACGTCTGTAAAAACCTATTAAACACCTGGTAATTTATCTTTCCGGATTTTACTTTAATTTGGTTTCACCGCTCCATTTTTTAACTCACTTGAATTTTCCTCACCTTTTTCTTTATGATGTCTTTCTTTGTCACTTCCATGCACAAGGATAGATTTCATTTGAACGTATCGATCTTTGTAGCATTGCTTTAACTCGTATGGATTCACAACAACGCGGGACATTATGGCATAGTAGAGTTTGGTCAGATGAAGAGTCTGGTCAGACATCTTTTCAGGAGTCAGGCAGGTTGTACAACCCAAGATTACATCCCAAAGCAGCTTGAACTGCGACAACGGATCACTCGTCAACACGCAGCGCAAATGAGTGCGATTGGTATTCAGCGCAAGGAGAAGCTGTGGTCATTACTAACATGAGCGACAGCTATATAGCCTAACTGTAATTGGAATTCAAGGTTCCATTCTCTCATAATAGCCATACAAAAAGCAGTAGAGTTCAACCCACACACTAGACTGTCCCAACAGAATCATTTAAGCCATAAATCAAACATCCACTCCGGGGTTCACCTTGAAGCTCCTCCACAGGCCTCTCTTTGCCACTTAGTCAGAAATTGTCTTCCTGTTTTCGTGTCCTATCTAAACACGGGATGTAGCGCAGGGGCTCGGCGATGTGTCGTGCGACAATGAAAGGTACCGGGTTCGGCTTTGTGATGAATGAGGGTAAGTTTAAAAGCCTCAAGCCAGTTTCACCTCAGGAAATAAATTTAATCTGATCGGCTGCTACAGTACAGCTCCGACGGGGCTTTACGCATACAGCTGACGATACGGAGAAAATCTATCCTGCATCACAGTAGATTGAAACGGCTGCAGCTCATCCAGAACAACTGCTGAAACTAAGAGAAATGTATAGAAATAAGATTTATTTTAATAGCTTCAATAGTGCTATAACATATAATTGCTTTTTTTTTTCATTCTAAGCTTGATTGGTATTTTCTCAGTGTATGTTGATGCAAATAGTTTCATTGATTATGACACGCATGATGCTTCCTGGGTGAGTCTCACCTAGACTTCAGACTTGGACATATTTGTGGCAGTGCTCCCAAACAAACATCAAAGGTGTTTTATTATTATTATTATTATTTTTAAATAGATTAAAAAGAGTAACCTTAAAGGGACGGGCTTATGTTTTTTCCAGGCACATCATTTATTGTGCCATTTTATAGCAAAATAAAGTAACAATTCTGCCTTCAGTTGTTGTATATCAAACATAACTTTAAAGAAAATTTACTTTATCTGTAAGGCAGGAGCTCAGGCTGGAGGCTGCAGCTCCAAAGAGGAGCTTTAGGTAAGTATGTGGTGCTTTGTATGACCGAGCATTTTCGGCACCCCTGAATGGTTGCCATGGGAGATTAAAGGATTTCTTTAACTAAGAAGCAATCAAAGCAGCACTCAAAATATGTAACTGATCAAGCTATAACATCAGAACATGGCACAAGCTCAAAAAAGTACATTTTACGTCATATTTTCCCTTTTAATTCTTGACTCTGCTGAAAAATGTATGAAGAAACATCCAGAAAAAACACTATTTCAAATGTTTGCAGTAATCCAAATATTAGTGGGTTTACTGTATTGATTACAACATTCATGCCGATAAGTTTTATAAACTGTTTCTAGGGTCTTGTCTCTGAAAATATTGAAAAAGTCAAGTTTATCGCTTTTAAAATAGAAACCAACAACTTTCTGGTGTGTTTTTAAATAATTTCACTGACTGACTTATAAATAAATTATACTTCAGTGTTTTGTCATTCAGCCAGAACTGCGAGCTCTGGCTCTGTTTTAGAAACAGGTGGTGATATTTTGAGAGAGCCATACCAGTGATGGCGTTCCCATCACCCTGCAGAGCGCCCAGATGTGCTGCATCCAGACGGAACATAGATACCCTCTGGTTTTAACACCTATCCTGCTCAGATGAGCAGAAGACAAATTAGAATTTTATTCATAAATACTGTTACTAAAATCTTCCCCATGTATTTTCACCATTGCAGGACACCGTTCTGCTGGGAGTCTCTCAGGGTAAATATGTTGTGTGGTCACTATTCAGTTCAGTGTGAGTGACGGCAGCTGCGAGGGCGCCTCTGGCAATAGTGACTTCAACTGTAGCTGATTGGTCTCATGTACAGCGCCAGGTGCTCGGGCTGCTCCATGGAGCGTGCATGACTGTGGCTGAGGTAAGCACGTTTCTGAGGAGAACGATGCTGAAAGCCGAGTGCAGTTCTGGCTCTGATTGTGGAAAACGTTAGCTCGGAGTTTATCTGGCCCCGGTTGGATCGTCCTTGCCTGAACCCCAGTGGTTCCCAAAGATTTTCTGGGCCCCCCTGTGGATTACAATAAAATCCCCCCCAAACAGAGAAAAAACAAAATCAACTGGTCACACACATCGTTCACCAGACGTAAACCTATCTACATATTTTGCTTTCAAACTCCACTGAAGTTTATTTTGTTGCAACAAAACAAACTACAAACCATCTTTTTTTTTTTTAATTCATCTATACCGCTTCCTCCCCCTGCAATGGCTCTGCGCCCCACACTTTGGGAACCACTGCCATAACCCAAGGAAAGCATGGCTGACGGTCTCTGACGGCACGGTTCTGGAGGCTCTGCGCGGGCCGCTGCAGCTGTATGGAGTGACAAAGCGGGGAAGAGCGATCCCAGCGTTGAAGGCAGCTTTGACTGCTGGTGCAGCAAGTTATCACTCTGGTGGAAACTGCTGGTTGGGCAGGAAGGGGATTGTGATGAACACAACAACAAGTGTGACTGACTGCAGCTGTGGTGAGCAACACTCAGCACTGCATTGTTCACGCTACTTGTTACAAGCACGACTGGAGTGTGAGCCCAATGAGCTCTCCAGCATCCCGGATAGACGCTGCTGAGCGTGATGTCACTTCCAAACATGGCCAGCGTTCAGCATTCCAAAGCATTTGTTTTTGTTTTGATGATGCAATTAGATGGAAATATCACTCGACTCGGCTGACACAAGACAATTTTATTCCTATAATACCATTAAATGGTCACATGATCACGTATTCTTCAGAATGTAAGAATGTGCAGTGAGAAGAGAGACGGTTTGGATGGTGTTGTCAGGCAACCCTAAGGGAAAAGGCCACGGTTATCGCATATACACATGGACGTTTAAAATGTGTGAAAATATTCAGTTTTACTGAAAAATATAGAAAATTAAAAATAAGTACATGCAGCTCTGGAAAAAATTAAAAGACCACTTAAAATGATCAGTTTCTCATTGTTCTATTCAATGAACTGACAACATGTCTCTGAAATTCTAAGCAAAAATTTAGCATTTATTTGCAGAAAACGAGAAACGGTCAAAATAGCAAAAATGATGCAATGCTTTTAGACCTCAAATAATCCAACCCCCCCACCCCCCAAAAAAACAAGTTCATATTCATGAAAAAAGAAAACACAATACTAATGTTTTAACTCAGTGCAGTGGTTTCTTAATTTAGGGCTGGCTGGCTGTAGATTCATTCATCTCTACAAGGTCCCGATAACTGGAGTGGCTTCAACAGTAGGGCAGCATGACCTATGTTTTGACAAAGTTAGCTAATAATTATTTGACCACTCAAAGAAATACATATTTAGCGCTTCCTAAATGGTTAGCAATTTGCTCTCAGCACAGAAAGCAGACCTTGCATCTTACACTTTTCTTCCAGACTCACACGCAAGCTATGAATGCATCATCACCTACTTCAGAGACATCATATCAACTTATGTTTAGCATTTATTACTAATCAAATTAATTAATAAACATCTTGTGATGGCAAAATTTGATTCCTGGACAAAGTTGGCATCGAAACGGACAAAACTATAAAAGGTACAAAAGGGGCGATGGGGACAAATGAGCACATGCAGCTGCAGAAGCAATTAGAGAACAAAAAAGCAGTGAGTTCATTTGTGTGGGATCACAAGAGGCGAATCAAAAACATGTGATATGCAAGCTGTGCTCCTTCTGGCGTCTGCATCACTAGGCAACACAAATACATACGACCACCTGAAATGTGAACACAAGAGTTTAATAAAGAAAGAGACAAATGTGTTGATTATATCCAGCCAATAATGGAATCAAATGTATGAAAGCATCTTTTACCCGTTTGTGTGAAAATGTGTGTAAACTTGTTTGTCTGAAGTAAATTGGGTCAGTTATTATTAGCTGCACAGCTTTTTTAAAAAAAATTTGTATGATACGAATTGGTGTTATTTTTATGTTCAATGTATTTTTTTAAAGACTGTTTTTTTTTTCTATTAAAATAATATCCTTCATCCTTTGTCTGTTACTTTAATTCAAGACAGAAAATCACTATTTGAACACTAACCAAAATAATGAGGATTTTCTGCTTGCTTATGCCCACGTAAAATGCATTTATATAAGCTGCATAAGCATGTGATTCATAAGAACAAAGAGGCCATGATTAAAGAGTATGAGGGAGAATATTGTTTTTCCAAAAACAAAACAGTTAAGCCGTTTATATTAAAATTTTTTGTGCATTAAAAAAAACAACAAAAAAAACAACTTGGGGGGTCTATTCATGTCTAACAGTTTTACTTTTATCTTTTTTTTTTTATGATGTTCTTCAGCCCTCAAGATGCCCCCATTAAATCCTCCATCCCACTCAGACAATGTTGCTTTTCGCTGTCTTCTTACAGTCTTCTTTTGGGACCTGCAGTAACATTATTAGAAAGAGAAATGGTTGCACTCCTGCCAGAAGAAGCCCTCTTTTTATTAGCCGGAAAACCTGGAGCTTCCTTACAGATCAACTAGTATGCTCCCAGACATTTTTTTTATTTCCTCCCATCATCTACAGCTTAAGATTTATTAACACGTTTAATTAAAGCTTATTTTTCTTCTCTTAGACCAGTAAACATCAGTTCCCAGCTGAATTCCTGTGGAGCACCGTTTGCTTTCATTCCTTCTCTTTGATAAGAGTTCAGGGCCAGTAACCCCCCCCCCCCCCCAACAATAGCTTCCACGGTGCTCAGTTCAATAAAGCTGCCCGGCTTTTTTATCTCTTTCTTTTCTCATCTATAATTGAAAGCTGGCAAATCTACTTCGGGAAAAACTCAGCCTATAAGTCGACACAACACCAAACACAGACCGCTGGGTCACTTTAGTTCAGTGTGTAAGTGCCTCATAGCCAGAAACATGCAGGCATGTGAAGAACCAAGCAGACTTTACAATATGAGCTGGGTTTTACTTTTTTCCCCCACAGTGGTGGAGCATTGACATCATGGTTGATCTGATTTTTATAATAACTAAAAAAAATGTGTTGATAAAAAGATCTAAGAAGAATATGAGCAAGCAAAATACCAGTTTAATTGAATGTTTTACAGAAATTGTAAAATACCAAACTAGTTTATTCTGAAGTGGTGTTAATTTGCGGGTATGTGAGACCAATTATTGATTGGACTAAATAATTACTGAATGATTTACAGACAAAGGAAAGGAGTGACTGGAGCACAGTAGCATATCTGGCAACGGTAAAGGGAAAATGGAGTTGATTATGGAAAAAAAATAAACAATTTTGGTTAAATATTCAGTGTTTCCAGGGTAACGGTAAAGCGTTAATCCGCTAGCGGTCGGGGGTTCGATTCCTGACCTCAGGACCTTTGCTGCATCCGTTTCCCTTTCCTTCACTCTCTGTCCATTTCCTGTCAGAAAGTCTGATCGATCCTTTACAAGTAAATAAACTTTATAAAATAAAGCAGATCACATGTGTTTTCCTGTGATTGTGTCTGTATTAGAGGTGGCTGACATGGCATCGAAATTACAGGATTTCAAGAGACATTTGTGCTAAAGATATTTAAACCATGATATTTCAAAAAGCTGAAGAGTGGCCGCAATAATAATTAAATGGAAGAGAATAATAATAAAAAAGTGAAAGAATTACTCCTGCTGGCAGCAGTAGGGACATTTTGCTAATTCAAGAAAATTATTGGTACATGAAGAGTTATCTTAGGTTTATTGCATCCTAAGTGAAATGATAATGTTAAGCCCACATTACCACTTAAACCCCTAGTAGAGTTAAAATTAATATCTTTTTAACTTTTATCACCAGCATTTATTTTGACTGGAAGAGTGAAATATTCAAATATATGTATATATATATATATATATATATATAATAAATATATATAGTATATTATATATATATATAAATAATATATATATATATATATATACATATATATATGATATATAATATATATATATATATATATATATATATATATATATATATATATATATATAGATATGCATGGATGGATAACGCATAGTGAAATACTGTAACATTTAGAGCCTTAGCTAATTTGCAATGCAAGTATCCCCAGATGGGCCTTTAGGAACATAAATATTCCTCTTTATAATTTTTCAGCTTTTGAGAAAGGCCTGTTTCTTTTCCTATCAGAAATAAAGATAATTTTAAATCTAAATATCCTAAAAAAAAACAAAAAACAAAAAAACACATATACACATATAAACAATATTTGGTATTTTGTAACCATGAGTTTCCTCAGTGTTGCCTTCGCTGCTCCAACATGGGGTATAAGGTGGGTTTCAGAAAGCTGTCACAACGTTCTGACAGCGCTTCACCCAAACCACTTTAAGCGTTATCATTTATTTAAGGGACTATCTGACTCAGTGCAGACGGCTGCAAAAACGTCAAGAAACTTGCATCTCTCTCCTACTGAGAATCTTTGCAGCAGAAGGAGTTTACTGATGTGGCAGCCGAACTCCAGCCAACTCTGTTTTAATGGCTGACAACTCAGACCGAAACATGACTGGGGAAAAAAATGCACTGCACCAGAACCGCACTTTATAGATGTTGTGCTTTTTTTTTTTCTCTCTTTAAATGTGTTTCTAAGGAATATTGTTTTCATGCTGTGAACTGTGCTGCCCCACCTGACAGATCTAACTCTCAGTTAGGACGGCACACAGGAAGTGTTTTTTTTTTTTGTTGCTGTTGTGAATGCTACACAGGAGATTCCTCCACCCATATAGAGAAGTCTAAGAAGAAGCAGACTGTGCTCAACAAATTGTTTGTTGTTTGAAGAAACTAAATTAAATGAGAACAGAAAAAAAAAAAATAATAATTCTTATTTATGTTATAGAGCTGTAAAATAAATATAAGTTGTTGTTATGAAGCTAAGGGATGCATGACATCAGAGGGGGGCTAAAGGCTCACACCTTGGAGATCCTCTCTACCAGATGTTTGTCTCCATCTGGAACGAGGAGCGTGTTTCTCCGTATTTTTCACGCAGCTGCTCCTGTAGGTAACATTTGTTTTTGTCGTTTACTTTAAACTGCAGATGTATTTATTCCTCTCTTTTTCCAGTTATATCACCAGCAATATGCCGAAGCTCACATCGTGTTGACCGTCACATTTTCGACCGCGCGGCACGGCAAACAGTTGGTTTATTTCCTGAATATCCCTTCGTCTTTTAACTCATCCTCATCAGCAGTTGTTTGTCAGTCGGGCTCCAGGGTTGGCCGCCTCTCTCTGCTCACACCTCCTCATTTAGGCCATCAGCTGCTGGTATAAACCACTCCATCACCAGAAGATGCTTTCAGCTAAATGGATTTTACCCCTGCTTTTTTCAGCTCCGTGTTCCCTTTTCAACCAGATGCAAAGACGGTGACAACCAGACATTGTTATTACAGTAAATATTTAGAATTTTACTGACAGTTATGTTAGTCTGGTGTCCTTTTATGCAAACTAATTAACCGTAAGACATTTCAAAACAAAGACAAAATGGGAGCTGACTGATGTAAAAAACATCTGCAACTCATAAGACGAACTCTGAATATCATCAACTTTGTTTAAAATGACACTCCCCTTCTTCACCACACCAGCTTCACTGCAAAACGGCTGGGCTGGCCTCATCCATTCAAAAACACCACCTTCTAAAAGGCTAAAGCAGCCATTGCGTCTGCCATCATGATGAAAGGTGAAGTTTAATAGTCTTTCTTACCCTGGCAGCATTGTCAACGAGCAAGGTGCTGACAAACAAATATGGGAAAGAAAAGCTTCGTCAGCTCTCCCACAGAACCTTCACAACTGCAAACCACACACAATCTGCAAACCCGTACATGTGGAACCACAGCCTCAAACCTGCAGATGCTCCTGAGGGGCTTGGGGGAGGGTGGGTGAGCCAGCGACAACCTCGGAAAAGCTTGCAAAAAATGTATTATGGATCATATTTTCTGGTTTCAAGCAGGAAACAGAGCAGAGATGTCCAACCATCTTTACTTCTTGGGAAATTACTAAAGCGAGCCATCAGAGCTGCACACCAACAATCGTCATCAGAGTCTGCAAGATCCACAATGGATGGAATGTTTGGTAAACTATAATCTTTGTGATGCTGTGATCAAAACACTCCATTTAGATTATATTTCTGGCCACTTGGATGGACTTTCACATTTTTTTTGTGCCAATAATTGATACAGATGTTGCTGACAAAGATTAGAAAGTTAAACAAAAGTGGAGGGGAAATCGTGGGTCAATCGTGACCTACGTCATGCAAAGACACCCCATGTCCTTCTTCTGTGATTTAGAAATGTTTTGCTTCTCTTATGTCATCTAGGCGTACTAACTGTTTGTCATTAAATTGGGGTGAATAACACCAGTGATCTGGGTAGAGGCAAACCCCCCCAACACCTCAAACTTTCAGTTAACAGACCTGAGGAGACATAAAGTTTAAGTTCTTGTGGTTAGATCCCATATATAACCTTCATCACCTTCCTCTCTACCTGTCGGTGAAGGTGGACGCTCTTTTTCTGTGCTCCCTCCATATGTGCTGTTTGCCCTGTTTTGCTCTCTGTTCTGCGCTGTCTCTTTGGAGCCTTCCCAACTCGCCTTGTTCGCTGGCATGTTGTCTCTAAATGTTGCTCATATGTGCAGAGGTTTTTTTGTGCCCACTGGATGCAGTGTAGGATTTTTTTTCCCCCCCTCACCTTCCCTTCCTGATGTCTTTTTCCCTAATTAAAATAAAGGGCAGCACCTCTGCAGTCGCAAACGACCATCTTCCTTACTTTTTAAAAAAAATCTTTCTATTGTCATCTTTGGATGGGTTGTATTGGAACATATTTTGTTTTGTTTCTGTACAATAACAAAAACAAAAAGAAGCTGATTCCGATTCCAAAAGTCAACACAAACTTCCTTTTACAGCACTTCGGATTGCACAGAAAAGAGCCTCAGGAGAGATATGTTGTTTAATCGTTACAGTGTCACTATCATTGGCATATAAACTAAATTTAATAATTTACTTTTAATGTGACTGGCCTTTCTGGACAAACAGTTGCTCTGACAAGAATCACTTTCCCTCTCACAGCCTGCAGGGTAGGAAATGTGTGCATGCAGCAGAAGTGAGACATGGTCGTATTCTCTGAGGATAACCAGTGGCAGTTCTTTACCAAGAGGACAGAATCAGGGCTACAACTCATCCTGTCCTCCTAAAGGACTACCTTCCCCATTCTTGGCATGAGCTCAAGCTCACTCAAAGTGGATGATAGAGTCCGACACAGTTGTCACTTTGTCTTTTCCTGCAGCTCATGGATGTGCATCAGTGCAATGCCAAGATCTGACTGAGCACCTGAGTGTAGCAGGGATGTCGCTGAAGCTGGTGATGGAGACAAAGTGATGCGAAGAGCTGAAAGTCAACATTTCTGATTGAACATGAAAACACGGCATCGCAGTACTTAAAACAGCCAGTTTCACTGTATTTTATATAGATTTCACAAAGTGGAATAATTTTGTGCATCTGTGTGTTCAGTTTTCTAATGACCGTCCAGCCGTGACCGAATACCATGATGACCAAACACATGGAGAAAATGAGACTCAAGTGAGACACAGTCATGGAGAAGTCTCATTTTTACCTTTCGATTTTTAAAAATAACATTTAATTCAATTTAATTTTTATCAGGTTTAAATAATCAGTCTGAATAAGCTGAAGAGAGAAGTCATCAACGTTTTTTACACAGTAAGAAAAACCGCCTGCTGTTGCCCCAGTAACATACATAAATGTATAAACGATGGATTAAACAGCTTTTCGTCTGCCCTGACCTGAACTCACAACTTTCTCCTGGTCCTCATGGACCTCAACTGCACCCCAGTTTGTGCATAAACAGATGTTTCAAGGTTTTGATGTCAGTTTGGAGGATGAATCCACGTTCTGCTGCCACATTTTAGACTTTAGACCGGATTTACAAGCAACACTTCAGGCAAAGTTTTGAAAACGAAGAAACGAGACGATGCTCCAAAGGGAATTTACTTCTTGATTCATTCGGTTTCTTCCATGATGTACTTGTAAAGTTGAAAATGTCTACACGTCTGCATCAAACGGTCCGCTGTGGGAAGTGTAATCTGTCAAATTGGCAGCTGACCATCAGATTTTTAACCATTTTGTTTAAAAAGAATTAGCAGAAATTTCTATCTCTACACTTGCAATTCTGGCAGAGAAGTAACCCTAACAGTTTTCACCTGTGTCTACAGTGAAGGGTAGTTGTGCAAAGTATTGACCCATTGTTGTTGAAGGCAAACTTTCATACTTTTCAGCTTTTTAAATACTTTAAAAAAAAAGTAAAATTTCTTCCACACAATAATTATTTGCTGTTTTGCCACATAAAGCCTCTATTTACATAGCTTAAGGAATATTACATGGGTAGGGTTTTAGAAATACTTTTGCAAATGAACAGCAGTTATTTCCTGTATTGTAGTGCTTTTTGGGGTTTTTTTTTATATAACAGCATCTTTATGCTGTTCCTTGGCTGTGGTAAGAATTTATTCATGTCTTCTTCAGTTTTTATCAAAGAGGAAAGTTCATGGCTTTTCATCCGGGACAAAGAATCATTCACGGTAAAAGCTCTCCTGGCAAATCCTCGATGAAATTGGAATTTTGTGGAGACATGCTGTGTTTACAAGTACCAAAATACAAAACACCAAATGCAATAAAGCAGACCTGTCATTATAAAATTGCTGTTGGCCTCTGCAGTCTCTTAGTCTTTTATTATACTTACTTTCATACAACAGTTCCTGCTTTATCAAAGCTGCTGTGATGCTTTTTTCGAAAAGCGATGAGATCACTTTACTTTCTTTCTACAATCTTCTCCCAGCAATTCAAACCCTTGAACTAACCAAAACACTTGTGTGGAGTATTTACACGTGAACCTAAAAGCACTCATTAAATCCATCTTCAACGCTAAAAATGACCCCCGTCTCGTCATTAGAGCTTGGAAGCACACAAACCACCATCCACCACATGTGACATCACACATTTTAATGCTTTTAAACCATGAACAACAAATTTTCTGAATCAAACGCTAAACAATCCCGTTGCGCTCGTTAAAATGAAATAAATTTTGCCTAATTCGAGGCGTAAAATCTCCTTGTGCACATAAAAGGTTTATTTGAATGACTCTGACAACACTTACACGAGGTTCGATCATGTCAGTGCAGCAGAGTGGATGGGAAATAATCTCTGTGAAATAAATGTCTCTGTGCTATACCTCGAGTAATAAGGTGTAGGCTGAGACAGCAGGAAGGTGTCCAGAAGCTGCGCACATTAAAATACCTGCAATCCTCTGGGACTGTCTGATAAAATAACTATAAATACTGCCGTCTCCGAGGGGAGGGTGAATTTACTTATGAGGGAAGGAGCTGCTGGTTTTGTGCAGACATTTGCTGTTAATTTAAAATGATTGCAGTTCACTCTGCTGGGTATACAGAATGACTGTCATGTAACCTGAATTAGCCCTGTCAACCTTTTACTGTCCACAGCTGCTACTGGAACTCATTTTGCAACTCATAAAAAAAAAAGAATATTGAAATAACTTTTCATGAATTGTTAGGGAAAATCTGCTAACCTGCTTAGGTCTACAGAATTAAAAATTAAAACAATACAATTGTTGCTCTTCAACTATATCTTCATGTACAAAGTGTTAAGTTGAAATCTTTTCAGTTTTGCTTTAACATCATATTTTGTTTTCATTTTGTGTTCAGTACTTTTAACTTATTTTATTACTAACTTTTTGCAAAAAAGTGTGAAATTAAACAAATGCTTTAAGTTTTTCTGTCATTTAGAGTAGGAAAAAAACATATGATTGGTATTATTTATTGAATTTCCCTTTGGGATCAATACAACTTTCTTTAAATTTGTGTCGTGCAAATTATGCTTCTCTAGATATATTTGATTATTGAAAAAAAACAAATCAGAGAGTCTGAAGGGAAGAACAAAACACTGGTGAAAAGCAGGACTATACGGAAGAAGAAGAAGAATCTGACAGGAAAGTAATAAAAACTGTCTGGCTTTTCTCTGTGTGGGAGGCGATTAACTGACTTGAAAACCAGGTGAAATGAACTCAAGGGAATGAACTGCTGACTGATTAACACCAAAATGAAGGAACAAAACAGGGCCTGGAGCAATCTTCCTGAATCAAAAGCTAAAGACAAAACACTAAAATACAGATCTGAGATAATGCACAAAGTACAGAATACAACTAACAACAAAGTTCAACATGAAGGAATGAACTAAGTATGGGATGCCACCAGCACTGGAAAGTTTTTCTCTTTCAACCCCTGGACAATCAGCGCAGAATAATTCAATTCAGGCTGCATATATATATATATATATATATATATATATATATATATATATATATATATATATATATATATTTATTTTTTTTTTTTTTTTTTTTTTTTTTTTTTCCACGTTTGTCACCTGGACGCCCAAGTTATTCTATCAACATTCCCTGTTGTATTGTGACTGTGCCCTGCTTCACTTACTCAGCAACAATAATGTTTAGAATGTTGTTAATTTTATTGCATTTGTTTTTAAAGAGTGACAAATACTTTGAGCTACTACAGAAGAGCCCTCTCTTTCTCTGACCATGCTTGACTTGTATTGAGAGAGCCACCGTGTTAATACCGAGACATACGCAGTTTAGTCATTCCTTCATTATCTGGAAAACTGCCTAAATCCGTTCGCATGTCTTCAGAAATTTTAATTTGCTTCTTAATACTAATCTGCTCCTGCTAAATATTTTAACAGTGGGGCAATTACGTGACAAGCTTAACATTGTACTTAAAGCCCATTTGATCAGATGGTTTCAATTAATTGCGTGGAGACGAGCCAAACTTTTTGTTAACATTAGGTAAGCTGATTACAAAAAGCTTACTGCTTCGGTGACCAATAGGGTCGGCCTGAAACTATGAACATCAGCTAAAAGAGTGAAATAACCTTAATTGTTAGGATGAAACCACAACCTGAACACCAAACTCTGGTATTGCACATCCTACACAATATTCCATATCAATGGTAAAATGATATGAATGGAAATGACTTCCATCCATGTTTTTTCAGATGGATGAAGTTTCACTAACCTAAACTTGTAAGGTGTTCCCAACTCCAAAATTAGCTGTAAAACTAACATGTTTTAACAAAGTAAAGGTCAAAAGCTTTAATTCAATGCCTTTCTGTTCAGTGTCTGTTACGTGGTTGCTCATGAAACGTGTTTTCAATTTTATGAATGAGAAATAACTGTTAATAGAAGCTACAAATTATTATTATTATTGTTGTCTTTTAAATACCCTTAAAGTAGTGTAAATGAATATGGCTATTTGGATTTTTCATGAACACAAATCTACTAATCAGACGCCAACTTTTGAGTTGTAACTGATGGTAGCGACTGCATTGAACAGCAGTAATATTTAACATAATACCTTAAATACTACTACAGTTACTTAAAAGCAGATCAGGGATCTCTTCAGGTCTAACTTCTTCAGACCAAATTATGCTCAATACAGGTGGAGCGACTTCCTGTAGGTGAGAAAGTGACTGAAGGCTGATAAAGAGAGAGCAGGAAAGAACAGGCTTCTCATGATGTACATTAAATACTCTGGGTATATTATCCTTTTCTTTGCAACTTTTGCAGGACATTTTGAAAGGCATGTCTGCAGATCACGTTAAAAAATATGTTTCTTCTTTATTGCCGTTGAAAGACCCGTTGTTCTTTACCTTTGCCACATTTGCCACCTTCTTGTCTCCGGTTTTAATTTAGATATAAATCTTATAAATCTATGGAAGCTGCCTTTTCTCTATACTGCCCAGAGGATTGAGCCTTTAACGCCAGTTGACTTGGCAACCTCCGCTGTAATATTATGTTACAATATGAGCTTAGAAAAGACGGATCACTTCAAATTGTACAAAAGAGAAAAAAGACATCTCAAGTCTTTTAAATGTCACATCTGTCAGTTAGTGCCAATATAAATCGGCCAATAGCTGGTCTTGTTGAACCATCAGCCCAGAGTGCAAAATGTTTTATTCACGTCCACATAGCACAGGCAAAAGGAATAATTGAGATGCTAAAACAAATATTGACGTGTACAGCCAAGTGCAAATTTTTGCTTTTTACATAACTGGAACAATTACGACCAAGCGATGAGAAGTAATTTAAACATGCCTGCAGGATACTTGCATCTGTGTTTCCTTTCCAAATTACTTTAAGAAGGAAACTCTGGGAGGGTTAGAGGGGGGGCTGTGTTACTGTTTTACTCCGATGAAAAGATATGTCCTCTAAGGACAGAGAAGCCAGCATCTATAGGAATTCTGCTCACACTGCTAAAGCACGATCACACAAAGCCCAGTGACGTTTTCTGCCTTTTTTATTTTTTAAAACTTGCTCAGGAACTCCGGGTCACAGAATAACAAAAAAAACGCATTAGTCGCTTTGACAGACACGCAGTTTCCCCGCTCAAGAAGAAGTGAAAATAATTGCATTGCTCACGCTGCAGATTGTGACACCCTCAGGAGCCAGTGACACACACAATTTACTCAGCTGCAATAGAAAATTAAATAAAGACAGCTAAAGTTTCTCTTCTCTTACAGAAACCCTGCAGGACTTCCAAATAACCTCCACTATCTTTGGCCCAAGAAGAAGAAGAAGAAAAAAAAAATCACCAGGTTACCAAGGCAACAGCTTGGTGAATGATGTTTTGCTTACAGTGCCTTATGAAAGGACGAGCATCATAACACTCATGAAAGTCACCAAGGAGAGGTGAATTTAACGGCTTCATTTGCACCCGTTACCTTTCCCATGGTCAGAACAGAAAACAAAATGTCATCTTCAAGATGTGGAGTGGCTGTGGAAAGCTTTAATTACCGATATGCGCTTGCATCAAAAAACCCATTAGTGCTCCACCCTGTCATCCACACGACTCGCAAATGAACCAAGCATGCCGAGTCCCGAAAAGTGCATCCGCCGTCCAGCGGAATACCCTTCAAGTCCACCTTTTCCAGCTTATCTGGATCCACAGCGAAAAATACAGCCAAGCGCCGTCTTTCCTCGAGGAACTAAAATTGCTTCTAGTCCTCTGCCAGCTTTAATCGTAAGTCATATATCAAAGATTTGTATTCTGTTCTCACAGCTGAAAAAAATAAAGGAAGAAAGAAAATCAAGTTAGGGAAAGGCAGCGACGATTCCTCACTGGACAAACAACCTTTGGATATGTTTTACGGTTTTAAATGTGGCATTCATCATCGACACCGTTTCGGGTCTCGGATGGCTGACATTTGCAAAGTGTCTCATGACCTGCAGACATTCTGTCTCTGGTGTGCGGCTGGACCTAAAATTAAGATGTAGTCTCCTTGGAAAGGCTGACATTTGGAAGCTTTTCCGTTCGCCTTAAGCTCAGACAGTACAAAAGAGACACAGTGTCTTGTGAAAGAATGCATAACCCTTGAGTTTTTTTGCCAAATTTGTCACGTTACACCCCTGAAATTCAATGACTTTTATGTGAAAAACTAACAAGAAGCGCAAGACTGGGATGTGGAAGAAAAAGGGGTTCCAAGCATATTTACCTCCCTTTACTCTATTATTGCTAAATAAATCTAATGTAACAAGTTGTCTTCAAAAGTACACTATTCAGATTTTATCTGTAAAACAGTTTGCACCATTATACATCGCTGGTTGTAGTTTGACCAAGTGTAAAAAAGTTCAAGAAGAATTAATGCAGGGCAAGAAAAATGCAATATTCTGTTCCCTCAGCCTGCAGTGTGATATGTATTTAACGTGGAGAAAAATGGCTACCCATACAAATCAATACATAATGAGATCAATCCCTACTGTAACTACAGCACAGACGTGCAGGTTTCAAAAGTTACTCTAAGAATACCGGAGTAAAGGATTTAACTGTGGATTTATTATTTTTAGAGAGTCATTATGCGATTGTGATTTCTCACTGGCTTCCTTCGAAAGAACCGCACAGCGTGAGACTCTGGATGCGGTGACAATAGCTTCTAAGAACGCTTAATATTAGAGAGGGAGGGCTCATGAATTCATTTAAAAGCTAGGGTGCTAAATCCCGAAAAATGTTCCTCAAATTTACATTCCTTTCATCATGTTCTGAAGAATGCAATCCCACCACCGTGAAAAAGGTCCAAATCTCAGTACAGAATGAGGGGGGGGAATAAAAAATGACAAGAATATGTTAAACCGTGGCGCTGGGGAACAAGACGATGATATTTCTGCTCGTGTTTGTCTGTATTCCTCCTCTAATTTATTGAGATGTGCATCTTCAAAAAAAATCCTCCTGATCACGACTCTTCTGTTTCTGTACAAACTACAGGAATTATAGTTCTGGAAGAATATTTGTCCAGGAATAAAGCAACTACTGTGTCAAGACAACACTAACCAGCTTGCATACAAAGCTAATCGCTCCTATGTGAAAAGAGATTGAATAATTTGTTTAAAGCAATAAAACTGGACCCCGATGGAGAATAAATGAAGAAAGAAAAAGTTAATTTCAATAATAATCTATGACAACACAAGTAAACACACAGTTCAGTTTTTAAATGAAGGTCTTTGCAATTAAGGGGAAAAATGCAAACCCAATGGTTGGGTCGCCCTTAGCAACAACTGCAATCGAATGTTTTGCAATAACTTGCGATGAGTCATTTACAGCTGTGGAGGAATTTTTGCCCACTCCATCTTCACAGAATTGTTGTAATTTAGCCACACTGGGGGAGTTTTCCAACACGACTGTCTCTTTGACGTCGTGCTGCAGCATCTCAGAAGGATTCAGGTCAGTGTTTTGGGTCATTGTCCTGCTGCAGAACCCACATCAGTGTCATCTTGAGGTCATGAACAGATGGTCAGACGTTTTGGTTCATCGGTGGAATTCATGGCTCCACGTCTTGAATCAGCAAAACAGTCCCAGTCCCACCACTATGTTTTATTGTTGGTATGATGCTTTTTTTTTTTTTTCTGAAATGTGGTTTAACTTTCACACCAGATGTAATGGGACTCATGCCTTCCAAAGGTCTTTGTCCCATCAGTCCAGTGAATGTTTCCCCAAAAGTCTTGGGGATTCTCAAGCTGTTTACATAAAATTAAAACAATGTTCTTTTTGCTCAGCAGTGGTTGTGGAACTGTCATGCAGAGTTCCAAAACCCAGTCTCTTTCTGATGGTGGAGGCATGACCTCCGACCTTAACGGAGGCCAGTGAGGCTGGCAGTTCTTTCGATCTTATTGTTGGGCCTTTTGTGACCTTTTCGATGAGTCCTCTCTGCGATCGTACTTGGGTGTCGGAGAGGCAAACCCTTTGGTAGACACCTTCATGTAAAAGCTGCAGTTTGTGCTTACTTTTCTTGTCTATGATTGATGTTTAAATTGGCTGTCAGTCAAACACTTAAGTGTGACAAACATGCAAAAATGAGGAAATCAGGAAGGGGGCTAATACTTTTTAACACCTGTGTAGCTCCACTTCTTTCTCTGCACAAACTCTGCATAGCTTTCTTTTTATCCTGGTTTGTTCCACCTCTCATCATCTGTTATCTCCCCTCAGAGCTCAGTGTTCAATGACTGACGTGACTGTGGTTCAGTATATGCAGGGCCTCTTATAATTACATACTGTTATCATAATCATTTAATGGCTGCTGCTGCTGCTGCTAATTTAGCCCAGCGCCTGCTTTACCAGAACGACGGAGACACATTTGGAGACTTCCGAGCCAGCTTCCTCTCTTCTCGCCTTTTTCCAACATAAACATGAGACATTTGCGGAGTGAATGGTAATAACAACGTCTAGCTCTCAGAGCCAAAAGCGCACACCCGACGCACAAAGAAGCAACAAAAACTGTTTTTGTTTTTTTTCTCCAAACACAGAGGAAGATATTACTCTCATTTATTTCGTAATCACTTGAGATGCTGTGGTTTTTACTGCATCATGCCTCCATGTGCCTGAAGGAACAATAATGCAAATGCAAACCCCGGCAACAATCTGCCTCCGTCTTTGCCACATTTCGTTTGACTGCACGCGCACACCGACTTCAAAGAACAGAGATGACAGTGGCTGGAAAAAAAAAGAAAAAAAAGTATTCATTCCCCTTAAAACATGGATGCATTTTGTCCTGTAGGAACCACAAACTGCACTGTATTTTAATTGGATTTCATGTAATAGACCAAGACAAAGTATAAAGTGAATTGTTAATGACTTTTCAGGTTATTATGAAAATTTAAAAAATCTGAAAGCTGTGCTCGCTCCCCTGAGTCGTCACATAATAGAGCCTCACTTTGTCTTTAGACTCCCAGGTTTGTCCATCTCAAAACATCTCTGATTATTCTTCACTGCAGAATAGTATAAGATTGAAGAGTCATAATTTCATTCAGATCTTGGCCTGGCCTGTTCTAACGTGACCAGACGTTTACCTAAAGCTTTCCATTACAGATCTCTCTGTATGTTTTGTTTTGGACTATTTTCCCCACTGGAAGGTAAACCTCTAACCCCGTCTCAAGTCTTTTGCAGCCTCTAATAAGTTTTCTTCCATGGATACAATGTATTTGGCGCCATCAATCATCCCAGAAATCCTGATCAACATCCATGTTCCTGCTGAAGACGGGCATTCCCACAGCACAATGCTGCCACCACTATGTTTTATAACTGAGTTTTGGAGGGGGGGGAAAGCAGTCTCTCTTTAGAACACCTTCTAACGCATGTTTGCTGTGTTCCCTGTCATTGCTTGTTGTAAACATTTTTTCAAGAATGTCTTTCTTCCAGCTACTGTTCCATCACTTCATGTTACTAAAAACCGCTTTACATAGACTGAACATTAAATAAAAACACCTCTTTAAAATAACACAAATAAAATATAAAATACTTATCATATATAGAGGGAAAAAAAACTGCTTGCTTGGTTGTCGTTAGCTGCTAGTTCTCTCTAGGTCACATAAAAATAAGAGAAGATTATGGTGCAAATCAAGATTAGCAGAGTTCCTGTGGATGCAGTTTCCCTCCAGAGCTATTGAGCTCTGCTGCTCCTCCAGAGTCTCCGTTTTGTCTTTGTCTTTTAAAAAACGACAAAAAAAAAGGTTGAAAACCGGTGTTCTAACAATCGGTGCAACGCAAGAATCCATCCCACCTTGTGGTAATGCGCATGTGCATTACCATGCGCACATCGACGCTACGTCACAAACTGCTTACTCAGCAGATTTCTTATCAATACATCCTACCTGTGGAACTTTTGTTTCGTCTGTTTTGTTGAAGATTAAGATAAGCTTTATTTTATTTATACCTGGCTTTATAACCTTGCCTCTATACTTTTTTTTTTTACTAAACCGTGCTACATAGAGCATGTTGGTAGCGACGTGAGATTGAAGCTGTGTCTGTGGTGTAATATTAGCGTATATTAAGCCTATCCTATAATTTCAAATGCACAGTGAGCTGTGCAGTCCGGTGGACACATTGTGGCTCTGCTGCATTTGATAGTCATATAAAGTATTAATGCACAAAAAAGAGTTGTAGTGAACTGTATTTGTAGTTTAATTTAATTTCAGTAAAAACCTTTTTCCCCGGTGTGACGCTGTTTTATTCTTACAAATATCTGTGTATTTAAAATGTTTTTAAAAGGTAGACTACTCCAACAAAAGGATGAGTGCAAACATTTGCGATAGCTTTTCATTTTAAATAGGTAGATAATTCTGATGATGAAGTGATATTTTCGTGTTTTTGTTGTGTATATAAATTGTTCCAGTGCTATGCTAAGCATAACTCCTAAGCCTCGACTTCAGTCCTGTCACTCAAATAATATTACTAACACAGCCTGCTGTGGTTTTTGGTTTGTAAACATGGCGGTAGCAGCTTTGGACGCGTAGCACCGACAGGTAGACATAGCTATCAATCCGTAATCTGACGACGTAGCACCGATAGTCAGAACACCAGCATATTCACCATCATGCCCCACATTGTGCTGGTCTATCACATAAAATCACGGTAAGACACATTGATGTTTTGTTGTAACTCGTCGATAAATGCTAAAGAGGTATAGATACTTTGTATTTTTATTTTTCCTGAAAGCTTTCCATCTTTTTAATAGAGTGATGTTCCAGCTTCAGAAAGATCTGCTCAGTCTGTTAGCTTGCTAACAGTGGGCAAGAAATCTGAACAGTATTTTGTTCCCCACACAACAATTTAGTGTGAAGGAAAACATGGTGGTAGTTTGTGGATGGAGTGTGAGTGGGGGGGTGAAGGGGGCTCCATATGTCCAAACTGGCTAAGCCATTTAGTTGTGGTCACACTCGTGAGTCCAGGATCATCATGCTTCGTGCAGACTGAGAGCTGGCCGTGCGGAACGCCATACGGCTGTGTGTTCTGTCACACTGAAAGGTGTGGCAACAACAATGGAGAGCTGCAGAAGGGGAGAAAAAAAGAACCTGCCTAAAACATTTGCAAGCGAAGAACGTGGGGAAAGCGGTGGAATTCTCCCATAACCTCAAACTGGACGGCGTCCAGTAATTAAAACGAGAACGTGGCCTCTGACTCTGGCTGGTTGGAAATCAGGAAAAAGATTAAGCTAAAATTCGAGCAATAACGTAACTCCCTCTGATGTTTTAACCTCTGTACACTTCAGACTGAAATTAGGTGATGATTAAAAGCCACCGTGACGTCACCCACAGCCTTGAGGACTCAACGACCTATTTTGAAACCTCTGCATGTAGCATTCTTGGATATTTTTCAGACAGAAGATGTTCAGGGGGCAGAACTATCAGAATACCTGGAAACTCATTTAGAAAGTGGCAATGAGGAAAGAGTTAAATGCTCCTGACAATAATAATATTACAGTTTGAGCTTTGGTACAATTTAGGCGTACATGGTGCCTTGTAGAAACATGCAATAACAAAATAATTGCAGTAGTACACAGCCTAAAAAAAAAAAATAATAATTAATCATAATAAAAATGTCACCCTATTTGAATATATTTACTTGGCTTGGAAAGAAAACCTGTAGAAATTGCTTTAACAAAACCAATCACTGGGAAACTTTATTAATATTTTTTACAGCCCTTTTAGCCAACAGGAAGTTTTTAGTGAACTTCTGTAACTTTTCCAAAGGTCAGGACAAAAACAGAGACAAATCATTGACTGTTTCTTTCTGCACAGTCACTTTATATGTCCTTGGTTTTCTCTGATGCTCGTCTCTCTGTAGTTCACCAAACTGGCTTTAGTTTATGTCCTTTGAATAGTTTTCAATTTGGTATGGATCAATAATTTATCATACTGATAGAGTCCACCAGATTATTATTTTTTTAACTAAAAATCTCTGGCTAATTCAGAAAGTTTGCAAACAGGCCCACAGCATCACAGGCTCTCCACCGTATTTAACAGTAGACACAAAATGCTTTTCCGCAGACTGATCCATCGTTTGACGTCAAACCCTCTTGCAGAGTTTATAACCAAAACGCTCAATCATTCCTATCTGACCAAAGCACATTCTGAACAGAAAAATGTATCTTCTTACATCACTCTCAAAAAGAACATAGTGTCTAATGATTGGTATGGAGACTTTGTGACCTCTCTTTGCTGAAGGGCTATAACGGTGAGCTATAAAGATTTGTTTTACCTCCCTTACCAAACTCTGTGTGATAGAAATATATGGCTCCACTACCAGTCTGTGACCAGTGCCTAGAAAAGTGGGCCTCTTTGCAATATCATGTTTGTACCCCAGGGGAGAAAGAAAGTAATGAATCACCAACAGGAAGATTCTGAAATTCCTAATCAACTTTAAATATGTAAATATGAATAAAACATGGTGCAGTTCCATTTATTTTAACGGATCTGTTTGAGGGAATGCAAGTGACTTTGTTGACAATATTAATTCTTTAATGTTTTCCCCATTGGCAAAGTGCAGTTAATTAATGGTTAGCATTTTCTTAATCTTTGATAATGAGCCGCTAATTAAAGACAACTCTGTTTAAAGATATTCTATAGAAAACATTACAATCTTTTATCACAAACAGCTTGAAACATTAAGATGGACATTTAAGCACGCATGTGATTCAGTGTTGGGAGTCAGCTGGTAAATCAAGACTGCTTCAACAGCAGGAAGACAGTCTATATGTTATGAGTGCTTGTTCTTTGGTTGTATTGTCTCTGCTGACCCATTTTCTACATACTTTTCAAGGAGATGGGGGCCGAGGGGTAACTTCTGCCATCAATTGGATATTAAAGGCAGATCTTAATGTTACAAATCCATTATTCTAGCAGCTGTCACTGTGTCTAGTGACAACACACAACATGCAGGGGCAGCGACGAAGGAAAAGCACCCAAAGAGGTAAAGAAGGGAGCAGACGTGTCTCTTGTCCTTATGCGTTTAAGTGTATCAATAAGAAACGCTTCACATTCTCTTTAAGATATTTTGTTATTAAAAAACAAACAAACTTGTGAGCGAAGAAACGTCAGAAGTATGCAATTGAGCTAAAGAGAGGTGGTGTTGCAAGGTTGGGGTAGAAAGGGAGGGGGGCGCAGACAGCCTTAACGAGGGGTGGGGAGGTTTATTCCAAGGTTAACTTAGCCTCCGCTCAACAGTCTTCTCTCATGTTGCGGCATGTCCTCTCTGACGGGCTGTGTGGCACGCGGGGGGTCAAAGCACGAGACCGGAGTTGGGACTAACGCGCTCACGTTTTATTATTTTATGTAAACATTAAAGCCAAAAAATTGAGAGATAGAGATAGAGGTGGGGGGGAAGAACGTCACGCGCGCTACGTTAATTGCCTATTAACAGAAAGTAACAGTTACCCGCACGAGCCACCGTGTCGCATTCCGCCGCCATTCGAACACGAGCAAAACAGACGAAACAATCATTTAACACGTAAAAAAAGAAAAGAAAAGAAAGAGACACGTTTTCTAATAACACTACTTGTTTCCCGAGCGCCAACGAAACGCAGCAGGCAGGCAGGGTTACGCATGCAGGCGCCGCATCCTCGGTCTCCACTTCAGCCGCGGAGACCTGTTAAGCCGTCAGTTGTACTGCGGTAGCTCAGTAAACAGCAGTTGTTGCATGTTGAATGAAACATTGCTGCCGAGGACGTCAGGACGCGTCTCCCGCTGTCATTCGGACCCGAACGTTAACAAAACTCTTTTTCAAAAGAAAAACAACAACAACAACAACAAAAAACAACAACAACACGAGACATTCAGCGGCACAGGTAAAGACGAGCGTTGAAAAAAGATAAAATAATAATTAATTTTAAAAAATCTGAATCTCACCCGCAGCACTGAGGGTTGCGTTCCTGCCGTTTCTTCTCCCTCCTTGGAGTTAATGAGGTTCTGACGCTTAGTCCGTCTGATTTCACCCTCAGCTGTTATCGTCCACTGGGGTTTTTTTTGTTTGTTTTTTTTTTTTCCTTTCCAGCGGTGAAATAGGGGATAATTTGGCGTGCTTTCGCAAAGCTCTGCCCTCTTCAAACTAACCTTCCCGCCCCCCTCCTCCTTCCCTGCTCAGATTGGTGCTGGACAGGAGGGGCAAACCCTGGACCCGGGGGCTGGTTTGGAGACGCTGATTTGTCAAGGCGATCAGAACCCCACATGGACACGGCAGTGGACCGTCTTGCGAGAGGGTTTAACCGAGCAGCTTGTCACTGATGCTGCCGACAACCAGAGGACCCTTAACCCACCCTCATCCAGCCTCCCTCCTCCTCGTTGTGCGCCTGTGCGCAGCAGCAAGCAGCAGCAGCCTCTCAGACGTGAAACGGCGGTGAGTGGGCCCACTTACTCCGTGGGGTTTTGGCGGTCTGAGCTCTGACGCAGGTGCCCAAAGGTTCAGCCTGGACTGACAGAGATGCCCAGCCTTATAGCTGCTGCTGCTGACAGTGATAAAGTAATCTCATCTGAGTCAGTGCAGCAGCAGGAAATGGGAGCTGATTATCCCCCACTTCATGACCTTGGGGTGCTGCTGTCTCGCCAGAGACCCTGGCACAAAAAAAAAAAAAAAAAAGTGGGGACAGGAAGGAGAGGGGAAATATGAAAGGCCCCTCACTTTTGTTTCCCTGATCCCAAGGTGCCCTCATGAGGGAGGAGGTAACGGCACCTCTAACCCGCTGCTCACACAGCAGCAAATGGCAAGAAGCTGTGTTTGCTCTGTTCCAACTCCCAGGTGTGTTGGTGCGAGCAGCAGACCCTGACCTGATTTTGTTCTATGCTATGAACACAGATATGTCACAATTGTCAAGAGAAGCAACAACTGATCCACACGACCTCTCAGCCAGATTTCAGCTGGCATTAAAATGGCTGTGTGGTTACAGGAGGGGGGATTTCTGCAAACTGCTGCAAGAGTTTAGTCACCAATATGTCCTCAGAGAGTTTATGAAGATAAACTGATGCTCCAATGGAAATATGAATATATCTTTGGAATTGTCTTTATTATATGTTTGAATTCACTTCTTAACAGTAAAAAGACATCATAGTAATGTCTTCATGATGTGGCTTATATCAGCTCCAACGTCTACATGTTTTCTTTAGATTAGAATTTGGTGTAGATAATCACTGATAAATGCTTTAAGATTAAATATTAGCAAGACAAATGCAGAAAAGTGTCAAATGTGTCCTTGTTGTGGCTGATTTTATGATTGTTTCTCTTAGAGGACTAGTCTAGATACGATTATGTGTTTAGATGCAGTAGAGTAAAGTGACGTTCATTGAAAATGTTGTATACAGAGTAACACACAGTTCTGGTCATCTTGAAGAAGATATGAATTTTGGACAAAAATTCAAACTGGTTGTAAATTTTCTCTGTTCTACCACATTAAAAGAAAAAAAAAGAAAAGGTCACTCACTCTTTATCTTTTGTTGGACTGCATTTGGCTTTTATTACGGCATTCAGTTATTCAATGCCACAAGATTTATCCTGGCATTGTCGTGTTGGATTGTGCCAGTGCTGAATAGCCTGGTCCTTCTGTATATTCAGGTATATTTACTCTGGAGTCATCCGACCACATAAACCTTCTTCGTTGTTTATGTGGTTATGTGGCTACAAATCAAAGCCTTTTTCTCTGGTTAGCCTCACTGATCAGTGGTTTTCTTAAGGGTTTGGGACTGAACACAGTTCCTTTTACACTGTGCATGTGGAAATGCTCCTACTTTTACTGTTAGCCGTAGCTTTGAGTTTGACTATCGTGGCAGGAGGTCATCTTAATCAGTGGGTTTCCGGTTTGAGCTTCCCTCTGTCTGTCTGCCTCATGTCTTTGAGCAAGATGTTTCACCTGCCTCACCTGCTGCTGGTGGTCAAAGGGCTCGGGAGTATTTGTGCATGCCAACCTCTTCTCTGTTACACTGTCCTGGGGCAGCAGCTGTGGCTACAATCCAGTAGCTTGCCGCCATTTGCGTGTGAACAGTGGCAAGCACGCTAATGGTGCTTGCCACTGTTCACTGAATGACTGAATGAGGTGTGACGCGCTATCGGGGTCCTCTGGACTTGATAAAGCTCCAAACAAGTACAGACCATTTACCATTCTTTGATTCACGTTAAAGCGATTGCTGATTTAAATCATTTAGGATTTTTTTTCCAACCACATCTCTTCTTCAAAGATCTTTCTTCCCAAGTTGTAACTATAAATTGGGTACTTCTCAACACAATGTTAGAGGTTTCTGGAATCTGCTTAGACTTTTGCTCTGCCTGATGCGTGCCATAGATTTCACCCTTCTTATGAACACTGACATCTTTTCGAAGATCACTGGATGTGTATTTCTATAAAGTTGAGTAACTATTCATTGCATAAGTTGGAGAAAATAACCTGTTGCTAGCTGAAAGGAAATTACTAATGCAGCAATTCTCAAGTTACTCAGAGAAATACTACATGGCTTGTACCTATTTTCTTCTTAGTTAAATTCAGTTGGTGATGTTTTGATTTTGGCCAGGCTGTGTGGATACGTTGTACATTCATCTCCATTGATCTTTGGTTGAATGTCCCTCAGCAAAACAGTTCTACCGCTCACCTTGTTGTGGCGGTAGGACACCAAGATATGAGTCTATCTTGATGTTAAACAATGCCACTTGAAATAATTAGTGTAATTCTTTTAAACTGGTAACTGTTCTGCCAGCGACCAAACCGTCGGATTATACATTTTGAACATAGCCAGGGTTCGGGCCATTCCATTCTTAATCTTAGTAGTTTTTATTCATTTCAAAATATGTTCAGGATTCATCATGGTTCTGTTACAACACGCAATCGTGCCCAAGTTTTACCTCCTGACCCAATCTGTCATGGTCAAATGAAAAGAAATTGTTTAGGATGTTCAGAAACAACTCAAGTACCATCATTGCTTGGGGACATCATAGCATGGAAGCTGCTGGACCTCCATTGTTACTCTCCTAATTCAACATTAACATGTGAGGATGCCATTGTGTCCTTGAGCAAGACGCTGCACTGCCTTTCTCAGAGGGTCTGGTGGTGTCGGTTGTATGGCCGCTTTGCTCCTGTCAACATTTTCCAGGTCTCTCGCTAAAGTGTAGTTCAACACCATCAGTGTGTGAATGTGTGTATGAGTGAATGTAAGGTAAAGCACTTTGGAGTCCTTGTTCTTAATAAAGCTCTATAGAAATCCAGGCCATTTACTACTTAGAATGACCTCTACAATTTCTGATAAAAGGAGTAATCAAAATCCCTGCCAGAATTGTGTTAGGGTCGTGTTCATGGGTACACAAATTGTGCAGTTTTCATCGGTTTCCACCACAATCCGCATTGCTTTTTCCTCCCGGTGAGTTTCACTACTGGGTTTCCCGGTATTTGTCCCTGATTAAGTTTTCTTGATAGGCTGTTGTTTTGTTCCCACTGAGGGTCTAAGGTTAGTGGGGAAAAGAAGGAGGCGTACTATTTTCATTTATCATTTTCATTTATTGTTCCATTGTGAAGCCCATTGAGACTGTAATTGTAATTAGGGGCTGTAATAAACTTGATTTGCCGCGATCTCCTGTGGGCGAGGAGAGAGAGGAAGAGAGAGAGGTGCTGACTTTTAGTGCCGAGGAGCCTGACAATGAAGGAAAGAAACACTTTGTGTCCGGTTATTATTTTGGGGGCTTTTTTCTGGGGTGGCGGTAAGCATTATACTTTCACCAAAAAAGCAAAAGATTCCTTGCACACTCATCTTTATCACTGATGAAGACTCTTGTCTTGATCAGTTTTTCTTAACAGCATGTATGAAGCAATTCTTTGCAAAGGTGACCAGCAAAATGGGAGACATTTAAACTCCATTTCATGTCCCTCTGTCTTTGAGGAGGTGAAATAAACCCAGCCCGTTGCTGCGTCGTTGGCGTCCCTTCAGTAATTCCCAGAGCCGGTGTAATCATGTCCTCCAGCTAATAATTATAAACTCCAGCAACATGACTCTCAGGTGTGTGTAGGTTGCTGTGTTTTATTTTATTTTTTTGTGAATTAATTTTAGACAGAAAAGGTTGGAAAACGTGTACTGTTTAAGAAAGCGCTTACCCATTTCTTTCTCTGTCTGGAACTAAATCAGGCCATAAACTTTCATGGCTTTGGTCAGTTAGAATTTACCTAATTTATTTCTATTTGCTAAATATCAAAATAATGAGTGAAGTCTTTTCCAGAGGCAGGTTTTCTATAATTTCCCTAAAGTCAGGAGGTACGTATTTCCTCAGTATTTGGTAAAATTGATTTTTTTCCCCCAACTGTACGATGACTCCTACAAGGTTTTGTGAAGGAAGAAAAATAGTTTGCTGAAATCCTGATTGATACAGACCTGTAACCAGTAACCAGTCCACAAATGTGGTTCAGGACTGAGATCGGGGTTTTGTGATGTCCTCTGCAAATATTTTTGTTACCTTTAGGTCATTTTGTAGCTAATTTGTAGCTAATGCTTTCGGTTGTCTCCATTTGGGAAACCAGTTTTTATCTTGCGTAAGCCTTTCATCCCAGGCTATTTTCAATAGAGATAATCTTTTATCCTAGGGTTTATTCACATATTTGCAACCAAAACATTTTCACCTTTAAGGCACAGGAAGCCTTTTTCAACAGTATTATCACTGGATATTTCTATGTGAATAATTGTTTGAAAAGATGCACCTTTAGGCATCTGGAAATGTTACTGTCAGGTGAACATCACGATTCAGAAAGAGAACAGTTCTCTTCCTGATGTCTTGGCTGCTATTTTAATATTTTTTGTGATGTCAAAAAAGAAAGCTGTGTGTTTGTAGCGCTTCCTTAAAATACATCCACGGGCTTCATGTAGCTCATGAGTTGTTAATTATCCTATCAGAAGCTTACAAAGCCATAACATCGTCATCAGGGATTTCCTGAACTGTTAAAACCGTAGTAATCTTGGTGAAGACAGTAGTGAAAACATCTTCCTAGTTTTCTGCCACTTAGCAAACAGAATAGATTTGGATACGGTTTCCTGACTCAAAACGGGAAACCTTATCTGATTAATTTTATACAAACATTTACTCCGATTGTTCCAGAAGGAACTGACCGTCGGAAGGTGAACGTGGTCAGCCCTGCTCAGTTTGGCTGTGGATCAGAAACCCTTATCACTTCACTACAGGTACTTCTGTTGCTCCTCTGAGCAAAGAGACTTTCACATGTAGGGGTGCAGCTCGGCTCGACGGCTGCACTCCGCATCTCCGAGGTGTGAACGTACACAGCTGAATGTCACGTTGTTGCGCGCTCTCATCCCACCTTTGTTTTTCTCCTGCTTTCTTCTACTTCCTGCTCCTGATTAGCGTGACCTTTCCATCTCTTTGTGTTCTGGAAAATGAGCCTCTTGGCTGCATTTTATCCAACAATCATAGTTGCATATGGAAAATCCAATAGGTGCTGGTGCGCCTTTGTGCTCCAAGCCAAAACCGTAAAGCTTGTCAGGCTTGATAAAGTATGCAGATCGATGCGGCGGGTTCGAGCCATGTTTGTGTTTTTGCGAAGATGCAGCGGTGTGGTGTGTCTCCCGGCTCTGAGCAGCTGCTCAGGAGACGAGGCGGCCATCTATAACTCTACGTGATGAGTGAAATGGGACCATTTACTGCCGTGCTCCGAGCCGAGATGTCAGCTCCTTAGTGAAGCAATTGGCCTGCCTGTCATCAAGTGGCTGTGGCCCACCACTCATTTTATGCCGTCTCCTCTTGTTGTTGTGGCTTCAGAAGAAGTGTCCCTTGAAATGGCAATCATTTTGAGTATATACCAGTGGAATAATGTTTCTGACTGAAATCAGACTGTTAGCCGTGAGGGACAAACATGGCATCGGAGCGCGGCATGATGCTTCAGAAGGAGCTGCGCTTCGCAGAGGAAGTGCTGAGGTCATCACATTAAAATCAAGCAACACAAATCACTGTCAAGACTACAATTAATTGAAAAGCTTTGTGGCTTGTTAACAAGCCCTTATGCCATCCATCAAACTTTTGTTGTCTTGTCTCCTGGATCTCTTTGTAGATACAATGACAAATGGGTTATTTGTCATTGCGCTGTGTAAAATAAACGGAGAATTTTAATATTCTGTGCAAACAACAGTCCTCATAACAAAACGTCTTTGACGGCGGGTTCTTCTGCCAGTGCCAGCGACATTTACTGGCACTCACGGTAAAGAAACTTAACTGAGGTGGTGGGGTTAAAAATAAAAAATATATATACAGCTCTGGGAAAAGGTAAGAGATGTGTGTGAGTGAAATGAACATTGTTTTTTTATTCTGTGAACTACTGACATGTCTCCCAAATTCAAAGAAAAACTTTAGTATGTATTTGCAGAAAATGAGAAATGGTCAAAACAACAAAAAAAGATGTAACGGTTTTAACCTCAAATAATGCAAAGAAAATAAGTTCACATCCTTTTAGAAACAACAATACTAATGTTTTAACTCTGAAAGAGTTCAGAAATCAATGTTTGGAACAACCAGGAGGTTTTCA
This sequence comes from Poeciliopsis retropinna, assembly GCA_010277075.1. Classification (NCBI taxonomy): domain Eukaryota; kingdom Metazoa; phylum Chordata; class Actinopteri; order Cyprinodontiformes; family Poeciliidae; genus Poeciliopsis; species Poeciliopsis retropinna. Next base: position 2,183,204 of record VMRM01000024.1, read on the forward strand.
ACGGGGTTCATTTCTTACTTTTTTCCAGAGCTGCGTGTTTGATGAAACAAAACACTGTTACTCCTGATGTTCATACTATGTACTGCAACATTACTTCATTGCAAAGTTTAGAAAGAGTGGAGGAACAACCAGGGTAGCATCACAATTGTATTTCTAATGATTTCGGCTCAGTTTTAGACAGCCTGCGTTATGGTCTGCCTCTTGGCCAGATCCTCTCTTCTTTTGGTAAAGAGACAACAGGATGTTTTTCTTACTTTCTTGTATTTCTGCTATGTGTTCGCCATTAAATGTTCTGTTGCTTTTCTAACTCGCTTCAGAGTTCTGTCTTTTATAGAATTGCCTCATCAGTTTTACATTAAGATAATCAAGAAGCAATGAATGTCTATTAATTCAGTGTCATTCTCAAAAGCACAACATTTGCTATAAAACTGAAGTCCACCCAGTAGAAACACCTTATGAACTTATCAACCCTACCAGTTTGGTGAGATTAGCTGATTGTGTTGCCTCTAATCCTAACCACACTCAATCATTGTTACACATCGTAGCAACGCGTCAAATATACATTTTTATACAATCAAAAAAAACTGAATATGAAACATTAACTAGTCTGAAATGCTGTCATTTTCTTATCTTACAATGTGTACCTTTGATTGTGCAAAAACTGTATTCATCCTAAGCTCCAGCCTCCTCCACAATGCCCCCGCCCACACACTCACACTCACACACACACACACACAACCCCCCCCCCCCGCCCACACACACACACACACCATGCACCAGCATATGGTTCAGCTGCTGCTTAAGCATACTCATAAAGTAGGCATTTCTTAAGCTGCATTTTACCAGTCATTTGTGCAGAAGTCATATTTAAATGCATAATGAGGCCGCAGCTAACGTGGGGTTTCATGCAACACAAACGGAATTCCCTGAAAGACTCAGCAGCAATCTAAAATTCAGACCATTAAGCTCAAAATATTCCCAGATGGGACTCTGGCATTTTCCACACAAGTTGTGAAGCAGCTCTGAGGACAAGAGGTGCTCGTCGCCGTAACACGCTGCTCCGCAGCAGTGCTCCTTCGTCTTTGGTTGTCGGCACTTGGGGGCACAGCTCGTCGTGTTTTGCTCCGTGTTCCAGTCCTCGCTCAGTCTTTGAGTGAACGGGCGGATTGAGAGCTAGCGTCATATTTAAATGGATGCCCTGGAACAGTTATCCCCATATGTACACATATAGAACGGGCCTCGTGAGAGTGCGTTGGAAGTGTTTGTCCAGTGGTGTTTTGTTGCCTATTTGACCGTGGAGAAAAGAACAGAAGTTTACATTTGCTCTCCAAAATAGGCCTCTGGAGAGAGCGCACAGATCAGACGGGCTACAGCTCCCAGAAGGGTTTCTGAGGTGTTTACTACAAATTTCACTCGTTTAACCTCAGACCACTTATACATTTCATGGGAATCTTTTCCTATACATGCTTTTATGAATAAGCAATATGTAACGGAGGTGAGAAGCAGCAAAGACAACTGTTGGGACATGAGGATGTTTAGTTTTTTTGTGCCACACAGCATAAGGTTCAAAGTCATGTATTTCAGTAGGAGAATACTGAAATACATGTATTCAGCACAGCATGTTGGTTGATGTCTCCAACATGCTGTGCTGAGGGATTCAGAGACTGAGGCCCTCTGGCAATTCAGAAAAAAATAACAACTTCTAGCAACTCTGCTTGTGTTATACCTGAAGACTCACTTGTTTCCAAGCCTTAACCACCTTATATTTAAGACTACACATTCAAAATGTATTTATAGTCCTAATGCCTTATACTGTCTGTTACAACCCCAAACGTCAATGTACTGAACTGGAATTTAAAGACAAAGTAATTAAAAAAAAGGGGGAAAATGACAGACTTCATGTGAAACACTCTGAAGGATGGTAAATCAATCCTTCTCTGTTCTAAATCTTTTTTCTTCGAACAGCCCTCAAGTTGTTTTTAGTTTCTTAATTTTAGTTTTAAAGCCCCCAACTCCTTTGGTTCTGCAGCTTCTAAAAAACTCCTACGATTTTCTTAGAGATACATCTGTTTTTAGCTTCTGTGGACGGGTGGTACTAATTGATTTATTTCTGCTTTGGGATGTGTTTCTTCTCCATTGGCCCACGATGCTTTCGACCAGTTTGAGCCTGTCTTTGTCCATCGTCTTTACTCCCATCACAAAACATCAACAGCTTACCTCTCCTTCGCTTGCTTAGAGAGCGTTCCTTCTTGTTTGTTTTAAAATGTTTTTGAAACCTTTGGGTCTTGCATTCCACTGCATCCCATTGAAGCATGTGGGGATGCAGACACATGGCAAAAATAAATATTAGGTCCGTCCATCCTGCCTGACTTAGGATGGAACTGTTCCTAACTATTTCCAAGCTTCTGTTTCTTTGCAAGGTTCAAGATTCATGTTTTGGATAGTTGCAAACTTTCATTTATACACCCTCTCATCTGTGTATCTGGTGCTTATCACATTTAGGGAAGCGTCCCACGCAAAAGTCCCGTACAAATGCAAACTTTTCTAGAGGAAACTTGTATTTCTGAAAAGTTTAGGCGATCTTATTTTAACTGTTTGAGGTTTCTGCTGTTTTTCTGCCTTCGGATACAAGTGTGCGTCACTTGAGATTAGAGATCAAGTATTCAACAGTATATTCTCAGTCCAAACACACATATTTATGTAAATATTCCACAGCAGCAGCATCTCTTACTTGTGGAGTTCCTCAAAGCTCCATCTCAACGCCTGTCTTGTTTTCATTATATATGTTACCTTTAGAGTGTATTTTTAAGGAATTTCCTTCTAATATTTCCCTGATGACATGTAAATCTAACTCTCAATTTATAAAAAAAAAATTACTTTGAAACCCTTGTTGGAGAGCCTTGCTGATCAAGGCATAGATGAACTGAAATGTCCTTTTGCCCAACTATAACAATGCAGAAATCTGGTTATTTTCAAAAATCACATCTTTCCAGTAACATTTTGGAGACATTCTTGTTGCACAATTGCCCTTTATCAGGAATCTGGAAACGTTGTTTGAGAACTCTTTTAAATTTCAAAGCAAAAAAAGAGTTAAGTTAATAAGACAAGAATCTAAAAAAGATTGATCATTGTTTTTATGTCACCACAGTTGGTGTTTTTGTAATCTCCTGTATGTAGATTTAGATTGGTGATCTCTTCAGTCAGTATTTCCAGCTTTTATAAAACGCCAAAGAACTTGAAAACGGGAACTTAAATCTAGTGAGAGAAGTTAAAATCATTTTCTTTTCCTCAGAATATTATAAAAACGTTCAATTAATTCAGTAACTCTGTCCACTGATTGAAGCACATACAGATTAATTACACAGACCGATGTTCTTAAATCTTTCTTTCTGTTAATTATGATTCCTAAATAGAGACACTGCATTTAATCTCTTTGATTAGGATAATACATCAGACCGAAAAGAAAACTAATACAGAAATGTGGGCTTTACAAAAAGTACATCCATAGCCTTCTTAAAGGTTGACCATTTCAAGAGGCACTTTTAATCTGACAGATGCGCCTCATCCAAACACCTCCTCTGATTTACTGTACCAGTATGTTCACAGATGCTCTCTAACCAGTCTGATTGACTCAACTCTTTTTTTCAAAGAAGGCTAACAGAAAAAACAAAAACCCAAGACGTGCGAAGCTGGAGGAGACAGACCCCAGAAGTCTTGCAGCTGTGAGCAAGGAAATGTGGTTTCATAAAAGTATTGAGGCAGAGAGTTGAATCACACTTTTTAAACATTTTACTTGAAAAATATTTTAAAAATTCCAAACAAGCATCTTTTCCTTGTACAGCATGAAAATGTGCTGCCTTGTGTTGCTCCAACATGTCAAATCGCAATAAATTACAGACATATGCAGCTGTAATGTGATAAAATGTGTAAAGTTCAATGGTTATGAATGCTTTTGCAAGGCACCGGAACATTAAAAAAAGATATGTTGTATAGTACTTCTAGTTTTTTATTATTATTGATGATTTGGCTATAAAACTATGTTATGAAGCAGTAAATGTCGTCTAAGAGACAATAACCGACTCTATTGCAACTTCTTCCTGCTGCCGCCTCAGTGAACTTTTCACATGTTTGTTTTTTAAAAAATGACAGTCGTTTCTATTTCTGGAAACAAAATTTAGTTACCGTTCCTCAAAAAGAATCAAAATGTTCAGCATGCTCGAGAAGCTTTTGAACTCTTCTGTGACACCTCTTTGTCTGATCTGCTGAGTCTCTGGCAGCAGCAGCTCCAGCTGTGCATGTGCACTTACTCTCCCTTTGAATTATTATTATTATTTTTTATACATGTAAGCAGAATAAAATGAAAAGGGAAGGGCTGTGGGTCACGATTCTACCAAATAACGACACGGCGTTTAAATCAATTACCATCTACTCTTAATTGCCGTCTGTTTTTTAGTCACTACACACATTCACTTTTTTTCTGATGACAAAAAAAATAAGATAAAATGTTGTCTGACTTCTTTGATTCAATAACAACACGGAAAAGCACCAACAACAGGATAGAAAAAGAAGATGGAAAGGATGAACCAAGAAAATATGGAAATACAATCCTGTGGTTGGAATAAAAACGTAAACGTTTAAAGTCAGACACACTGTGTCCTTTAAGATTCATACAGCATGCAATCAGTGCACAATTACGCAGCCAGCATCACTGACAACATGGTGTCTGGTAGCGCACACAGCATGGCTACCTTGCACGAGTGAAGACATCACTAACGCTCAGCAGCACATATGCTAATTTTAGCGTGCCCCATGCTGCAAAGCATTGTTTTCCAAAGCATGCTTTGCAGAATCGCATTGACTGAGGCACCCAGAGTAATGGCCGTAAAACAGGACATTCAGCAGTGTTGGCCTTTGACCCGTTAAGATCATTTGGTACGTCAAACAAAGATGTGGAAGCTTTTTTGCTTTTAAATACCAGCAGTTAGTTAATCTAATGCACCTCGAGGCTTTTTACATTAAAGTCTGGTTCTTACATCGTCTATTCTTGTGAAGGTCAAACATTCATCTTGAAAGTAAAACATAAACGCCCCCCCCCCCCACACACCTTTCAACATTTGAATAGTCTATATGCAGTTTATTAAAACACACACTTTACATGCTTTGCATAACATCGCATTCTGTTTTCATTTGCATTTAATGAAAGTGGATATATTTATAGAACCTTCCGACTAACTAAAAAAGGTCAATGTTAGATAAGAACCAAATAACCCCGCTATAAAAGCACCGGGTTTTAGTTTTGCAGAATTCACACTCTCTCTCCAGTCGAAGCCTGAGAGGCTCCAGTCTCGCTCCTCACCTCACACACGTCTGAGCGTCTGGTGTGTGCAGCAGCGCTGTAACAGGAGTCTGGGTGAGCGCTGATGGAAACATCAGGGAAAGGAAGAAATTAAACGGCTGAGTCTGAGCTGCACTCACTTCTTAAGCAACTTTTATTTTGACAGCAGACTAATTCCTACATGGTCTGCTTTTGTGAGCTGCCAGTCTGCAGGCCTTTGTGATAATAAAATGCCTAAAAAAAAAAAAAATTATATATATATATATATATATATATATATAGTTTCAGTTCATGTTTGCATTTGATATATATATATATATATATATATCGCATTTGATATATATATATATATATATATATATATATCAAATGCAAATATTTTTTTCACAACTGGAGGACATTTTCAATACAGGTTTCAGTTCATTTGGAAAACAAAACAAAAAAAAAAAAAACATCACAAAGCCTTTAAAAGACATAGCTACTCAAAAGTACACCAAGACAGGATTTTTGATTTGCTGATACAAAATTTACTTTATTCTAATTTTTTCTCAAGAACTTTAAGATTTAAAGTAAGAAGCCCTAAAAATACATTGTTACCCTTTCAGGTTTGATATTAATTATTCATATTAGGTGTAGAGATAACATCAAACCTCTGTATGAGAGAACAGTTCCTGTAAAACAGAGCTTTACTTTAAAATAAAAAACATTAAGAACCAGACATTTGAACAGCAAAATCATACATGAATAGAAGTGGAGACATTCTGATAGCATCTTGTGGCACCATACATTTTAGACCAGCTTTAGCATCTAATATCACCAATTGGCATGGCAAACAATGTAAAACTTCCAGCATCTATAAGCCAGCATGTTTAATGACAAACAGCTGTTAAAAGCAAATTATTCTGCTGTGTTCAGCATTTCCTCTATCTGCTAAAGATCTTGGCTCTCTTGCAGCCTAAATGAACTACAGTAGAAAACAAGATAAACTTTTAATTAGTTTCTATAACTCTGCGCTTCCTCTGACTTTATTTTAAACATCACATTGGAACTAAAAATAGCTTTAACTTATTTTTTTAAGCAGCAACATCCACAGTGAAGCAATGTCAAAGCGACCTGGTAATGCATGGCACAGTGTCTTAAAGATTGGGAGGGGGGGCAACGTCAGATTTTTGAGTTTCCAACCAAATGGTCCCAATCAAGCTGAAAACTTCTGATTCAAATCATCAGTCAATTTTTACATCTCTATACGTATTCAAAAGCAACGCTGAGGAGGAGAGCAGGAAACAATATTTGGACAGCAAGGAAGTGGGGAGGAGGGAGGAAAGGGGATGTGGGAAGGAGGAGGTTGTCAGACCACACACACACACACACACACACACACACACACCCACACACATACAGAATTGTGGATTCCAAAAGACCCTATCTCTTAACGGCCACTCATGTCAGATTGCATCTTAAAGCAGTAGCAGTATAACAATGTCCATGCTTACAGCTCTCAGAAAAATAGTTGGAGTCAAAATCCAATGCAAAAAAACAAACAAACAAACAAAAAAAATCAAATGATAAATAACGTGGATGGTCAATTTTACAATAACTGAACTCAAACAAAACTGGCCTGCTTACAAATGGGTGGACTTACCTAAACCTGCCACATGATGGCAGTACAAACACAGCAAAGGAACAAAAAATACAAAATGATCAAAAAGCATTTCATAAAACCAATAAGGCAAAACTACCTTTAACTTAGCACAAATAATAGGTGAGTATTAAAGTGACAAAGTAGATAACTAAATTAACAAAGTTCTCCTCCCTTCAGTCTTGAAAACTGGTGTGCCCCTGGTCTCTGCACCTACAGCTAACCTGTTAGCATAACTTCAAAGAAAAAAAGACAAGTAAAGGTAGACCAGACAAAAATTAACTAAAGTGTTCACCCATTAGAAAACGTATGTCTTAATTAAATAACTTGACCTTAAACTGAGCTCATGTATATTGTCATCTGTAGCTAATACTGTAAATAATTGTATCAGAAACGATGCTAACACAATGTGGTTGTAGGAGGAGGGAGCATCCACTACATCATCATAGACTGCTAACATATTGCTGTACCTTATCACGCACCACAGAGGTTTAATTGTGCAACACTGAAGTTTCAACGTGCTTAAAGTCATTCCATCTCAGCTGCTACCTCTGGATTTAAGCAGTCGAAGCTAAATAATGACATAATGAATAATGCATATTTAATGTTAATATTTAAGAGTTAAAATTCAGCACCGGCTTGGTCCTGTAAGAACGCTGCGGTAATAATAAAAAACAATGATGAATGCTATTGGCAGAGCTCATAAAATTCTAATAATGCAGGGAGAGGAGCTGCATTATAAATGCTACTTTTTAAAAATCCAAGCGAGATCTGGGACACGTTTTTTTTTTTTTTTTTTTTTTTCCTTTTTCTTCTTCTCCACCCAGATCTAATAATGTCAGTTTTAAAATTCATTCATGTGTATTGTATTTAATTGACCTTTAGCACACAGATCAAAAGTGGTGAACTTCAGAGAGATGACGCAGCGGAAGCATTTCAAGATGCACACGATGTTCCGTCCTGCACATTAGCTGTAAGGCCAGTTACATAAGGAGCCTGGTATCTAAATGTGTTTTTTCTTCTGCTGTCACAAGTTGTGTGAGAGTAAAAGCAAGATGTTGGACCTGCATCTGTGGTGTGGATGTTGAACCTTTTTTTTTTTTTTTTTTGTTCTTTTAATTTTCGTGACGTACGAAAACCCGTGTAAACGCCACATACGGCCGTCTCACATGTTTGGGCCCAGGTGCTCTGAGCTGCGCGTAGCATCTTTGACAAAGAGGCTTCCTGCCGTCAACTCTGCAGGCTTCAAAGGGTTTGCCGTTGTGATGTGGGTTTTATGAAGAAGGATGTTCTTTCAGTACTTTGGGAGTTGGAGGATTCTCAAAAGAGCAACTTCTTGCCTAGGAACATTTCCTGCAGCGGTCGCACAAGCAAGGCAACCTTAGATCTGTGAACAAAGGCGCTGCACGTAACACACAACAGCATATTTCTCTGCATCAGACTATATTATGCTACTGTAAAACGCAATATTTGCAGAATAATTGTGTTTCAACCATGTAATCAAATAATCGAAAGCAGCAGCAGGTGTAAAAGGTTTATGAAAAAAAAAATGTATACAGTGCATTTCAAAATGAAGGAGAGGATTTGCTAAACATTTTGTCGTGTAATAATCACAATCTTTCCTGAAAACTTGTTCAGAAACACAAAGCAGATCACATTTTGGAAACGGAGACTCAAAGGTTTCTGGTTTCTTGTCATCAATAAACAGAAAGCCGGAGGAGTTGTTTAAATCCAAGGTCTGAAAATCCAACTATCTGAGTCCTTGAAAATTTCCATCTGCTGTTTGCAAAAGTGTTTTGGAGTTCGAAAAAAGCATTTTTGAACTCCTTTATTGTTCCCACTGGAGAAAAATCTGATTATTCACGATTCTTCAAAGAGTTGTTAAGACTTAGCCTAAAAGACATACAGCTGCAATTGCAGCAAAATGTATTTCCAAGGCAACTGAGTGCGAATCCACGCCACACTTGTCAGATTACTTTGAACAAAAACCAAAGCCGTGTATCACTTATGTTCAACTCGACAAATAACATCCGTTGATCTGAAACGCCCAACTAAAACACTTCGAAATGCAGAAAATAAATAAATAAATAAAAATGTGGCAAAAAATTTCAAGAAAGTGGCATGAATACTTTTGCGGGGCGCTGTATTTTGCGAGACGTTTCCTGCTAATCCTTCGTTGCATAAAAGGTTTGTCGTGTCGAGCAGGGGGGGAACGTGATGAGTTTGGAAAAAGAAGAGGAAAAGAAGCTTATCTAGAAAGAGAAGAGACACAGGAGAGTCTGAGATAGAGCCTGAGAGCGTGCGGCGCTCGTCTGGCTGATGATGCAGCTGGCACTAACAGCATGGGCATTTTGCTGCAGTGCACGGAGATACTAATTCAAAGTAAAGCAGCAACAAAGTAAATTATTGATGTGTGATGAGAGACGACCATACATCATCTTTTAGGTGGGGAAGGCGTATATGAAGGAATTATTGAGCAGGCGTGAGTTAAGTCAGACTGTGCGAGCGCAAGGAAGCGAGAAGTGCAGGCATGCAGAGATCAGCTTGCTGTCACGCCAGAAATAAAAACAAAAAAAAAAACAACACAAACATCATCTTCTCAGACTCGATCTCCCGCGTTGGTCCCTCATTCGGTTTTCTGTTCACGCCGGAGAGCTTCAGATGAGGCATATGCAAGCAAAACCCCTAAATATGGTGCGAAACTCTCTGAGCCCGCAGCAGAGACTGGGAACGGTTTACAGCTTAAAAATAAAAAAAATAAAAAGACTGCAGCCAAGCCTTTCATCAGCAGCCAAAGGCATCTTTAGAGGCAAGTTTAAAAGAAAAAAAAGAAATAGAGGGGGAGATCTGGTAAAGAGAAACATCTTTAACTGGAAGCAATGACCCCATAGTCTGGAAAATCTTCTCTAGGGATATCTGGGTCATAGTATTTTACCCTGGGAAGTTACTGGAAAATGCGGGGAATTATATGCATTTACTAAAACGTTCCAACAGGCAACTTCTTGCAAAGCTATCTTCTCACAAAGTCAATTTGTTTCTCTTTTGTTTTTGTCAGGCACCAGCATCAATTCTCTTTTTTCAAAAAAATGAAATGTTTTTTTTTGTTGTTTTTTTTTTTTTATGACAGAAAACAGAAAACGATTGATTGCATCCCGCAGTCGGTGACTCATAGGTGCTGACTGGGATTGATCCACAGCATGGCAGAAAGAGGCCAACAAAAAGGGTTATGACCTTCGCAACGGCTGCAGGAGGGGCAATAATGGAAGCACGGAAAGCAATTATCTCGTCAGCTCCGTGTTTCCCCGCCATGATCAATGGACCAATACGCCCTCACGTCTAAAATCACCTAAAGTCTTAAGTGGTGTGCTGGACGTGTCGGAATAAGCGGGGCCGTAACGTTGGCTAATTTGTGCTGCTTTGGGTCTCGATTCAAACGCCGCGACTTCATACAGACAAGAAAATCCCGAGTAAATCCTGAGTGACGGGAAGCTTGCCAACATTTCCAGTCACACACATGCAAGGAAAAAGTGAAAAAGTTCAAAGGGACAAATACTTTTGCAAGTAATCTGCATACCTCATGTAATCTGCACACCTATTCAAGTATACAGGTTTCTTGCAAAAGTATTTTACCCTTTAAACTTTTTCACTTTTTTCTCTGAGAGCGACCACAAACGTCTTTGTGTTTGAAAAGGAATGAAGGCGGAGCGGCACACAAAACCAAATGAAATGTTTATTTATTATTAGAATTTTTAAAATTATTTTTATTTCCTTTTATTTTTATTTAAACAGATAAAACCTGGAGTACCCACAGAGAACCCACGCAAACCCCATGCAGAAAGACGCTAGGCCGGGAATCGAACCCAGGACCTTCCTGCAGCCCACATGCTAAACAAATAAACAATATTTGTAAAACAGCTGATAATGTCTGTAGGGTCTTCCACTTGAGTTGTGAATCTCTGCATCTCCTCCAGAGTGCTGAGCCTGAGTCAGTTTAATGTTTGTCATGATGGATTTAGCCGTGTTTCGGATTCTATTTTACAGTAAGTGGGTGATTTTATGTAATTATCATTGCATAACGTTGCTTTCTGTTTTTACCCGCTAGAATACTTGGAGGTTCGTGGTTGCAACATGACAAAGCGTGACAAAGTTCAAGAGGCCTAAATACCTTTACAAAACAAGGTACATGCATACATAAAAGAACACAAACAGCCAGTGAGGGGATGTTTGTTGTCTTTGTTTATCGGCGGTATGCATGGGTCTGAGGGCAGATTGTGTGACGCTGCACGGCTCCGACAAGGCTTCCAGTGAAGCGAGCGAAATCAACAAAAGCAACTCCGTGGTAGGCCTTAGTCATCCCGTGTCTTTTATCTGGACGGAAAGCAGAGCCGCACTTGCAAACAGTGGCCATTGTCGCCCAAAATAATTCTTTTACCGGAGCTGACGCGGTAGCTCAAGAAGCCATGCATTCAGCTTGTGCAGCGTCCCCTCACTTTTCCTTATTCTCTCTTCTGCTTTGGCAATAAAAGCTGAACACAGTCAGAAAAAAGTAAATAAAAATCCCCTGCAGTGTTTTCACATCTTTTAACTCGATTGTTTTTTTTTTATTTTGCTTTTTTATACTATTTTTTCTTTTCTCTCTTATACAAACAAGTGATGGAGAAAATCCATTTCTGCCAAAAACAGCCATGAACAAAATGAACTCCAGAAACGACAATAGAGTCGAATACCATTAGACTAAAGCCTGACATTAGCGATTAGGACAAACAAAGGGAGCATCTCAATCCCTGCGACGCGCTCTTTGCATGTTTTATGCATTTGCTTCATCAGCACACCTAAATCTTAGGCAAGTTCTAAAGAAGATCATTAAAAACCCGTCGGTTTAAGTCAGTGGTGCTAAAAGACGCGTGCAGTCGCAGGATCAAGGTTTGGACAAAAGTTAATCTGATTCACTGCAACTGATGGCAGGCATGAACCCAAGAAGACCAGATGCTGAAATGAAATCAAAATGTACATCCTACTCTCTGTTTTATGTTGTTTTATCTGATTGGAAGTAAAACTGACATTTTTAAACGAATTGGTCAGCGTGCCATATTTAAGTAAAGTGAATATAAAAACAGAACGATGTGTGTTTAATTGATGCTCCTGTTACGTTTCTCATAACATTTTGATGCTTCATTTTTTATTACAAACAAACATATTGGTAAAAGAACTTTAAAACTATAAATGCCACGGTTATTAATAATTTCGACTTCAACTATTCATGTCCCATTAAAGGCGACAAATGATTTGAAATCTTTTAGCATCTTATTTTTTTTCCATCAAAAACCAGAAATTGGAAGAAGTCTGCAAACCTTTAGCTGGGAAATATAATCAAAAGTCTAATTTGCACTTCCTTAATTACAAACAGTAATTTAAGAGCTCTAGTTACGTGAATGCGGTTAATATATGTGAATGCTTTTTTTTTTTTTTTTATTTCTGTACAAATCTGTGTATCTGTACAATGTATGTATATGTATGTAAGAGATGGTCAGTAGAGGTGAAGCTAGGGGATGGAAAGTGGTGGCAGTAGCCCTCATAAATTAGTCCTGATGAATAGTTTTTCAGATATATTCACCTACATCATTTTCATTTGGTTGTTTCATAAATGATTTTTGCCTGGAAGTGATATTGTCCTGAATTTCGTCCAACCTTTTAGATTAGATTCAGTTCCCATCCTGGCTGTGTCATCCATTAATCTCACCTACTTCTTTTTTCCTCGCCTCTTCTTCCTTTAGTCATAATTTAATCTCCTCTTCTCCTCCAAAATGCATGTTTTCTCCTCCAAAAAAAAAAAAAAAAAAATCCATCCCTTTGTGCCAGCAGTTACACAAAGGGATGTTGGTGTGAGGATGTCCTCTCACACCAACATACTCATTTTGCAAAATGCAGAGATTTTCCCTCAGTGTTTATTCAACTAAACCATTTCTTGCCACATTTCAGCTGAATATTCAGCCAAGGTTGTTCTTCACTGCTGTTTTAAAAGTCTCAATTTTCTGTTTCAACAAATGGGTTTATACTGGGCTTCTTTTGTAATTTTCTGCTTCACTTTGTGCTTTTCTAACATATCGACTCGCCGTTCTCTCTTACTGTTTTACACTGTTATAACACTGGCTTCAGCTTCGTATGTAATTTCTTTTTATCTACCAGTCGCTCTTTCTTGCTTTAAGTCGTCTACTAATTGCAACAGCTTTTTTGAACACGTATTGAGGCTCCGCTGTTCTCAGCTGACAGTATTAACAGATCCGCCTGTTTCTGCTAAATTATCCCATTATTGCTAGTTTTCTGAGGAAACTTCAAAAATCTTCAGCAGTTTTAGGGTACAGCCTCCAGATTGCACTTCTGTCAAAAATGCACATTTTTCTCTTATGTGATTTGTCTGAGTTGCCGCTAATTGTGTCGGGTTTTTTATTTATTTATTTGTTTTTGTCAGGATTCTCTTTGTTAGAGTAGGCATTGTGACAGAAATGCAAATCAATTCTAAATTACTCTGATGGACAAAAACGCTGTGGACTTTTTAATCAGAGCTCACACTCTTCACGGTGTTTCTACTTTGATTAAACCACTTCACAGCGTATGCTGAGCTTTGGAGAGTGTGAAGCTAATAACACTGTGTGCATCCAACTGAGCACGCTGCAGTCGTAATTCCCCTTTATGAACTCCTACGAGGAACAATTATCAGAAAACAGGATTTCTCTGCCGCTCACCTGAAATTTTTGAGAACTCACCGTCTGCTGAATTTTGTTAATGTGGCGGCTGTTGCATCACTCAATAATTTTTTGAATCCAAGTCAAACTGGACAAACTACCCCACTGTTTGCCCAAGCCTCTGGGGGTCTGCTGATGCGAGATAGTTTGCTATACATCTACCCCAGGCGCCATGGAGGTGATGGCGAGGTGAAGTCCAACTGGCACCTGAAAGAAGGACAGGAGCTGATGCCAGACATACTCTTCGGGAAATATCACGGCTGGAAATGTTCTCGTGAATTTGGCCGTGTGAGGTTAGACTGAGGAAATCCAGGAAGGAAAGGAAAATTCCTTTTGGTTGTTATTGACGGAGAATATTTTTCTTCCTCCTCCTCCTCCTCCTCCCCGGAGACAGTCTCTGTTTGCTCGCTGCCAAAAAGCCTCCCACAAGTTGGCCACCGTTTTGGACAGGAGCTCAATTGCAATGTCAATCTAAATGTATTAATGCTTACCTCTAGTGTTAATGTGTTTTTACAGAGGAGAAAAAAATAGTAAGCAATGTGTCATTTTCCAATACCAGCTGACAGCCTGCAATTACAGAAGGATAATTAGAAAATAAGGCGCGCTAAGCTGTCTTTTCCAAATGACTGTTGGGTTAATGACAGAGAAGGCCTGTTCCACACTGGCAGCTCAACAACCGGCAGACTGGTTTCACTGGTTTCATTGTTCTGGTGTTAAGTCTGCAATCAGCTATTATCAGGATGGATTCATTTTTTTGGGGGGGACTTTTATTGATGTATTCAAATTAGTGTTTGGAGGTATGGTAATCCAACAAACAGCTTCCAGAAATGTAAGCACTCCTCTTATCAGAAGATTTAAATGACTTCATGACAACTGACTTGTGTTTTGGCCCTGATTTTAAGTAGCATACTCAAAATTAGGCTGAGGTGAGATTCCAGTAGTTTCATATTGGCCTGTTTTATCCGGTCTAAAACATTGTTTTGGATCACTGATCTATTGGAACAATCAGTCGTACCCAAGTTTCAACCAGCTAAGTTGGTTGCAAAGTTGAAACATTTGAAGGTAGTTCTTTTTCTTTATTATTCCACCCATTCAGCCAATCAGAGGTGGATTAGGATCCATTTTTTTAAGTATTATTACGCTGCAGAATCTCGCTTGCTCTGAGAAATACAAAAATAAAACTTAAACTATCCATGTAGAAGCTGCTTCCATTTACTACTCTGACGTAGCGACATGCAAATATGGTCTGACTTAATTGGACATGTCGTCCTGACAGCAGGATCTGGCAAACCCCCCCCAAAAGAACCTTGTCTTTGATCACACTGTTGAAAGGCTTCATTAAAAGCCCAACATTAACTGGTGATGAGTAAATATGTAAACTTCTGATATGGACGCTCGTTTTCAAAGCTTGGAAGATACGATTTTAGAGCAAACTTTCCATGCATGTCCTTTCATTGAGCATTTCAAAGAAAAGAAAGAGTGTTTATTATTGCCTGAAACCTCCACCTACATGTTTTGCATATGCTCTGCAAGATTATGTTTTAAATGCTCGGCAGTTTCCCTTATTAAAGGTCCGATGTCACAACAAAACCAAAACAAAATCGTAAATTACTGTTCATAGCGACACTTGATGCTTTGCATCTGTGCTACTTCGGTTTGAATCCCCTCTCCCCAGAGGAGTTGCCTTAGTAGGGTTGTCTCTGTATGACAAATGGTCCTAGTCTTTAAATTGTGAGGATAGCTTTGTGTTTAACTGCATTTCTCTGTGTCCCATTAGGTTCACCTTAAATCATAGATTTGATAAACAAAGCTTTTTCTATCCCACTGAGTGTCCGGTTTGTCTAATCTGTGCTTGACTTTCTTTCTCCTCAACAGAAACAGTTTAAAGATGTCATCTTTTATTTTTAAAAAATGGCAGATGCTATTGTGGTTGATGGCTTTATGACTGTAGGTTTTATATAGCTGAATTGCAGGGGTGCAGTCATTTTAATGACATTAGTTTTCCCTCAGAGAGTAAGTTCGATCGTATTGCGCCCCTTCAATTTATTTTAGGGGGCGGTAGACTAATTTTCTGTTTGCCTAAGGCATATATGGTTGCTATATTGCAAACGGTGCCATAGATTCAAACCCTATTTTATTTTTCAGCGTGGTGATGATTGGAGTTTTTGATGCAGCAGTTCTCACAAAATAATCAAATCCAAAAAAGAAAGACATATATACATTTTCTTCCTCTCTCCCTGCTTTTAAACTGAATTGTTGATTTTAGGTCCTCTTAGTGGTACTGCAGAGATGCTAAGATGCTGAATGGATGTAAAGCTCTGCAGATCAAAAATCCTCTAGTGATGGAACAGAAATCTCTGGGCAGCAGGATGGAGGTTCCCACACCTGAAATTGAAGGATCTGTTTGCAGAACCGCATCACTTCTGCCACAGAGTGCAGTCTGTGTGACTGAATGCTTTACATGTTTGCGTTCATGCATATTTTATGCATATATTTTCAGGGGATCTTAGGTTTATGCTTTCTAAACTTTGCAGGATATGGATATATATTGTTTTGTATTTTAGTAGATTCAAGTGTTTTCTGTCTTTATCTTGTTAGTTATTTCTTTTTGCATTACCTCTATCCTCACAGTTTTTAGTATGCTTATGTGAACTTATTTTATGAAGTTTCAAGTTCAGCACCTCGGAGTTCTCTAACAAATATAATAAAAAAAAAAATAAGGAGGCTTATTTTTTATTGATGTAAAAGTCCAACCTCTGATAGAAAACATGGAATTATTCTCTTTGTGAGATATTTAGGTATTATTTTATCCTATAGCAGAAAAAAACACACCTATAGAACAAAGATATTATGTGATTCTTATTTTTTTTCTCTTATTTGATAACACGTCTCTGCATTATATAAAACAATGAAAAGCAAGTTTTTGAGTTGTTTATTTGGTATGATATTGGTCTGATTCTAACATAGTTCAAATCCCGGACAACCCCCCAAAATGTTACGTTTCCTGTTCCTTTCTAGGAGTTAGAAGGGCTTAACAAAGACAAAGTATGAGAATCAAATAATCAAATAATGATTAAATTAAATAGCGTCCGATATGCTAATTTCAATCAAAATCTTCAAATTAATAATTGGATAGTTTGACCTACAAAAGAAGGAAAACTCCACAGCTTTTGTGTCATATTTATGATTTTCGTTTTGTTCAGTGAGTAACAAGCATCCAGATCCCAAGGCTGATTTTTATTTATTTTTTAATATGTTTTTGTCAGGGGACTTAGAATCAAGAAAAACATTAAAAATAAAAATTAACCAACCGTCTTTGGTTAAAATAGTACCAGATATTGTTGGAAATTACCAACCGTATAACCATAATTTTCCTCAATCTTTTTTACATATTTTTCTTGTTAGCTTATATCAATCTTGCTAGCAGCGTCCTTTAATCCTCTCTTTATGTTTGACTTATTATCTTTGTGCTTTGATATGTAAAGAGAGTCCCACATCAGTTCCCTGGTTACCAAAGCATGAAGCTTGCACATATGACAGTCACAGATGTTGCTTAAATCTTCCTCAGGTGAGGTCTCTGCAGAGAAGATCTCCTGTTTCGTTTGTTAGTAGGCGTCAATCTATTATTTTTTTTTAATCAAAAATATTTAATTAAACAGCCACGTGAGCACAACCAAGCTCTGGATAAATTAGATTTTATTAGTTCAGATTTTCTGGATGTTACATTTCGACCCCACAGAAACTCCGGCCAAGAAAGAATCACTGTCTTATTCCGTTTTTCCATCATCGTCTTATTTTTTGCTCAGAGTAAGAACTGTCACGTCACAGTGCATTTCATCTGACAACACCGGTCCGCCAGCCCTCCAGAGCAACCAAGGAGAAACAGTATAAATTGCGTGGACTAGTCATAGATCTCGTCACAGACAGCAGCCCAGCCAGAGCAGTCGGATATAAATTTTGATGGAATGTGTGTATTTCTGTCAGCTGGAATCGCTCATACCTGCAGGGGAGCTGTCGGTTGTTTTGGCCTGAGGATATGTACTTCCTTCCAGCTCTTGCGTGGTGCTTGGATCATTCTGGCCCACTTTTTTTTTTTTTTCTCTCCAAGAAAAGTGATTAATCATTTTTGTTGGGCTCGTCGGTCTCTGCTCAGTTTCACCAAACAGCATTTTCAAGAACACCTTTTATTCGAGCACACTCTGTACATCCCACTTGCATCGCATACTGCATGTGACGTTTGGGTCAGATGAGACTTGAGGTCGGAAAAGTGTTTGGAAAAGGCTCATTTCCGGTTTTAAAACTCACTTTTTATTTTTTAATCTTTTGGATAAAGAGAACTGAAAGAGGTTTTGTGGTGTAGAACAGCTTCACAGGGCTGAACACTACCTGGAGGTAGACTACCTGTCACGGACTTTGCGTTTACTGCCGATGCAGAGGATGATACTGTAATTACAGGGTTCTGAGCTGCGTCCAGACGGATAACCAGCCATCAGAGTGGGCTGTTAAATGCCTCAGTGTGCCCACACAGTCTATCAAACAAATGAGTTGCTAAAGAAATATATTGAGTCTCACAGTCAAGTTTTCACACACTGCCAGAATGTGCATCTGTCTCATATGGTGCTAAAGTTACGAGTTTACAACTTGGTGTCCTAATGAGTTCTGCATGTCAATGAAAGAGCAAAGATATATATATATATGTGTGTATTTTGAGCAGTTTTTATTAAAGTTGATTGGCATACTGCTTGAACTTTTAGATGAGCTGTGAAATCCCAGAGGAATCTGCGACACAAGCTCTACATCTGCTGCTGCTCTGTTGATCCAGTCACCCATTATGCTTCTCATAAATGATGGAGTGAACAGTGCTGGTTCTGTTTCTAACTTTTCTATGTTCTCCTAGTTTTTCTCGTCATTAGCTACTCTGCTTGCTCTATCTTTCTGCATTTTTAATGGTGGAATTTTTAAGTCTGAAAGCAGGATTTCATGCCTTTTGTCCGAAAAACTTTTAATGCTTAATTTTCGATTTGAAAGCAGAAATTCTCAAAATTGTAATGCTTGTACTCAAATCTTCTGCTCGCTTTCAAATATTCGCTGTGTTTTCTCAAACCTTTCTAAATACTTGTCTCTGCTTGGATCAAATCTCTGCTTGTGAATCACTTTGTGCTGCTGGAACAAAAAAGTACCGTCGCCTGGCAACCTCTCAGCCAATGGAATGAAAGTGTTCTAATGGGTGTGTCTGTTTCCTTCTTGTGGGTGTACCTGTGTGGCTACCATCGATTGTAGCAACCTGCGCCACCCACTGGATGTAGGGAGAAACAACGACCTCAGATTTCTGCGCCCTGTTACAATAAATAACTGTCAGCAGCGTGCTACTGATCGCCAACAGCTACTGATCTTAGGCAGGTGTTTGTTCACCCACCCAAAGAAAATTGATCCACAGAACCAACCGTGTTACAACTTAGTCACGACACACACAAACCCATCTCCCTTCAGAAAACCCATTTCCTTCCTTCTTAATTCCAGTTTAACATCAACAACAAACCAATGTGTTTAAGCCACTGACGTGCTGTTTATTTTTATATGGACATTATGGCTCACTACCCAGGGCAACACAGCTTGGGGGTCAACACGATCACGTCACATCGTCTGTCAGCAGAACAGTTTTTGTTATGGCTACACAAACCTCCAATTCTAATACCAGTAGTGATCAAGTCTTGACTGAATTATTCTAGAGTAATTCCAGATTATCTGAAAGGATTAAAAAAATTAAATTAAATTAAAGCTGCATTATGTAACTTTTATAAACACGGTGCTCCCATAGGTATCTACAAAATTACAATGCTCAGTCGGAAACAACCAATCAGAACTAGGAGGAGTGTCTTTGCGCTGCCAATCACACTTATGTAGATGTTCACAAACTCCCCGTCTTTGCTTTATCCTGTTCGTGAAACGTGAAAATAGCAGATTCCTGGTTTTTGTCAAAAATAATGTTGATGTTGAAATTGGTGGGATGCTAAAAGACGGGCATCATTTGTCAAGCTCAGTGAATATCAGTTCAAGCTTTGTGTCTAATTGCTTCATGAATTATGGAGCAAAAAAAGCTTCATTCTCTCATTGTTAATATTTTTATTACATTTTATTAGCATTCATTTGCGTACAGAACACGCTTTGGACTGATATCCATCATACATTTTTGCAGACTTTATTTTGATGTTTGTGTGTGTGTCATTTAAAATAGATGCTACTGGACTTACTGGTTCCACAGCCACTGAAACACGTGTCCACACTTTGGTTCCCACTGCAGGGCTAGTAATTGTGTTTATGTCGTTGTTATTGATGTGGCACCTGCCAATGTTGACTGGGTACCAAAAAATGAACAGCACACACGGGTTGCCTTTGTGTGGCTGCTTGGCAGAAGACTTTCTGATTTATTTTAGCGTTGTTTCTATTGGCAGTTCAGTTGGTTTAATCACCATTTAGCTCTATTTCATATCTTCCTGCAGACAGATGAATTTGGAGGGAAAGCAGGCCGACATGCAACGATGGTTCTTGGCTGGAATTCACTCAGGGATGCTGCTTTCATGGTAACACGCTTTAGTGAGCTAAGCCACAGGGACCCTCATTCCACTCTCTTCTTTTAATGATAAAGAGATAAGACTGGTTCATTCTTCCTCTCGCCTTTATTATCCCTGAGTGACCCGAAGAAAAGCTTTCATCTCCTGCTTTCTAGGATGCGTGAACTCACTCTGTGGTCCACTCCGAAGCAGATTTATGTCCTCCTTCTGCGATGAGTGCGTCAAACAGCTTCCCTTATCTGATTTCTAAAGACTTTCTTTAGAAATTGTCACATTTCTTACATTTTCTGCCTGTATCTGAACAAGTGCACTTACAAATTAACGAAGTGGGAAGGACAAACGGGACAATGTGTTGCCCTTCAAAAATATCTAGAAGAGATGAACATCATCTGAGGGTCATGTGTTTGATAAGCAGAACAAAATCCAGTGAAAAACTGGATGTAGTTCTGATCATTATAAACACTATTCAATTTAATTAATACTTATTCCACAATCAATTCAACTTGATTCCCTTTTGCTGAAGGATCACTTTCTTCCAGATGTGCGTAGTCTTTGCAGAATCCTAAAACTTTAAAGAGCTTTTTTGTCACATCTAATTCACATCTAATTTAGTTACAGACTAAATTAAACTTCAGTGGGAGAAAAAAAAAGTACTTTCAAGGAGTAGATATTTTAATGAAGTGTCACTACTCTGACTTTAGTAAAATGTCTGGCTATTCTACACTGTGGTAAATTCACTGAAAGAAGAACATATTTGTTTAAGGCAAAAATACACAAGACAGACACACGCCTACATTTGAAGTCAAAGGGAAAATTCTACATAAATGTTTTTTTTTTTTGTCTTGTGGCTTGTTGAGCCATTGAATATCCAATAAACCACTAGAAGAACGTTACGCCGTTCTTGAATACTTTATAAATACAGAGCCAATAAAAGCGCTGCATGCATCTGTAGAGGCTGCAGTCCTCCACGCAGTTGTCCTGGATTCGATTCCTGGTCTCTAGCCATTTCCTGCATGTCTTCCCTTTCTCTCTCCTCCCTATTTTCTGTCCACGTTCTGTTCAATAAAAGCCACTAGAGCCGGAAAACCCCCCCCAAAACATTCTCGCCCCCTTGGATGTTTTCATCTTTTAGCTGCTTTGATAAATCCATCATGATCAACACAATTTGGCTTTTTTGGCAGTGAAAAGTGAGTCCTACAAAAATAATGAGAAGTAAATAAAAATGTTTAACACAAAATGTGATTGCGTCAATGTCCACCCCATTCAAGTCAGTATTTAATCAATGTACTTTGGGCTGTTTGGACCACACATAATTCTTCGTGAGTAAAGTTGCACTGCTAGCTTGTTTTGAACAAGCAATGAAACAGGATCCTCGACGCAGTACGTAGACTGCGGAGAATTTGTTTTTCTGGCCTCATGTCAATGCTACAACCTACAACTTGGCTGGCAGTGTTACAAATACGTTATTGTAATGTCACGATCATTGTGACATGCTGCTGCTCTGGCTTCAACCAAACAAAAACAGGGAAGCACTGAGACATTTTCTGACCAGTGTGTGCAGGAAATCACAAATTCTGCTGTAAACTGATATGCAACATTGACTAGTCGTAGTTAAGTTTGAGGTACTGTATCTTGAATTGTAATTACGGGTTTGTGTGACCCTTCGACTGACAAGCTTGGTGATGCCACTTGAAATGTCTTGCATAGTATTTCAGGATATTTCAGCTGAGGATCTTCTTACAGGATTTAAATGTTGGCCTTTCATTATGGTCAAAATATGGTGTTTGCAGTCCAGGCAAATTTTTCGATACCTGGAATGTAACTTACAGATAGCCAGACAAAACCAATTAAACGGTTTGCCGTAGAAGATCGGCGTCGGCCTCTTTGCGACCCTGCAGATGTTCAACAGGAATACAGCATGTCGTAGCTGCAGTTCATCTGAAAGCTTTGTTCAGTTAAATTCAGCACCGGTGTTGATTTTCAGTCAGATGAAAGAAACAGGGATGACTGCGGTCTGAGCTCATACTCATGGCTTTGTGAAATATTAACATCTTGACTTCCAGAGGGCCTCCCAGTAGATTCTTTTGCTGAATGGATGGTTGAGCACTCGCTCTGTTATGTGAAGTTGCAGTACAATCCTGCGCTTTCTCTGCAACAGCAGCGGCAGTAAAAGAATGCTCCAATGTCTTGGCCTTCACTCACTGTAAAGAATGTTTGTTATTAAAAAAAAAAAAAAGAAGAAGAAGAAGCAAACTTCCCTCAGTCACATCACAGGAGTGGGCTTGGCTGTGTGATCAGGAGAGGAACACCTACTAAATCCTGAATACAAACATTTCATCTTATTGTGTGACAACAAGAGAGGTGATTTCAAATATTTATATAGACAATGCATATTCCCTACTTAGGGATAAAAGAGAATATCTACATCTATCCAAGGACTTCTGATGCTGCAAAATTATTCATGTTTACCGACAAGAACCATGAATATTGAGCTCTAAACAATTAAAAACTGTCTTAGAGCCTGTGATGATCTTGTGAGAAAGTTTAAACTGTTAGGTCCAACCTGGGAAATAATGGAATTCTGACTTAATGGCATTTTCTTAGGCTTTGCAATTACTTCAGGACTCTGTAATCCTACGCTCAGCGTTATAGTTGGGGATTAGCCTTGGCCTACTTCTATTTCTCCTCACACTACAGTACCGAAGCTCATCTTGTCCTTCATGTTCCTACTTCTTTTCCCTCAACTTGTTCTTTCTTTGGCGCTTTATTGCTGTATCTGGGGTCCGCAACAATCTCACAGGAGCCAAACATGCTGTATAATTTAATCGTGTGCTGGAGCTTCAGTCTTGCGCTGTGATGGGAAGCTCTGCAAAGCAGCAAAGATGGAAAAATAGTTTCTGCATGCATGAATGTGGTTTTTCCTTCAAATAGATTATTCCTTTCGCTGTTGCGATTGCTTTTAAATATGTTTTATTTTACGTCTTGCACATTATTTGCTTTTCGCACACTGTGTTAATGAGATGAGCGTTGTTTTGTTTTTTTTTTCTTTTTGTCTAACAGACTAAATCTCTCATCATTGCACTGCGTCCTCTCAGGTTGATTAACCCGTCTTGTTCTCGAGGGGGGAACTTTTCATTTGCACACATTAATCTTTATTGCCCGTCTGGTTTTCCTTCCTGTTTCGTTTTCTTAAAGTACTTTGTGAAGTCACTTTCCACAGCCACAGCAGCTGTATTGCTATCAGCATCTAACCTTTAGAACGAATAAACAGCTTTCGCAAAGCCTGTTTTTCTCTTTGGTAAACTGATGTCATGGCAGCTTTTTGATTTGCTTTTTTTCTCCCCACTATTTTCTACGGAGCAGTTTGACGGGAATGCTGATATTTTCAGGATTATTATGACTATGTTTGTCAGTGAGTGCAAACAGATTGTCAGCTTGTCCTCTGCATTATGTACACAGCAGAAAGCAATTTTGGTTGTGACACAAGGAGAAATCTTGGACCAAAATCTATGGGTAGTGAATAATATTATTGCTTCTAAGTGTCTCAGGCGGTTTGGCACATGGATTGTGTGATTGTTTTTTTTTTTTTTTTTCCCTTGTTCATTTTTTTTGCTTTAGTTTGAACTTACTTTAATGTTCTTGACATTTTAAAGAGTTTTTCCTTCATCCATTCAGGCTTTCTGCATCGCCTGTTTACCCAACAGATCTGAGATTTTCCAAATGACACACGTTCATATTTTGTAAATATATGTGCCGTGATTTAGATTGTTCAAATATTTAACAATTTTATTACAAAGACCATAGGCAAAAAAAAAAAAAGAAAAAAGAAAAACATTTTTGATGAATTTCTATTTTTGGCTCTAACCTTGCTAAAATTCCAGGTTTTTTAATAATTTAAAAGATAAATATAATCACGATACATCATTGTCAATCTTGTAAACATATCTGGTGCAACAATCCGGTGCACTCCCTTGAACTAAAATATAATAATAGGATTCATTCCCCACATTAAGTTTTCTTTGGAAGACGTCCATCACTGTCCCACATCTAAACAGTCACCCGTTCAGCCTGATGTCATCTGTTGTCTGAGAAAATAAAGTCCCTCCTCATCCTCGGCATTCAGTTTTGTTTGAGGAAGAAAAAAAACAATTAGAACAACCAGCCTGCATTCAGTCCACATGTCTGCATGTGGGCTCTTTTAAATTTAAGCTGTGTCAGGTGTCGTTGGCTCACTTTCTTCAAAATAAATAATGAAGTTGAATAATTCATTATGAGCTGTGGGACTGGTTTTGCAGAAGCAGTAGATTTGCATTTTTGATGGTTTGAAGCATACAGGTGTTCTCTACCACAACGCCAAGAAGGCAAGACATCAAAGTGACAATTAATTAATCTGATCAAATTAATAAAACCTTTTAAAACAACTTAAGGTCTATGATTCAGCAGTTAGAAAAAATATTATCCCATGTAGAATACATTTAATGCAACAAACTCTTGATCTCCATCTTACGCTCTACTGGCCTTAGCTAACATGTCAAAAGTTGAGATGGCATAGAGGACAGTTTTAAATAGACTCGACAAGTGTGAAACAAGTGTGTTTGGCCATAAAATGCAGAATTTACACAAAACCTACACATAATAGTAGCACAAATACATGGTAGGAGTCGCAAAGCATGGTGGAGCAAGGTAGGTGATTTGGGTTTGTTTCGGGCAGATTGCAGTCTGTGATTTGGGAACATAGGCTGTTATGTTCTGTGTGCCAAAGTATTGCGGAGTCACATGTGAGGTCTTCTATCTGAAGCTACCAAGCAGAGAAGCGTATCTTCTAAGTGAATTGTTGAACACAAAAATGAATTCGAAGAGGTGTACCGATCCAGTCAAAGTCCAGACTTAGACCTGATTGAAATGCTGCGCTGGGACCTGGAGCGAGCTGCGAAAAAAACTCATTAAAGTGACGCGACGCAGAAAAAAACGAGTGAAAAACTGTCAGTCAAACTGACAAGAAGCATTTTGAGGTCTTGCTTCTTGGGTGTACTTAATTTTTTTTTTTCCTTTGTGAGTCCATGTTTGATTAATTAGTAATGACAAAATTTTTAAATAATTTGTAACTGTAATTGTGAAATGATGTGATGAAATATGGAGGAAATCTAGACAAAGAACAAAAGAGAGCGCTGGAAAACAAAAACGTGTTCAGGGATGTAATTTTCAGACTCCAATCAGACAATCAAGGGGGGCACAAGCAGTTGTTAGTTTTAGGTGTTTTTTTATGTTTGTACAGAAGACCAGATTGGTTTAGATAGCTCTTAATAAATTAAATCCTCAACTGAAACCAGGGTTTAGCATTTACATAGGAAAATACAAACAAACGGGGTTAGGGTTTGACATCTAAGTGCAACAGGAAAGTAAAAATGGAAGGAAATCTGAAAAGGGGATAAGGACTTTTCCCAGCACTGTGTATGGGAGGCCAGGGAATGCTGTCACAGCAGCTTTATCGAAGTCTTAAGGCCATTGAGCCATAAAAAGATTTTTCACTGGTCACAGACGTCCCAATGTTAGACCTTTTATTGATTGGCGCCCATTCGTGTTCAATGAGGTGCAAATCAAAGAGAGGAAAGACGGAGAAGTAACGGTCTGTCCCGTTAACATCAGGCCCAAAATATAAACCACACAGTTTATAGATGTGATTCAGATGCGATTCATTGAAATCTGCATATTTTACCTTTGACTCAAGAATGTTTTGTGATTCCTCACAACTAAATGGCAGCATTTTTTATGTTCTCCTTTATTTTCTTCTAAAAGATGACGTTTTAAGGATGGATATGTGTGTTTGTCCTTTGCTGATTTATGTGTTGGGAAACTTCTTGACCGTGAAAAAGTTAGTTTAGTTTTTGTGTATTTCTGGCCTTGACGAAAAAGGGATTAAATGACAAAATATTCCGATAGGAAGAACACTGCTAGTTCATTTTAGCATTTCTCACACATGGGACATGTAACATTAATGAGCTCATCAATCTTTCAAAGGGATGTCATTCAGTCAACCAAACATTAACCACTTTTCAGTAAATGTCACTCATTTATTTCAGACATGTCTGGGAAATTGACAGGAAGAGCGACGACGCGCTTGGGGAATTTATTGTTTGAACTTCCTGGTTTGTTTTGTTTTTCTCTTCTATTTTTTTTCACCACTGTAACTCTCATCAGGGTGGCAACATCTCGGCGTAAGCATTTCAAGTAAGTCTTGTGGACAATGTAAGAAAAAAAACAAAAAAAACCCGGAACTGATGAGAAACTAGTACCAGTTCCCGTGTCACTGAATCCTAATGGGGAGTGAAATAATTCACTTTGTTGCTTCCAGCTTGGGTTTCCCTTCAGCTTTAGACGTTTCTAAAGCAAGTGGCAACAAGGTCAACTTCTGTCTTCGTTTGCCGTCACCACATTGTCGGCCGTTTGCTGTGCCGCTATAATATCTCAGTGCTGCGATAAAACGGATGATGAGGGGGAAACGATGTTGATGCTCGTTTAAGCAGAAATAACAGCGATAAGGCTTGGTAATAGTTTTATGATCTGTTTAATGTAGCTTATCATGCACAGGGCTTTGTACTGTAATGGTAGAACATGTGCATCCTTCTTGAAAGGCCCTTTTTCTTATTACAGACAAAAAGGGAAGAAAAAAAACAAAAACAGAGGAGTCCTCATCAACAACAACCTGCCCCTCATAAGATGAACTCCACAGACAATCTATTAGATTTGTGCACAAAGTGACCTTGGCTCTGTCTGGAGGAATAATATGAGATAGGAGCACTGACAGCGAATGTAAATCACACACCCGCTTTTGCTGATTAGAGTGCCATATGCAGTCAGACTGGGCAAAATATGGAATCCGGCGGAAGTGGAAGTGGTGTGGCGCGCAAAAAAAAAAAAAAAAACGAGTACCACAAATAACGAACCCGCCCACCAGGCCCGGGTCTCCTGGGAAGACTGACAGGTTAATGCACTGATTTTAAATGCTGTGTGTCCTTCGTAAAAAGAGAGCAAGTGCACTCTGAGTGACTCGGCGTCATATCCAATGTGACAAACTGACACTGCAGCCGGGGAATACCAAATGTTACAGGGGGGACAGGCTTTTATCACACGGGTGCTGAAGGGATGTGAAGAAGCACATGATGTTAGAGCTGGAGCACTTGGATGGGTTTACTGTACTTGTGTTTAAAGGAAAAAAGAAAAACTTCCTCAAAGAAAGGCCCTCCACCAGGGAAATTAGAATAATGATAGAGTATGCGATGCGGCGTTTTGCAGGGTAAGCTGGGAAAAGTGTGAATAGTTACATTCTGTGAGACGAGGGAGCTCGTTTTGAGGCAGTTATTTAGTTTGGCACTTCACTGTGAGAGGTGACTCTGTGCGTGGTAATGAGGGAGCTTCTTCACACTTACGATCATTTGTAGAGATAGAGAGCAGAACTCGTGTGTAATCCTCTTGCTGATGCTGTTTTTGCGCCGTGGACCCGTGTTTAAAAAGCCAAAGGAGAAAGTGGAGATGGCGAAATTGCCAACCCCTATCACACAGTGTGAGACGAAAGGATTCATTATGCGGTTTGTGTTTTGATCACATCGAAACCCAATAAAAATACACCGAAGTTTGTTGTCGTGAGATGAAATGAGGGGAAAAAAATATCAGACTATGAACATGTCTACATTTCAGACTTGCGAGGCATGTTGTAGTTACTACTCCACGTACTTTAGAGATTTTGGGGGGCTTAAGGGACAGAAAATAGTATTTCATGGGTTATTTCCTCCCAATTTTCATGCAAACACACCGGTGACTCAGAACTACCTGCATCTTTATCTTACAGCTCTACACCACTGCCAAGCCCCTGCAATACAGAGGCTCAAAAGTCACTTCCTAGGAGTGAAAATGACCTTTACCAAGGCCACTATGGTAACCTTTTACCATCAGAGAAGATGGCTTTTGCACATTATTGATTTGAAATCTTTCATGTAAGAACGCTGCAGCCACCTCTTCCAAAAAAACAGCCTGTTTTGGTCAGATTACAAGAAACATTTAGTTTTTTTCGGGTGGTTTCGTCAGCAGTTAATGAACGGTGACAGGTCTAATATAGATCACTGATGCTGTGTCCTTTAAATCAACCAAAAGTCCTCCAGTTTTTTAAATAGTTCATATATTTCTTCGATTAAATCTGAAATTGCTCTGCTCGTCATTACTGTTGGTTCATTCTGCATATTGCTAACACTGCCTCTGTGTTATGCACTGTACATTGACTGAAGCAATAAAATTACAGTTCACATTTCGCTTTGATTTCCCAGTGGTACAGAGGAACGAAGGTTATTGTTGTTACCAAGGCAGCCAAGGCTCTTCTCTGTAGAGTTTGCATGTTCTCCACTTGTATCCTTGGGTTTTCCCCCAGATACTCTGGCATCGTCTCGCAGCTTTTAGATATGGATGTTAGTTCAATTGAAGAGTCTGAATCTCCCTTAGGTGTTTATTGGTTGTGTCTCTTTGTTGCCATGTGACAGACTGGGGCAACCTATGCAGAATCTATCCATTCCCCCAACTAAAGATAGACACTGTGTCCCCCAGGATCCAGCACAGGATTAAGTGGGTAAAGAAAATGGATGGGTGGATTTAGACTCACTTTTTCTTTGTTGGTCTACCGACATGATGAAGTCTCCCTCAGAGAATGAACAGTTTACTTTGTTTCTCCATTAAGTCTAGTTATTTGTGAAGGTATCCCGACCACAGACGGACATTTTTCTTCCCTGTCGTCCTGCACAGTGTTCTTAAATTTTGACTCCCAAAAGACTACGCATGGAACTACCTTATATATAGTTACAATATTTATACATATTACTGTTTCTGTCTATGTATGTACTTTTGGCCTTTTGTCATACAATATATTTGCTATCAACTAATGTTATTGTTTTTTTCTGTCCGTACGACGGATGATAGCGGGAATTCATCTCCATCAGTATTATCTGCTTTATTCCACTCAGGCCCTGTGAGCTACGGTCTATCCACTCTGACATTGAGTGAGAAGCAGGGGTCTACAATGGACCAGTAGCTTGTCCATCACCGGCAGACAGAAAGCCATTCGTGCTCGCACACACCACCAATTAATCAACCATCTCTTCGGACGGCAGGAGATTGAGGACCGGCGCAGACACAAGCAGAGCGTGTAAACTCTGCACAGAAGGGCTGTGACTGACCACCAGAAGTGAATCCTGTGGGACCAATTGGCAGAACTTGACCACTTGGAAATTAATTAAGAGGATTTAATGGATTTATAACAAAAGAAACATAATTAACTGGGCTGCAAAGTTCACTGCTGCGGAAAGACTAATAACAAGTTGAGGAATAGCAACACGGCTACAATGTCCAAAAGGGATCCGCATCAAGATGCCAACGTATCAACACATTCTTGCCAAATGAAATCTGTCTTACAAAACCAGTTGCTCTAAGGAGGTGACTTCATCCAGTGCAGCCAATACTACCAGCCCGAGTTATGAACATATGCTCTTTAAGTTTGATGCCCTGTTGTAAGTATATTTGGAAACTCTTATTTGAAGTTCGTAGGGAAGTATTCCTTGAGTTATGTATTTTTGTCATAAAAGAAAAAGATTTCCTGTCCAACAGCACCTGGTTAAAAACTACAGAAGGATCCCTCTCTTGTAGATAAGATGTGAATTATTTGTAAGCACTAAGATTGCTGCAACTGGCTAAAGTTAGCATCTACTTTGGAGCCTCTTATCAGCTCTGTGCTAAAGGGACGGTTAGTTCTGGATTGCATTTGACTAGTTGGGTCAAAATTGGTTGCATTCTGATAAACCTGAACTGGATAGTTCTAATGTGAGCAAAGATTATATTGCAAGTAAAATTTATTGAAACTTTTTTTCTGTTTGTGAAAACATCGCAGGGAATGGACCAGTCGAATCCGGATTTAATTGTTGTACTTTGGTCAAGTATTTTTTAAAAGACATTTTGAAATTTATCAGACTTTCATTCATTTAGTTTTCATGAAATGAATGAACTCAAAAACTCAAAAACTCAGATCGTATTTTGCTCTAATGATACAAGATTTGAATCGAAGTTCAGGATTTTTTTTCTTACCTTTTAAGTCAGAATGAGAACTACTAAAGCATACGTCTTTTTTCAAATTTTGCTCTAAAAGCTGAACCTTAGATTTTGTTCAAAAATGTTAGTGTTCATTGTATATCAGCTCACTGTGTTAGGAGATGCCAAACAAGCTGGAAAAAAAGAAAAGAAAAGAAAAGTCCCATTAAAGCTTACAGAGTCGGAGATCATGAAGGAAAAGGCCAATTCAAATCCTGCAATGACTTATTATGCTCCTATTTTGTACAGCTATTTTGTTTAACTTGTTTTAAATAGAGAAATACCACAACCTTTATAACACTCCTTTCTTTACATTACAGAAACATTCACTCAGCAGCACAGTTTACAGCTTACGTAAGATCAAATTGTCTGTTTTACCTTTAAAGCTGC
The DNA here is from genome assembly GCA_010277075.1 of Poeciliopsis retropinna. NCBI lineage: Eukaryota > Metazoa > Chordata > Actinopteri > Cyprinodontiformes > Poeciliidae > Poeciliopsis > Poeciliopsis retropinna. The sequence continues at coordinate 2,214,005 of VMRM01000024.1, forward strand.
AAATAAATGTACAGGCGATTGTTGTTCCTTTTGGAATGTCTCTCTATATAGTGTTGCGACAGCCCAGCAGCCTCTCCTGCTCATGGACTTGGCAGATGTTTTACACCACATGCCCTTTCTACCCCACCGATTATCCCCAGAAAGAGAGGGAGAGGGATTCAAAACGGGGACCTCTGGGTCTGCGGCCAACCTGCTCCATTACCAGAGCCGATGGGAGCCAAGGTTGCTACAATATTATGAATTAGGCTATTCTCTTTCTCGGGAGAGATAAAAGGTCAGAACAGATTTTGCTTTTAGTTTTTGTTTGTATTTCCTTAGTGTTTCCCTGGGTTTAGATGGAAGCCCTCTGTTTCTCGTCGCCTATTTGGGTCAACTCTTTTCTCATGTTTTTACCTTGTATAACATCCATCATTCTTCTTCAGTTCATTTCATGTTCTCTCTGAGTTGATTCACCTTGACTTGCTCTTTGTACTAGTAATCGACCCCTTCCTGTGTGTATATTCTCCAGTTTCTTTTTGTTTTGTCTCTGTCAGATCCTCATGTTGACCATCACTTTGTGTCATGGTGGTTATTTCTTTTCTTTGTCCTCCTTCGTGTAATCAACAGTCTGTAAGTCTGTTCATTATTTTTAACACTCAAGACCCATTTTAACATTAGTTGTTGTTTTTGTCTGTACCAAGGTTCGATTAATCAACAAAATATCAATCTGCTTTATAGGATAAACGATGAGCAAGGTTTGCAAGCCATCCTTGTTAGTAATATTTTTACTATTTCAAAAAGGGGAAAATTCCTTTAAACAGAAAATTTAAAATTACTTAAATACAGGAGTTCTAATATGCAATGTTCTGTCTCTATCATTCATATAAATAACCCCCACACCCATCTTTTTTTTTCTTTTTTTTAACCAAATTAGCAAACATAAGTAAAACATTTGTCATTTCTAATTAGATATACTAATTTTACTATCCTGTTTTTAACTTTATCAAAAAAAAAGCATGCAATACTTTTAAAAATGCAGGAAACTCTCTCATTAATTGGGTTCTCTCCGTCCTAATTTTTGTCCCCAGACTGAGTGAACAGGCTTTAATCACTTCGGCTTGGATCTGACACCAAACAACTAATTCCTCCAGGAGGTGGTCCTCAGTTGCAGCACCAAATTCACTGAAAATAAGACCGAAAACCATCAAAAATCAATCAGAAGGTTTACTGTATGCGTGTCATGAAGTCTTCCAAGACTGCACTGAAGAGGAAGGATGCAGGCTTGAGACACCATCCAGAGGACCATAACGGTACTGCAGCCAGTAAAGGGTGAGTGGGGGGGAGAGGAAAGAAAAAAAAAAAAGATGAGTAGGAGTTGAATTTGTGTTTTTACCTCATCCATCTGCAGGAAGCTGCTCCCTGAATCACTACAGCGGTCACAAGATGGAGCTGCGCGGGCAGGTTTGATCCATGCGATGCCTCGTGCGGGCAGGAGGAAGAAGGAAGTGCAAGGGGTTGTCTTGCATCAGCGTAATCATCATAAGTCTTGTGTCTGACGTGCGGACAGCTGACTGATGGTGCCTGTAAATCTAGCACAATAGAAAAAGGAGCCATTATATATGCTGCGGAGGAGAGTGATGTGTTGCACTTCAAAATCCAGAGAGCTGCAGGGGCGACAATGTCCAGAGTTTTGAGCCACATCAACACGACTCAATAGTTTCTGTGCCAAGCGAATTTGATGCATTAGATAAGATGTTCAGCTGTTTTATTTTAATAATAAAGAGAGTTATAATTAATTTGTTAATTTTGTTGTTTTTTGGGAGAAGTTAAATGCTCAATTGAGATGTTGGTTAAACTACTAAAGATCTTGTGTTGTGTTCAATCAAAACAACAAACTTCACTGCATTTTTCAACCTCTCTCAGGTTTTCTCCCACAAATGTTCTGTATTTCGCTACATCAAATATCTCCTCTGACCAGATTCCTTAGGATGGTGCTACCGTCATGCTTCACCATGGTGATGGCATGATGTAGACTGTTAGATTTCTGCAAAACAAGTAACGTGATCTGTGTGAGGCTTTTCTCTTGCCGTTCTCTCTACGACTCTAGATGCTCAGTATTTGGAAGCGTAGCCAACAGGGAGCTATTAGCTTTGCTCACTTCTTCTGTTACAAACGTTAAAGCTACAACTTGAGCAGAATACAGTTATAAAATGGTGCAGAAAATCAACGCCATAGTCCATAGCTCCACCTCATGTTCATTTGTTGGCCCAGTTTAACCCTTCCAGACCGACTGTAGCGCCGACGATCCAGCCAAACCTGCAGTACCATAATTCCACCACTCTTTGCGCTATCTGAAAATTTCCAACGGTTTCTGAAAGTGGAGACGCTACACTTTCCAGCCGATACAGGGTTATTACGGTAATTTCACCCCCGCAGCAGCAGGGAGTGAAATTAATCTGAGAGACACTCTTTTAATAGACGATAAATCGCGAAAATAACTTGCTAGATATTGAAAGTTCCAGTTGTTATGGATAAATATAACAACTGGATAAATATAACAGCAAATATATTTACTCGCAGGACATTGGAAGAACTGCGTACAATTAAAATAGACAAAAATATCCAGGAACTTAGGTCATAAAGGCTTCAATTCAACCAGAGAAATGCTCAATGGTAGAAATCTCAGATGGAGCACAGGAAGGAAATGGGAATTGAGTGGAAAAGCGTAGGAAGGTTTTTCCACTCCTAAATCAGGCTATTTTGATTTAGGAGTTGTTTTTTTTTTAAAGTGGACTGAAATCCATTGCATGCCACACTTTTTCAAAGTTTATCTTTAGTCAAACATATTGAAAGTCTTATTACTATTGCCTTATCCTAAATGTATATGTGCTGCAATGTGTTAGTTTATTATATAAAATCCAAATAAAATACATTGAAGTCTGTATTTAACAGAGATAGCGGGTATGGATACTTTTGCGAGACACTACTAACATCCTAGTACAGCTATACCTCAGGTTAAAGTTTGTGTTTGTGATCATTTCCTATTAAATAGGATGCATCAAAGGCTGAGATTTAAGTGCAGAAACGCTGCTGATTTCCACCTGTGTTCATTAAAGACTTTTATGCACTACAAAACTACTGTGTCAAACATGTGCTGCGTTGTGGAATCTGGTGTAAATAGTGCCATGATCTGATGAGATTCCCAGCAGCATGAGAACTTGGGACTTTTCCAGAAGCCCAGAGGTTTGCAATAGAGTGGGCGGCATGCAGGGGAACAGAAAGGAAAAAAAAAAAAAAAAAAAAACAGGGAACAGCAGATGGAGCATTAGCAGTTCTCCTGTTTGCGTGGGCCAGCTGCCACTTTCTGGGTCTCTCTATGGGCCTGTCGGCTCCCCTGAGTCATCAAAGTAAACCTAGTTTTGTTTTGGGTTTGTTGTTTTGATGGCTCACTATGAGCATAAAATGTGCACGCACAAACCAGCGCGCTTGGTCATCAGACACAAGGTTGGACCAAAGAAACCAAGAAGATGTAGATTTACGTCTCATCCTCGTTATCATCTGCGGTAGTACCAAGACTGAGACGTAGCATTGCATTTAACATTAAAATTCATTAATTAATTTTTTTTTTTGCATCCCCCTATATTTTAAGAAGCAAATTACTGAGACCAGATTTATTAAATGAAACTCATGTCAGCCGTGGATGGGTCGTGACGGAATGTGATGAAAGGGGATGTAGAGCCTTAATGAAAGGAGATGGTTGACATGGTTCAGTGTGGTAGAAGTTCACTTTTAGTGCTATTGGTAAGATGTTGCCACAACCCCCTACATCATCTTGGGGGGGGGGTTTACCATCCGTGTCACTTCTTTGATAACTGATTGCTTCCTGAATTCGCGTTCAGCATTTTCCAACTCATTGCTGGTTCGTTACTGTTTGGTTCTTGCCGGCAAGCCACACAAGCGCACCTGTCCCTGCAACGCGCGCGTCGAGCCACATCGGATGCACTTGAGTTTCCATCCTAAAGCCCAATCTTGGAGGCACCAAACGGACAGCATGATGCAGCACGTGACATGCAGAGACACATTTAAAATATACTTCCACAGACATTTTATTTTATGCAACAAAACTCCACAAACTTTTCTTTTCTTTTCTGTACGACTGCAGGCACTTTCTCCATTTCCATGTGGGGGAACGGAGTTTATTTAAAATGTATGATGTCTTGTTGGAGCGTCTTGTACTTTGTGACACCAGTGAAAACGCGCCACAAATTCACAAAATGCTGATGTGGCGGGACGAAATCGCCTTCAGAATGTCACATCTAATACAAAGATTGCCAGTGGAGCGTGACACTCGTAGGGGGAAAAGCAAAGAAAACATAAATAAGATTACAAAATTGAGCACAGACAAAGCCAATAAGTCTCTCTGCTCATGCGGCTTTAATATAAAGATGCCTTTTTTTTTTTGTACTCAAACAAGCAGTCAACATGTTTTTGACTCTCGGCTCCACTGTTCATGTCACATTGTCTGACTTCTTAATCAAACACTGATGCAGAAATTTCATTACACTTGCATTTCTAAACATACTTTCCTCACAACCACTCTTCTTTACTTCCTCTCTGTTTTTACTTTTTATTTTTTTTAAATAGCTCTTTGTTCTCTGCTCATGTCTATTTTTATCCCGAGCATTGAGGGGAGGAGTCAGAAAAATGACGAGGCTTGGGGGACTTGCTCATCTCCATGGCAACTATATTTCAAGCCTTCATTGTCTAATGTCGCCTTTTCTTTCGTCTCGTACACCTTTGGGGCTCTCACCTCTTCATCGCAGTTGTTCATGTCCAATTTCCTGAATTTTTTTTGTTCATTTTTTTCCACAGCACTTCCTCTGCAGCTGCTCTGTGGAGGTCCCCGTTCTCGCCTGCTTCCTCTCTTGGATCCTCTCCTCTCTCCACGCTCGTCCACCTCTCGCCTACCCCCTTTCCGTCCGACCCGCCAGAAGTGGATTGAGCCATCTTGTCCTCTCTGAACCAATGAGCGCACTATTGGAGAGTAATTCTGCTCTAACCCACGCCTCACTCGTGAGACACAGTCTGAATGCCGTTCGACTCGCCGCCACTGTGAGGCCCACTTTCACGAGCCTGAAAGTCTCTGCGGGCTTTGTTAGATTCATGGGGGTTTCCCCATTTTCCCACCACCACCACCCGCAACCTCACCTCCTCTTTACTGGATCCTGTTGAGAAATGCTAATTTATGGGTACCTTCCGTACTCTATAACTGCAGTCTGGCACCCTCTTATGAAACACAAGCTGTACTACCAACTTCGTTTATGACTTCACTTCTATGGTTTTATCCAGCAAAATGTACCTCTGAATATATTTACCCCCTTTATATAAGTTTGATGATGTTTGTGAAGGTCTTACGTTAGTAAAGTCTTGTACACAACGACATTCACTTGAGGTGTTATCACTGTCTTCACTAAATCAATCAGCAGTGAGTCACCGAGTGCCTAAGGAGTTAGCCGTCTCTTCATCAAAATTGTTTCAACTGCAGTGACGTTCCGCCTTGAAAAGAAAAAAAACAAAACAAATAAGACCTGCCTTCAATTCCACTTTAGGGATTCCTTCCTGTCGCACAGCCAGGCAGCGCAAACATATGCTGTCAGTGGAAGCGTCTGTGTTCCCTGACATTATGTGCACAAAAACACAGCAGTGGAGACAGTCATAGGAGCTATAACGGTACCAACATGAAGGGGGGAGGTGGCGCTCACATGAAACATGAACAGGAGACAGAAATATACCAAGGAGGCGAATGGCAGACTGATGCACAGCCTCATGTTTAATATACACCATTAAAGAATAAAAAGAATAAGCAGGCCGCGAGGCTAACAAGGCCGTGCGAAGTATTCACGTTAATTACGTGGAGGGTTTTGTGCCGCGGACTGACGGCGACAGATGCCGGTAACCCCGAGGAGCTAAGTGCTCACCCGTGGTCCTCCAGACTGCCCCCAACAGGAACTCTTTCGCTAATCTGCCCTGTTCCCTACGGCAACAGTCGGAGTCCTGCGTGTCAACTGCCAGTGATGGAGCAGGTGTAACCCGACGGTGCCAGGTGGAGGCTCTGCTCGTCACGCTTGCAGAGCGGCGCCAAAACAAGCGGTAATAGAGACACCAGTCGCCAAAACCCTGCAATCCTTCATGCCGACTGCATCGTGCAAAATACATGGGAGCAGCTGCGCACATGGTGGCATGTTTACACACACAGGGACATCAGGATGTGATCAGAATGAACAAAGACACAGTTTACGGACACTGACTTCAAAGGGACACCGATAGTTCATCGTGTCTGAAAATACCATAGATATTTACTTTAACCACTTTGGGAGGTATATATTGTAATCTCTGTGTTGATCACAATGTGGAATTTGTCATCACTGTGTGTTCTGCTTAGTTTTAAGTAGATGATTTGATGACGTCCTAAAATTGTTGATGTTTTCCTCGCAAAGGTCAATTTCCAGCGATTTTTTTTTTTAAGAAGGTGTATAACTTTTAAGAGCTATGGATGGCTTACAGCTAATCAGACAGTTACCCATTACAAAGTTTTATTATTATTATTATTTTTAGATATTTTACTATATTTCATGAGAGACCATTATAAAATTTGTTGCTGTTTTTTCAGGTGAAGTTTCACAGGTTGACGTCTAGAGGGGACATTGGTGCCATGCCATTATGTTATTGTGGTTTTTTTTTTTCCAGATCATGTATTTTTTCAATCTTATCCTAACAGGTCTAATATCAACTAACATTTCTCTGCATGCAACAGATACGAGATTTTTCAATCAGCTAACAGATCAGACCTAACAAGCTTCACCTTTCTATAAATTCACAGTGAGGTAACTACTACTGTTTGCAACATGACAGAAAATTGTACTTCTTAAAACAAAAACTATCCTTTTAGTGCGTCAACATGATTGTTGTCTTCAAATACAAAAAGTATGAAAATGTGTTCAGGCTTATTTGAACAGATTTTCTTGGTTTGGCAACCATCCACCGCTTTACTGTCTAATCTGGTTTCTAATCTGAAAGAGGGGGAAAAGAAAGCGATGGAGTGAGATGTTTTTCTTAAACTTCTAGCGCAGAGTTCGTAATTGTCCAAGTTTTGTCAATCTTTAAAGTTGCTTTTGTTTCTTCTCAGGTGGTTTGACACATTGCCTTATAGGTATGCTTTCTTTACAAATAAATTTTAATCAGTTTTGTCATCAACTTTGCGCAGTCAGAAAACATTCTAAGAACTTCCTCCGATTCAGAACACTGTGGCCCTGCTGTACTGCCCTTAGTTTTAATTGCACCATCCCTGCGATGAACGCCTAATGTCGGCTCACTTTAGGCCAGTTTGGCTAATATAAACCTCCGCTTGTTTGCCTTTCATTTCCATATTTCTGGGTTTCTGTTGTCTCACAACAGAGTGTGAAGCTCTGGCTGGAATGTGGATGTGTTAATCAGCTGTCACATCTTATTCCAAGACTTTGCCAAAAGCTGTTGTGCTGTGAGTTCATCAGCTGGCATCACGAGGGGGGCTCTTGTGGATGCGACTGCTGTCGCGTCAGACATATTTCACTCCCTGCCGTCGAGTTAAGCAACGTTTGTGATATGTGGGGGACTACGAATGATAACGACCCACTGAATTGTACATCTTAAGAACACAGAAGCATTTTATCCACCTGTTTTCCACCTACGACTGCCATATTGTCGTTTTGACAAACACCAACAAGGTTTCTACTGAAAATCTGTTATTTATCTGCCAGTAGTTGTAGAATAACAGTTAAATGCTCAAATGTTTACCTTTTCTTTAAGGGTAATTGTTTTTTTTCTTCCAAAAAAAAGTAAAAGCATACAAGTCTGATCTATGTCCATGATCTATGCTGTTGTAGGTGCAGAAGGCTTATCATGGCATCTACATTTCCAAACTTCATCATTTCTTCTATCTACCTTCATCTATGCGTTATTTACAATCATTGCTTCTACTGTTTTCCTAACCTCTCTTGGTTTCTTCGTCTCGTTCCTGGAAGGACTTGTTATCGAAGCTGTTGCTGCTATTAACACTTTGTACAGTTTCTGTGCTTCGTATCCCTAAAAATACATTCCCAACTTGATGCGTCTTCACTTTCAAGGACAAAGTTATTGATAGAGACATTGCTCCCATTAACGCTCCATCCTCTCGGTTTTTTTCTTCCCCCATAAAAAAGTGGTTCAGTGCAGTTTAAAGTCTAGTTATAAAGTATTTCCTTTTTTTTTGTTCCATAACCTAAAGGGTTTTTTGAGACATTTAAAATGACGACCGCCTTATAACATTTAACTTCTGCAGTGATGGATCATCGGGGAGAGGACTCCGTTTCGGGCCTCCACAATCCTGTCACGTTCAAAAGCAGGAAGACTTCTTGCTTTTGAAATCATGGGATTATGAGAGACTAAACGTCTAACAGAAAACAATGTGAGCATTTCTGTGGAGATTTGGACTTTCCAGAACTCCGATCAAATCATCCACAACCTGTTTGAGCTGTTTCTTTTTTTTTTTTTTTAGACTTTTGCTCAAGTGTTTGTAGTGTTTATAAAAATTTTTGCTTTAATATTTTACTTAGCAAAATTGCTCTTACCGCTAAAGTGAACACTCGGTGTATCTGTAGGTCTTGGGGGAAATGAGGAAGACGGCGTGTTAAGGGTCTCTACATAATGACTCTGCAACGGTTACTTTGTGGCAAGAATGATTTGCACTTGCACAAGCTTGTTGATGAAGCACTGCACATAAATCTCACTGTTATGCATATTTATGCAAATGGTTCATTTAGCCGGAACGCATTGGTTACAATTAACCCCACCCCGCAAAAACAGAAAAAAATACAGAAGGAGTGATCTTATGTTGATGACAGCGCTCCATGAGAGGAGCCGCGATGGACTGTTGATGTAAAGCAAGTAACAGTCAAGCAATCCACAGCAGTGTCTGAGGTCACAGCCCTGCCTCCCCGCACTGAAATACAGTGCAGTCGATACTGCCAGTGAGATGCGGCCTGACGAGTGGTCTATCAATACCTCCTGGCAGAAGGAGGTTGTTTCATAAATCAATCCTGTCTGTGAGGTTCTGATTGCACAAGAGCTCATACAGTGGCGGGACAAAAGGGCATGTCAGCAGTTTAATTTCTTTCCTCAAACAAAAACAGACCCTCCAAGCAAAAAGGGACTGGCGAAAGTTTCTTCAGTTATTAACTTCTGCACTGTGTGCGGGACCGTCTCTCTAAACCGGTTATGCGTCGTAAACTCTCCCCGCTGCATACGACTTATTCCAGGAAACGCAGCTTCCCTCTTTTTGACTTCTACACAAGTTGACGAACTGATGCTGTATTCGGAGCAGACGAGTGACGGCAATAAAAAGTAACGCAGTGATTTATTGCTGTCGGTCGGGTAAGCTGCGCTTTCGTTAAGTCAATTACAAGTTTTTTCTTGTGTCCTTTTTTAACTTCTCTGGCTGTAATCAAACAAAAGATTTGCAGACAGTTGCACGTATTGCAATATTTTTTGTTTTTGTGCTAGATAGACTGCCACAAAAGCAGTGCGTGCAAAGTGAAAGAAAGATGATGCACACATTTTTCCAAATAAAACAAAAATCATCAAAGTGTGCACACCGTCCACGTTATTCTAGGTTATGACTCTAGTACATTTGCAAATCTTGGGACAAACTTTACAAAATAGTTTAACTTCAATTGGACCAGGTGGAGAGCATATGCAGTCATTTCAAGTCCTGCAACAGATCATCAGTTAGATTTAGGTCCTTACTTTGACTAGGCTATTTTAACACATGAATGATCTAACCCGGTGGGCAGAAACCTGCACAATCCACAACGCCATTTTTGTTTGCTTTTATTCTTAAGACATACTTTATAAATGGTTTGTTTTTAAAGTTAAATAATAATAATAATAATAAAATCTTATTTTAGGTTTTAAAATTGCATCTTTCTACCACCAAAACATTTCACCATAAGAATGGTTTGTTGAGTGTTATGTCTGTTTGGATTTGCTTTATAACCTAACTCTACGTTAAACCTCTCTTCAAGGTGTCGTTTGTTGACTCGTATCTCTGGGAGCTTGAAAGCACAACTGGATTTAAACTCGGGTAAAATTACAAAGGGAAGAACTAATATTCACTTCATCCTGGAGTTTATTTAGAGAAATGAAAGTGAAAGTGAAAGCGCCTGATAACGCCGCTGTTCCCAGCATTTTCATTCGCAAAAATAAACTCTACATGTGTGCTTTACTTTCCACCTCACAATGATGCACTTTCAGTATCACCACCCTGTCTGATTGTAAGAGTGCCCACCGAACAGGTTGGACACTCTTACTGTATATTGTCCATCCCATTCTCCCAAAAAAGGAAGATCTGCGTGAGGGCACTCGGGTCAGATCCTCTGGTCCCAAAGTCGCTGTCGGTTGGGAAATCAAATAGGTGCGCGTGCAAAAACGACTCCCCCCGGGGAGAGTTGCACATCTGCACAACTCGGCACAGGTTTTCTCACCAGCGTTTTTTCTCAGCTCTGTCAGATGAGATCGGAAGGCACAAATGTGCCACATTTTACGCACCCAGGGCCGATCTTCACACACAAATAACCACGGGGTACTCAAGGGAAAGGTGATGCTGACCATACTTCACACATCTCAGAAACATCAGCACAGATAAAAGTGGGCCACAGTCATCCTTCAAACGTGGTTTGGGTTCATTACTGGTCGGACCCAAAGCTACAAAGCATAAAAAAAAATACCCACATTTGGAATGGAACATCATGCTAACTGATACCTGCAATGTAGAAACTCCTCTACATCATTCCTCAGCAATCTCCTGTGCTGCACATTTTTGTTTTTCTTCCCAGACCCTTCAGCTCAGCTCTACTCTTGCAGTTGCTTGATACTGTACAGTATATGAGTTGTTTTTTTTTTTACCCCCGCCCTCTGGTCTCTGAGACATGCAGAAAACCAAGCCATGCACATTTAGGTTGACAGATTAGTTTACATTTGGGTTGACACCGTGGGAGAAGGCCTCGGCTCGCCCGCAGCGATGTGCCGCTGCGTTCTGGGCAGCCAGTGCGAAAGCGTGGCTTGCCAGGAGAAAATATGGAGGCCCGGAGCCCACCGCGGAAGGATCTGCCTGTGGGTTTGCGGGCCCCCCGTCCCTCCCTGCGCGTGTTTTTGGAACGCAAGGTGAATCATCTGTACGGGAATCCGTATATACCAAGCAAAGCAGAAAGAAGCCCTGGGGAGGATTCTGTTTCTAAATTAGTGACCACTGAAGGCTGCATTACGGAAGAATGCATAATCAGGCTCCAAGTGCGCCTAATTCAGCACTGACCATCTCAGAGAGGGAAAAAACAAGCCAGCCAGTCATGGGCTTATTACTAATGTCTGATTATAGTGTATGCATCACGGGCCTAATTATGGCATAAATCTCTTAATAGTCGATCGAGCTCGATGAATTATTACTGTATTCATTGCGTGAGGTTAGTGGTGCGACATATTTAAACGCTGAGAAAACATCCTCCTTCTTTCTGTTTCGCCAACAGGAGTAAGCCCAGGTTTGAACAGAGCGCGCTCCTTATACCTGATTAATTCCTTCACCTCAATGCAAGGCCACTTCTCCGAAAGAGTAGCACAGCTGCTTTGAGATGGCCCAAGTCCCCTGGCTGCGGCCCACCACAGAAGCAAACACGCACACACAGACGTGCAGACGCGCACACGTCAGCATACATGCCCACACCTCCGTTCCCCCCAGAGTGGGCTCCGCAGCTGTTGCTGGGAGTCCGGATCAGCGCGGCCCGAGCCAAAAATACCCTCCTTGTGGCAGATTGGGTATGAATGAGATCGCAAGGGGCAGAAAGTTAACAAATTCCACACAGCGGAGAAACACGGGTGCGGGCACGTCGGAGCCCATGAACATGTTCTTACAAGCCACTAAACAAAGAGAGCTTAAGAAATGCTTTTAACCTTGGGCTGCTCCGACGAGCTCCCCGGCGGTAAGTGAATCACATTCCGGACATACATGGCTGCTCCCGGTTGTGAGCGCGTGTTACGGTATCACAAAGGAAAATACCTGCTCGGCCAGCCTAACTTCCTCCTGCTGCTTATTCTAAATGACCGAGAAATCAGAATGAGTTCTGTTCATTGACTGTTATTGTATGGACGTTTTTGACAGACAGCGACTCTGGGAAATCAGTGCAACCTGTTTCTAAGGTTGAAGAAAATGATTTTTTGTTGGTTTTTGTTTGTCTACATATTCAACGTATTGGACGTGGCTGCTGTGAATCTAATACTTAAGGAAAGTATTGATTACTTATTGACATTATTCACTGTTTTACATTGAAGAATTGGAATAAGTGTCGGCCAGTACAACCTCAATTTGTGCTTATGTTAATTGATACAGAGCTAACTGCTGTTGCTAGTAGTAGCTAATTAGAAAATCTGAACTACAACTTCGGAGGCTAATAAATCTGGAAAAAGTTTTAAATGCCGTTAATCTGGCATTTAGTGAATCAAAGAGACTTTTGTAAAACCTGAGCAATCCAAAATGTGAAAGGTTTGATCTGATTTGATGCCGGGTCGTTCAATGTTTCAGTTCAGATTTTACAGTCTGAATATCCTACAAATATTCAAATAATTTACTATGCCCTCTAAGTCCAGCTGAAGGTTAAGGGAAGGTCAGTATTTATCTCTACTAGTCCGGTGAGAACACTGAACAGGTTCTCCCACAATCCAGTCAACCATAACTTATGTGTTCACTAAAACTCTTTCTCTGCCAAGACCTGGCTTCCAAGCCAGGTTTCAGGTATATTCCAAAGCTTGTTTCAGGTATATTTGCGTGTCTTTGTGCTAAGTGGAGACTGCTTCAGCACCGGAAACGTGGACACAGCTCGTCCAGAGTCGCTCTAAGACCGCTTCCACTTTCGCAGCTGTAAAAACCAACACTTTAAACCTGCTTCTCACAACCTCTTAATTTGATCGCAAGACTGTTTTTTTTTTTTTTTTTTTACATTGGACTCGGAAGAACTCAAGAAAAGCGATGTCGGAAAACTTAATTCCAGAGAAGAGAAAGCGTCGGCTCCAGAACAGAGTGGAAATCTCTGCATCCGATGAGTTGTGTTGACTCTCTAAAATTGATCAATAATTCTATCAACCCAGCCCAGATATATTATGATCATTTTGTGCAACCGGGTAGTAAAATATTACTTATCACCCCTTTACAGTAATGCGGATCTGTTATTTACGGCGCACGTTATATTTCCAATCTTGGCGTTTGAATTACCTCTTAGTTGTACGCTTAGCTTAAACTTACATACACAACAAAACTTTAAATATCTACCATACAGTAGTATGTAAGTGATCGTTTTTCATTAGATTCATCATCATAAAATTATGTTTGAAGTAAAATGCATGAAGGCAAAAATGTAACCATCCATTTTACGGCACAGGGAGACATTATGAAAACTGATGAGTCGGATATGTGAAGGGCAGAGTGATATTTTTTAAATGGTTTCACCATTAAGGGGAACCTGTGCAGACCATTCACACCGTATCAAGAAAGCTGCAGTGTCAGTGGTGTAGGTAATATCAATACTGATGTTGGCAAAAACTACTAAGAAAAATCACAACTAGTGATGATTACGTTCAAGCTTTTCCAGGATGGGAAAAAAAAACGTTTCTAAAGAAGAAAGAGACAAACAAATGATGGCTAGTGATTAGCAGCTGGGTTGAATTTGTCAAGTCAGAGGAATCTAAAGCTCTTTACACCACCTTCAGACATTCACCCATATTTTCACTCAAATTGGAAAGTTCCATTTTTATGCTAATTTGTAAAACATGCACTTTTGAAAAACGGGTCACTGAAAATTTTAAGTTAAATTTATAAACAAAAAAAAAAATGCAGGCACATAAAAAGCATCAGGTTTTTAGAAATCAGAAACTTGCGACACAAATTACTTAACTACCATGGTAAATAAGTAATTTTTTAGGATCATTTTGGGGTGGTAAATATCGCAGAACTGTGAATAAATTGCTTCAGATTGTGTTGCATGTTTCATCTTCTCCGTGCTGATCGGCGACGATCTCATTGGTTACACATCTGCCCACTGACATGTCAGACATCTGGAATCCAAAGGCATCCGAGTGGAGAAGCCTACTGCTTGGTTCACCTAAACAGATTGGGTTTTTAACTCAAGAACATTTGCCCTTATCAGTTCAAATTACCTGTGTTACTAAGATTTTTAAAGCAAAAGCAAAGACTGCTAAGGATAATAGAAGTGAGCCTTGTTTTAGGTGAGGTTATGGCCGAGATGAAGACTTTGTGGCTTCTTTACAGAAACTGCACAGGTTGCTGATAGTCTGGTGGCAGTGAAATACCTAGTTCTGAGGACGACCTTCATAAATGGTAGTCTGAAAATTTTTCACACTTTGTCACATTAGAACCATTTACTCCAATCTATTTTATGCAATAGATCATCTTTCTGGGGTAGGAATACTTTTGCAAGGCAATATAGGACTTTTTCAGGGTTGTGCTTCTACAACCAATTACTAGAATTTTGTCTGCATTCTTTCCACAAGTCATTTCCATCCAGGATTTGACTTTGTCACATCCCTTTTTGTAGAAGAGATTTCGTGGTATCCACATTGGTAACTTCTTCAAGAGTGATGTTAGAATAATGCAAGACAGAGCAGGAGATAAACAGACAAAATTTGGGAGTCATTGGTAAAAACGTATGGTATGTTGCAGAAAGAGCTGAGCCAAATAGCTAAGCTCTCGATTTATCTGTCTTTTTGCATTCCAACACTCTCCTTATCTCATTAAACATGAATCATTGTGAAAAAATGTGGCCTGGGACTCACCCTTATAGATATAGCAGAGGAGGAGGAACCCTCCATTGGAGGTTCTTCAGGCACTTCCTGGGAGGAGGAAGCGTTATTGCGCGAATCCCATCTTCCATAAGCAGAAAACAATGGAAAAATGTTTGCCAGTCAAGCGAATTACAATGTATTGTTTGCTAAAAGACAACAGGCACAGGACAGCCCAAGACTGTCGGTCCGCATCGAAGCACATGTGCAGCAGCTCCCAGGTGAACTAGGCACAGGCCACTCAACCACATGATCCAGGACTGTGGCCACAGTGCATGCCAAGCCAGAAGCACCTGCTAGGCCACGAGGAGAACCCTGCAGTGCTTCCTATCTCAAAGCCGTACAAAGATCATTCTGCCACAAAGCGCATTCAAAAGGACAGGGGGGAGCAGGGCACAGTACCATCCAAAGAAGTCAAGAGGAATGAACCAGTCCAACACCCACTACCCACAGTCAGCATGTCAAATTCCTGAGATCGGTAGGTTTCCAGCCAAGTACTCACCATTCTGTGACGTGGCCCAAACCTCCACACAAACATTATGCCACTAAAGCCCCCAATGTTATCCCAGCCCCTAATGTTATACTATAATGTTTAGGAGTAACTGAGCATGGTTTATGTTAAAATTTAAGTTTGCGAAAATTTAACATTGGAAGGTTAATTTCAAAAGAGACTCGTCTTTCCGAAAGAGAAAGGTTGAATGGAATTACGGGGACCACTCTCCAGACAAAAAAATAGACAAAATTATATTGCTAGTCTGTTTGGTGAGACTTTTGCTCCGGGCTCAACTAAGTAGTGCACTCCAAAAATGTTCCAAGTGCTGCTCGAGTCTCAACACATGCATTACACCATGACCAGAAGACAGAGAGTGGCAAAGTTTGAGAACGTACAGTGAGTGGAAGGATGTTTGCAATTATCCACATTTTTGAAGTGCAGCACTCTGGGATCTAAAGACCCCTGAATAAAGAGTTCATGACTAGTGAGTCATGAACTGAAGATATCTGAAAACAATAATCCAATAAGTATCTGTGCATTATACCAATCCCAGTACTCTCCAGGATTCCAGAATAACCCCATGGGAGTTGTGTCATATTGTGAGAACAATATCTTAAGTCCTCTGATGCAAATTGCCATGAACTAGCTATAGATGTATAAGATGAGGAGTGACAGCATGTGCATGTGTTTCTTCCTCCACCATACAAGCTCTTAACTAAGAGAAGACCATTCATATTTGCAGACGTAAATTATTTACAACCAGATGCACTCTCTTACGGAGAAACACCCAGCAGTGACGACACGGTAACCACGGGCTGCCCCTGAAGGAAACAATGGTTTTCATCTAGATCTACCGGCGTCTACCTTCTAAGCAGTGGTGTATATGGACATTGTACACATCGACAAAAACACATTCAATAAATCCTTAATATTTATATGTGCATCAGTCCCATTGGTAAACTTTTTAAATCAAAGTTTCACTTTTTCCAAAACCCAAAATGACCCTCCCAATTGTTGGGACATCGGAGTAGGGGCATTCAAATTTGCCATTCCTGCAAAAAAATTGGCACCATGAAGCACTGGAGTCACGGCGTAGAAACCTTCCTCCAGGCATTTGTTATGTTACATTGCTCAAGCAGGCATAAGCACTGTGTGCCTGGATGACACCCATAAGAACAAGATCTCGGCACAAGCCTAAAGGACATTATCTGGCTCATCAAATCACAATCAAAGCGTCCGACTCAACCACTAAATCTATCACGGCATAATTGGATGATGACACTGCAGTGAAAGAACTGAGGTCAGCAATGTGTGGCCATTCGACATTACGTTAACTATGCATAGATTTCCAAGAGCTTCTAGGTTTGAAGCCCATTTAATGATAGTTTAGAGGTGGTGGCACGTTGTCACCTTCAGTTCTACTGTTCCCATCTTACAAAAGATTTTGTGCTGCGATCTGCCTTTCTTTATTGATATGTGAGATGTGAAGTCCATTTAACGTGCAGATTATGTGAATGCTGATTGCATATGGCAAAAACAATCATCGTATTATTATACGTGTGGTGTAATATTTCACTTCTTTAATTTTGTGGATGCACTTCTTTTACTTCTCATTTGCGTTTTTCCAAATGTCATGTAGGGGCCACAGTAAATGCGTACAAGATGTGTGGTGTTTTTTCTTTAACAGGGAGACAGAAGCTGATCAGATTTTCTGTAAAGATGAAGCTAAAAAAAAAAAAAGTCAGTGTGTTTTGGGCAGAGCTTAATTTTTGAGCAACAACACTAAACATACAGCCAGAGCTACATAGGAAGGTTTTAAACAAGGATTGTCCAAAGTGGCGTGGAGAGAACTGGTTGCACTCTGAATTAGTTTATACGCCCGTTTACAATCCTGGAAAAGACCAAATCTGGCAGTTGATGCGGGTGGACTTCTCGGTTTCCTTTTTTTTAGAGCTACATTTCAACAGACACATACATAATTAGCTATTTTAAGAAATGTTTATTTGTTTTGCAAAGAAGAATGGATAAAACTTTAGGATGCAAATACGTACGAGCTCTGTAAAAAGTATTCACTCCTTTGGATGTGAATATAAAATGTTGTTTTTTTTTTAACAAAAAAAACCCCCAACAAAAAAACAAATAAAGGCAAACAACTAAATCCAACAAAGTGACAATTATTAACAAATTAACTCAATTCCACTCACTGTGAGACAACTAGCGCGAAGTGGCTGAACTTCTGTTAAATTAAGTCTGTCACCTTAAAGTGAACGAACATTCATGCAGTCACTTTTTTATGTAAAAAAAAAAAAAAGGAAACAATGTACTACTTTTTCTTTTCTACTTTGTGTTTCTCTATTTACATAAAATCCTTAAAAAGTTTTGTGGCAGTAATGTGACAGCCTGTCAAAAAAGTTTAAGAAATGCAAATTGTTTTTCAAACCCTGACAAACCCACAACTCATTTTGTCAATCATGAACTAAAAATGAATGGAAAAGAAACGTTTCCTCCAACAAGCATGAGAAACGTCGTGACTGAACCTTCGGGAGAGCAAGAGGCAACTCCACAGAGAACGAAACTCCTCTGAGCAGAACGGAAGTTGCAGAAGTTGCTGCACTGCCGTCGGTGGATGTTCTTTATTGATTCTGTGCAAAGCTACGACGATAGAAAGCCGGGGATCAAAACCAGCGGCCTTTTCTCTTTTCACCTTCTTTTACAAGCTCTGCTGGACAAAAAAAAAAAAAAAAAAAGGACTTAAAAACAGACTTGATCGCAGGATGTATTTGTCAAGCTGTCAGAGGAAAAGTGATGTTGAAAAAGATTTGCTACTTCAAATGGAGAGCCGCGCGGACGGTTAAAAATCTAGACTGAAAAGGTACGGGGTAGTGATACTGGATTCAGAAAACATGTAATATTTGTCAAATATTCTATATTTCATCTCCATAATCATAACACCAGAATACGAATAAGCAGATAAAACTTCTGGCGCCTCAGTAGCAACAGGACACAGTTTCATCAACTATAGATAATAACAGTGAGGTGAGGCCTTTTCAAAACAAATACACCCCACTTGCTCTTATCTCGGGTTTGTTTATGTACTTTTAAAGGCCACTGAATGAATGACATATTAAACAAAATTAATGTAAGAAAATAAAAAATACACTTGTTTTAGAGGGTAATGTTAAATGTCACCTATCGGGGGTTTACAAAGCGATGACATCATCATCTGAGTTTCCCCAAAATCGATTAAATACAAAATGATAGAAGTGTTGAAGTGTAAACTTCTGAGTTATTATTCTGCTCTGGCATTTAAGAAAATAATTTAAGAAAATAATAAATAATTTAACTGAGGATGGACTTTAAATACAACAGTGAAGGAAAAAAGGGGCTTGTGTGTCCATCGAAAGAGTGTAAATGTAAACATCCGATTTCAACTGTCGCAATTTTGTTGCGGTAAAACATTCTGCGTTCGTGCTTACAAAGCTCAATTCTGCAATGAAAGACAGCATCACTTGTTCTGTTTTTACCATCATATAAGGCTTTTTTTGCCCTGTGCTTAGCAACATATTGAATTTTCTTATTCTGTCTTAATTCAGAATTTTGAGAAATATCCATGCTAACAAGTCGCACTGTCTGTTTTTTTTTAACAGCTACAGTGCGTAGTGTCAGGCAGTTAAAGAATAGGGCCTCTGTCCTCGGCTCATTTAGCAAATAAGATGAGATCTCCTGGTGTACCTGCTCTACAAACTCATAGAAACCCCCCCACTAATGTGCTTTATGACTTACTTCTCTGCCTTGGTAAAATAAGCCATGATTGTCGCCTAATCTTGTAACCTGTGGCAGCTGTGAGCTATCTCATCAATTAAAAAAGCTCCCAGCGGAGTTTCGGAGCCCGAAAGGAATCGCTGGAAAAACTGTTACACAATTACGACCTGCTTACAGCCGTGTAATTATACTTGACCACCGTCGCTGCTCCCGTTTCTGCTCTGTGACGAGGGGGGATAACTGAAGTCCATCTCATTTTAATTAACGTGGCTTTAAAAACCCAACTGAATGGATTGATACACTCTGATCCCTTGACCTGTGTCTTTAAATACCCTCCATTTGCTTTCAGGTCAGAGAGAACAGGTTATGAAGCTTTCCTAATGTCTTCGTTCTTTTGCAGGGGAAAAAATGTAATTATTTCTGCCGCCATTTGAAAGTAAAATTAATGTCAAAAGACCACTGAGTGTTTTTTTTTGTTGTTTTTTTCTGTTTTGACGAGAGCAGACACAGTAATTGGAGCATGCTGCGCTCTAAACACCCAGAGAAACGGACCGGACACACGCAGATGGAATGTGGTTCAGTTCCTGTGAGGATTCCCTGTTCTTCTTTCTGATTGGAGGAGGGAAAGAAGAACAAGAAGAAGATGACAAACAAAAAAAAAATCTAACACGAGGAGAACATTTGAGTCTGAAAAAGAGTCAGAGAGTCAAATACCAAAAGCGTATTTGGTATTTACGCTTTTGGTATTTGATGAAGCCCAGTTTGTTTCCAGATGCTCTGGCTGGACCCCGCATCACTTTGCCGATTCTTCTCCGAGGGGCTGAAAGCTCTTCATTGCAAAATATTTATGATTCTAAATACAGTTGTTCTTGCTTTCGCAAACTTGAGTGCCATCTGCAAATCGCTGCAGGAACCCTTCCTATGGAGTCGCAGACTCAAGCATAAAAAGTCCATTTGGACAGTGACTATTGACTCGCCACTGGGAGGCTGGCTAATAGAAGTCAAGGAACATGTTTTTTTTTTTTTTTGTGCAGAGATGGATTAGGTTACCCCACCAGCACACACTGTGCTCTGCCACCTACTTTGAGAGAGAGAGCAGGAATCTATTATTTTAAGGGACAAATTGCTTTCTTTTTTTTCTTCTTTCTTTTTTTTTTTTTTAATTTGTGTTTGGTTTTAGGCGTTTGCACGATCTGCGTGCGTGCAGCTATGTATGGCCCCGATCAATTCTCAATCTTTTCCTTCTTTTCCAACTGAACTGACAGGCTCGCTGCCTGAGGTCTGTGTCATAATGCAAATTAATTATTCTTAGCTGAAACTGCTCCGTTGTGTGTCTGTTTAAGAATCTGCACGTTGCAAAAAAAAAAAAAAAGCCAGAGTAGTGCATTTTGCTGCCATTGACCACATCCGGACCCCAAATTTCTGAATGCATTAACTCCATGGCTAATGGAAATTCATTGTCAATGTCAATCATCTTAAAAAGGCAAACATAGGGCACATTGTAGGTACACACACACACACACAAAAGAAAACAAAACAAAGAAATTTAAACTGGGGTGTGTACAGTGGTGGAAAGCCTCGGCTCGCAGAATTTCCAAATACGTTTTGGCACCATTGTTGTTGTTTCCCTCCCGCGCCCCCCGTTTTATCCCCTCCTGTGTGTATACAAGCTGCAAGCAGTCACGCAGCTGTTTCCATGGCAATATCTATCTGTGTGAGGAATTCATTAACCCTTTCTCACAGGAGTTTCCATGCAAAAATCCCACGTCGAATACAGATAGGAGCAGAGCGAGGGGATACGACGGCGCTATTTTTTGACAAAATGCAACTATTTCTGAAGAGCTCGCACATTTTTGGAGTGTGCCGTCCGAGGCGGAGTTTGCGTTGGTGTTGGCAACTATTGTTTCTGTGTCACGAAGGCGACTGTGGGCTGTTGCATCGAGCCCTGACATTTGAATTGAAGAAAAATGGAAGTGAGGGCAATTTGAATAGAAATTAGAGCCTTGAGTGAGCTTGACTCTCTCGCCTGAATGTAGTGGAAAAGAAAGAGGGGGGACGGGAGGGGAAATGACATGATTCTTTAAGCTATCCTCACCAGGAGAAAAATCCCTGCTGGCTTTGAGAAAACATGAATCTAAAGCAGAAAGAGAGTGCAACAAAGGAAAAACCTGACAGTAGCTACAGTACCTGCTCCCACGTGCAAAGACAAACATGCATTCACGTCGAACAGGTAAAAAGGCCTGATGCTGACGAAAACATGCTGTTGGGTGAGGAGGCATGAGCCACAGACACGCTGCTTTCATATTGATAAACCATTGAGATGATTAACCCGATGCCAGACCTTTACAAACACTTAATTATTCATTTTTGCTTGTATCAATAAAGGGCCACAAAGGTCTGGCTACAAATGCGCCTCGTTCTGTAAACGAAATGCTCCGAGAGTCGCAAAGGGGACACAGGCGAGGCAGAGGACGGAATTACGGATTCCCATTAGCGTTTGTCCTCCATCAATAGCTATTTAGTATGAAGAGCTGCACCTCGCCCATGCTAATTTTGAAGCCGGTGAGTCATGTGACTCCTTGAGCTGTGAGGGCTGGAGACGAGCGTTTCAGGTCAGTTCGCTGGCTGCCACCTGCGGGGCGGCAAGACTCCGGCTTCCTCAGCTGGAGAGTAAAACAGGTGGAGAGGCCGTTAGGTCTCTGAGGAAATGCTGTAATACAAGAAAAAAAAAACCCCAGTGAGAATGACTTTACAGTAGACTGCTTGACAACGTAACCTTTGATTAATTTCACTTTTTGTTAGTCTGAGGCCCCCGAGGGGACTGAAGTTATTATTAGCCTTATCTTTACAGAAATCAGATTAGCAAAGAAAGATTTTGTAACCTGTTAGTCAGAATTGGCTCTGTTGTGCTCAGTTTCGAAGCACTCTTGAGATCAGTCATGTGCAATCAACAGACTGTACCTTTGGTCATCACGAATAGCTATTATTGATGCAGATTTGAAGTGTTGGATTGCCTGACTTCCAGCTAGCTCCTTGTTCCTCCTGCAGAGCCTTGTAGAAGTATTTGTACTGTTGTGACTACGACCAAAAGCTCCAGTGTGTTTTAGTGGAAGACGATGTAACTGATGACCAAAGTGAAAATAATGCATAAATGAGCAGCTTCATGTGGAAGAAGCTGCAGTGGACAGACCGGGCAACGAGAATCATAGCCACTAGCTAAAATCCGTTGCTACTAAAAACCTCAAAAGACTCTGGGAACTGTGTATTTTAATATCACAAGCAGGAAATACACCTTCATATGTATTTATGTATACAACAGAAATTGTCTTAGCACTACCACAGATGTAACCTGGTAAAAACCAGTCCTGGAAATGTGGACTTTGATAATTTCACCCAATCGCGATAATTACAACTATCTCCCACTGAGACCAGAGAGATGCCTGTACGGACGAGGCGGCTTTTAACGTTGATTCAGTATTTGGAAGAGTGGTTGGCGAGGACTGGATGGCTTTGTTCACGTCCTCTGCTGCTATTGCTAAAACTACAGGCAGACAACAGTTCTTAAAAGAAATTGCGGAAAATCAATCGGCAATGATAATGAGTGGCGCTCCTGCATTGGCTGCACCGCAAACGCCAGCAAATATAAGTAAGTAACAAATAAACCCACGTCTAGGCTAATTACTGCAAATAATTTGGTGTCATGTTCCACAGAAGAACCTGTAAACAGGTGAATCAGTGAACACTGAAGCAGAGTTACCTTCATCTTTACAAAAATCAGGACAGTGATGCCTATTTAGATTTTATAACCTGTAAGTCAGCATGTGCTCTGCTATGTTGCAACATTTTTTTGTTTAGTTTAGTTTTTGCTTTAAAGCATTCTGAGATCAGTAATGCTCAATTAAGAAGAGCGATGCTGTGAAGCTAGTCAGAAATGATGGGACTTGGTTGATGAAGCTAGGGCAATCCTAAAGAAGAAAGTGTCTGCTGCTTGAGACAGTCAGAGGTTCACCGTCTAGAAGGAGCAGCAACCAAAAACACACGACCAGAGTTACAATAGAGTAGTTTAGAATGGCCCAGTCAAAGTCCAGAGCGAAATCCAACTGGGAATCTATCACAAGACTTGAAAAGTTCTGTTCACAAAGGCTCTCCACAGAGTATGAGCTTGACTCTGAGTCAGAGATACTTTTTTATTTTCTTTCTTTAAATAACATGAAAAATTTTCAGATTCTCAATGTGCAAAGCTGGTAGAGATATAACTAGGTAATGTTGCAGCAAAAAAAAACAGCTCTGTGCAAAACAAATGGCAGATTGCGCAACTTATTACCAGCTTATTTGTAAAAACTACAAAGCTACGTTGATTTGCTCTATCACATCAAAACATTCAAAATTCTTTTAAATTAGTCGCTGTAATGAGACTAAATGTAACAGAAACCTGTGCTGGTGTGAATATTTTTAAAGACATTGGAATTCATGTAGATCAGAATCTTTCAAGCTATAAATAATGTTTTGTTGAGCATCGCCGAGGATTTCTATCTTGTGTACTATTTAAGACACACATGCACACCAGAAGCTCTCGCATGCATACAGAGGCTCCACAGCAGCATTTGAAGCATCGTGGCGCAGTTCAGCCTCAATGGGCAACACACTACACTTTCACCGGGCTTTCTGCCGTAGCATAGCAACAATTGCCTGGCAGCCCGCTTCAAGGTAGTGCTCCAGCGCCGTGTACTTTCAAAGCCTCTGTGCTCATCACTGCAGTCAATAAGCGCCGTGATGCACGCCGAAGTCAAAACTTTCTTTTTTTTTTTTTTTTTTTTTTTCCCTCAAAGCTCCAGAGGCGCTCTGTGGAGGCGAGCTCTCAAAGTGCTGCTTTGACCCCGTCTGTGTGATGAAAATGTAAAATATCGCGGTTAAGCAGCAGAGATTTACAGCACAGTCATATAAAATAAACATGACCACTGTTTGCATGTAGGCCACATCCTCCAGCTTGACTCAGACGCTTCGGGGCGGCCTGAGTCCTCCTTAATTAGGTCATGACTCATGGGGTCATCTAAATTGTGTTTGACTTGTGTGAATCTGATAGCATCCAGGGACCTAAACTCACCTGTCCATCTCGAAGCGCTGCGTCTGGTAATTGCAAATCTCTTCCAAGTTGAGGCCGAACATTGGAGCGTTTATCAACACCCCCCAGCCACCCTCCCCTCCTCCTCACAGCGGGACTGACCAAATATGTCGCAAGATTGCTTTAACTGCAACTTAACTCCTTCAGGAGAAGCTTTGATCGCTTCCTCTGAGGGAAAACCGACAAAATCCCATGTCACATTAATGTCAAACTCCCATTAAGACACATTTTCACTCATGCCACAGAAGAGAGGGAAGATGAAGCATCTTGAGACACTGCTAAACACATCAGTTAAATATATCGTCTGCTACTTAGAGCCGATTACGCCCTTTTGACGGATACAAACTAGGGGGTGGGGGGCAGTGACTGGAAAGCACCGATGCATTAACCATGTGATACTATTTATATCAGGGGAGCAAGGGGGGTGACACAGTAACTCGCATGTCTTATGCAACATGTGAACTAAAAGAAAAGGGAACCACATTGCAGGGGCTTATGGATGCTAACAAGTTAATGTGTTAAAGAGGGAAAGCTGGAGCTGAGAGCACTGTTGTGAGTAAGGGAAGTTGCTTTTTTGGGCGAGGCCAAGCATGACCAGAGACAGGTAGAATTGGCCCTTGTGCTCCTCGTCTTTACAGGTGTGGCTCTTATGTTTGGAGCACAGAATATTTCAACCTTGCCGTCTCCACCTTCAGGGAGACCTTTGGCGTTCACTCTGCCTCCCGATGCCAGGTCTCAGCTCCCCTCTCATGCACATTTGAGTTTGTTTTTATACCTCAACACTTCCATATGCACACATGCAACACATCCAAGCATTTACATTACTTCACTAATGTTGACATTCAAAATCCATTGCAGTTTTTCTTAGTAAATATTCCTTTTTCTTCACCTTAATCACAAGCATGATCTCCCCTTTGTGGTATGACCTGGAGCCAGTCGTAACAAATTGGGGGCTCGTCCGGGAGTTGAACCCTGGACCTCTTGCCTTGGGACATTTACAACAACCCCAGCTGACCAAAGTACTTCAAAACAATCAAAACATCACCAAAAAATACATATAATTAAGTTTGTTAAAAATGATCATGAAGACACTTGTAAAATTGGAAGAAAAAAACAAACACTAATATTATGAAAAAAAAAACAAGACATACTTAATTTCAGCCGCAGTGATTTCCCAAAAACACAGCTCAATTAAATACTAATTTTTTTCTGTTTTTTAATTTTTATAAATTTCTTTTGTTTTAGCTGTTGAAGGCCAGAAAAATAGATGCGTTTTCAATCTGTACTTAAACTGACCTACTGACTGAGAGATCGTAACAGAGCGAGGGAGACTGTTCCACAGTCTGGGTGCTGCCACAGAGAAGTCTCTGTCCCCTCTCATTTTTAGCCTGGCTCTAGAGACAGGCAATAAAAGCTGGTCAGCTGACCTCAGGTCTCTGAGTGGAGAGTAGGGCTGAAAGGGCTCACTTAAGTAAAATGGGCCCAGCCCATTGAGTTTAGACTACAAAAACAATAAATAAAACCTTAAATTTCACCAGAAAAGGAACAGGAAGCCAGT
This sequence comes from Poeciliopsis retropinna, assembly GCA_010277075.1. Taxonomy (NCBI): domain Eukaryota; kingdom Metazoa; phylum Chordata; class Actinopteri; order Cyprinodontiformes; family Poeciliidae; genus Poeciliopsis; species Poeciliopsis retropinna. Next base: position 2,239,832 of record VMRM01000024.1, read on the forward strand.
GAATAGTGTTGTTCATTTCATACAAAAAAACTTTGATTATTTTAGGTCTTGTTGATCAATTGAATGACAAAGTGTGAAAACGGCAAGGAAACTGACAGATTGGATTGAGATATTACCGTAGTTATGCAACCAATAATGTAACAAAAAATAAAGAAAAATAAAAGAAAAATTTTAGTACATGCATAAGGTCAGCAGTAGTAGTTAATGCTAAAATAGCATGACTGAAAGTTATAAATCATAATAGTAGCGATACAGACCACATCAAAAGAAATCCGCAAGTAGTACTGATTTTTAAAATAATGTTTAAAGTTAAATTCTGAATTTATGATTCAGGCTTTTTCTTGTGAATCGTTGAAATATGAAAATCTAAAAAAGGGTGAACTTTAGGGTTCAAGAATGAAGACAAACTGTATGAATGATCCTTATCAAACGCCGACACTTGAGTTCTGTGTTACTCTTTTGTCATTTTAGATTTTACTGTAGCCAATGAATTGTGGATGGCAAGCTTCAAAAACTTGTTTTTAAGCACCTTCAATGGTCTAAACAAACAGTGAAGACAGAACATTTTTGAAGAATAATTATCTAATTATGTAGTAATGTTTTTTGTTAATCTATAGTATTCAGCCTATGTCCACTGATCATTTAGATATATCTGAAAATATCTCTTTACAAAGGAGGCTTTGTGTGACCACTGACTCCATGTGGTGCAACAAGTACCCAACAAGTGTGAAAGTCAGTCTGACTGTGTCGCAGATCATGTTAAGATAATTGTTCAGCCTTCACCGCCGGGTCACGGTCAGTCATGGTGTTATCCTTTGACATAAACTATGTAATTGCAATGGCAGCCTGTTTGAGATCAGCACCGAACGTCACTTATGTGATGGACAGGTCCTGCATCTCCCCCTCAGATAAAGCCAGGATATATATCCATAAATAATCGAGCTCTTGGTGACATTTAAGCAGAGGTAATAAAAGTGATATTGAGAAGAAAGACGTGCATAGCCACACCCCTTATAGCCGTGCTGCAGCACAAGACCTTCAATGTGTAACCCAATTTCTTCAGTGAAAATGTGACATGAAAATAAGGGAATTTATGTACGTATATAAGTATGACATAGATTATATTTAGCGAGGATATAAATGTGCAAGAGTACATACTGTGAATGTTACTTTTGTTTAACACACTCTGTTAGAAAACAATATTTTTCTCCTAAAACCTTTTTTGATTGAGAAACATTAACGGAAATGAACAGAAATCAGATTTTGAAGATCGGATTTCTCTTAATCAAATTAGAATAAAAACTTGACTTGATTGAGAAAGATGGATGTCATTTTTGGACTCAGCAGTGCAAAGTAGTCCTAACTCAGCTAAACAAACATAGACAACTTCCTATATATATATATATATATATATATATATAAATATTCTGACCATCCAGTTAGTTCTTCACTAGGTTCTAAAACAATGTTTGTCCATTTCTAAGATATTCATTGCTTATTTCACTTGAAAGGTCCAGACTTTAAAATAGAGGTATGTTCTGAATGGAGGGGCTCAACCCGAGCATGAACCGCCACTGTATCCATACATACCTGGTGGTTCCTCCATTCTGGTTTTCGTGACACATATCTTAAGCAGCAACACAGATCATGAGCATTTTTTTTTTTTAGCTTAAGTTGTCTGCATCACCACACTCCTTGTGGGCATGCCAGGGATGATTAGAGGGAGCAGAGTGATGATGAAGCAGAATTAGTACGATCCCCACAACACGCCACATTTCCTTGACATGCCTTTTTGTAAACGCCCCCCCCCCCCTCCTGCCCCCCTTTATTCTAACAGCAGCGGCTCCCCGGTTCATCAGCGGATGTCTCCTTTTGTCCCACTGACACCGCGGCTCTGACTGCACACCGGGTCTGCTCCTTTAAATGAGCCTTTGCGCAGAGCATCCGAATCGCCACAACTGCATCAGCGCTGGGGTGGGTTGCCTAGCAACTGGACAGCACAGAGATCCCCGAAGAAAACCGCCATACCCCTGCTTTAAAACTCAAGTTCTCGGGTCGTCGGTGTGCAGCCTGCTGTAAGAGTGTTTCTGGTCCAACCGGACGAGACAAAAAAATAAATAAATAAAAAAATAAAATAAAATAAAAAATAAAGAGCGCGTGATAATAACATCAGATCAAACTGAGAGGAACCCTGTCTGTGTTTCTGTGCCTGACCGCGCGCGCGCACACACACAAGTTCGAATGCTTGTGTGTGAAAGTGGGCGCGCGCCTGCGTGTGCGTGCCCGTGCCGTAAGAATGTGGCAAAGTGAAACAAACGTACGGAAACGCACCGGCGCACACTGCGAGCATTTTAATGGCTTTTTAGGCAAAAAAATAAAATAAAATAAAATAAATAAAAATCCAGCGCATGAACAGCCTGTCGCCAAGGAATTCACCTTAGGTGTCCCCCCATCTCCCCCCTCCACTAGCCCTCCCCCCCACTGTCGGATATTGTTTTAAATTAAACTAAGGAAGCACACAAGGTTCCTCCGTCATGTCATTCTGGACGAACGGAGTATGCTAACCCATTTACCCCATTTATCAGCGGCCGGCGGAAGAAGGAGTACTTTACGAACGCGTCTGTTCGCTGTGGACGCATGTTTTGGCATTGAAAAAAAAACAAAAAGAGAGAGAGAGAGAGGGGGGGAAATCCATATTTCTCGGCATGTACTTTTTTTTATTTATTTTTTTTATTTCTTCATCACAGGGGTGATATAGCCCGCTCTGACGTCTGCATCAGATATTACCCAATGCTATTTCAATGTGCATTTTCCCCTCAGTGACTTTGCGCTGATCTACATCATCATCATCATCAGCGGCAGCAGCAGCAGCGGCGGCAGCAACGGGGGGGAAGGAAGAACAACAAGAAGAAGAAGAAGAAGAAAAAAAAAGGAATGAAGATTTCATTTTTCTTTTCGTTTTGAACCCACCGCGCCCCCCTCCCCCTCCACCCCCTGTCCCCCTCCTACACAACCCCACACACACACACCCCACTCCACACGCGTGCGCGCACGCGCGCACGCGCACATCAGCCGACCACCGTTTTCAGCTCAGTCAAATATCTTTTAACAGCATCACGTTGTGGGTGAAGACTGGCGCCGGAGCGACGCTGGAGCCATGCCTCTTCTGCAGATTTGGACTGGGAAATTTCATCCGCCGATTTGATTGTCAGGAGGCTTGCTGCTTCAGCCATTCATGCCAGTGCTTGCTGTTTTTTTTTTTTTTTTTCTCTCTTCCTTTTTCTCCCCCTCCTTCCCCCAATCACCCCCCCCCCTCCCACACCTCCCCCTTCCCAACACCCCTCAACTGGACTTGTCATCACTTTTAAAAGTATCCTATATGCTGTTCTTTTTTTTATTCGAGCAAAGATGTCTGATCTCCTGGTGTTGGTCGAGGGGCTCTGTGACCTGCACGGACTTCCATAGCTAAAGGAAAACAGCGGGGTCCAAACAGCAGATTTCTACCCCCTCCTTTTTTTCTTTTCTTTTCTTTTTTTTTTTTTTTTTTTTTTTTTTTTTTTTTGTTTATCCATTATAATAGCACATTTTTAAAAAGAAATTGCCTGCATAGATGTAGGCGAGTAATTCGACTGATTTTTTATTTTTATTTTAAAGAAGGCAATTTTTTTTTGTTTTGTTTGTTTGTTTGTTTTTTTAATTGGCTGTTTTATTTTTTTAGTTTGTGCGTTTTTCGGGAGGACCACTGGACTGGTTGGATTATAGGAACTATAAGGATTCGTGGAGATGTTGGGTCGTCAAGAAGAAAAAATATGTGGAATTTTCTCTGGTTTGGTGGCTTTGTCCTTCCTATGCTTTGTTCAAAGGTAAGATAATCTTCATTTAAACCGATTGGAAAGAAAAAAACATGAATAAAATTTGTCTACCGACACGTTTAATTAGGGATCAATAACAACCCGAAATGTGGCAAATCGCATTTAGGCGGGGGGGGGATTTGGGGGTAGGTACCCAGGCCTGCTCATTATAGGGGCATCGCTGCTCTATTAGACAGAGCTGCAGCGCGCGCGAGGGTAAAAACACGCGCGTGCATCACAGCAAGCCAACTGGGAAATGTAACCTTTTCCTCATGTCTAAATGGAGATGTGTTTGGTGCCCAGATAATAATAATAATAATAATAATAATAATAATAATAATAATAATAATAATAATAATAACAAAGACTTTTACGCATGTCACTGTAGCGATTAGACCTTTTTTTTTTTTTTTTTTTTTTATAAGATAAACAGCTGGATTTATGAGTTGTGGTCAGTAATATCGTTACATATTTAATTATTCTAATTGGCCACCCCGTGGAAGTGAACCTAATCAAATAGAACTGGGGGAAAGAAGAAGAAGAAGCAGAAGAAGAAGAAAATCCCTGCAGGTTCCATCTGCTTGCAGCTCTCCAGATAGAAAGCTGGGAAAGCTTTTGAGCCTTTTAATAAATCAGCTCATGTCAGGGCCTTTTAATGTTTACAGCACACATTTTGTGCACAAGCCCTCTCCAAACATCACAGCAGCCAGAATCTGCTGCTCAGCTCCCTCATTGTTTTGATGTTGAAGACACTGATGTACATCCCTTGTGGCCTACTCCGTTTCCTTGTCTGCAGCGGTCCATGGTGTCAGTTAAAAGATTTAAGGTGCTCACTGAGACTGAGGCTGCACTTTTTTTTTTTGACATTTTGCTTCCATTATACACCCGATCAGTCACGAGAGACGGTTTTTCATATATAGCCCCAACGCTGACGCTGCCAGGTGTTGAAGCTTATAGAGATTTTTGAAAGCGCCCAATGTGATGAACAACTGCACAGTGAGTTAATAAAAGGGTGCTTCCATGACTCAGGCAATCCTTTTTTCCCCCCCTTTCCTTCCCTCCTTCTTTACTTCCTTCCTTTGTATTTTTTTGTTTGTTTGTTTTTTTATTTTCCCTCAACACTCAGCTCGCACCTTCACAGTACAAAGGGACATCAAGTGGAGAACTGGACCAGCTGAGAGTGTTGCAGGTCATGTCACCCCATATTATCAGTGTTAGTCAGACCTGAGCGAGAGGGGAATAAAATAGTCCACATCCTGGCTCAAACTGACAGGAAAATGGGAGGCTTTACTTTTTTTCTGGTTCTTCTTCTTTAAAAAAGTAAATAAATAAAAAAAATAAAGCCTGTGTGCATAAGATGGAGCTTGTAGGAAAAATGAATACATTAAATCTAAGCTAATTCTCAGCTTCTTGAAAGTCTTGCATAAATGAAATGCTTGACTGATTTCTTGTCATCAGGACGCTCCTACAATTGACTTGATGGATGTGCATGATATGTGAGTCCAATGCATAAGGCACAATTTTCAACCATACCCCAGATTTAACCTCTTTTTAAATTATTTTTTTTATTCTTTACAGCACCAATTTGTTTTTATGGCACATCTCTAAACGGTTACCATGCGATTTCAAGGGTGTAGCTCAGGGTGTTTTTTTTTTTGTTTTTTTTTGATGCAGTGTTCTGTTACTTTCTTAAGTGACTAGTGTCTTTGCGACTTTATTTTTGAACAAACCCAGAGCAGACGGATGTGGAAATCTGAAGGTAAATGTTGGTTCAAGAAGGGGCCAGGGTCCAAAGCGGACTCCAAAGATTCGTCCAAACGACTCCGATCTCAAAACAACATCTCGGCGGTTCTGGCACGCGCCAATTTTTAAGACTGATTATTTCACTGAACCTGATGGTTATTTACACAAGGGAATGGAGGCAGTGCACCACCATTGATCTTCCTGTGTGAAACATGGAGAAGAGAAAATGTGCGCATGGAAACTAAGCGAACGCTATGATATTGATTTACACACTGCCTCGCTTTTCGGAAACCAGAAATGTTAGGGCACGTTAGATTGTTAACCATCTACACCTGTTGTTTTGTCGTTCTTTGTTTCTCATAGGAGGTTTGCTTGGTGCACCGCCTCCAGGTTCAATCTCCTGTGTAAATAATCACATGGCACAAACAATGGTTAAAGGTCGATAGCGTAGCGTTTGCTTGAACTGTTGTAAGTACACGTTGGCCATGGACCCTCCTGGACAAGCTGTCCGGATCAGGCTCTGGGTCCAACTACTGTAGTCTGTATTTATCCTATTAACTGCATAGTGCATCAGAACTACAAATAAAAAAGGAAGACACGTTCTTTGCTGTGTCAGGTGCCTGTTGGTGTTGCAAACAAGGTGTTCATTAAAAGAATTTCTCCAACTTCTGACTAAATGTGGACACGAGTTCTGAAAAACTGATTGGGCGGGGGGAAAAAAAGCACTTAAGCTTTTGGTTTTCTGCCCTCAGCTCCTCCAACGAAAGCACCGGAATGTCTGTGGCCAAGACTACCGTGGACAAGTTGCTGAAGGGATATGATATCCGTCTGAGGCCTGACTTTGGAGGTAGGTGCTGTGGTCGTGTGGGTGTAGTTGTGGAGGTTACTGATGTTTCATTGGATCAAGCTTTTGGATGTCCTGGTATTTGGAAATGTCGGCCTGAAATCTGGCAATGGTTTGGCCTGCAGTGAAACTTCGGGACGAGCTGAGTTGTGACTTTATCCATGCACTTACAGAAGATGGCTGTTCCTTGAGAGTCAAGTCGAGCATTAACGGGAGAAATAAAACAATTTATCTCACAAAAGCATTCCATTTGCCTTGAACACTTTTTCTTTTTTTTTTTTACCATATTTCTACTCTTCTGTGCAATTGTTGGGGTCTCATTGAGACGGTAGGAAAATGGTAAAAGCTTCTAGTTGTTTTAACTACCAAAAGTCTGAAAAGTGTGGTGTGCATTTGTATTCAAACCCAATACGTCAACACTTTGCTAACCACCTTTAAGTGGCGATTGCAGCTACAAGTCTTTTGGTGTACATTGTTGTTTAACCAACTTTGCACATTTTTATTTACAAAACATCTCAATCCACGGTCAGCCATGATGGAGACCATATATGATCAAGCCTTGCCCAAAATCCGAGCCAATTCAAGGTCCAGACTTCGAATCATCTCGACGCACGAATGTGTTTGATCTAAATCTAAACGATAACTCTGGTTGTCTGTTTGGGTGAACATCTGCACTCGGGGCTCAATGGAAAGCAGGCTCTCTCTTAGCATTGCCTTGAATTTATCTTCATTTCTCCTCCCATCCACTCTGACTTCCCTTCCTGCCACTTTTGTAGAAAAGCATCCCCACAGGATAATGGCGTCACGTTCCACTGTGAAGACTCTTCTGTATAAGGTTATGTGTGGTGTTGGTTTTTCTACGCACCCGTGTTGCATGTGGTTTTGGTCTTGTCTGAACAGAGCATTCTCCTCGACAACTACAGCGGTGGGATCGAATCGCCAGGGCAATCAGCGCCGGTGGCGTTTACAAGAAACTGCTCTCCACAATGTTTGTTCTCAGCGGCAGACCTGAAAATGAGCTTTGTGGCGAACCTTAAACGGCAAGTCCAACGTTTAAATGTTAGTCTGTGGGTCCGTGAGGACCCCGGCGTTCCCCACGTCCTTCTCCCTGACACTTCTGATGCGTTCCTGGATCTAAATGGCTCTGTTTGTTCTCTAATGTGCTCTGACAAAACCTCTGAAGCCTCCACAGCACAGCTGGATTTGTGCTGAGATCAAATTGCTCACAGGTGGACTCTATTAATTATTAAAATGACTTCTGGAGGCAGCTGATTTCACTGATTCATATTTAAGAGGATGAACCTATAAGGAACTGTTTAGGCTTCCAAATGAGTGCAAAAATCCAAATGACGATAATTTTTTTGTCATTGGCAAACTTCCCCTATTTCACCTGGAGGTCATATATTATTTTTCTTCTTCTTCCATGTTATGTCACAAATCCCAATAAAATACCCTTCAAAATGTGAAAAAAAAAATGATGAGGTGTAAATACTTTTAAAAAGGAACTCTAACACAGTCAGTAGGCAGAGATGAAGTACATCATCTTAAGATGATGCTTTTGACATTTTTAAAATACTAGGAAACTACTTGCATAAATAATGCGCCTTTCTTTGCCTGCTGCTGGAAATGAACAGTGTGGAGACCAGTTTCTTGTAAATGCCACTGGGACTGATTGTTTTTGCCGAATCAATTCCACCACTGTGTTTGTCAAGTAGCATCCGGACCTTTGAAGTTGAGGTCGCGTTTTTAGATTAAACCTGGTTTAATTCATCTTCCTCCATGTTCACTTATGCACAACATAAGGAAGGGTCCGGCAAAGATTTGTAAAAGAAACATGAACATTTGGGGTTTTGTCGCTTTATCACCCCTAGTGAATCAAGTTTTGACTCAGACCTTATTAGCGGTTAAGAGACTAATTTGCTCCAGAATTCAAATTGTGCTCATTGAGTTTGCAAGCAGCTTTTAATGCTCATATTCTCCAATCTCTGCTTTCTGCGAGGACGGCTGTTGCTGCTTGATACTGTCAAAAGGACAAAAAAAGAAAAATCTTAGCGAGTTCTCAGGACGTAGTAACAGCATCGGGTATCAAATTAACAAGAGCAAATGACACATCCAGAATGTGTGGCGTCAATTAATTTTGCAAGTGTTTTGGCTGGATTCAATTTCACAATTGGAAGAAAAGAGATGCAAAAAAAAAAAAAAAAACATGTCAGGACTTCTCAGATTCCTATTTTTACCAGGATTATTAGGGCCTACCTTTCATTATTCTTTACTTTTGAGAATGATTACAGTTTTTAGGTTTAGATTTACATGTAAATACAGTAACACATTTTTAGTGAGAAAAATTAGAAAACATTTCCTATACCCCAGCAAATGTTTATGTAAGAATTTAATCAATCTGCTGTTTATTTTTTCCATACGTATTGGATCTAGAATGTGCTGTATGTAGCTCTAAATGCAAAGAAATGTAAGTTATTTCACTAAAATAGCAAGTTGTATTACATATTTGAGATATGCATGAGTAATAATTGCCTTGCCTCTAAAAGATAAAATTTGCATGACAGTGCAAAGTGAAAGCAAAAATAAATAAATAAATAAAAAAGCAAATTAATCAGACAATGACTCAGACTGTCACAATAAGTAAATCTTCATTAGTGTAGACAGAGTGTTGGCATAGTGTAACATGACTCAAGAGTTACAGGAGGATTTAATTAGCACTTGCCTAATTTTGTGCGACGTCGCCTTTAGATTGTGACACTCGTGCCACACAGTGGCTTCGCCGAAAACAAAATTAGATTCACTAAAGGACCACAATTGTTGAAACACGACAGTAAAGACAGCATATCTTTGTACAAATAAACCAAAATGTTTCTGTGAGTACTAGCACACGGCTGCTTGTACAAATCGCAGCATTAAGTGGCTCAGAACTGGCTGCCCGTTCAGCACCATGGGTTCAGCACTCGTTGCTAGCAGCAGCACGATTCCTTTCCACTCAGCTGTTAAAAGACCTGAAATGTACATTTTCCTCACGAGGAGTTACCTTATTGTTGAAACTGAAACATGAAATGCAGTGAACATGTTTTCCTGTAAATCATTTTTACTCTGGGTGAATATGGATATTTGTTTCTCGCGACAAAAATGCAAGGATTTACATAGAAATACGGTCGAGGTATCAGGAACCTTCACGTATAAAAGTATGTCATTGTTTGACAACACATAGCAACGCGATGAGATTTCTCCTGAAATTCACTCTTGTAGAATCAGTGCTGTAGTTTAGTTTCATTGGCCGTAATAAACTTTCACATAAATTGAAAACATAAGCTAACGTACACTAGCATGTATGCTGTACTATTGTTTTTACCACTGGTGCCTTTTGGATTGTGCTCGCTAATTACATATGTTCTGCTGGTATTTTGTAAATCAGCTGGAGGCAGCAGCTTGTCAGTCCTGCCACTACAACACACTTGATGATAATGAGATCAAGCAGGGAAAAACATATAGCAGGTGCACCTCCTCATATAACCTTCCACTGGTTGGGTGCGGTGCCAAAAGCAGATGCTCTGATGAAGCCTTGCGTGCCAAGATGCGTTAGCCTGATGTTAGCCATTGAAAAAAAAAAAAATGTTATAGTCGAGGTTATGTCTTTCGTTAAAGTCTGCGTTTGGAGTGCTGCCATTTCAGAGCGGTTTCACACACACTGAAAGGAACCGAGCTCTTTCTTTGAGTAAAGGTCTTTTTCACTTTGCTAAAAACAAAAAAACACATCTGGGAATGATTGATAGTAGTTTCCAGTGGTTTACTGTCCATTTCATAATTGGAGTTTGTTTCCTGCTAGATAATATTGCTGAAATGCAAACAGACACCATGACATAGTATTTTAGAGCATTTGTGAACAGTTCCCATCAGACGTCTACATCCCCTCATTGTGAGTCAAATTGGAATTCAATTCAATTCGATTCAAAAATACATCATTTACTCTGGAGAGAAACTGAGTGTCGTCATAACTTAAGTCATACAAGTTTCTTCAAAATGTCGTTGTGTGGTGATGTCGCTCTTGCAGTAAAGATCTCCGGTAGTGGTCAGTCTTCAGTCCGAGAAGAATCTGACTCTGTTGGTGTTCGATCGTCATGGGATGCTAACAGCTCAATGTCCAGAGACAGAGATTATACTTCCCAGTATGTCCTAGATGATACCACCAGTTGTTGGCAAGCACTGCTAATTCTCCCCCATTTGCTTTTGTTGCTACTCTTTGAATCTTTGTCTGGCTTGATAGTTAAAAACAGGTCAGAAAGACAGAGTCAAGGAAATGATCTTTTCCCGTTGTGCTTGATGGAAGAGATGGTAATATAATTTTAGAGAAGTAATAAAAAAAAAAAATTAGGGCTTTTAAAAATGAATTCTATTTCTTGCGTGGAATTATTTTACGCTAAAAGTTATTTAATGGTTTTTAAGATCTAGAATTGGGTGCACAAATTATTAAAACATGATCAGAACAGACATTTCGACTAAGGGGCGTTGGGAGGCTCAGTTGCTAATGCAGAGGCAATGAGTTTTAATATCGTCCTAAGTTTGATTCCTGGTCTCGCGCCATTTGTTGCACGTCTTCAACATTGATTTTAATATACACTAAGATTATATTTGTAATTAACACGCTTGCATATTTCTTCAACATTTTGTCTGGAAAGGGAAATAGTCAAGCTGAATATGGAGCTATTTGATGCAGAAAGAAATACTTAAATGTCTGAAATAAATACTTTCAGCCAATGGTTGAAACAGTGCAACTAAAAGATAGAAAATCCTTAGGTTTGCCACAATGTGGTTTACAAACCCGGGTCTAAAATAAAAATGCTGAAAAAGGATATATTGACAAATACAAATGTCAGTGCATTTTTGTTTGTTTTGTTCTTGTTTTTTTGTTTTGTTTTTGAGAAATTACATTTTATTGCAGAAAAATATAAAGAATGCTATTGCTAAAATTGCATTTCAACAGATCGCTGCCAGGCTTGATTTAATACTTTTAACGCAGCTGCATCAGTCCTACCAGTACACACTCATCCTGTCAAAACGGTACAGTACGTTACTCTGGGACATCCTGCTTTCTCTCGCTCACAGAGTGTGACAAAGAGAGTGTGTGGTGTCGCCCACCACCACGCACTCTCAGACGCTGATCCGACGGGATACGGTGGCGTGTTTGAGAACACACAGAACCGACTTCAGAAGCCATAGGGCACCGAGTTTGTATTGTTTTAGGAACTCCAGGAAACATTCTCAGACTGTATCCTGACCCGTTAGGACGGCTTAGATGATGATGATGTGATGATATGTTTTTTTCATTGTGCTTTTTGCGGTTTACGTATTTGTGCAAGTTCTGATTTAGAGGGTTTCTCTGGTTATGATGCAATGAAGGTGAAAGTGTGGGGAGTGGACGGAGGAGGTTTTAAGAGTGCGAATCACACAGAGAGTAGCCGCGGTTTGCTCCCACGCCGGAGAGCTGTGGTCCATCATCTCTTGACATTTGCAACATCAGTCAGCTTTTTTTTTTTTTTTTTTTTCTTTTGCCACGGCACACTGCTGACAACCCTGGGCACTCAAGATTAAACTCAGACGGTTTTAAATTGGCACAATGCTGGACACGGACTTTAGATTTCCTGAAAGCATGGATAGTGCACATGCAAGCTTGAAATGAAACTACCCTGACTGATTGGGGCTCAATATTTGTCTTTTTTATTTTTTTATTTTTTGAGGTAAAAAAAACAAAACAAAACAACAACAAAAAACAACAACTCCACTTTATAGTCTCTCCATTTAAACTTTAGAGAAACCACAATGTTCTTATCCATATTCTACACATGATTTCCAGTTGAGTAAAGTCTCCATTACTAGTTTCGGACAGTCAGCATGGCAAGTTTTTACAAAAATCTGTCAGTGTGAGAGGAGAGGCAATGTGATCTGACCTCAGCTGCAGTCAGTCAAACATGTTATAATTATCTGAGCTGAAGCTAGATCCAATATGAACTGATTACTGGCCCCAAACACAGGAGATTGTTAGCAAATGTCCTATCACAGGCTGCATCAACGGTAAAACCAATTAGAACCAACTCATATCTTGTGGAAACTCTGGCTAGGAGATAACAGTTTGAAGAATCCCACAATATTTTATCAATTACTTGGACTAGTTCATGTAAAAGCATTGTCACCAGTATGTCTAAAATGTGAAATATTAACTTTATTTTAATAAAATATTTTACTATTCACCGTATTTTAGTTTTAAATGAATATTAAATGTATTATTCTTTTATTATCATACAGTGATATTTTTATAGGGGACCTACACTTTAAAGGTGAAAGTATCCCATATAGCCTTGTTGGTTCTGTGTAAACAGCTTTGCTTTATTCCATAAGTACATTCAGAATGTTCATATGTGGAACTGAAGGTACAATGCTACCATCTGTACAGCAAGTGGGCGACCAGTAGCATCCATACCTTGTATAAAATGTAAGTCAGAGGAATCTCCTTTTGATGAAAGAGGATTTTCCCAACAGCTGCACATGCTGCATTCAGGTGCAGCTGGGACACTGAGTTGTGGAAGCATCAAAGAAACTCAGAAGTGATTTGAAAATGTTTTCTTTTCAAAAATGGGCACATTGTTGCTTTAAATTTTCTAAGCACATTAGCTTAGAACTGGTTTTCAACTGGTTATACAGTTGTATAGTCTACGTATTCAGATATTAGCTATGTTTGCACATCCTACTATTTTGAAATAAAAAATACAACCAACCATCTTGTCAGTTCTCGTCTTTCCATTTTTTTAAGTTTTAGAACATAAAGGAATATAAATTTCAAGAAACTGAGATGTTAAAGAAGTTTAAAAAAAAAGCTAAAAAAATCATTAAAAAAACAAACAAAACCATAACAGGATAAAATCAAATCAAATAAAAACCAAGCCAAGCAAAAAAAAAGAAACAAAAAAAAAAAAAAACAGTCAAGGAAATCTGTTGGTATCTGCTGGTATATTGAGAGGATATTAATTTGAACATTAGTCCAAAGTTCACAATCAAGCATGAGACGGAGACATAATGGACTAGAGGCAGTTCAGTAAACACAGCATCAATAAAAAATTAAAGGGTGATATTACGATAATAATGATGGCAAAAACAAAACTATCCAATTGGTCAGGACATCCTCTTTTACTCATTACTGTTAAAGGACCCCACACATCAAGGAACTTGTGATGATTGCCTGGCAAAGACTATTGAATGTCTTCAGAATAAATACAGGAGATCTTATCAATGAGGCATTTTGAAACAAGGAAGGTAGTGGATTTCCATTCCCTCAGAATAACTCGCTATGCTACCACCAAACATAACATGAGGCCCTGCTGGAGCCCAATATTATCAAATGACTATGAAATATCTGCCATCAACATTACTGTACACTGAAATATCTTGTGCAAGAAGTCCATACGTTTAGGGCGGGAGCAGAGCAAATGGGGTTTATTTTAGAAAAGTGTAGCCAACGGATTTTATATTTTTTTTATCAAAGTGTTCCAAAAACATATACTTTAGGACCCGAATATCCGTAAGATCGGTGTGGTCCTCTTCTACTCCAGTGCCTATACTGGTTCAGTGTTGGCCAGGATGTCAGGATGGCCTGGAGGTCTTTGATGATGGTGTTGGGGGTGTTTGGTAAGGGTCATCCCCCTGTGGTAGGATGCTGTTTGTGTCAGGGGGGTGATTGGGGCTGTGCTGGGCTCAAGTGGGCGTCCATCTGTATAGTCCCCTCAGGGGCTCTCTCATCAGGTGCCTCTACTTCGTCCTTCTGAGTTCCTGTGTGTGCCTGTGTTTTGGGAGCTCTGGGCCCTGGGCCACTAGGGGCTGTGCCTCTTTGGCCTTGGGGCTGCTGCTCCTTTGCTTCATTGATGACCTGCCTGGGGTGGTGCTTTGTGTCTGCTTGGGGCTGTTGCATCCTTCCAGAGTCATCTCCATCTGTCCTTTGTTGCCCATGGGTGCTGCAGGTTGCAGGCCTTCCACCCGTCTCACCAATCTAAAAACTGTACACCTCCAGGTGACAAATTCATTCACATACACCTGTACTCAACACAAACCCAATTATTTCTGCTTACACACTCTCACTCACAGATACACATATGGTACATTTCTCTATATTTAAAAAGGCTTTCCATACTTCCAATCTCTACCAGTCAATGCCTAACTTAGGGCTTGGGACTCGATTTAGGACTAAAGTGTGAATTGAGTTTAGGTTATGTACAATTGTTCATTCTGCACAAACTCTTGACAGTATGAAACTCCTCCCACTGCAGTAACGTCAAGGTTTTTTGCAATATGTGAGGTTTACAACAGTACAGTGAACACAGCAATCATGGCAGAGGATCGACGATTATGGGTCGATCCTCTGGCCATGCGTCTCTACAATGTATTATGTATTAGGAAAATGGTTCTTACAATGTGTCAAATACAAGGCCACTCACACACACACAATGACGTACATGTAAACCAAATGGTTGAAGGTCATACAAACACATGTTACTATTGTGGCCTGTCTACTTTGATGTGGGATGCAGACTGGATTCAATAAGATCAATGCACTGCAATCGGGATACCGTCTTAAGACTTCCTTTAGATGTCTTTAGATGGAGGATTTTAGATAGATCCTTCAGAGATTAGCATACCGCACTTGTAAAATAAAAAATAAATAAATCGTAAATAAACCAGACAAAATCATACTGATTCTCTGTGGCGTATCGTTTGACATCCTCATCCAAATGTATGAACTGTTTTCCCATGAACATTTGACTCTGCTCTGATCGCTATGTGCTTGTCCACCTGCACACCATTTTGATTACCAGGGTTAGGAGAGTACAGCGCGGGCGCTGAAAAGTCATTCAGATGCTGCACTATGGCTTAGAAAAACTGAAATATATCAAGCACCCACTGTGACTGTGGGGGAAACACAATCATAGCAGTGTGCTTGTACCCAGTGAAGGACCACTGCTGAGAATTGCAGCCATTAGAGAAAGTGTTTGTACCTTATACCCCATTTGAGCTCAGGTCGCATTCACTCACAGCAAAGAACAGTGGCGAGTTTTTAGGAGCCTTTCTTGCAATGGGTTGCAGACATATACGTATGTGAGACATAAATCCTCATAAATTCTAGAGAAATTGAAACACACAAGGCGATGCAACTCAAAATCTCTACCTCCACAAGAGTGCTCAGTATCACCCTCAATGCTAAAACTGGTGGAACCAGCATGTTTGGGATCACCTGTAAAATGGGGTGAAGGCTGGGGGAGGCTGCCACATCTCATGAACTCCAAGCAGCAGTTTCCAAACTAAAGAATGGAACTCTGTTCTGGTTCTTGTTGACCGTATGCTTCTGTCGCCAAGTTACCCTGTTTCCTGTTTTACAATCTTGATGACCTACACATTTCTCCATTCAGTGTTTTTGTGTGTGTGTGTTTTATATGACCCTTCAGTGACCTTGTCTTAAATGTGTGAACTTGTTGTGTACCAAAAACACGGATCATTTTTGACCAAGACTAGCTCATTCTGCTCTATAATGAAGCATAAAAGCAATGACCAATATAGCATGTCTGAATAAATTTCTTATGAAGTTAAGTAACAAATTACATGTCCTACTTTATGAGAACATTGATACTCAAAGAGTCTTTCCATCCGTTTATAAATGAGTCTTTAACTAGGAATTGTCAGAGATTCCACCTTTAATTGCCAATCTGAAAATCTTCAGCATGCAACGTGAGTTGTTGAGTTTTGTGTGATTAACTGCAATATTCCTCTTGCTGCATTCAGCCATTTTCCTCTTTGCTCTTATTAGTTCATATGCTAGAAAAGGATAGATGGATGCTCAGCATATGTAGGTGGCCTTGTTGCCAGAACTGAAAAAAGAAAAGGACACATATGGCACTGAAGCGGGTGCCAAGCACTGAATAGTTTATTTGCAACAATAGCTGTTGTTATCTTCTCTTGATCTGCCAGATGAAGGCGCACAGAAGCAGATCGGTACGCCGTTTTGTGTTAATCTGCTTCTCGGGTGCCTCTCTCCACGCAGGTGTCAGGGACTGTGTAATTATCGGTCAGAAAAAGAGCCGGATCATCTGACACCGCGTTCATAACCGCCATTGATTTGTACGTGGGGGCACGGGGGAAGCATGCTGAAAAATGGGCCACCAGTGTGCAGGCTTCCTCGGGATTTATTTCACTTTGCCGGTACCAATATGATATGTCAACAAGAAAGATCCGAAAACAAGTGAATGTCCTGTCGGTGGGAAGAGATACTGTACGAGCGCCCCGCTCTCGGCTCTCTGGCCTCGTTCACAGGTTTGTCCTTCCCCAGGACATATTTCAAATGAACCTGTCATCACCGGAATGAGTTTTATGATCTCGGAGCGCACCATTAACAAAGCACGAAGGGCGACATATCACGGATGCTTTGAACATGCCATTCTTCTAACTGTGTTCTTTACCAAAAGCCAGCGATTTGGTGTGAGTGGATAGTTCCCATTTATACGAAGCAGGATCTGTATGATTAATTTAATACACACGGACACATGTTAAAATAGTCCTGCTGACCGTGCAGTAAAGTCACTTTAATGACGTTGAAGGTCCACCCACTAATAATAGTAAGTTTGTATCCGGAGGGTGTACTGATTCAAACATTTTTAACACAATGACTTTGAGAAAAGCTATTAAAAAAAACAAACAAAAAAACATAGGCATTCATCTACCAGTTATAATCATTGTTCGGCAATGCCAACCCTATGTACATGTAAAAATATTTTTTTGCCGACCTGGGCAAGGAAAGCACAAAGCTGTGATTTTTTAAAAAATGTATATATATATAATCACGATATAACACTACGGCTATGTTTTATGTTGCAGTTTGTCTTGATGAAAATCATTATAAATTGTTTCCTTTAGATTCTTTTTGTTGTTTTCAGAAGCTGAAAAAAGGTTTTTAAAATCCAGAAATGATGAAGTTGATGATTAGCCGACCTTTTTACCAAAGATTTTATATATATCTATATATATATATATATATATATATATATATTTATATATATATATATATATATATATATATATTTCTTCTTCTTTTTTACCGAATGCAGACCAGATTCCTTAAAAACATA
This sequence comes from Poeciliopsis retropinna, assembly GCA_010277075.1. Classification (NCBI taxonomy): domain Eukaryota; kingdom Metazoa; phylum Chordata; class Actinopteri; order Cyprinodontiformes; family Poeciliidae; genus Poeciliopsis; species Poeciliopsis retropinna. Next base: position 2,257,438 of record VMRM01000024.1, read on the forward strand.
AAAATAAAACAAAAAATAAAAGCTTGTAAATGTTATTTTGCACCAATTACAAAACTGAATTACAGTCTTTTGGTGTATGATGCTTGTAAATGCTTCTGTATTCACAGATACACCATATTTTTCTGTGTAACTTAAGTCCAAATCATCTGTGGAAAATCTGACTATTTGGAGATTTCTTCTGTTGAGCATACCTAAAATATTCCAAAAAAACAAAACAAAACAAAAAAAGTGTCCTGGGAAGCTGAAACACCTGCCACAAAATATTGGACATGTATTGGCTGATGTTTGTAGTCCATCCAGGAGGGCCATTTATTCATTGAACCACTGTATTCATAATATCACTGTGTAAAACAAAACAGAACACCACGTTATTTAGTTGGATGGTTTCACCTGAAAATCACATCAAAATATTTTTATAACCAAAGCATTATTGCCAATGACCAAGAACCAACTAAACAGGCTTTGCACTGACAAGAAGACGCTTTTGGGTCATTGTGAAGATTGAGTTGTTGTAGAAATGTCGCGTTCACTTTAAAATAAGTTGCAGTTACTGGTACATAGACAGATTCTTTATGGATCTATATTGTGGAACTTCTATTGTAACTAACTAGTTCAATGAGATTTAGGAATCTATTACAAGAATACATCTTGGTTTTTACTCTCTACACCATTTAATTACCTCTTTTGTGCCAAATGCTCGATGTATTCCATGCCTGACTTAGACAAAACTTTAACTTTTACAAACATTCACCTGCTTGAAGAACTGGCATCCATAGGTCGATTAGATGTTCTTGAGACACCTTGGTAAACCTAACATGGTCAGTGATTATATGTTGGATTTTTCAGTGACTTAATTTCACTTAAACATGCTGATTAATTTAGCGTCTACAAAGTTATTCACAGTAGTTTCCAGCAAGCTTTCATTAGGTTCCTTCACATATTTGCTCTGTTTGCACAGCTGCAGAGAAGTAAGCATGTATATTGTGGGTAATATCTGGAAAAAGTCAATACATCCACATAATGGGAATATCTTTGCCTTTATGAACAATCAGGAGGAGGACATACTCTTTCGGGCAGAAATGTGAATCCTGCACTACAGAGACATATCTGTGGTATACGCATGACGCTCCGTTCTGAGTCAGTTTCATGCGATTCAGCTTCTTTCCTCTGGTTAGTGATGAGGTCAGCGTTTTTGCTCTGCCTTTCAGCTCTTTGTATCCCGAACATGAAAAATAATTGAGATTATCAGCACAAATCCAATCCTGTGATGCTTTCCTAAGCTACTCTTCTTCTACATTGTGTCCTTGTCCGCTGTAATAAACAGTGATACTTGCTTAGTTTGCCTTTAACGGCGTTTTGCCAGTTGTGCAGCACGGAGAAAATGGATTTCGCTGAGCATACCGTAGATGTCCATAAACGGCGTGACAAAGAAGCCCTGCAAATGTCTCGCCACCTGCACCGGTAATTTATTAAGTCCTGTTTGGGCAGCGTGGAAAGCCCAGCGGATTTTTGGAAAATCCATTTGACCAGTGAAATATTCAATTAAACATCTTAGTGGCTATTTGCATCACATTGCTAAACATACATCAGTAGTTCACTGACCTTGGGGGGGGGGAAAAGTTTCCACTCTTGCTGCATTCGCAAAACATTGCTATCTTTCAGGAAGCACGGACAAAAGGTCCAAATCTCTCTGTCTTTGGACTGTACTGTGTCGCCAACACATTCTCTCTAAAACAGAAAACCTTAAACTGTGAGATTCCCAGAGGGATTCTATGAAAGAAGAACGTCTGGGATTCTGAAACCTTGTTCTAACCTCACAGTTCATTGCGCATCGCAAGTTTAAGAGCTTTTTACTTTATATATTATGAAAAAAACAAAGACATTATAATTTTTCTTTAAATAAAAGCGGTTAAAAATGTCTATCTGCTTAATGTTTTATTTGATTTTCATTTTGTCCTAAGAAGAGCTGGATGGAAAAACTAGTTTAATTCAAAATGAGAGCGTCGAAGAAGGTTCACCCAATAAACAGTTTAGTAGAAAAATCACACTGTTAAAACTCTCTGACGTTGTCCAATATTTTCTCTGACAGCAAGGGATTTTTTTTTTTATATTGCAAATTTATACACAGTCAAATTTTCTTAAGTTTGCGATTTAATTAGTGACTTTGATTACATAAGTTGATTCGGACCGTAGGGCAACCTGTCAATCTTTTATCAACCGTATTTCAACCATCAAGAAGGAAAAACTCCAAATTTATTCTGTAAAAACATTAACATCAAACGAATTAAAACATGCAGGGCCACAAAATTCTATTAAATATTTAATCTAATAAGAATAAGAAAACCAAATTAAGTGAAATATATATGTATATATGTATATATATATATATATATATATATATATATTTAAATATATATATATATAACATTCACTTATTTGCAAAAATTAGTGAATGTTGACTTTCTTGCTGAAAATCAACATTCATCTGCTGCAGTTGACCTCTCCTGTGGCCATTTACGACACGGTCACTATTGCCAGAGGGCATATATCAAAGTCTCCAAATTATTTTTGGTCCGACTGTAGAAAAGAGAGGAAAAGTCAGCGAGGACAATAAAACTTTTGTTTGGGAAGTAAAACAGATAAAGGTCAAGGTAGTACGTCCTGAAATAGACCTCTCAAAATTCTGTCTTGGTGATAAATTTGTTGTCTGTGTCTCGCTTGGTGAGGGTGCCCCACATTGTCTACAAAAGACAATAAAAGCTGTGTTGACATAAAAACGAAACTGTGACCAAGTCTTTCAATGTGAACTTGTCTTTTTGTACTGTTATTTTTTTAAGTCAATGTGTTGATTACCGTTCGGTCTTCATGTTCGTTATGCTGAAATGAGCATATGCTTCTCATCAGAGGGAAGAAGAAGCGATTGTAGTTAAGTCATTGCAACTTGAATAGCATAAAATATTAAAAACTACAGTGCAAAGAAAATGGACCGTAGAAATTTCTGCTATTTTGTTTCACTTCAGTTTTTCAGATAACAATAACCTGAGCAAATACAACACGCGTTTTTCAAATGATTGTCCAGCTGATTAAGGGAAACATCTCATTCTAAGAGAATAAGTACGTTAGACCTAATAACTGGATGTGCTGCCCTTGGTGGCAACAACTGCTCCCAACCATTTGTAATACCCGATAATGAGTCTTTTACGTCACTGTGAAGGAATTTTGGCCCACTCTTCCTCATGTAACTGTTTTAACTCAGTCTCTTTGGAGGGTTTTTGAGGATAAACAGCCATCTTAAGGTTGTGCCACGGCTTTCCAATCAGATTTAAGTCTGGACTTTAGCCACCATCTTCATTCTGGGGTTTTGTGTTTCAGCCATGCGGTGGTGTACTTGCGGTTGTTCTTTGGATCGTTGCCCGGTTCCATTATCCAACTAGGCTTGAGCTTAAGGTCACAAAATGATAGCCGTACATTCTCCTTCAGGACTTTCTAGATGTAAACAGAAGTCATCGTTCCACCAATTTTGCCAAGTTCAGAAAGTCATAGAGCCACCATGATGTTTAAGAGAAGCTTCAACGTCCTTTTTCTGAAATAGTAAAAGCTACTTGTTGCACCTATAGGCACGCCTTTGTCTCTTCGTTTCAAAAAATATTTTCTAAACTTCTATGTTGATCATCAAGACATTTTTTTTTTTTTTAAGGTGAGACAGGCCTTTATGTTCGCTTCTCATCTCCAGTGGTTTTGGCATTAGAGATCTTTGTTGCTGCCATTTTCACCAAGTCTCTTTTCCTGGGTGAATTTTGATGCTCTTGTGGAGTCCATCACTCCTGGGAAGCTTCAAACTGTTTCATATTTCCTCTGATTTTGTTGAGTCAAATTACATCAAAATCCTTCCCACACTGACATGCATCAATGATTGTATTTATCTGGTGAAAATGAACCAAAACTGCAAAGTTATCTACATTTAATGCCTGATTTGTTCAAGTTATCTTTGCCTTATCTTAAAATGTAATGGAAGTTGTGAAGCATTTAAGAGACATTGAGAGAGTAAACCTTCACTAGTGTACACAGGGTGTCTGCATAACTTAGCATGAAATTAAGTAGCATTATTTATTTGCTCATTGTTACTGCTTTAATGTAGCTTTTGCAAAAATCTTATATCACATAACCTTTGGCAAAAAAACAAAGCAAAAGCATCACCTCCTGCCTTAGCTGAAGGATGAATTACCTAAGCCACAGGATGAGATATATTCATGCATTTTCACCTAGGACACAACACAAGACATCTATACTACAGTATTAGAGGGTTTTAATGAGCCAGGAAGGAAAACGGAGTTACTGTAAAGCCCAATGTAAGACACAGAGATTTTCAGTTCAGCCTGTGGTCATGTTGTCAAAGCTTGGTCACCTGTGCCTGTCAGCTCCGTGCAGAGCAAGCTCATTTCCCACTGACCAGAACGTGTCCCTGCTGCAGCTTTATCTCGTTTGTAATGGAGAAACAGTTAATGCAACCACGGAACAGCAGATCAGTTATAACAAGGCTCTTGTATGGAGCAGAGCCTTAATTGACTAAATATGAAAGAGAGCCGGGACACGCAGGCAACCGCAGGGCCTGCAGCTTCACTTTGTACAGTAGTTTGTGGAAGGTAAGTGTGATTGATCGGAGGCAATCGGCCGTGTGCCGGGGAGATAACGGCATAACTGCTGCACACGTATGTGTATCGCTATTTACAGAGATCGCTTCCCACGCCATTATTTTGCACTCTGTAAACATGACCGCTAATTGATGTGCGCCGGACATCAGCAGCAGCTGCATTTTGGCAAGTGAAACCATTAAATACGCGGAGGCAATCCTGTCGATGTAAGCGGAAGCTTCTGCAGTGCCGAAGACAATCTCTTGATCTGCGTATCGCCTCCCGTCGAATAAGCGTGCTGCTTTGCAGCAGAGGCGATCGGGATTCAGTTTCAAAGTATTGAATGTTCAGCACGAAACAGGGGCGTTTTGGGATGGATGTGGAGACATGTACAAGTGATATCTATCCTTATGAGGGAGAATTGCCAGTGATTTATTGCAGAAGGAACAGAAAAAAGGCTCATGCTGGATGTTTTCCCCCCACCCCTTCCTTCCTTTGCTTATATTTTCCATTTGAATTAAATGAGGTGTGTATGTAGGTAGGCAGTGGGAGCAAGGGTGCGGGGGAGATAGCTCGCCGGTGAAAGGGAATATACTTCATCTTCCCCATTCAAAGTGTTGTTTTCAGCAACTTCGAAAATGAAGGCGAAAAATGCTGATGGAATTGCACCAGAATGCATCACGGTGGACTGCAAAGTACGAAAACCACCAGGTCAGGCTTCGGGGAGGCATCCTGCACGCAGGGCACTTCCCCCTACACACCTCGCCTGTTTTTTTTTGTTTGTTTTGTTTTTTTTAGATCACCCCTTCAGGTCCCCAGTGGCTCACTTTTTGAACCTGCAGTAAATGATGCGAGATGTGCCCTTGACAAAGACAGGATAGACTGGTCGAGGAAAGGACACAGGTTTACAATTATTTCACACTGATAAAAAAAAAAAAAAAAAAAAAAAGGGAAGAAATGTCATTTACAGCAACTGATACGCTACCGAGAAGCTTGGTTAAAAGCTTAGCCCATAATTGAACTAATACAACCAGCCGTATAAAAGAGTTTTCCACTTTAAAAATGATGGGTGGGTAGGGCTGGAGAAAAAAAAAACACTGGATTTTAATGAAGATCATTTTATGCTGTCAACAGTGAGTTGTTTAGTTTTGGCCATGAAAGCTAAAGTAATGGTTCAGGACAATTAGTAATAACTTAGTAATTTAGATCAAAATTACTACGTCAGAAAATATACAGAGAAAATATACAAGTATTGAGAAAATATACAATTGAGAAAATATACAAGTAATTAATTCTCAACAACAAGACAAAACCATGATTAAACTAAAGCTGTAAGGGTAAAAATTTGCATACATACATTATTTTGGGAGAGTAATAATAGTGTTTGACTGAATTATGAATCAATAACCTTTGGAGAATTGTATTTATCAGTTTCTGCATTGGCAGATATTCAGTGGTATTCTGGTCCTCAATCAAACCAGGTCTATTGGGCTACCAGGTGTGAAAATACCCTCCATAAAAGGTCCGGACCACGGGAATGGACAAACTCTGGTCCGTGTAAAGTGGACCAAATGTACCAAGTGTAAATACACCCTATGATTTGAAGGTCTCCTCTCTAGAAAAACCCAACTTATTGGTTTCATTGCCTGGTTTGCTTCTGACCGAGCCTCTTCACACCACATACAAAAACATCTTTGGCTTCCCATTCATGTTGCGCAATCTCAAACAATGAATTCGTACTGCAAAAGCTCTGTCAAAAGTGTTGTGTCGGTAATAATTGTCTGCATGTGAATGTGTTTTATTTTATTTTACAAATTGTTCCAAATAATTCACATCTCTTCATGCCTCATACCCGGCCAATGTGCCTGGCAGCCGAAACGGCTCTGCTTGACTTTCTAAAAACAGCACACGCTGATCAGCCATGCAAATGATCCCCGACAAGTAAGTGACATTGCTTACGTGTTTGGTTCCGCTGCGGCGTTCTGCAGGGAAAACTCGCTCCCCAGCATTCCTATAGATGTCAGCTAGACACTTGCCACCTACCCTGCACACTTTGCACAGGCCAATCGAGCCTGTTCTTTTGGAAGCAGTTCTTCCCTACAGAAGCAGCCAATTCCCAGCAGGACAGCAGCGAGCCTCGCAGAAAGTGCTTAATAATGACTCAAGGAACACAACGGAGAAAAAAAAAAAGGAGAGAAAAAAAAAAAAGTCTTGACGTGAACACCTCGCCTCTAAAGTCCCTGAGTACTGTTCGAATGGGATCTGCTGTCGGCTGTGATAACCAAGCCAAACCCTGGGAGCTCACAGTTGTCAGTGTGCAGGGCACAGAGTTTTTGTTTGTTTGTTTTGATTTCTTTCTTGTTCTTTTGCTAAATGTTCTAACAAAAGAACATTCTGGTACTTTGAGGTGCTTTTTCATGATCCGGTGCTTGTTAGGGTTGTTTGGATTAAGGTTTAAGATGCTCATCTACAATCTAAGGTCTGATTTTTCTGCTTTCCAACTATTTCTGTAAAAGCAGCTGTTCAACACGACACATCGTACCTTCTCTGTTTTCTTCTTAAAATGAATTTTCTTTTGTTGCATCTAAAAAAAAAAAAAAAAAACTGCAGAGCTCACATCACCATGTGTGATGTAGCTTGCTCTGTGTGTGTTTGCCTTCGATTTCTCGTCTCGCACTCTAGTCAATTGGTCACCATTTTTAAACTCGTTTTCATTTTAACAGTGTCGAGCGAACCCTGAACTCCAGGTGGCAGTGCGGGAGAGGTGAGAGGTTGTCAGGTTTCACATGGCAGAAATACGAGTCTTGTAAGAGCAACTCTTTCATCTCTGATTTCCACTCATCCTTCATAAGGCAAATAACGCCTTAAGATCAAAGCTTTCATTTCTACCATCACTTCCAGCACAGCCTGTCAAATGTAGGGTGTCTGATTGGTTGAGCTCCTCAAGAATTTACCTTTAAAGCAGTTTCGATAAAACTCTCATGTGTTCCCATAGTCAGTGTGTGACTTCGACTGCTTCTGAATGTATCAGCAAAGATCTGACGCATTAATCTTATTCCTCTTATTCCCCCCTGAGACATATTAGCCACGTAATTACAGCAGGTTAATGTAATTACGTAGAGAACTTCAGCCGGACGCGGCGACACGCAGCATTCCACCGAAGTAATGGGATTCACTGCACATGGAGGTCGGCTCATAAGATTAGCCTGGAGGCGCTCACCATTTGAAACGTACAAGGACAGATGTCTCTCCTTAGAAATTAACGCTCAAAAATGTGCGAACGCTGCCTTGCAAGAGAACTTTTTTGCGTCTTGCTGCATCACAAGCACAAGCTTCAGTGAATTTCGAGTGTAACATTGGCGACGGAACAACACGTGATTGTCAAGGGAGAGGCAAAAATAATCTACGGTTTTAAAATAATTTGCAAATAAAAGGCAGAAAAATGAGGTGGGAGTATTTCTTTAAATAAAACTCTATGGAGCTGAATGCCTTCAGGAGTCACCTAATCACTAAACGGAATCGATTTGGGTGTGATTTCATCTCAGTATAAATCCCCCTGTTTTTTAAAAGCCTCAGACATTTATTTGTGGACTTTGCAAAAAAAATAAAAAAATGAAACCTGCATTTTACCCCAGCAGCACAGTGTCAATGGCGAAGCAAGGTAGTGGCAGTATCATGCAGGTAGTGGCGCTCATCTTCACCAGAAAAGCTAAAGTAAACCTATTGGCCTGACCAATGTAGAGGTTCACTTTCTAGCAGGACAACAACGCCTAAAGATATTGTCTGGTATTTATAGAGTGGCTTGGATCAAAGCATATTGGTGTGTTAGAATGTCCCAGTCAAAGTCCAGATCCAAATCCAATTGAGAATCTGCGATTCCCACAGGTTATCATCATCCAATCTGACTGAGTTTTAGGTACTCTTCAAAGAAGAATGAGCAAAACCTTTCATCATCCTTCTTCCACACTAATAATATTCTCCTTTGTGTTGCCACGTTGTAGAGGTCAGCAACTCCTCTGTCTTCAAACTTTTAGATGGTTCCCCTGGCAGCACACCTGAATCAAATGGCTGAATTACCTCCTGAGTATGAAGTCAATTTCTCTAGAGTCCTTCTAATGACCTAATTATTGTATCTAGGTGTGTTGAAGCAGAAAGACGTCTAAATGTTCCCTGAGGACTGAAGTTGCAGATCCCTGGTCTATTGCATAAAGTGCAATTAAAATATCTTAAGATTTGTGGCCACAATATGTTCAAAAGCCTAAAAGTCATGAAAACCTACACTATGCTATGCTATAGATAGCACTTTGTCTCACATAAGAGGCTCATCCATAATGTTCAGCAGAAATTTGAAAGAAACACTGAAATAATGGCACTGATTAAAGCATTTGTTGTAGGACAGGCCAAATAAAATCAGGCTACGAGTAAATAAATGATAAGCTGGACGACAGCGAGCTTTTAAATGAATAATACACACTGTCTTTAGGCGACAATGTGCTGACATACTTCCTCTATGAGAGTGCATCAATGTTAATGATGGAAAACAAAAGCACTTTCTGTATATCTGTATCGCCTCTCTGTTTTCAAACTCAAATAGTTTTGCCAAGTAACTTTGTTTTTTTATTTTATGTTCTATATAAAGGATGGAGTGGCAATTTCTAAGCTTCACATACTGAATATTAGATTTAGATTAATACAGAAAACAGTGTGCTGGACTGACCTGAAAAGCAAGCGGAATCACAGGAGATTGTAGAAAATAGGGCTTTTTATTTTAAGCCAAAATATTATGTTTTAGAAAAAGATCTCTGCTGAGCTGATAAAGCAGACCAAAATGGCTGCACAAACAAACACAGGGAACCTAACAAAGAAATGACACATATAGTGTTGCTGATGAGACTATTAAGACACAGTAGAGGTAAGTAAACAGAATACAATCACTAACTACGAACTACTAACTGCCGCCATCTTTTGTCAGGGATCATGGCAGGTGAAAGAAACGAGTCAATCACAAGCACAAACAAAAATGAACTGTATGTTCATATAAATGCATACTTACAAACAGAACAAATGTATTTAAATCAACCAGTGAACATTTTACTGCATTAAAGACAGTTGCAGACTAAACAGTGGCTGTCTCAAACAGATTTGAAGTTACAACTAAGCAAAGGAAAATCATTGAAAGAAAGGTGCTTTAGTGTAAATTTACTACTCATTCCTTTAGAGGACTTTAATAATGTTCCTCGTTGAATTGTAATTTATGCGCTGGAGCTTCCCCGCCGGTGATACATCAAGCGGACCATAATTCTGTGACAAAAATCCGTGTATGTGAGTAGGAGGCGCTGTTCGCTCTCCTTCTTAACATCGGATCTAAGTAGGTTTCATATATCAGGTGCGAAGTCTGTGACAGGATAGGACGATAAGAAGAGGCCACCTTTACTTATCCTCTGTCTGGCTGGCTTCTGGTGATGTAGTGCCTCTGCTCTCCTGCTTCACCTCATCATTTTCATTTGTCTTGCGCTCCGTCCTTTCCGCTGCTCATGTTCGAGCTGCTTTCCCTTAAATCGCCACATTTTCGACTCCAGATTGTCCCTCTGTAGTTTCTCTAAACGTAAACCACATCGCCAGTGCTGATCACTGGAGAGATTTCTATATGTTGGAAAGGAAAGCAGTGAGGTAATGGCATATAACTTTGTTTTGAAACCAATCTGTATTTTATTGCGATGTAGTTTAGTTTGATGTGACGTATGTGAGCAATAATCTCATTGGTTGTGGGACAAACGAGGATTTAAACGACTGCAATCAGGTCTTGTTTTACATTACGGCCATAATCATTATGTTTCAGTTCTGAAATATACCGAGTGCATTTTAAAGTAGGGGATTGTTCAGATTGTTCAAAGTGGGATTTTATCGAGAGACTCTAAGATGTCAGTATCTTCTCTACTGCAGCTACAAATAAATATTGTTTGGGAAGCTCAATGTCCATATTTTTCCCGATTGCTTTATTAGTCACTGATTGTTTTAATCCATCTATGCTTCTGTGGTACATTGTACAAACTGGTACGTTGTTTATTGCAGATCTACAAGTGAAACTTACCTGGATGCCACTGAGTGTTTGCTGTGATTCACTGTGCACTCTGACACCTTTCTAACACCAGCCAATCAGAATCGGTAAGCGTGTCATCAAGAATTACCTCGTCAATTCTTTAAAATCAACATTGTCGATTATATTAACTACCACTGCAAATTTAATACTTGAAGGTAATGACTCTTTCAAAAATGTTGGTTTGATAAACATAATAAAAAAAAAAAAAACAACTCAAACTCAGTTTATGTAAATGTTAATATTGTTTTTCTTTTTAAACCCAACATTGCTCTGATTTTTGCATTAGATTCTGATTAACATTAAAAAATGTGGATTATTATTAACAAACACTCTGACAATCTGCACCTTGTGACTGTCACTGCTTTACAAATGTCCCACATTTTTAGGTGAAACAAAATACTAACATGTTAGGTATCACTGCAAGAAAAGTGGTGTTTTTGACCCTGCGTACTGACGCGAGCGACAGCTATCGACAGTGACCGATAGTTAACAGGAAAGCGCATTGTCACTCACGGGAGTCAAATACTGTCGATTGTGGAGTCCCATAAGCAGGAGGGTGGAGGTGCAGGGGAGCGGGCTGGCGAGAGGTGCTAATGTCTCTACTTAATACATAACGTTTTAGAGATACTGACTGCTAACAAATACTCCACAAAACCACACTTTGAAAAAAATCTAGACCATGCCATTAAAAAGGATTGCTGAACTATCGGGTATCTTTGTGACTATCAATTAGAAAAATGTGAAGAGCCGAACATAACCGGCATACTCAATTTGACTTTGTTCTCCTTTTCTTTTTTTGACAAGCCTGAAAACAACATACTCTGTTATTCATTGTTTTTTTTTGTTTTGGGTACGACCTTGCGAACATTTCCATAAGCACTTCATCTCTTGTGAATCTTCCATCTTGGTCTGGTCACCTTGGTCGTTGAGTATTTCACCGTATTTCACAGAGCAATCACTCATCCAGCCATCGGCCTTAATTTGACTGGTTTAAATTAAGACACGCCATCTGCAGGTCTGACTAAAATATCACCCGATTTATCAGCTCTACCACAGAAGAAGCCACTCTACCACAGACAAAACAACATTTCATTAAAGTAAAAAAATAAAAAGTAAAAACATGTCGCTTAGGAAATGTCCTTTTTGCTAACTTCTTGTGTTGATACTGTATAAAAAGTGGATGTTTTTTCAAAACCAAATTTGTAGATTTACAGTCAGACAGGATTCTGTTGCTCAGGTTGTGCTTGTAAAGGATTTTGCGGTGGTGTTTGTCTTTTTACTAGAAGGTCCTGGCATCACGTCTGCCAATCTGTGTGGGATTTATTTATTTATTTTTTTCTCTGTTCTGAGTTAAACTGGCTCGCGCCGCGTCTGTGCTGATTTCCAAACGTGTGCGCCGCTTTCCTCCCACGGCCCCGGAGAGGTCAGCTGGAAACTCCGAGTTGCCCGTAGGTGTGAATGTGTAACGTCGGGATGTGTGTGCGTTGGCTCTGTGACAGACTGATGTCCTGTCTGAGGCTTCTCTCTCACGCCCCCTCATGCTTGGATGCAGACTTCAGCTCTGCCGCAACCCTCAAGCTGCCTCAGAAAATGGATTTATCTAACAATAAATCGTGCTGGTGGAGAGCTGTTGAATGGAATCGCAGCTTGTAGCAAATCCTATCCTGTGCTTTTATATAAAAAAAGATCTTTAGTTTACACGATAACTTGTAATCATGTAAACGTGATTAAAAGTGTTTATTATATTTTTCTGCATGTATCTTTGCGGTTCCATTTGCCTGTACCCCCAGGGATCAAGTAGATTACTCATTTCTGTTCTAATCTGGGAAAAGCCCAGATGATGATGTCATGGCTTTGCAAGCCTCTGATTGGTTAATTTAAAACACATTCACAACTGTGAATGTATTTTAAACACTCTACTTTTTTGTGTGACATCATAACATCTCTCTATATGAATTTCAGACTATGTTTGTGGCCTTTATTACTTTTTTTCTTATTGACAAATTGTGTTTTATTAAAACGTCTCGCTTTAAATGCTCATATTTCTTTAATTCTGATTCACTTATGGACTTGAAACTGGCTCAATTAAATCAGCTTTAAAATCCAGTTTGTTTGTCTGTGGGCAAAAATGCCTTGACGTCGTAAAGGGAAGAGACGGTGATTTCGACCGGGAAATTTTAGGTCGAGGCTTACGAGGCGCCGTTTTGTAAAGTCACACGGTGAAAAATGAAAAGCCATAATCTGGGTTATTTATTCTGTCATCAGAGGGAGAGAGAAAGAGAAAGAGAGAGGAAACCAGGGTTCATTTTTCAAAGTCATATTTTCACCATGTTGTTCATTCATTTCTAAATGCCAGTTTCAAACAAAATATTTAGTTAGCAACATAACTATCCAGCTCCACACTAGCTATTTAGTTCTAAGTTTGGAGCTAAATATTCATTTCAGAGCGTGTTTAGTGTGTAACTAAATAAAGAGAGTGTTTTTTTTGTGCATACATATTAATCAAATATTTCTTTCTGATACAGGATAGTGAAATAACAAAACACAGCAGCACAGCTATTAATCTGAAGTCAGCATATGGTCCGTCAGAAACCTTGAAATGTTTCCTTTCTTAATTTGATCATTTCCTTTTGTTCAGTGTCTGCATTTATTATTATTATTTTTTTTTTTTTCTCCTTCTTTTAAGAGACCCTTAGGCTTTTCTGAGCAGAAGGTGCCAGCTCTGCAGTGCAGGTTGATCTTCATTGTGATGGGAATACTCGAGGCTGCTGTACCGCATGCAGGAGCAGCCCCTGCGCAAGCAGGGGCACCGTATTGTTGCGTTTGTTAATTTTCCCGTGAAGAGGGCTTCGTGAGAGTGGTAGCCATTGAAAAGAAAAGCAAACACTGATTCGACTGGATAAATCATCATGCTTCTCTTCGCAACAGCGTTGAGAAAATGCTGCACAGTTGCTATGGAGCCCTCTGTTGCTAAGCAATGGCTTGATTATCAGTTTTTTTTTGTTTTTTTTTTTTACATAAGAGGTGGCGTTTTTTTTTTTTGCTGCCTAGAAAATTTGTTTTCAGAAAGGTTTTTTAACAATTGACAAGATATGTGTCACTTTTGTCATTTAAAGAGAAATGCACCTTCACTCAAATGCACCAAACTTAAAACAGTCACCATGACGGTTTTCAATGGTTATTGAATATTTCAAACGGCAGTTTTAGAGAAAATGACCTCTTTGTCCAGAGAGGTCATTAAGACCCTTTTGTCTGACTGTTATCATATCTGATGAGTTTTATTTAAATATCTATGTTCATGTCTCGTGTGTTTTGATTAACCTCTCACACAATGGATGGAGATGGGTGGCAGAAGAGGTTCTGCTCTTTTAGCTAAAAACAACACGTTTGCCGCATGTCGTGCAAACAATATCCTCTTGATTGTAATTAACAGCCTGTATTTCAAGTATGCGTGCACACACATAGAACATATACAGTAAGAAGCGTTTGTGTGCTGGATTTTGGTCATGCAGTCTGATTGTCGAGACCTGCTCTGTTCTCTTTACAGACCATAATAAAATGCTGCAGTTAAGGCAGTTTTTTTTTTATGTTCTGTTTTTTTTTTAACAATCACTTCCCAGCATTAAGCATATATTACATTACAGTGGAGAAAAACATTAACCCTCATGAGATCCTAACATTCTCCCCTTGTCCTTAACAAAAGCCCCCAAATAAAGCAAATTAATTGAATTTTAAATCCACAATCTATTTTGCATGATGAAACAATCTGTTATTTATCAATTCAACTCAATTTAATTCATTTTTTATCATATATTTTTGTTATGCAATACAAAAAGACGATCAGTATTACACTCCTTTTTTGTTTTTTTACTACAAACTAAGTGTTGCAACAGTTTTCTTTTACACATTAAAAGTTTATTATTGTAGTTATGTAAATAAAATTACTTTTGATTTAATTAGACTGAAAGGGAAGTAGCACAACAAAACAAAATGTAACTTGATCTTGTGAACAATTTAACATCAGCTCTTATGTTGTGTCTCATAATTACATGAGACTTTCAACACGAGATGAAGGACGTCTTCTGCTCAACATAAGGCGCTGAACATAAGATGAAGAAAATCCCACATTGAACACAGAATGTTCAACACAAGATGTTCAACAAGAAAATCTTCATAGCGTGAAGATGTTCCTGACCATACAAAGACACTCCTACGTTAAACATCTTCAGCACAAGAATTTGTTCAACATAAGATGTTCAACTGCTTATACTCAAGGTCCCACGTAGGACAGTATGCGCAAACATACAACGTAGCATGTGTCGGGCAGTGAAACATCTTCTCATTGCTTCAACGAGGAACCAACTAGCGGTACTCAGATTCAGCGTACCTTCAGATCCTCTACCCCTAATTTGTTTTTATTATGTCTTCCATTGTTTTCTGTTGTGTTTGTGAGCTTGATGTGGGGAGTTAGCTGCAGATTGAGAGTGCAGGTGCAGGTCAAATGCAAGTTGAAATTTGAAGTTTCTTTGATATATGTGTGTGTGCGTGTGGGTGGGGTGTGTGTATGTACTAAAGAGAATTTGTGTGTGGCCTTTGAACTCTTTTCCGGGCATTTAAATGCTTTTATAATTCAGAAATGACTCATAAGACAATCCTTATACCCAAGTGGTGTACAGATCACATGGAAATACAAAACAAAAACAAAGTATCGCTTTTTCTAACGACGGGGTCAATTTAGGAAAAGTCATAAATTTCAAGTCGGAAAAAAATAGTTTAGGGTATTTTATCTACATCTAAACATGGCAATGGGTCACTTTTGACCCGAAAGACAACGCAAGGGTTAAATAGGGCAGCTTGACTTTCCCAGTATATACATCAGTTGTGGTTGTCTGCCCCGGAGCAGCATAAGACTGTCAGTCTGAAAGCTAAATGTGGCGACACATTGTTGTAGCAGAGGAGACAGCACACACAGACACCGGCAAAGAAGGAGAGGACAGCAGGGCTGAACAAATCCAAACTGTCAACCAGGAGTGAAAACATTATGACAGGATAAACAACCAACCTTTTCTTTTTCTTTTTTTTCCCTTTAATGTAGGGAACCAGCTGAAGTCTTGTTATCATAACTATTAAGTACCCGGTCACTGTATTCTTGCATCCAATATTTTTTAAAAAGTCAGTTGACTAATTTTAGCTCCTTTGTTTCATGTTGTAAGGTGTTTTAAGCGGTAAAATACTTAAAATTTTAACTCTATCTAGAAAATCTATCTGGATTGTCAGTAGACACCAGTCTTATCAAGCTGTTTTCAAACTGCTGTGGTAACCATTGGAGGTAAAAAAATAAATAAATAAATAATAATAATAATAAAGTTGCACTGGGTTAGCTAGACTTTATGATGTCGAAGGCCATTACAGAATAAAAGGCAGCCTTTTTTTTATTGCCGTTTTGTAGAGCATGCTTGGGTGTTAGTGTGCCCATTTCATCCCAATCGACTTCTGGTACGTACTTGTAAAACCAACTATTTTTTTTATATTTACGAAGCTCACCTTTGTGTATCAGTTTATTTAATTGTGAAAAGTCTTGTCAGTAATTTAGGATTACACACTTAAACTACAGGATTGTGGTTCTGATCACCATTTGAGCCACTGTTTTCAAATACAAGAGAATGTGACCAAAACAACAACAGGCAACCTGGTAGATATTATTTAATGGAGTCACACTGGTACATTTTCTTGAAGCTTTGACTGGGTTTGATAAAGTTATTGTAAGTCTAGCGCTGTCAAAATCAGTACGAAATGATGCGTGTTGGACAGAAACATCCTGCTGTAGATGTATGTTGCCAATTCAGTCCGATCGTATAAACATATTCAAATTTAATTACATACACTCCACTCCTGGGCTGCACTGTTGCCTTGCAGCAAGAAGGTCCTGGGTTCGATTCCCGGCCCGGGGTCTTTCTGCACATTCTCCCTGTGCATACGTGGGAACTCCGGCTTCCTCCCACAGTATAAAAACATGACTGTCAGGTCAATTTGTCTCTCTAAAATTTTCCCTAATTGTTAATGTGTGAGCATGGTTGTTTGTCCTGTCTGTCTCTGTGTTCACCCTGGACTGGCGACCTGACCACCTCTCGCCCGCAACGTTCGGTGGAGATGGCTCCCTGACCCCACTAGGAACAAGGGTGTTAGAAAATGGATGCACACTCCACTCCAGCTCTGGTTATAAAACTGGTCCAAAAAACGAAAGAGAATTTGGTGATGGTGGCCATCTGCTAGGGGATTGATACTGAAAATGTTTTCTGTTAAAATAGAAAGAGTTACAAGAGTCCCTCACGTAGCTAAAAGCCTCCCCCGCTTCTGTTCTTCACTATTAGGATTCCTTACAGTTTTTTAAAAAAAACTGTAAGTGTTTTTAATTTTCATTGGGCCACAGGGCATGTCTCCTAAGGACCAGGTCTTAATTCCCATGTGGATTTATCAAAATAAATGTTTTCCCTTGCTTCTGGATTAATGGCCTTTCAGCCCATGTCGGTACAGAACTCAGAGTTAACATCTCTCCCCAGTTTTGGCCAAAATATTTTAAGGTATCTTGTTCATCTTGTGGTGTTGGTATGCTCATTAAACGGCATTAATTTCCGGGACACAGAGTCTCCCTCTCTGCTCAATAGCATAATGAACAGACACTCCAGTGGCAAACTGAGTTTTTATTTTATTTTATTTTTTTAAATTATCTCAGACATGTGGAGGTCCACATTTATCTTCTTGATATGTTCAATTATGTCACACAAACCCTGAAAGATGTCACTTTTTATGTAAACAGCTGGTTTTACTTCTATTCTGCCTTAATAATAGTTGCTCCAAAGTATAATTAGGGTGAGCACACAGAATGCATTTTGTTAAGGGGTCTAATATTTTCAGCAGAATCCTCCAATAAACCAATTTTAACACCAGTTAGATTAAATTTAGTTATCATCATACATCTTCAGCATTATTACCGCTGTGATTCATTTCTGCTAAAAAAAAATTTAAAAAAAAATAACTGCGACCCGATCGTGCTCACAGCAGGCATGTGAAGATTGGAGTGACCAGCCTAGCGCCACTCCATGTAGGCATCAAAGACCTCACAGTGCAAACTTTAATTTGATTAATGGGAAATTCCCCTCCTTCCACCCTGATTGTTGTCACCGTGCCCTGCTAACCGAGAGCCACATACGGCGAACGCTGGTAGACAATGAACAAATTGCTCGCTGTGTTTTCTGTGTCTGTTGTGCTGCAGTCTACCACATCTATTTCCAAAGAAATCCGCTCACGGCTCCTCCTGCGGAGACGTGGGCCGGCGTCCGTCAGAAAAACCGGGGCATGTCGACACGTTTGGTGTCTTCCTGGGGGAAAAAAAAAAAGAAAAAGAAAGAAACAGCGCTGAGAGCGCTCACACCCTAGTTATTGTTCACCAAAAATGCTCTTTGTCTCGGGACGTTGCATCCTCTTTAACTCGGCGACATTTATCCGCCGTCGGGACTCTAACTCCGGGAAAAAGGGCACACCAAACATGGAGTTTTGAAATATTCCTCTTTTTTTTTCAACTTGCAGATGCAAACTCTGGTAATGGTTTTATGTTGGAAATGCCTCTTTTTCTTTCTTTTTTTTTTTTTTACAGAAAGCGAGCTGAAATATGCCAAAGCACCAGCGGTGAGATTTGAGGCTTTGTGTGCAACTCAGGGAAAAACTGCTATTGTTGCCTTTACAAAGTGTGATGGTCCACAGCACTACTTAAGACAAAGCTTTAGAACATTTAGTGAAAACAACAACAAAAAAAAGTTAGAGTAAAACTGGGCCATAAAGAGAGGGAGGGATTGCAACCTCCATTGGCGATGAAAGTTTGATCAGGATAAACAGAGCAATTAAATTACTTTTGAGACACTCCGGTCAGTTGATTACTTGATAATAATAACAAAAGTGCTTCCTGGAGTTATTAGGGAGTTATTAGTTACAGCACAATCGGAATTATTTTATTGATCCAAAACCTTATGGTCATAAACATCAAGGGGATCTCGATTTCACTGAGCACCAGTGCTCCAGCAAACCCGCTAAAGCAATGATGGAAAAGTATCCACACTCTTAAATCCATCAATCCAGAATACTACTTTTCTGATTATTCTTTTTCTACGTCCTGTCATTGTGTTGGTAGGTTTGTGATTGCGTAATAGTCCTTTTTTTCTTTTTCAGATGTTCTAAGCTTTGGATCTTGTTCTGCCAAACTAATCCTTCTTTAAGCTTCACCAGAACTTCAATTCATATTCCTTTCGATTTAAATGATCTGCTACTCTGTTAGTTTGGAACAAATGATCCCCACAAAATACATCTTGGTTGTTACGAGACATAATGTAGAGAAGACCCTTTGATACTCAATTGTATTATACTTATACATAACTAGCTAAGCTTCCTCAGCTCTCTAATCATGCGCCCTCACCCATTTGCAAAGTTCGCCACATAATAACTTCAATTTTTTATTTTCTTTTTCGTTTTGTATTTTTCAAATATGATCAATAAAGTGACTGATTTAAGCAGTGTTCAGTAAGTTAATCACTCATGTTTTTTTTTTTTGAGAATGATTTTCAGACGGGCAGATGCAGAGTAAACCCGGTGGCCTTTGAGGGGTCCTGGCCTGGCGGCGTCCTGAAGGAGACCGTTTCAAGCATGTAAACTACCGCATGTTGAGCCATTTCTCTAAGCCACATTTAGCTTCTTGATGGCCGTGGATCAGTGAGCGTTCTAATTGCATGAAGGTGTTTGAACCCCTGCACTCTCTATTCAAAACCAGGAGAATATACACTGAGACTGCCACTATTTGGTTGTATGGATATTAGATGCTGAACCCATATTTAAAAGGCAGCATATAATTTAGTTTGTGAGCACATTTCATTGTTATCTGAGCATGACTGATGAGGCTCCGCAATTCAATGCATAATTTAAATAAGCTAATTAGTCATCAAACCAAATAATACTAGAAATTTACCAACAGTAATGCTCATTCAGGTCCTGAATGAGCATTACAATTCCACAGGGAATTGTGCTTAGAGCCCCATTCTGCTGCTAATTCTATCCAGGCATCCTAAATATGGCTGTGTGTTATTATAACAGCTTCAGACGATATAGCCGGTGACGGTGAAAAGCAGCTTGGACTTCATTTACAGTCATGTCCTACATTCAGATTACAGTCCTGAAGACTGATAATGCATCTCTAGGGAGGATAGCTGAGCTGATAAGGGTTATGTTAGTGATTTTTTTTTTTATGCACTAGATTTAAATTTTTGCACCTCTTTAACAGTGTTTTTTTCACACACACGCAAGTGTGACGTGCGTTTGCTTTCAGCTCCACTTATTCTGATAATACTACATAAAAGCAATTTCAACCAACTGCCTTCAAGACAGTTATAAAAGACGATTAATGATTATTCAGCATCATGAAGACAGAGGAACACAGCTGAGAGGACAGGGAGAAAGTTGTAGAGATGTTTAGGTTATAAAACAAAATCCAGAGTGTCAAACATCTTCTACAGCGCAGGTCAAGTCATTAGTCAATAATGTGAAGAGCGTAGCACGACTGCAAACCAGAAAAAAAAACAAAGCAGCAATATATTTGTTTCACAAACACGCATCTCGATTAAATTCATCGTTCACAGTTCCAGTCCTCTCTGAGTTGCCGTACACTGCATATGCGCAACCTCCTCTTGCACGAGAGCCGCTCCTGTGTTGTTTATGATTCCCATAAAAATGCCATTTTCTACTATAAAGACAAGTTACATTGTGGGGAAAATCCTGATTCAGCTCTGCCACACTTGCTATGCACTTGTGTACTTTCTGTTTTTGGTGTCAGCGTTTTGTGTTTTGCGGCCCCCGATCAGGCAAAGTGAAGGTGACAGTGGAAGCGAAGAGGAAGGGAGAGCGGGGGAAAGGTGCTCAGGCATATGCACAGACAGGAAAAAAGTAATGATTCGCACAGAGAAGTCGCCGAGAGTGACTGACTGACATCCAAATACCCTCGTTCTGACTTCATTTTAAACAGAATGTCAGGCACTAAGAAACATATATATATGCATCCATATATGTATATATATATATATATATATATATATATATATATATATATATATATATATATATGTATTTTTTTCCTGGACTTGTCCTTTAGGCAAAGTTACTTACTTTAAATAACTAAATCTACTTGTGGTAGGATGAGGTAAACTAGCTATTACTTATCGCACTATTGAACAGAATAGGCTTTCCCACATCCTATAAACTCATAAACTTGCATTCGCTCATTGTTTTTCCTGTTAATATTAATACAGAATGCAGCCGCACAACGCCTGCGCTCGCTGGGCACACGGACACTGTGAATGGATTACGCTTGTCAACAGCGAGTCGCCTGAATACTGAAGTGGACTGAGTGTTGTTGTATACTTTAGAGAGTAATTGTGCATAACTGCTTACACATCTCCAGCACATAGTGTAATTATGAAGATGAGCAATGGTTGCTCGTCTTGTTCCCTAACATGGGTTCCTAACATAGAAATTAGTACGGATGAGCGCGTTCTTCCTGGGTAATTTGGCGAGCTTCTGAGGGTGATGCATTCCTCATACGGCGTTTTGTTCACGTTGCCTGGGTCTTACCCCAGACGAAGCAGTTGTTGGGGTGTGGTTGGAAAGAGGTTGTCTTATATCGACACTTTACTAGAAGTCACATAGAAGATGATTGTTCTTTCATAAAACATCTGGAGTGAGTTATGGTGTAAAAATATCTACATCCCATGAACTTTTTTGACACAGGCAGATCAGGGGTAATGTTGTTGTTTATTTTGTTTTTACTTCATTTGTTTCTGTAAATAACAACAACACATAACTGTGTACATATCACATAATTTGCCAGGGGGAGCATAAATTAAAACATAATGACAAGAAAATGACTGTCAAAATACTCTTAATTGTACAAATTGCAACGTATGTGCCAGAGAGCCTCGTGTCAAAGTGAATTAACGCAACAAATCGTCCAACAGGTGGGAACAAGCCCATATTGTTGTTTTTTGCTTTTCGATTAGTTGAAGATTATGTATGTAATTGTAAACATATTCTGTGTTGAAAAAGAAAAGACAAATCTGGTGTTCTCTTCAAAAGGCAGGGATAACATTACGGACATGTCAAAATGAGAATTAAGTTAAAGAATACTATTTAATACTGCTCATGTATGGTGGTGCATTCCTGTCAAAAACCCAAAGGAGCTCATTACGCAATTACAACAGAGCATATGTAAATGGAGAGAGCACAAAGTTAAAAGCAAATTGTGTTTAGTGTGTGTGTGTTTGGGGCGGGAATTCTTCTGATTGATCTGATTGGCTGGATTTTCCACCAATCAAGTGATAGTCACCACAGAACTTGACCAAAAAGGAGAAGAAATACAGGAGGAGGTGAAGGCGGACGAAGGAAAAGACCCACAGGACAGTGGAGGAAAGAAAAAACTCAACAAACTTTACTTTTTCCTTACCTGCTTATTCTTCTTCGTCCTATTCTTCCTATCACTCCTCATCTTGTTGCGCTTTGTCTTTGCAAAAGATTTGCAGCTGTTGCTGCTAGAATTTTCAAGGATTTTTTTCCACAGTGCAAATTTTGAAAACCATGTATACAAGTGTGTCTCTTTTTCACAATTAACAGTAACAATCAGCTGAAAACGCTACTTTAAAAAAAAAAAAATCAACATGTCAAGGTTCATTCTTTGCTTCATTTTCCTTGTTCCTTCGCTCCTTCAGGTCCTCCAGTCATCGTAGGGATGAGCATCAACATAGCCAGTATCGACTCCATCTCAGAAGTAAACATGGTGAGTTACATTCCCCTTGTGTTTGCCCACCTCCCACCCACCACAGGTCACCGGTGACATCATCTGTGTCACTGGGATAACCTCATCTACAACCCCGCTGCCCAGTTGTGGAGCTAACCAAAGACGAAAATTAAGCAAATACTTGATCGCGCAGTGGGCCTGCGAATAAAACTGAAAACGTTTCCTTTCGGGTAAACAGTTAATTTAAGAAGTGACGTCACTTTGTCTGACAGCTCTTCTCTGATGAGGCAGAGTTCGTTCTTTTCCTTTCTTCCCTTTTCTCATTTTTTTCCATACTTCCATTCATATTTTTTGCTGAATTATCCATTAAATTTAAGCATAGAGCAGCTTACCAACCTATTAATCACTTTAGGTCTTTCTATTATTGTCCTGTTTTTACTGAAGCTTCCAAATGTCTCCTATTTACCATTTTCATTTCATTTTGTGTCGCAGCAATTTATATAGGGTCTTTTTTTTTTTTATTCAAAAAGTATTACTGTGTATGAAGGAGTACTAGGGACTAAGACTAAGATTTTTTTTTTAAATATGACAATAATATCGATAGAATAAATATTTCCAGAAGAAAAGTTGTAAAATTACAAAAAAAAAAGTTATTTTATGAGAGTTTAACTTCGTTTGAGTTATGAAGAGCTCAGATTTGTGACTCTTCTTTGAAATAGACGTTTGTCGTTTCCACTCCTGCTACTAATCTGGAGTTAAAAGACTAAGAGAAATTGTAGAGAAACTGCTTCATTCTTCATATTAACTTATTCTGGTAACATAACTTTACTCTTGTATGATTATGACTTTATTCTCAAAATGTTGCGACTTCCTTCTTATAATTATGACGTAATTTTCTTAATATTATTAACTTTTTTTTTTTTAAATAATGACATTATTCTCAAATTGAAAGATAAAATCTTAGCCTGGCCCTACTCAGTGGTAAATGAGGGATTTGAAACCTGATGATGGTCTGTAAATTCTAAACACCATCCTGGCAGTAGCTGTTAAACTCTCTGTTAATCTGCTACTTCTTAAGGAAATAAATGAACAGAGGTTTGCAAACGGATGGGAACGCCCCCGGCCCCGCAGAACAGATGCACGTTTTCATTTTGTGTGTTTGTATTTCACAGGACTACACCATCACAATGTATTTCCAGCAGAGCTGGAGAGACAAGCGCTTGGCCTACGGAGAGCTGAAACTAAACCTGACTTTGGACAACCGTGTGGCAGACCAGCTGTGGCTCCCCGATACTTACTTCCTTAATGACAAGAAGTCCTTTCTTCACGGAGTGACGGTGAAAAACCGGATGATCCGACTGCACCCTGATGGCACCGTCCTCTACGGACTAAGGTAAGAGCAGGAGAACCGTTTGGGTTTCTACTCAGTTAATCATACAACCTATATCTCTGCGGAAGCGTTGTTTTGATGAGGCGCTGAAGGCGGAGAATCGGAAAGAGTAGGAGCTTCTTAAAGAGACAGAGGCCAATTTCAAGGCTTAAACTGCAAAGTCCGATTTCTTTTAGGTCATGTTAGATCTATACAACATTTTTGTAATAATTGTAGGAAGAAACAGAAAAAAAAAAAACACTCCATACCTGATACATGAAAGATGCATCGTCCTTCAGTTTCAGCTACTTGCTAGTGATTTTTTGTGCTAAAGTGTTTTTTTATGTCAGCCAAATGATGTTTGTCTTTTTTTTTTTTTTTGTGATCGATTCAATTGATAAATGGGAAGAAACTTAGAGAGAGGTGATGGTCAGAGTTTGCCTGTCACATACTTTTTGTTTTGTTTGACCTCTGACCCACCACTTCTTAGTTTGATTCCAATTTTCATTCTAAGGACAATAACACACTCAGACTCAGATAAACTAAGTCCTAAAAATCATATAAATATTGACCATACAGCAAAAAAAACTGTGACAGGTTAATTGATAGTAGTTTAGAATCCAACTTTACATGAAGTCATTGTGAAATTATTCCTATTTTTGCATCAACTCGTATGCAGTGAATCTATATTTTAGTTTTTACAGACAAAATATTCATTTTTGATGTATTAAATGAGCAAGATTTTTAAAAATATTTTATAAATATTATACCAGAGCTGATCAGGGAAAAATGGTCAGATTCAAATCACCGACCGATGAATTTCTTTTGACTCAGTGAATTATGTCTTTGTGACAGATTCTTGCTAGAAAGTGCCGGGAAGAAGCATTTAAATTTGGATCTGTGCCTTAAATTGACAAGACACTAAATCATTCCTTGAGTTTTGGAGCCTTATTTAATGCGTAAATGAATAATAGATCTATGATAAGTGTTCCACATAAAATCAAACTTAAAATTCCACTAAAAACTAATCAAATAGCAGCCAAAGTGCAAAGAAAAGAAACAAACAAACAAAAAAATGTTACTCCCTGCTGCTGTCGATAGAGATCACAGAGGAAGATTAAAAAAAATTATGCTGGAAATAAATTAAAAGAACAATTTTACATGACGAATGGAGAAATTTGCGCAGAAACTTACTGAGTTCTCATGTGAAATTCTGATTTGACCTCATAATTTCAATATGAACCATGAGGTAATGTTCTACGATGCAGTCGTCTATTTCTCGGAGAAGCTCACAAAGCTTTAATAATTCAGCAAGTTGAAGTGTCTGAGAGAAAAAAGTATGGATACAGGAAAAATGTTTCATGCATGCTAAGATACACTTCACCTTCCTCTGACCCAAAGTAAGTGGTTGTGCTGTTTCACCAGGATTTAGAAAGGATACATTTCAATTAATAGTGCAAAAAAAAATAAATATATAAGAATGTTATCTACTAAAAGCTATAAATAGTGCAGACTAAAACAAACAGAGTAAGAGTTAGAAGAACACATTGACATCACCTGTGGCTATAGAAAGAAAAAAAAACAATCATCATCCCTGTTTGTATGCATGTTTGGCCCCAGGACAGAATGAAAAATGACAGATTTATATTTGGCACCAGCAAGCCGTCTTTAAAGTGTTATTTTTAAAGCAAAGGGTCCGCTAACGTGACCCTAGATATATACTCAGTGTTTCTAGAAGAACGAAAGGCACAATTCGGCACACATCTTTTGACCCTGAAAGCCTTAAAAAAAGGAGTAAAATCGTCAGCGCCTCTCAGATCATTCTGATAAAGCAGACTCTTGGGTCAACAGAAAATGTGAACAGCGGCACACGTCGAAATTCCCACGGGGTGTTAAAAAAGTTAGATCGCTTTCGCTGAAAATCAGGAATGATTGTTTTTTTGTTTTTTGTCAAAGCCAGCTCATTTTAATATGGTACTGTGATTAATGCAAAGAAACTGATGATGTGTTACGCTTCATCATTAAGTATAAAGAGCTGTGGCAAAGTTCAGGTTACGTTTCGGTCTGTCATGTCATTCTAGGATATAAAATGGAACGACAGTGCTAGCTTACTTTATGGCAGTTAACAATGTTAGCTAACATAAAGTAAGCTAACTTTACAAAAAGTGTAGTTAGTTTACTAACTTTATTTTTTGTGTGTGTGTGTGTGTGTGTGTGTGCTTGCTTTATGCAAGCTAACTCACGCGCAAGTTTGTGTGTTAGCTTTCTTTATGTAAGCTAACAATGTTTGCTTACATTATGTAAGCAAGTACACACACAAGCACGTGCGTTAGCTTTCTTTACGCAAGCTAACAATGTTTGCTTACTTTATGTAAGCTAGTACACACACAAGCACGTGCGTTAGCTTTCTTTACGCAAGCTAACAATGTTTGCTTACTTTATGCAAGCTAACTCACACGCAAGTTTGTGTGTTAGCTTTCTTGATGTAAGCTAACAATGTTTGCTTACATTATGTAAGCTAGCACACACACAAGCACACACACAAGTTTGTGTGTTAGCTTTCTTTATGTAAGCTTACTGTGTTAGCTTACATAAAGCAAACAAAGTAATAAAGTATTATTTCTTTAATTTCTGTTTATTTCTGACCTACTGATTTATTGTAATAGTAGAGAAAATATAATTTTACCTTTACTATTATTGTTATTCCAGTAGTAACGAAGTTAAAAACTAGTCTCAGATTTCAAAAGAGGTAAACATGCCATATTTCAGCAGGTGAATGTAGAACAGAAACTACAGATTTCATACACTAGAGAGAAAAAACTTTTTTTTCTGATAATAAATATAATATGTAACACATTTTGCCCCAACCTTGCTATATACTGAACAACAGTGAGAGTTAAAAACCACAGCTACATTTTGTAAACACTTTATTCCTCATGCACTCAAAGTTGCTTTCATTTGCAAAACAACAAAAAGTGCAATAGGCTAACTCTGCATATATTGGATAAACAGTTCTGCAATATTTAAATGCAGCATGTGTGTTAATGTGTGTTTCAGGCGTGTTCGACATAAAAATCTTTTTAAAAAAACCTTTGGACCACCGTTAATCAAAGCAGGTATAGGTACTCGGGAGAATTCAGTGGCAGAATTGTGCTAAATTACAGTGCGCCATCTGATCTGAATAAACATTCCCAGCTGCTCCGCTCGGCGCTCCCGAAGGCTCCGCTGGAACCGGAGAAGTATAAACAAGGCAAAATAACATCAGGGCTCCGGGCGGGATTTACACCAGCACTGCTTTTGCATATAAGGAATCATTTAAATTTCCCCTCCCCTGTTAGCAGATCAGAGTATCCACACCTGACCAACATTTCCTATGACTTTAGAGCACAACTAAAACTTGGAGAGGACTTTCAACTACATAGAGTGCATTGCCAAATACTTTTTGAGCTTTTCCATATTTTGTTTTTCATGACAAAACCTTATTGTCTTTTAGTTGGATTGTATGTCATAAAGTAACACAAAATAGTGCCTTAAAAATGGAGTAATTTTCAACCTTCAAACACCTGAAAAATGAGAGGCACATTTGTACTCAGCCCCTATTACTCTGAAACCCCTGAGTGAAGTGTAGTCATCTCATCCAACTCATCTTGACAGATGCTCTCCAGCCTGTCTGAGTGAGCTGGAGCTACTTTGGAGAAGAGGCGATGACATCCACCTCCAAACGGGTGCAGCGAGTAGAGAGATAACCCCAAAACACACGAGCAGAAAAATTTTTATTGTCAAATTTTATCCTTTTCCTTCCGCTTTGCACTACTTTATGCTGACCCCCCACATAAAAGCACTGATGTTTTTGGCTGCAAGTCCACAAAATGTCTATTAGTGGCGACACTCCTTTAACCACAGCGGTCACACATTGGCGGCCTGCCACAATCGTTAAAATATATTACCTAAAATTACCATTTTTTTTTCTCTAATTGCATGTTATAAAATAGAAATAATCGGCTTTCTAAATATTGCTTCCATAGTTGTAGCAGAATCCCAACGTAAGATACAATTACGTCGACGGGTTTCTGTTGAAGGAAACGGTATCCGTTGGTCTCATGTTGGCTGCAACTGATCAGCTCTCAGTTCTTGGCCTTTTTTTATGAATTGCAATAAATACTCAGTATTTTGCAGACAGACAAAAGGACAAAATAGTGACAAAATGTGGGCTGTATAAATCCAAAAAGCACACAGTTTTGGATTTTTTTTCTCTTTCTTAAAATATTATTTTAGAAAATTTGTTCTCAAGGGAGGAAAAAAAAAACAAGTCTTATAATGATGGGTAAATATTCTGAAGTATAAATAGAACTCACTTCCAGTGATCATTTCTCTCAGCAGTAATGGCGAACAGCAGATGACATCAAGGCCTTGGATCTGTCCCCAAGACCTTTTTTTTTTTCTTCTTTTTGCACCGTTCTGTAATTAGCGGCAGCTCATAATCTACATCCAGTGGTATATCCACGACCTGTTACGAGGCTCCTGCAAGCATATAATTAAAGTTGAAATGTTTGACTTTGCTCGAGGGTTGTATGGAGAGATTCTTTTTTTTTTGTATTATTTTACAGAACAAAAGACACATCCAGCAATAGGTGTCTGTAGTTTTTACTCCAGTTCATTTACATTTCGTGGCACTCAACTTTGACTGTCACACACTGTGTGTGACACATTTAAAGTTGAATAAGTCACCTACCCGTCCCTCGCGCCAACGTGACTGCGCACAGGCAGAACGCGAACCGAAGACAATCACGCCCACAATAAACCCCTTTGTGTGGTCCTTTATTCAGTCGCTGTGAAATGTGCTAGTTCTTTTGTTTATCAATATTTTTAGCCTCTTAAGACAGACTCTTTATTGTGGTTTTAACATGAGCTGCCTTGATCAACCAGTTCTATTTTTGCACTTATTCCCAGTGCAAGCTGACATAAACTTTTTTTCATAACTCTGCTCCACATTGTTTAATGTCTAACTGATGTAGCACTGAATGGTAACGGTACTCTTTTTTTTTCTTTTTTAATTTGATGTGTATTCAGGTTTCTCTATCTGGCACAGAAAGAACACATTTACTTTTGCTATGTAAACTGACAGCTAAAACCAATAACTTTTCATTTTGGATATGTAGATAGAATATACAAGTTTCATAATCCCTTAAACCCCAAACTATTTAAGTGAAGTTTTCTTGAATTATGCTAAATTCAGATGACGAGAGAGTAGTTATTTAATACAGAAAGATTAATACCTGCTTACATTTCAACAGAACTACTTTGAACCTAAGCACTTTGAATGCCATGTTGCTGAAAATGTGCTATATGAACAAAATTACCGACTCCCTACTTTTACGTTGTGCAAGTTTGAAAAGATTTGAGTAAATTTTATTTAGTTTTTTTTTTGTGAATCATTTTACTGCACAAGTGTGACCAGTTGTGCAGTTTCTCAGACTGACTTTAAAAAAAAAAAAAAAAAAAACTAAAACAATTAGCATTACAAACTCATGGCATACACTTGGGTAAAGCAACAACTTCTGCTGTGGTTACTGTACATTTTGGATCAAAAGTGGCCAATAGCCACTAGTTTATGTGTTTATTTTCTCTTTTTATATTTTTAAACAATCTCACTCAAACCATTGATCACTGGTCCCTTGTCAGTATATTTAAGAGGCACTTCAGTGCCTCTAGTGGCAGAATCCAGTTTTAGAGGAACAAAACTTTTGCGAACTTCAGTCAAATCAATTTTTTGTTTGTTTTTTTACTACTGGCTTTTTTTGGCAGAACAAAAAAAAAAAAGAAAAAAAAAGTGTTATAGTCAGAAAGACTTACTGAAAATGTCCAATTGGTCACAGCCATACAGACGAACATTCAATCCAGTTCATTCATTCATTTGGCGCCAATTCACAACAATTGTTGTCTTGAGACATTTGACAAATAAAAAGTTGTTTTGAGTCAATCACACATACATGCTAAGTTATCAAACGGCGCGTTAAGCTCAGTTTTCTATTCAAATTCTTTGTGAACCTTTGCATTTTCTGAACATAAAGGACACTGTCATCTGGAGAGTTAAATCTGAAAAGAGTTGTCATTTCACAAGAAGAATGCGCAGGCGCACACGTTTTTCATGCGTTCCTACTATCTTCCAAGATAGACGGAAGAACAACGATGCACATGTACTGTGGATATAATCACCACGTCATCTAAAAATCTTTTTGCTTTTGAAAGCATTTTAAAAAATCTTTGCCGCGTTCTGATGCTACGTCCAAGCGCGAGAATGCCGTTGAACATGAGCTGAAGAAGTCTAAGTATTAAAGCGGCGTAGAGCTGGTAGTCCTACCTTGCCTGTGAAATGAGAGGCTGAATCATCATTAGCAGACTTACGGAGGCTGTTTGATAGTGTACTGGGTCCTCTGAGCATTGGGGGCTTTGTTGAGCTAAGCTCTCACCAGATTGTGTTTTCTTTCTTTCCATTCCAGACTCTGTTCTCTCTTGTTCTTCCTTTTATGAAGCCAAGTGCTGTGATAGTACAATGATCTTCTTTGGTAGGGAAGCAAAGCACACAGAGACGACTGCAGGGTTAGCCTTGTGTGGGATTGGAACTTATTGATTTCCCACAAAGATGGCCTTAATTTGCGTTGATGCATTTGTTTGCGTGTTGTTTTTCACGGGACTGGCTCTGAAGTCGCACAAACACCTCGATCGTCTTGAAATATGCTCAGAATAAAGCGTGCTGAGCATCAGACTGCAGTGCCTGCTCAGGTCTGAGGCAGCTGATCATCTCTGATGGGACTGTAATTTGCTGACCTACATCTGCTGACAAGCCCAAATCCCAAACCCTTGCAGCGGGCCGTCCCGACCCGTGTCTGCTCAAGTGATGACTCTCTCCTGACTTGTTAGCTGCCACATATAAAACCAGTTTTATTTCTGGTGTGCTTTCACCAAGGGATGGAGAATTTATCCCTGTTTGTTGCTTCAGGCTGCTGCCTCTTTCCCCTGCCTTACTCTATCAGAATATATAGGATTTTTGACTTTGAACAACAGGAAAATGGTGTTTGATTTAAAGCTGCAGCATGTAACTAATATATTTATATAAAATTCACCCCTTTGCGTGCCTTTACACCAGTACAGACCAACCATCTTGCTGCCTTCAAACCATTTATGCGTCGCTTTAGCTGGATGTTTCGGGTTATTGTCGTGCTGGGAAGTAAATGTCTTGTGTAGACGCAGATTTCTTGAAGAAGGAAACCAAGGCAACATTTGTTGTATGCATAGACTCCCATTTCAGCTGCTGCAACTCCTTCGGCGTAATCACACGCGTCCTGGTGGCCTCTCTCACTAATCTCCTTCTTGCACGGCCACTAAATTTGTGAGAACGGCCTGATCTGGCACTGTCACCGGTAGCAGCACGACTGAAAAACTTAGTAAAAAGTTACTAATGGAGGCACTAAAACTAAGAGCTGGAAAAAAAATTTTTTAAGCGCATGGTACTTTTGTAACGTTCACAGTGGCTTTCTGGTGTTAGCTTTAAGAACAGTACCATAAAGAGTATTGTGTCCCCTTAAAAGATTTCCATCGAATTATAAATGATTGATCATTAAATGATCGGACCACGAAACAAAAACAAACTTCTGCTTTTTAATGGTAGCCTCGTTTTTTTTTTTTTTTTTGTTCCCCTAACCCCTAAAGATCAGCTGAGGCACCCTTGGCAGCAAAGAGATGATTATGCTGCAGCAACAACCATTAATAAATGTAACAGGGGTTATCATTAAAGTTTTATGTCAAGTTGGCACAGTGTGACACGCTGAAGTCCAGCAGGATTTTGAAAACTGCAGAGTATTGTGTGAAGCTGCAATCATTTCTAGACTAACAGAAGCCAAAAAACTGAGTTTTTCTTCTGCTCTTCAGTTTCATTAGAACCGGGCATGATGTGTTGCTTTCTGTAGTCTTTAAGCCGACTTGTTGGAAGTGGTTTCTATTTAAAGGATGTTTTTTTCATCCTAAAGATGGTTCGTGGAATTCAACCAGAAACAGTGGTAAATCACAGTTGGTGCCTCATTCGACAAGACGAGGCAGAGAAATCTGAAAGAAATTAAATCGTAAAGATGCATTTTGTATATTTACTCAGGTTATTGTTGTCTGCCAATAAAATCTGATTGCTGATCTAATAATATCAGTGAAACCTTTGAACAGAAATGTTAGCTGCACCAGTGCTTTTTTTTTTTGTTTTTTTGAGTAAATATAGACAACAGAATTATGAATTCTAAGAATATTTTAGATTCTTTTCATCACTAACACCAAACAACATTATTATAAGGGAAATATGGACCTAAGAAGACACCCTGTGTTAAAGTGTTCGTAATGATTTGGCAGGTTCTGTTCCTGGGGCAAAACAGGCCAAAGAAATGAGACGTAACTGACTCTAAAAAGTCCAAAAACTGTACCAGTTATTTAGGGGACACAGCACGACATCTGGATGTCATCACAGAGTCATCGGACGTTTTGTTGCAAATTGCCAACAGAGTTGCACAAAACTCGTTGAGAACAAAAGATGCAAACGAACAACCCGAGAGCTGAGCAGAATCTAACACGACTCTGTGAGGAACCCGTTCTCCTCCAGGGCCGTCGCATCCCAGAACTGGACCCTGTAGCTGGAGTAGATGAGGTGTTCAGGTCCCACGGACATGTTCCGAGGTAGGGAGGCCCGAAAACCCTGCAACCCACTGAACAAGACACATAAGTTGAAATGTAAAAACTGGGCCAAGAAATATCTGACGACTGGTTTTATGGACTGTTGAAATCACACTGGGCAGACCTGATTGATGGACCTGTGGCTGGATCAGCAGCAGCACAGAGCGGTACTTTCACTCAGACAGCGTTTGAAAGTGCAACATTTATGACCGTATCTGCAATCCTTGCTGTTTTGAGAATTTTTAAATACAATACACCGGCTTCTTTCTCATCTTCGGCGAAAAAACGTGGGGCAAATCAAGCTTACCCTGCAGATTTTTATGTTAAGTTGGCAAAGCTTTTGAACGTAAATATTTTTATTGGTTGCCCCAGTAATGTTGCTCTTTTATTTATTTTTTAAATTTATTTTTGGCGTCATTTCAAAGCACTTTCCAGAACTGAAAGGTCCAATTCCTACCAAAATCCCATGCAGACTATTTCAGTTTCAGTTCATTTGATTGAGTCCAACTTTAGAGAACATAAATCTGTTCTAGCTTGACTTTCCTTTTTTTCCATCTAAAGCAATGAATACATGTATATTGTTGGTTAAATAAAGGCAACGTGTGCCACAAAAACCTTTAAAAATACATATTTGGAACTGTAACAAAGAACATTTAGCTTAAACTTAAATGTTTTTCTTATTAAAGTTTTTTTTTTATTTACTTTTTTTTTTTACCACAATTAAGCATGATTTATTTCCAAATCTATATGGCCCCTCGTGTTGTCAGAGTGAAACACCTACCAACACTAATAAGCTATCAAGATAAAATGTTTCATTCCAACTTTTGGTCTGAAATCATAATTGCTAAGTAACCTTTCTGATTAGTGTAATTAGATCTCTATCTGGTCACAGTGTATAACAATAGTGGCTCTTAGCAGGGAAACATTGAGAGGCAGCAGGAGAGAGCAGCGCAGTAGAGCAGAACAGAATGCAGTTTGAGCAGCTTTGTGCTTGTGCAGCAGAATGCAGCTCATACCTGTCACTTTTCTTTTTTTTTTGGTTCCGTTCATTATTGTCTTTTGTCTTTATAGAGCCCTGTTTTTTTTTCTCACCGTGGTCCACAGAAGGCGTACATGCCTCTGCGTAAATCTGCCCGAATCAGTTTCGGCGGGAACATATTTTGTTTTCCAATTATTCGAGCAATATATTTTCAAGGCAAACAGCTTATTATCTCCTGCATTAGTAATTCTAGGTATTGTACAGGGCCTGTGTACATTTTCCCACTGCGGCAATGTAAAACCTTACGACGTTGTATTTGTGGCCGGCAAATGAGTCGCACCCTTTTTCAATCAGTCACACACATGAAAAAGATGCATGTTGTGCACATCAAAACTTGGGCTTTTGACACGAGTTAAATACAAGTTGTGTTTTTTTTTTCTTCCTCTAATTCATTCTTGAAGCAATTGCAAAGGAGGGCAGGAAGTTAATGAAATCCAGTATGACGAACACATAGCAGCTGGCATCAACAGCAAAAATGTAATTGCTAAAATTTGCTGTACGGGTAAATGTCTCAGCTAAATGCAAAGGACCCCTTGTATGTGTAATTTGTTGCAAAAAGCATTTTTTTTTTTTTTTTTTCATGGGCTGCTGGAAATTAGAACCGACACTAATAAACTACTATGCATACATATTTTCCAAAGCTACCTTGCAGAAAGCCGCTTCTCGACAGTGGCAATAAATAACAGCCGTTTGGGGAAAAAAATATAAATAAATAACATAACTTGATTGAGTCCAACTTTAGAGAAAACGGTATACACGTAAGAAAACGGCACATTTCCATACATTTTGTAGAACGCTAAATATTCATCATGCTAAGGTGAATTTGGTAATGTATTTTTATCGTGAAAGATGTAAGGTGCGACCTCTGCTGAAATTTTAATTGTTGCGACAGCCCTCTGATTTAACGGTCTTTAAAATAATGAAAAGGTTTCCCACCAACCCAGATCCACTCAAGGCACTGTGATCGTATTTCCACAGGCATCGATTGACCTATTGAGCAGCAGTAGATCCTTCATATTTTCAACGAACATTAGAGTCACTTTTGAGGCACACATATATTCCAATGTTGTTGTGGGTTTGTGAACTGTGGGTCTCTGTCTGCACGTAAAGCTGTTATAATCACTCTGTGTATTAACCCGTGTCTTCACGCCTTTCCACTCTGTCCTTAGAATAACAACTACTGCTGCCTGCATGATGGACTTGAGGAGATACCCTCTGGATGAACAGAACTGCACTCTGGAAATTGAAAGCTGTAAGTCCTGCAAATAAATCCACACATCATGATGAATATTCAGTCAGTAGTAGTCTGACCAAATTGATTTCTGCTGTCATTAACCCTTGAAAGCACACGCCACCATTAGTTACCGGTTGATGAATACCTTGAAGTCATTCTCAGTTTCAGAGTATCAGGGCATCAGTGTTAGGTCACATATGTGGGGAAATTTAAAGAAGGACTTGCTATGGCTGCTATTTACAAATGTGCAAAGCTTTGATTGTAAATAGCAACTGATGCTTTTGAGTTTTGGAAAGACTTAATCGCTCCAAATTGACTTTGCTAGTCATTTTTGATCAATATGTGTTTTACTACTATTTAATCAAATGACAAAATGCTACCATATTCATGCAACATAACTTTTATGACATTGTCATGTTATAAACATGAGCTCGAATGTGCTTCATGTGATCCAACACAGAGTAGTGGAGGATTGTTATGCGGAAAGAAAAGATATGTTAAGAGTCTCATTAACTCTGAGGTTCTGTGATACTTTTGAGTAAACTTACTGTAGAGCTGTGCAGTGCTAATTTTTACACAACAAACACAGCTTCGCATACATCCTGCTCCAACTGTAGCCACATCCTCCTGCATGGCTTGTAACTAACTGGAAACCAAACCTCTTCTTGCTTTTTTCAACCATTTTCTTTCTTTTTGCTAACTTTCCATAAAGGCCAAATTTGTGGCTCTAATATTTGCACTGTACAGATTTCCCGTTACTCGGCTCTTGATCTCTGCATATCCTCCATAGTTAACTTTTGATTGCGCTGTTTTAAAAAAAATGACACCAAAATGTAAAGCATTGTATGAGTAAAAATTTTGCCTTCATTTTCGCTTAGCTCGTCATCGAATTTCCCAAACAGTGATCATGAATTAATCTTCACTCGAAATAAATACAGTCAAGAGTTTCTGTAAAGACACCTGGTGTTCCACACACATAAACACGCTCATAAGAAAACCACGAACAAATCGTGCCTCCAGACACTTTCGGGATAAGTTGGACAAATCGTTAATCTGAAGAAGAAAAAGCTTGTCGTGTAATTAAAAATTGCATTTGTGTGATCATTTTCACTGATCACGTCATCAGTCACGCAGATCCTGCTCAATACATCAAATTTTTTTGGGGGTACAGAATAAGAACTGCAGAGTGTTACCTCCGGGGCGTTGGAGTAAGCAATGAAATACAGACAGGCCATGAATTAAAAAGTTGCAAGAATATCTGCTGTTTATGCTCATGGAGTGCTTTGCACTATTGACTCAGGCGCATTAACCATCAGTTTGATGGATTAGGCAGTCAGTTGCTTCAATTTCATGGACAATGTCACATTTTCTTACCCTATAACCTCTCGGAGAGATTTAATGGTAATGAATTCTGGTCCTGTAGTAAGTTTAATACCATCCAGGTCCGTATGTAGGACTGCGGAATGTGAAATGTGGTAACACTTACCCCGATTGAGAAATAGCTCTGCAGTAAGTGCGGGCTAGCCTTTTCCAATAAATCTGCTCCTGTAGTCACTTTCAATTGCTTTTCCAGGAGGAAATGTGTGGCAGCGTCATTGCATGTGACACATGTTAATGAATATTCATGCTAGTCGTAATACATGCGGTGATATAGCTTCATGGGAGTCTGGAGAGAGCGCAGCACGTAATTGTTGGCTGACGGATTTAGGTCTGAGCTCGACATGCTCTGGAAACGTGTTTGTGTCGGAGGGTCCACATTTCCCCTAAAGCCAACTTTCTGACAACTAAAAACATTTTATACAAAAAATACACGACAGTTTACTCTGATAGCGATGCGACATAATGTTTAGACATTATTAAACGTATGGTATAGATGAAGCAATAATTCTACTCCAATCTTTTTGGAAACTGCAGTAGCAGATTTTTTGTGATACTTTTGTATAACAACACCGATGGGAGTTATTTTTGTACAACTCTATTGTGTTTCACTTGTGTGGAGCTGGGTCAGAGGTGAAACAGCTAAAGTAGTCGCACGCAGACTTACTTCCCAGCTGCCTCTTCCAGATTAGCTAAAAAGACTCCAAGGCATTGCCAAGCCAGTCATGAAATATACTTCAGCAAGTCCTGGATCTGTCCTGGGGGTCTGATCCAGGTGGCATATGGCCAAGAACGTCCATAAAAGGCACTGGAACAAACCATCTCCACTCATGTCTGTTGATGTATAGAAATGGCGACTGTACCCTGAGTTTTTCTTAAATAGCCATAAAGCCTTGTTCCCAAGGGCAAGTCAGAACCTCTTATGAGGTAGCTTGCTTGTTCTACAAAGTTTATAACCAAAGACGAATGTTGGACTGTAGATGAAAAGGGTGACCTTTTATTACTACGAGAGACTGACACAACTGCTTGACAGCATAGTAGTTGCCCCGTCTGTTTTTTATGTCGACTTTATCTTGACCCTGATATACTTGCTTTCATCCTCTGACAAGACAGCAGGACATTTTCAAAGTGCTGACTACTCTAAAGGCCTTCTGAAGGTTCACTTTGGATATGATAAACAGGAACATGTCATCTGCATATTATAGAATTCTGATCAAATTAGAGTGACACAATTAGCATAATATTGGCAACAATGGACAAGACAGTCTAAGGCAATTTAAGAGAGATGGTGTTGATGAAGACATCTGTATCCGGAGTGCTGAAAAACTGCCCCGCCTTGGACGTGCGTGGTATTCCAGGCTGTATCTTAACTGAGATCACTTACCGTCACTTTTTTAAGGTTTTGCCCTGTTAAAGCTCTTGGATGAACCTACAGTGTTGTACAAAACCACTAATGCAAAGACCAGAAAACTGTAACCATAGAAGAGCCAGTGGTGTACCAATGTCTGATGCAATCAAGGTAGCGAGTTATGCCTACGAATAGAGGCTCTCCATTCAGACACTGCTGCATCTTCATCAAAAAGTAATGTCCTCCGTCTTCTTTCTCCTCTAATTTGCTTTGACTATGACACAGATGGATATACAACAGATGACATCGTATTTTTTTGGGAAGGAGATGACAAAGCTGTGACCGGGGTTAAAGAGTTGGAATTACCTCAGTTCTCCATTGTGGACGTCCGCCTGGTGTCCAGGGAGGTCAGGTTTACTACAGGTAAGATATTATTTGACTTTCTGTCCGAGTACCTCTAAAATGGCAGTGTAGCAGTCCATAAACAACTGTTTTATAGGTACAGTATACAATGCAGTGAGTTCTGGCAGCACGAGCAATACACAACTTAAAACTCTGTGCTTTTTAATTGGCACAAGGAGCGTTGGTTTTACTGCAGTTTCCCCAGATTCACTCACTGTGTATATACCCTATATTGCTCCAGTGTAAAGGCGTGAGCAGCAATCGTCCAATTTTAAAATGCTCATTTGGTAATGTTTAGAGGACAGAGAAAGTGCGGAAAAAAAGAAAGCAGAAGCAGCTCGCTGTGACAATTCTCACAGGGACGCTGAAGCTGCCTGCTGAGATAGGGGCTTGCAGAAAAATGTGCCGTGTTTGCGACTTTCTGCCATGTTTAATTGGAATCGAACTTGTCCCTGGAAAGGAATCTATCGCTTTGGGGAAATTAAGTGCTCCATCTGAACAAATGGAGAAATGACTACCCTGTGCGTTGTCAAAGTGCAGACTTTGGAACTCTTGACTTGTGTCGACGTTTTCCCCCTGCTTCTTCCTTTGGTTTTCTCTGATTTGGTTTTGTTTTTCCTTTTGCCCTTGACTTCACTCCATTCTGTTTCCACACAGGTTCATATCCGAGGCTCTCATTGAGTTTCAGGATTAAGAGGAACATAGGCTATTTCATCTTGCAGACGTATATGCCCTCCATCTTGATCACCATCCTCTCCTGGGTCTCCTTCTGGATCAATTATGATGCCTCTGCAGCTCGCGTGGCCCTCGGTAAGACACAGCCGCCGCTACATTGTTAAACTTCTTACTGCTCCCGTAAGAATCCACTAATTATCACAGAAACGAATAACACACAGCTGTCACACATGTGCAAATGTTCCCGCACAAATCTTCTACATTCACGGGCACGGAAAAAGCAAGCAAACACGTAGCCGCGGGTTACGAGCGACTGCCGTTAATTTCATTTCGCCATGTTTCTCATTTTGAATTTCCCCTGCCTGTTTGATGTTGCCACAAATTGGCTTGTGTTGTGGGGGTAAAAAAAAGAAGAAAATAGGAACAGCAGGGATACAGTGTAATCCACACTAATATTGTACATAATGTGGACTGATTAATAACCCTGAAAGGGACTACACCCAGTGAGGCTGGCACTACTGCTATTAGTGATTTCATGTCTATTTGTCCAAATGTATCATGGTGCCACTCTTAATATTAAAAACTGCTAAAATTTTAATCTGTCATTTGTCAGAAGTAAAAGCTTGAAAGACTCCCGCATGTTTTATTGTTCTGTTTATTGCTGATCCTGGCAAAGCAAAACAATACAGATCTACGTCTTGCAATCTCTTCACTTTCCTAGAACTAAAGTAAATAATATAGGTTCATATTATTTGTCAGATTACTGTCAAATAAAGTCCACTAGTGCAAAAAAAAAAAACATTCTTAAACCAAGGTAGTATGTCGTTTACTTATTGCAACGGTGGCTGAAGCACAGCTAGTTTATAGTTACCATCTCTAAATTATGTTTGGGAAAAAAAAGACTTCTTTTAAACCTTCATAAGTATGAAATCTTGAAAACCCGATATGTTTGGTTTGAGACAGTAAATCATTTTAAGCATTCTTTACAAAACGTTCATTTTTACGTTTAAAGCCTACAACGTTAAGCATAGCGATTAATCGTGATTCATTTGATGATATTTTTCAGTCAAATGACAGCACTATTCTAATTTTTTTTTAAAATAAATTAAAAAGCAGATGATAAAGTAAAGAATGAAGACTTTTCCCTGGGATACTATTGTATTTGCTTGTTGTCTATATAATGTAATTTTTTTTGTCATTACTATCGTTTTAATTTTTATGCTCTTGTCTTTCTGAAGCACTTTGTGAGGTCTTAATAATTTGGGAACGTTCTTGTTAAAAATGTCAATAGACCTTCTCTGGGCAGAATGGGTCCATTTAGAGAAATATCTAAAAACACGAGAAATGTGGCAGGACAACAAACTCTGAGATCTGTCTAACAACGACTCCTTGTTTTCTCTCTCTCTCTCTCTGTGTGTGACACAAGGTGTGACGACGGTGCTTACCATGACCACAATTAACACCCACCTTAGGGAGACCCTCCCAAAGATTCCTTACGTGAAAGCCATCGACGTCTACCTCATGGGCTGTTTTGTGTTTGTGTTCCTGGCCCTGCTTGAATATGCCTTTGTAAATTACGTGTTCTTTGGCCGGGGCCCTGCGCAACAGAAGAAAATAAATGAGAGGCTGGGCAAAGTCAACAACGAGCGCACGAGATACGAAGAGAAGCGCCTGAGGGAACAGGTTTGCACCTTCTTTCTTTTCCGACTCTCTTCTTCGCTTTATTGCCTTACCTCTCCCGCGTCGGTCAGAGTTCAAGTAGAAAACAAGACTGTTCCGCACAAAAAGCTTTCTGGCCGTAGTCGTTTTACGTGAAGCCACTCGTACAGTACGCTAGACCCCGAAGCAATCCTCCACATGCATACCGATGTCACCACAGCCTAATATGCATTCACCCACCATCATCCATTGCTTCTCCCTCAAGCACTGACTGCTTTTTATTGAGCACAAACTTTCTCATTGAGATACCTATTCATCTAACTCAACGGTGGTGTAAACATTCTCATTTCTTATTTAGATTGTTGTCTATGTTGATCCTGTGGCTTTATTCACTCTCACTCTGCTACCTTGTATTTAAAGACATTTTAAGAACAAATGTGGGGGGAGAAAAAGCATGACAACACAAACAAAGATAGCGTCGGTGGCAGCTACTTCTTTTTCCCCAAGCCAGTTGCTAAAAGGGTGAGACTGAACAAACTCTCCTACCGTTGCGAAGCACTAAATGCTATGCCTTTTCAGAATTTCAGAAAAGTTCTTCCTTCTTACACGTTGTGCAATTTCTGAGAAACTGACTATATCTGCCTGTGTTTGAGTCGTTTTAATGTTCTTTCCAATTTTTTTTTTCCTTTCGCATTGCAAGGACTCCATTTCCGTGCCGTTTCAAACCAACACCTTCAGGTCATTTACACAGCGAAGAAATCTGTATCTCGAGGAACAAAGAAAAGTTGGGGTACATGTATTTAGCAATCATATCAGCTGTAGGCCAGCCCATGCCATACAGAGTCTTCTTGTCTCCATTTTTCAGATGACTTGTCACTGTTTTGCAAGTGAAAAGAATCAACCGCTAAATGTTTATCTGAAGAAGCTAACTATTTCTGTGGCATGCGAGAAAAAATACATCTCATATCATCCCTGCATTTTGCTTGAGCTTGACAGCTAAAAGGGCGGGAGGGGGGTTTTATTTTAGAATACCATGTTAGATGTCTAAGGGGATTTTTGGGGAATGCTACTTTTTTTTTTCCACCCCTCTCTGATTTCGGGCGTCTTTCCCGGTCTCCACGTAGGTGGACGCTTACGGGAACATCCTCCTCACCACGCTGGACATGAACAACGAGGTGATGCCTTCCGATGTGGGGAGCAGCGTCAGTGACTCTCGGAATTCCGTCATGTCCTTCGACAGCTCCGGCGTCCAGTTTAGGAAGCCCATGGCGCCCCGGGACGGCTACGGCCACCACTCGCTGGATCGGAGCGCCATGCGGAGCCGCGCCAACTGTCGGCTACGGCGACGCTCCTCCAAGCTCAAGTTGAAAATCCCAAACCTGTCAGATGTTAGCACCATCGACAAGTGGTCCCGGGTCATTTTCCCCATCACCTTTGGATTTTTCAACCTAATCTACTGGTTGTACTATGTGAATTGATGTGCATCCCACTAGGAATCATGGGCCATATTTTGAGAGCACATTAAATTGGCTTTGATACAGTTCCAAAATATGTATACACATATACAAGTTGAACATATGTATATGCATATTTCCATATATTATATTTATATATACACACGTGAAATCCGAAGAACCTTTCTGCTGTACAAAGTATTACTAGGATGACTTGAATGTTTAAGAATACTTGTGCGAAAAGAAATTCAACGCTTTTTTTGTTTGTTTTTTTTCCTCCTGAAACAAACATAAGATTCTCCCCACCAGGGGTTTTTCAGAACTAAAGACTGCATGATATTTTTGCTAAAAAAAAACCCCAAAACAAAAAGTGACAAAAAAAAAAAAAAAAAAGCAAAAAGAAAGAGGGGAAGCGAACGCTCTTGAGAGAGAGAAAAGATGTCTTGGAGTCCCATTGACTTTTTATTGATACTTATCGTACTCAGAAATCCTCTTCTGCAGCTCGAGAAATCAGCGGTGGCTCGCGCGTCCGGGCATCGACTCATTGAAGCTCTCTGCGCCACCCTTGGTCCCCGCCGCTGCCACCCGTCCCCGCACCCTCTGCCGTTACCCCACAGGAGGACGACATGCACGGAAACCTCTCCGTTTCAACTATGTACAGCAACCTTGTTTGGATTATGTGTTGTTCTTTGGCCTGTTTTTTTCTTTTTTCTGTTTTTAGAGTGAATATTGTTCACCTTATGAGACATCAGCTCCGGCCAAATGGTCTCCATTCGGTTGGTGTACGGATAGGATATTTGACTGCTGCATTTCCACCCAGAGTCAACTTGTATTACTTTTTCATTCCCTTTTGGTTTTTGGTTTTTTTTTGGTCTTTTTCTATTTTATTAGAAACACATCCTCGGAGTGGTGGGATGTGGGTGGGATCGTGTTGAGGATGCCGGTGGAGAAAGAGGTGGGGATTTTTAAACATGTTTTTCATTCTAGGTAAAAACAAACACTGCTTATTGTAGATATGATTTCGTCATAAAAAAACTGTGATTTCAGAGAGTCAGACCATGTTCTAGGCATTGCTGGTTCTGATTGTCTGGGGAAGATATTCTGTACATGTAAATCATTCAGTATT
Organism: Poeciliopsis retropinna; assembly: GCA_010277075.1. Lineage (NCBI taxonomy): Eukaryota > Metazoa > Chordata > Actinopteri > Cyprinodontiformes > Poeciliidae > Poeciliopsis > Poeciliopsis retropinna. Next base: position 2,300,391 of record VMRM01000024.1, read on the forward strand.
CTTACAAAGGTATGCTTGTGTTTTTTTTTTTTCTTTCCTCCTAATGATTAACTCACTTTCTCTTTAGATGCAGAGTTAATTGACATCGGATCCTGCTTTGTGTTTGCTACGCAGGAACAGGAAGGAGTGTGGGATGGGTCGCCTTTTTTGTTTGTGTGAAATTATTCTTAGGTGAAGATGTGAGATCGTGTATGTTCAAAAAGATCGACCAAATCCTCATTCAGAACATTGTACATCTTTGTTTGCTCAGCCTCTTTTTGGTTTTTCAGTCAGTGTGTGAAGGGAAGAATATTTCGGTATTGTACCGGGAAAGAGGCGTACGGAGGAGGGGGTTTCGTCATTGTAGCCTTATTCAACAGCATCCCCAGAACTGCTGCTACAAGATCAGGAGGCATTTATTATGTCAGAAAAATAGCCATGAATTGAATGAAATGATGACCAAAAGGCCTGTATTTCATGTTTTCCCCAGGAATACGCACACATTGCATTTCTAGTGCTGATGTACTTATCGTACTCAGAAATCGGGAGGGGGGGCTGGTTATGTTACCCCTTTCAACATTTCCGACCTTTGCAGTTTTGGGTTTTCAGTATTCAAGATGTTCGGATTATGAAACATTGCCAATTACCTCAGAATAACAGGTGTGCATCAGTTGACTGTTTCCAGCGGGATCTTTCACACCGACTTTAGCAACTTACAATAATTGTGTATTTTACTCATGGACTATTAAAAGAAAAATGTGATGCAAATAACGAGCAAAAGGAGAAAACATAAAGTAATTTGTGGTCACAAGCTGTTAAAGATTATAACCGTAGCCAACTTCTCAAACATCAGATCTATGAAACCTGGCTTTTTCTCCCCACCTGTATGTCATTCATACACTTCTGCATGATCAGTAAAAAAAAAAATCTGAGCCCTTGTGAAACATTTAAACTACTTCCAGTCAGAAAAAAAAACTGTTTGAAAAATATTTTATTGTAGCTGCATAAATAATTGCAGCTACAATAAAAAAGAAAACTGATGATGCCAGGGTTCAAGGTTAGTGGTGCAAAATGGTTTGTTTACTGTGACAAAATTTAGGTAAGACGGGACAAAATGGAGGTTTCAGTTGGTGAAAGGGTGAACTGACGCTGCTGACTCGAGGACGGCGTTACTGCGGGATATTACCGTGTGCCAAATCAGACTTTACTGTATGACATTTCTTATTAATATTTTTACAAAACACTTTTTTCACATGTCGCTTATTTCTGTTGAAAAGCGAAAAAAGAAATTGCAGCGGTGTTGGAGCATTTTGCTACAGTTACACTTGAAGAATTAGATGAATTCCTCCCTGGGACAGCAAACATAAAGATAGAAGAGCTGCAAACATATCAATTTGTCACCAGAGAAATGCTTTCTTCTCTGGAGTGGTGGGCATCCAAAAGACTTTCAAAAAGGAAAACTGATCAGAAACCAATGTGTCTATCTAAGTAATAGTGAAGTTCGTACAGTGCTGTGACCAGCGATGTAATACGACTTATAGTTTTGGTTTTTTTTTTTATTTGGATTAATTTTATGCAGCGTTGTCATATTTTCAAGCAGCATCTTTAATTGTGGAAATTTCCACCTTTGTGTCTGCAATTAGGAAATTGAGGTCAAAATGTTCAAAAACCGGTGGCGAGATTAATAATAATAATAATGATAAAATGCTTTCTCCAAGCAATAGACGGGTAGCACTCAAAAGACTGAAGGTTAGATCCAAATGTGTCTTGCTGAAATTAAATGAACTTGAAAACAGACTGTTTTAGCCCAATGTAAGATTTGCGAGCACTTTACTGATTTTACACAACAATCTAATATCCCGTGCTTAGCCGTAAACTTCTCGCGGAGAACTTTACGGCCACAACAAACCAGAGCCATCGTTTATTTATACCCTCCATTCCTCTCGCCTGTTAAATCTTTGCCCCTCCCCAGCAGTAAAACTCGACCCGCTGAGATCGCCTGGGGGCGTAAAAGCTTTACTCGGCCCCTTCCTACATATGCAGTAGTAGTCCCCGACACCTGTGAGCTCACGTCAGTGTTGCTGCTCCCCTTTAACTCGTTGCTGACCTCCCTATGACATGTATGCTGCAATTCTTGACTTCTGCCTTGCAGAAGTCGTCTTACGGGAGACGCTCAGCTGGCGTCACGACTGGACGTGGCTCTCTTTCAGCCAGCTACTTGTTGCAATCAGATTGACGAGTAAAAAGTGACTGCGTTGCCAGAGTGTTGATCACGTCATAATTGGTACGCTTTATAAATTGTTAGATGTGGCTAGTAATTTTGACTTGAGGGTGTTTCAGATGGGTACATTTTTGTTACAGTAGTAACTGTTTTTTTGGTTTTTCTTTTTAAATTATTATTACTTTGCATATTTCAGTGTTAAATTGTTTAAATTAAAATATGATGGATCTTTATGAAATTGCGCTTCGATTCAGACTCTGTGGCCGGAGGATTTTATGTGTTCCACTGCAAACCAGGCAGATGTTTCTGTGTTTAACTGCCTGCTACGTGGTCTCAATGAGATGAACTCGCAGTATGCGTTTTTTCTAATGTAAACTGACTCAAGTATTAAACTCTTATTCAGGTTGGTGTTGTTCCCAGAAATGAAAGCCTGTTCAGGTATTGTACTTTTTAGATAGTACACGAAATGCATATGGAGGGGAGAAAAAAAGAAAAAGCAAAAAAAAAAAAAACATTCTCACAGTAAATATATTCACTGTTCATTTCAAACACCACATGTACTACCAGCTTTCTGGACATGAAATTAGCACCTCCATCCCAAAGGTTGTGAGGACATTCTGTTCTGAAACTTTTTCTTTCAGATATTTGCTTATCTATAGAGAGTTTTTTTTATTTTATTTTCATTTGAACACTTAAGTTCAATAAGTAGAGAAAGAGGAGGGGGGTAAAAAAAGGTGTTGAACTGATTTCAATGTGAATTTTCTTGCCTCTAGTGTATATGTGTAATTACATGTGAATTGTACTGTAAATATATCTTTCACTTAATAGTTCTTAATGCATGAACAAAAACATGGCAGTTCTTAATACCAGCTAGCCTCACTGCTAATGGCATGGACAGCTTTTCTAGCATTGGCATACTTCAGCAAACGAAACCTTGACAAAAAAGAAAAACGAGAAAAAAAAAACCAAAACAATCTGAAAACACAAAGGAACACATGGTGTGAACAAAATAATGGCGAAATCGTGACAAAGTTCTCTCGCGGTGATGGAGTTTCTGGCTGTTCAAAGGGAACGCTAATTCTGAAAGCGTGCGTTCAGCTAATGGGAAAGTGACGTTCCGGCGGTTAAAGCCTTTTTTTTTTCTTTCTTTTTTTTTTTTGCGTTTGTCCGTTCAATGTGACCTGAAGCCTTTTGGGAGTTTTCAGCACAGTCTACCCGCTGCGCTTACCTCAGCCATTCACAAAACCACTTAGTCCACAAGTTCTCCCAAAAAATATGATCAGCTAGCTAGCTTGCTATGGCTAGAGGAGCAGGGTTGCCTTAAGAGGGCGAGTGGGATGTGTTTTTTTTTTTGTTTTGTTTTTTTCTGTTCCTCACCAAGAAAGTCTCGAGTGCCCTTGAGCAAGGCACTTTACTAATTGCCCAAGTGCAAACAGCTGGCGTCTGTGGTGTATTGTAGCAAACGTCTTTAGCTATCCGAGAGCAAGGCTAGCAAATCTGTGCTGGACTGTAGCAAACACTTTAGCCAATTTAGATCATGGTTAGCAAACTGTAGCCTGGAGAAATACACGAAGAAGTGTCCCTTTCGTCTGTAACAGCACACAAATCTCAGCATGGACAGTTGGAATACGCCTTTTTCACTTACCTGAAGTGCGCTACCGCCGTATTACATACGTCAAATCACCGGAACAAAGCTAAGAGGCTCCATACTGTCGGATGAATTGTCGCTGGTGGATTCATTATTTTGTCCTCACTTTGTAGGTTTTGTTTTGCATGACCTGAGTTTAAAAAAAAAAAAGAAGAAAAAAAAAAAAAAAGGTTTATTTTCGTATATTTTTACTCTACACCATCCGATTCACATCCACAGCCAGGAAGTAAAAAAAAAAACAACAAAAAAACTAAAAAGTCTGATTCAGTGTTTACATGCTCAAATTGCACTTGTTTTACAACCAGCTCTATAAATCTTGTGGAACAAACTGTTCATAAAGCTGAAGGACAAACATCACAGTGGAGCGCACATTATGAGATTCGTCTTCTTCTTCGACTTCTTTTTTTTATTTTTATTTGATGAATCACTGTTGTGCACTTCTACAAAAAAATATATATATTGTAAATCAGTTTGAGATAGATGCACCAAGTGCATGCTAGTTTTATCCAATTCAGCTTAAGCATCCCATCAAACGCCCTTCAACTACAAAGGATGTAGAGGGTGCTCTCCTGCAGCATCTTAACATATAAGCCATGTGATTGCACACTGAGTGGGTGTTCCCTGTATTTCCTCTTTGATAAGTTGCCTCTGGTTACGGCCTGCTGTCGATTACTGTATGAGGGTGACTTGCAAGACACTGTGCCGATTCCCAGTTTCCCACATGTCAGTATACTGTACCTCCCTCTTTTTAAGATCCTTCCAGAAGGACTGTCTCATATTTAACCAGTAGGTAAAAAAAATAAAATAAAGAAAATAGAAGCTTTTTCAGCAGTTGCAATTATTTGGCAATGAAAAGAAAGAAGCCCACAAGATCAACACCTTGTTTCTTTTTTCAGTAAGAATTAGTAAACCATTTGGTTACTTTCTGTGTTAATTTCTGATTTATTGTATTTGTAGCATTTGTTATGGATTGTTATTCTTACTGGTGTTGTTGGTTTATTTTCATAAGAAGGAAATGTAATTCATCCGATATACAAAACGGCACTGGAAGTTTTAAAGAAAAAAAAAAAAAAAGCATTTGGTTTACGTACTGTAATTGTTTTGTTCACATTGGGCGCTTTTTTGATTCATTTGTTTAATACGGTGTTTGATTTCATTTGGGGTAACAGTACTCATGGAATCAACATTTGTGTGGTACGAAGTTGTATTTTTTTATTTTTATTTTTTGTCAGTGCAATTTAATGTTATGGTGTCAATCAGCTTTTTTAGGTGTTTGAACAAAATGTGTTTTTTTACAAATACAAAGTGTTCAAGTATGTGGTATAAAAAGGGTTATCATTCAAACAACCAACTTTTTACAAATAAAGGCTTATACTGTAAAGAAAGCTATGGTCGTTTCATTTGCCTTTTGCGGACTAATGTATAGCATTTTTCTTTCACTTTCCCACTTTAGCTATCAGATTTCATATATTAGTTCCCAAAAGGTAAATTGCATAATTCTGTTACAGATGATGTAATCACGCTGCTATTCTCTTTAGCTGTTTGTCAGAGCTTTCACCTCTTTAGTTGGTTTGGATAACGACTTCTAGATTCAAAGCAAGTCCGAAAGATAAAAATTAGTAAGACTAAAGGGTGTCTTCTTTTAATTTAATTATGAAACTTTGCTGCGTCAGACTGGCGACCTGTCCAGGGTTTACACCGCCTCTCGCCCGGAACGTTTGCTGGAGATAGGCACCAGCACCCCTCCTTTTTCAGCTTGGGAACTTTTTCATTAGGAACATTTTTTTTGCTGTTAGGATATAAAACTGTATTTTTTTTTTTTAGTGCAGAAAGGCAGGCCCGGGGCAATTTTATTTATTTTACTCTTCAAACGACTTGATTATTCATCTGTTTGCTCAGGCCGCTAAAACTCTTTGCCAGGACTCGTTGTCCTCCGATGCACCGCTGTAAAATGGTTGCGCATTTGGACCATTTATTTCTATCTTTCCGAAGCCGATTACGTTCAGATGCTAAAGGTGACTCTAACAACCTCTGACTCAAGCTCCTCCAACAGCAGAGCAGTAATAACAAGATTATGTGCTTTATATGACCCTTTATAGATGAAAAACTACACTTAAAGATTTTACTGTGCAGTTTGCCTCGGAGTAAAGAAACTAAAAAAAACAAACAACAGAACTCACATCTTTTCATACATGCTCTATTTGATTATCTGCAAAATACAATATTGATACCCTAATAACTTCTTAGTTTAAAATTAAATCCCATTGACTTCATAAGCAAGGATAAGAACATTGTAATATATGTTTCTAAATGACATGGTAACACAAATTATCCCTGAAGCAAGGCAATTTATTAAGGGGAGGGACGACTGAAGGAGAGATAATAAAGAAGTATATTCTTACGGTTAGGGTTACGCTATTTAAATTTGGAGGTGGACTTCATTTGGACCCCACGGGCGTCAGCAGCAGAACCAAGACAAGACTGATCAGCCTTGCTTGTTTGACGCTCAACCTGGATCACTGAGGTAAGTGGCAGCCTCAGCCACAGCAGATGTCAAGAGTTTTTCAGAAATGGCAGACAAAATATTCAGAAACAGACATGATTAATCAGCTCATAACATCTTTCTTTTTTTTTTTTTTTAACAGTAACTGCAGTAATGTTTAAACTAATAACCCATATCAATTACTACACAATGCGACTTAGTAACCTGAGCCCTCAAGTTACTAAAGTCACTTGAGGGCTCAGGTTCAGAAAATCACATGACCAGCTGTGGGCTACTTCCTTTAAGTTATGAACCGTAGTTATGATCGCAGTTATAAACTGACACATGAAATGTATATAGTTTCAAGGCCCCTCCTGGTTTAGCCAAATCTCGCCGCTCTCTCTGCCGATTACCATTTGTTGCTTAGGCACAGAAAAACAAACGCCCTTCATCTTTCGCATTCTCAGTTGTGATCTGACTGTGTAACCATCACATACGGTTTGTCTCGGACGGTTCGCTGCGACCGCCGTGTGCGTCCGTCTCCGTCGTGCCTTGCCTCCACCGGTCACGGTGACCTTACGCTGACTTGTCCCTCCCTCAGACACGACGCAGATTTAATGCCCGGGTCTCTTCTAATTGATTCTTTTAATTTACTTTCAGTCGACTCCACAGCCACTCCAGCCGCTAATTGCTGAGAGGGGCAGTGGACCGGGTGGGAGGGCGGGTTTATAAATAATGTCCAATATGCGGAGATGTAGAGAGTTCACCTCTATGAAGCCAAGATTAACATATGACCTCATCGAGCTCATCAGAGCAACCAACAACACTGTTTGGCGGAAGGAAGGTATTAAATGAACCCTTTAAAGGAGTTATGCATTTTGTGCTTATGAGGATTTTCTGTTCATTTTTTTTTTTGTTTACTTTTCGACGCACGGCCTCCTTATGCGCCGAAGTGCACGGCTACGCTGAGAGGACAGATTCAGAGCAGGTGGAGCAGCTCAGCAGAATGTTCCCTCCATTTCCGTGGTCTATTGTCAGCACTCCATATAAAAACATAAAATATTGAAAGGGTGCATTAACATGGGTCAGGAATTGATGGCTTTTCCAGTATGCGCGTGTGTGTGTGTGTGTGCGGGGAGGAATGTTGCATGGTGGAGAGGGACAAAAATAAGCTGAATTGCTTTGTTTTGTTTTGTAGGATGTAAGGCGACATATCATGAAGAAGGAAAACAATCATTAAACTGATTGAAGTGACTTTAACAAGAACTCATTTCAAGTTAAAATCCAACAAGCTTCCAGAATGGCATTCTTATTAATTCATATTCATAGAAACAATACCATGTTAAGAAATTATGTACATTTTCATAAAACCAATATGAGTGTCCCTGCTGTCAACCCAGTGCAACGTTCAGTCTTTTCCTATAACATCTTACAAGGTTGGAGCAGAATGACAGGGCAGCATTATCGGGACGAGTGACGTAGCCTTATGCTATCTTAGTTTCAGTTCACTCTAACTGTTTCCTGTTGGGTTTTGGGTCTGTGTACTGAGAAAACCATGGAAAGAAGGGCTTTGTTCTGTGTATGGTGGACACGGTTTGTGTTGATTTGTCCGTATAATTTTGCACCATAGTTCTGTTAAAAGAAAGAAAAGCAAAAGTATCTTTGCTCCAAGCAGCATTATAACCAAAGATCGTCCATATCATTACAGTTCCTCCACTATTGCTAGTGGAGTTATTAATAACTTGCAGATGCGTTTTTTGGATATATTAGCTCCTTGTTTCACACCGACCTCAACCAGAACAGTTAAATGAAAGACCTACATGAAGAAGTAGAGGCTACTGTACAGCTCTGGATAAAATTAAGAGATCCCTTACAATGATCAGTTTCTCTGATTTTACTTTTTCTAGGTATAAGTTTAAGTAAAATGCACATTGCTCTTCAATTCAGTGAAATACTGACATGCCTTTGAAATTCCAAGCAAAAATGTCGTATTTATTTGCAGAAAATGAGAAATTGTCAAAGACGCAGTGCTTCCAGACATCAAATGATGCAAAGAAAATAAGTTCTTATTCATTTAGAAACAACAGTACTGGTGCTTTTACTCAGGAAGAGTTCAGAATTCAACATTTGTCATAATCATGGGCCATACAAAATACACTTCACCAAAGCCATATAGTTTAAAAAGCAGCATTGTTCTTCTGGATATCATGCACAAATCATTTTGGGGATACCAACCAACTATTTTTCATTACAATGTACCTGGTTGTCCCAGTAAAAACCTACAGTAGACAACACCTGCGGCACCTAAACCCCATCTATAAGTCTTGTCCATAACCAGGACCGCTCACTTTCTGTACTCTACATTTTATTAGGTTATGTTCCAGAGTGCAAATTGGGTATGATGGATTCTTTAGAACAGCCAGTTGAAAAAGAAAATAAGGTACTTAGTCATTTCTTGCTAAAGTAGCAAGAAATGACTAGTAGCAGGATGCATATTGTGTACACTTGCATAATCTAAAACAATGCATTATTCAGTTAATAAACATTTATTGGCAGAGATGATCCCAAATACCATCCAACAGATTACCGTCTAAATTTTTTACTGTTTCAGAATTTCCACTGCCGTTGTTCCAGACCTCTTGCTTTGGGCTTTAAAAGAAAACCCGCAGCATGTGTCCAATAAAATATTCAGAGCTTTTATGTAGTGTGGCCACAACCGAAGCACAAACTCAAAGTCCTCTAAAATCTGAGGGAATAAGAAAACAAAAGGAAGCTGCTGTAAGACCCGAGGTGTACAGTTTGCACAGTGGGGGCAGGATATGTAAACACGGAGGAGTGGAAAGCATATCTGATATCATGTGGCTAACACCAGCGAGGCTTCGGCCTGTCATCACCCGCCAGGATTAGCAGTAGTCCACTTATAGCACGGTTGTCATTCTTAAAAAGGGCGTTGATTGGAATTTTCCGAGTAAAGTTCTTCTTAAAGTTCATGAGCAGGCGATTTTTAACAGATTTGCAGATACCTTTATTGGCATCTTTGTTTTGCATAATTCGAGATTAGTTTGTTCTAGAGACTTTAGCTAACCAGCGTTAAGAGAGGGGGGAAAAAGAGCAAATATTCTCATAATTCCACTCCGACCCGAAAAATGTCAATTGTTTAAGTAAAGATTTTTATGAACATTTTAGGTCAGTAATAATAAATTCATAAAAATTGACCATTTCAAATTGAAATAACAACATAGAAGTCACCATTGGTTTTTGGGGCTCTCTCAGAATAGCTGTCACTTTCAGACTATTCTGGATTAACGACAATGCTTAGAGAGTTTTCTGCTGCAGGTACGATGATCGTAAGTGAACTTCAAAACACTGTAGTCTGGTATTTTATGCTTGGCACATGGACAGAGCTCTAAAACATTAGGGTGCGCTCTTTTCCTCAAACAATATCAGGTCAAGGTTTTTTAGCAGCCTGCTTTTCATCACATTTTGGCGTCTCTGTGCTGAGAAAGAGCAAATTTTAGGGAGCCGAACATCCTCAGTCCAAATGGGTATAAAACCTAACGTGTGGTGGGAAAGCAAAACATTTCCTTCCGCCTGTCTGGGTCATCTGTGTGATTGCTCCTTTTTTTTTTTTTTTTTTTTACTGTCTGCACTTTGTGGAAGTTATTGCCTAAGTGCAACACTGACAGGCTGTCGATGATGCAGCAACCTGATGTAGATCCACTTCCATCCTCTGCACCCCCCCACCTTTTTTTTTTCTTCCCCCTCTTCCTCTGCCAATTCGCGATAGGTCACCTTTTCAAGTGTTACACTTTGAAATTCAAAGACAAAATTGAAAGGAAACGTGGCCTCCGAGTGCCAGTGTCCCAATTTTTTTTTTTCTTGGTTTGCTTGTGCAATCGTGTCAATCTTTGTGGAGGCACACTGTGTCACACTTGGATTTGACGCCGATGTGAAATGATTGTTCGGTGTCACCGGGTTTGGCTTTTGGAGGGAAGGAGCAAACAAACGGAATGCGGAGGAGACCTCTTCCTCAGAGCGAGTCAGACGATGTTTTACACCACAGTGTTTTGCCGCTGTTCTTGTTTTTGCATACGATTTGGATTTGATTCTGTTCTCTTTCCCTCTCTCTCTCTTATGAGTGCTGTGCTTTGCTTGGTAGCTGTAGGGACATTATGTGAAGTCATTCTAAATGCCTGCCCTATATATATATATATATATATATATATATATATATATATATATATATATATATATATATATATAATATATATATATTTTTTTTTTTTTTTTTCCAAGTTGGGGAGGAGGGCAGAGCTGAATCCGTACTGTGCTGCCCGTGGCTCTATTGCCATCAGCATCATTAAACGCTCTATAACACACACATACTCACGCACGCATACATACAAAACAAATCCCAAGCATGTAACAGCCTGTCCTGCCATCTTGTGGCTTTTTGTCTGAATTACACCTCAGTCTTCCCAGAAGCTCTACAAATGTGAACACTAGCCAGATAAATCATTGTTTTTGGCATAAATTATAATTCTGCATACAACACATACAACGCTTATGCCACTGATTGTTTGTAAATTACATTTTTTTTATTGAATGTTGGGGATGTTCATCGAAGGAGTCATTTGTGTTTTTGACACTTATTAAGGGTTGAAAGCAGCAAATGCTTGTGTTGGTCATAGATCATTCTTCTCGGGAAATCTGAGCAAAGAAAATCGAAGATTCCAGACATTGCTGAGAAGGACAGCTTACATAGAGGAACAACCGTAAAGTTTTAGCAGGATACAAAGAGAAATAATGGTGTTGTCTGAAGAAATGCTAGCATTAGCATGTAGCTAAATTAACTTCTGTGCTGCACCGGTTCACAAATTTGACACCTTTCTAAAAATGCTACTTATAGAAGCACTTTAAAGCATTAAAGTGCTTTATTAAAGTGTTTATATTCCATGAGATGAAGACTGAGGCTGACTTATTTTAAGTTTTAATAAAAGACAAAGTAGAACAAATGGTGTTGAGCAGATCAATTATTATTTGCTAATCTTGTTATTTAGCTAAAATCATTTCTGTTCTGGTATCTGCAGCCATAAAATCACATGTTTTCTTCACAACACAGTTAAAATTGTTGAAGTCAATTTGACCATTTCACCTTCTTTCAGTTACTTAACTGCAAAAAGAAAGAAGAATGTTGACATTCATGATATGAATGCCAATGTGCTTGTGTGATCATGTGCCCTAAAGTGGCTATTTCTCTGTGTACAAATCTGGCCCAAATGAGACACAAATGCATGACTTTATAATAACAATAACATTTTTTACATATTTAATCACCTGTATTTTGAATTTGTTATTTATATAGTGCTCTAGTGGTAAGAAAGAACATTTTAAAGTTGCACATATTTATGGTCTTTTGCTTTAGTGTGGTGTTTATATATATATATATATATATATACACATAGTGATTTCATTCAGCTTATGAAAAATGGTTCAGTCTTTACTGAGAGGCCAATCAGTTGTGTTTTAACCCTCATTTCTTAATAACGAGAGCTAAATAAAAAAAGGTTGCACAAAAATAGGAAACCAAGCCACACACTGCAATGAAGTTTGTAATTTTCAAAGTGCAGCCATGAAAGATGCGTTCCAAACGTACATTTTCTGCACAGCTTGAGTCATTTCCCTTGAATTGTCTGGAGGATGAATAATCTGGTCTACAGGCTATTTTTCATCTCTGTTTATACTGGAGTAAAAGAACAAAAGTATTGCTTTTAAATAAATATCTTCACCCTGAATGTGGTTTTCATGTCCGTCATCGCGGGAAAAACCTCCTGATCGGCTGGTCATGAGTCATGCTGTTACGTTTATTTCCAGGGCCCCTCCACACACACACACACACACACACACACCCCCACGCACACACACACACACACACACACACACACCACTACCCTCTGTCACATCTGTGTACCCAAACACACAGCTGCCAAGACACGTTGCTTTGATCAGAGTCTGAAGACACTGAGGTCGTCTTCTCTTCCCAACCTACAAGTGTCTTCCGGATAATGAGCTCCACACACTTCCCTCCCCTTTACTACAAGGTCCTGTCACCTCCCTCTTCTCCTCCCTCGCCCTTCCAGTGACCCCTGATCAACGTTCTTCACATCCTTAATCACTTTTGTCAGCTTCTGGTAATTACAGACAATTAATCATGTATCATTCACCATCTCTCTCCCTCTGTCGGTGTACAGGCAGATGCTGACAGAGGGAAATTATAAAAAGAAAAAAAAGTTCTTAATGTTGTTTTTCAAGAAAGGTGGATTCGGGATGTAGCAAACGGGAAATTACACTGTTTAAAAGAAAATTCTCTGCTAAGTTCACTGGGAAGGCAGGAAGACGGTTAAGTAGAAGTTACTTCTACTTTTAGAAAACATTAACTCCCTGCAGAAGCGTTATGATGATATAATGTTTTATATTATAGCGACTCGTTGTGAGGCCGTGAGGTGACGTGTCTGAATAAATCCCAGAATGATAAAATCTTGTCATAACACTGAATGTAAAGGAAAAGTAAAATAATATTGAAAGGGTGTATTGTATTTTCGTCTGTCAGATTAAAAAATTAAAAAACAGATTTCCTGGATAGATTATTCCCTTTACAAATTATGATTAAAAGTCCACTTTTTATCATGACAGAATAAAACGTCAACTTAATTTTATTAAGTCTACTTCTAATGCCTTTATAATGTGAAAGGCAAATGTAAAATTGCTTTTCACATTTTAATGACTATGTGAAAGGCAACGAGGTTTCTCACACATCCGCTATATTTTCTCTTCCACCTTTTGTCTCATCTCATTTCTTCCAATTTCCTCTCCCACCCATCCTTTTCTTCACTTTGAAGACATTTTCTTTATCCCACTCATCGGCCCTATCCATTTTTAAAAACCCTTATGTTATTCTGATTATCAGATCATCTCTACCACTCATTTCTTCTCCCTCGTCCTTTTTCACTCTGGGATCGTCATTGGTTTCCTTTATCTCCTTCTTTCAATCCACCCAAATTTCTTGCTTGTCTTTATTGACATTTTCATCTCATCATCTCTCTTTAAACTTTCTCACCCCACCCGTCCTTGTTACGACTTTTAACTGCTCCTTTTCATCCCCCTTATTTCCTCCACATCTCTTTACAAGTTTCCTTCTTCCCTTATCCTCCTCCTCATCTGTGTTCATGACCCATTCTTATCCCACTCAATTTTCCCGATCCATTTCATCCCACTTCTCTTCCCTTTTTAAAGAATTTATCGTCTTTTATCCCGAGGGGATTCTGTTTCGAAACTCATAACGTGTGTATTCTGAGCAAAAGTGCGCTATTCAAACAGAAAGTTTATCTAAAACACAAAGTAAATTCATGACATTGTCCTTCCTTATCCCTACAATTCCTTAATGCCCTACAATTGTTTTTTTTTTGTTTTTTTTTTGAAAGGCATATTATTTGCCAACGAGCCAGAAATTATTAGGTTTGTCTGAAGAAACTCAATCATTCCTGGATCCATTGCTATTTCTCAGAAAAGATTGACACTGTACGGCCCAGATTGCAGCCGGAACACTTTGTGGGTCACTTTATAAAGGAACATTTAAGCAGGTGATGATGGAGACTACGTCCATGAGAACTTTTTTCTGATTGGACGACCAAAATCGTGACCAATGTCCTCGATGAGCTAAATCCAACAAGGCAAGTTTTTATTTTTTAGTTTGTCTGTGCTCTGCGTTTCGTCGATGTCTCGTTGCTGTTTGTACACTTCTCCACTTGCAAGAAGCTAAGTAATTTAAAAACAATGATGGAATATAATGAACATGTTGAAAAATGAATCACATTCATTTGCAGTTTTGCCAGTGAATGTTTTACACAGTGACATTGGGGACAAGAAAAAAAAGATGTGGTTTTTGCTACTGGACCACATTCATTCAGAGAATGGCTGCAGACAACGGCTCGTAAGCAATTTGCTAGTGATTTAGCTGTTATTGAAATACATAAACACACACACACACATTTACACAACAGTTTCAGCAATTTGTTTTCTCCTTTCTGTGTTTGTCACATTACCAAACTTATCAAAACTACTGGCCCTGAATGCAGGGAATTGCATTCAGCCGGAATCGTCTCATTCACCCCGTTACCAGGACAACTTGGTGGGCAGGCCTCCGTATCCTCTGTAGTTTCCATGGATACCGCAGCAGTCTCCTCACTGTCAGTGGAAATTAGAAGAGGACTGTGACTGCATCTTCGTACCGCATACGGAATACATATCCACGTCTGCTGCATGTAAACGACGCCGAGCGACGGCCCGTTCGGAGGGGGCCAGTTCGAGCGTGCACGCTGCAAATGTGCATAGTGCTGATTTACATGGTTTCACCCACTTACTCTTGCATGCAATTATGATAATATGTCAGATAATGAGCGGCATGTCATGAATAACAAACGTGGATGTCCATTTCTGGCAGAATCATCGATCTGTCATCTGAAAATGAAAAGCAGGTGAAAGTAAAATACGAAAGGTTTTAATAGAAATTTAAGTGGGAGTCTACAGTTCACCGGCAGAGTTGTAAGGTTACATTTTGAGACTAATAATGACTGCTTTACACATGAAATGCACATAAATTAATCATTCATAGGGGGCTTGCTTGATGAAAACATCCTGCGTTTGAACCCACCTCACAGGTTTTGTCTCAGCAGCTCACACAGACTGAACAAGGAACCCTTACACATTTGTTTTTTGTGTGTGTTTTTTTTTTTTTTTTTTTGTACACACCTCTGCTTTGTGATTTGTTCACTCAGACCAAAATCAGCCAGTGAGGTGTGGGGCCCGACACTTGCTGTATCGAAGGCACCTGACGTGAAAAGGACACAAGAAGAAGAAGAAAAATACACTCACAGATAATGATAAATAATTTCTGAATCTGCATGTTTGAAGCCTTTACATTACATTAGACTTACAGTCAGTCAGAGAAATTCATCGCTTATTACTGTTTGGGTGTTGAACTTGAGCCATTGTCAGTTATGCAACTGAACTTCAGCGACAATAAAACGTGCTGTCTAATATGTATTTCCACGGCAAGTGTTATTTGATGACATGTTTTATAGCGAGTTTGATTTTCAGCATGAGCTTATGTGGCCAAGTAAAAAGCAGCTGGCAGAACAGCTCCTTTAAAATGACTGCGTTCTGGTGCAGCACTGGCTTTAAAGCTTTTATATGAGGACAAGAATTAAAAAAAAAAAAAAAAACAACAAAACTTTAAAATCATATTTTATGTGTATTTAGAGATCATTTTTCTGTTTGACAATACATTTCTCAGCGTTTTAAGGATATTGGTTTGGACGGTCAACAGACAACCTCCAGGATCTGGAATATGGATCCTGGAGGTTGCATTAAGCACAACTGACGTCTGCCCACATACACATTCTAACTGCATCGAGGCTTTCAAACCTTAGAAACACTGTGCCAACAGTCAAGCACGGTGGTGGCTGTATCACGCTTGACGGTCTGCCAATTGTACTGGTTCATTTCAAAAGTGGATGGAACGAAAAAGAAATACGGCCGCCTTCAAACTCTCCCCCTCAGCTCAAAGAAACAGCTAAACTGTAGAAACTGAAAATGCAAAGATCATGCTTAAAGGCTGCGAACCATGAAGCCAACCAATTCAAACGAATCATACAATTTAATTAGTTAAGAGGTAGAGTGAAATTTCCAACCAGAATTATGCCAGAAAGTTGCTGATGGTTGCAAGAAAAAAAAAAAAAAAGCAGGATAAAATCCAGACTAAATTAATTAAAATGTGATTCGTTTGTTGTTGTTTTTAAAGTTTATTATAGTTGAATAATAATGTCACCTGTAATAAAAAAGAGCAGTCCAAAATGAACAGACTAGTCATGGTCAGGATGAGTGTACATAGAGATCTGATTAGAATCGTATGTGTGTATTTATATTACAATGACTAAAGTCAGGTTTTTGTGTTTGGTTGATTTCCACTGGCAACCAGATTCTTTACTCGCAACATTGTTTTCCTGCCACAGTCACTCTTGTTTCTTTAGAGTGTGTGCACAGGTTCAGACTACAGACATGTATATATTATGTCATTTTACTATTATTAAGATTTTAACCTAAAAAAGTATAAGGTAAAGACTTTCTTTTTCCACTAGAGGGAGCCACGGATTCCTTGGGTAGGGTTTCTATAGCAACTACAACCTCCTTGCTGAAGAGAAAAGGTAGACTGAGAACAACTGGAAGGACGTCACCGGTTAAACCACTTCAGACTTCACTTCATATGATGAAACTCATCATCTTCATTTTCTATTAGCTTTTTATTACGTTTTCTACTTTTCCATCCAACTAATGCTGACGTCGACACTAATGTCCCAGACCCTGATTAATGTGAGACTCTAATATCCTCCTTCATGAAGTCTTCAGGTTACAGGACATCTTGAAATTCCTGCAACTCCTTGTCGATATCTACTTATATTTATCATCCGGGAGTCATATTGAGAACCCAAAAGTACTAATAAAATGTCTGATTTGGCGATTTCTTCATGTAGCCAGAGTACAAAAGGCTAAATACAAATGCATGCTGCAGTTTTATGATTTTAATTTGTGAAAGAAATATTGAAAATCCTCTGTATTTTTTCCCTCAGTCTCACAAATATGCACAGCTTTGTTTTGGTCTATCTGAGGCAATCCCAATAAACTGCACTGACGCTTTTGCTTGCCACAAAACTGAACTGGAACAAGTGTAAGGGGTATGAATACTTTTGCACGGCACCGCGTCAGATTTTCTTCCATTCAGTTTCTAAACATTTGGAAAAATCTCTGGGTCTTTCTGCTGATAGAAAAGTGTCTGGTTTAATTAGACTAAATAAACGTCACTAACACAATCACTGTCAAATTACTTACTGATCCACTTAATTATGTCAAGCTTGCTCATGTAGAATGCTCACTGTATTTACTGTAGGGGTCAGGCTATAGGTCAATCACTACTGCTCAATCAAGAATAAAATATTTAGATCCTTTCAACTTTTACACATTTTATGATGTTACGACAACACATATTATTTGTTTTCTTTTTATTTAATAAAGTTCTTTCGGAGGTAGGAAAAATATGAAGAATGTTCTACTTCATATTTACTCTGATACACAGAATTCAGAGCAGTCTGTTGCCTTCGGAGGTCACCAAAAGTCCATCTGTGTGTTTTTTTTTTTTTTTTTTATTTAATCTCAGTGTGAATCTGTATGAGCAATGCAGAACATCCTCCTGGATTGAAAGGGACTCCGAGTCCAACGTGGTGAAATCCGTGTTACACAGACAAACGATTAAGGCACTGAAATGACAGAATCTGTATGTTTTAGGCTTGTAGTCCGAAGCAGCGTGCAGCACTGAGGACATCGTCTCGGGTCAGATAACATCCACAAAGCTGCCTCAAGCCGGTGAAAGACTCCCTCCCATGTAGGACCCTCCAGTTGTCAATAAAAATCACCTGAGGAGACAAGAGAAAGAGGATATTTACGTTACACCTAAGCTTTGAACTTCAGTTACGCAGCTTTCGCATCCTTAATTAAACTTTCTTACTTTCCCTGGAGTGAGTTTCACCCACAGCTCGTTCTCCGGCCGCCGTAGCTCTGTGGTGAGTTCTCGATGTGCTACATACCACCGTCGGATGGTGTCGTGTGGGATCGTGTTCATCACTGACCGGTCATAGTTGTTATATCTGGAGTCATTAGGACAGAAAACAGTTAGCATTACCGATCAATATCTATGGCCCAAAATCTATCGGATTTCAACATCAGCGTACCGGATCATGTAGAGTTCATTGTTCCAAGGGTAGACATTGAGCACGGGGCCAATGCCCATCATGTGGTTTCGGTGATTTTCTGTGTTTTCAATGTACTTGTGCCTGATGGGGACGCGGCACAGCAGCTCGAAGTTCTCTGGGGAGTGCTGGCGGAGCTTCTCCGCAGCATAGAATCCATCCACCAGCAGCGTCTTCCCTCCAGTACCCTCGTGTCGGAGACAATGAAACACCTGGATTCTGTAACATTGGCCAAAGCGACACTTCTTAGTGATAAAACAACAGCTTATTCTACATAAAGGCCCACTGGGGCTAGGGTTTTACCTGATATCAGTCAGAGTCTTGCGTACAAAGTTCCCAGAGTCTGGAAAAGCTAGAAAACATATGGTCTATTCTACTATACCTACCCACATGGCTCCTGAAAGTAAGAAGTGTCAGTGTGACGGTCCAGGGCCAGCTGACTGTAGGCAGTGTCGCCTCTGGAAAAATCGGATGTAAAACTCCACATTCTCCCATAAATAGTCTCTCTTTGAAGAATCACACACAAAAAAAGAGATCAAGTAGTGAGTTAATGTTGCTCACGTGGGGATGCAATCTCTGACGAATATAGTTGCACTAGAAACAAAAACAATCAGAAACAAAAGAAAAAGTGCTACCTGATCAGACTGACTCTCCTGGTGACTTCCTCAGTGGCTTCCACTGTCGCCGGAACGTCGTCCACAAAGGCAATTCCATACCAGAGGTAGTTCTGAAGGAACTTCTTCAACTCGCTGTCGCAGCTCATGAACTTGTCCCATTTGGCTGCTGATATGCTAGCGTTTTGGTAGACGTTAGCGTTCCACAGGATGCGTGGCTGCTCCATGGCCGTCTTCCTTCCTTCATAGCTGTTCTCAGCCAACCAACTGAGGCTGAACTTTGACACGTGGCCACCAGGCCCTGTAAACAAAGCGACATACAATCGATTCTGAACTAAACCGAAGTTTGTTTCTTATTTGGTTTGTATTTGAAGGACTTTCTTTTGCGATCGTCCCTTCTCTCAAGCCCTACCTACCTCCGTGGGTTTAGAAGATTGAGCTTCTACTGAAATGAAGGTGTCAGAAGCGGCGCTCGTGAATCAACACACGCAGCTGACCTTGAACATGCTGAGCTAACGTGAAGCGCCACATTATTCTGTAAGAGCATGTACATCAGCGTCGTCTGTCTCGAGGCTACCGCCTCCTCATTTGTCACTTCATGTAAGTTGTGACTCATACTAACACTATGACAGATCCAGTCCCATCGTTTGGTCTTAAGACGATTCCAGGGAATGCATTTGTCGAAACATGTGTTTTAAAAAAGTAAAGGTCTGGAAATAAAAATCATGTCAGCCAGGATTTAACAATGCCGATTGCCTTCAGTTAGGGAGATCAGCGACTGGCCGATATTTACTGTACATGTGAAGCCAGTTTTATCTACCTCAGTTAAGGCTTAAAAAGTCAACCACAGAGACACACAAGACAAACAAACCAGGGGGCAATTTATTTCAGACACCAATTAAATGTGGCACACAACTCCACACATTGACTAATGTGAGGGGTTAATGAGTAATGACCAGGCTAATTACTGTGAGAATTACATGTTAATAACAACATTTTGCATTATATTAAGTTAGATCTCAAAATAAACATGCTCCCCGCACGTAGAGGTTTAATTAGATCGAAGTCATCATTAGCACAATTAAGCTGTTTATTACAGTAGGTTTCAATGGCTGAAGAAGAAGAAAAACATCTTTTTGAGACGCCGGTTATGGTGACCAGACTAGTTCCTGTTCGTCTCAATGAGGTGTCAGATAATCTAGACGCAAAATAAATTTTGAGCCTATCTAAAACATATTCATTCTTGACCTGCTAACCTCTAGCCAATGAAACATTTTATTATAGAATGAGGAAAGCGTGTTTTTCTAAATTCTATGCGGCTAATTTGTTGTACTTTTACAACATTTTTTGCACCTCTTTTGCATCCAAGTTATTGTTGAAAAAAATTAATAAATCAACACTTGAAAACCAACTGTTTTATTTTAAAAACAATTGTAAAAGCTTAAGGATTCTTGGTGTCACCTGACAATGAAGCAAATCTATATCGTCTGTCACTTTACTGAGACAATAAAGAGTCTCAATAACACTTTATTGTGTCATCATATACTGTATACTTTAAAGTATGAGCGTGTCTTCCCATCTTAACCCCAGTTTATCCTGCTGAAATAAAGAGTTGGTGTTATTTTACACTCCAAATGCATTTTATAAAACAGCAGAAATGCTTTCAATTATAGTAAATTGTTCTGCTATGCTGTGAAGTACTACAGTGTTAAAACAGATTTTTTTTCTGGGTACAGAAGTACTAGATAGGCATGAGAGCAAATTCAATTGGGGAAACCCTTCTTAATGCACGCAGTCAAAGGGATCGTACTGTGTTTAACCTCACTCGGGCTTCGCGGCTGACTCACAGGTGAGGACGAGCTGGCCGTCTTCCACCGCGGAGCTCTCGGGGCGCAGAGTGAGCTCTATGCTCCCGGTGTCCAGGCTCCTCTGGTGGGTCGCGGAGTTGTAAGAGGACGCCGAGCCGCAGTGGTCCCGCAGCCACACGTAGTTGAACCGCATCGGCGTGCCCTCGTGGCCGACCTCTGGTGATGTCACATGCCGAGTGCGTAAGGTCATTGTGGAAGTGGACGTGCGCTAAAAGAAGCTGTTAAAACTCACCGAGGCAGTCTTCGAGCAAGCGGAGAGTCGCAGAAGCTGCGAAGCGGAGCTGCGGCGACGTGCGGGGCTCTGTGCGGACGCACAGCGGCTGAGTCCGCCTGAGGGCAGAGCCGGCTGCTCTGGGAAGCACGCTGAACATCCCGGCCGAAAACACAACTGAGTCTGCAAAAACACTGTTAATCCGACGCCTTGCAGTTTCCTGCCTGGTTAAATCTCGTCCTCGCAGATAAATCGTTACATCTCGTAAAATATCTCAGTAAAAACGCAATAAAAGCTTAATCATTAAACACTCGTCGGACTTAAATTTGTCGCTTTCGCACACACACAAAAAAAAACGCTTTTTCGGTTCAGGCATGCGCATTTCGCCCAACCGGGATGTGTGACTACGTCAACGCCGCTGCCATATTAGAAAGGGAGGCATTTCATCCATCCACTATCAACACAGAAACACACACACTCACGGGCAGAATTTGGAAAGATTAACCTAACAGTCATGTTTTTGGAGAGAGAACCCACCATGCACAGGGAGAACATGCAAACGCCGTGCCGGGAATCGAACCCAGGACCTTCTTGCTGCAAGGCAACAGTGCTACCAACTGCACCACTATACACGAACGCAAATAAGAACCTCACAAACTGTTGTTGTTGGTGACATCACCGAAACTGAGCACAGATTTATGTTCTACCAAGTTATATCTGAATTATGACCTACTGTACAGTAAATAAACACTGCGATTTCCAAGGAAATCCAAAATATGTGCAGTATCGCACGTCTTTATTGGAGTTTATTGGAAAGAACGGACATAAGTGTAGAACGAGTTTATGTTTGAGATGTAAATGCTTTCATGACTGCGCTTGAAAATACCATGGAGGTAAAAGCAGACGGAGCTTCGTCACAGTTCTGTCCAGTGGTGTGATTTGAGAGCTGCATCAATGTATCTTCCATGAAAAACTTCTGCCGTCAATTGAAACATAATTTGGAAGTGATTTTTCAAGCATGCCAGAGGACCGTGTCTCGGGACAAAAGTTACAAAAAATAATCAGAATGGAAAAAAGCTTTGGACTTTTGGCAGGAAAACTCCTCGAGGCAAGGAAATGCCTTTATTTTTCTAATTATGACACACAAAGTTATAATTTTGACTTCCCCTGCTTTTGAATTGACTGAAATAAATTATTTTTTAAAACAAATAATAATCTAATTTATTAAGACACCCCTCTATGCCCACTGAAATATATCATAAATGATTAAAACATCAGGCCTGTTAAGCAGCACAATATACTGAAAGTTCATTTTCCCTAATACTTACTTGCTGTTATGTTGTTTCCTTATTACATTGATGCAATTCAACGTTAGAGATAGATTCCTCACAATAACCTTCTGTCAGGATTATGAGCTCTGTAGCTTCAGGCTATGAAACTGAATTCATAACTTGCGTATGAACTCAATTTCAGATGCAAGCAGCACAAACGAATCACTAAAGTCAAGGCTGGAGATGCACATGAGGGGGGGATGTGAGGTCAGGTTACAGCTAATCAGCTCAGGTGATTTCACATATAGATGCACATATAGATGGAGTCACATCAGATGATTTGATTTGTCAATCAATAAATCAGCAGGCCTGTGGCTATACTCCCCACTTA
Organism: Poeciliopsis retropinna; assembly: GCA_010277075.1. Classification (NCBI taxonomy): domain Eukaryota; kingdom Metazoa; phylum Chordata; class Actinopteri; order Cyprinodontiformes; family Poeciliidae; genus Poeciliopsis; species Poeciliopsis retropinna. The sequence continues at coordinate 2,322,934 of VMRM01000024.1, forward strand.
CTCAGTGGCTCCCTCTGGAGTTCGTTGTATAGGTTGACATTGACCTCCCAGCTGGACAAATGGTTTGGAAATAATCATAAAAAAAAAGAAAAAAAAGAAGAACATTACAGCTAATCGGTTTTCTGTTCATCTCATGTCAGGCATTGTTTTTCACCAAATGTTATTAAACATGTACACTTGATGATTTGAAAAGATGACCAAGTTGTGGGGCAATCGTTAATATTTTAATCTCCAAACAAAATGCTGTGGAAAACCGTCGCAATGCTGAAACACGGTGGTGGCAACATTATTAAGTGGGACAGGGAGGTAAGTTGGATGAAGCAGTAGGAGGCTGTAAAAGACTGGAGACTTGAGCAAATGTGATCCAAAAGGACACCAGCTTTAAATTTAGAGCAATTCAGAGTTAATGGGATGGGGTTTTTTTTTTTGTTTGTTTGTTTCAGAATGGCTCAGTCAAAGTTCAGACCTAACTTCAACAGGCAACCTGTGATGACAAGTGAAGGATTTCTGTAGGTAGACGCTCTCTATCCATCCATTCTGACTGAGAATCACTGAAGACAAATCAAAGAATCTTCAGCCGACAGACATACCCAGCTCCATTTTAAGTGCATCAGAATAAATGGGGTTTCGTTGTAATATACTTTAGTTTTCATTTCCCAATCATACCGTTTGTTGGTCTGTAAGAGCAAAACATGGAAGTTTGTGGTTGTAATGTGTAAAAATATGAAAAAACTTGAAAGTTATAAGGAGTCTACTACAGTGGTCTTGTACTTGGATCTTGTTAAGATAAAGTGCAACGGGTTCATGGGTAGTTGTCAATATTTTATTGTCCCCCCAGAGTGTAATTGTCACATTAAATGGGCGTGGTGTGCTGTACAAACTCTCTCTCTCTCCAGTCCCAGTTTCGCAACTTCGTGAACCTCTGCAAAGGAAATAATGCTCCTTCCAGGACAGTGGGGTTTTGAAACTCGGCTACTTTTAAATGTAAGCGCTGCAGGCCGCCGTACGTCCCGATGGCAGCTGTGAGAGCGTGGGGTCGTGTAAGCTCACCCACTGCAGCTGGGTGCGCTTTCTGGGATCACCGTGTTCTTAAGGACGGCGTTGTTTTGCTTCCTCGTGCTCCGGTTAGCTCAGTCTTTCTGAAAGCGCTGCGGTGGTGGCGCATTCAATACCGTTGGAAATCTGCCTATCTCAATGAAGACCTATCCAAAGCGTCCAAGGACTTAGTGTTCTTGCTCACTTGTTACTTTTGACAGTTTAATCCAGGCCAATTAAAACAAAGTCTCACATGCACATTAACTTTCTTTATCTGTCTCTCATTCCGCAGGTTCCGTATAACCCAAATGTAATAAAACTCCTAAAAATATATTTTGTATTTTGGTTTGGGTGTCCCACGCCAAGACCGCCACGGGATCAGGTGTAGACAATTAATATTGGGGTCGTTACGAAAAAAATAAAATAAAATAAAAAAATTTCTATGTGCAGTAACATTTAAATTCTTTACTCAAGTTGACCCCATACATTAATGTTATTTTGGAGTTTTATATTCAAGATTATACATTTTGCGGAACAAACCTCAGACTTCTTGCTTAAAGCTTGGAAATTCCAACTTCCGGGTGAAAATGGGTTGTAATTCTCATTGATTTTTGTTTTCATTTTAAAATGGTAAAAACGGCTATTCTTGTTGTTGTTGTTTTTTATTTATTTATTTATTTTCTACTTAACTTAACAAATGGGTTTCAAAGACCGGTTTTGAAAGTTTAATGGTAGTTGCAAAGCCGGTATTTAAAGTAGCGCAAGCTGTTTTGGAACTTTTTTCACGCAACTGGTTAGTTTATTTCCCCTCAAATCACGGCAGTAGACCAAAGTCATGTATGTTCGGAGCTTAGAAGTGGTACTTGAACGCAGCCTGACGCTCTCAGCGCAGCAGCAGCAGCATCGGCAGTTGTGTGTTTACTTGCTTCGTCAGCTGTGTCCCCGCTGTAATTATCTGCTGCTCCTCACCTGCCGCTGATTAAAACCTCGGACTTTTACCTCAGACGGCGACTTATTCCGTCGTCAAGAGTACCTTATCAGCAGTTTTCATCAAGCCTCCGGTGGACCTTGGTCTGGGGGCAAGTCGGGTTCACAGTGGGGTTTTTCTTAAGCTAGCAGAGGAAAGATGACGTTAGAATCCAATAAAAACGAACCTGCCTTCACATTAGAGCCGGTGAACAGCGTCCGGACAGACCTTTCTGATCTGTACCTGGAGCAGCTCCTGCAAAACAAACCAAAGTCTGACAAGGTAAGATGTCTGCCTTATTTATTGTTACTATGTTTTTTTAAAGTGTTTGCTTCCGGTTAGCAGATTACGGGGTGCTCATTGTTGCCTGTAAACTTTGTAAAATCACAGCACAGTCTTTCTAACTGTGTTTATAACCGCAAGGTTGGTGATAAACAGTCATTTTTGAAATAAGAACTTCAAGTGTCTGTTTTTTTTTTTTTTTTGTCAAATCAGCAGGTCTTTGTCAGCAACCGTTGCACTTTTCCAGTCTGTCAACCTTGTTTTAGACTCCAGAAGACACTTGATTGGCAGTTTTTACTTCTGCATTTTACGCCAAACTGCGTGCAAATACAGCTGACAAGCGCGTTTTTCTGGCTGTGATCACAGGACAGTGAGTAAGCAGTTGAGGTTATAATAAGCTGTTGCATGCTGAACATTTCGAATGATCACCAATAGGCCTCTTGTATTTTTATTATTATTGTTTTACATTTTGCTACCCAGTTCCTCTTTATTTTGTCCAGTTTGTTGCATAAACTTTCCCACAGCCTTCAATCAGGAATTGGCTTCAGCTGAGTGGTGTCAGGTTGTTTACCTCATCTAGCTGCTCCTGTCTGTTTTTCCTGTTGTAAAAAAAAAAAAAAAGAGTTTTGACTTAAATCAAATGTCCAGAGAGCAAAATGGAGGGGATTTGGCCATCCACTAAACGGGTCATTGTTGCAGAATGGCTCTTTAAACATTTGAAAGGTCAGCACTATTGCGATAGTGAGGGGCAAGGGAGGAAACTTCTTTCCTCATATCAGCCACTCCAGTCGCACCATTTTGTCCCTGGGGCCCAGTGCAGATTTGTTAAATCACTGTCTCCCAGTGAGGTCACATTATCAGTGGAGATAAATGTTGAATAAAAAGGAGAACTGTCTATATCTTGCTCTTCTTGTTGAAGGCATGTCCTGTCCTGCTCTGTTTTCTGTGATTTTTGCCAGTATGTCCACCGGTGGTGTTTGCTTTCAGCTCTGTCACGAATCCTTTAAATCACATGGTTAAAGGAAAGGCGGCCGTCAAGCAGAACAAAGTGAGAATTGAACATCAACAACCCTTGAAGCCGCTGCTGAATCCCCCAGTGTTTGCACCAAGGAACTGTAATTTTTGTGCTTTCGTTCAAACTTTAACGGTTTAAACTTTAGTGACCCTAAAGCGACGCTTCGAGGAATCGGTGAGAAACGGTTCCACTCTTTAAAGCAAATGAGGTAAATTAAAAACAGTTTAAAAACAGTTTCTTGATTAAAAACTTTTCGGTCCTGAATGTCTAAGCTTATCTAACCTACTACCACATCCTGATGAAAACGCATCAGTGAGGTTTTTTTAATTTAATTATGAGGGGGCACAGAGATGTCAGTTTAGCTGCCAAAGAGCAAGAGAGAACAAGACTTATGGCAGATAACAGGAAGGGTGTTTCCTTTGACTGATTACAACTTGTCTTTATGACTCTCCTCCTCACTCTGTCTTCTAGATGACATTTAAAAATCCCAAGATGTGTTGCTGTTTCTCTGTTATGGCCTTTCTTATTAAGAGAAGATATTTTGGTTTAGCTGAGTTATAAATCCTGTTGCAACAAACTCTTTAATGTTTTCTCGTTTTAATGAGTTTTGCTTTTCGTTATAATAAAATATTCTCGTTTACATGAAATGCTGCTCTGGAATTTATCCCCAAGCTCTGGCAGTTAAATGCTTCCGTAAAAGCTGATGGTTCCACAATGCATGTAGGAACCTTTAAAACAAAAACCAAGAACATGAACCAATTGTTCCATTTAAAACAAAACTATGTCAAATTTAAAGCCTCTGTATAAGCAAATGTTCAAAATAAACACCCACAAAATGCTTGTTGGATATTACTGGGTTGTTTTTTTTTTTTTTGCTAATATTATTAGGGTAATTAGTCAGGCTCTCTGCTTAGCCAGCTAAACAGCAGTCAGCTGCTTTACAGACATGCCGCTTGTAGCTTACCAACTATAGTTTTAAAACCGTTTGACTTTGAGTTGATCTACAAGCAGATTTTATTTGAAAGTGGGGGAAAAGTGTGCTTGTTTACAATGAGCTGAGCAGCAGTTCACAGCAACAGGTCGGGAAGGGACAGTGTCACGTTACTCTCCTCCACACAATCAGTGGAAATGTCAATTGCTCCAACACTCATGAAAAACTTTTAAAGGATGCGGACGTTATGCTGGCCTTTTGTACGCATCCTGTCTAATTTGAGGTCATTAAAAAGTCCTGCTGCACCAAATCATGCCGATATGTGTGAGTTAGAAGAACGGACTCGGGCTGTGCAACTTGCTTAGCTCCAATTGTTTTAGCTCTTTGAGGCTGAGCAAAGTGAGCGGGGAGGACTTTGGAGTTTAGCCCCTGAGGATGTTTACGGCAACACAGAGGATGTAACTTCAGCTGCTAAGCGCCGGATCTCTTCCTGCTCGGCGGTGACGTGCGATGGCACCGGGCCGGTATAAATAACTGCCACCTTCCCTGGCCGCTGTTAACTCCACAATACAGAAACCAGAAGTGGGATGGAGGAGAAGTGCGTCGCATCCGGAGGAGGCGCAGCAGAGCGATGATATTTATTGTTGTGCTGAAGATGGAGACAGATAACATCCCTTTCTGCTGAGGTGGCGTGTTTTTAATGCAGGAACTTTGTGCTGATGATGCGGGCCTCTCATGTCATGGCTCAGTGATTCACTTAGAAAAGGTTTTGATACTGCAAACCATCTCATCTTGACATTTAATGCAATCCCTCAGCCTTTCCTGGAAGAATGTTGTGGATTACCTATAGCATGAAGCCGCTTTTATTTCAGTGTTAAATTCCCCAAAAAATCAGAAGATTTGATGATGATTAAAAAAAAGAAAACAATCTTTTCATCACCTGATGTCGGTCATTGTATCCATGACTACAAGAAGGTGGGGGCAGCAGATGACAGGAGGTGCTTAATCGGGTGTTAAAACACCAGGTTAATATTCAACCTTGAACACACAATGAAGCTACAAATGAGACACAGTTTTGTTTTTGTTTTTTTTTTGGTTTTTTTTTTGGATGCACACAAGTGTAAATATTACTATTAAAATTGTTGGATCAGAGTGTGAAAGTTCATATTTTGGTCTATCTTTATGCGAGTGCCTCAATTTCTTGTCTCTATCCCCCCAGTTGGCTATGCAGACCTTGGAGGACAGAGGAGCCGAGTCCTACTCCAACGGTTGCACCGGACACATGAACGGATCAGAGCCGACCAGGATGAAAGAAGTCGTCTTTGAGAAGAATCCCTCCGAGCCGATGGTATGCTTCTCCGTCACGCAGGCCGCCAGTCGCTTCGCGTCTGGATATGAGTTGCTGACTGTTGGCTTGTGTTGCTCGCCTGCAGGGCGTCACGCTGAAATTAAACGAAAAGCAGCGCTGCACAGTGGCCAGGATATTGCACGGGGGAATGATCCACAGACAAGGTGACTTTTTATCTTGTCTTTGTTGTACGATTCACGTGATGCAAACACCGATTATGCGATCGCGGTCTTTTTTTTTGCGACATATCGTGCAGTTTTAATTGTGAATCCAAATGAAAACAGGACAAAAGCTTTGGAATGTATGACATGTGCTTGAAAGCCAGAACAGAGCTAAGAAGATTATTATTTTTTTTTTTTCAAATATCTTTCAGGTCTGTTAAATATTTAATTTAATGTACAGGCCAAAAATTAGATAGAAGTCCTAAAAAAAAAAAACCATTTCGATTCTTCTTTTCAGGCTCCATACATGAAGGGGATGAAATAGCAGAAATCAATGGAAAAAACGTGACAAACCACACTGTGGATCAGCTCCAAAAAATTCTAGTAAGTTGGAAATCTTAAGCTTCTAAATTGATCTTTTTGTTTCGCCTGATTCCTCAAATTAAAAAACTTGTCCCGCAGAAAGAGACCAGTGGCGTAGTGACGATGAAGATCATCCCCATGATGCAGGGTCGACCCAGAGAGTGCGAGGTAACACCGCCGTCACGCTGCCCACTTGCCTTAGCGTCTTTATTACTGCTGTAATCATGTTTTCTTCACCTTTTCCTGTTTGAAATGATTTTGTTTAGGTGACCCTTCTCTAAATCAGGTGACTATGAAATTAGTTTACGTTGAAGGATAATCCCAATCGTTAGCAGTAGATTAAAAAAAATTTTTTTTTAGCATGAAACTCACTATTAGTGGGTTTCATACTGCCATCTACTGGACACAGCATGCTAATTCAGGCATCCATTTTCTTGCTGGGAAAATGGCTGCTCTCGATTGAAAACACACTGAACCCGCTGCTTGTGACATGCTGCAGGCGAAACGAACTAAAAGAGGAATTTAATGATTTCTAAAGACTAAACTGTAAAAGTGATTTTTTTTATTCCCTTATGCTTAAGACTTTATATTTGCTGTGACCAATAATGGCAAACCCAGCTTCCAGTTTGTAGACCATTAGTTGGTGTAGATGAACATTCTCTTCTTACTTTATCTATTAAGAACATCAATTTAGTGATCCAGCACATTCCACTGCACTTTTATGCAAATTAATGGGGACAAAAGTGTCTCTGTGCCAGGAAAGGTACCAGTGGAATGTTTTGGAATACTACTAATCTCCAGTCCCATCCAAACTTATTGACACCCTTGGCAAAGAATGTAAAGCAAACACACTTCTATTATTTCTTTAATGTGTTTTTTTTCCCCCCCATTTAAGTAAATGTACCCTTATTAAAAGTTGTTTTTTTTCCCCCTACATCTATTGTTGGTAGATTTTGTGATTAAAAATAAAAGATGACATTTGGTTTTGTTTTTTGTTTTTTTGTGGTCTTTTTACACATCTGTATCTGGGGTGCCAAAAAGTACGGAAGACATGTGTTTTAAAATACACTAAGCAAAATTGAAATGATTAATTTATCTAAAAATATATGTTGTTTTCATTTTTTACATACTTATTTTAGGTTTAAATGGCCAAATTAAAAGGACATCTGGAACCTCCACTTGCATATACAAAAATCTGAACTTATTAAAAGGGTGTTTAATACCTTTTCAAAGGTTGTTTGCAAATTAATCTGTATATAATTCTGCAGAGTTAAATCAACACTATGACGAGTCCATATGGTCCTCATCAGAACTGGTGTTAATTTAACTCTTAGTTACTTCAAAAATAGTTTGAATAGTTCCAACTTTTTCAAGTGTTAAAATGACTCAGTTTCTTGTTGAAATAACTCTGAGAAGAGTTAAATTAACCTTCAACCTAAGGACCAAATGGACTCGGCACAGCGTTGATTTAACTCTGCTGTGTAATCTGCAGATGTACATGCGGGCTCAGTTCGACTACGACCCTTCCTCGGACGACCTCATTCCTTGCAAAGAGGCCGGTTTGAAGTTCGAGACGGGCGACATCGTCCACATCATCAACAAGCAGGATCCAAACTGGTGGCAGGGCCGAGTGGAGAGCAGCGCCGTCGACTTCGCCGGACTGATACCCTCTCCAGAACTCCAAGAGTGGTGAATGACCGACGTTTGCCATTCTTCAGCGCAGCTGAACGCAGCGAGACGGACTCACGCCGCCACATTCTGCAGATTCCCGGCTCGACCTGTGTGTGTTTTCCTTTGCAGGAGGATAGCCAGCAAAAGCAAGGCCAAACAGGGCAGGCAGTCCTGCAGCCCGTTCGGAAAGAAAAAGAAGTGCAAAGACAAGTACCTGGCCAAACACAGCTCCAGTGAGTGTAGTTTTGCATATGTTGTCACCAACTCCGTGCTGCGATTTTGTCTAAACAAACTAAACTGTCCTCCCGCAGTTTTCGACCAGCTGGACGTGATCTCTTATGAGGAGGTTGTGAGGCTCCCTGCTTTTAAAAGGAAAACTCTTGTGCTCATTGGTAAGCGTTGTTGTTAGAATAAAGGGCCATTTCGCAATTTGCAGGGACTTCATTCCAAGTTTTGAAATATAAAACACATATTTGTACCTATAAACTGCACTTCTTCTAAAAAAATTTGATACATGTAAGTTAATTTTCAGCTACAATGTCTTTCTGAAGGTGATACTTAGAGAATTTTGCTCCTTCCTAGGGGCGCCTGGTGTTGGGAGAAGCCACATCAAAAATTCTCTTTTAACAAAATACCCTGAGAAATTCACTTACCCTGCACCACGTGAGTAAAAAGACTGGTTATTTGTTTTTTTTTTTTTTTTTTGCTCATCTCGTAGAGCAGGTTCAGTTTACTCTTTAACGCTGAATGTGCGCAGACACCACCAGGCCCCAGCGAAAGGACGAGGAGAACGGACAGGAGTATTACTTCATCTCAAACGAAGACATGACCAAGTGCATCTCTAAAAACGAGCTGCTGGAGTACGGCAGCTTTCAGGGATTCATGTTCGGAACCAAGTTCGAGACCATCCACAAGATCCACGATCAAGGCAAAATTGCTGTGCTGGACATAGAACCACAGGTCAGCGATTTGGACTCTTCTTAGATCTGACAGATACACCTTGTAAAGATATGCATAAATTAAGTTCATAGAAACATTCACTTCATTGCATAGCTGCAACTTAAAAAAGAAAAAAAAAACTGTAGGAATTATGTGCTTAAAGCAGTTGGATCTGAATATTGGATTTTCGATTTTTTTTTTTTTTAATTTTTTATGTTGAGGTTATATTAATAAGAAAAAAAACACATGCTAAATTCATTTTAAATATTTTTACACACCTCTATCAGGGCTGCCAGTACATTTTGGATGACCTTGTGTCACATTGCTGGAGTAATTCCAACATTACACTTTACATTAGCACATGTCCAACTGAAGCATTTTGAAAACATCCTCACATTTCAAAAGAACCTCATTTAAGGAAATGAGGTTCCTTAAGTGAGGAAGCTCATTTAAGGAGGTTCCTCATTTCTAGAAGAGAGACTGTTTTGATTTCTGCTACACTAGAGGATTATTTTTATTTAATAATACTGTTTCAAACTACCTGTTTATTGAATGGTCATTCCTCTTCCAGACCCTGAAACTTGTTCGGACTGCAGATTTTGCTCCGCTGGTGGTGTTCATCGCTCCTACCAACACAGCTGCACAGGTGCTACATGCAAAAAATAACAATAATAATACAAAACAGTGCCTCTAAAAATAATTAAGTTATTGTTTTATGTGCTTTTTTTTCACCTTTTGTCTCATTACAACCACAAAGGTCGACGCTTCATTGGTATTTTATTTGGTAGATCATCATAAATCTGTTCATAGTTGTGAAGTACATGTTTTTTGATGTATTTTGCTTTTGGGTATTAGAGTGTATGGGAGCTCTGATTTAGAATTTTTTACTATATTTTATATTGGTAAAAAATCAAAATCCCATTGAGATCAAAAATCTTTTTTGCAGGAGAGTCCTGGCCAAATCTTATAACTATGAATGCTTTTGCAAAACACCTTAGATTTGTTTGAAAAACTGAACAAAGTAATAATAATAATACACTGTGTTCCAAATTATTGGCCTCAATCCTGTTGAGAACCTTTGGAGTTTCCTCAAGCAGAAGATCTGAGGGTGGGATGCAGTTCATATCAAAACAGCAGCTCTGGGAAGGTTTTCTGACATCCTGCAAAGAAATTCAAGCAGAAACTATTCAGAAACTCACAAGTTCAATGGATGCAAGAATTGTGCAGGTGACATCAAAGAAGGGCTCCTATGTTAACATGTAACTCTCAAGATGTTTTTGATTGAAATAGCTTTTGATTTTAGTACATGTGACCACTTAATGCTGCACATTCAAAGAATGACTGTTTGCAGTTCTTTATAATCCATAAAATGTTTAGAAAATCTCCTGTGCATAATAATTTGGAACAGTGCATTTTGAGTTTTTTTATTTTTGAAAAAAAAAAAAACTCTTATGGGGAGCTTTGTTCATTAAAATTTGGTTTGTACTGTAATATTATACTGACTATCATTTGCATTGACCATTTAAGAAAATCTAAGAAAATATCACAACCCAAAAAACAATGATCTGATATTTCTTTTTCATTTTTTTTAATTTTTATTTTTTGTGCAGACTGAAAACCTTCAGATGATCCAGAAAGAGTCGGACGCCATTTTGAGCACATATGGACACTATTTTGACGTGGTTCTCGTCAACAACGACGTAGATGAAAGCGTGAAAGGCGTGGAGGAGGCCATGGAGCAGGCCACCTCCACCCCACAGTGGGTGCCTATATCGTGGGTCTACTGAAAGGGCCGTCTGGCGCCCGTCTGATTCAGAGCCGCGTTTCCAAACGTGGATGCAATACATCACTCCTTCCACCAAACCTCTGAGTTAGCGGCGCGATTTCTTTGCACTGGTGTTTGCACAATAAAGCAATATGTAGAAGGGATAATCTCCAAAGGGTGTTTTAAATATGTTCGGCTTTAGGTGCTGCACACCGTTTATGATTGCTGACAGATTATCAAATGCAAAACAGGACCTCAACTGTGAAAGATATAGATGCTTTAAAATAAACCGAAATTGGCACATCACCTCGAATGATCCTCTTTTCTGATCCCATTAGATCGAGCCATGAAATGAAGATTCTCAGACTCTGCTTGTTCTGTCTGTGTAACTCCATACAATACCCCCAGCACAAAACCTTCGAGTCAACCACTGACAACCTCACAGGGTTTTACACTGGATTTTCTCCAAACTGTATTCCTTATGGGGGACTGCAAAGGCACTTTTCAGCAAAATAAAAAAATAAACTCCTCGCTCTGTTGCAATGCTGTTTTTCATAATTTTGTTTTTTCTCTCTCTCTCTCAAAACCTGCTATAAATAAATTTAGATAAATTATGAAGTGAAGAAAAAAAATACACACACTTTGATTTACGTCTCAGTTCATTGTGTTGAATAATAATGGTATGTTTCAAAAAAGTCATCTAAAGTTAAAATTCCTCAGAATAACTTCTATTGCCGTTATTTGCAAACATTCTAACACATTCTATTCTTAAGTAAAACATTCAAAAATGCTTGCTTTATTCCAAATGGGAATTAAATACTGTAACATTTAATATTCAAGTATCTTCAACGAGTCACTGGATGGTGATGTGGACAGACAGAATCTCCGGTAGCAAAAAAAAAAAAAAATCTCAAGAGGCTTGTGACTGAAGACTGTTGCTTTCTGGCTCTATGGTTAAAAATCAAAGCGGAGCAGAGAGATGTTGAGAATATGATCCTTGCCTACTTCTCTGGAATTTGGAGTTGTAGTTCTGCTTTTGAGATGTAAAAATAGTACCTGGTTGCCACACCTGTGTATCATAAATGTCCAAAATTAAGAGCAAAAATCCAAAAACAGGGAATAAATGTCCAAACATGCAACGTTTCAACATAAACAAAAAATAAATCCATTTAAGAACAATTGATCAAATTTGCTGACAGTCTGCAAAAAGTGAAGAAAATGCATTTTAGGTTTTTTTTTTGTTTGTTTTTTGTTTTTGTCTGTAGCCAAAGAGACAGACACTTCTTCTGTTCCTGCTGCAGTCCGTTTGCTAATATTCTGGGTTAAAGTTGGGAGAGCATCTCATGTTGGAGTAGTGCGCCAAATGGCCATGCCATTGTGAAAGAGATAGTTACCGGGGCAACACATTCGCTGTCTTTTCGAGTTACACTTAGTGCCGCAAAGCTGTCCTCTGGTGCCACCGTGTGATGAAACCGAGAACTGCAGGCACGACGCGTACCTAAAAGGTTGCTTTACGTCACGAATAATCAAATAGTTTTTAGTTATCGACCTTGTCCTTCCTCTCAGGAAGTAAAGCTACTCAGTGTATGGTCATACAAAATCTATGACAGGGAATGTCATAGATTTGAAATAAGTTGAGTTGAGTTGAGATAAGTTGAGTGTGAAATAACAGCCAAATTATACATGACATAATGAGCCAAATGAATGGTGAATATACATCTAAGTGGAAATGAGACCATATTTTATTTTAAGCAACTTGATATTTCTGGAACAGTTAGCATAGATTAAAGGATAAGACATTTATGGTTATAGGGAACTGGTGTTTTCTTTTAAAAGTAGTTTTAGAAAACTGAAGACACATTCAAATTTCTGTAACATTTTTTTTCTTCCTTTTTTATTCTTTATCCTGGATGGATATTTGATCAAACTTCTTGGTGCAAAGAACCAACATTATGATCCAGAAGGTGTTAGAAGACCAACAAGAACACTATAATAAAAAGACCATCCGTCTTCCAGAACCATACAATTGCCAGCGAGTGAACGGGAAACTGATCAACTTTGGATTAGTATTATTATTTTAAGTGTAGGCCCTCTTCTTGCCAGCAAAGAAGAATATCATGTGATTTTCCTCCCCGATAGAGTTCTTGAAGGTGAACAAAGAGAAAAGAACTTCTTCTGTTCCAGAGTTTTGTTGACCATGTCACATGATCACGCTGTGACACTAATCCTAGAAACTGAAGGTGGATTAACACAGTGCATTCTTGTATTCAGAGTTTTTATATCAGTCTCTGTGTGTATAACAATATGATGTTCTTAATGATATGCGTTACGTCAATATGACGCAACTCATATCATCCAAAGTACCATTTTAAATGGTGATTTTTGGGCGGAAAGATCTTCCAGTAGCAGTCAGTGTTGCGACAAATCTGAAGAGACCTATGACTGAAGACGGTTGCTGTGACCGTCTCATGACTGTCATGGCATTCTAACAACTCAATTTTCAGCCAAAAAAGACAATATTCCACAGTACTATGTCCTTAATGACCCCATCAGTTGCCGGAAAGCACAGCTCGTACACCTCATTTGCTTTTGCTGCTCTCCATTAAATCTCTGAACATATGGCGAGAAATCTCAAGAGAGAGATTCAAAACCTGAACTAGCCAAAACCATTTTGAATAAAAATATAGACGAAACACATAACTACTGTAGAGTTACGATAGATGCTACTACTGTAAGCAGCAGCTCACAAATTCAAAAAATTGGTGAATTTTTGTAGAAACATAAGCAAAGCTTATGCTTTTGAATCAGGCTTAAAGCCAAACAATTTCGATGAACCTGACTATTTCCAATAAGTCGAGTAAATGTGGACAAAATTATGCCTATAACTTTGTTGCAGGCAACAACAAAACAAAAAAACAAAAAAAATAAATATATTTTTTTTTGTTTGAGAAAAGTGCTATTAAAATTAATATACATTATATCTCTTCACTTAATATCCATTAATTCATATTTTACGATAGTTGCATCAAAACACAGAAGGATGAGGAAGGAACCAAACTTGAAACACCTGACATTACATGAATTAAACATATCCAAAATACAGTGTTAAGTGTGAAGCATTAGTCTAAGAAATATAGGCTACCTAACTATAAGGGACATGTCAGACAATTTAGTCTCAGCATGTCCAACATTCATGTTTACTATGAATGATAACCAGGCGCCCAGTGTGAGCCTCGCCACACCCCCTTTCCAAGAACGCCATTTTGTTGACACACAGTCTTGAAATCAACATTAGCTCTATTTAAGCTGCTTAAAACTCTGTTCTGCACGGAACACGTATGGTCTTTGAAGAGCGTCCAAGGGGACACCCAGTTACTGTACCCGAGGACAAAAACAGCCCTCTCCGGGGAGGCAAAGCGGTGTGTCTGAAGTGTAAGCCACCCATTTCAACATGAAACTCGCCGCTGCTGACGTCACCGAGCCATCTTTGTGCACCTAATCCAGGCGGCTGTTTATTACACCTTCATTACCACACAGAGACCCGGGCTCCACTGACAGCCTGCAGGTGCCGCATCGTCGCAAACGAGGAGGAGAACAGAAAAGAGAACCCTTTTGTAGTGTAGGGACACAATTCGGGGCTCCTCCTAGGACATAAAGGCAGGGAAACGCCACAATAACCAACCAAAGGCTGCCAGAGGGTAGAGAGGACCGCGGAAGGCAATCCACATCCATCTGCCAGCCACTTAGTGCGCGCTAACATCTCCAGTCCGGATTTCAGCGCAGCTGTCGAGCTAATACAACCAGGAAAATGTAAGTACAACACCCTTCTAATGCTAATTTGGAGAAAAAAACAACAAAAAACCCGAGTTGATACAATTTCGCGCTGACGACTGAAAGTGATGAGCTATTTTGGGGGGGATTTGCAGCGTCTTCTCCGCTGAATTAATATCTCAACTGTCACGATATTAATAGTCGAAGATTGTCGGGTGAATTTAATTTTAGGAGCGGTCTCTGTCTGATAGCGCGAGCCGAACGTGAACACAGACGCTAACGAATCGGCCTAACCTTGGAGCAGATGGAGGCATCGAGTTTATCTCTATTAGGGACATTATTAGCCTTAGTATAATGTTCTCTTTTTAAACGAACGAGGCTGGCTGTTTTTTCTCTCTCTTTTTTTTCTTCTCGCTTTCAGTTGGTCGTCCGGTGAATTATCGCTAGCGCCTGTACTCACGCACGCATATATATATATATATTTCCAGTTTGGACTGGTTTGAAACGAAAAGGACACCACTCTATGAAACCACACACACCGAGTCAATTGAAAGTATATAATAACGTGTGGACATTTTTTTTAAAAACATTTTTTAATTTTATTTTAGTGAACACACTCAGGGCTTCGTTTTTGGTGTTACCGAACAGCAGGTGACGAATTAAGCTAATTCCAGAAACAGCAAGGACACGAAGCTCAACAAACCCCGACGGTTTCAGCCGCGTCGGTCTTTTGAGCGTTCAAAGCGTCGACAGCAATTGCCGAATATTCCAGTATGTTATTATTTTTGGCAGAGATGTTAGGCTTGAATTTGGTTTTAGGCCCAGTTCCCGTGATATTGTAACCTACAGCGGGGGGTGGGGATAGCCTAGCCTCCTACTGTATGTCGTCGATTGTCATGCGAGGGCGGACAGCTACATATCTGTCCACATTTCTTCTCGGTCGTGATAGCTCGGTTAAATAATACAAACTAAATATATTTATTGATGCGTTTTGTTTTCTGCTGTATCATTTCGACGAATTTTGTCTTTAAAAGGGAATAAAAGGCAGCTTTATAGTTCAGTCTGCCAGTCTAAAATGACGTTTAAATTGCCTCGTGCCAGCAACATATCACCCACCCGTGGCATCACGCTGTATAAGTTTTTTTCTCTGCGAGCTTTCGCGTACATTTGAATAGAAAACGTCTACATAAAGGCACTGAGTATCCACCCTAATAAGAACGAACCAAAACCCCGTTAGGGTTATAAGATTTAACAGTTGTAATAGTCACACATGGCCTTATTGTAGCTCCATAGGACATAATGGTGGACCTTAACGTGTGAGCAAAGTCATGTAACATCAAACGGGAAGAGACAGAGAGGCTCAGATCTGACGGCTGCTGATGCTGAGGCGCTGTCCAGTGCTGAAATGTCACTGTCCAGTGCTGAAAATCAAACGGCATGCATTTCCAGTCATATTTTTTTATTTCATAAATTATTTTAAAAAGCATAGCCACAAACAACTTCGATAAAACTGAAGTAGAGGAGAATTCTACACCACAAAAAAAAAAGTTTAACTAAAATAATTTCTTACGGTTCATGTGATGATCACAAACGTAGTTTAATTTAAACTAATTCTGTTTTGTTATAGGAATTATTTGGCAATATATTTGGGTCTTTGGGAGTGATATGGTTTCACTTTGAATTGTATTTGCATTTGAAACCTTGCATAAGATTAATTTTGCTTAACCAAAAGCCTGTATGGACACTGGTATTGGAAATGAGCTTAGGCTATAAATGTACACATGTTTTCTGATTGAAATAAACTACTGGATAAGCAATAAATCTAAAGAAGTAATTTGAAGAAAAGAAAGAACCAAAAATATATAAAAAAAGGGAATTGAATATTTACACAATCAAACTAAATGATAAAACAGTATACAATAATCAAACAAAGGAAAAACTTCTCGAAAAAGATTTCAAAAAAGTTTTTCATTGTTTTTCATTAAAACAAGTTTTTTAAGGAGTTTTGCTACAAGTTACTTAATAGTCACTGGTTACTTGAAACTGGAAACCATTATTTCTGTCTGTTTGTCTGTCTGCTGTCGCCTTTCTATCTACCTACTTTAAAGATCCATCAGTGTTTCAGCAGCCACAGGGAAAAACCTATATTAATAAGCACTGTCTCCGAACAGGGTTGAATATATTTAGCTTTCACATAAAATCTCACATCAGCAGGAGCCTGTAGAGTCATGCGAACCCTCACCTTCCCCATTTGTCTCTTCAGCTGCCTTTGCCAGATCACATTTCCGTCAACATCCTGCTTTATTTTGTTTGTTTTCGGAACCATGTTATAACAGACACGGCAATCATTTGCTTATCAAGCTGCATCTATATTCTAACTAGGGTTTAGTTTTAGAAATATAACAAGACTCCCCGGCGCTTAGCATGTTCAGACACAACGCTAGAGTGGCACAGAACGGGTACAGTAAATCCACTCGGCTGGATTTGAAATACAGCTGGCCGTGTTTCACAGGATGCGGAAGCCGACGAGAAACCTCGCCGCTGCACTGGCAAGTCTTCCCGGCGTTAGTTGGGAGGTGATGACAGCGTGAACCTCTATTCCCACTGTGCCTTTGTGACGGTTCTCATAGGAGGCACAAAAACACACACACACACACACAGCAACGACACATGCTAAAACATGATTTTTAATCAGTAAATTAGCACAAATCTATTTGCTGATTTGGACAAATTTCAGTTCTAATGGGATAATTCTAAAACTAAACGTACCTTAGAGTGCTGTGTCTCTGACTGCTTGGGATGGCATTGACCTCAAGCACCAATAGGCCAACTGTTCTAAAGGATTTGTTTGTTGTTAACGGATTACTAGGGTATGAACATAAAGGGTTGACCTTTAGACAGAGTTATACAAAGTCAACTCTTTAAAACTCCAACCTGTGCAAATGAATAAAAACAAAGCCTATGAGCAAAAGTGCACTGATATGGCTTTTCTGGGCAATGCCAAGTTTCGATTTGATTTTAGGTCAAATGTCAGTATTTTAAACTAATTTATTTACCGTGAAAGATAAACATGCTCCACATTCCTTGATAAAAGCTCTACCCTATCCCAATTTATACGTCAAAGCACATTTGTCAGTGAGATTAAAACAGACTGCATGAAAGAATAGGCAGACTGAAAAAACATTTTCAGTTGCATGAATTCAATGAAAGGGAAAGAAAAGGAACGTTTTCCTGTTTGACTTTTAGTTACCTTTCAGTACCAATTGAGAGAAATTACTACCTGTGAAGTGTCAGTTTATGGTTTACTTTATTTTGTTTTACATCATTGAGCTCCATAGTCTTCAATTCTTCATCATTGAAAAAAATGTATCTGCATTCCCAATCATTTTTTCTGTACAGAACAGGGTCTCAAGTAGCTGTTACATGTTACGATGGGAGGCATTTTCCTTGACGCTCTCACTTTTCGGTGTTAAAATGACACTTTCGCTTTAACTTTCTATCAATCGCTGCAGCCATCATCTGTGGACATTCAAAAGAATTGGCCAAACAAGCTTCACTTTTGCAAAAGCCTACAATTGCGTTCTCAGATCCCGATCTCGTCCGATCTTCTGTAATGGATGGAACTACCAATAACTTATAGTAGCTTTTAATGAAATGAACTAAGCACTCAAAAGTTAGATTTGTTCTCATTTTAGTATTTTTCTACAGAGCATAAATACAAGTATCTGTGCTCCATTTGTAATAAATCGCCATACGTTGAATTTGAACTTAAAAGATGCACTTGATTTATTTCTGGACGTTTGTGTTTTTCGACCATCAGGTCTGCCCCAGCAGCTGGAGCCCCTGCGCCAGAGGGAGGAAGTCAGCAACCTCCCAACCTCACCAGCAACCGCCGTCTGCAGCAGACGCAGGCACAGGTGGATGAGGTAAGTGAAAACAAAAACAACGCACACACACACACACACACACACACACACACACACACAAGAAGAATAGTCAGATCAGGTCAGAGTTGCTTAGTTACATTCACTTGAGTAACATTTTGGGGGAAAAAACACTTTTAGGAGTATTTCTACTAAGCTGTACTTTGTACTTTCACCTGAGTAACTTAATGATGAAGTGTCACTACTTTCTGGATTTTCTAACCAGACCGTTACTAGACACAGACACTTGTAGTTTTTGTTAAAATTTTATATTGATTTGCAAAAATGTGATTTTTTTATAATTGTGTTCTTTACGTCAATTATTTTCATTTTGGTCTTAAAAATACCAAAATTTCCACAAAATGTTATATTTTTGTTTGTTTCATGTAATTTTTACGCTTTTAATGATTGATGTTTTGCTTTATTACTACAGTCGCGTTTTACCAAATACCTTTTTCCTCTTCCTTGAATGATTTCTTGGTCTCTTACTTTTGTACACTTTTTAAGTCCACCCCTCCCCCCCCAGCATGTATCGTCATCAGAGGTCCAGTCTGGATCTCCGAGTAAAGCTTTGCCGCGTCTCTTTCCTCAGGTGGTGGACATCATGCGCGTAAACGTGGACAAGGTTCTGGAGCGTGATCAGAAGCTGTCAGAGCTGGACGACCGGGCCGATGCCCTGCAGGCTGGAGCCTCTCAGTTTGAGACTAGCGCTGCAAAACTGAAGAATAAATACTGGTGGAAGAATGCCAAGGTGAGGAGACAGCAGTGTGCTTGCTCAGTTAGACTGCAGTATTGATGTTGTTAAGTAATATTAACAAGATTAGATTATGGCGTGTTGAAAATTGTTCTGCTTTTCTAATATGTGTTTCTTTCCCTCAAAATTTGCTGACTACAGATGATGATTATCCTGGGTGTGATATGTGTGATTGTCCTCATTGTCATTATTGGTAAGAAGCCTTTTCTTTCCTTCCGTGCACTTGTAGAGACTTTTTAAAATCTCGTAACACTTTGCACCGCTCCGTCTTTCCACAGTGTACTTCAGCACCTAAGAAGAGTCGCTCCTGCCCCAGTCTGATCCAAGCTTCCTTACTACAGAAGAAGAAGAGAAAAAAAAACAACCTCTAATTGATGACAAAATTAACCACAGATGAATTAATTTATTGTATGTACGTATATCTCCGCCCCCAGCTAGCCTCGATATAACACCCCTAAACCCTTCAGGGCCCCCCGTGGCTCTCCTCAGCCCCCTGCTCCTTACTTCCACAGCCTCCGCCTCTGGATCCCTGTCGATATTTGTTCTGTGAGTGTGTGAGCCTGTCTTCTTTCTGAGTACTCTTGGCTTTTCTAACCCTGCCATACTGGGAATCAAACCCCTTCCCTCTACCGTTACCCCCACCCCACCCCCTCACCCCGTGATGATGCAACAACAGAAACCGGTACAACAATTGGCGATAATTGTTACATAGCTGATATATAGAGTTCTTTGTAGAGTTTTATTCTGATATATATCTGATATACTGTTTTGTAGGTGTGTGTGCGCGTGCGTGAGTGTGTGCATTTTGTACTTTTTATTTTTTGTATTAATTTGATGTATGCTTTAGCGTTAACTACTGCCTATTAATGAAAGTGTGCATCTTGCATGTGCTCTACATCCCCCTCTGACTGTTCTGTTGTCCAATTATCCTCCTTAAAAGAAAGATCCACCCGTGTTTCTCTTGAAGGCAGACTGAAATTCACCCTCTTACCGACACTTTTTCCCTTTTTCGCCAAAAAAAAAAAGAAAAAAAAGATGTTTTTGCTTCTCTTTTTATTTTTGCCACAGCTAACGCTCACTCTCTGATGTTAGTGAAATAATGCATGACTTGTGCGACGAATCCTTAGCGTTCCTCACCTCCGACCCTACCCAACTCTCCTTCCTGTTTTCTGAGAGGGATTCTTAAACGGCGACCGTCTTACGTGTCTTCTGGCACCGTCTTGTTTCTCAGCAGCATGCTTCCCTCTGACAACTTTAAACTGCCATAGTACGGTCGGACCAATGTCTGTAGGCGTCTTTGTTTTTTTCTTGCTTTTTTTAAAATTATTATTATTTAAACATTACGTAGTGTCTTATTTCGAAAACATTCCTTCATTGCAGTCTAGTGCAGATGCTCTTACTGTAGCACATGTAAGTGTGAGTACCTTAAAAAAAATACAAGCGATGAACCTTGTGTCAGGAATAACGATAGGAGGAACAGTGACTAGGTGTAAAGTTACTCTTTTATGCATAGACCGGATTGTCCTAATGATTTTTTTTTCTACAATTTTGCTTTAACATTACACTTATGATAAAATGAGTGATTTTGGGTTGGAAATTGATTCTAGCACTTGGGGGGACAAAATGCTTCTGCTGCAATGGTTTGTGCAGATTTCGAATCCGTTCAAAACCTGCACAAACGTCTGTGTTTTTAACAGTTTAAATGGACCGCCAGTGCAGCAGAACCTCTCCACATTAAGAGCACATAAAAAAACCCCAAATAAAATAAGAAGTAAAATTAGCTGGATCGCCAGACAAATGAAGCGAGCAACGCCTAAGAAGAAAAGAAGCAGTAACTCAAAAAAAAAAAAAAAATCGTAGCATTCCTAAGACGAGTGTTTTGCTAGCGCCGCGGTTCTGTCTTCGTGTTTCTTCTTCTAGTTAATGCCTTTCTTTTTCTTTTTTTAAAATATAATAGACTCTATTTTTTAATCATAGTATATTTTTGTGTGAAGCAGAAGAAGCAAAGAGGACGCAAAGCTCCTCTTTGCTTCTGTCTGGTGTGTTTTTGTAGTTCAGCTCCGCGTTACACACTGCCAAGCATTAAAGGAAAACAGTTATTTTCCTTATTGCGGTTATTTCTTTCATTTGTGCACTCACTGGTTTGGTCTTGAAGTACTTTCAAACCACCTTTTTTTTAAATTATTATTATCACTATTATTATTCATGTGTGCATGATTGTGGCTACGTGATCAGTAAAAGAGCAGGGTAAAGACAAGGCACTCTTTGAGATAAAGAGTTGCACATGTTCCTCAGAGGCGCTGCATCAGAACTTCCTGAAGCTAACTATTTGTGAGGAGGGGAGATTTAAAAAAAAACAAAACAACAACAACATCCAACCACAGTGGAATGTCGCTTCCAAGAATTTCCATGTGGTTTGGAGTGAAATCAAAGATAAAACTGTTGTCGGTTAAATCTGTTACATTCTTTTTTGTTTTTCTAAGTGCTGTTCTGCATTCGGAGCTTATTCCAAAGACAGCCTTTGTGACTCTGCCTCTTTTACTCTCCAGCCAGCTACACGGAGAAACCTGCCACCTTCTTTAACTCCTACTGTGTATTTGGTGTGTGTGTGTGTATGTGTGTGTGTGTGCATGTGTGTATTAGAATAGCTCCGCCTTTGGAATATCCCCCAATCCCTCCCACCTCCATCCCTCCTTCCGTTTATCCCGACGGATTTAGGCCGCTTAACTCCTAGAGTGAGGACATGTCAGTTTTCCTTCGCCTCTGGAGTACACGGGCGACACGAAGCTGCAGATCTGTCAGCCTCGGCAGAAGAAAGTCCCACTTCTCGATGCTCCTTCAAAAGTTAAACAACCAAAGACCAAATTTCCGAGCTAACGCTGCCAATACTCATTACAAACAAGTCACTACCCGAGCCGTCCGGCTCAAATTTAAATTCCTACTGTCTTAGGGACGTATTAGCTTATCATACACTATCTATGGAGTCAAGTTTGGCTTTGTGAGTGTGCCACCCTGACATAATATGCAACTCAAATGTCGAACAGAAACTCCCACCCGACCCCGCCCTCTGCCGTGTGGATCCGAGGAGCTTCTTTTAATCTGTACAAAGTTAGTAGACACACAATCTTGTAACTAATTATAGCACAAGTCTTCTTTTTTTTTTTCTTCTTTTTTTTTTCTGTCTGCGTAGTGCTGCCAGGTTTGAAAATGTGTAAACTAACTATAGATAACAGAAAGCTGAGAAATGTTTTCCCAAAAAAACAAAAGAAGAAAAACCTGCATTGTTTAGTGTTGTAATATTGGGCGGTGGGGTGTTATGGGGGGTAGGGGGTCCTATATCCTCAGGTTTAAGTTGTTTGCAATTTACCAAACTACATAAGAGGACAAAAAAAAAAAAACAACAAAAACTAGCAAACTGTAAAATTGGATTCCTTTGGCAATATTAAGTGATTTAAGGGTTACAATGTTGTCCTTTTAGCCATTTGTACAGGACATAAACACACAGTGGGCTCTGAGGTGAAATAACACTACTGATTGGGGTAGGATTTGTGTGTTCTCCATAAATCCAACTGTCCAGTTGTGTCCAGTGAGTGCTCAACCGGTTTGGTCACAATGGTGAAAATGAAGTGAGTGCTCTCTCTCTCTCTCTCGCTCTCTCTATTTCACTTTTCTTCTGTTTGTTTTTATTGCTTTATTGTCTATATGAAAACCAATGTGTGCAAATGCTTTTAACACCGTGGCACTTTTTTCTCTCTCTCTCTTTTTTTTTTTTGTGTGGGTGTGTACGTGTGTGTAATTCCTTGGTTTCGGCGGGAGTGGAGAACATGATCTTTCGCCAGCCACCGGGAAGGTTCAGTGATCTCAACGCTGCGTTCAGGTCGTTTGCGGAGCGTTTGGTGAATGTTGTCGGAAAGCCATAGGAACGGTTTTGAAAGAAAAAAAAAACAAAACCTGAATCCCAGAATGAGCTGAACGCAGCAACAGGAGGGAACCTTATTGAGTCACTGAATGTTTCCTGGGTGGCTTTAGATATATGATATGTTTTTTTATTTCTGAACCAAATGTTCTTTCTTTTATTTTTTTTTTCTGATTGTTTTGCGTTCGTTAAGTAACAACTCCAGATGTCACTGAATTGTTTGTTTGTCAGCACTGATGGGTCAAGCTAAAGAAAATGGCGCAAGTAGATGAGAGAAGAAGTATTTTTGTGTGAAGGATTCTACGGTTTACATCAGATCGCTCTTTGTATCGACGAGATATATGATTTTTCTGTTTAAATCAGTTCATTTGTAAGGGATGGATTCTTTCACTTTACCTCCTTTAGAGGCAGGACCACAGGGATGAAAGCACACATTACCCTTGCTCATCTGGCCTTACAGGAGGGACAGGACCGGAGGATCACGGGCAATGTGCTTGATGTGATTTTCTTTCCTTTACTCTTTACGCTTTTGTTTAGATTTATTGTGCCGTCCTTTGGTTTGGGATTAGAGTTTAAACAAGGTCGATTCAACGCAAAAGGAAAGGAGACTTAGTTGGGAAAAAGTACATGAAATAATTGTAGTGTAAATCTATCAATGTCTTATTATATTGATGAACATCATGAAATATATGTATATTGGGAAAAAACAAAACAAAACAGTATCTATGACAAATTGTACTTTTGTGTGTGTTTCATGGTTTCCTGTGCTTTTGTGGGTGTGCAGCAAGGGGATAATGTCATTTGGACTGCCATTCTGGGACCTGTGTGAATAAGCATAAATTTACTACCAATACAGAGATGGACCTTTTCTCTAATTGATCCCTATTATGTGTTAAGTGTGCCAAAACAAATACATGGAGACCTGGAGCCATAAACTGCACATTTCTGCATCCGTCCAGAGTCCTTGTGTACAGTGTGTTACCATCACACAGCACACATGCACACACAAGACTTATTATTGTACTATCTACCGTCATATTTTCTATAATGAATTTTTTTTTAACACACTGACATAGAACAGGCCAAGTGATACAGTTTATTTCACAATGGATGTCATTGGAAAAGATGTTGAGGGAAAATTAGCTAAATTACAAAAAAAGAAAGAAAAAAACCCCCAGCCTGAAATAGTTTTGGAAGCCATGCACTTAAAAACTGGCTGAGAAAAATGGCACAAAGAGATCATTTAGATACACCTTGACTGGAGTCATATGAGGAAAACATACAGTTTTTAGGATTATTGAACACTTTTCTTACCAACTCTCGTTAGCTTGTCTCTTTTTGAGTCATATCATTCATTTAGAATTTTAAATAATCTCGTCAAGTTCACGTCAAACTCCGTATTTGCTCAAATAGGTGGCAGGTAAACTTTATTTGTTCGTGATTTATAATGAAGAGCAAACAACATATGTTGCTCTCTACAGCAGCAGTACATCCACACCCACGGTGTGCAGTATGTGGTACAATTGACTGTCAGATAGTGCAGTGTGAGGCTTTTATTTTGAAACCCACGTGACGTAGGGCCGCTGACATTCAGATTTCCGCTTCTCATCGTCTCTACATTTTGTGTCCGATTCAGTCGATGAAAATATGTACGTAGAGACTGTAGAGATGCCAACAGGCACTTCAAATACAGAATACGTCCTATCAAGGACCTTTTTCGTTTATTTTCTTTCTTAAGCTGAGCTGCTGTGACTTCTTCTAGTCAGAGCAGACCAGATTTAAACCACACTCGAGCCCCTTATCACAAAACAAATGAGACTGCTAGCGTGTTAGTGTACGTTTCCGTTAATACAAACGGACCAATGAAAACGCAAGCAGGGAACCACTTCGTGAGATGCAGTTTTAAATCTTTACCGCCAGGTGTCACCCTGTCTATCTGATCCCGATCCACATGGATTGTGGATCCACTGAAATAACGTGGCCGGAGGTGGGTCTTATGTGGATAAACATGCTTTACATTTGTGTGTGTGATTTCTCAGAAACTTGCTAACCAAAATATTACCGAATGTGTAATGCCTAAAACTGAACCTGTATTAATAAGATTAGTTAAAAATGCAAATTCCAATATGCATGTTAAGTTGTAGGCCATCCCATCCTTCGACTCTGGGAAAAGAACACAACCAAATCCTAATTAAAAGTTCAGCCTTTAATTGATTTTCTTCAAACAATGCTTCTATTTGCTGTCACTGGCGAGACTTGTCCTGCTCTGCCACAAACCATAATTGATAATTCCTCTTTCCAGAACTGTAGACGGTCGATGTAAGACAAACCACATCTGGATTTGGAAGCAAAAACAACTGTAATACAATGACCTCTGTGAAGCCATCGGAGTCCGTCGGTGTCTCTGAATGGTTTCGCAGAACCCCGTGAGTTTTCTTTTTTTTTTTCAACCCTCACACACCACAAGTTCCACTCAAACATTATCCATTTATTTTTGCTAACAAGGATGGGTTATGACAGGGAAGCCTCATTGACTTGAAAACGTGTCGAGTAAAAACAGTTGCTTGTTAACTTCACTGAGACATGAACATGACCTCACCACAGGGTTCAAGTCAAAAGCAGCTCCTCTCCTCGCTAATCTGTCTTTCTGCCAGATCGCTTTAGGCTTGTTTTCCATTTGTCTGATAAGCAGTCCCCTCCTGCCTCTCTTCCCTTGCCCATGCCTTCACCACAATCATCTGCTCCCCCACTGGTCTTGTACTCTCACATCCATTTCCTTTGGATTCTCTTGAAGGAATGCTGGTCCCGCTTGAAGGGTTCATTCGGAGTTTGTGTGGGAAACCTACAGTATTGGCTGCCATCACTGCTCCCCCACATCGCAGCAGCAGCTGAGCACACTCCTGCATTCCTGCACCCGTTGATGCCTGTCAAGATTTTGGGGTCAACACAAACACAGCTGGATAAGAGAATTCTAATTTTCAGCAAAAAAAAAAAAAAAGAAAAAAAAGCTGCAAAAGACATCAAGATTTTCCAGTTGGTAGTAATTTGTGAAGAATTTACTTGGTTTGACGCTGCTTTGTGTTCCCATCTTATCCCATCTGGTCCATTGCTTGATCCAGGCTGTAAAAGAGATTTTTATTAACTATCTTTAAAAATAATATCCCTTGTACTGGCCTGAGTAATTTAGGTCAGAGGTTTGGCCCATTACCAAACAGAATAAGAAAGAATAGCCCACCCCTCTTCAGTGTTATTTTTTGTCTTGGTGGATTGTGGAGCCAAAGGACCCCACGGAGTTCAGGAAACACAGCTAACTGCTCATTTAGACAATTTCTTTGGATTTTGTGTGGGAGTTAGGTTTTTGCCAATGGTTGCAGCGACTGATTTTATGGATAAGTAGCACCCTGTTTCATAAATGAAAGATCCCACCTCTGGTCTGCTGTGGAATGCAGATTTACAGCTCTACTTGTTAAGAACCCACGCTCAGCGTCTGGCTCCATCTCGACTTTTTCCATCCTTCTAATGACGTGCCACCCTTCTTAAGTGAGTGGCTACACTACTCTTCAAGTTGGCTGTAAACCTTCGTTAAAGGTAGTAGTAGAACTAGGCATCATCTGCAGCGAAGAGAGAGTCTTTTCTTAGATGTCCACTCCAGCCCAGGGTTTTTCTAAGAGAGAAACATCTGGCTCCCATTAAAACCTCCTCCTCCACAAGCTGCTAACATCATCCCCCCTCTGCTATTAAGTTTCCTTTCAGAATCTTTGCTTATATCTCTATCCATTCTTGAATCCCCCACCCACCTTTTTCTGAGTCCACTCCGCTCACTCTCTCCGCCTACCCCGACCAAACAGCTTCCTTCTACCTCCTCCCATCTCTCCTTACCTCCTGTGTCCTCTTCCCCTCTTTCGTTGCTGCAGCAGTCTGCTCTGCTTTCTGTAAAAGCTGTGTACCACGATGCGTGTGGACTGCATCTGGGGGCTCCTCTTGCTCCTGTCTCTCAGTTTGGGATGGACAAAGGCTCAGGAGACCAATTACACCAGGTAAGGTTTGGCAGCTGGTTTGAAAGGCGCCGAAAAGATTTGCAGTCATGTGTAGTTATTTGGGCGATTGTGCGTTCAAAGATAAAACAAGTGATCCCAGATTTGCTTTTTCCAAGTATGTTGGGGGGGTTTCATAGATGGTTTTTGAGGCACATCGGGAGGTAAGTAGAGTTCAGACGAACTCGGACGTTAATGCTTATGCCTTTGTCGGAGGGGGTCAAATCAAACAAACTTGGCACTTGCTTTGGAAAACATGAATTTACTCAGCAGCCAGTTCACGGGGGGTCCAAAGTTTGAGCCACAACTGAGCAAAAACACACTGCTATGTAGCATGACTTCATTCTCTTGACCTCCATGGAGCTCTGTCCATGTGGAATGCAGCTAATTAACAAGATCAGCTCTAGATGTTGGGAATTGTCAGTCGGCTATAAAAGCGGATCGTCAGTGTTAAAGTAGATGTCAAGTTACTCTAAAGACTGCTGCTTCCTAAGATGTAGTGGCTGCTGTTTCTGTGTTGCCAGACCATCCCAGCTGGCCATAAAAAAAAAAGCAAAAATATTTATGAATCACTGTCTCGCTTTGATTGCAGCACATATTTTCCATGGCATCTAATTAGGAGTTGCAAAAAATTTTTATTAAGGACTGCCATACACATAACTGAAGCTCAAATCACTGAATCAAGTCTCAGAGGTTCTCAGTGGAAACTGGCCGACAAAAACATCAGAAATACTAAAGAACACAGCAGATGGGACAGGGATAAAGTAATAAAAAAGCAGTTTTAGGACGTAAAACAATAAAGCGCAAAACAATAAGGGGGGATAATTTTCAGCAGAAATAGAGAAACTAGTCAGAGCTGATGGTGAGACGGATGATACTTAAAACAGGGCAATCCTGGAAGAAAACCTGCTGGACGCTTCAAAAGACCTGAAACTGTTGAAGGAGGGTAATCTCTCGGCAGGACAGAGACCCTAAACACACAGCCAAAGTTACAAAGCTTAAGCAGAGCACATGTTAGAATAGCCCCAGTCAAGACTTGATGCTCCTGTCCATCCAATCCAAAGAAGCTGGAGCTAATTTGCAAAGAAGAACGGACCAAAGGCTAAGACCCCACAAAGCTATTAAAAACGTTGTAAAGATTTTGCATAATGCAAGAGTTTGTTAGCATTTTTGTAACTCTTTTTGATTTTCTACAGCATAATGCGCAGAGTGCTGAATTTAACCGATGTCTGTGCAAGGTTTTTCAACAGGGTGTTCTGAGTAACACCCACACAGAGGATGAAAGCCCTGCAGCTGCAGTGAGTCCAAACTCAAGTCCAGACTTGTTTAGTTTGCTCTGTGTCATTCCTCTCTGCCCCATTTCCCACACACAGCAAGCTTTTTAAATAGAGACGTCCAACAATCCGAGGCAAAAGATAAGCCATCCCGACTCTTGGCGGATAATCAGTCAGTTGTTTGTTTTTGATGGCAAAAAGTAGAACTACGAAATAAAACAGTTTTATTTAGCAGTGGAGATTTCTGGCTCAGTGAAAAATGCCTCCAATAACTATTCCTATGCTAATATAAGTATTAGCATAGGAAGAAAAACATGTCTTGGATCACTGGATTGATTCTGTTTTTGTTTGTACTTGGACAAAATTTTAATTGATATCTTCCTATTGTTTTTTTTTTTTTCAAGCTATGTTTTTCAAAGGTAGAATGTCCAGCTGTTAAATAAAGTGGTTTTTTTTATGCAATATTTGTGACTTTATTTTTGCTGCTACATAAAGGAACAGCAAATGTTCTTACAGTGTCACTTTGAACAATTATTAGCAGAAAACACACTTTGGAATGCAAACTGCAAAATATTATATCCACCTTTAGACATTCAAGGAAATAGGCTAGCATATGATAGGCAAATAACACTGGAAAATCTGAATCGGTAAAGTAACACACAATAGCTTCTAATTGTAAAGTGAAAGGAAAAGATCTATGGTTTCCAAAATGTTTAATTTGGAAAGTTTGTTAATCTGCTAAAACTGTTTTTGAGTGTCCATTAAAATAAATGTTAGTATGTGTTTAGGAATGTAAGTGTGGTGGGCTTGATACTCCACATGCATGGCAATCAATCAAAATTACTCTCTTTTTGTTTCACATCAGTTATGGGAAAATTCCCTCCAAACATTTAAAGTTAGAGAATCAGCAATTCCTCGACGATAGAAGACGCCGACCTGTTTCTAAAAGAATTTTAAAACCAAAAACTAGATGTAGGAGTGTGAGTAAACAAGTGTTAGCAGAACTGGTCTTGTGTTAAACTTGAATGCGTCTTTGTTTTATGAAGCCAATTCAGATTTTATTGGTGGGGATAAAAAGCATAAATTAAAAAAAAAAGTCTCACCGACTCCCTTATTGCAGGCCTGTGTTCTACTGCGGAGGAGACCTGGTTGCTGATTCAGGCTTTGTTGGCAGCGAGGGCTTCCCCAGCTTCTACAAACCCAACAGCAAATGCACCTGGCGCATCACCGTGAGTCACCCTCTGAACACTGGCTCTCTCACTTCCAGCTCCTCTTACTCACAAAATGCTTCATCCGGTTTCCAGGTCCCGGAGGGAAACGTGGTCTCGCTCTCCTTCCGCATCTTTGACCTGGAGGCTGACTCCCAGTGTCGCTACGACTATCTGGATATTTACAACGGCCACTCCAACTTGGTGCAAAAACTAGGTCGGTTCTGTGGAACTTTCCGGCCCGGCACTCAGGTATCGACCACAAACACCATAATGCTGGAGATGGTGACTGATGAGGGGACCCAGGCCAGAGGGTTCTTGGCTCATTTCAGTGGAACAAAACCTTACGTAAATGGTATGTCGTCACTTTTCTTGGAAGGCTTGAGGATTCTATTTTTCCACTCTCAGGTTTTATTTAAAAAAAATTTTTTTTTTTAATTCTAGGCAAAGGGTTATTGCAGAAAATAAAAATCAAGATGAAAACAGAATTTTTAGGAACTTAGCAAAGACACACCAAGCAAAAATGAAGAGTAGCTTTAGAGAAGACTGAAAGACTTCTGAATTTGACTAAACACCTTCTGCTAAAGGTTTAGCACGATGGAAGGAGATGCATCAACAACTGACTGCAAACTTTAGTCACGTGAAGTAAGCTAGTTTGGCAGAAAGCTCCACAATTCCTCCAGAAAAGTTGTGTTTTAACCCAGTCCCATAACAGATACTTATCTTTAAGGCGGACATGATTTAAAGACACAGTCAGCCTACTTCCAGGCCTAACCTTCAACTCATCGTCTCAGGAGAGCAGTCCTGTGGGGGGAAGATGACAAAATCCCAGGGAGAGATCAAGACACCCAACTGGCCAGACAGGAAGTACCCACCAGGAACCACCTGCTCCTGGCTCATCACCGTGGAACCCGACAGAGTTAGTGGCGCACTCATTCAGCGCACGTAATTACTGTTTGAGCGAGCATGCGTCTAAGAGAGGCTGGGGGCAGCTACCTAGGGTAATGGAGAAGAAAAATGTTATCAGCTTGTGATATTAGTCAGTTTTCCATCAAATGCAACCTGGAAATCTAATTTGGCCACCAAATATGTACATTCTGAGTATGTCTGCATCATTAACACTGCAAAAACACAACATCTTGCCACTTATTTTTCTTTTTCTAGTTTTTAGTACATGACCCATGTTAGAAGTGAAAAGGTCTGCCAGTGGAACTGGAATTTTTTTTAGATCAAAATTAAAGAATCATGATCTAACCTAACCCTTATAAGTAACTTAATCTTGCTGAAAAGTTACTTTCTATGTTAGTTTTGCTTTATTTTAAGTGTATCAGGCTTTTTGCACTAGAAACTGAAGAAAAAGTCAGTTGTAAGTTTGAGTATTTCTGCAGTGAAATTGACAAAACACAGTGTCGCGGTCAGGTCTGAATTAGGTAAATTGACTGAATTTATTTTTGCGCTTTTCTTAGACTAAACCATGAAAGCACTTTATCCTAGAATCACATCCCATCTCACAAACACACACGTTCACGTGCAGATCCACAGATCATCTCCATGTTTATGTTTGTTTTGTGGTTGCAGGTGATCCAGGTGAAGTTTGACAAATTCGTTCTGGAGGCCGACTCCTACTGCCGGTTTGACTATGTGGCCTTTTTTAACGGCGGAGAGAGAGACAATTCTCGCCTGATTGGCAAATACTGTGGCGATCAGGCTCCTCAGTAAGGCGCCGCACTTCAAAGCCTGGACTTCGACACTGTAAAGCATCGCTCCGTCGTTCAAAATCTTTGCTTCGTTCTCCTGTTCAGACCCATCATCACCAGTGGCAACGAGCTGCTGGTCCAGTTCGTGTCCGACCTCAGCGTGACGTCCGATGGATTCTTCGCCTACTACACCAGCATCCCCCGAGGTTCTGAGCCCCCGATCGACAAGTCAATCCCCCGTGTTGGTTCTGCCCCCTCAAGGCGTCCAGTCAAGCCTGCCCGACCTGAGCGACCAGCACGGGTCCCCGTCCCCACCACCACCGCCGCCCCCAAATACGTGCCGCCTCCCCCTGTCTCACCCACAAGGCGAGTGCCGAATCGGAATAGGCCAGGTGGGTGAAGATGTGTGCACACATTTCAGAAGGCTCCCAATGCTGGAGCTAATTCATTGTTTTCATGTGTATTTTTTGAATTTCTAGGTCCTCAGAAGCCACTGTGTCCCAGAGTCTGTAAGAGAGCTGGAACCATCAAGACCAGTTTCTGCTCTAGTGAATTTGGTATGTTTCCTGTTGGTGTCATAAGTTATTTCCACTGAATAAAAAGTATTCATGATTGAATAAATTCACCTGAATTAAAAGTTACATTTTTATATCTAAGATGATGTGTTTTAATTGAACACTGTTGTTTTTCAGTGATAACTGGAACCATCACCTCTTTGGGCCCCGGGCCCCGAGGCAGCGTTTTAATGAACATCTCCCTAATCAAGGCCTACAAGTCAGGGAGACTGACCATCACGCAGGCCGGAGAGACCATGTCAGTGAAGCTGGTGTCACAGTGCAAGAGGTGTCCTTTGGTTCGCCGAGGTACGAAATCGCTTGAATTCATTTACACGAACATCCCTCTGTGTTTTTGCCCGAAAATGAGGAGAAATCATGAATCTGGATATTTTGTCTCGTCTGTTCTGTCAGGCG
This sequence comes from Poeciliopsis retropinna, assembly GCA_010277075.1. Lineage (NCBI taxonomy): Eukaryota > Metazoa > Chordata > Actinopteri > Cyprinodontiformes > Poeciliidae > Poeciliopsis > Poeciliopsis retropinna. Next base: position 2,354,959 of record VMRM01000024.1, read on the forward strand.
CCAACTACATCATCATGGGTCAGGTGGATGAAGAGGGACGTGGCACCTTGGCGCCCGGTGCCTTCACGGCTCCATACAAAGTCGCACACCACAAACTACTGATGAATATCAACAACCAGCCATGTTAAGACCGGAAATGTTCCGACAGTTCAGAGTGAACTACAAAGACACAATATAACAAAACAGTCAAACTTTATTTTATATACAACCTTAGAATATATATATATATATATTATTTTGTAAAAACACCCACTGAACCTTTTATTTGTAATGCATTTGCATATATTTATAAATAAAGGTTTTAAATCACGTTTAACACTTCTGAGTGCTCGTCCATAATGTGTGTGCTAAAGTGTTTACTTTGTCTCCACCTTGTGGACATCTGGTGTAATGTAATTGTTTTAGTAATACTAAATAAATTTTTTTATCATACTCAACGTGAAACAAGGAGGATAGGGGGACCAGTATTAATTCAAAATAGTTTGTCCTTATGTTGCAGCTTATAATTACTAATGTAACTTGTTCATGATAGTCTGTGATCAGCCTTGACTAATGATGTCAAGAAGTTTAAATTTAGATTAAAAAAATAGTAATAATGTGGTGCAAATTCATAATAATAAAAAAAAAGAAAACATTCCATGGAGACTTAAATAACCCAGGACTAAACTTTCTTTGACACTACCAGATGTCAACGTCGCAACAAAAGCGAGAAAATGTTTGTTTGATCTGTGGTGTAACAATAATTCCTGGCAAAAATTAGAAATTATCAACGACAGAAAATGTTTTCAAAATTGTAGCCTTTCCATAATGTCCAGTTATAAAGTTGACCAGAACTCAAAGTCACAATAAATATAAGCTGTAAAATGTGCTTGTCAAAAAAATGATATATTTAGGGTTACACTTTGGGAAACCCAACAGGTGTAAAAAGAAAATCCAGACTTTCCAAGAATTGAATATTCATAAATCAAAACCTAAATTAACTGATGAAATTGTTTTATTGCCCAGCACTAATTTCACCAAAATGGTTGAAATTCTCACTCCATATTAGCCTTAGCATTGGCCCCTTCAATCTGTTGTTTTGCTTTAACGCCCTGGTATATTGATCCAACTCTATGCATTTTCAGTCTCACACTTCTGTACAAAACTCAAAACTCTGCAGATAAATGCTCATTTTATTGTAAAACAGGTATAAAACACTTTCCATAAACAGCATACTAACGCAGCAATGACAATACAAATTCAATACAAAAGCAAAAAAAAAAAGAACAAAAACAAAAACAAACAATACAAAGGATGAGATATTTGGGGGGGGGGGGGGGTATTTAATTAGGCTTTTGCTCACAACTACACTGCCCGTCCATCTTCTACTCCTAAACCCAAACGCTGCCCTTTCCGTCCCTTTCCTTTCCTTCCTTTTGGCCACAGCAGCCTCCTGCGCTGGGCCCTCGTTGGCGCGAGGTGGGCAGGTTCTTGTAGACGGCGCGGCTGTAGGGAATGAAGCACATGCCGAGCTGGAGGTGGCGAGCCAGGCGGCAGTAGGCGGCGAGCGCCAGCACCAGCAGAGGAGTCAGCAACAGGAAGCCCACCACCAGAAGAGCCACGCAGCTGGTGTCGTCCAGCAGGTCTGAGCAGTACAAGGACGTCCCATGGGGCTGCACCTGGAAAACGGGAGGAAGATGAAGGCATCTTTTTTTTTTTTTTTTTTTTTTTACATCTAAAAAAAAGTAGATGAAAACTCTCCCACTCTGTCAATGCAACATGCAAGGGAATCCGCTGGAATTTCTGCTTTGTTTTTAGTTTAATTTGACACTCCATAACGCACTGAGCAGAGACGCTTGAGCTGCATGTCACAGCTGCAAGACGTTAAAAGTTCAGCTGCAGAAAATTCCAGCGAGATCTGAGAAAACAATCCCTGGAAAAACTGACAACGTCTTCGTCTTCTTTGTCAAAACAAGCCATTGCATGATTTAAGTTCAAGTCCTTACTGTGGAGTGGCAGAGGAATCCGAACGTGATCATGACCAGAGCGGGGGTCAGGATGACACCGAAAATGATGCTGGCCAGTCCGCCGTTGATGAGCGCGATGATGAGGTTCTGCGCGGTCACCAGCACAGAGCAGGCCCAGCAGTCCAGAGACCCCCTCAGCTCCAGGGGGCCACCGGGGGCCTCGCCGCCACCCAGGGAGTAAGGAGGCGGCACCACGAGCGCTGACCCCGCTCTGGAGGAGGGCCGGGCTTCAGACATCGTCTTTTCCAGCGTCCCGTTCCGTGACAGACTCATTGTCTGTGCTGTGTGTCCTGCGGGAAAACGGTGTCGCCACATCAGCCCGGAACGGAAGTGTAAAACATGATCCACATTTTATCACCGTTTGAAAGCAGCCTTTTGTAAAACGTGAGTCTCTGGCAAAAAAAAAAAAAAAAAGTTTTTACACCCTTTGATCTCTTCTGAAATAATTGCAAGAAAATTTGAATAAAAGCCCACTGCTTGATGCTGCAAGTTTTGCAGTGGGGATGATGTGTTCAGGGTGATACGCAGTGTTAGTTTTCCCCAAAAATGCCATTTTGCACCAAAGTGCCTTCTTCCAGATCAGAGGGTCTGAAACTGCAGAATAAAAACAATGCGGGACACACGGTAGAGCTAATATTGATTCTAATATACACACATTTCACTTCTAAAAGAAATTGGTTGCACTCGATGTTAGTTGGAGGTATAAGAGTGAGGGACTGAAAATATACACCACACCTTTCAGATTGTTATTGTAAGAACTGTGGAATAATTTAACTTTTTTCTTTCTTTTTTTTTTTTTTTTGCAGGCATAAAATTTGACTAGTTGCATTTTTTTTTTCACTCTCCAGAAAGAAAATACAGTTTGGTCAACTGAAATAACAAGGTGTACATCTATTTTACGCACTATGTGCAGGCGCTGAGCAAAGCAGCCAATCCAGGATTGCTTTTTTCTTTTCTCTTTTTAACCCTCGAGTCTGATTGGCTGAAACACCAAGACGGTGTTTTAAGGAAGACCGTGGATGTTGGTTTCTGTTGGGAGTACCAAAACAGTATCCAGTGTGCACATTAATGCATATTAAGGTACGTTTGGTGTTTGAACTACTAACGCAGGCAGTTAAAAGAAGGACTCTCAAGTCTCTGTTGATTTTAGCCATTCAGGGAGTCGCTAAAGCTACTCTTTTGTGTTTCCCGATTAAAGTCTCAGTAGATAATCGTGTCCATTTTTTTTTTTAAATCAAAAACAAAAACAACAACAAAAAAAGTCTCCTCTGGTTGATTTCCTGCACACACACACACACACACACACACGCACACACGTACAAAGCGCCGACGAATGGGCCCGGGCTATTAAGTAATGTCTTCTTAAATAGCGCGCGATGAAACGTGTGGAACGTCAACACAGATAAACGCGCGACGCCTCGTGGGGAGGAAATGGGCTTCCATGACTCCACCCACCGAAAAAACCTCCAGGATGACCATCGACCCCAGAACAATGAGGCGCGAGCGACAATAATAGAACCAACAAACACCAGAGCTGAGTTACATTCAAACTTTATGTTTCTCTGTTCAGATACAGTTTGCACACATTTTATGTATAAAAAGTAAAATAATAATAATAATAAAAAAAAAATTAAGAGTAAAACAAATTTGAACCATTTTACTATTTTTAATAATTAAGTTCAGGCTTGTGTTTAGTAAACTGCCTCACTCTGCTCTCTTCATTTGGTTTACTTGGTTTTTAGTCTTTGAATTGACATAAAATCTGACAATCCGCAAACCTAAAAAGCTTCAGACCCCAGTGTTCGTCTTGAACGTCCACATTTCGCTCTACTTAGAAGCTTTCCCGCTTGTCTTTTGACGCCATCGTTCAAATCTATAACAAACTCAGAATACAGAAAGCATCCAATCCCCTCTCTACTCACCGTTTCAGAAGCTCAGACGTAGAGAAATTTCAAGGATTTCCTCCTGATCTACACCTTCTCTCTGCAGATCTCCAGGATGTTCAACAAACGAAAGTTTGGGTTCCTAATCCCTGACTCTTTGCTTTTTTTTTTTTTTTTCCCCTTACACATATGTTGACCAGTTGTCGGAAAGTTGTCTTATGTTCTGCCTCAGACCTGCTGCGGAGTGACTCAGAAACAAGCTCTGAATAGTCGGAGCAAAATGTTCTTTCCCAGCAGCTTCGGCTCTTCCTTCCCTGACATGCTGCTTCCTCAACTCTGCCTCCAGTTTACAATACGATACGAGTCGGGCAGCCTGTATCCTGTGTTGCCTTCAGTGCAAATGCAGCGTGAGACCAGGCTGGGGCTGTACTAATGGCAGCAGCAGGAGCTCAGGCGGGGTGGGTTGGCAGTGGGGGCGCTGCCGGGGTCTGCGATAACCCCTGGAACCGGAGGGGGCCTGGGGAGTAACAGTGTTTATTTGGATAGATTAGAGACGTCCAGAGTAGGCTGTCCAATACATGAGCATTTACACTCTCCCTGAGCACTTTCTCATTTTCCTCTTGTCAGATACCAATAAGGCTGCTGTGGAAATGCAACAACTGTGCAGGATTTTCACTTTGCTCTTTCGTGCCAGGGCATTAAGAAGTGCACATTTCTGATTGCAGCGATGCGGCGATCAAAGGATTTGCAAACTACATCCCTCGCCGCGAAAAAAACAGAGAGAAGAGGGCAAAGGGGCTATATGCCAGACTGGCTTCAGATGTGTTTCACAGGCGGGCATGGCAGAGATTTGGCCCCTGACCCTGTGATGAAAAACAGATCTCAGCTTTCAGCAAATATAAGGAAATGAGGATGAGGGGGGGGGGGTGTACTCTGGGTAATTACAGAGGGACTGGAGAGGGGAAAGAAAGCCATCTTGTGACTGATAAGAAATCACATGGGCTCAGTTCAAAGCATAAAAGTGGTGCGTTTGTTTTTTTTCCATCTTAATTTAGAGATCAAAGTTTATTTATTTACCACATGGAGAGTTATGTAAAGACCCTGGAGAGAATAAGAGTAGGTGCTTTAATGGCACAGGGAGCGATGATCAAAAGTGACCATGACTAAGGCTCCAGGGGTCGGGACATGGGAGCAGTCGACTGTCTGCGTCCCGGCCATCAACAGTGCGTGCTGTTTGTGCGAGGATGTCAGTCTCTGAGCGAGCTGGTCGAGGAAGAGAAGCCTTCCTGTCCTTGGAGTTGGGATATCCGCCGCTTTGTCCTCACGTTATGTCCACTTTGCAATGCTTGGTGGGTCTGCAGGTTTGGTAAAGTCACGTCCTCTTACATGGAATTGTGAGACAGGAAGAAGTGACCCCAACCCCCCCACTGTCTGCAGTCTCTGTGGAGCTATAAAGGTTTTGGGTGATTGCTGGAACAGTTGCTATTTTAGTTGCCTGCCCCATACTGACTGGCAACTGTAGGGCGGTGCACATGGAAAGCTTTTGAGTCAGTGATGAGAATTTTTCATCATATTCTCAGTTTTACTTGGAAAATTATTCCTGAACCAAACGGATAACCTCCAACCGTAAAATATTGGAAAATTCTCGAACTGTGGTAGTTACTGGCCGCTCCAGTGGAGCCATCTAGTGGTCATTGGATGAACAGAACAGATGTTAATCTAGAATAATAATAATAATAATAATAACAATAAATAAATAAGACTTAATATTCAAAGACGTTGTTTTCTATTTTCTCAGAATTCTAAACCTTTGAACAGTGGCAATATGAGCTGGTTTGATTACAGTAGCAGATAATTACTGTAAGCGCATGAATGAATAAATAAGAGAAACTATTCATTAGTTGTTTTTATATGTCTTTATTAGTTTTCCTCCTTAGAACAGGTTCTAGATAATATTCTACCACAGAGTCTGGAGATGATTTCAAAAATAATTTTGTGTTGTAGTTTCCGAGCTAGAAAGTACAACAAAGAGGGAAAGATGGGAGGGTGGGGAAATGCCTTAGGTCGACATTTTATGGTTTAAGATTATTTGGTTATGAGATGAAATTTGATCATAGAAACATGTTTTATTTTGATTTGTCTACCTAAATATCCTCTGCTGAACGTCCATGCTTTAATTAATTTTATAGGGCCCTTTTTACTAATAAAATGCTGCCATACCCTTCATTACATGTCATATAATTATTGGGAGTAATGGGTTATTCCAAGATGTTCTGACTGCTCCTTCACTTTGCCTGGTTTGCATATTGAATACAGAGACCTGACTAAAGTTGAGGGACAAAATTGTCATGTCGGGATGCATTCAGTGCAGACGGACATAAGAAATTTGATCCCCAAAAATGTGAGATAAATTCAATGTTTGTTTTTTTTTTAATTTTCTGCGGAAGGCAATACATTCTTTTAGTGTGTCATCCAATGCCACTAATCTAGATACACAAGTGCTCAAGAAGTTCTTCTTCAATTTCATTATCTCCACATCATAGTTATTACCATGTTATGCCAGTGTAGATGCAGATTTAGTTAAAGAGAAAAGTCTAAATTGTACAATTTCAAGTTTTTTCTAAAACCACAATATGACCCAACTATGAGAATCATTTGTCTTGAGTTACAAATAGGCATCCAAGTTGAAGCGACTCGGTGGAAGAACGTGACCGGCGACAAAAAGTACGGAGTCGCTGCTGCATGGTTTATCAAAACATTTTAATTTCTCGAACAACAATACAGTATGTCACAGAAAAAAAAAAAAAATCACAGAGGAATTAAGACAGGTCTGGCTCAGGTTTTCTTCTAAGTGACTTCTTTTGGAAACAGTGAGTGCAGCATAAATCAAACAAGTGAAAATAGAAAGTGGGGCTGGGGGGGGAAAGAAGAGCTTCGTTACATCCTCCAAATAGTACTAATGAGGACAAGACACCAGGAACCTCGACGCCGATAAAAAGTCACATCCCTAAGAGTCTCTGCAAAAGTGTCAAGAGTTAACAACTACAGCTAATGCTTATCATAAAACCACTAATGCCACACGAGATTATGCGTTTCATACAATGGAAGAAAGGTACAAAAGAAAACAGAAAAAATTTGTATTGTTCTCTTAGTTACAGTACAAAGACATCATTCCATTTCTAGTAAACTGTGTTGAAATGGTTCTAAGCACCAGATGGTTGAATTGAGCTGTCTCTTATGTCCATACATCAATATATGCTGTTTGATGAGGGGGCACTGAGGCAAGTAGGGGTCTAGCACCATGAATATTAAACTGCCCCCCTGATTGCACATCCCCTATCCACACACTATGACCATACGACACTTTTAAAATACCTTGTAGCCCCTTATCAAGTGAAGTATCCTTTGATATGCAATAAATATATAAGCAAACCACCATTTACAGTATAAATAATGTCACCATTTACAATTTATCATTTCCTCCATTATCCAAAAAAGAAAAAAAAAAAAAGAAAGGAGGAAAAACAAACAGAATAACCGACAAAAAAAAGAGGTATAAAAGTCGGGACGAATTATCCCATTGCAGTAATTTAAACTAGAAGGAAACGGGATACTTTCGGCGCGTATTTAGAATATGCAAACGACAACGAAGGAAAACTGAAACAAATGACAGCAACGAAAGATCAATTTTTTTTTTTTTTTTTTTTTTGATTGAGAACAAAATTACACATGTTCTAATAAACCTGAAGCGGATACAGTATGTACAGAAAATGGTGTGCACAGACCGGTGAGACCAGAGCCGGGCCCTGAAGCTTGCCAATCGTGGGCAAGTCATTGTAATCGTTTTTACAACAGTGATACCACACCTCCATTTCAACATGATAGTTCCAGTTCCGTGAGTTAATCAGTCATCCTACGCTTGGGTCTTTGCAAAAAATACTGACCATTCGAGAGCATGTACAAACACTGTCAGATAGCACCGGCAAAATTGAGTTTCCCGTGGAAACCGTTTTGCTTAAATATCTCTGAAGGATTGCTGAAGTTGCATTTATATTTTATATTCATAAAACAAGTAGTGTTTTATCTTGGATGTCATCATGAGCTGCACCGTTTTGACATTCACAAGCTAGTTTTGACAGGGATGTCCCGGGCACGGCCCATTTAAAAACACAGAGCAAGTATGCGAACGTTAGCTTAGCACGTCAACAAACTCGTCGGCAGGGGAGATCTGTTGAAGATATCAAGTGGATGTGTTATGTCATATCTTGAGAAACAAATGATGAAGCCATACATGTTTTAGGGAACATGTTTTCAGAACATTGTAGCATCTTTTGGCTTGATTTGCATTAAAGTCGCTCAGTGGAAATGCAAGTTGGGTCAAAAAATGTGTCACTGCCAAGACAAGCTGACCCGAGAAACTGCAATATTGAGTTGGAACTCGTGGTATCAGCAAATGCCTAATCTTATTAAGCATAAAAGGAAAATCTTAATCTAGAGAGTACCAATAGGAGACCGTCACATTTCGTTGCAAGACAAATGCAACATTGCTTTTACTATTCACTTCAGTTGTCAAAGTTAGAAAGAAGACGAACGTTTCCCCAACGACAGGTGTAATTTAGTGTGGAGAATCTTCCTTTGGTCAAAAACTTGAATTTGTTAACCACCAGGTCTAATTTGGCATCGTCTGCATCTGTGACCTCATACTGATGGCATAGCAATAATTCTGAAGTCAGACGTTTTGAATCAAAAGAGAGCAATGGATTATCGTTAACTAAATAATTACATCGGTGCAGTTCTAGCCTTTGGCAGTGTGTGGAGCTGAATTGCACTGGGACGGCGACGCAGGATCTGTTCATCTGTTTGGCATCACTGGTTTTTGCATTAGAAGACTGATTATTTATATCTTTGCACATGCTGTTTTATGTTGCATTTCGCTCTTTGCCTCCGTCTATGCACACCACTGTGTCTCCCATAGGCTCATTCACAATTTACAATTCGTTATTTTCTCTGTTACCTACAAACAATAAGATTTCAACAAAAGAGGTATAAAACCGGGACTCTTTAAATTCCCCATTCCAAAAGTAAAAATGACAACTGTATGTCAGTTTTCTCTGCATGTTTTGTACAAATCACGTTAACCGTCACCTTTGCGAGACTTGTTAAAAAGCGGACACAATAAAAAGTTAATTTTTTTTCTTCTCCTCCTCCTCAACACAGTCGATTTCCAACTGAGAATGAAACCATATTAGTCCTCCAGTAAACCCGTATTTTAGAGAAACTGATAAAAAATGTTTTTTTAATTTGAGCTAGTACTCACGTAAAAACCTAATTTGTATGTGTTTTATAAGCTAATTACCTCTAAATACAGTTCACAAGGCCAATGTGGTGTACTTCTAGGCTGGTAACACTTTGTTAAGTATCTAATGAGAATAAATAGGATTGGTATAGCACCTCAAAGAGTTTACAGACAAGAATGACAAATATCAGTTTTACCTGAATACCGGAACAAAACAATAAAAATAATAATAATAATAATAATAATAAAATCAAAAAACAGAAACCAAGACCATGCCGAACATGACAATCAGCTACTTCCCCTGCTGGTACAATAGAATCACAGCAAATTCATGGACACATAGAATAACTAGATTGGTGTACAAAAGTTCTACTGAATTTGCATAAAAGTACCTGAATCATTACACAGAACCGGCTACTAGACGCTTTTGAATCACAGCAGTGTCCGTTGAACATACATAACCTGATTTTCAGTGGTATCAGTGCTCACATTGTTTTTTTAGGTTTTTTTTTTGTTTGCTTTTTTTTTTTTCCCTTTCGTTTTACTTATATTAAATGCTTTTCGTGAGAAGAACCAGTCTAGTCATTCTATTTCAAAACACACGTCCAATCTGCAGCTGGTATGGGGAAGACGGTGAGCTCGAGATGGATTGGCTGAGTATCCATACCTTATTGTGTAATGTAAACAATACTGAGTAAACGTGATTGGCTGATTGAGAGAGCGTTTGCTGAAGCTGGCCACCTTGGAGACAACTTTTGTGCTGCCGTTAGAGTTTTGGTTATGGCTGAGAGACGTGCGGCCGCGGAGGAGGCCTCACTTTGACGGCGGTGGAGGGGTCTGAGTGGGGGGTGGGGGAGAACAGAGGAAAGACGAGAGGTCAGAGAAGACAAGAGAGTGTTCTGCATGAATTGTACTTGAAACTGCAATGGTGCACATTTGTTTGTTGAGCATTAGTAGGTTTCACAGCTGACTGCATACAAATCTGTGTTCACTCTGATCAGGAAAACAGAAAGAACTGAAATATTTTTGCTTCGGCTTCTGTCTTTAACAGCAGAGATGGTGCGTTCCTCTTCTTACGAGCACAGCGGGTCAAGTTGATGGCAAATAGCTCAATTTGATCTCCACTAATCACAGCCCTCACTCCCAGGTATTTTCTGATTCCTTTATAGAAACCAGCAGATAATAAGACAGGCTGGTGCATGTGCCTTTTTAACCAGAGGGAGCTTGCAGGCTCTGCACGATTTCACTTCATTACAGGGGAGGCTGATACCAGTGGTCATCCTGGTGTCTGCAGTCCCAATTGCCTTCAAGTCATTAACAAGCTCGTTTTTGTCTCAGACTTAATTCTAAAGGTCTTCGGCCTTATCCGAGGTGGTGGAAAGCTTTGATGAGAAGAACAGTGTGGGATTTAAAAATGTAGGAGACGAGTAGAAATCAAGAGAATTTATAACTAACCAGTGAATGGGTAGAGAGACAATATAATGGAAATTATATTGTCTTTTTTTTTTTTTTAGTTTCTAAGGAATATTTTTATCTGGATTTTTAAAATCCCGTTTCTCACTTTTGGCAGTGTGCCTAGTCGCAACAATATCTTTACGTAACCGCTAGTAAATTTCCCTGGAGTTTACTGCAAAGTGGCAAAACGAAAATCATCGCGTACCGACTCTTGAGATTTGCCCCCGACAGTCAGTACGCCACCACTGTGGACAATTAGCTCGAACCGGCGCTTTATGAAAGTTGGATAATAAACGCATTGAAATCATCACAACGATGCTCATCTGCAATTGTACCAATGTCACGAGGAATTCCGTTATTTCCCGTTTTTCTCACAACTTATACTGACCAGCATGAAACTGTCGTAGATCTTCATCAGTTCCTCCATCCGATACTGTTCCAGCACCACCACCCCCGCCAGAGAGGAGCTCTTCGCTCGAGCGCAGTCCTCACAGTGCACCACGTAGGTCTTCTTAGTGCTGTTCTCACTGGTTACTAACAGCAGATTAAACACCTCCACCTACACAGGGACGAGAGTGGCACTCAGATGTGTTTTTTTTTAAATATATATATATATGTGCACATTATTAAAGGAATTGTTAAAGTGAGGAGTTAATATCTCAGGTATGAATCCAGATTAGTGGTCCCAGATGCTAAAGCTAAAAGCTAGTCAGTGAAGAACCAAGAGAAATGCAGACTTCTACCATTAAAAAAAGGCTATTCTGATGTATCCTGGTGGTTTATGTGAATAATAAACCAGCAGTTTTACAGCTGGGGGGCAACAAAATGACCAATATTGATTGGTCGTTTAGCCAATTGCTAGTTCAAGGCCAAAGCAGACTTGTACCGGCTTACGACCACTTTCTTTTGCATAAGCTGACTAAGTAGTTGATAGTGGAGACTGTAGTCGATATATTTGTGGTTCAGGATTCTGTCTAGCTATCAGCTAGACAAACCATTTTTTTTTTTTTTACATAGTTTACTTTTTTATCAGACAGATATGATGACTGGAAACATGGGACATGCTATGGTTTCAGATCAATCTTTCTGGCATGATCCTTATAGACTTCAGTCAGTCCCTTTATTTTTTTGTGTTATTCTTTTGTACTGAATCATTGCTTTCCCAGTGCTTTTGCGTTTCCTTACAGCCTGTCTCGAGTTTTATGTTTAGTTAGTGTCATTCCTGAGCCAAACTCCTCCGTTCACCACCCCCCTCCCCCCTCACTGCCTACTTTCTCCCACAGCTGCAATCTGTTAGTAAATCCTCCCCTGTTTTGCATTCCAGTGATCAACCTCCCCCGAATTTAAGCTTCACTGTTCAGCTAAACCCTTGCCATCCTTCATTTCATTGCCACTGGTTGTTGCCATTCCCTTGCGTGGCTTGCTTTCTTTACATCACTTTCCTCCTATGTTTGCTGCATATATTATACTTCCATGTATCGTGATTTTCTGAATTTGGGCTTTGCTAATTCTCATAACTCGATAAGTTTCACACAGGAACCTATCCTATGCAAATAATCAGCAGTTACAGAGTAGCTTGAGTTGTCTAACGCAAACATGATGATGGTTTGAACGCTCACTAAAAAGCATTTGCGTCAATCCAATGACATTTTTGAGATTAGCATTGTTTTAGGACTATTTAGGACAGTCAGCCTCCAAGACTAAAAAAAAAAAAAAAGAATTTATACAAACCGAAGACTTATTTTGGCAGAACATCATTTCAAAAACCTTGAGCTATCCCTTTACAAGAAACAACTACGTCAGGGACTCACATCACAATCGTTGCAGTAGTAGGCGGGCTCATCCTTCATGCGGCTCTGGTAAAAGATTTTCTTTCCCGCAGCCACCAGCTGGTCTCTCAGAATCTGGATGTGCTTCATAGACTGCATGAGGCAGTGTCTGAGCGAGAAAGAAGGAGAGGACGGTGAACAAACGCTCACCCACCTCTCAGACAGATTCACGGTTTCAAACATTTTACTTGATCATCTTGTAGGTGTCCTTGTCCGTGACCTTGAGGGTACGCGCCACGTTCCACGAAACGTGGATCATGGGAACGATCGACTTCACTTTCTTCACCTCGTTCCACTCAAAGCGCTCCAGAGCGAGCTGATACTGGTATGCTGCAAAGACAAAAAAAAAAAAAAAAAAAAAAGTTAACCGTCGTGCAGCTGACAGAAGATGCTAAAAATGAACCACATCATCAAGTTTTGCAAATCCTTCCTTTTTTTAAAAAAATAAAAAAAAATAAAAAATGACCATTGAGTGGTCCCACGTTCCAGGCTATGTTGTTGCACCAGCCCACGGCCTGAACCCAGTGAACGGTCCCGGCGTTGATCCACACCAGATCTCCTGGTCTCTGGATGAAGCGGTACACGGGGATGTTGGAGCTGTAGAGATCCTCCAGCACTGGCCACCAGGACCCCGTCAGATAGTCTACTCCGTGCCTGTGGGGGAAAAAAAGTCAACAAGACAGAAAATTAGACTTCTGATAGTGTTGCTGCATCTGCTGATCGAATTTTACACTCACTTGTCGCAGAATTGGTTTATGGCGTCCCAGTAGTGTTCGTGTACGGCAAACCACTCGCAATCTCCAGGCCCGATATTAATGTTGACAGAGCAGAAGTTGTTGTTCTCTTGATGCCCTGGCGAAAAGCAAAAGCCACTTATTGACTCTGTAATAATATCTAAAATCTAGAAGGCAGCACTCATCAGGCCATTTATCAATCAATAGCTACGTAAGGTTCTGACCAGGCGATTTTGATTCAATAACTTCTCTTGAAAGTGTGTGAATGCAAACATGCAGCAGGTAAATTTTGTCTAGTTTGCAAGGAAAATTAAAAAGTAGCCGTCTTAATAAACAAGTAAAAGACTTGTGAAACAGGGATGTTGGAGCCGTCATTGATGCTGTACCTTTGTATCAATAAAACCCAACTAAAAATGACACATTTTTCTCCTTTACCGCTCGTTAATGTTTTCTTGCTGTCTTTTTGCAAGTTCTGCTCAAAATGTGTTCAATTTAATATTTGGGGGGGGAAAAAATACAGATTTACCGAGTAGGAATTGTTTATTCATTTGTAAGCTAAAGTCGTTTTCCTTTCTTGAAGCTTCCTTCATTGTTTGTTCTTTCTATAAATCGATCTGTATCATTGATACAGCCTTCTTCACACATTGACAACTTCCACACTGAGGAGTTTCGCTTCCGATTTGTTTGTGGAGCTATACCGCATATCGGATTCACCGATCAATGTTTTGAGTTTCCAATCGCCGGTTAGAGCCGGTCAAGCACTAAAAGTCCCAGTCAATCGATGTCCTGATTCGTCTGTTAAAATCAGAGCTGACTTTCTGGCACACACTGACCGGGAGTTCGGCTGCCGGGAACCTTCATGTACAGCTGCACGGAGTTCATCCCCAGGATGGTGTGACCAACGAGACTCAGCATGTTGTTGCTGGATTCCACTCGCATGAAAGCTGGGAGTTTCAGAAGCTCCTGCAGCTGGGGCTTCCACCTTGGTTTAGAAGTGATTTAAATATGCAATCACGGTTAATAGTTTGATGTAGTGCCAAGCCAATCCACCAGGAGATTGGCTGGATCTGAAAACTCTTCCTCACCTTTTAGGGTCAGAGAGATCAATGTTGGTCCCAAATTTAATGATCTTTCCCACTGTTTTCTGGTCTGGGCTGTGGGAGGGGAGGGAATAGGGAAATCTGAGATGACTGTTGTTTACTCAGCTGAGCAGGGATTTCTTTACTCTTTACACAGCAGACCAGAACTGTTTGCTTACCTGGGAGTGCTGGTGGAATTAGCCAACTGGGCTTTACTGGAAGAAGTGGAGTTGGCTTTATTTGTCGTTGAAGTGGGACAGACTTTACTATTGGGTAAAGTCAGGGCAGCTTTTGTGGTTGCTAATGTGTCTGATGTCTTATCTTCTTCCTCCTCCTCCTCCTCATTCTCGCTTTCTTTCTCCTCCTTTAAAACATCAACAAGAAACTACTTAGAGATGAGGGAAGGATTTCACAAATAGCTTGAAAATGCTTGTTTTGCAGAGGAACAACGTTTCTAACTAAATCGGGATCAGAATTTCTTATTTCTATGTTAAATTAAACAAACGGCATCTAATAGTTGCTTCGTGTAGAGACAGAAAATCAGCCTGAAAAAAAATATATATATTACAGAAAAGCAACCAATTGATTCACATTCAGTCGCAAAGTCCAAAACTTATTTGATCGACTATAAACCCAGCAGAACCTCAGTTTGGTTATGGGCTTAAGTGACAGAAAGATTTAATTCATTCTTACATTATTCTCATTCTGTATATATTGTGGGTCATGGTTAACTTTCCTTCACTCCAACCTTCTGTTCACCATGGATAACACCGACGAGCTATTAAAAGTACAACTCCTGGTCTTTCTGTAGAGGTAAGCAAGGTTGGAATGGGCTAAAAGATTTTGACTTCGAAAGATTGAAATTTTGGTTCAGAAGAGACCAAAATCAAGCTCTCTGGTGTCAGCGAGGGTTAACATCTTTGGAAGGACAGAAATGACATATATAACAGAAGAGGAAAGCATGTTTTTCTAACCGTATTGAAATAACAGCTTAACGCTACAGAAGACAATATCTACCTCCAGGCTCTCTTGGAAACTGGAGGCCTGGTACTGGGCATATTTGGCAATGGTGGTGTGCGATCGACTGCTTTCACAGGGCCAGGTTTGTGCAGAGCCGTTTAGGTTCCAGTTCTCATCAGCAGGCTGTTGAACCTGAGTCCTCACTTCCACGACGTGGTCTGAATTGGCCTCCACCAGCGACTTGGTGGAGAACAGACCAAGATCTTATGGAAACAAATAGGGAGGGAAAAAAAAACCCATGGTTAATTACCAAAGAAACACAAATATTCAAGCAATAGTAACAGTCAAACGGCTGAGTTTTAAGCCTGCAGTATAGGGTAGGGTACTCCGTCAATCTATACTTGGTGAATTACAACTTAGCTGAAACCTACTAAGGCGGAGGGAGCCGGCCAAGCCCCGGATGACCGTTACAGCATTTTTGGAATCTGTGCAGAACTGAAGCAGAACTGGAGAGAAGGCATCCCTCTTGCTCTCCAACTGCAGAAGCAAAAGAGTACAATTATAAATGCTGGAAACCACACATGCAAACAATTAAAAGTGTGTTTTTGTGCATTATGGCGTATTTCCAACCGAGTTATTTGCTGGACCTAACCGGGACACTTTTGTACCTTATCACAGCTGGAAAGTGCAGTGCTAAAATTATATGTGTGATTCGTAAACCTGCCCAAAGAATGAGTCAAACTCAAAGTCAAACACCGAGTGACAGAAAACATGAAACGAAAAAGCACAGCTATTCCAAGGCTGTGTTTAACTCAAACAACATGCTTGTGGGTCCAACATTTTTCCTTCAATTTCTGGAGTCGTAAGAAGACAATGCCACAAGGATAATAATTGCTGAGCACTCACATAGATGCTTGGTGTGGGTGGGTTGAGCTTTTCCCGTGGAATGGGGGTGTCAATGGCAATTTTGGGTTTGACACAGAACGAGGGAAGCAGGTATGACTCCTTGAATTTCCCCTTCGCTCTTTCTCCCCTAAAGTGAGCGCAGCGGAACATCAGATATCCACAAAACGACAGTGACGGGAAATTGTCAACAGCACCTTTAGAGCTTTGCGAAACCACTCACCTGCACGCTCTGACCACTTCAGCTGCTGTGTTTTCTATGTTGAGCTTCGACATTGGGATCCTGGGTTGCCCCAGCTCCGATATGTTAAATGTTTGCTTCCCGGCACTGTCCATTTTAATCAGCACCACCTTCAGCTCCTTGGACAAGCCCATGGACAATGCTTTCAGTTTCAAGGGATCCACTGGACCTTTGGAGCAGGGAGATTTGCTTGCTGGTGTGATAACACCCGACTGACCTGATGCTTTGAGTCTTGCAGCTGAGGTTCCTGTGTTTGAGGTGTTGGTGTCTGGGGTTATCTTCTTTCCTAACACACCGACCTCCACCTTCACATCAGCGTCCCCGGTGTCCAGTTTGGCTCTCTTGATGTCTTTACCATATGGCGTTTGATTTTCCTGAGGAATCTGGCCCTTCATGCTGTCTGCAAGAGGTCTGGTGGAGCTTTTGGAGATGACGGACAAAGAGGATGAAATACCCCTCTTGTGCGCATCCTTTGAAGGATTAGCTTCAGTTTTGCACTTCCTTTCTTTTTTATTGACCTTTATCTTTATGATGTCTTCTCTTCCGCCTTCTTTATGCTTTCTCTTCCTTTTTGTAGCAGTCCGCTTGGATTCTTTCCTGTTTTCTCTCCCGTCCTTGGTGGAGACGGTAATGACGCCAGTGAAAGAGGCAGTGTGAGTTGTGGTCACTCTCAGTTCCGCACTCAGTGATCCCTCCAGGAGTGAGGAATCCGTTCGCTCCAGGAGGTTCTCTTTATTCTTTCCCACCCCGTTATCATCCGAACAACTCTCAGTTTCTTCCTGATTCTCCTTCGCCTTGGGATAAGGGGCTGAATCTTTTCGAAATGGCAGACTTTGGGATTTCAAAAGTGAGTCTGAGGTAGAATCAGGAGGTGATTGACTATTAGACTCCGAGAAGGCTGTGGGAGATGATTTATGGCAGAGATCCTGATTCTCATCACAGTGAATCTGGGGCGCCACTGTGAGAGATGAGGAATGCTTTATCCCTCTTGAAGTGGCCCCACCAAAAGGACCCCCGCGACATGATGCTCTCTGGCCTTCAAGGAAGGTGGCCAGGCTCTTGAAGACATCGTCCAAACCTGCTTTATGTTGATCGAGGTCATTAAGGAGCAAGCCCGTTGCTTTCCTACTTGCATTCTCCTGCTCTTCTTCAATATCGTCTTTGATTGCACAAGGCGGCTCGCAGAACTCAGTTGGGCTGTTGAGAGAGTAACCGTCCGGTTCGCCAGTGCTTTCACAATCTGCAGGGAGAGGAGATAAGCACTGAGTGGGACTGGGCTGGAGAACAGGCCTACTGATTACACCCTTTTTCAGCTCTTCCTCATCTTCTTCAAAATCTGAAACGGGGGAGCCCTGCCAGCTGAGCACGGGGGGAGTGTTTGCATGGTTGTCTCCCGTGTCACTGAGATTTCCCAGCACAGCCTCAGGCTGAAGGTCTGGCGCATTGAGAACTCCCACCTTCTTCTCGTCTTTGCCATGGACCACCGGGTCTGACCCGGTCGAGCACATGGTACTGAGAGGTGCTGAGGCTTTATGGAAGATTGAAAAGAATGTTTTACCAGAGTTGATATTTGTTCCATCTCCTGAATGCGATGTAACATTGCTGCTCTGATGGAGACTTTCAGAGTTGGCTATAGATTCTAGGGGCTGTTCATTTACTGGCAATTCTGTGAGAATGCTGCTCCCTTCAGGGATTTGCTTGGACTTTGAAGTTGGGGACTGGGAAGTAGAGTTAGGATTGGAAGTGGTCGGCTTGTCCCATTTTCGTTTGACCTGTTCACCTCTTTTCCGGGTTTTGTGTCTTCGGAGTGACTGGCTTTGATTAATTCCTGACAAAGATGGCGTTTCCGTTTCGTCCAGTTTGGCCTCTCCTGGACAGGGGAAAGCATCGACAGAAGAAAGCTTTTCCTTCTTCATTTTTTTTAATTTCAAGCGCAATTTTTTGTCTTTCTTAATTGCTTTATCTCTCTTCCTATCCCTTTCATCTATGCTTTTCTCTTCCTTTTTCTTCCTTCTTTTCCTTTCCTCGTTATTTCCATTTGCAAAATCGCCCATTTTCAGTTTTTTAATGAGCTTATCCTTCGTTTTGATCTCAGTTTTTCTGAGCTCCTCCATCCCCTTCTCGGGCTTGCTCGTCCTCGGCCTGGCAACAGGAGATTGTCGTGAACAGACTGAGGTTTTCCTGTGTTTGGGGTCTGAAAACCTGGATTTTGAGCCAGAGTCAGACGTATGGCATGTGGACGTCAGGCTGGGTCTTGGGACATGACCGGGGCCTGCTAGAGACTTCTGCTGTTCACTGAGAGTCGGAAGGCGTGGGTGAATGTCTGCTGAATCTCTCCTGCAACTGGACACGGCGAATGGGGAGGGACTTGAGGGAGCCCCAGGACTGCTGGAAGTGGAACGACCGTCTTTAGGACTGCAGAGAGGGGTCGAACCGGGGGAAAACTCTGCAGCAGAACTTTTGCACAGGGCTGAATCCCTTGAATTGAACCTTGAATGAGACCGCTTCTGTTCCTGAAACGTATAAGTTCAGATTCAACGTTAAATGTTGAGTAACTTGTGTGCTACATTCTCGGAACTGCAAGGTGGATTTTAAATGTTTATCTCTTACTGTGCTTTGCTTGTGATGATGGCTCTGCAAGTCCTTTTCCTCCAGGGGGCGTGGTGGTTTGTTGTGCTGTGGAACTTTCTGGTGGCTTGTGTGCCGCTGATGGTGGTAGTGATGGTTTTGCTGGCTGTAAGGCACACGGGTGTGGTCTGCTGGTGAAACTGCGATTTTCCCTTCGACCTTCCCTTTGTTACCATAATGTGGCGGTCTGCTGATGAGACTCTGGTTGGGAGGTTCCGAGTCACCAGCGCCATGGCCTCCCGTTCGCGGTTCAGAGGTTTCCTGGAAACGGCACTTGATTTCAGTGGCACTAGTTCTAGGTTTAGTTGTTTTTTTTTTCTGGACTGAGCTGGTTTACCTGTTGATGAGATGCTGAGGTCCTGTGTTCAGAGCGATGGCAGGGACCCGCTCTGTCATCTTGGTTGCAACGGTAGTGGCTGGGCGACGATGGGGCATGAAGAGGTGGAGATAAAAGCCTCGATCCAAGATGAGATAACTGTACAAAGAGACATAATTTCCCCTGTCATACAATTCTGGATTTCACCAACAGGGGGTGATGTTTCTCACAAAAAAAGAAACTCGTGAATGGGAGACATAAGTCAACAAAAAGAAGTTTGTTCTAATTACCTGATCTGGGTCAGAATCCCTTTTCCTTTTAGCCGGACATCCATTCCTCGAAGATAGATGGTGCTGAGGGGGCGGACTGTGATGAGGCAGCTGCTCTCTCCGCTGGTGAAAGGTGGGACGTTTCCAAGGCCCGTGCCTGTTGTTGGCCATTCTGTCCGTGAAGCCTCTGTGGTGGTCTGACGCACCCCATCTATCCATCGGGGACTGCAACTCTCTGCTACCGCGATTCAGGCGAGGATGCCCTTGCTAACAGAAACAGGGAAAGAACTGTAAATATAAAACATAGGTCCTCCCCCGTTGTCGGTTCTCACCAGATTGCTGCTGACATTGTTCTGCCAGTCGACATAGCGTTGTCCAGGGCCAGTTTGATAACTGTTACCGCTTTGGTTGGGGAATGAGCGTGAAGAGTTCTGATGCCAGCTCTGGGCCTCAAATTGCTGCTCTTTACCATCCCAAATTCTTTGCGGATGTCTATGGCCCTTTGAGATGCCCTTATCCTGGACATGGTTGACTGTTCTGTTCCCCCTAAGAAAAAAAAAAACAAAAAAAACAAACCAAACAGAGCTGAAGTCAACACGTGGCAGATAGTTATTTTACAGTTCTGCTACATAAATGTGAGTTCAAACCAGATGTTGGCGTTGCATTTTCAATTGTTGATCACAAAAAAGGAAAAAATCTGCCTCATCATTAAGCTTTTGGAAGATACACACCAGTCCATTATCATCAATATTTATCAGTGTGTTTCACTCACCTGTTATACAGATGACTTGATAGTGAATGATGTGACTGGTTTCGTCCTTCTTGGTATCTGTAGAGTGAAAACACAGAAAATCAATCATAGTATAGCGACTTAGGTTATTTGTAAAAGGTGAATTTTAGAATTTCCTTTACATTTCTGACAATGACTGTAAGTCTTTTATAGTTATTCCGCTTTTAAGACTAATATGACCTTTTACAGCCTGTCAATCAAAACACATTGCAGTTGTACTGTGTGGTTCCAAAAACTTGTTTAAAATAAGAAATTAGAGTTCTAGTTTGTTGAATTTGTTGTCAGATTAAAACAAGTCTTTAAGTTCAGGTTTTAAAGGTACGGTACCTTAAATTAATGCATCAAAGGATACTTCCGTTGACACAGTGATCCCACTGAACGTCTTACAGAAACACCCCACAGCTCTCACTGTATTTGTCAGTTTCCACCACAGCTTCTTTTTACCGATGCAGCAGCCAGCTGACGATGCTACAGTCTCATTCATCAATTCTGTCTTTTGAACGTGACATCGAGTTCATCATCGCAGCTGCTACCGGAAAGAGAGATTTCCCTGAATATGCTCATCAGAGCTTCAGTTAATCAGTCAGCCACATTTGAAGTGATGCTCGTCTAAAATTGGCTTCGACTGCTGGTTCAGGTGAAATGTGTTCCATCATCAGCTTCTATTTACTCTAAATTCTTACTTTGGGACTTTTAAAGCAACGGTGACACTGTGACAATGAGGGTTGCTCTTGGCTCTCTTTCAATCAGCACAGCTATCCAAACCTTGCCTGGGTATTGCCACGCAATCCCAAAGGCACATCCAAACATTTAATGGCGTCTCCATGTTGATATATTTCTGAGTAAATAACAGAGGAAGTCATAAACACAGACTAAGAACACTTAGGTGTTGAATTAAAGACTCGTGTCGCATGATGACATGTGAGACAGAAAAGAAAATAATTTATGTACGAATATACAAAATAAGCATGCAGTACAGCACATTGAAAGCATGGTGTTGTACGGCACAGTAATGGTTTTGTTCACAATTCCCTCTCCTTTTACCTTTCTTTGTGTATTTACTTAAAGGGGACATTGTGAATTAATGAACATTTTGAACAACAAAATATAAATGCGCCCTTTATGATATAAGTTTTGCCGAACTTATATCGTATTGATTTAATTTATGGTTCAATCTGTTTCATTTTGATTCCAATATTAAAGGTGGTCTCTGATTTTGAGCTTGATCCCACGCGAAACTGACCTACGACCTCCAGGATTTCCGAGACTTTCGGGCGATCACTGGATTGTTGAAAATGTTTGAACACCTAACTTCATTGAGAAGGCAAAAATGATGCTACTGCACTTTCAGTACCGGAAACTCCTGCTTTTTTTTTTTTCCTGCTTTCCTCCAATTAGACGTTCAACAAAGTCTAATTGTTAAGTCCAAAAGCTTAAGTCTTTCAAGCTTAAATTTTTTTTATTTTTTAATTTGTATAGCTGTGACTCCTTTCTTTATCTTTATAAGTTTCTCCTTGAGCTTATCCCCCACCGTCCTCGTCTTCATTGCTAAATATGATGCCAGGGCTTCCCTTTGATAGCTTACTAAATATATTTTGCAAGCTGAACACTGCAGGTCCAACTTGCACCTGAACACCTCATAATTTCTTCCACTCCTAGCAACAAGATGAAGATGAGCGCACTCCTCTCTGTCTCTTCTCCCTAGAAGCCACAGTGAGCACAGCATATATTGATCTCTATGTGCCGGGGACACACATGGTGGTTTCTGTATCTTTAGGTGTTTTTTGTTTGTTTTTTTGATTATTCTTTGCAGCTGCATGACTTATTCTTTATTTAAGCAGGTAAGTATTGTGAAAAACATTATATAGAATGGCGCTTTGGAAGTGTTACGCATGCTCAAATAAAGTCAGGACATTATCATGCCCTATTATACATAATGAGGAATTTTATCCCTCTAAGAAGGCCCTGTTTAACTCTTATTCTTGGCGGATTATGAACGTTATGGTGTGGTCTTTATCAAGTGCGAAGAAGACAATTTCAAACATACTGGAGACAAAAGTCTTTTTTAAATGTCTTATTAGAAATGCAAAAAGGAATCAAATTGTTTGCTGTTTCAATGCTGACACAGAGGTCCCTCTGTTGAAGTAAATGTTTCCACAGGACTCTACCGCCATCATTCAGCTCATGCAGCAGTGACAAAGCGTCAATAGTAAATACATTATGAATAAGCATCAACAAGGACGTCTTGTTTTGCGATGGCACGGCGCGGCTGCTGTGAGGAACCGGTTTGTGCTCGCTTGCATTTAGTGAGACGTTTTGAAATGAGCAGAACCACAGCAGCGTAATTCAGGAGAGTGGTGTGCGACACCATGGCAATGCACGTGTAACGCACAGAATCTCACTTCTTCACTTGTGAGTGGACGTTAGTTCCACCGGGTTTATCTGCTGGGACCGATCTGTCGCACCTTTAAATACACACATTTGCTAGGTGCCTTTTAGCACACCACATGCTGTAGCCATAAACTTATTGATTCGAGGATAAAATGTTAAAACATAGCCATTTTGTGCAAGAGTTGTGCAGCTGACCTTTGTGGGTGGTTCCAGGGGCGACCGTTTACAGGCGCCCATTGTCCTCTGTTAGGCCCTCCAGCTGGGTAGGGGTCCCATGTGTTGCGGCCAGAGTAGAGCTCCGCCGGGTGATACATGCAGCCTGCAGGAAAGATGTTGCCTGATTCAGTCAGAGGTTTCTTCAACTACGCTGTAACAGACCGCTACAGGAGATCCTTCCTTCACCATCTGCAACAAGTCTTTTAAAAGCTTTAAGCTAATAATATTTTATTTCCTTTTGGGATTGACAAAGTGTTTATGAATTGAACTGAATTGAGTGATACAGGAGCCTGAACAATTACTAACAGTACTGTTAAAGATGTGCAAAAAAAAACATTTTATTGCAACTAATTTCTTAATTTTTCCTGGGTGATGAAGAAGATCCATTCAAGTTGCACAAAATTGTGTTCAGTCGTCTGGAGACTCGCCTTTATCTACAGTATTTTTAAATAACTGGGACTGTAAAAAAGGTAAAATGATCTATTCCTATAAAAGGATGCTAAAAACACCCCTCTAAACTTTGCTGCTAGAGAACTGCAGCAAAATTTCCACTGTGAAATACTCCGGCAGTAACATTTATGTTGTTTCCCAGGGGTGTAAATATAACATTTCTGCTAACCGCCGCACACCAGGCTGAACAAGGAACCGAGTTTACCTCAGCAGAACACACAGTGACCAGGGTGGTAAAGGAAGTAAATGAAAATCTTCAAAGCTGCAGCAAAGAGAGGCATCTTGGAGGTCGACAAATCTCCATTTTACCCACTAGATGAAGTCTACATGCCAATTGTTATTTGGGAGGGATACTAAGGTAAAAAAACAATCAAGCACACGCACAAAAATAAACAGGGTCTTTTCTATCCTGTGTAAGGTTTACGAAACTCCACTGGAAAAGTGTGGAAGGTTGAACTTTTGCAGCAGAGTCTTGTTTGAAACACAACAAATTCAGGAGAAAGCACCTTATGCTTCCTTTTCAGTACGGTGGCGGATCTGTGACACCGAGGCCTTGTTTCTTTTCCAAAGGTCATGGTTAGCTTATTGCACCATATAGAGTCACAAATGTTTTGAAATATGAGGACATCTTAAATAACAAATATCCTTCTTCTATGGCTAGCTTAGTTTCCAGGCCTTTATCCTATAAAAAAAAAAAAAAAAAAAAAAAAAGAAAACCCTGAGGATTGAGCTGCAAACATTATCTGGATGATCTAGACACATTGTTGAGAGAGGAATGGTTAATTATGTCTCTCTGTGTAAACCCTGACCTTGTGTTTACAGTGGAAAACTAAATGTTGTCATATTGGCAGAAGGAGAACGGACAAAGTATCAACAGCTGGAGAGTCAAGAATTGTATCACCAGCGACTCTGCTAAAAACAATTAGTTTCTAATTCTTGTGTTTTCTCACTAAATAAACATATCAT
Source organism: Poeciliopsis retropinna (assembly GCA_010277075.1). NCBI lineage: Eukaryota > Metazoa > Chordata > Actinopteri > Cyprinodontiformes > Poeciliidae > Poeciliopsis > Poeciliopsis retropinna. The sequence continues at coordinate 2,379,371 of VMRM01000024.1, forward strand.
AGTTGTTTTTTAAATTATGTCAGATTATGTAACTGCATTGAAAGCAACATTTATTTAATAACTTTGACACATTTTTTTTTTTTTACCAGGATTACCATGAAATATGTGTACAGTGCTGCAACAAAAAATATTATATATTTTTGCCCTGCATGTACTTTTGAGAAACAAGAACAAATGTTCTGCAGTTACCAGTCTTGGTCGGTGTGTAGCGGTCTCTCCACTTCCCACGTGAGCGCAAGAGACAGTCTGCAAAAAAAACACACACACACACACACACACACACACAAGAGAGAGAGTCACTCAGGAAACATCTCCTCGGGGCCCGACATGCACATTTAAAGACACAGAACTTTAAACTTAAGGTCTTGTCATGTGTTGCTATGGCCGACGCACACCAACGGGGGTTTTTGTTCTTGCGTCTCTCTCAAGCTGCATTTTCCGCTGCTCTGCATCTGTGCAGCGGTCATATCATCAGCGAGCAACAGCAGCACTGCTGTGAACTCGGGCTTTTTCTAATCAGTGGCGCCCAGCAGTCACCACAGCCGGTGGCCATTCAGAGAAAAAAAAAAACAAGACACGCTCCATGGCAACCTCACTTTAAGGGCAAAGAAGGAAAATGGAGATGCTGCAGGAGGCAACCTATGTTCCGAGTTCATCCAGGCCGTTCAGTTTCACTACTTTTAATCAGCTGCTAATTCTGTGGATTTGTATTTCCTGTCTCGCAAACGGACTTAAGTATGCCCATTTCCTGTGACACAGTGAGCTCTTTCGCTGCCTAGAAACCGCTAATGTATACACACACGCACACACTGTCAGGTGTTAAGGCTGACTGCCGTTTCAGTTTCTGTCCCTTATTTTAATTTCCCCTGTTTTTGCACTGTAATGGACTCAATATTGTTGTTTAAATGAGTTTTTTTTTTTTTCCAATGAGGAAGTCTTGTGCTGAGAATCACACTGCTGATGGGGTGATAAGGCTGCACCTCTGTATGCAGATGCTCCCCCGTGGCTATTTATAACGCACATGAAGAACGTTTCACCACTTCCCTCGCGGCGCGTTCAGTTGTACTACATGTTTTCGCTCCACAGGTTTGCTTGTGGTGTGACTGACTAATGCAGCTGCTGCACTGTGTTAACCTTTCTGCGAGCGCTGAATGAAATTAAGCAAGCAGTAGCCCAACCCGTTGCCAGAGCAACAAAAGCCAGACGTTTCTTCTTGCCTGTTGCTTCGGGCTTTTTTCTGGGTCGATTGCTTGATTCAGATGTACATTCAGAAAGAAGGCGAAAACACAGTGAGTCAATATTTGCATGCAGAGCTTATTTGGTGAACATGTAGTAAGACAAGGCCACAAATATGCTCCCAAAAAGGCTGTTAGCAAATTGTGGAACTTTTGCACATTTTTTTTATGCACAAGTAGTGCGGAATATGGAAAGGAAACTGTACAATATTCAGCATTTTTATGCATAAAACTCTAATAAGTGTTAAATGCACTTGCATTCAGCCAATCTCACCCAAGACTTCAGGCGTATGTCTCCACCGGCTTTGCAAATCTAGAGACTCTCCCTTATGAAGTTTTTAAATCGCATCGCAGTCAACTGGATTTAGGTCGGGACTTTGATTGAACCATTCTAACACATTATTCCGTTGTATCCCTGGCTTGATGTTTTGGGTGCAGTTACCTTTCCGGTAACTTGGTAACAAGGTCAATAACATTTTTCCCCCCCCATCAACACCGATCAGATTGTTAAGTCTTGTTCGATGGGGGATGATGCTGCCGCCACAGTGGGAACAGTGACACGCAGAATCAACATTTTTGCATGCCAGTTGAGGCGGACAGCCATGTCTTTGTGGGTTTGCAGGTGTCCCATACGATTTCCGCATATTTACAATAATTGTCTGGACGGTGTCAGATGCTCAAACCTTGTGTGGTGACAGTGTCGTGTTGTGCAGCTGAAAACTGCAATTACAATTTAGATTGCAATTAATCTCCATCCGCTGGACAATTTTCTTTCTTTATCTTTACATAACATCCCCACTTCACCCTCGGACCTGTAGCGTTTGAGCTGCTTCACCTATACCTACAATGTGGAGCTCAGGGACACTTGGCATCCATCCAACTAGTCAGATACATCACAGATGTACGGGGAATGAATGCATGACACTTAAAATGTAGCATCAACCCAAATATCACACTCAAGGAGTCCTTGAGTTTCTCCAATCAGCTGATCCAGAAACCAGCATTTTGACTTGGTCTTTTCTAAACACGGTATCCACGGATGGAAATCACGGCTGCAGGACTTTCAGGACGACGACGGGCATTTCACTTCCAACGCCCAGCTGTCCCGGTCACAAAGAAGGTGGCCGTGCGCTGAACGCCTGCCATTTTCACTCGCGAAACTGTGTGCGCAGTTTTGCGGCACTTTGAGACTCGCAAGCAACCGCGAGCCGGGGACCCGGAGCTGCTTGCCTGCACCAGCAACAGACCCACCATCTGTCGCCAGCCCGCCCCGTCGCTGCACGCCGGGAACACACACTTTTATTTGCCGCGCCGTCCGCGGAGCTGTCAGTCGGCAGCCGCAGCGTAGGCCCGACTCCGCACAACAGCGGCTCTGTGCGTCCAATATTAAAGCCATATGCGCCGGGGTTAATTCAAGACATCTGGAATCCAGCCTTCAGGCCAAATGATCTCATGTGCAAAGTGGGTGAAGTTGCTGTTGGGTAAACGCTCTCCTTCACGGTGAGGCAACCTTTAGGAAAGAATCTGCAGGACAAACAGTTTCACAAACAGGAGTGCACTGCAGAAACACCTTTTGTTTCACGCAAAAGGCCGACTCGGCCTGGGCTTCCTCCCTCCCATGTTGTCACCAAACACTGTTCCTGTTTGCTGAGAGCAAATAGGAAGCATTTATTTGAACTCTAAACATCAGGGTGCTTGCGTGAGCCAGTCCTACCTTACAGTGACCACCGAGAGACAAGACTTTCAGGTCCAAATTTTGACGTTGCTATCAGGACAGGATTAGAAAGACTCCAGACCAGTGTGGTTTCAGATCCCTTTAAATAGCTGCGAGCTGGTAGAGGGAGAGAAAGAAAAGAGAAAAAGAAAAAAAAGAGAAAAGCACACAAACACAAACAGTAAGAAGCTGTAGGAAAAACCATAGACAGTTGGTGCACAGATGGACATTGCAGGAAGGTTTTATTGTTTCAAATCAAAGGGATTCCCTTGGGTACACCTGTAACTACCTTCCTGTTTTATTCCCATCTAAGTCATCCCAACAACATGCAGACTTTAACATATGTGACCCGGCAGAGCAAAGAAAGAAAAGAATAAGCAACCTTTGGAGGGCGTCCAGGCAATTTTATTTTTTACTACCTGCCTTTCCTCCTGATGGCACTGCATTTCTGCTCTACTACTCGTTTCAACAAGGCTCCCTCTTTTTTATCTTGATACCCAATACCCCCAGCCTCCTGCTTTCTCTTTCTGGCAACGCGAGCGGCTCTGCCTGTGTCTCCACCCTCCCTTCTCTCGGCACGCTGTGGCCCTGTATCCCTGGCAACCGATGATATCATTTAGTCCAGAGCTGGGAGGAAGGCCTCCAGCGAGGAGGGGAGTGTTTGCGTTTGTGTGAGATTTTTGACACAGAAAGGAGAGGTTGTGTCGGCGGTGGGGGCAGGAGACCGTCTGTGGGGTTTTTAAACTTCAGCTTGAGCTTTTTTTATTGCTCGCATTTGCACAGCAGTACTTATAAAAGGGATAGGCTGATATGAAAGTGCTTTGCATAAACATAGCACAGTTTCAGAGTATTCCCTCAAAAACGCAAAGATAGATATGTAACAATGTCCAATCGCTTTATTTTAAACAGGAAACCCCCAATTGTCTGTAGAACACTTCTAGAATAATCTGTTAGTTCAAGTAGTTACAATAACTGACGCGCCGATCAAGTTTCCCCTCATCAACACCAATTTGGATTTTCTTTGGGGTCTCACCTGTTGACTCATATTTCCCTGTTCTTCCTAAGCTGCTGTCACACTGTTCCCAATCTTGCCATGTGTGCTAGCATCAAAAACAAGCCCATATGACACGGGTTACAAAGAGGCGAATGAAGGCAATTAATAGGACCATATGGGTCAACAAGTTCTGTCATGCCCATTCTGAACAGGGCCTGTACGCGGAGATGAGTGGCGTTGAATTCACAGTATTCTGCCACACCGTGACCCGGTTTATTACTTTCCTGTAAAGTATTTCATATTTCTGAATAACCTGGGGACAAGTGGCCAAGGACCGACTAGCCAAGTTTATCAGACAGTAAGTTAGGGAGGCATTAGGTTTCACTTTCATTTTCAAGCAGCCAGCGCCTGGAGGTGAGTAAACTATCTGGATAACAGAGTACAAAATTAAGTAATTTCGTATTATATTACAGGTCACTGCTGCGATACCTATGCAGGAGTTGCATCGATTCTGTCCATGAACAGTGAAGTCCACTGCCTGGAGTATGCTGCAGGGTTGGTTAAATTTTCAGGTAGGCGATGCGGGCATCATGTCTTCCAACTCAAACGAAAGGCTGATGAACGATAGTGTGACAAGGATTCTACCACACAGAGGAGAAAAATGTGTCGTATGTTCTTTGAGTAGACTTGAATCAACGAAGTTACATTGATCCATTGACAGACCTCTAAAGGTGGGAGTCCTTCTATGCAATTTAACAAACAGGAAGGGAAAAATCAGATTTTTCAGTATGTAGCTATCTACAGCACTGCTTCTTGTACATGATATTTTGATTTACACGGTGTTGTACAGTAATGCACCGCATGCAGGGTGTAAAAATGCTACGAAGCGCCTATTTAATAGAATCGCCAATTAGAGCCGATCAAGGAAAAATTGTCAGATTCTGATGTCTGGCCGATTGATTTCTGCATCTCTTGTTGCCATACTAGTACCAAGCTGATTTGTTATGTTTATAATATATAAACACAAACACTTCAGCAAACACACACCTATTGGTTTCGCAGCTGTACTTTTTAAGTGCCTTTTGTTTCAAAACGATGCCTGCGTTTGGAAGCATTCACCAGTAAGTTCAGAAAGAGGGATTGCTGCAAAGTCAACAACTCAATGCAGTCAGCTGCGTATCCTCATATAGACTCGGTTCTTTTTCCTCAGCTGACATTATGAACTGAATTTAAATGTACTGCATTATACCGAGGCTGGAATTCAAGTGTCAATTTGAATTTATCTATGTGACCTACTTCAACTGAATTAGGACTATTTGCCATTAACTGGCGCTGCAATATTACTGACAGAGCCAAGTTCTTCTAAGTTTCCTTGCAAGCAATCATGAGTACTGGACTCTTATGGAAGCCAGCTGACCAACAGCATCCAATGACATGCGGGGGAGGGGAAGCAATCTACTCTTCATGAAGTTGGAGAAAACCGAGGACACTCGAGGGGTTTCTTTGTGATCTTTACAATAAATATGATGGCAAATCTTTGTGTTTACGAAATCAGAACTTTTAAAAACCCGAGTCGAGCTGTGACGCCTGTAGCCTGCCCGAGGTGATGACTGATAGGTGAGCAGCAATTTTCAAAGAATGTGGCGAGCTAAGTTTTCATCTTTAAGCAGAATGACATTAGAAAACACCACAATCGAGCACAATCTAAGCCGGCTGCAGCAAAACCACTGCAGATGTGCATCTTTTGCAGCATGTGCATGCGTGTTTTATGCGGTGGATCATGCTCCTATACCATAAAAGGGAAGGAAGGTCTGCCACACACACACACACATAAACACACCATAGTTGCCTCCGGTGGTTTCTTAGCCAACACAAGGAGAGGACAGGCAGAGATCAGACCGAGCGGAAGCAACAAGGTATAGAGACAGACTGGACGCCGATTGGACCCCCCACCAACACCAACACCTCCCCTATAGCTTCACTGACTACATTCACAGTTCCAATCAGACGCAGACATGAGCCGGGCTCAAATGCTCACATAGCGAACGTACAGTACGAGCCGAATATCAATCACTTGGTTGTTTTTTTTTTTTCTTTCTAAAAATAACATCCCTGCTTGCTTGCATTGCAACCCCCCCATTCTATCCCCTCCTTCTCCCTTTTCCAGTTAACAGCAGCTTCTGCCGGCATACGCTCCATAAAGCTCAGCCCCTCCGAGGGGGTGCTGGAATGTACCAAGGCAAGGTCAGAAACACCAGAGAGGGGTTTGTTGCAGGCTGTGTGTGTGTGTGTTGTGTTGCAGTTGCAAAGAATACAAAATGTCCAGCTTTTTTTTTTTTTTTTTTTTTTGGGAGGGGGGGGACAAAGACTGTAAAGCATGCAGGCAGGTGTGACGAAAGACTGCACGTGAGAGAGAGAGAGACTGTGTGTGTGTGTGTGTGAGAGAGAGAGAGATGCACAGCTGGTCTGCGTGGTGAATGGTAACCTAGAAATGGCTGTCCAGGTGGTTATCAAAGCCGGCAATCAACTGAAGGCACAAATATATGTGAAACAGGCTGATCCTGGCGGCAGTCGCCTTACCTTTGACCTCCTGGGTGAGCATGGCAACCATCTAAATGTGACATTTCTGCTGGAAGCAGCAAAATCCGTTTGAAGAACGTTGTTGGGAGACCTGTGCAACATGAGACACTTTCCTCGTTACTCCAAATTAAGGATCTGATCCTTGCTCCTCTCACTCCATTTTGCACACAAACACAAACTCGCATTCAACAGCTCAATGTTCCGGTTTGCAAAAAAAAAAAAAAATCGAACCACAAGTGTAAACCGCAACAGTTTCCCTTCACTACATTCATCATTTCACATTCTTCCTCTCAGTGTGGGTCTTCACGTGAGCGTGTGTGTGTGTGCGTTAGTGTGTGTGTGTAAAGCTTCATGCATGAATGTGCAGCAGTCTGCAGACGTACACTGCAGTACAGTCACCGAGAGACGAATCGTTGACAGAGCACAACATGAAACACCCCGAACGATCCGAGAACTGAGATGGAAACAATAGAAAAACGCACGCAGACACACACGCTTTACCCCAACACACAATGCATGCAGTAGATTTCCATTCACCACCATAAAATAAGCACATCAAGTTCCTCCTCTGCATTCCTCATTTACCTCTCTTGGTTTTTTTTTTTGTCTGTAGTTTTTTTTGTTTTGGTTTTTTTGTTTGTTTTTTTCCTTCAGGGTCTTTGGTCCAGGCAGCCCCTCTTCTCTCTCCCCTTTTTTCCTCCCTTTCTTTCACTCCTCGCCACCTTGTCTCACCCGATCCTCTCCTCTCTGTCTCCTTTCTTTCCCCCCTCGCCTCCTCTTCCTGTTTCCACTCTACTCTCTGATGCTGGGGCTCTCATAGCAGCACAGACCGATCCACGTGCACGGAGGGATGGTGGGGGCGGGCCCACGGGCTGCCAGTCAGAAGGGCCGGAGCCAGTCAGGAGGCCGGGGGCCCCTCTCATCTGTCACAGGAGGAGGGGAGAGGAGCAGACAGAGAGCAATAAAGAGGGAGGTTGGAGGGGCTGAGAGGGGAAGGTGGGGAGGCGGGGGGTATTTAATTCTTTTCCTGGGTGCCTACGTGCGTCTGTGTACAGTATGAATGTGGATATGAGGGAGCTGGAACCCAGCCAGTACAGTAGAGGAGATATTTGAAATGCTTATTTTATCTTTACATCTCTTAGATTTGAAATATGCGCTGTTGTTTTTCTCTTTTTTTGTGTGTTTGTTGAAAACTGACTTTTCCTTTTCTTTCTTTTTTTTTTTTTTTTTGCAGCAATTGTGTTTTAAATTCAAGGAGAAAAACGTACATCGTGCATTTAATTCCAAAATGATGCAAACTTTGTGAAATCTCTCTCTCTCTGTGTAGCAGGGTAAAATGGTGACAAGAGGGGCTGCCAGCTCAAATGTCAAGTGACAGGACAACCGGCGGAGGGAGGGGCCTCGGTTCTCCCTTCGTGAGGGAGGGTCTAGAGTCTTTGTGCTCACAATACGAGACCAGCACTCGCTCCCTCTGCTCGTTTCACCCTTCACTGGCCAATAAAAGGCAGGTAGGGCTCTCGAGGGGAGGGGGGCCCCGGAATCACAGCGAGAGGTCGACAAAGATGGAGATCTGAAGACGAGCTGGAGAAATGATATAAGCAAACCGGTGATGGATTTTTATATATATGCATATATATATATATATATATATTTTTTTTTTTTATGTTAGCTTAGATTTTTTTATTTTTATTTATTTATTTATTTATTTATTTTTTATGCCTCTGAAGTGCCATAGCAACAGCACCCGGATCAGCCTGAACTCTTATTGGTTAGCCGTCAACCCCATGTGGGTATTCAGACCAATGAGCGGGCTCCTACGTCTTCATATGCCAGACAGGCTGCTAACTCACACCCCCTGGCGGGCTCGTGCGAGGCCTGGATTGACCCTCGCGCGGCGGTTTTCAACAGAAACACTCATCCAACTATTTCAACTTTTTTTTGCAACATGTGTTCCAGCAGTCAAAGTTTAAGTAAAAGGCACTCCACTGAACTCCACTTTCATACTGCAACAAATATGCACACACACAAAAAAATAAAGACAAATTTGATTTCAATTAATAAATTATTAAAGAAAAAAAATCAGCATCTTATACATTGTTTCAACCTAAAGTAGGAAAGGTGGGAAAACGCAAGAAAGTCTAGTTGAAAAAAATTTCAATGTGTATTTAAGCAAAGACACACAAAACCTTGATGCCTTCACTTGCCCCAAACAAGCTGTCTGCCATATTGTGAGTGGCACTGAAACGGCTCTCCACACACGTTCGCCTTGGAATCCAATGCAATGAATGATTAGCAACTGAGTTTTCTGATTTCAACGAACAGTACGTTTACATTTAGCCATTATGTGCTAGTTGCTTTTGTACTTTTATACATTTTTTTTAATGCTGATAAATGTGATTTTTGATCAAATATGATACGGTATCGCAATAAAGTAAGAACAGTTAAAAATAATATACACTTATTGGTTCTAAATTAAAAAAGAAAATGTGCCAAATTGCTAAATAGTCTACTCAAGAGCTAAATAGCTGTATTAATTAAGAAAAACTTTTGCCAAAAATGATTATTTAGGAGCGGATGTGAAGCTTATTTATTCATCACATTAATAAAACTATATGTATAAATTTTATTTATCCAAGAACGACAATAAATTAGGAATCAACCTTGTTATTTGGATGGGGGAGAGTAATGAGTTTGAAGCTCAGCAAAAAGTACATACTGCCTCTATGTGGACAAATTTAGGTACTGCATATTGATGGAGATTATAATCTGAAGATGATTGAAATGTTGCACATGTTCAACACCGTGGCTCTAAAACTGTGGAGCTGGTGGTAGTAGGTGTCTGTTTGATAGTTACGGTTCATTGCAGTGTGTGCTAAGAGCTACAGACACAAGCAGCTAAAAGGAAGAATATAGCTCAACCAGTGTGATTTTAGCTTCATTAGAAATTTGTCAAATGCGAAGAAAAGTTTAGAACTCCGGGTTCATGCTGAAGCTGTCCACACCATATTTCTGAATTTGTCTTACACTTTGGAACATGGGGTTTGGCAATTACTTTTAAGCTCTTTCAACAAATGATGCAGTTCCATTGGATAACGTTTTCTTTCTTTGTTTTCTATCTTTAACATGATAAACTACTTGGTAATTACGTCTATGCCACTTTTTATGAAAACATCTTTCAGTCCCGTGGTACAGAGTAATAAAATGCAAAACAATAAGAAATATTTAATCCTAGAATTAGTTAAGCATTTGTTTTATTACTGATTCCATAGGTAAATATTTCCTTAAATGATTCCACAGCTCGGCAAAGTTCGGGCTTTTGCATTGATGCTTTGCTGATATGCCTTTAAAATAATCTGTTTCAACATCTAACCACTTAGGTTATCTTTTTGGTTTGTAAAGTACTTCCGTGGTCAGGCAGATGGACAGATCATGTGTCAGAGCAACTTCTCTGCTAGATTACTTACTGATCACATGCAAAGCAGACGAGGCTTTGAACTTGATGTATCATCAAGTTCACACGATACGTCAAAGTGATTTCATCATCTGTTTGAAACCTGTACTATCGACTCTTGTTTCCATCATTCACACTGAAAATGACTACATGGAGGCAACTAAGACCTACGAGCTGCTGCCTTTTGGTATTGAAGAACTGAGCGATAGCAGCAGTCTGAGTAGCTGCACCACAACCCGTCTTCCTCCCCGCACCGAGGAGCAGCAGTGGGCAGCCGAGTCGGATCTATACTTGGTCCGAATTCATAATTCTAATTGGTAAAAATGCTGACAGTTGAAAAATGTCTGTCCACGTAACTGCATCATCCGCCCCGGTCGCATAAGTCATGATTGTCATAACTCAAGATTAGATCAGAGAGGCAAGCTGCTTCTAACAACACTCAGTCACTCAAATTGACTTATTAGGGCAGTGAAGGATTGTAGCCCGGGCTAATCTGACAGTTTACATTTGCATAAAGCAGGCCTTAGCAGAGGGCAGCACAGCAGCAGCAGACACTCCAAGTCATTGGAACTGCATTACTTTTTGTGTGCTTCACATGTCAAACCAATCAAGACAAATGTTCCTCTGCAACTTTTATAACTAAACTCAAATACAGTTGTGGTTATATATAAATGTTTCACCATTTTTTACCAATGGCTTCTAGCCGGCCAGCCCCTCAGAGTAAGTGTGAAAATAATGTCTGGTTTGGGTCACTTTGGAACAGTATTTTGCTCACAAACACAAGGCTAATGAGCAGGGATTGTTAAAATTTGCAATATGGAGGTTGTTGTGAAAGACTTCAAAAAGCAGTGGATATAGGAAGACGCCATTTGAGGTGAATATTAAGAGTTTTTCTTCAATATCATGTTTCTACTGCTACTGGACATTTTCTATTCCCAGTCTAAGAAAAGTCTCCAATAGCTTATTATCTATGATCATACATACCTGTGAAAACATTTAATTGTTTCTTGAGTTGAGCTACCAGATACTAGACCTAGCATTGTGTAAGGACTGCTGGAACTCTCTTGTACTCGCTCACAATCTTTGCCACTTGGTATTCAAACTTTCATGCGTTATCTCCCTTTACCAAGTGGCTTATCCACCATTCAAACCAAGACGCAGAGTACCTTGAGTCACGATGGGAACTTTGGGCCTTTTGTTCACCACTGAGTCAGATTAGTCAGGTTTGCATTTTACAATTACACAAGAAACCCTGGGCTGCACAGTGACACAACATAGGACTGTTGCCCTGCAGCCAGAAGCTCCAAGGTTTTAATCCCTCATGGGGTTGTTCTGCATGGAGTTTGCATGTTTTCCTTGTGTCACTGTGGCGACCAATCCAGGATGTACCCTACCTTTTCACCATTACCACTAGAGAAAGATATCACCCCCCTGGCCCTGCAATTATCAACCAAGTAGAACTGAAGAACTTGCGTCTTGTTTCAAAAACCAGTGGATGGGCATAAAAAACATTCTGAGCAACGCATTTTAACGCCATAAGTTTCATGACATTAATTGTATAAGACTGGTATCGGGGTTAGAGGGTAATATTCAACTCAGAGATGAAGAAGCTACCAAATACAATAAAAAAACAAAAAACTAAGTTTGTTGCAAACTACAGGATTTTCTTTGAAGTTTTCAACAGTTGAGTTTATGGGGCTATGACATGCCCTTAACGCCTACATTAACTCAAGGCTTGTTCTCTGGAAGCACACGTCCAACTTTGCATATCAGCTGTGTGACATTTAAATTGTAATGGCAAGAGGCTCATTTTGCACAACAGAAAAGGAACGAGTCATTGAGGAGACAGGCACAAACATGAGGATGTTAACTCCGTTGTTTCTTGCTCTTGCAGCCTTACCTTACCTTTCACTGGCAACTGTTGTGCAAGACTTCAATCACGTGGAGAGATGCAAGGACTCGCTGTACATGGGGACGCCCCCACGTGGGATTGTCGACATCAGGCTAAAGAAGATCTGCCAACGCTACGCAGATAAGCCTCGATTTGTGACGCTGTACGACCCTCACAAACGGATCCCGGTTTACTCGGCTTACACCTTCAAGAAAACCGAGGGAGACAGGCGTGTGGACTACCCTTGGATGTACGAACCACAGGTTAGAGTCTTTTAGATTTAAATACATATGTTCATTAAAAGTTTCTCTCTCTCTCTCTCTTTTTTTTTTTTTTTTTTTTTTTTTTTTTTTTTTTAAAGCTTTGGTAGGATGTGAACGAGAATAATTTACTTTTCATGTCCTCCCAGCTGGCAGAAATCGATGGAAATGGGAACATGTTGCCGTTCCCCACTGGCTATCTCCACATGAAGTTCGAGGACAGCCAGGCAGTGCTAGACGACTACTCGGACGTTGTTCTTTATGAAAGAGGTCACTTGAACCCAGACCAGCACCACTCCACTCCACATGACCGCGCTGCCACCTACACACTGACTAACGTTGTCCCAGAGATCAGGGAGTTCAACATCGGACCTTGGCGTGAGTATGAGGAGCGGATCCGAGTGCGCCTCAACAACTTCTGCCGTGGCACTGCCTTCATCGTCACCGGAGTGACCACCAGGGGGAACATGATTCGTCGCAACAACCAGGACCGGGTGGCCATCCCCGAAGACATATGGTCTGCGTATTGTTGCACCGAGTACGACCGCAACTCTCCCCACGACGTGCGCGTTCTCTTCCCGTCCCATGGGGCCTTGGCCAAGAACGCCAAAGAGGGGAACAGTGTTCATGAGATGACCGTGCAGGAGCTGGAGATGTTTCTGAAAAACCACATGGATGTCGACCAGAACCTTCAGATCTTCTATGACAACTGCGTCTCTCCCTCACCTCTCCCTCTGTACCTGCAGCACACCATCTGAGGGACGACCATTTACAATGTGTTGATCTGTTAGACGTGTGTGTGATCATGCTAGCTTCAAAGGTCTCTCCTAATAAGAAAGATCAATAATATATTCCAGTAAAAAACAGATAATGTTTTGATTGTATCAAATTTTGAAGGTGAATTTGTTTTGCTGTACTTTCTTGAAATCGACATGATTACTCTGCTGCGTGGGAGCTCACGCAAATTAATTTGATAAAAATATCACAATTAACAATAATAAACCCTTTTTGTGTTTGTGTTTCTCAAACCAAAAATATTTGACCAGCTAGAACATTCAACTTTCAATAAATCCAGGGGTGTTGGATTTGCAGTGACAATAGATTTGAATTGGTGAGTTTGGGTGTAAAATTTCAACCTTCTAACTGAGCATGAAGAAAATATTTACAACCCCATTCTGTAAAATTTAGGGAAGATTAGGAATAGTTTTTCTTAATTAAACTCTTCCAGAGATTTCCATGGGTCCATATTCAGTTTTAGTTTGTCACCTTTTTTTTCACTACAAGCAAAAAAGAAAAGGTTTTTATACGTGGTAGGAATGTCAGATAAATATTCAAGCTTGTCAGAGGAAATTAAACATATCCCCAAATATAATCTCTCGACCTGATTGTCAAAAAGGCACAGAGAGATATTCTATTTTCCAAGGCACCATGTGAGCTGTCAGACCTCTCAAACAGAAAACTCCTTTCTGTTTGCAGCAGTAATTTTCCACTGCCAGTTTAGTCACACTGCCATCTAGTGTTGGAGCAACAGTAGTGACTGTGGTGTATGATGAAAATATAGATTTGGCTCAATATATATAGTTGAATAAACATGGATCAGAGGATGGGACGGCCATCACTGTGAAACAGACGCCGCCGAGATATTTTGGAATTTGAAATGAAAGTCATTTCAATGTGAATGAATGGAATTAAAGTCAGACTTCAGTTTGTGTGAATGTCTGTGTGAACACATTAGGAGCTGAGAGAACATTTTTTTTATTCTTAAAGTAAAGGACAGACTTAAAAAGAATGGTTTTGAAAAAGAAAATAGTACAATAAAGCTACTAATTTTTGATGGGAAAAGCAAAAGTAATAATAAAAATCACCATATATATATATATATATATATATATATATATATAATATATATATATATATATATATATATATATATATATATATATATATATATATATATATGTAGACTTCTCATGAATAAAACATTTCCTTCCATCTGTGCATGTGTGGGTTTTCCCCAGGTACCCCTTCCTTCCCTAACATGCCTGTCCAAAACACAGGCATGTTAGGCTAATTAGCAACTCCAAAATAGAAAAGGGAGTAGAGGGTGTGAGTGTGCATAGTTGTTTGTCTTGCATGTCTCAGTGCTGGCCAATTCTGGTGGGATGGCAGAGCCTTCTCTGAACAAGAGGCAGTAGGCCCAGAAATTGCATGAGTGGTTATTTATTAAAATGGTACTTTACCAAGTAATCGATGGCCAAAAGAGAATTTTTCGTACGTGGTCGTGTATGTACCAGTGGAAGCTTGAAAGCATATTATGTTCCACAATACTAAACGAGGGTTAGATTGGTTTATCCTTGGCTTGTGCACTGCAATGTGGAGGAAAAACACTGCCTCAAACATGAAATTAGGATCTTATTTAACTCATTGTTGAGGATGCGCCAACAAAAATCTACAAATGTAAAATCGTACATGCTCTAACATTAGTGTTTGGCTGTTAAAATGTTTAGAGTGGCAAATGATGCAGATTTGAGGGCTTCTGGGTGATTTTACTTTCTCTGTAGTATAAGTACTGGTGTTTGTGAAAATGATCAACTCGATGTAAAACGCAAACCACTTTGTACATGCAGCATTTAGGCTTGTATGTGATGCCCTTCTATGTTTTAAACAAATAGTAAGACTTTTAATTCCACTTTTAGGACTCAACACCACTTCTAGCGCCCACAGTTTGAAACTGCAGGATGTATGAAATGATCTCTGGTTTCTGCAAACAGAAGAAAAAAAGAAAATATATGTTTCTTATGAGCTTCATGGTGGGACAATAAACAATAGATAACAATGTCAAACCTATGTAGAAAAAAAGAAAAAGAATAAAAAAAAAACATTTTATATGATGATTTTATATAATGCGGAGAAAAGCTATAGAACCAATTTTTCAATGCACTATGAGATAAAAAAAAACTGCCTCCTAAACCTAATAACTGGTTATGGCACCATTTTTAGCAACAAAATTCTGGTTTATGACAAATGATGGGTCTCTCTGCATTTTACTGCAGTACAAAAGTTTTAGGATTGTTTGATGATATGCTTATAGATGCCGATTTCCACATGTCATAGACGTTTTGCTATGACGTCCAGTCTACTTCATGTTGCCAAACGGGTTCTGTTGAGTTGACTTCTTGATTCTGAATGTCTGACATTAATCCTGCCTGGGTGTGTCTCGTGATAGCTGCTTGTTAAATTGTACTTTTTTAAAAATTTGTCAGCGGGTTAACTACTTTTTCACATCACTTTGGGTTATCTGGGCTAGTGCTACATTAAAGCCCGAAAGCAAGTGATTTATTAAGCACCAAAGAACTGATAACAGGTCTAAATATGCAGGGACTGAAAGCAAAATAGCTGCTGAAGACTCTTTATTTAATTGTCGTTCTGCCCTCAAGTGGCCAAACGAAGCATTGCAGCTTCAACAGGACTTTGGCCATAAAAATGATGGCAAAGCATTTGTTTAAGAATGTCTTTTAATGTTTTCCAATTCAGATACACAACAGACAGTGTGTAATAGCCTCTATTTGAAATAGAAATATTAACTTTAATTCTCTCAACTCCTCGTCGTCAAATATGCTCCCTCTGTGTATTTTGCGCCTCAAGCAGGTTACTGAGTCAGACTAAATGAAACAGACAAACAGGTGCAAGCCTTCACTGTAACATCTGGCATCAAAAAGTTTCAAGAATAGGACATTTGAGTCTGTGTAACGCCAATTGTCAGCCAACATCAGAACTGTAGTGTAAACATGTAGACTTGGTGAGTGTGCTTCCGTTTTCTGTTGGCTGGTTTCAACCCTTGTTTCCAAAAGAAGGGGGCAGGGGATAAAAAATAAAGCATTTCGCTATGTTAACTTCAGAAGCGCAGGGGACTGAAACTCACACCAAACAGCTGGGTCAACAATCCCGTTGACAGGATGTGCAGACAAAAACCGCAAAAGTTAGCAAAAACAACCACTATGAATATAGTTCGAAATAAGACCAAAAGAGTACAAAGGATTTCACAACCTTCCAGTTACGTGGGTATATACCATATGCTCAAGACGACGTGAGACAATAACAACCAAATACACCGGCGTCACAAATTGCATTTCTCGATTTACGGCTTGCTTTGAGCCAATTTGTAACAAAATCTGTCCTTTTTTTTTGTTTTGTTTTGTTTTTTTCTGTCTCATTACTCAAATCCTTCCTGTTTTGCCTTTCCTTCATCTGTTCTCTGCAGCTGTTCTTTGGCTTCTTCACCAATGAGAGAACTCATTTCACTTAAAAGCTGCCTTGTATGATTGATGGGACGATGCCAAGTGTGCACGGTATGCTTTAGACCACCGTAGACAATCACGAGACCTGGGCCGCCAGAAAGCATTCCTTTTTCTGTTTGTTTACCTCTACCATGCTTTTGCTTTTTTCTCCTTTTTTTTTTTTTTTTTTTAAATCATTCATGTATGCTGATAGATGTTCTCATGTGACCACCTTATAAGATTTGATCATGAACTCAGTTACAGCGCCTTGCAAAAATATTCACTTTTTGCTACATTACAATCACAAACTTTGATGCATTTGATTGGGATTTATTGCGATGGAACACCATCAAGCTAAAGGGTTAATGGTATTAACCAATAAGAATAAAAAAAATAGACCAAATGGTGGCATCCAGCCTTTACTCTGATGCCCCAAAATAAAGTCCAGACCAATCAGCAATGCTCAGAAGATACATAGTAAAAGTCGGTCAAACCTGTTTGAGGCTGCAGAAGACTTGAAACTGGTGTGAAGGTTCAATAAAAACCAAGAACTATGTCTGTGTTACTTTGTTTTAAAGAATTAATTAAAAAATGATTTAAAAAAATCCAGACCTTAATGTTATTGTAAATCTGTGCAGAACTGGTAGAGAATGTCTCAAAACATCTGGTCCTACAATGACCTGAATCAGAGGAGGCTGAATACAAACGCACGCCAGCATTCATAATTGTGAAAAAAAATTGTAAATCATTTCTAATTTTCCTTTCCACTTCACAATTATATTTGAGTGAGATCCCGACATGGAAACTTGTGGCTGCAATGTGACAAATTCTGGGAGCGGGAGGGGCCCGGCCCTACGAATAGTTTCGCAAGACATTGTCCACAGCGGCTGATCAAACCGACTCTATGTGCGCATGAGCGTTGAAATCATGTTAAGACATCTAAACTTGCACCTGTTGTCTCAAAGAAAAAGATCCGGCCAATCACTCCAAACCAAACGACAAACATAATATTTACAAATTCCAGTTTGTTCTCGTACACTTAAAAATAAAAAATAAAGTTCAGTTTGTGTGGTTCTCTTTGTTGGTTTCTCGTCCTCCTAGCTCGCTCCAGCCCAGCGTGAGGGATGGCAGTCTGGATCCGGGAGTGTCGACATCCTAAGCACGCAGCGGGGGATGCGGGACGTCACAGATGCCAATCCCAGTCGCCTCGCTTTCTCTGGTACAAGGTGTGAGTAACGTCTTGTTTTGATCAGGATTTCCTTCCCCCCCAAACCCTCCTCCCCAACGCATTCCCTGCACATTTGACGGATCACGCAGACTGTTTCGTCGCCATCACCAGTGAGTCACTGCTTCTCCAGTGTTGTCCTGATGTCACAGTTTTTCCTTTTTTCTTTCCTCATTTTTTTTTTCCAGCCACCCCCCAACCCCCCAAATATTGTCCAGGGTACAACCCATCCTTGTGTTCAGTTGTGCAAAACAAGTGACACAATCGTACAAGGCTCTCGTCATTTTTTTGTTTGTTTGTTTGTTTTGTTTTTTGTTTTACCATAAATATATATTTTCTTTTCACCCGCCGTGCCGAAGCAAAAACCATGAGATGACAAAAGAGCTGACAAAAAAAAAACAAAAAAAAGAAAAAAAAAGAAAAGAATTGAGTTGTCCTCAGGTGCTTGAAGCATTAACTTAATGTCAGTCACATACATGAACCTTGCTTGGATTATTCATGTGAAGAAATCATGTCTCTGTTTTTCTTTTTGTAACGTAAAAAGTGCTTTCCTCGTATGAGACTGAGAGACGGTGACTGTGCAAACTTGACAGCTTTGAAAGAAAAATACAAATAAAAAAAAAAAATGGGGGAATTAAAAATAAAACAAGGCTCTCATCAGTCTCTGGTAGTCTTGTGGCACAGCCGCGGTGTTAGTAAATGAAAAACAGAAGAATAAAATAAACAGGAAATATTTACTCTCTTTGTTATAATCATAGCTTTACACAATATTCATCTCTTTAATACTTTCCAAAGTACCACAAAGTGCAGCTGATATTAAAATAGAAAATGAAATATTTCCAAAAGCAAAACAATTCAATGGGAAATAACCAAACAAGGCATTCGAAATTATTGAAATGAAAAACTCTGCCCCACACATAAAAAAAAAAACAAAAACAAAAAAAAGTCATGCAACTATCCCACACAGCAAAGTAGTTAATAAAACCTTATATATTTTCTTCTTCTAAATGAGGATATATTAAATCTGATTTCCCTTTATAGAAGAGACCAGCCACAGTGCAACATTGAGTGTAAATAAAACACAAAGTGTGTGTGTGGTTCCAAATCAAAGATAAAGGGGTTGGCACTTTCTTTTGATGGGGACTCCTTGTCTGTTTTTTTGTTTGTTTGTTTGTTTTTCTTTATGAGATACAGTCAGGACGGACCTCGGCAAGCGGTCCACCGGACGCCGGCCAAAAAGGAACTTCATCACAGTACTTGGCACCAAGAATGCTGGTAAAAACGAGATATCAGAATATCTTTTTTTTTTTTTTTTCATTCATATCCTTACAATTTATTAATAATACATCATTTACATTTCTGTTTTTAATTTTTTTTTTGTATAAAAGACTCTAGAAGGAAAAAAGAGTCTAGACGTGACCGAGAGAAGGAGGACGCAAAAAAAAAAAAAAAAAAAAAAAAACGGACTCTGTTGATGTTGTTTAATAAGAAGAGCTACAAGAGTGGATGCATGGGCAGGAGGACAGAACGGCGGCGAAAGCGTGGGGAGGAGTCACTTGATCTACGGTGGAGGAAAGAGACAGAGATAACGAGTGAGGACTAAAGAAAGCGATGGACGTGAGTGGAGCCAGGGAGGTGCGGATGCGGTGAGTTCTTATGGGCAGCCTGGATTCCAGGCCGCGTCCTGCTGAATGGGGGTTCAGCTACTTTCTGCGAGGCCTGACAGGTCAAGTCCCAATCTGGAAATCTGTAGACATTTGCACCGCTACTCCCAAAAACTAGAAATGTTTAATTGTGTTTAAACTGAATTTAAAATGCATTGTGGGTCTTTGCGTGCCACTGCAAGTCTTCTCCTTTTCTCTCTGTAAGCCTTTTCTTTCTGTTAACTATCAATAAAACCCCCAAATTAAGTAAATCTTAAAAAAAAAAAAAAAAAACTAACACGAAAAAGCTTATATACTTTTGGCAGAAGTATTTCCACATTGTGGGATTTTTGTTTTACGGACCAACACAAAGTAACCTCTGTTATACAGTGGAAGGCAAATTGTACATGGTGTTGCATTTAAAAAAAAAAAAAGAAAAGTCTGAAAGTGGCCACCACTTGGTGGTACCTTTCTCCCAACTTGTGCTGTTTAACCTGCTGAAGTCCAAATGTTTTACAGCTTTTCTGGTTATTTGGTAATTGAATAATAACCCAGGAATTAAGCACAAAAATTGCTATTAATAATAAAAGCTAAAGTGATATTTCACTGTTCCCTAAAGGAGATTGTAGGGAACATGCTATGTGTCTGTGACTGAGTGCAGAGATTCAATATAGAAGTACAAATTATTATAATTTTTTTTTTTTTAATTTTGAAAGGAATAATCTTTTTATGCACCGCAGGCATTTTGGATTTTGCGATCAAGACTGGTGAGAAAGATTGGACTTTCCTCTACTCCACTTGTAACTGACTGACTCCTTTTTGTTAATATTTCAAAGTACAAATTTATAAATCATGCACTGCCAATGATCTAACACAACAAACACATGAAAAATACAGTAATACAGTTGTATTACTGTTTTAAATTTCTGTAGAAGAACACTGATAAGATTATCATACGAAATGATAATGCTAATGTGGTACATGTTCCAAAATTAAGGTATGTGGCACAAATTGTCAATCCATGGCAAGACTTAAAAAAAAAAAATTTCAGCATACTTCTTAGATTTTTTAAGCCATGCATTATTTTCCTTCCACCCACAATTAGGTACTGCTTTATGTTGGTCTATCAAATAAAATCTTAATGGAAATTGTTAAAGTTTGTGGTCGTAACAAAACGTGAAAACTATCAAGGGGTGCAGACACTTTTCCAAACCACTGTGAATATTGTAAATGAATCCAAAACAGATTTAGTCATATGTGGCTGTCAAACGTCAGTTCTATTCCCAGCCTCGGCAGTATATTTCACACTATGCAATAATCTCTAAAATCACAATGCAGAGACAGCTGCTGGAGCACAGTG